>CM070779.1:127532793-128732793 GCA_036346955.1 Dipus sagitta | reverse complement strand
GTATACAAAAAATTACTGTAAAAAAAATTACTGTGGCGCATGGTGGAACAAGCCTTTAATCCCAGGACTAGGGAGGGAGAGGTAGGAGGATCACCATAAATTTGAGGCTACTCTGAGACTATAGTGAATTCCAGGTCAGTCTGGGCTACAGGGAGACCCTATACCTTGAAAGTTGCCCCTCAAAAAAAAGTTACTCTTGCCAGGCATGGTGGTGTATACCTTTAATCCCAGCACTGAGGGAACAGGTGGGAGGATCACTGTGAGTTCAAGGCCAACCTGAGACTACATAGTGAATTCCAGGTCAGCCTGGGCTAGAGCAAAACCTTACCTTGGGGGGGAAAAAAAAATCCCTTTTCTAATTTCTTCCTATTTTTGAGACACAATCTTATGTAGTCCAAGTTGGCCTCAAACTCAGTATGTAGCTGAGAATGACCTTGTACTTCTGATCTTCCTGCCTGGATGTCCTAAGTGCCAGGCTTATAGGTGTGTACCACTACACTCAGTGTTTTTTTTTTTTTTTTTTTTTTGTTTGTTTTGCATGCACAGATACACACAGAGAGAGACAGAGAAAGAAAGAGAAGGGGAATACCAGTGCCTCTAGCCACTGCAAATGAACTCTAGATGTATGAACCACTTTGTGCAGCTGGCCTACGTGGGTACTGGGGAACTGAACTCATGTTATTAGGCTTTCCAGGCAAATGCCTCAACTGCTGAGCCATCTCTCAAGCCCTAAACTCAGTTTTTATGAAGTGTTGAAGATCAAACCTAGGGTTCATGCATACTAAGCACCCCTGGAACTTCTCTTATTTAAGCAGATTTTACTTTTTCATTTCATTTTCTTTTCAAGATCCCACTCTGTAGCCCAAGATAACCTGGTACTCACTAAGTAGTTTGGTCCTGAACTCACAGTACCCCTGCTCAGCCTCCTAAGGGATTTGATTTATGGGTATGAGCAACATGCTGGCCAAACTTCTTTTCTTTTTCCTTTCCTTTCTTCCTCCCTCCTTTCTGCCCATTTTGTTTCTAAGGTAGGATCTCACTCTAGCCCAGGCTGACCTGTAACTCACTCTAATATCAGGCTGGCCTCAAACACACAGTGCTCCTTCTACCTCTGCCTTGAGAGTGCTGGGATGACATGTGGGGCAGCATATCTGGTGGGACACATTTTGTGACTGCCCAGCTCATCCATGTACCATTATCCCTACAAACCTCAGAAGAAGTAATGGTTCAGCTACCGTCCACTAGGCCATCTGTTTACTCCACATAACGTACCTTGTATTTTCAACCCTTTTCTGTGCGGGACTGGCTGCTCTCTGTATTGTGTGCTAGGTCACCCTCTCCTGGATTGGTAGGTAGCCTTACTTCCTCTCTCCCTTCCCAGTCTTCATCTTTGATAGCTTCCTCTCTCTCTCAGTAATTTTCTTTTTCTTGTTCTCTCTCTTTCTTTTTTTTGGAGGGGGAGTTTGAGGTAGAGTATCAATGTAGCTCAGGCTGATCTGGAATTCATTATGTAGTCTCAGGCTAGCCTTGAACTCACAAATGCTGGAATTAAAGGCATATACCACCATGGCCGGCTCTCTTGGCAAGTTTTAAAAATTCATTTTATTTTATTTGAGAGACAGAAAGAGGCAGGGAGAGGGAGGGGGGAGAGAAAGAATGGGTGCGCTAGGGCCTCTAGCCGCTGCAAACAGCAAACAAACTCCAGACGCATAATACACTACCTTGTGCATCTGTGTGGGTCCTGAGGAATTGAACCTGGGTCCTTTTTTTTTTTTTTTGGTTTTTCGAGGTAGGGTCTCACTCTAGCCCAGGCTAACCTGGAATTCACTATATAGTCTAGTCTCAGGTGGCCTCAAACTCATGGCGATCCACCTACCTCTGCCTCCCAAGTGCTAGAATTGAAGGTATGTACCACCATGCCTGGCTTGAACCTGGGTCCTTTGGCTTTGCAGGCAAGTGCCTTAACTGCTAAGCTATCTCTCTAGCCTTCTTGGTCACTTTTTAAAATTTTTTGTTTATTTTTATTTATTTATTTGAGAGAGAGAGAGAGAGAGAGAGAGAGAGAGAATGGGCACACCAGGGCTTCTAGCCACTGCAAACGAACTCCAGATGTGTGCGCCCCCCCCTTGTGCATCTGGCTAACGTGGGTCCTGGGGAATCGAGCCTCGAACCAGGGTCCTTAGGCTTCACAGGCAAGTGCTTAACCACTAAGCCATCTCTCTAGCCCTTCTTGGTCATTTTTGAAGCTGGGTCTCACTCAAGTCTAGGTTGACCTGGAACTCAACTCTGTAGTCCCAGGCAGGCCTCAAACTCACAGTGATACTCCTACTTCACCCTCCTAAATGCTGGGATTAAAGGCCTATACCACCATGCCCAGCCATGACATTTTTTTTAATCAGCCAATCAATATATAATCTTGGTCTGGGGAGATGTTTCAGTGGGTGAAGGAGTTTGTGTGCAAAGCCTGATGGTGTGGTTTCCATTTCCCAGTCCCCACATAAAGTCACATATACAACATGGCACATTCGGCGGGAGTCCATCTGTGGTGGCAAGAGGCCTGGCATACCCCATTCTCTCTGCAGCGGACATGATGGCACGTGCCTTTAATCCTAGCACTGGGGAGGAGAGGTAGGTGGCTCTCTGTGAGTTTGAGGTTACCCTGGTACTACATAGTGAATTCCAAATCAGCCTGGGCTACAGTGAGACCCTACCTCGAAAACCAAATAATAATAATAATTTTTTGTTTTGTTTTTTGAGGTAGGGTCTCACTCTAGTCCAGACTGACCTGGAATTCACTATGTAGTCTCAGGGTGGCCTCGAACTCACGGTGATCCTCCTACCTCTGCCTCCCAAGTGCTGGGATTAAAGGCGTGTGCCACCACGCCTGGCCTAATAATAATAAATTTTTAAGGCATGGTGGTGTATGCCTTTAATCCCAGCACTCAGGAGGTAAAGGTAGGAGGACAGCTCTGAATTCAAGGCCAGTCTGGGACTACAGAGTGAGTTCCAGGTCAGCCTGGGCTAGAGTGAGACCCTACCTGGAAAAAATATATATATAAATGCGTGTGTGTATTAATTTTTCCAGGCATTCTAGTACTTGGGAGCTAGAGATGTGTGTAGGGGGCTAACTGTGAATTTGAGGCCAGTCTGAGATTGCATAGTGAATTCCAGGTTAGCCTGGTCTAGAACAAGACCCTACCTTGAAAAAATAAAAAACAGCTGGTCATAGTGGCACATGCCTTTAATCCAGCACTTGGGAGACTGAGGTAGGAGGCTTGCCATGAGTTCAAGGTCACTCTGAGACTACATAGTGAATTCCAGGTCAGCCTGGGCTAGAGGGAGACCCTACCTCAAAAAAAAAAAACAAACAAAAAACCCAAAAAAAGACACCTTATAAGATGTGTATCTAGTTGAAGCATTGGGGTGGAGTATTTGGCAAACACCACTGTAATTCATGCTGAACAAAGCTTACCTAGACACACTTTCTCCGTAAAGTCACATGGCAGGCTCCTGTGCTAAGGGACTACAGATAGCACCTCACCACTATGTCTGGATGCCATTTTATTGTGTGTGTGTGTGTGTGTGTGCTGGGAATGGAACCAAAGGCCTCACACATGCTAAGCAAAAGCTCTAACACTGAACTACACCCTCAGCTCTGGGGACCATGTTACACTACAAACGACAAACAAAAAGAACAAACATGGAAAAACCATGTCATTCATATGCAAGTGACTTGACAATGTGAGAGCTGAAGAAGGCAGAGCATCTCATTTGAACTCATGGGGACACTGCACATCAGGCAGCTGGAATTCCTCAACACTGTGTGTAATGTCCATAAACAACCACGAGAGTGCCACAAGGACTGGTGGGGGCTACACATGAATCTTGGCAATTGAATTCACAAATACAGAATCTAGCTGTAGCTGCTTGTAACACCAAGGTTGCCCAGAGATCATTTCACAGGACACAAGACCTAAGCCTCTATTTTCCTTCCTTAAGCCCTTCTTTCATCACCAAGGCTGCTGTTAGCCTTGGAGTACCCTGTGCAAATGAGAAAGGGTATCCCTTCTTGGAGATTCGTGTCCCAGCTCACAACTTGGCAAGTGGAATGCAGGCTGAATTTCTTGCCTGCAGGCAGGACACTGGCACAAGGCATGGTCTGCCCCAAACCAGACCAGTCCTCTCAATCATTGCCACTCATGGCCTTTACTTTTTCAGCTGAATGTTTGAGGGTCTTGTTTTTTTTTTGGGGGGGGGTTGATTTTTTGAGGTAGGGTCTCACTCTAGCCCAGGCTGACCTGGAATTCACTATAGACTCTCAGGGTGGCCTCGAACTCATGGAGATCCTCCTACCTCTGCCTCCTGAGTGCTGAGATTAAAGGCGTGCGTCACCACGCCCGGCTTGAGGGTATTTTTTCAAGATAGGGTCTCACTCTAGTTCAGGCTGTCTTAGAATTCCTATGTAGTCTCAGGGTGACCTCGAACTCACGGAGATCCTCCTACCTCTGCCTCCCAAGTGCTGGGATTAAAAGCATGTGCCAGCATGCCCAGCAAATGTTTTAGTTTTTTAATGTCTTTTCTCATATGAAGGAGATGGGCAGAAACTCAGGACCAGAGTTAAGATCCAAGGTCAAGGCCTCTCCCAAGACAGAGGTCTGAAAAGGAAGGGTCAACAGGTAGCCTGGCCATCTGCCCAAGTGGCAGCTCTTACCTGAAGCTGATAGGCTAGGTCAGCTTGCGCTCGGCGGGTGTTAACCTCAATGTCATAGGTGGCCTTCTTCAACTCGTAATCCCTCTGTGCCTTGGCCATCTCAATTTCACTCAGGTACTGGGCAGACACCTTTTCCTGTTTGGCCTTGGCCTCCTAAGTCAGGGTGGTGAAGACCACAGGTAAAAGCCTGCTACCCACCAGGTTTCTCCGCTTCCAACCAGCTCTGCCAGCCCCTTCTATTTCCTCATCCCATTTCACCAGGTATCCAACAAACCCATGGTAACTAAACAACCCCCATCAGTCTCACCCGGATCCCAGCATCTCTCTTCGCCTCTGCTTCGCCAATCCGAGCATCTTTTTGGACTTGTGCTGTGCGAGCCTTCCCCAAAGAGTGCAAATAATCCTGTGGGAGAAGTGTGGTAAAAAGAGTCCTCAGGGCTGGAGAGATGGCTTAGTGGTTAAGCGCTTGCCTGTGAAGCCTAAGGACCCTGGTTCGAGGCTCGATTCCCTAGGACCCACGTTAGCCAGATGCACAAGGGGACGCACGTGTCTGGAGTTCGTTTGCAGTGGCTGGAGGCCCTGGAGCACCCATTCTCTCTCTCTCTCTGCCTCTTTCTTCCTCTGTCTGACACTCTCAAATAAATAAATAAAAATAAAAAAAATTTTTTAAAAAAAGAGTCCTTAGGAGGGCTTAAGAGATGGGATCAGGGGCTGAGGACATAGCTCACTGGTTAAAGGTACTTGCTTGCAAAGCCTGCTGACCAAGGCTTAATTTCCTGTAGAGCCAGATGCACAAATTGGTAAGCCCATACATCTGGAATTTGTCTTGCTTGCTCTCTCAAATAAAAATATTGCTCCTCCCCCCCCCAGGTAGGATTTCACTGTAGTCCAGGCTGACCTGAAATTCACTATGTAGTCTCAGGGTGCTATGGAATTCATGGTGATCCTCCTAGCTCTACCTCCCAAGTGCTGGGATTAAAGGCATGTGCCACCATGCCCAGCCCTCAAATAAACGATATTTAAAAGGGGGCTGGAGAGATGGCTCAGACTGAAGGCCTGGGTTTGATTCCCCAGTACCCATGTAAAGCCAGATGCACAGGGTGGCACATATGTCTAGAGTTTATTTGCAGTGGCAGGAGGCCCTGGCATGCCCATTCTCTCTCTTTCCCTCCTCTCTCTGCCTGCAAATAAATAATAAATACAATATTTTTTAAAATATTAAACAAAGAGGTGGGATCAACCACCCTTCCACACACCACCTTTTTGTGGTACTAGGGACTGAACCCAGTGCCTCTATCACCTTAGGCAAGTGCTCTGTGTTAAACCAAAGCTCAGACCTGCTTTTTTTTTTTTTTTTTTTTCCCGCTGAGGTAGGGTCTCACTCTAGCTCAGGCTGACGTGGAATTCACTATGTAGTCTCAGGGTGGCCTTGAACTCATAGCGATCCTCCTACCTCTGCCTCCTGAGTGCTGGATTAAAGGCGTGCACCACCACGCCCAGCATAGGACCTGCTTTTTGGAAGACAAGTTTTGTTTGGTTTTTGTTTTTGAGACAGGGTTTCACACTGTAGCCCAAGTTGGCCTGGAACTCACTATGTAGCTCAGGTTGGCCTAGAACTCTAATCCTCCTGTTTCAGCCTACTCAGTGCAGGCATTACAGGCTTACAGCAATATGCCTGGCTCAGATGCCTCATTTTACCTGGTCATCGTGAATGTCCTTCAGAGTGTAGCTAACCACGCTGATGCCCATGTTGACCAGGTCTGAGGAGGCCACTTTGAAAACCTGCTCTGAGAACTTCTGTCTGTCCTTATAGATCTCCTAGGAAAAGAGTGGTGGGAAGAAGGAACTTGAACTCCCAGACCCACCATCTCTCTCAGATGAACTGGGTCTTAGGTTCCTGCCATCCTGGCATCCCATGTCCAGCCTTTCCTCAGACCCACCTCCACAGTCATGTGGGCCATGATAGCCCTCTGGTGGCCCTCTAGTGTCTCCAGTGCAATGTGGGCGATCTCAGCCTCTGTCTTTCCCAGGAACATCTGGCAAGCAGCTGCTAACATCTCCTTGTTCTGCCCCTGGATTTTCACCTGCAGCCAGAGTAGGGGACAGGAGGGTTAGGTGGTGGTGGGGTCTCTTAGAAGCTAGAGAGGAAGGAGGGTGAAGAAAGGCACAGCCAAGTGCCTTGGGGGTGGCATGAGGTGAGACTAGCAGAGAGGCAGAGGATGGAAGAAATCTGGGGTCAGAAGATCCTTAATGTCTGGGAGGGAGATGATGGGGGTGGGCTTTGGGGCAAAGGCTCTGAAAGCCTCACCTGGGCAATGCCCGTGACTGAGATGGGGACCCCATGGCGAGTGTAAACCTTTTCACTCTTGACATTGAGGGTCAGTGTGTTGAGAGAGATCCTAAGGGAAAAAGAAGGGGCCGACAGTAAGGAAAAGGGCCGACAGTAAGGAAAAGAGCAGACAGAAAACCGGGGTTCCCCGCCTTGGGTTTGTCTTCCTACCTACCTCTGGATTTGCTGGATGCAAGGTAGGACAAAAACTCGGCCTCCTGCCACCATGACTGGGGGGCTCCGACAGAACCCTGAAAGTCGAGGGCACAGTGTGGGCGTGGTAGTGCTGAAATGCATTAGGTTTAAGACTAGGAGATGGAGGACAGAACACCTACGAAGAGAATGTGGGAGCTGGGGGACAGGGAGCAGCCTGGATCTGAGGACGGCAGATGGGAATCACCATCCAGGACATCACGGAAGCTAGTGGGGAGAG
The DNA here is from genome assembly GCA_036346955.1 of Dipus sagitta. Lineage (NCBI taxonomy): Eukaryota > Metazoa > Chordata > Mammalia > Rodentia > Dipodidae > Dipus > Dipus sagitta. The sequence goes on along the minus strand of CM070779.1, from coordinate 128,725,320 downwards.
GTTGGACTTACAGGGGCTTGCGGGGGGAGGGTCCCTGGCTGGGAAGACACTTACCCGAGACCACCATGGCCTCATTGGGCCCACAAGTGAAAAACATGGTTCAACAGCAGCTGGAGGAGAGGGAGAGGAAGGCTTTGCAGCAGGGGAAGGGGCGCTGTGGCACCCATCATTTCCCTTTCCCGTCAGCCTCACAGTCTGCACCTGCCACCGCCCACTCCCTTCCGCGCGCAGTGACATCCTCACGATCCGCAGGACCCCCTCGCCGGTTCCGCTATCCGACAAAGCTGTCCCGCACCCGGGGGTCCGTAGACTCATCCGCACACTGTGGGCTCCTCGGCAGCCCCAGGCTCCGCCTCCCCTCCCCCACTCACCTTCCGGGACGCGGGCAGCGGTCCCGCCGGGGTCCCTGGAAGGCGGGAGGCGCAGAGAGGCAGAGCCAAGCCGAGCCGAGGCCGTTCCCGCATCCACCCGCCCGCCCTCTTGGAAGCTGCGCCCGCGACCCCCACCAGCCAGGCCGCACCCTGTTGCTGCGGCAAACACGACCCCGCCCCGCCCCGCCGCCGCCCAACACCTCGGCCCGCTCGCTCCGCCCGCCCTTTTCCCGGCAGGCCCCGCTCGGGTCTGCGGTTCTGCAGCTCCCAGAGCGCCGGGAGGGGCTGCCAGGCGCGCCACCTCCCGCCCGGGCCCCGCCCACCAGTCCCTAGCCCCGCCCACCTGGCCTTCCCATTGGCTGCTCTGGCCCCGCCCGGCCACCTTAGCCTCGCCCCCAGGAGCGGGCGGGGCGCCGTGACTAAGCAGACTTGCCACATCGTGGATTCGCCCCGGGCTACCTGGGAAAACCGCGCACCCAGCCTTGAACTACATCCGCTGGCGGATCTGAGTCTGTGACTCCGAGAAGGGATTTGGGGGCGTCGGGGAAGGGGTGCAGGCCGAAGAACCCAACAGCCTCCCGCCAGCCTTTGCGCACGAAGGACAGACAGACAACAGTAAGGACTGCACATCCAGTTTATTCATGTTCACAGAACATACAGGGCGACCCCGCAGACTCGGAGACCCACCGCGCACGGTTATTCCAAAGCCTCCAGCAGATCCAGAGTTGAGATGGAGGAAAACGAGTGTCGCCCCTAAAACCTACGACCCGCCACCATACCATGTCTGACTCCCTTCCACCCGAGTCCCCCCGACCCCCCACTCTGCCTCACCAACCCCATAAATCAATAAATATCAAAAACATCTTCATTACAGCAGGGGAGCCTATCTCGCACCCTTGCATAAGTTAAAAAATAAATATTACATACAGCCGTCCCTCAGCTAGGAGGATACTCATAAATACATATAAATATTAATTAAGAGCAGAAGAACGCCACTGTCCTTCAGCCCTGGGCCGCCCGGGCTCGTCGAAGCCTCGGGCTCACGCCCAGCGGCGGTCGGCTTCTCCGCCGTAGTGTCGCGAGTTCGAGTCCCCTCGGAGGTCCCAGTGTGGGATACGCTCTGTGCGCACCAGATACGCCCGGTGTGTCTTGGGTTTTTCTTCCGACTGGAGTGTGTGGAGACATCACGGTTAGAAGGCAGCCGGGTTTTGCTGCAGAAAGGCGCTGAGGTCCAGAGCGTAGTCCGAGGGCTCCGAGGTCAGGTTCAGGGACTCGAGGACTGGGGACGCGGGGACGGGCGCAGGGGACGCGGCGGTGCTGTGGGCGTCCTCCGGGGTCAAGGGCGTTGAAACGCCCTCCTCAGCCATCAGGATCTGGCAGAAGATGATGGTGAGGAGGAGGAAGAGGAGCCTCTTGGCAGGGTTCGGCTCCTCGGTTGGCAGCTGGCGCCGAACCTGTAAGGGTGGACGACAAAAGTGGCGAAGGTCAGATCAAGGCACCCGGCGTCGTCCGGTCATTTATTTGAGGTCCCAAGGTAGCCAGTGCCCCGAAAGTCCATTCGACCGATACTCACCACTCGGGGGTAGAGGACCCTCCGACTGCGCTTGCGATGCCCGCGAGCGGCGCTCGGTCGAGCGGTGGAGACCGCCGCCGGCTCCGGGAGAGGATCGAAGGTGAAGATCTCGGGGCCGGAGCCCCGCCGGAGCTCCAGGCTAGTGGTCGGAGCCGGGGCCGGAGCCCGCAGGCCGGTCATGGTGGGGAGCGCGTTGCGGGAGTGACACATGGTGAGATGCGGGCGAGGGAAGGATGTGCCAGGCCAGGCAAGGGAGCAGCTTTTATGTCTTCAGAGAACCCCGCCCCTCGCTGCAGGGGAGCGGTTGGCTGCAGCAGGCTGGAAATTCCGACCAGGAAGCAAAGGGAGTGGGGCGGAGCCTCTCGGCCGAAGCCTAGGTGCCCCAGCTCACGTTGAGCCCTGAATGTGGGTGGGCGAGACCCCTGAGGGCTAGCACATGTTGAGACATGTGGCTAACTGGAGGGGGCTTCCAAGATGTTACAGCCACCATGGTGGGGGGAAGCCTAGCAGGATCCAGGAGCGAATGTAAGCATGGTCCCACACTTGTAATATGCCCAGGAGACAACACAGGAGGGGAAGTCACTGCAAAAACTTCCAAGAACGAACAAGCTAGCTAGCACACACAGACGCAGCCTAGTCTGCCTTAGTACATAGGAGAACACATGCACATAAACCGAGTGTAGTGGTGCACGCCTTTAATCCCAGCACTCGGGAAGCAGAAGTAGGAGGATCACCATGAGTTCAAGGCCACCCTGAGACTACATAGTGAATTCCTGGTCAGCCTGAGCTACAACAAAACCCTACCTTGAAAACAAACAAACAAACAAAAGCAGAGTGAACTCCAGGTCAGCCTGGGCTTCAACAGCCTGGCTCAGCTGTTAAAGAGGCTTTCTTGAGCCGGGCGTGGATGCACACGCCTTTAATCCCAGCACTCAGGAGGCAGAGGTAGAAGGAGGCTACCCTGAGACTACATAGTTAATTCCAGGTCAGCCTGGACCAGAGTGAGACCCTACCTCAAAAAAACCAAAAAAAAAAAAAAAAAAAAAAAAAAAAAAAAAAAAGAAAGAAAGAAAGAAAAAAGAGGCTTTCTTACGAAGCCTGCCAGCCCAGGTTCAATTACTCAGTATCCACATAAAGCCAGCCAGATGCCCAAAGTGGCACTTGAAGAGACAAGAGGCCGTGGTGTGCCCATTCTCTTCTCTCTCTCTCAAATAAATAAAACTATTAAAAGAAAAGAAAGGAGAAAACTGAGTGTTGAAGGGACCTGAGGAGTTCGAGGTCATACTGATAAATTGTCAAAGAAGAGTGGCATTTAAGATGACCTCAAACAATAGTGGAATATGACACATTCAGATGTGAAGGATGACTGTGAAAGAGGATGGAGTCAGCATAGGTCTTGAGCTGGAAAAGTACAGGATGCATTTGGGGGAATCACAAGCAAAACAATCTCAGAGTGAGTTTCCTGTAAAGGAGTAGTGGGAAGTGGCAATGGCTGGGGGTGGGGTATGGGGAGCTTGGCAGAGAGGAGAGAGGTTCCCTGGCAGGCCAAGAAGCCTGAGTTTGACTCTGGGTCATGGAACTCAGGGATAAAATAAAAGAAAGGCAGGTTAAGCCCCGGAGCTCAGTGGGATGAGAAGATATGCCCACCTTCATCCCTGGAGGGGAAGAGACTGAGGCAGGAGGCAGGAGCTGCTGCAGGGCCTCAAAGTAGAGGGTCACAAGAACTTGGAAGAGATGCAAGAGACAGCAGAATTTGGTGATGAGATGGGTGTCACTGGAGGAAGGGCTCATAGGGGCTTTCTGATAAAAAGATATAGCTGGCTCCAGGGGTCTGACATGCATAGGTTTAGAACTTTACCCCACATAACCCTGTTGAGTACAGGACTCTTTCCATTGTTCCATCAGACTACGGCACACGTCATTGTGCCCCCCACAGAACCCTGCACAGTGCCTATAGGGTGTACTTCCTCAATGACCTTGTTAAATAAAAGATGGAAGGGGCTGAAGAGATGGCTCTGTGGTTGAAAGCTCTTGCTTGCAAAGCCTAAGGATCTGGGTTTCATTCTCCAGTACCCACATGGAGCCAGATTCACAGAGTGGTGCATGAGCCTGGAGTTTCTTTGCCCTGCAGGTAAAGCCTTAACCACTGAGTCATCTCTCCAGCCCCCCAAATTTACTTACTTACTTATTTATTTATTTATGCTTTTTCAAGGTAGGGTCTCAGTCTAGCCCAGGCTGATCTGGAATTCATTATGTAGTCTCAGGGTGGCCTCGAACTCATGGTGATCCTCCTACCTCTTTCTCCCGAGTGCTGGGATTAAAGGCATGAGCCACCACGCCCAGCTTCCCAAAAATATTTTTTAAAATATTCAGGGACTGGAGAGATGGCTTAGCAGTTAAAAGTACTTGCTTACAAAAGAGCCTGCTGGGGCCAGCGTTGGTGGCGCACGCCTTTAGTCCTAGCACTCAGGGTGGCAGGGAGGCAGAGGTAGGAGGATCTCTGTGAGTTCGAGGCCATCCTGAGAATTCATAGTGAACTCCAGGTCATCCTGGGCTAGAGCAAGACCCTACCTCAAAAAACAAAAACAAGAACAAGCCGGGTGCAGTGGCGCATGCCTTTGATCCCAGCACTCAGGAGGCAGAGGTAGGAGGATCGCCATGAGTTCGAGGCCACCCTGAGACTACACAGTGAATTCCAGGTCAGCCTGGGCTAGAGTGAGACCCTACCTCCAAGAACCAAAAAAAAAAAAAAAAAAAAAAGAAGCCTGCTGGCCTGGGGTTCAATTCCCCAATAACCATGAAAAGCCGGATGCACAAAGTGGTGCATATGTTCAGAGTTTGTTTGCAGTGGCAGGAGGCCCTGGTGTGCCCATTCTCACATGCACTTTTTTTTTGTTTTTGTTTCCAGGTAGGGACTCACTGTAGCCCAGGCTGACCTGGAATTCACTATGTAGTCTCAGGGTAGCATCAAACTCATGGTGATCCTCTTACCTCTGTCTCCCAAGTGATGGGACGAAAGGCATGTGCCACAGCCTGGCTCTCAAACTAGCACTGTTAATCACTGAGCAATCTCCCCAACTCTTACATGTGATTTTGCTTTGCAGTTATGACCCCAGTGTAAACTGGAGCATTCACCTTATATAGAGCTCTTCCTGGCAGCCATAAACACACCTCCTCTACAAACAAAGACACTTTTTCCCACACCTGCCAGTATACACCTGGGCAAGGCCTGCAAACTTGCCCACACTCTCATTCTAAGACAAACCACACTGTGACCAACCAAAATACTAAATGTGAACAGATCCTCATGTGCACACATAAGTTGAGGGTGAAGAGGAACTAGTGATGTTGAAAGAAAACTGGTGGGAGAAGCGCGAAGGCCCCCAGAGTCAGGAATGCAAAACTTGTTTATGATGGAAAATTTCTGCAGGGCATCAGGCAGGGGAGGGGAAAGGAAAGGGACCTCAGGGTCAGGTCTCAAGACTATCTCCCACATCTGGAATCTGGGTCTCCAGCTGGGGCTACTTAGCCTTGCTGTCCTCCCGGCACAGAAAGACCTTTCTTGTGGCAAGACCAGAAAAGGATAAAAAAAAAAAGGCCTAAAGAATCCAGATTGCTGCTCTTCCTTCTCTCCCAATCTCACCCCCCTTTGCCCTGTTCCTACCTGCCACCCAGGAAGCTAGGGAAGGGGTAAGAGTGAATCATTAAACTAATGAGGGGGTGAGGGCTGAGGGCAGGGGATGAGTTAAGGCCAGGAAGTGCCAGGAGCCGAGACTAGCAGCTGGACTGGTTCCCACTGCTCTCATCCTAGAGAAATTCTAGCGCTCTTGTCTCCTTCCCTTTCTTCCTGAAGATCATCATGTTCCTTCATCTCATTCCTTTGTCCTGGTCTCTGACATTCCTTCACCTCTTCCTCAGCCCTTGTTTGTGTGTCTCATAGCAGTAGAATTGCTATGTGTTTCATGTATTTGTTTACTTGGGCTTTTGGTGCTGGAGATTTAATCCAAGACCTCAAACTTGCTCACATGCTCTCTACCACTGGGCTACCCTGCCAGCCTGCATTTGTTTTCTTGTTTCTTCCGCCTCCTGAAATACATGATCTTCAGGAGTCACATACTCATCTGCTCTTCTCTATACCTCTGTTGTAGCCCTCGGTACATGGCCTGGCTCCTGTAGGGGCTTAATAAATATATATAAATAAATACATTTATTTATTTTTGAGGTAGGGTCTTGCTGTAGCCCAGGCTGACCTAGAATTTACTATGTAGTCTCATGGTGGCCTCAAACTCATGGTGATCCTCTTACCTCTGCTTCCCGAGTGAGTGCCGGGATTAAAGATATGCGCCACCACACCAGGAAAAATCCAACTCTTTTCTTTTTAGTTTTTTGAGGTAGGATCTCACTCTAGCCCAGGCTGACCTGGAATTCACTATGGAGTCTCAGGGTGGCCTCAAACTCACAGTAATCCTCCCACCTCTGCCTCCCGAGTGCTGGGATTAAAGGCATGCACCACCACGCCCAACAAAATCCAATTCTTTTGAGGTGCTAAACTTCAGCCCCAGAGATATCTGTCTGTCCAGGTCTATCCTTCCAGAGGCCATTACACTTCCTGTTCAAAGTAGAGGTTTGGAGATGCTCTGCTGGTCTGTTGTGGGATCAGGAGCCAATGTGTGGGAGAAACAGCTCTGGCCTTTGCCCCTACAATGCCCTTAGCACAGGAGTAGGCCAGTTTACTACCCCATCTGGAGTACTACTTCATTGTTGACCATGGCTGAATGGAGGAGCCAAGGGGCTGGGAAATGGGGTGAGAGTAGACTGAGCAGGTGAAAGGGAGACCCGTTTTAAAGTGGGAGCTTCTGAGAAAGGGAGGCAGGACAGACAGATGGAACTGGAGGGCTGGGCTCTGACAGTGACAACTAAAAGCTCCCACGTAGATAACTTGTGGATGAGATGGGTTTGAGATGGGAAACCAGGTAGTAAGAGAAGCTGGTTATAATCTAGAGGTGTTGGAGGAAATCCCATTTAAACTCCACATCTGCTATTTACAACCATGTGATACTGAGTTACTTTCTGAAAATCTGTTTCCTCAACTGGCCAGTGTACAAGCTGGCTTTGAGGTTATTACAGGGATGAAGGGGGCAAGTGTCATCACACCAAGCAACAGGCTGTACTCAAGTATGGCGTGCTTTCCTCTCATGTGGGATCCAGGCTGTAAAACATACAAACAGGAAATGAGAAGAGAAAGGGGACTCGTTGTGGGAGAATAATGGGTGGTGTGAAAACAGACAAACAAATCAAAAACATCATAATGAAACCCTTCATTATGCACAATGAATATACACTAATGTGGCCCGGAGTGGTCGTGCATACCTTTAATCCCAGCACTTGTAAGGCAGAGGTAGGAGGATGACTATGAGTTCGAGGCCACCCTGAGACTACATAGTTAATTCCAGGTCAGCCTGGGCCAGAGTGAGAACCTACCTCAACAAAACAAAACAAAACAAAACAAAACAAAACAAAACAAATAACTAATATGAAAAAAATAACTAATATGGGGCTGGAGAGATGGCTCAGTGGTTAAGGTGTTTGCCTGCAAAGCCAAAGGCCATCAGTTTGATTCCCCAGGACCCACGTAAGCCAGATGCACAAGGTGGCACATGTGTCTGGAGTTTGTTTGCAGTGGTGTGCCCACTCTCTCTCTCTCTCTCTGTATCTGCCTTTCTCTCTCACTCTCATACATAAATAAATAAATAAATAAATAAATAAATAAATAAATAATTTTTTTTAAGTGCCAGGTGTGGTGGCGCATGCCTTGAATCTCAGCACTTGGGAGACACAGGTAGGAGGATTGCTGTGAGTTCGAGGCCACCCTGAGACTACATAGTGAATTCCAGGTCAGTCTGGGCTAGAGTGAGACCCTACCTCGAGAAACCAAAATAAATAAATAAAAATAAAAGCTAAAAAATAAAAATGAAAATCATACAGGGTATCATGGCGGTGAATTCTTGTAATCCCAACACTTGGGAGACAGAAGCAGGAGGATCACAAATTAGAGGACAATCTACACTGCACACAAAAATAATAAATAAATAGAGCTGGGATGTGGCTTAGTTGGCAGAGTGCTTGCCTACCATTCATGGAGCCCTGGGTTTGATCCCCAGAACTGTATAAACCAGGTGTAGTAGTGCACACCTCTTATCCCAGCATCTAGGAGTTAGAAGCAGAGGATCCCAAGTTCAAGGTCATCCTGGGCTATAGAGATTTCAAGACTGGGCTACATGAGACTGTGTCAGTGAAGAAATTGCAAAAATTGGGTGTAGTAGTAAACACCTTTAATCCCAGCATTCAGGAGGCAGAGGTAGAAGGATTGTCATGAGTTCAAGGCTAGCTTGGAACTACAATTTCTTTTCTTTCCTTTCTTTCTTTCTTTCTTTCTTTTTTTTTTTTTTTTTTTTGTTTTTTGTTTTTTTGAGGGTCTCCCTTTAGCCCAGCCTGACCTGGAGTTCACTAGGTAGTCTCAGAATGACCTTGAGCTCACAGCAATTCTCCTATCTCAGCCTCCTGAGTGCTGGAATTAAAGGCGAACATCACTATGCCTGGCCAGCCTGGAACTACAGGTCAGCTTGGGCTAGAGTGAGACCCTACCTCCAAAACAACAACAACAACAAAACTGGGGCCTGCCGGGTGTGGTGGCACATGCCTTTAATCACAGCACTCGGGAGGCAGAGTTAGGAGGATCACTATGAGTTCGAGTCCACCCTGAGACTACGTAGTGAATTCCAGGTCAGCCTGAGCTAGAGTAAGACCCTACCTTGAAACCCCCCCCACCAAAAAAAAAAAAAAAAAAAAAAACCTGGCACACATCTTTAATCCCAGCACTTGGGAAGTAGAGGTAAGAGGATCATCATGAGTTTGAGGATACCCTGAGACTAGATAGTGAATTTGAGGACAGCCTGGGCTAGAGTGAAACCCTACCTTGAAAAACCAAAATAAATAAATAAATAAATAAATAAATAAATAAATAAAGGAGGGAACTGGGAGATGGTTCTGTAGTTAAAGGCCTGTGCTTGCAAAGCTTGGTGTCCCAGTTTCAAATCCCCAGTACTCAGGTAAAGCTAGATGCACAAAATGATGCATGCATCTGGAGTTTGTTTGCAAACAAACAAATGGTAGGAGACCCTGGTATGCCATTCCCTGTCTCTTTCATTCTCTCTCTCTCTGCTTGCAAATAAATAAACTTTTTTGGGTGGGGGGTGGGGTAGTTTCAAGGTAGGGTCTCACTCTATCTCAGGCTGACCTGGAATTCACTATATAGTCTCAGGATGGCCTTGAACTCACATGATCCTCCTACCTCTGCCCCCCAAGTGCTGGGATTAAAGGCGTGGGCCACCACGCCCAGCTGTTTTTTTTTTTTGTTGTTGTTTGTTTTTGAGGTAGGGTCTCACTCTAGCCCAGGCTGTCCTCGAATTCACTATGTAGTCTCAGGGTGATCTCAAACTCATAGTGATCCTCCTACCTCTGCCTCCCAAGTGCTGGGATTAAAGTCATGAGTCACCATTCTTGGCTAAATAAACTATTTTTAAGAACTGAAAGCATACAGTTCCTGGTGTGCAGTCCATGCTTCTTGGGTGGTGTCCATTATTGTAGTCTGGAGAGAGGTGTTGTCCTGTGAACTGCCCCCACTAAGAAACTAGCTCCAGAAAACAGCCTCCTGGTGGTAAGTGTACAGGAGATAAATCATTTTCTTCATCTCCCCTCTCTTCCCCGATCATTTCAGACAAGCTTCCTGAAGACTTCTGCATTCCCACTTCTTGCTCAGCCAATGCAAGTGATTTCAGCCACACTGGCCTGCTGTCCGCTGCCTATGTACACCATTTAGCTAGAACAATTCTGGCCAGAGGCATGCATGGGTTTAGAGCACGGTCGTGCTACAGCGAGTTAATAAATGACCTCTGGAGCTGTTTGTTTAGCCCTCCAGAGAGCTTGAATAAGGCTCTGGCAGCTTCTCTTGACGCAAAAGCAAGGCAGAAGTGCCTGCAGGGCCAAGGCAAGTCACAAAAGGAACCGGGCTCCTGCCCTTTGATGCAGCTCAGCCTGGCCCAGCCCAACGCAGCCCAGCTATACCTGAGGTGAGGTATAGCTACAGAGAAGAGGGAGCTGGGAAAGGACCCCCTCCCCCAGACCGCCACCTCCCCCCTTTGCTGCCAACACTAGCATCTTTTTAAAATATATTTCATTTATTTATTTGAGAGAGAGAAAGAAGCAGAGAGAGAGAGAGAGAATGGGTGCACCAGGGCCTCCAGCCACTGCAAACGAACTCCAGATGCATGCGCCACCTTGTGCATCTGGCTTACATGGGTCCTGGGAAATCGAACCAGGTTACTTTGGCTTTGCAGGCAAAACTACTAAGCCATCTCTCCATTTTATATAGCTTTCAGGACCTAGAGGTTGTGGCTTCTTCCTCTGGCCTGTTTCCTTCTTGTCAGGTTATAACTCCATGAAGCAAGACGTCCATCTTGTTTGCTGCTGTTTTCTGTGCCTAGAACTAGGTTTCCTTCCCTCCCTTCCTTTTTCTTTCTTTCTTTCTTTCTTTCTTTCTTTGTTCTTTTTTTTTTTTCTAGGTAGGGTCTTGCTGTGGCCCAGGCTGACCTGGAATTCACTCTGTAGTCTCAGGCTGGTCTTGAACTCACAGCAATCCTCCTACCTCTGCCTCCTGAGTGCTGGGATTAAAGGCATGTGCCATCATGCCCATCTATCTCTTTCCCTTCCTCCTCCTTTGTTTCCTCTTTTTTTTTTTTTTTTTTTTTTTTACAGATTTTCATGTAGCCCAGACTGACCTTGTAGTCCCTATGTAGTCAAGGATGACCTGGAACTTCTGATCCTCTTGTCTCCACCTCTCCAGTAATGGGATTACAAGTGTACACCACCTATGCTAGGGTTAAAGTTTAAAAGCACTTTAAAAAATATTTTTATTTATTTGCAAGCAGAGAGTGGAAGAGAGAAGAGAAACTAAGGAAAGTAAGAGGAAAGCAAAAGAGAACACCGGACTTGATCTCTACACTGTTTTATTTAGAGTAAACAGCGAGGGGCCTCAGCTTTCCTGTGGGATGAAGGCTGAAGCACTGAGACAGGCTAGGGGTGTAAGTTTATAAGGAGGATCCTAAGAAAAACAGACTGTACCAGGTGCAGTAGATAAGAAAATTGTAGCTGTGTGTATCCTTGTTCAGAATAGGCTTCTTCAGCCAGGATTGTCTAAGGGAGGATACTCAGATGGTCCCTGGTCCTTCAAGGCCATCTAGGCTAAGGGGAGTACATCAGTCAGGGAAGGTGCCAAACTTCTTTATTGCTCTGCAAGCTTTAGGGATAGTTATTAACTCTAGTTCCCTTTAGTTTCAGGGAAGGCTATTAACCCTTCACTCCAGACTTTGGAAGGATAAAAGAAATTTAGGAGAACTGGGGGTGAGTGGAACATTTTGGGGAGGACTGTATGGGCCGGGACTGGGAACGAATATTTGTCTCCAACTGGTTCAAGTTGAGGGGGGCAGTAGCTTTCTTGGGGTGTCCCATGCAGTCCTGTGGAGGTTGGATGTTCAGGGGCTGATATTCAGTGGCCATGAGCAATTCAGTGACTCACTGTGAAGTGAAGACATGTTTTTTGTCCAGGAGGAATTCAGCGAGGCACCTGAATATGCAAGGACCAAAAGAGAGGGTGAACATTGTCATAATCAGGGGGATAAGGTACATGTCAGAGACAGGATAGGGTTAACTTGAAGGGAGTAGAGCTGTGAGATTTCTTAACTTACAGCAATAGATATCTTAGTTGGTCACAGAGAGATGTCAGGTCACATGTAGAGAAATAATATTATTGGCCATTAAAAAGGTTAATACAGCCCAAAATATTATTGGCTCTGGATTGGTAACATTTACCTCTCCACAACCATTGTAGTCCATCATTGAAGTCTTAGTCATACAGGTGTGGCTTTTGGGAGTTTTAGTTTTTAGTTTTCCATTTGCCAAACTGTATCTTGCAGTTTGTGTACATAGTAGGCTATTATCCCACATCAAGGCAAGGAGGCAGTTCTTCAGGAGAGTGATAATTATCAGAGCCATTAGGAAAGAAACACCTAGATCATGTCAAATCTATTAGCCATTATGATCTGGTTATTATCCATGTATGAGGTTTTTTTTTTTTTGCATGTGACATGACATTTACAGGTGACATGGACATTATATTTAAAGTAGAAAAAAATAATAATTTTAAATATGATAGAGATTAAGAAGTTAATTCTGAAATTTAAGTTTAAAAAAATTTTTTTTTTTGTGTGTGTGTGTGTTTAATAGTCTTTAATATAGAAGATTTATGGTCTTACTTACTTGGTCCAAAGATCAAAAAATCTTATCTGGGCTGGAGAGATGGCTTAGCAGGTAAGGTGCTTGCCTACTAAGCCAAAGGACCCAGGTTCAACTTTCCAGGATCTACGTAAGCCAGATGCACAAGGTGGCACATGTGTATGGAGTTTGTTTGCAGTGGCTGGAAGCCCTGACATGCCCATTCTCTCTCTCTGCCTCTTGCTCTCTCTCTCTCTCCTTCTCTTTCTCAAGTAAATAAATAAAAATACAATATTTTAAAAAGTCTTATCTTTAGGAGAACTAATGAAAGTACATTAGGCTAAAGGCTAAAACTTAGTCTTAAAAATTAGTCTTCATAATTTGTTATTATCAGTTGTTTTTTTATAAACATAATGAAATTGTGTTTTATAGAATTATGCTGGTTATATATAATACAATGAAATATATTTTATATAATTAGACTCAGTATTATTTATTATTATTATTATTTTTTGTTGTTGTTTTTGTTTTTCGAGGTAGGGTCTCACTCTAGCCCAGGCTGACCTGGAATTCACTATGGAGTCTCAGGGTGGCGTTGAACTCACGGCGATCCTCCTCCCCCTGCTTCCTGAGTGCTGGGATTAAAGGCATGTGCCACCACACCCGGCTAGTATTATTTATTAGAATAAATTTATAGCAAATAACTAAAAGACTTACCCAATAGGAAAACATATAAGTATATAACACTTAAGAAACCTTTTTGTTACAAACAGGTGTCCTATGTAATGAAATAAAGACTTAGTTTTGATTTTTATGTCACATTCAGATAGAGTTCAAAAAAAATAAATAAAACTAGTTAAAATATCTTGATCTTGTTAAAGTTGATATTGATATGGGAAACTAAAGCTTACAGAACTGGCACCAGAGGTGGAGTGGAGGGAGAATCAGTCTATTTTTACATCAGCATGAGTCCAGGGGAATCTCTTCCAAAGCCTGAGAAAATGGTTAATTAGTGGAGCAATATCGGTAGTTGTGTTGTGGAGTTAAGAAGAAACATAAGATAATTTTAGAAATGACCAGAAGCTGTAATACAAACTATGGCCTTGAAACAGTACAAAAACTACAATGCCAGTACAAAAGACTAGGTAGTATGGGACATAATTAGCATAAAAGTTTATTACAGCATTTGACATAACTTGGGCCAGAGGCCCTTAACTTTTCTTTTATCATAATATGATGTATAAGCCGGGCGTGGTGGCGCACGCCTTTAATCCCAGCACTCGGGAGGCAGAGGTAGGAGGATTGCCGTGAGTTCAAGGCCACCCTGAGACTCCATAGTGAATTCCAGGTCAGCCTGGGCTAGAGTAAGACCCTACCTCGAAAAACCGAAAAAAAAAAAATAATATGATGTATGACATTATACATATGTTTATCATCTTATTATAGAGAATTGTTTGAACTATGTAAACAAGGCAAGAGAAATATAGAGAAACAACTTTTTAGAAGGCAGGCACATCTTATTTTTTTTAAAGTATTTTATTTTTATTTATTTATTTGACAGAGAGAGAGGGAGAGAGAGAGGGAGAGAGAGAATGGGCATGCCAGGGCCTTCAGCCGCTGCAAATGAACTCCAGCACATGAGCCCACTTGTGCATCTGGCTAACGTGGGTCCTGGGGAATCGAACCTGGGTCCTTTGGCTTTGCAGGCAAATGCCTTAACTGTTAAGCCATCCCTCCAGCCTGGGATATCTTATTCTTTGAATGTGCAATAGTTCTAAGTACAGGCAGAACATATCAAGTAAGACAGCATAAAGTTTCGGCATTTGCATTTGGTAACATCTTTGATTAGTTTAGATACCTGTGTGGGTACCAATGACCCCACAAATTGGAAGCAGAACAGCAGCATTTAAGAGCATATTTTTTAGAGCAGGGAACAAGAAGTATCAATACATCTATAAGTAATGAACTTAAGATACAAGAAAGGAGACAATTATTTAAGTAAAACCTTAATTGAGACTGAGTATACATAGCTTAAGAATAAAGCCAAATCTGGTCATTGTTGAGCTAAATTAGTCTGATTTTAACATGCATTAGAGACATTATGATAGACATGAAGTGATTTTTCATCAACTATCTTTAATCATTGGGCCATTTTTTAAGTTTAACATAAGGCAATATTTACGAATGGTAGAATATATGACACGTAGGCAAACTATATTAACATTGTTTGTATACTGCAGGCTTTCCTAGGTCAGGAGGAGTTTCATCAATTTCCCTAAGAACAAAGTCACAATGACTAAATCGCCTTTTATAAGACTTAGATAATAATCTCAGTAATAATCACCCAGTAAAACAGCATGAACAAGACAGGAAACATCTTAAGGTTATAGTTGTTTGTTTGTTTAAATATAATAATTTTATTAAATAGTAAAAGGTTGACAAATAGAGGAACATAGTAAACTTGGTTGAGGACTTTAAGGTCAGTTTTTTTGCAACCATTATCATGACCAGATTAATATCAATGAGTTAAAGTTTTTAAATTTACCACCTGAATATTATAGCATCCTGTTACCAGCCAGGGCCATCCTGTATTAGTCTGATATAAACTCTAGGTTAATAGTCATTTTATGTATCTCAAAGAGTCTGTAACCTGATCAAGTACCTTAAGATTCAATCAACTTTGTCTTTAGCTTTTTTTTTTTTTTTTTTTTTTTTTCGAGGTAGGGTTCTCTCTGTAGCCCAGGCTGACCTGGAATTCACTATGGAGTCTCAGGGTGGCCTCGAACTCACTGCTATCCTCCTACCTCTGCCTCCCAAGTGCTGGGATTAAAGGTGTGCGCCACCATACCCAGTTTAACTTTGTCTTTAACTTTCTGTTTAAGTTTACTCATACCTTCATCTACATACTTTACTCATACCTACATCTACATACTTTTACCTTACAATCTACGTAATCACTCTGTAACAATCTTTTTCATCAAACATTTAGATTCCTCTCCAGTTTATCTTCCTTAATCAGTTCATCTCATAACTACTAAACTACTAACAGAAACTTTCTTACCATAAGACTTTTAATATGACCATTTAAGTTTTTTATTCTAACTTCTGCTTGGTAAGTTTTTCTAACTTCTGCTTGTATGGTTTTTTTTTTTTTTTGTCCTATGGTTAATTATAAATAGACTGACTGGCTTCTGATTGTCAGTCTTTCCATTTCCCTGGGTCAGTAGTCCCCCTCCCCCTAGGCTCCCCTCTTGTTTTTTATTAATATTTAGAAGGTCAGTTATGTTAATTTTATATTTCTGATTTTTACGCTACATTTAGATAAGGTTTAAATAAAGAAACAAACTCATTAAAAATGACTCTTGCTTTTGTTAAACATTTAGATTTTTTTTTTCAGTAGAGTTTTAACAATAGGAAATATAGGTATAGTTAAATTTAATTTTCATTTGAGACATGACAATATAAATAAATTTATCAACTTATTATAAAGAGTAAAGTCTGAACTATATGAACAACTAAGGTGAGAAAAAATATGAAGAATGAAAACTTTTTTTGTTTTTATTTTTATTTTTTTGTTTTTTTGTGGTAGGGTCTCACACTAGTCCAGGCTGACCTGGAACTTACTATATAGTCTCAGGGTGGCCTCGAACTCACAGCAATCCACCTACTTCTGCCTCCCAAGTGCTGGGATTAAAGGTGTGTGCCACCACGCCCGGCTTGTTTTTTTTTAAATATATATATATATATATATATATATGTCTCAGGGTGGCCTCGAACTCATGGTGATCCTCCTACCTTTGCCTCCCGAGTGCTGGGATTAAAGGCGTGCGCCACCACGCCCGGCTTGTTTTTTTAAAATATATTTTTATTGACAACGTCTATACTTAGAGACAATAAACCATTGTATTTCCCTCCCCCACTTTCCCCTTCATAACTCTGCTCTCCATCATAGCCCCTCCCTTTCTCCATTAGTCTCTCTTTTAATGAGAATGAAAACTTTTAAGTTAACCCATTTTGTCATAGGGAACCCAGTCCTTTTTTAGTTTAAGTCTCATAACCTTTTCATATCATTTTCCCATCCTCTTAATAAGATACCTTACAGCAATCTTTTACCTTATAAAGTCTTTTCTGTTCCAAAACCACATTTCTTTCTGTAGAAGCAAGTTTAGAATTTTGTATACAAATATTGTAGTAAGCATGAATAAGCACATTGTCAAAAACATAGAGATTAAGTAGCCGGGTGTGGTGGCATACGCCTTTAGTCCCAGCACTTGGGAGGCAGAGGTATGAGGATCGCTGTGAGTTCAAGGCCGCCTTGAGACTACGTACTGAATTCCAGGTCAGCCTGGGCTAGAGTGAAACCTACCTCAAAAAAACAAAAAACAAACAAAAAAAACCATAGAGGTTAATTATTTTAAATATATTGTAAACCTGGTTTTAATAATTTAACATTATCTTAAAATATACGAGCATCAAAACATTTAATGACCATAAGCATTGTAACAATTAATAATCATAAGTTTAGTCATACATAATTTGTCATACATAAGGACAGACTACATGAAACATAGAACACATGACATGACATGGTTGGCCAACATTAGACATGACAACATAAAACATGGAGAGACATCCTTTTAAGATTTTAGTTATATTTTAAATTGATGAGGAGTTAATCTTAACAGGGCAACAGCCAGTGGTTTGAATTTTAAGTTGACATGTGTGTGTGTATTAAAAAATATATATATATAGCCCGGCGTGGTGGCGCACACCTTTAATCCCAGCACTCGGGAGGCAGAGGTAGGAGGATCGCCGTGAGTTCGAGGCCACCCTGAGAATGCAGAGTGAATTCCAGGTCAGCCTGAGTTAGAGTGAGACCCTACCTTGAAAAGCCAAAAAAAAAAAAAAAAAAAAAAAATATATATATATATATATATATATATTATTTTTTGTGGCTCGTAATGAAAATAAGGGGGAAAGGGAAAAGAAAGGAAAAACCCTAGAAGCTGCTTAATGATTTTAACTTTTAGCAAGGAGAAAAAAATTAGATATCCATACGTAGAAGAAGTTAAAGAGGCCCAGTAAAGACAGGAGTTTCTTTAGGAGAGTAGAGTTTGTATGTGATTTAATGAGGTGGCTTGAATGTGAAGTGAGAGGGAGACACTCTGGAAAGCCATAGCCAGATGGCAGAACTGGGCATGAGAGGCACAGTTTTAGAAGGGGCAGGATTTTAGAGGGTTTTGGTGACAGAGGAGAATTTGGTAGGTAGAACAAGAAGTACAAAGGGAAGGGCGGGAACAGGGGACAAAGAAGCCCTGAAGGTAAGGAACCTCGGACCACGTGCCATGTCTTCTAAGGAAGTTATCAAGATCAATAAGAATATTAAAGTTGAGCCAGGCAGGCGTGGTGGCCCACGCCTTTAATCCCAGCACTAGGGAGGCAGAGGTAGGAGGATTGCTGTGAGTTGGAAGCCACCCTAAGGCTACATAGTGAATTCCAGGTCAGCCTGGACCAGAGTGAGACCCTATCTCGAAAACCCCGCCCCCAAAAAAGAATAAAGTCAAAAGTACCAAATTTAGGCCAGTGGTGGCCATTATCTAAGGAATATTGTGGCCAAATTTGAATAGAAAGTCAGAGTAATTTGGCAGGCAGGAGTTCTGAAAGTTCGAGCTCCTTTATATTAGCTGTGAGACATGCCAATGAAGTATTTTTTGGAACAGATAATTTAGAGCCCATTTTGGAGGACAAGGACTAGAGTGGCCAATCCCACCACCAGGGACGTCTCCCAGGTTTAGGGTGAACAAATGAAACCCAAGGTTTAGGAGGGAGCGTCCTCACACTCATAAGGCTTGAGGTGTCTGGTGGAACGACATGTGGGAGGCTCCTGGATTCTTCCATTGCCAACGGACCGAAAAGTGAGAAACTCCCGGAGGTTCTAAGGTCTGGGACAGGTCACCTCAGCCACAGACCGAGATTGAATACCTTGTCCTGAAGTTGTAATTTGATGAAGTGCAAATGCAGTGGATCACGTGGCGAGAGGCCTCTAGTCTGGTGTTCAAAAGTCCAGTGGGAGAGGGTGAAAAGAAGAGAAGGAAAGGGCTGGAGAGATGGCTTAGTGGTTAAACGCTTGCCTGTGAAGCCTAAGGACCCCGGTTCGAGGCTTGATTCCCCAGGACCCACGTTAGCCAGATGCACAAGGGGGCGCACACATCTGGAGTTCATTTGTAGTGGCCTGAAGCCCTGGCGCGCCCATTCTCTCTCTCTCCCCTCTTTGTTGCTCTCAAATAAATAAATAAAAATACACAAAAAAATAAAAAAAAAAAAAAGAAGAAGAAGAAAAGGAAGGGCCCCCAGGTATCAGGCTGGAAAGACTGAAGGTTTCAGGTCACAGGCGGCTGGCTAGTCCAGAGTAGTGAGCACAGTGAGTTTTTCTATTCCTGAGAGAATGAAACATTGGTAGGAAGGTAGAAAGAAGGAGCAAGGAAGGAGGGGACGTGCTTCCCAAAAGCCCCGGAGGGGTATCCGAGTCATGGCACCAGAAATGTAAGGAAAGTGTAAGAGAAAAGCAAAAGAGAACATCGGACTTGATCTCTACAGACAGACTCTTTATTGAGAGAAACAGCGAGGGGCCTCAGCTTTCCCGCGGGATGAAGGCTGAAGCATTGAGCCAGGCTGGGGTGCAAGTTTATAAGGAGGATCCTAAGAAAAACAGACTGGATCAGGTGCAGTTGATAAGGAACTTGTAGCTGTGTGTGTCCTTGTTCAGAACAGGCTTCTTCAGCCAGGATTGTATAAGGGAGGATACCCGGATGGTCACTGGTCCTTCAAGGCCATCTAAGCTAAGGGGAGTACATCAATCAGGGAAGGTGCCAAACTTCTTTATTGCTCTGCAAGCTTTAGGGATAGTTATTAACTCTAGTTCCCTTTAGCTTTCAGGGAAGGCTATTAACCCTTCAGAAACAGAGAAAATGGGCACACAAGGGCCTCCAGATGCTGCAAATGACTCCAGATGCATGCACTACTTTGTGCATCTGGCTTTATGTACTGGGTACTGGGGAATCAAACCCAGGTCATTAGGCTTTGCAGGCAAACACCTTAACTTCTGAGCCATCTCTCCAGCCCCAACACTGCTGCTTTTGAGGTAGAGTCTCCAGCTCAGGCTGACCTGAAACTTAATCTGTATCTCAGGCTGGCCTTGCACTCATGGTGATTCTCATGTTAATAGGATTGTAGGTGTGGGCCACCAAAACCACTTTTCAATTTTTTAAATTTAATTTTATTTTTATGTATTTATTTGCGAGAGAGGGAGGGAGAGAGAGAGAGAGAGAGAGACAGAGAGAGAGAATGGGTGTGCCAGGGCCTCCAGACACTTAAAATGAACTCCAGATGCATGCACCACCTTGTGCATCCGGCTTATGTGGGGTCCTGGGGAGTTGAACCTGGGTCCTTTGACTTTGCAGGCAAACGCCTTAACCACTAAGCCATCTCTCCAGCCCATAACCACTTTTTTTTTTCTTCAATGCAGATTTAACTCAGGGCCTTGTGCATGGTTGGCAAGTACTCTAACCACTGAGCCCTACTGAGGCTTAGAACTATGCCATTTGATTAATACAGGTTGACTGAAAAGGCTAGAAATAAAAGGCTTCTCATATAGACCTGATCGTGTGGGAGGCTGTCTGGTAGCCTGTCCATTACTCTAGTGTCATCATTTGGAGAGTGTGACTGAGCTTTAAGTCTAGGCATAATCACAGGGAGAAAGGAACGATGAGTAAAGTGGTTAGTTACCATTTTGTGCTGCCTCTACAGATACCCTGTATTTCTGAATGACTTGATCTATAAAGTGAAGGGCTTAGATCAAAGGGCCACCATGCTTCCACTTCTGACCGCCCATGATTCAGCTACATTTCTCATGGGTACCCAGAATTAGACGTGCTTCCCTCTTCGGTGGCCTTAGGTCCTTTTCTTGAAAGGTTGGGAGGGGATGTCCCCACCCAGACAGGCCTTTGGGGTGAGGGCGGTGCTTCTGGGCTGGCTTGATGCCCAGTGGGGATCGCGTGTAAGGACCAGGCTTGATCAGCTGCCAAGGGTGAACCCTGCGGTGGTTTTCTGGGAAGGGTGGATAGATGCCATGTGACTCAGAACCAAGTTAGGGAAAAAGCAAGTTCACTCAATCGTTGGCATCCTGCCGCCCAGCCTGGCTATGCTCATGAGCTCATGAAAGAGGAAGCTGGGCCTGGCCGATGAGCTCTTCTTTCCTTAGATTCTCTCTCTGCTGTCTCATAGATTCCCTGGAGTGTCTCGGCCTATGCTGCTGTCATCCTGGCTCCCGAGGAGCTCTGGCCTGCTGATGACACTTTCCTGTCTCAGTTGTGGAGTTGTTTCCTCAGGTTAGAAATCCCGCCCAGCAGAAAGTGGATGGCTCCCAAGGGGAGGCGTGAAATGACTTTTTGTTTTGTTGACTCCTTCACAGACTATGTCTATTTTAGGTTGCTTCTCTGTCTGCAACAGACCAGTGCTGCTAACCCTGAATGAAGGGTTATTTCATTGCTACGTGCCGCAGTTCAGGAGAGAAACAGGGACTCTCACATTCCTGGACAGCCTAGCTGCCCTTGGAACTGTGTATCCCAGTTGGGACCAACTTACCTAACATGTTTGGTATTCAGAACAGTTCAGTAATAGATATGTACATTTTTAAAAGGCACATTTTATTTGAGCAGAAATGGCAACAATGATGAGCCTTAAATAACCTTCAAAGCCAAGCATGGTGGTGCACGCCTTTCATCCCAGAACTGGAGAGGCTGAGGCAGGAGGAATGCTGTCAGTTTGAGGACTGCCTGGACTACAGAGTTCTAAGTCAGCCTAGGCTAGAGTGAGATCCTGGCTTAAAAAACAAACAAACATAAACAAAAGCCGGGTATGGTGGTACATACCTTTAATTCCAGCACTCTGGAGACAGAGGTAGGAAAATAGCTGTTTTGAGGCCAGCCTGAGAGTACAGAGTGAATTTCAGACTAGAGTGAGACCCTACCCTGAACCCTGCCCCCCCAAAATATACAAACTCCCTCCAAAACAAAGTAACAAAAAAAAAAAAAAAAAAAAGGAAGGAAGGAAGGAAAGAAAGAAAGAAAGAAAGAAAGAAAGGAAGGAAGGAAGGAAAAAGGTGTTCAAAAATGCTGGCCTATGCCTGTAATTACGGCATTTGGGAGGCTGAGGCAAGAGGTACAAACACTATGCATTTACAGCCAGCATAATCTAGCAAATTCCAGACCAGCCAAGACTATGTAGTGAGACCTCTGTCTTTAAAAACCTAACAGGGAGTTGGGTGTGGTAGCGCACACCTTTAATCCCAGCACTTGGGAGGCAGAGGCAGGAGGATCGCTGTGAGTTCAAGGCCATCCTGAGACTATATAGTGAATTCCAGGTCAGTCTGGGCTATAGGGAACAACCAAAAAAAAAAAAAAAAAAAAAAAAAAAAACAACCACAAAACTAATTGGCAGCTGGAGAGATGGCTAGGCGGTTAAGGTGCTTGCCCACAAAACCTAGTGACCACAGTTTGATTCCACAGTACCTACATAAAGCCAGAAACACAAAGTGGTACATGCATTTGGAGTTTATTTGCAATGGCTAGAGGCCCTGGTGCACCCATTCTCATTCTCTTTCTCTCTTTTCCTCTCTCTCTCTCTCTGTCTCAAATAAATAAATAAATACTCTTAAAAAAATAAAAAATATGAAGCCAGGCGTGGTAGTGCACACCTTTAATCTCAGCACTCAGGAGGCAGAGGTAGGAAGATCGCCATGAGTTCAAGGCCACCCTGAGACTACATAGTGAATTCCAGGTCAGCTTGGGCTAGAGTGAAACCCTACCTTGAAAAAAAAAATTAAAAATATCTTAAAAGCTAGGTGTGGTGGTGCATTCCTTTAATCCCAGCATTTGGGAGGCAGATAGGAAGATTGCTGTGAGTTCGAGGCCAGTTTGAGACAACATAATGAATTCCAGGCCATCCTGAGCTACAGTGAGACTCTTTCTTGAAAAAACAAACAAAAAAAGTTTTTTAATGTAAAAATGGAAGGAAGATCTTATTCTGGAGAGATTGCTCATTGCTTAAGGTGCTTTCCTTCAAAGCTTAAGGACCTGGGTTCTATTCCCCAATGCCCACGTGAAGCCAGAACACAGGGAGATGCATGCATCTGTAGTGCATTTGCAATGGCTGGAGGCTCTGGTGCACCCATTCTATCTGCCTCTTGCTCTCTTTCTCTCATAAATAAATAAATAAATAAATAAATAAATAAAATCTTGAAAAGAAAGGAAGGAGCCGGGCGTGGTGGCGCATGCCTTTAATCCCAGCACTCGGGAGGCAGAGGTAGGAGGATCACTGTGAGTTCGAGGCCACCCTGAGACTCCATAGTGAATTCCAGGTCAGCCTGAGCTAGAGTGAGACCCTACCTCAAAAAAACAAAAACAAACAAAAACAAAAAAACAAACAAACAAACAAAAAAGAAATGAAAGGAAGGAAGGAAAGAAGAAAGGAAGGAAGGGGGCTGGAGAGATGGCTTAGCAGTTAAGGCACTGGCCTGCAAAGCCAAAGACCCAGGTTCGATTCCTCAGAACCCATGTAAGCCAGATGCACAAAGGTGGAGCATGTGTCTGGAGTTTGTTTGCAGTAGCTGGAAGCCCTGGTACACCCATTCTATCTGTCTCTCTGTCTCTCTCTCTAATAAATAAGTAAAACTTTTTAAAAAATTAAAGAAAGAACCTTATCTCAGAAAACAACAGCACACTGACAATCCAAGTTCGATTCCTCAGTACTCATGTAAAGCCAAGTGCACAGAGTGGTCCACGCTTCTGGCATATGTTTGCAGTGTCTAGAGACCCTGCCATTCTATCTGTCTCTCTTCTCTATAACTCTCTGCTTGCAAATAAACAAAATATTAAAAAAAAGAAACCAACAGCACAAATCCATTCTTTCCAGGAGTACAATTCAATATTTTAGTTTGTTCGTTTATTGTTTTTTTTTTCTTTTTAGGTTCTGGGGATAGAACTTAGGGCCCCAGGCATGCTAAACACATGCTCCACCACTGAGCTCCAGCATAATGAGGTGTTTTATTTATTTATTTTTTTTTATTTTTAGTATTTTGAAGTAGGGTCTCACTCTAGCCTAGGCTGACCTGGACTTCACTATGTAGTCTCAGGATGGTCTTGAACTCACGGCGATCCTCCTACATCTGCTTCCCAAGTGCTAGGATTAAAGGTGTGCGCCACCATGCCCAGCTTCAATGAGTCTTTTTAATTTTAATTTTAATTTTATTTATTTGAGAGAGAGAAAGAGGAAAGGAGAGAATGGGCATGTCAGGGTCTCCAGCCCCTGCAAATGAACTCCAGCATGTGCCCTCTTGTGCATCTGGCTTACATGGGTCCTGGGGAACTGAACCTGGTTCCTTTGGCTTTGCAGACAAGCGCCTTAACAGTTAAGCCATCTCTCCAGCCCTTCAATGAGTTTTGATATAGTTGTGTAGATGCCACAACAACTTCAATGTAGAACATCTCTCTCACCCTAGAATGTTCCTCATGCCACTTTGTAGTCAGTCTCCTTTTCCACTTCTGGTGCCTGGCAAGCCCTGATCTGGTTTTTATAGTTTTATATTCTAGAATGAAATTACTATCAATGGTACCACAGTGGACACTTGTATCTGGAGTCCTTTTTTTTTTTTTTTTTTTTTTTTTTTGTTTTTTTCAAGGTAAGGTCTCACTTTAGTTCAGGCTGACCTGGAATTCACTACGTAGTTTCAGACTGGCCTCTAGTCTCAGACTGGCCTTGAATTTATGGCAATCCTCCTACCTCTGCCTCCCAAGGGCTGGGATTAAAGGAATGTGCCACTATGCCCAGCTGGAGTCTTTTTCTTTTTCCACGACATTTTTATAATGTCATCTATGTTATTTTATGATTCAGCAGTTCTTTTTTGATTTCTGAATAATATTCCACTGTGTAAATACAGTACAGCTCGATTACTCACCCACCATTGTCAATAGGCATTTGTGGGTTTTTTTTGGTTTGTTTGGACTGCTATGAATAAAGCAGCTACGAACACCCATATGTGACTATAGACATGTATTCTGCCTTTTCTTTCTTTTTTAAAATTTTTTTTATTTTTTTTATTTTTTGAGGTTGGGTCTCTCTCTAGTCCAGGCTGACCTGGAGTTCACTATATAGTGTCAGGGTGGCCTCGAACTCATAGTGATCCTCCTACCTCTGCCACTGAAGTGCTGAGATTAAAGGCATGAGCCACTACACCTAGCTGTCTTCCTTATTTATTTATTTATTTTTGAGGTAGGCTCTCTCTCTAGCCCAGGCTGACCTGGAATTCACTCTGTATTCTCAGGGTGGCTTCGAACTCACTGTGATCCTTCAACCTCTGCCTCCAGAGTGCTGGGATTAAAGGTGTGTTCAACCATGCCTGGCCTGATTTTTTTTTTTTTTTTTTTAATGTTAGAGAGAGAGAGAGAGAGGGAGAGAGAGAGAGAAAGAATAGTCATGCCAGGGCCTCCTACTACTGCAATCGAACTCCAGACACATGCACCATCTTGTGTGCATGTGCAACCTTGTGCACTTGTGTCACCCTGTGTGTCTGGCTTACGTGGGACCTGGAGAGTCAAACATAGGTCCTTAGGCTTTGTAGACAAGCACCTTAACCACTAAGCCATTTCTCCAGCCCTTTTTTTCCTTTTGCTTAAATTTTTTTTTGTTTTGTTTTGTTATTTGCTTGGGAGGAAGGGAGAAAGAGAATAGACATTCCCCCCCCCCCCCGCAAAAAAAAAGAGAATAGGCATCCCGGGACCTCTTGCCACTACAAATGAACTCCAGATGCAAACACCACTTTGTGCACCTGGCTTCATGTGAGTACTGGGGAATTGAACCCAGACTGTCAAGTTTTGCAAGCAAGTGTGTTTAACCACTGATCATCTCTCCAGCCCCTTCTTTTTTTTCTTTGAGACAAATTCTTCTGTAGCCCAGACCTTGAACTCCATAGGTAGCCAAGAATGACCTTGAATTCCTGATCCTATTGCCTCCAGCTCCCAAATTCTGAGATTACATGTGTGCACCCCCATGCCTGACTCAGCTGGTCTTGAACTCACCATCCCTCAGCATCAGCCCCATAGTGTGTGCTAGAATTATAGGCATGAACTACCATGCTTATCATTTCTCCTCTTAAGTGAGAATCTAGGGCTAATTGCTTGTTGGTGTTTTGGCTAAGATCAAGTGAAGAATGTAGAAATAGCATAATTGGATGCTTTTTTGTTGTTGTTGTTGTTTTGTTGTTTTGTTTTTCCAGGTAGGGTTTCACTCTAGCTCAGGTTGACCTGGAATTCACTATGTAGTCTCAGGATGGCTTCAAACTCTCAGACATCCTCCTACCTCTGCCTCCTGAGTGCTGGGATTAAAGGTATGCACCACCATGCCCGGCTGTTTTGTTCTTTTCATTGTTTAGCTTTTAAAAATATATGTATAGGGGCTGGAGAGATGGTTTAGCAGTTGAGATGCATGCCTTTGAAGCCTAAGGACCCAGGTTCAATTCTCTAGGTCCCATGTAAGCCAGATACACATGGTAGCACATGCGTCTGGAGTTCGTTTGCAGTGGCTAGAAGCCCTGGAGTGCCCATTATCAGTCTCTCTCTCTCTCTCCCTCTCTGTCTCTAATAAATACATAAATAAAAATTAAAATGAATAAAATACATGTATATATTTTTATTTATTTATGAGAGTGGGAGAGGGAAGGGAAGGAGAGAGAGAGAGAATGGCCATGCCAGGGCTTCTAGCCTCTGCAAACAAACTCCAGATGCATTCGCCACCTTATGCATCTGGCTCACATGGGTACTGGGGTATTGAACCTGGGTCCTTAGGCTTCACAGGTAAGTGCATTAAACACTAAGCCATCTTCCAGCTCACGTTCACTTTAAAAAAATTTTTTTGTTTATTTTATTTATTTATTTGAGAGCAACAGACAGAAAGAGAAAGAGAGAGAGAGAGAGAATGGGCGCGCCAGGGCTTCCAGCCACTGCAAACGAACTCCAGATGCGTGCGCCCCCTTGTGCATCTGGCTAACGTGGGTCCTGGGGAATCAAGCCTCGAACCGGGGTCCTTAGGCTTCACAGGCAAGCGCTTAACCACTAAGCCATCTCTCCAGCCCCTCACGTTCACTTTAAAAAAAAATGTTTTTGTTTATTTTTATTTATTTATTTGAGAGCGACAGACAGAGAGAGAAAAAGAGTGAGAGAGAGAGAGAGAGAGAGAGAATGGGTGTGCCAGGGCCTGCAGCCACTGCAAACGAATTCCAGATGTGTGCACTCCCTTGTGCATCTGGCTAACGTGGGTCCTCGGGAACTGAGCCTCGAACCGGGGTCCTTAGGCTTCACAGGCAAGCACTTACCACTAAGCCACCTCTCCAGCCCACGTTCACTTTTTTTTATACACGGTCTTTCACTGGCCTGGAATCTGCCAAGCAGTCTAGTAAGCCCTAAGGATCTACCTGTCTCTGCCTCCCCCTCACCACCCAACGCTGGGAATATAAACTATGCCTCCATGCTCTACTTTTTATGTGGGTTCTGGGGATCAAATTTAGGTTCTCATGCCTGCAAGACAGCTAATTTTTTAAAAAAATATTTTTATTTTTATTTATTTATTTGAGAGAGAGAGAGAGATACAGAAATAGGCAGGTAGATAGAGAGAATGAGCACTCCAGGGCCTCCGGCCACTGCAAATGAACTCCAGGTGCATGCACCCCCTTGTGTATCTGGCATATGTGGGTCCTGGGGAGTTGAACCTGGGTCCTTTGGCTTTGCAGGCAAGCACCTTAACTGCTAAGCCATCTCTCCAGCCCCCAATTTTTCTTTTTCTTTTTCTTTTCTTTTTTTCTTTTTTTTTTTTTTTTGACAGAGCTGCCTCCCCAGTCCACTGGTTTTGGATTTTGAGATAGGATCTCACTCTGTAGTCCAGGATGATCTTGAGCTCAATGATTTTCCTGTCTCAGCCTTCCTAGTGCTGGGATTATAGGCATGCGCCACCACACCCAGCTTGGACAGGACTTTTTTTAGGAGACTATGTTGAAAGGTCCCTCTTGTAAAGTCATGTTTTATATCTGCAAGTCAAGGAACAGGTTTCCACTCAGGTTACCTCAGGGCACAGGGTTGGAATGCTATCATCTGGGCAGCCAGAAACCTGCCTCCTGAAGTACTGTGTGTCCTCAGGGGGACTCGCAGCCTCCAGCAGCTCCAGAAATAGACCACCTCCCTGGGGCCCGACATCAACCTGTCTGCAGCTGTAGCTCTGCCCACTGTTGTGGTGTCTGGGCCTGTGTGGCTGGCAAAGTAATACCAGCCTAAGCTTCAGAGCTTCCAAGATGCCACGGAGGCACCATTCTAAGTGCTAAACTTGAATCTCACGCCCACTGTGATCTCTGTCTTTACTTCACAGATGGGACAAACGAGCACCAGGGAAACAGCTCACTTTCTCAGGATCATGCAATCATACAGACCAGGGATCTGGTCTGAATCCAAGTCTTCCTTACTCAGAAGTCCAGTCACTACCATCATGAAAACAAATGACCATAAATGCTGGCGAGGATGTGGAAAAAGAGGAACCCTTCTACACTGTTAGTAGGAATGCAATCTGGTCCAGTCATTGTGGAAATCAGTGTGGAGGTTCCTAAGACAGCTAAAAATTGATCTACCATATGACCCAGCTATAGCACTCCTAGGCATATATCCTAAGGACTCATCTCATTTCCTTAGAAGTACATGCTCAACCATGTTTATTGCTGCTCAATTGACAATAGCTGGGAAATGGAACCAGCCTAGATGTCCCTCAATTGATGAGTGGATAATGAAGATAGGGCACATTTATACAATGGAGTTCTACTCAGCAGTAAGGAAAAATGAAGTTATGAAATTCGCAGGAAAATGGACGGATCTGGAAAGGATTATACTAAATGAGGTAACCCAGGCCCAGAAAGCCAAGTGTCGCATGTTTTCTCTCATATGTGGATGACTACAGATGACTGGGCTTCTGTGTGAGAAGGAAAAAACTCAGTAGCAGAGGCCAGTAAGATAGAAAAGAGATATAAAGGGAAGAGAAAGGAAGGGAGGGGGATACGTAATAGGATGGTATTGTATATATGTAAGTAGAAGAATAGATTAATGGGAGTGAAAAGGCCCAAAATGAGGTCAGGGGAAGAGATTGAGTAAAGGAAAGGTGGAGGGAGGGCTAATCAAAATCTAAGAGGATATAAATAAACCATATGGAATCCTACTTGTTTGGACAATGGAACACAGAGGAGCCGTAGATTGTTGCTAGAAAATTTACAGTGCCAGGGATGGGATACCTCCCAGTGAGTTGTTGGCCAGGGAAGTTCCTGATGCCCCCAAAACATTATAGGTCATTGCCGAGGCCCTTGGTTTCCCACCAGGAATAGATGGTAGGACCCTATTGCTGAAGACTCTACATACTTGGGCTGCAAGGCCACTGAGAAATCCTGCTGGAACTGAGCTGATGACCTCCTCCATGTAGACCAGCTGACAGAAAGCTGGAAGAAGCCATTCTGCATGCAGTTCAATGGGAGAGAGAGAAATCACCAGTGAAGATACTCAACAGTGGACACTGCAAGCCTTACATTTGGCCAGCCAGGCCAAATGAGCCAACCGGTGCAATAGTGGCACATCTGTTATGGGGGAAACCAACTGCCCTCTAATTGGACTGGAGGCCTGCTCCATGGGAGGGAATACATTCCTGATACTGGAAACTTAAAACAGGGGTAGTCATGAGCCCTAGGGGTGTAACATCTGCTGTTGTCTGGCTAAATGTATATACTATGCTTATCAAACTTCCCAGTAAGCACTTCTCTTAATGTTCATACTCTCACTTTTGGTAGAGAATCTTCTCTTTTCAGATGGCAGTGACCTTGGGATGACTCAGAAGGTATCATGGTGATGGAAAGAAATGACTGCAGTGTTCAGTACTGCAATATCTCTGTCACACCTTCCAAGGCTCAGGTTATAATGTGGAAGAGGTGGCAGAAAGAATTTAAGAGCCAAAAGAAGGGTAGGACTCCATACAACATGCTCCCTCCAGAAACAAAATGGCCTGGATATCCATGACCTCACAGTGCCTGACACGACCTACACAAGACCATCATAAGAGGAGGAAAAAATCATGACATCAAAATTAAAAGAGAGACTGATTGAGATGGGGAGGGGGTATGATGGAGAATGGAGTTTCAAAGGGGAAAGTGGGGGGAGGGAGGGTATTACCATGGGGTATTTTTTATAGTCATGGAATTTGTCAATAAAAATTTGGAAGAAAAAAAAAAAAGAGTCCAGCCACACGGCAGGCACATTGCTCAGAGCACGGCCCGCTGGAGAGCTGGCATGCTGGGGTCTGCTTCCATTCATCTCATGTTCCCGTAAGCCTCTGAGGGACGGTCAGACTAGCCACAGTTGTTAGACAAGAAGAGCAGAGGCAAGGCAAGCAAGCTGCATTTGGTGTCCAGGAATTTTGGCTCAGAAACAAAGCTAACAGCATCTACGCTTTCCTGCCTCTCAAGGCCCTCATTATCCACAGTATTCAGCTCACTGCCCTCGCTCTTTGTGTCTTCAGGGTTCACAATGCTCTGACGTCTGCATCCTTGCTCCGTTTCCCATGCAAACTCTGGAAGGGTTGATGTTTATGTAAACTCAGGACAGTGTGTTACCTGGGCCTCCTAGGAAGAAGTCAGTGCTCCCAGCCTGGAGACAAAGATTCTGATTTAGCAGAGGAAACAGGAAGTGACGTTATCTCTGGGGGCCCAGGCCTAAGTATTCTCTCCCACTGACTTTTTCCCAGTAGAGATGTGCATCAGAACTTACATTAAGGTCTTGAGGTCATCTCAGAGCATTATTTGTAACCGGGTGGTAGCATACGCCTATGATCCCAGCACTTGGGAGGTGGAGGCAGGAGGGTAAGGAGCTCAAGGCCAGACTGGGCTACATGAGACTCTGCCTCACTAACAAATAAATAAACTAATTAAAACAAAAAAAGGATCATTTGTGTGATGGTTTGAATTAGGTGTCCCCCATAAACTCATGTTTATTTATTTATTTACTTATTTTTGAGAGAGACAGAGAGAAAGAATGGATGTGACAGGGCTTTTCAGCCTCTGTGAATGGATGTGTGCGCCCTGTTGTGCATATGTGTGACATTGCACGCTTGAGTCACTGTGTGTCTGGCTACATGGGACCTGGAGGTTTGAACGTGTGTTTTAGGCTTCGCAGGCAAGTGCCTTAGCTAAGCCATCTCCCAAGCCCAGCTCATGTGTTTTGAATGATTGGCTCCCAGCTGATGGTAATTGGGGAACTGGAGCCTTGTTGACAGCAACAAGAGAGTGAGCTGTTTGCCAGCTGCTGGGCAGAGGTGATATCCAACCTTTGCTTGACCATCTTTCCTCTGCCTTCATGGAGCTTCCTTTTGAGACTGTAAGCCAAAATAAACAGCTTTCGTCCCATAAACTGCTTCTGGTCAGGTGTTTGTCCTTGCAAGAAGAAGTTAACTGGAAAAGAAAAAAGTAGTTAACTGTAATAATTTGCTTTTCTATTTTTTTAAAATTTATCTTGTTCATTTTTATTTATTTATTTGACAGCGACAGAGAAAGAGGCAGATAGATAGATAGATAGAGAGAGAAAGAGAGAGAGAGAGAATGGGCACTCCAGGGCCTCCAGCCACTGCAAACGAACTCCAGATGCGTGTGCCACCTTGTGCATCTGGCTAACGTGGGTCCTGGGTAATCAAGCCTCGAACCGGGGTCCTTAAGCTTCACAGGCAAGCGCTTAACTGCTAAGCCATCTCTCCAGCCCCTAATTTGCTTTTCTAAAAGGATTCTGGGAACTTTCTGATGAGAGACCATTATACTTGGTACTGTGTCTGACAAATACTAAGAACATAATGAATGAAGATACCTAGATTTATGATTTTCTTCTCTCTCTCTCTCTCTCTTTTTTTTTTTTTTTTTTTTTTTTGAGGTAGTGTCTTGCTCTAGTCCAGGCAGACTTGGAATTCACTAAGTAGTCTCAGGCTGGCCTTGAACTCACAGCAGTCCTCTTACATCTGCCTCCAGAGTGCTGGGATTAAAGGCGTGCATCAAGATGGGTGTGGTGGCGCACGCCTTTAATCCCAGCACTTAGGAGGCAGAAGTAGGAAGATCGCCATGAATTGGAGGCCTCCCTGAGACTACATAGTGAATTCCAGGTCAGCCTGGGCTAGAGTGAAACCCTAACTCAGGAAATAAATAAATAAATAAATAAATAAATAAATAAAGGCATGCATCATCATGCCCAACTTTCTTTCTTTCTTTCTTTTTTTTTTGGTTTTTCAAGGTAGGGTCTCACTTTAGCTCAGGCTAACCTGGAATTCTCTATGTAGTCTCAGGGTGGCCTTGAACTCACGGTGATCCCCCTTTATCTTTTTGTGTGTATGTGGGCACATGTGTGTGTTGATATCAGGTATATCGCTCCATCACTCTCCCCTTTATTTACTAAATTAGAGTCTCTTACTTGAATTCAGAGCTCACAATTTGGCTAGTATACCTAACCAGCTTGTCCTGGGGAGCGCCTGTCTCTCTTTCCCAAATGCTGGCTCAAAGGCTGCCACCGCTACCCAACCTGAGCACTGGAAATCTGAACTCTGGTCCTCACGCTTTCTCTGCTGAGCCATCTCCCCAACCCTTGTTTGTGTGCTTTTTGAGGTAGGTTCTCATTCTAGTCCAGGCTGACCTGAAACTCACTCTGTAGCCCAGGCTGGCCTTGAACTCACAGACATCCTCCTACTCCAGCCTCCTGAGTGCTAGGACTAAAAACATGCACCACCATGCCTGGATCCTTTGGATACTTTTTGGTTTTTCTTTTCTTGCTCAGTCTTTTTGTTGTTGTTTTTGTTCTTTTTTTGTTTGTGTGGGGTTTTTTGTTTGTTTTGTTTTTCGAGGTAGGGTCTCACTCTAGTCTAGCCTGATCTGGAATTCACTTTGTAGTCTCAGGGTGGCCTCAAACTCACAGTGATCCTCCTACCTCTGCCTCCCAAGGACTGGGATTAAAGGCAGGGTCTTGCTCTAGCCCAGGCTGAGCTGGAATTCACTATGTAGTCTCAGGGTGACATAGAACTCACAGCCATTCTCCTACCTCTGATTCCTGAGTGCTGGGATTAAAGGCAAGCACCACCAGGCCTGGCTCCTTGTGGACACTTTAAAGAGTCAAGATCAGTTCTTTCTCAAGTAGATGTCTCATACTGCCCATGTAGGAGTCTAGAAACCACTTCCTGAGAAATCTCTGAGGAAAGGAGAACATGTCTCTGATCACATCCATGACCCATTCTTCTATGAAAAGGAAGCCTGGAGCTGGAAGGAGGAACTAAGGCCCAGAGTTCCTTCTGTCATTGGTCACCTGGAAATGACCAACCTAGAGTCATCAATCCTCCCAGCAGCCCTGCAGGACACTGATGTGGTGAGGATAGGATAGGGTCGGGGGTTGTGTGTGAGCCCGTCTTTAGATTCACTAGCAGCGCCATGGCTGAGTGTGTCCCAACAAAGAGAAGAGGAAGTGAGAAACGTGTGTGAAAACGTGGGTCATTTCAAGCCGGGCGTGGTGCACGCACCTCTAATCCCAGCACTCCGGAGGCAGAGGTGGGAGGGTTGCTGAGTCTGAGGCCACCCTGAGACTACATGGTGAGTTCCAGGTCAGCCTGAGCTAGAGTGAAACCCTACCTCGAAAAACCAAAAAAAAAAAAAAAAAAAAGTCATTTAAAGTCAATGACCTAGTTAAGGTAAATAAGACATAAGTACATAATAGCCATACAATTACAACTGTAATTGTACCTCTTTGTGTATCTATATAAAACATAATAAATAAAATTTGCTTACGCATTACAGTTTAACAAGTGCTTTTGATTTGATTTTATTTATTTATTTGTTATTATTATTATTATTATTGGTTTTTCAAAGTAGGGTCTCACTCTAGCCCAGGCTGACCTGGAATTCACTATGTAGCCTCAGGGTGGCCTTGAACTCGGCAATCTTTCTACCTCTGCCTCCCGAGAGCTGGGATTAAAGGTGTGTGCCACCACGCCCGGCTATTTTCTTTATTTATTTCTATTTTTGCTTTTGGTTTTTCAAGGTAGGGTCTCACTAGCCCACTCTGACCTGGAATTCACTATATAATTTCTGGATGGCCTCAAACTCAAGGCAAGACTCCCACTTCTGCTTCCGGAGTGCTGGGATTAAAGGTGTGCATCACCACGCCTGGTTAAATTATTATTATTTTTTTGGTTTTTCGAGGTAGGGTCTCACTCTAGCCCAGGCTGACCTGGAATTCACTATGGAGTCTCAGGGTTGCCTCGAACTCACAGCAATCCTACCTCTGCCTCCCAAGTGCTAGGATTAAAGGTGTGAGCCAACAGGCCCGGTTTAAATTGTTTTTTTTTGGGGGGGGGGCTGGAGAGATGGTTTAGGGGTTAAGTGCTTGCCTGTGAAACCTAAGGACCCTGGTTTGAGGCTCGATTCCCCAGGACCCACGTTAGCCAGATGCACAGGGGGCGCACACGTCTGGAGTTCATTTGCAGTGGCTGGAGGCCCTGGCACGCCCATTCTCTCTCTCTCTCTCTCTCTCTCTCTGCCTCTTTCTCTCTCTGTCTGTCGCTCTCAAATAAATAAATAAAAATAACAACAAAAATAAAAAATAAAAAAAAAGGAGGAGTGCTGTGTTAGAGGTCAGTCTGAGCTACAAAGTGAGTTCCAGATCAGCCTACACTACAGAGTGAGACCCTGTCTCAATCCCCGCCTCCACTCCCCAGAGAAGATACATCGGATGACCGTGATGGAGTCAGGAACGGAATGCTGAGACAGAAAGCAAGAGCTCTGGGAATTCAGAGCAGAATGAGGTCACTGTGGTGTTGGGGCCATGGGGAAAGTTTGTGCTGAGCCACAAAATGGGCCGAAATGTCTGGCAGTGACAAGCCTGCATGTAATTCCTGGCCTCCTTACTAGACACTCACTCGCCCCTCCCTTGCTTGTAGATTTTTATTTTTTTTTCTGGAGCTAGGGTCTCATTGCAGCTGAGGCTGAGGAAGAATTCACTCTGTAGTCTCATGGCGATCCTCCTACCTCTGCCTCCGCAGTGCCGGGATAAAAGGCCTGCACCATCACACCCAGTGCTTGTAGATTTTAAATGAGATGATTAAAAAGAATCCATCTTTCTTTCTACAAAATAATGTTGATTAGGAATCCAGGCGGTCTGTTATCTCCCCAGTTCTCCACCCAGATGATTAAAAACCAAAAGCTGGCTGTGGTGGCTCACTCCTTTAATCCCAGCACTGGCAGAGAGTAGGAGGATCGCTGTGAGTTCAAGGCCACCCTGAGACTACATAGTGAATTCCAGGTCAGCCTGGACTAGAGTAAAACCCTACATGGAAAAACAAAAACAAACAACAACAACAACAACAAAAAACATTTACAGTGAGTCTAGAAACAGAGTAGCTTGGACACTCCAGAGATGTAAAATGGTTTCAGTTGCCTTTATTTCATAATCCTGTGGTGAGCACCGCTGGTATATGTCAACATCCAGCCCAATAGTTAGGATTGTATAATTTGAGCTCTGCCCATAATTCCTGCCTTGAGGAAGAAGAGAGCTTCAGGTTTGCCCTCTGACCAGGCTTGCCTTGCCATCCTTACGTAACCACACACACTTCCTGGCCAATAGTGATTTAGAAACGTTCTCAAGCCCTGTGCACGTTACCTCCGCTTCCTTTAATTTTTCTAGTGTTTTTAGCTTTTCTTTTTTGGTTTTGTTTTTTTTGAGGTCGGGTCTTGATCTACCCCAGGCTGACCTGGAGTGCTGGGATTAAAGGCGTGTGCCACTATGCCCAACTATTTCTTCTTCTTTTTTTAAATTTTATTTATTTAAACCAGATGTGGTGGCACACGCCTTTAATCCCAGCACTCAGGAGGCAGAGGTAGGGGGGATTGCCATGAGTTCGAGGCCACCCTGAGACTACATACTGAATTCCAGGTCAGCTTGGGCTAGAGCAAGACCCTGCCTCGAAAAACAAAAAAAACAACAACAACAACAAAAAAATTATTTATTTAGTTATTTGCAAGGAGAGAGACGGAGGGAGGTAGAGAGAGATAGAGAGCAAGAGAGCACATGGGCAAGCCAGGGCCTCTAGCCACAACAAACGAACTCCAGATGCCTGTGCCACCTTGTGCATCTGGCTTACATGGGTCCTGGAGAATCAAACCCAGATCGCTTGGCTTTGCAAATGCCTTAACTGCTAATCCATCTCTCCAGCTCCTCCAGCACCTAGTTTTTCTTCTTTAGAATTTGGATTTAACTGGCTTCAAGACACAGAAATGGGCCTGGGGAGATGGTTCAGTGGTTAGAGACATTTGCTTGCAAAGCCTACTAGACTGGGTTCAATTCCCCACCACACATGTAAAGTGAACCCAAGGTGGTACAGGTGTCAACTGAAGCAGCAGGAGATCCTGGTGTGCTTGTACACACATGTGTAAATAAATGAATAAATAAATATGAATGATGACTAACATAAACGGAAAAGCTGAGTGTGTGTGGGATACTGAGTGTGTTTTAGAATCAAAAGGAGGCTCAGAAATACAGCGGCCAGCTGGGTGTGGTGGCGCATGCCTTTAATCCCAGCACTTGGGAGGCAGAGGTACTTGGGAGGCAGAGGTAGGAGGATCATTATGAGTTTTTTTTTTTTTTTCGGTTTTTCGAGGTAGGGTCTCACACTAGCCCAGGCTGACCCGGAATTCACTATGTAGTCTCAGGGTGGCCTCGAACTCACAGTGATCCTCCTACCTCTGTCTCCCGAGTGCTGGGATTAAAGGTGTGCACCACCACGCCCGGCTCACTGCGAGTTCGAGGCCACCCTGAGACTACATAGTGAATTCCAGGTCAGCCTGAGCTAGAGTGAGACCCTACCTCGAAAAACTAACCAAACAAACAAACAAAAAAAGAATTACAGGGGCCAAGAAGCAGGAACCCAGTCTTGTTGAAATAGGTATGTGTCAACTAGCTTTTCTCATCCAACTCTTTTTTTTTTTTTTTTTTTTTTAAAGTTTTCCGAGGTAGGGTCTCCCTCTAGCCCAGGCTGACCTGGAATTCACTATGTAGTCTCAGGGTGGCCTTGAACTCAAGGCGATCCTCCTACCTCTGCCTCCCAAGTGCTGGGATTAAAGCCATGCACCACCATGCCCGGCCCCACTCTTGTTTTATTTAGTTCTTGGCTTTTTTCTGTTTTTGAAACAGTCTCACTGGGTATCATAGATTGATCTGGAAATCACTTTGTAGTCTCAGGCTGGCCTCAAATTTACAGTAATACAACTACCTCTGCCTCCTGATTACTGGGACTAAAGGCTTGCACAGCCATGCCTGGTTTTTGTTTTGTTTTGTTTTTCAGTGTTGCAATTTACCCTAGCCCAGGTTGACGTGTAATTTACTATGTAATCTCAGGGTGACCTTGAACTCAATGCAAGCCTCCTACCTCTGCCTCTTGAGTGCTGGGATTAAAAGCATGTGCCACTGGCTGGAGAGATGGCTTAGCAGTTAAGGCGCTTGCCTTTGAGACCTAAAGACCCATGTTCAACTCTCCAGATCCCATGTAAGCTAGATGAACAAAGTGGCACATGCATCTGGAGTTTGTCTGCAGTGACTGGAGGCCCTGGGCAAACTCATTGTCTCTCTCTTTCTCTATCTGCCTCTATCTCTCTCAAATAAATGAACAACTAAGAAAAATAAAAAAAGAAAAGAAAAGAAAAGAAAAAGAAAAGCATGCACCACCATGCCTGGCAAAATTATCTTAGTTTTTTTTTTTCTTTTTTGTTTTGTTTTGTTTTCTTTTTGGTTTTTCAAGGTAGGGTCTCTTTCTAGCCCAAGCTGACCTGGAATTCACTATGTAGTCTCAGGCTGGCCTTGAATTTACAGTGATCCTCCTACCTTAGCCTCCCAAATGCTGGGATTTAATTCCCAAACCATCCATGTGAGCTGGCTGCAAGAGGCCCTATCAAAACTACACACACACACACACATATGTACATGTTACACATAAATAAGTAAATAAAAATTGTTTTTAAAAAGGGCTGGAGAGATGGCTCAGTAGTTAAAGCCACTTGCTGGAAAAGCCTGACAGTCCAGGTTCAATTCCCTAGTATCCACATAAAGCCAGATGCACAAGGTGACACAAATGTCTGGAGTTCGTTTGCAGAGGCAGGAGGCCCTGACTCATATATTTTCTCTGTTTCTCTATCTTTCTCTCAAATAAATAAATTAAAAAATAAAAGAAATAAGCCGAGCATGGTGGCACATGCCTTTAATCCTAGCACTTGGGAAGCAGAGGTAGGAGGATCGCTCTGAGTTCAAGGCCACCCTGAGTCTACATAATGAATTCCAGGTCAAGTTGAACTAGAGTGAGACCCTACCTCAGAAAACCAATACAGAAAGAAAGAAGGAAAAGAAATAAAGCAAGAAAGAGAAAGTACAGATCTAGGCAGGCAGCTCAGGGCCTGGGCAGTTGCTCTGGCTGACAACTCACTGTTCTCTCCTGCTTATTCTTATTGCCCTGACTTCCTGCCAGTAGCAAGAGAAGGGTGAAGAAACACACAACCCTTCCTTTCCTATTAAGGCCAGTGACAGAAGTAACTTATTACTGTGCACACGTGGAACGGGCTGGAATGAAGTTCTGAGCCATGTCTGCAATGGAGGTCTGGAGATGGTTGGGTTGCAGGCAGCCATGTGCCCTGTGCCAACTGGGAAGAAGACTGGGTTCTGGGAGGGAGCTGAGAGAGCTGGCAGCTCCTCTTAGGATCGCACAGCAGAGAGGGAAACTATTGTTGGTGTGTTGGGAAAGATCAGAGTTTCCACCGTGAAGGAACTGACAGGGATAGAGACTTAGAAATATCAAAAGAGGTTAAGGAAACAAAGTGGAAGCCAGATCTCAGCCAGAGTCCAGGAAAGCAGACAAAGCAACTTTATGACATGCCAGTTAGATCCCAGAGGCACTGAATATCCCGGCAGGGAGCGCCGTGATCAGAGGCGCTTTATTAATTCTAACCTGACACACATGTGCAGCACCCTCTGGAGAAGGGAGGAAACAGGAAGCGGCTGGGGAGGCTGATTTCATGGTGCAGATAGGAGCTGGCTGGGGCAACACAGAAATGAGGAGGCTGAAATAAATGACACGAATGCGATGGGAAGAATGTATGGCTGCTTTGCAAACAAAAACCTTTATCTGCTGAGCCATCTCCCCAGCCCTGATATCCCGATATATATAAATAGATTTTTGTTTGTTTGTTTTTTTGAGGTAGTGTCTCACTCTAGCCCAGGTTGACCTGGAATTCACTATGTACTCTGTACTCTCAGGGTGGCCTCAAACACATGGTGATCCGCCTACCTCTGCCTCCCAAGTGCTGTGATTAAAGGCGTGCACCACCATGCCTGGCTACATTTTTTTTTCTTTTTTAAAAAATTTATTTATTTATTTATTTTATTATTTTTTATTGACAACTTCCATAATTGTAAACAATATCCCATAGTAATTCCCTCCCCCCACTTTCCCCTTTGCAACTCCACTCTCCATCATGTCCCCTCCCCCTCTCAATCAATCTCTCTTTTATTTTGATGTCATGATCATGATCTTTTCTTCCTAGTATGATGGTCTTGTGTAGGTAGTGTCAGGCACTGTGAGGTCATGGATATCCAGGCCATTTTGTGTCTGGAGGAGCACGTTGTAAGGTGTCCTACCCTTCCTTTGGCTCTTACATTCTTTCTGCCACCTCTTTTGCAGTGGACCCTGAGCCATGGAAGAAGTGATAGAGATATTTTAGTGCTGAGCACTCCTCTGTCACTTCTCAGCACCATGGTGCCTTCTGAGTCATCCCAAGGTCACTGCCATCTGAAAAGAGAAGGTTCTCTGACCAAAAGTGAGAGTAGCATTAATATAAGGGTATGAACATTAAGAGAAGTGCTTACTGGGCAGTTTGGTGAGCATAGTACATACATTTAGCCAGACACCAGCAGACATTACACCCCTAGGGCTCATGACTACCCCTGATTTTAAGTTTTCAGTATCAGGCATGTATTCACTCCCATGGAGTGGGCCTCCAGTCCAATTACAGGATAGTTGGTTTCCCCCATAACAGACCTGCCATTGGCTCATTTGGCCTGGCTGGCCATATACAAGGCTTGCAGGGTCCACTGTTGAGTATCTTCACTGGTGATTTCTCTCTCTCCCATTGAACTGCATGCAGCATGGCTTTTTCCAGCTTTCTGTTAGCTGGTCTACATGGAGGAGGTTTTCAGCTCAACTCTAGCAGGATTTCTCATTGACACTGCAGCCCAAGTATGTGGAGTCTTCAGCAATAGGCTCTTACCATTTATTCCTGGTGGGAAACCAAGGGCTTCAGCAATGGCCTGTAATGTTTTGGGGGCATCAGGGACCTCCCTGGTCAACAACTCACTGGAAGGTATCCCATCCCTTATTTTTTATTGACAACTTCCATAACTGTAAACAATTAAGGCACTGAAAATTTTCTAGTAACAATCTATGGCTCCTGTGTGTTCCATTGTCCAAAAAAGTAGGTTTCCATATGACTTATTTATATCTTCTTAGATTTTGATTAGCCCTCCCTTTACCTTTCCTTTACTCAATCTCTTCCCCTGACCTCACTTAGGCCTTTTTACTCCCATTAATCTATTCTTCTACTTACATATATACAATACCTTCCTATTAAGTACCCTCCCTCCCTTTCTATTCCCTTTATATCTGCTTTCTAGCTTAATGGCCTCTGCTACTGAGTTTTCTTCCTACTCACACAGAAGTCCAGTCATTTATAGCTAGGATCCACATATGAGAGAGAACATGTGACATTTACCTTTCTTGGCCTTGGTTACCTCACTTAGTATAATCCTTTCCAGATCCATCCATTTTCCTGCAAATTTCGTAACTTCATTTTTCTTTACGGCTGAGTAGAACTCGGTTGTGTAATTTATTTGCAAGTAGAGAAAAGAGAGAGAGAGAGAGAGAGAGAGAGAGAGAGAAGACAGTGTTTGGACAGAACAGACCCAGGGACTTCCTCCTTTTTTTTTCATAACCAGCTGCCTTCCAGTCTCTGCAGCTGCAACCTCTGCGACCATCACCTTGCCTTCCAGGACCAACCAGAATGATGGGTCCTGGGGAACTGCACCTGGGTCCTTTGGCTTTGCAGGCAAGCTCTTAGGAAGCAGAGGTAGGAGGATCACCATGAGTTCAAGGCCACCCTGAGACTCCATAGTCAATTCCAGGTCAGCCTGGGCTACCAGCCTGTTAGTGAGAGCAATTTCAATCCTAATTGACACATTGCATATTTACTTTGACCTAAATAAAGTACCCTATGTCCTGGTTGTGTAATGCAACCCAGGAAATTGCCCCAAGACTAAGTGGCATGAGACAGGCTTTATTAAATGCATGGATCCCTTGCCAGGTGTGGTGGTGCATGCCTTTAATCCCAGCACTCAGGAGGCAGAGGAAGGAGGATCGCCATGAGTTTGAGGCCACCCTGAGACTATAGAGTGACTTCCAGGTCAACCTTGTTACAGTGAGACCTTACCTCAAAAAAACAAACAAAAAAACCCAAAACAAAACAGAAAAAGCCAGGCATGGTGGTGCACGGCTTTAATCCCAGCACTCAGGAGGCAGAGGGAGGAGGATAGCTGTGAATTCAAGGTCACCCTGAGACTCCATAGTGAATTCCAGGTCAGCCTGAGCTAGAGTGAGACCCTACCTCGAAAAAACAAAACAAAACAAAAAAAAAAAAACAGAAGAAATAAATAAATTCACGGAGCCTGCAGGTGAGGATGTGGGCCAGAGGACAGTGGGCCCAGCTTGTCCCTGCTTCAGAGAGAGCCCAGGCACTGGGATCATCCACCTCCATGCAGCCCTACATTCCTACACTCCTATGTCTGGCTGTTGGCAACAGGGCGGGTGGGGGCTGGGGGTGCTCATTTCTGCAGGGCAAAGGTTGAAGGGCAAGAATAAGGAGAAAAGATCAAGGTGTTTTTCATGCTTGGTTTTTGTCAGGTCAGGTGTTGTTGGCTTTTGAGGAGGAGCATCACAACAGAAACTGGTCTGGTTTGCTCCAGTTTGAATTTCTCTTGCATGTGAGCGAGGTTACTAAGAGACCAGGCATGAACTGTTGTTGATTTTTCCTCTGGCACTGGGGATTAAACCCAAGGCCTTATGCATGGTAGGCAAGTGCTCTACCATTGAACCACACCCCAGCCATTATATTGTTCTTTATGATCTCACCCCTTTTTCTTTTCTTTTCTTTTCTTTTCTTTTCTTTTCTTTCTTGTTTACTTATCGACTTATTTATGAGAGCGAGCGAGAGACAGTGAGCATGGGAATACCAGGGTCTCTTGCCACCGCAAACAAAATCTAGTCATACTCATTACTCTGTGCAACTGGCTTTGTATGGATACTGGGGAATTGAACCTGGACCATCAGGCTTTGCAAGCAAATGCCTTTAACCACTGGGCCATCTCATCTCTCTCCAGCCCTCTTTTCTTTTCTTTTTTCTTTTTCTTATGTTTTTGATTTTTCAATGTAGGGTCTCACTCTGGTCAGGCTGACCTGGGTTTCATTATGTAGTCTCAGGGTGGCCTTGAACTCACGGTGATCCTCCTACCTCTGCCTCCCAAATGCTAGGATTAAAGGTGTGTGCCACCATGCCCAGCTCATCTTTTCTTTTCTTGAGACTAGATTTCATGTAGCCCAGGCTGTTCTCAAACTGAACTTTTGTTTGCTTGGTTTGGTTTTTCAAGGTAGGGTTTCTTTCTAGCCTAGGCAGACCTGGAATTCACTATGTAGTCTCAGGCTGGCCTCAAACTCACAGTGATCTTCCTACCTGTGCCTTCCAAGTGCTGGGATTACAGATGTGTGCTACCACATCTGGTTTATGGGGTGTGGTGCTAGAGACTGAGCCGGGGGCTTCATGCATACTAGGTCAGAACCCTACCTACTGAGCTACATCCCCAGCAGCTCTGAGCTCAGCTTTGTATAATCCACTTCTCTTGTTCCTCATTAGTTAGAAGAGTTTCAGAGCTTCAGCTCTGAAGTGTCAGTGACATGGCAAGGAGAACATGTGGGAGGGACCTGCCTTTGGAAAACACAGCAGTCCCCTCTTACCTTAGGAGGATACAGTCTACAACCTCCAGTGGCTGCCTGAAGCCTTAGATCATTCTACACAGTTGTTTGTTGGTATGCATGGCTATGATAAAGTTCAGTTTATAAATTAGGCACAGTAAAAGATTAATAATAAGTACAATAAAGTAGAACAATGGGGTTGAGGACTTGGCTTAGCAGTTGAAGGAGGCACTTGCTTGTGAAGCCTGCTGGTCCAGCCCCACTACTTAAGTAAAGCCACATGCACGAAGTGGCACATGCATCTGGAGTTTGTTTGCAGCAGAAAGAGGCCCTGGTGCACTCATACTCTCTCTGTGTCTCTCTTTCTCACACACACATACAAATAAATAATTAGAAATATTTTAAAATTATGTGACTGTGTAAGCCGGGTGTGGTGGTGCACGCCTTTAATCCCAGCACTCAGGCAGCAGAGATAGGAGAATTGCCATGAGTTCAAGGACACCCTGAGACTACATAGTTAATTCCAGGCCAGCCTGGACCAGAGTGAGACCGTACCTCGAAAAACCAAAAAAAAAAAAAAAAAAAAAAGTGAATGTGATCTCTTGAAATAGTGTACTGTGGAGCCTGGGGTGATGGCTCAGTGGCTAAAGTGCTTGCAGCTCAAATCTGAGTACCCAAGTTTGATCCTGGGGCCAGAAGCCTGGGGCTATGGAGCTCACTCAGTGGTCAAAGTTGCTTGCTTGCAAAGCCTGACAACCTAAATTTGATTTCCCAGCCACCCACATAAAGCTGGATGGG
This sequence comes from Dipus sagitta, assembly GCA_036346955.1. Lineage (NCBI taxonomy): Eukaryota > Metazoa > Chordata > Mammalia > Rodentia > Dipodidae > Dipus > Dipus sagitta. The sequence goes on along the minus strand of CM070779.1, from coordinate 128,682,048 downwards.
CATTCATTTACACTGGCAAGAGACTCTGGCATGCAAACACACACATGTGCAAATGAATAAATAAAAATTTAAAAATCACGGGGCTGGAGAGATGGCTTAGCAGTTAAGGCACTTGCCTGCAAAGCCTAAAGACCCAGGTAAGAGTCCCCAGAACCCGTAAAAGCCAGATGCACATGGTGACACATGCGTTTGGAGTTTGTAGTGGTTAGTGGCCCTGGTATACCCATTCTCTCTCTCTCATAAATGTATAAATAAATAAAAATAAAAATATTTTAAAACAAAAAAATCATAGCCGGCCATGGTGGCGCACGCCTTTAATCTCAGCACTCGGGAGGCAGAGGTAGAAGGATTGCCCAGAGTTTGAGGCCACCCTGAGAATACAGAGTGAATTGAATTCCAGGTCAGCCTGAGCTAGAGTGAAACCCTACCTCGAAAAACCAAAAAAAAAAAAAAAAGAAAGCCAAGGGTCTGGAGAGGTAGCTCCATGGTTAAAGGTGTTTGGGTGTTTTCTGGGTTTGATTCCCAAGTAAATGCAGATATACAACGTCATGTGGCACATGTATCTGGAGTTCTTTCACAGCAACGGCAGGAGGTCCTGGCATACCCATTTTCTCTCTCTCTCTCCCGTCTCTCTCTGTGTCTGCCCCCCCCCCACATGCCAGAAGCTGTGGTAGGCTTCTATAATCCCTTCACACTGATGCTGGCTATGAGATGGGAGGTAGAGACAGAAGTTTCTAAAAGATCTTGGTTATGTAAGCAAAAACAATAGCAGAATGAGATTAAAAGAAACCCTGCTTCAAATAAGGTGGAACAGTGAGGACAGGGGCCCTTTGATATCCACATGTGCATGGTGGCTCATGCAAGCCTACATTCACACACCCATATAAATACACATGCAAGGGTTGGAGCGATGTCTCATCTGTTAAGGTGCTTGCCTGCAAAGCCTAACAACTAGACTTCAATTCCCTAGTACCATATAAAGCCAGATGCACAAAGTGGTGCATGCATCTGGAGTTTGTTTGCAGCGGCTAGAGACCCTGGTGCATCCATTCTCTCTCTCTGCCAGTCCATGGTGGCTCATGTCTTTAATCCCAGCATTAAAAAGGCAGAAGTAGGAGGATCACTGTTAGTTTGAGGCCAGCCTGGGCTAGAATGCCACCCTACTTTGACAATAAATAAATAAAAGGGCTGGAGGGATGGCTTTGCAGTTAAGGCATTTGCCTGCAAAGCTAAAGGACCCAGGTTCGATTCCCTAGGACCCACATCAGCCAGATGCACAAGGGGGCACATGCGTCTGGAGTTCATTTGCAGTGGCTAGAGACCTTGGCACACCCATCCTCTCTCTCTCTCTCTCTCTCTCTCTCTCTCGCTCGCTCTTTCTCTGCCAAATAAATAAATAAATAAAAATAAAAATATTTTTAAAAATCACATATACAGAAACACACACACAAAAATAAAAATACAAGTCGGGCATGGCGATGCACACCTTTAATCCCAACACTCGGGAGGCAGAGGTAGGATTGTAGTGAGTTCAGGGCCACTCTGAGACTACACAGTGAATTCCAGGTCAGCCTGGGCTAGAGTGAGACCCTACCTCGAAAAACCAAAATAAATAAGTAAATGAATTAAAAAATAAATAAAAATACAAAAATGAGATAGTGGGGGCCGAAGAGATGGCTTAGTGGCTAAGGTGCTTGCCTGTGAAGCCAAATGATCCAGGTTTGATGTGCCCATTCTCTCTCTATCTGCTGCTTTCTCTCTCTCTCAAGAAAATAAAAAAATAAAGTAAAAGATTTTTTTGTTTTGTTTTGTTTTTCAAGGTAGGGTTTCGAGCCGGGCGTGGTGGCGCACGCCTTTAATCCCTAGCACTCGGGAGGCAGAGGTAGGAGGATCACTGAGAGTTCGAGGCCACCCTGAGACTACAGAGTGAATTCCAGGTCAGCCTGAGCTAGAGTGAGACCCTACCTCGAAAAACCAAAAAACCAAAAAAAAAAAAAAAAAAAAAAAAAAAAGGTAGGGTTTCACTCTAGCCCAGGCTGACCTGGAATTCACTATGTAGTCTCAGGGTGGCCTCAAGCTCACAGCGATCCTCCTACCTCTGCCTCCCAAGTGCTGGGATTAAAGGCATGTGCCACCATGCCTGGCTAAAAAAAATTTTGAAAAGAAAAAAAATTTTTTTAAGTGAAATAGTATACTGTGGCCAACTGCTTACGGATCTTCATTGGCAAGCATGCTTGCTTTTTTCCCTTTGTATCTTTTTGCATACTGGCCAAGTTCCTAAGCAGGCTTGCGCTGACACTGTGCTTTTTCAATAAATAAATCTCATTCATTTTAGTTAAAAAAAAAATGGGATTGGAGATTTTTTGCCTAGAAAGTGCAAGGCCCTGGGTTCGGTCCTCAGCACTTTCAAAAGTAAAGAAATAAAGACAAAACGAAAAGAAAAAAAAGGGAGCTGGGCATGGTGGCACATGCTCTCTGGAGGCAGAGGTAGGAAGATCACCTCAAGTTCAAAGTCAACCTCAGCTTCAGACTACAGTCTGGGCTAGAGTACAACTCTACCTTGAGTCCCCCCAACCCCCCCCAAAAAAGAAAATAAATAAAAAGAAATGCCAGGCATGTTATCACATGCCTTTAATCCCAGCACTTGAGAGACTGAGGTAGAGGAATCCATGAGTTCAAGGCAGCCTAGGCTACAGAGTGAGTTCCTAGTCAGCTTGGGCTACAGTGAGATACTGCCTAAAAAAGGGGGGGTGGTGATGCCGGGAGATGGCTCAGAGATTAAAGCCATTTGCTTGCAAACTATACCAGGCTAGATTTGATCCAGCAGTACCTACATAAAGGCAGATGCACAAAGTGGCACATGAATCTGGAGTATATTTGCAGTGGCAAGAAGCCCTGGTATGCTCAAAAAAAAAAAAAAAAAAAAAAAAAAAAAAAGGAAAGAAAAAGGCTGAAGAAATAGCTCAATAGTTAAAGACACTTGTTTGCAAAGCTTGCTAGCCAGAGGTTCAATTCCCCAACACCCACACAAAGCCAGATGTGCATTGTATGCAGCAGCAAGAGACCCTGCTGTACCCATACACGTGCAAGCACACCCACGTGCAAATAAATGAAAACTTTTCAAAAAAAAGAAAGCAATGAAGAGAAAGAACAGAAGTACCTTACTGAGCTGGCTGGAGACATGACTTAGCAGTTAAGGTGCTTGTCTGCAAGGCGAAATGACCTGTGTTTGATTCCCCAGCACCCACATAAAGCCAGATGCACAGAGTGACACATGCATGTGGAGTTTGTTTCCAGCGGCTAGAGGCCCTGGCGTGCCCAGTCTCTGTTTCTCTCCTCTCTATCTGCTTACAGATAAATATTAAAAAAAAACTATTAAAGAAGAAATATCATACTTGTATAGCTTCTTTTGGTGACATCAGAGGATGTCCCCTATGCAATGATGAGTTGCACGACAGACATTGTGACATAGCATTAGACTACTTTTGACCCTTTGCCATGTCAGACCTTTTGCTCTGCCTTAGGAGATTTTTGGATCATGGGACCATGACGATGTAGGGTAAGTAGTGTATACAGGATGGATACATTGGGCAAAGAGATGATTCACATCCTGGGCTGGACAGAGTGAGATTTTTGTTCTGCCACTCAGAACAGCATGCAGTTTATGCAACTTATGAATTGTTTATCTCTGGAACTTTCCATTCAATATTTTCAGGGATAACTGAAGCCACAGTGAGCAACACCATGGATGATGCCATTATTGCAAATAGATAACTGTGGAATGAAGGATTCCTTTGTGCATCTAGCTTGATGTGGGTACTGGGGAATTGAACCCCGGGCTGTCAGCCTTTGTAAGCAAGTGCCTTTATAAGCACTGAGCCATATTTCCAGTCCAAGAAGCGTTCCTTTAAGTCTAGGCATCTATTTTTCTTTCTTTAAATAATAAAATTTCATTTTTATTTTTAAAATTTTTAAATATTTATTTATTTGAGAGCGAGAAAGAGGCAGAAAGAAAGAGAGAGAGAAAGAGAGAGAATAGGCACACCAGGGCATCCAGCCACTGCAAATGAACTCCAGATGCATGCGTCCCCTTGTGCATCTGGCCTACGTGGGTCCTGGAGAGGCGAACTGGGATATTCTGGCTTTGCAGGCAAACACCTTAACCACTAAGCCATCCCTCCAGCCCCTAGGCATCTATTTTTCATATGTGTTGCATTGTTTGATTCTGAACTATCAGTATTGTTTCATAGCCAAAGAAACTTAGAGGGATAAAGGGTTTGGCCTAGATAACTCAGCTGTGACATGAACTCAAACCCCAGGCTAGTGCTTCTTCCATTAAGAATGAGTTGCCTCCAAATAGCAGATAACACGCCTAGGAACTGGGTCCTTTCTTTATGACTCTTCCTTCATGCCCACAACAGCACAGGGCCACCACAGGCCTATTTACAGGTTGCTGGGCCTCTTGCTCACTGGTCCTGCATTTGAGACACATGGTCATATCATAAGGATTTTATTTCTGTTTTTTTGGGGGGAGTATTTATTTTGTTTTCAAGCTCGGGCTTTGCTGTAGCCCAGGCTGACCTGGAATTCACCATGGAGTCTCAGGGTGGCCTCGAACTCACAGCGATCCTCCTACCTCTGCCTCCCGAGTGCTGGGATTAAAGGCGTGCTCCGCCACGAGGATTCCATTCCTAGGACAGGCTCCTTATGTTTTCAGCTTGCAGGAGGAAGTTGTTCTGGATCTCGCTGTCCTAGTGATGAGCAGACTGGTGGAGGTGGGGGCTGGGGTGGGAAGTGATGATTGCTACCCTGGACATGTCAAGTGGAGCCATCACAACTTCACATGCACAGGGTACTGGGGAAGAGGACCGTGATGCAGGCAGTTCCTATAGGTCTAGCTCAGAGGGAAGAGGGGAGCCAATTCCATCCCCTCCATCCCAAGTCACATCTCAGCCCTGAAGGTGCCCTAGCTTCTCGGGGAAATCCCCACCCAGGACAGCAGGGGTAACAGTGGGGCGGGGGAGTCACTAGAAGGACTACTGCTCCTTCCATGTCCCTGTGTCCCCTCCATCACCAGCCCCCACAGGGACTTCTTGGCGGGCACTTTTTTTTCTTCCTTCCTTTAATTTCCTTCTTACCCTTTCCCTCCCTTCCTTTCTCTCTTCTTCCCTTCACTTCCTTTTCCCTTTCTTTTTCTCTATTGTTTTTCCAGGTAGGGTCTCATTTTCAGCCCAGGCTGACCTGACCTGGAACTCACAGTGATTCTCCTAGCTCTGCCTCCCCAGTGCTAGGACTAAAGGCATGCTTGGCTCTTTCTCTCTTCCTCCCTCTTTCCTTCCTTCCTTTCTTTGAGACAAGGTTGCCCAGGCTGGCCTCAAACTCCTGCCTCAGCTTCCAAGTGTTGGGATTACACAGGAATGGGCTACCATGTTGGGCTGAAATGAGGTTTCTGGCTCCCATTCTCCCCTTCCTCCTCTCTGCCAATATGAATGCTTCTGTCTTGGATTTCCTCTGGAAGCTCACCACATCTCACATCTCCTTCACCCCTCGGCCTTACGTCATGGGCCTTAGTGGACCGGCCTCCACTGTATCATGTGTGAGTCACCCTTTCTGCTTTGTTTCTGCCCCACCAATGTGCCTCTCGCTACCCCTACGCAGGAATTACTCATCTCTTATGTCACCAATGTCTCTGGAATGTGAGCTGTCCCAAAGGACACCAAGGATGCCGTCTCTCTCCATGTCTTTTACTATTTTGTTTAACCATGCTTTCCCTCCTCTGGTGGTTAAAATAGTGCATGTTTGCTGTGGAAAAATCTGTAAAAATGCAAAATCTATACAAAATGTTTAAAATGTATACCCACAATGATCCAATCCAATTAGCATTTTCCTTCAGAGTGCATTTCTACCCCGGCACACCTGCTTTGTCTTTTTTTTCCCCTTGAGACAGAGTGTCAGTATGTAGTTCAGGCTGCCTTCAAGTTCACAATCCTCCTGCCTCAAGCACTGGGATTACAGGCAGAGCCACCATGCCCAGATGCCTGTTGTTTTCTCTCTCCCGCACTCTGCGTAAATCCCGTCGTTCTTGTCACCTCGCAAGGCAGGTCTCCTGTGACAGCACCCGGTGCCTTTCTTCAGAGCAGTCACCTCAGCTGGAAGGCAATCGCTGTATTGTCCTCATATCTGACGTATATCTAAGCTCCTTTACTTGATACAAGGTCCGCAGCTGGCCTTCCTTGTTTATTTTATTTTATTTTTTTCCCAGACAGGGTCTCATTAGGCGGCCTAGGCTGGCCTTGAATTTCAGATCCTCCTGCTTTAGCTTTATGAATGCTGGACTATGAGTGTATGCCACCATGCCCAGCATCTTCTTGTTTGTTCTAATGGTCCTACGTTCTGCCCCCACCCCCCACCCCAGTGCCTATATAAAGAAAACAGACTGGGCGTGGTGGCGCACGCCTTTAATCCCAGCGCTCACTTTAAGACTACATAGTGAATTCCAGGTCAGCCTGAGCTAGAGCGAGACCCTACCTGGAAAAAGCGAAAATAAATAAATAAATAAATAAAAAAGCATACAGCACATTACACCGAGATGTCTTCCCATAGCTACCACGACCTTTCCTCTCAGCACTTTAGAAGGAGGAGAGTCACAAGTACAGTTACCACCCAACTGCCATGCATCTGACACAGTTCTCGTGGCAGGACAGCATGTGAGAAGCCCCCGTTCTTGGCCAAGAAGCCTTCAGTCTTTCTAAAGAAACAGATCAGTCTGGCATGGTGGTGCATACCTTCAATACTAGCATTTGGGAGGCTGAGGTAGGAGGCTCGTTGTGAGTTCAAGGCTAGCCTGAAACTATATAGTGAATTCCAAGTCAGCCTGGGCTAGAATGAGACCCTACCTAAACAAAACAAAACAAAACAAAAAAGAAAAAAAACACGGGCTGGAGAGATGGCTTAGCGGTTAAGCACTTGGCTGTGAAGCCTAAGGACCCCGGTTCGAGGCTTCGTTCCCGAGGACCCACGTTAGCCAGATGCACAAGGGAATGCACGCATCTGGAGTTCATTTGCAGTGGCTGGAGGCCCTGGGGCGCCCATTCTCAATCTCTCTCTCTGTTACTCTCAAATAAGTAAACATCAAAAAAACAAAACAAACAAACAAACAAAAAAACACTAGCAAGGTATGATGGCACAGGCCTTTTAGTCCCAGCACTCCGGAGGCTAAGCCTGAGGGAGGAGGATCACCACAAATTCGAGGCCAGCCTAGGGCTACAAAGTTCCAGATCAGCCTGGGGTAGAGAGAAAAAAAGCTGCCTTGGGACAGAGGCAGAGTTGCTGGGTCTCACTGGTCAGCCAGTGTAGCTGAAAAATGGGGAGTTCCAGGTTCAGTGAGAAACCCAGTCCTGTCTACAGCCATACCACCTTGAACTTGTCCAATCTTGTCTGATCCCCAAAAGCTAAGCAGGGCCGGACCGGGTTAATACTTGCATGGGAGAAACCCAGTTTCAAGGAAATAGGGTGGACGAGTGAAAGAGGACACCTTGAGTAACCCTCTGGCCTCCACACACATGTGCACGTGCGTACACCACACACATACACAATACTACAGTGCTACACATCGCACCAAAGAGCAAAAAAATTCCAGCACAATTAACAGTTGTTATGAAGGTTGCTGACACAGAGACAACATTCTTCTAATTAGAGATGTTTAAATAAGAATCTTAGCTGGGCGTGGTGGCGCATGCCTTTAATCCCAGCACTTGGGAGGCAGAGGTAGGAGGATCGCCGAGAGTTCGAGGCCACCCTGAGACTACATAGTGAATTCCAGGTCAGCCTGAGCTAGAGGGAGACACTACCTTGAAAAACCAAATGGAAAAAAACCAAAAACTCCCACAAAACAAAAAGAATATTAAAGTAGGGCTATGGAGAAGCTCAGTGGCTAGCTGCACTTGCTTGCAAAACCTTCCAGCCTGGGTTCAATTCCCCAGCACCCACATAAGGCCAGATGCAAAAAATAAGTGGATTAATCATCTGGTGATTTCTTAGTGGCAAGAGACCCTGGTGTGTGTGTTTACAATGAAGACATCCTACTTTCCCACACTCCTTTTTTTTTTTTTTTTTTTTTTTTTTTCCCAAGGTAGGGTCTCACTCTGGTCCAGGCTGACCTGGAATTAAGTATGTAGTATCAGGGTAGCCTCGAACTCACGGCAATCCTCCTACCTCTGCCTCCCGAATGCTAGGATTAAAGGCGTGCGCCACCACGCCCAGCTCCCCACATTCCTTTTTTTTTTTTTAAGTTTTACCTTATCAATTGTAATCTTCTATACAAATCAGGAACTACCTTGTTACATTATTTAAATTTTTTAGCAACTCTTTGAAGAGAATAACTTCAGAACTCACCAAAATCATATATATGGGGACTAGGGATATGACTTAGTTGGTAGAGTACTGACCCAGCATGCATGTAGCCCTGGGTTTGATTCCAGCATCTCATAAAACTGGGAATGATGATGCACTCCTGTGATCCTAGCATTTGGCAGGTGGAGGCAGAAGGATCAGAGCTCAAAGTCATTCTTTTCTTTTTCATCTTTTTTTTTTTTTTTTTTTTCGAGGTAGAATTTTCACCCTAGTCCAGGCTGACCTGGAATTCACTATGTGGTCTCAGGGTGGCCTCGAACTCACAGTGATCCTCCTACCTCTGCCTCCCAAGTGCTGGGATTAAAGGCATGCGCCATCACGCCTGGCTCAAAGTCATTCTTGTCTTTTTAAATTTTTATTTATTTATTTGAGAGAGACAGAGATAGAAAGAAGCAGATATGTATGAGAGATTGGGCATGGCAGGGCTTTTAGCCACTGCAAATGAACTCCAGATGCATGCACTATCTTGTGCATCTGGCCTGTATGGGTACTGGGGAATTGAATCTGGGTCCTTAGGCTTCACAGGCAAGTGCCTTAACCACTAAGCCATCTCTCCAGCTGTCATCCTTGTCTTTATACTGAGTTAGATGCCAACCTGAGCTACATGAGCCTGTCTCAAAAAAATAAAAATAATTAAAAAAAACCCAGCCAGTCATGGTGGTGCACGCCTTTAATCTTAGCACTCCGGAGGGGAGGCAGAGGTAGGAAAATTGCTGTGAGTTCAAGGCCAGTCTGGGACTACAAAGTGAGTTCAGGTCAGCCTGGGCTACAGCAAAACCCTACCTTGAAAACACAAAAATATAAACAAAAGCTCAAAACAAAACAAAAACAAGCCAGGTGTGGTGAAGTGTGCCTTTAATACCAGCACTTGGAAGACTGAGATAAGAAGGTCATGATGCAGGCGTGGTGGCGCACACCTTTAATTCCAGCGCTCTGGAGGCAGAGGTAGGACTATCACCACATGAGTTCGAGGCCACCCTGAGACTACATAGGGGATTCCAGGTCTGCCGGGGCTACAGTGAGACCCTACTTCAAAAAACAAAAAGAAAAAGAAAAAAGGAAGATTAAAAAAAAATTAAAGTGGCACATGAGGGGCTGGGGAAATGGCGTAGTGGTTAAGGCATTTGCCTGTGAAGCCTAAGGAGCATGGTTTGATTCCCCAGGACCCACGTAAGCAAGATGCACAAGGGGGAACATGCATCTGGAGTTCGTTTGCAGTGGCTAGAGGCCTTGGCGTGCCCATTCTCTCTTTCTCTCTGTCTGCCTCTTTCTCTCTCTCTCTCTCAAATAAATAAATAAAAATACATTTTTAAAAAAGTGGCACATGAGTCTGGAGTTCATTTGCATTGGCAGAATGCCTTGGTGTGCCCATTCTTTTTTTCCCTTTCTCTCTCAAATAAATTTTAAAAAATATTTTTAAAAAACTTATAAAAGCCAGGCATGGTAGTGCATGCCTTTAATCCCAGCACTCAGAGGCAGAGGTAGGAGGATCATTTTAAGTTCGAGGCCAGCCTGAGACTAGAGTGAGCTCCAGGTCAGCCTGGGCTAGAATGAGACCCTACCTTGAAAACCCCCGCTTCCAAAAATTGTATTAAACTCTCCCTCAGCCCTGTATTTTCATGAGCCTCTCATAAGCTAGGCAAGCACTCCACCAACTGAGCCACATCCTGAACCCTTTTGTATGCTTAAAAAAAAAATTTTTTTTTTGAGGTAGGGTCTCACTCTAGTCCAGGCTGACCTGGAACTCACTCTGTGATCTCAGGCTGGCCTCAAACCATGACATTCTTCCTACCTCTGCCTCCTGAGTATTGGGATCAAAGGTATGGGCCACCACATCCAGCTTGTTTCTTCAAAAAAATTTTAATTAGGGGCTGGAGAGATGGCTTAGTGGTTAAGGCGCTTGCCTATGAAGCCTAAGGACCCAGATTTGATTCCCCAGGTCCCACATAAGCCAGATGCACAGGGTAACACATGTGTCTGTAGTTCATTTGCAGTGGCTAGCGGCCCCTGATGTGCCCATTCTCTCTCTCTGCCTCCCTTTCTCTGTATCTAATTTAAAAAAAAAAAAAAAAAAAAAAAAAAAGCTTTAGCTGGGCATGGTGGCGCATGCCTTTAATCCTAGTACTTGGAAGGCAGAGGAAGGAGGATTGCTATGAATTCGAGGCCATCCTGATACTACAGAGTGAATCCAGGTCTGTCTGAGCTAGAATGAAACCCTACCTTGAAGAAAACAAACAAACAAAAAAGCAAACAACAAAAAATACCCAACCAACCAAAGAAACAAACAAAAGCATTAAAATAAAAATTCAAAATAAGGTTATACAGATTTTTAAAAATTAATTTGTGGGCTAGACAGAGGCTTAGTGGTTAAGGCATATGCCTGTGAAGCCTAAGGACCTCAGTTCGATTCTCCAGGTGGCGTATGCATCTGGAGTTCGTTTGCAGTGGCTAGAGGCCCTGGTGTGCCTATTCTCACTCTCTCTCCTCCACCCCTCTCTCTGTGTCTCTAATAAATAAATAAAAATAAATCTTTGGCCTGGCCTGGTGGCACATGCCTTTAACCCCAGCACTTGAGAGGCAGAGGTAGGAGATTGCCGTGAGTTCGAGGCCACCCTGAGACTACAGAGTGAATTCCAGGTCAGCCTGAGCTATAGCGAGACCCTACCTCAGAAAACCAACTAAAAATAAAAATAAAAAAAATAAATCTTTAACTTAAAAACTTTATTAAAACTAATTTGTGTGTGTATGGGTGTGCATGGGTGGGTGACACACTACAGCAGGGATGCGGCAGTCAGAAGAAAGCTTGAAGTGTTTGTGCTCTCTTCCACCTTCATCGAGACTGGGACTCTGGCCACTGTGAATGGACACCAGACTGGCTGGCCATGAACTTTTGATGCTCCTGATTGTGCCTCCCATTGTCCTAGGTGTGTTGGGATCGTAGATGTACGCACCATTCTGCATCTGGCTTTACATGGGTGCTGGAGAGGACCCAACTCTGGTTGACAGAGTTGTACAATCAACACCTTCAACTGCTGAGCCATCTCCCCAGCCCCTTTCCCATGTATTTATTTTGAGACAAGATCTCATGGAGTTTCCCAGTCTAAACTTCAACTCACTCTGTAACCCTGGCAGGATTTGAACTGGTAATCCTCCTGCCTCAGTCTCCCAAGTGCTGGAGCACCACCACGCCCAGCACTGGAATTTAACAGGGCTTGACTTTCCTCCTTGCACTCTTGCCTTTTGTCTGAGAAGTTATGAGCTCAGGATGAATCTTCCCCACCTAGGGTCCTTGCTAAGAAGCGCGAGAGCATCCAATCACCCACTATGGAGGAGAGGGAAGGAGAAAGAAAAGGTCATAGAAATATGAACAGTCTGGAGGTAAACCAAGTGCCCGTGAAGAGACAAAGCCCCACATAGTGGAGCACACCTGGAATCCCAGCATGTGAGAGGTGGAGGCAGGAGGATCAGGAATTCAGCCTCAGCCGCAGCTATGTAGTAAGTTTGAGGCCAGCCTGAGCTACGTCTTGACAAAGCAAAGCCAAGGGCTGCAGAGATGGATGGCTTAGCGGTTAGGAGCGCTTTCCACACAAGCATGAGGGTGTAAAGGAGTATAAGACCATCAGGGTTCAACTCCCTAGCACCCATGTAATCAGCCAGAGATGGCTACATATGCCTGTTACCCAAGTCCTGTGGCGAGCAGAGACAGGAAAATCACTGGAGCTTGTAAAAATGGCAAGCTCCCAAATCAGAGACTCTGTCTCTAGAAACAAGCAGATGAGAGTCGGAGGAGGGACCTGGTGTCCTCCTCTGGTCTGCACTTACACATGCCAGGGACACGTGCATCTGTGCACACATACACACGCCTACACTGTACCACACATACAACACACATGCAAAAAAACAAAAAACCCCCAAGACCAAACCAAAACAAAAAAAAACTCCAGAGGAGGGTAGAAAGTACACGCAGAGGGAGGAGACAAGCTGGAGCACAGAAGAGATTCTAAGAACAAATATCTGAGGCCAATGGGAAGAACCTCGTTAGCTATTCACCTCAAACCCAGCTAGTGGTCCTTTCTGGACAACCTGAGTTTCAGAGCTCCCAGGGGGAAATGGGAGCATGCTGGGCTGAGGGGTAGAGATAGGCTAGGAGATTCTAGGAGATTCAGGATGTTATAAACATGCACGCGACATGTTAGCTAAATTGCCCTGCCTGCTGTGTGGACCTTGTGTTGCATCATGGACAAGAGGGCCTCTGGGAGACCATCCTAGTCAGTGCTTCGTAAGTTTGCCTCAGGTATATGGAGCAAGTTACCCTCCCAGAAACCTGTTCTTTTCTTCCCCTCTCTCCCTCTTTCCTTCCTTTCTGTGAACACATTCAAAATTCCTTCTTTTATCCACAACATATTGTTATTTAGAGCTTCTCTCCTTCCTTCCTTCCTCCTTTCCTTTCCTTTCCTTTCCTCCTTTCCTTCCTTCCTTCCTTCCTTCCTTCCTTCCTTCCTTCCTTCCTTCCTTTCTTCCTTTCCTCCCTCCCTCCCTCCCTCCCTTCCCTCCCTCCCTCTCTCCCTTCTTTCTCTCTCTCTCTTTCTTTCTTTCCTTTTTTCTGAGGCAGGGTCTCACTCTAGCCCAGACTGCCCTGACACTCTAGTTCCAGGCTGGCCTCAGACTCATGGCAATCCTTCTACCTTAGCCTCCTGAGTGCCCTGCAAACGTTTTCCTTTTTGGGCGGTGCTGGGGATATAACCCATGGTGTTGTACACACTAGGCAAGAACTCTACCAATAGGCTATATCCTCAGCTAGGTTAGAGTTAGTGTTGCATCTTGGTGCTGTGGTTGGACCCTGAGCCTTGCACATGCTAGGCAAGCATTTTACCATTGAGTTATATTCTAGCCCTTGATTTTTATTTATTTAGTTTTTTGTTGTTTTCGAGGCAGGGTCTAGCTCTGGCCCAGGCTGACCTGGAATTCACTATGTAGTCTCAGGGTGGCCTTGAACTCACAGTGATCCACCTACCTCTGCCTCCTGAATGCTGAGATTAAAGGTGTGCACCACCACGCATGGCTTTTTAAAAAATATATATTTTATTTATTTATTAGAGAAAGAAGGAGAGAGAGAGAGAGAGAGAGAGAGAGAAAGAGAGAGAGAGAATAGGTGTGCCAGGGCCTCCAGCCACTGCAAATAAACTCCAGACGCATGTGCCACTTTGTGCATCTGCCTTACATGGGTCCTAGGGAATCGAACCAGGGTCCTTCAGCTTTTCAGGCAAGTGCCTTAACCCCTAAGCCATCTTCTCCATCTCCCCCTTTTTATTTATTTATTATTTATTTTTATTTTTATTTTTTCCAAGTAGGGTCTCGATCTAGCCCAGGCTGACCTGGAATTCACATTGTAGTCTCAGGGTGGCCTCGAACTCGTGGTGATCCTCCTACCTCTACCTCCTAAGTGCTGGGATTAAAGGCGTGCGCCACCATACCCGGCATTTTTTTTTTTTTTTTTTTTTAAATAGAGGTTCTCACTGTGTAGCTCAGGCTGGCTTTGAACTTGCTATGTAACCTAAGATAACTGGAACTATCAGTCCTCCTGCCTCCACCTCCTGAGTGCCTAGATCCCACGTCTATACATCCCTGGTGGACATATTTTTACCATTCCCATTTTGACCATAGGGTAACTGGGCACAAACAGATTAAGTCACACCTCCCAGACGCAAAGGGGCTGCCTTGGCCCCCCAGTATCAGCTACTCTCAGGAAAGATCTCACAGTATTTACAAATGTCCCAGGCTTATGAATGCTCCCTCATAAATGACCTCATTACAGCCTTGCAATACTAGCCTCTGTGAGGTGGGTATGGCTATACATAGCTTTTAAAAACGTTTGGTCTTACATACTAAATATGTCCATATCTAATAAAAAATTATTTTAAAAAAGTTTGATCAGCCGGGTGTGGTGGCACATGCCTTTAATCCTAGCATTTGGGAGGCAGAAGTAGGTGAACTGCTGTGGGTTTGAGGCCACCCTGAGACTACATAGTGAATACCAGGTCAGCCTGGGTTCCACACTGCATGCAGGCTTGGGTGAAGGCCAGAGTGCTGCCCACAACTGCCCAGTTGCCTTCCTGTCTAGAAAGATGCTTTGGGGGGCAGGGGGAGACAGAGGGAGAGAGAGAAGTGGGAGGGAGGCAAAGAAGAATCTGGGAGGCTGGGTCACAGAGAAATAGGTTGTTGGCATTGATTTCTTATTGTTGGGCAATGGCTCTGCTGTCTGGACAGGTGACGTCAGCTGCCTGGACTTTAGCCAAGGTTTCATGACCCAGGAAACAGATTTCCGGCTGGTCTGGCTCCCAGCCATCTCAGACCTTGGGGAAGAAAGATTTTCAAGTTGCAAAGAGAGGAACTGAGAAAACAAATCTTGGAGAAGACTACACCATAGAAAAGCAGGTAAAAATGGCAAAGAGGAGGTCCGGGGTCCTGGATCAAAGGGAGCCCAGAACCTACCAGCTAGGCCTGGGGCCTTTCTTGGGGCAAGACAGCTGTGAGGCCACGTTGGGAAGTGAAAGATTTTGTCACTGACCAATGTCAGTAAATTTGGGGTGGAAGGAAGGAAGGAAAGATATGCGAAGCTAGGGAGATCTGGAAACAGACAAAGAAGGTATGTACAAACCCCGAAGTGAAACACAGACTCGGAACAGAATGTGGATCCCAGCCTTTGAACACACCTACCTTCCTTCCTTCCTTCCTTCCTTCCTTCCTTCCTTCCTTCCTTCCTTCCTTCCTTCCTTCCTGTCTCTCTCTCTTTCTTTTTTTTCAAGGTAGGGTCCCGCTGTAGCCCAGGCTGACCTGGGATTCATTATATAATCTCATAGTGGCCTCGAACTCATGGCAATCCTCCTACCTCTGCCTCCTGAGTGCAGGATTAAAGGTGTATGCCACCATGCCCGGCTTAATATATATTTTTAATATTTTATTTATTTATTAGAGAGAGCGAATGGGCATACCAGGGCCTCTAGCCACTGCGAAGGAACTCCAGATGCATTTACCACCTTGTGCATCTGGCTTTACGTGGGTACTAGGAAACTGAACCTGTGTCCTTTGGCTTTGCCAGCAAACATTTTAAGCACTAACCCATCTCTCCAGCCCTAAAATTTATTTTTATTTATTTATGAGAGAGAGAATGGGCACACCATGACCTCTAGTCACTCAAATGAACTCCATGAGCATCTGGCTTATGTGGGTGCTGGAGAATTGAACCTGGATCCTTAGGCTTCACAGGCAAGCACCTTAACTGCTAAGCCCTTAAAAAATATTTTTTTTAGGGCTGGAGAGATGGCTTAGTGGTTAAGCGCTTGCCTGTGAAGTCTAAGGACCCCAGTTCAAGGCTCGATTCCCCAGGACCCACGTTAGCCAGATGCAAAAGGGGCACACACGTCTGGAGTTCGTTTGCAGTGGCTAGAAGCCCTGGCGCACCCACTCTCCTCTTCTCTCTCTCTCTGCCTCTTTCTCTCTCTGCCTGTCACTCTCAAATAAATAAATAAAAATAAACAAAAAAATTAAATATTTTAAAAAATTTATTTGCAAGGAGAGAGAGAGAGAGAGAGAGAGAGAGAGAGAGAGAGAGAGAGAGAAAGGCTCTTGTCCCTGCAAAGGAACCAAACAAACTCCAGACGTATGTGCCACTTTGTGCATCTGCCTTCATGAGGGAACTGGGGAATCAAACACATGCTATCAGGCTTTTCAAGCAAGTCCCTTTAACCACTGAGCCATCTGTCTCCCTGTATCATGATGATCACTCCATCATTGGTGAACAGTAACACTTCTCATGTCCAGCTTGACTCTGGCTGCTTCCCTGCCCCGCTCCCACCACAGGGACACAGCTTCAGCTTCTGTCTGTGGTGGTTTTGTCCTCAGAAGGCTCTATGGGTAGCTGACCAGAGCCTCTGGCTGCACACGTGAGCTATAAATCTTTGTGTTTGTGTAACTGCTTGTGCCGGGTCCTGGTGGGAAGCAGGCAGCATCAGGGCAGGCAGAGGGCTTCATGTGTTGCTCTGCCCAAAGCAAAGCCGGGGCTAAGCCCAGTGCTCTGCTCCTGGCCCTGGACTGGCTGCCATTCACGATAGGCTCTCTCATTCCGAGAATAGGGTGTTATCTCGGAGAAGAACAAAGCCAGGCCACACAGACCACGGCTACAGAAAAGTGTGAGCAGCCAGGTGTGGCAGCATATGCCGTCCCAGCTCTTGGGAGGCAGAGGAGGAAGGACCGCCCAGGGCTTGCGGCCTCCAGGTCAGCTTTAGCTACAAAGTGAGGCCTTGTCTCAAAAAAAAAATTTTATTTACTTACTTAAAGAAAAAAGGGCTGGAGAGAGTTAGTGCTTAAGAGCACTTGCTGCCTAAACATGAGGGCCTGAGACCAATTCCCCCAGAAGCACATAAAAAAAAAAAAAAAAGTCGGGTATGCCCATACAAGTCTGTGAGGTGGGGGTGGGGAGGGAATCACTAGGGCTTCATGACAGAAAATGGCAGCTCTGGCTTGAAGGAGAGTCTCAAGGAAGCACAAGGGTGAGCAGCACAGGAGAACATCTGAAGTCCTCCACCCACAGCGGGTACACACGTGTACACCACCATCACCTACCACACCTCACACATGTACACCACCATTGCACGCCATACCACACACATGTGTACATCACCATCACACACAACACACCACACATGTGTTTATACCACCCGTCACACACCACACCATAATCATACCACACACACCGTGTATACTACCCATCGCACACCATACCACACAACCTTCCACACGTACGTGTGTACATCCATCACACCCCACATCACACCCCACACACATGTGTATACCACCCATCACACACCACAGCACACACCATGCCACACACACATATGTGCACCATACACCACAGAGCATACCACACACAGGCAAAAGAAAGGGAAAAGAACATTTTGCTGACTTCTACCTCTTGGAATGAGGATGAGGTCTAACCTTGAAAGGAAAAATGCTGTACTCCCAACAGCTGGGTGTGGTGATTCATATCTGTGATCCCAACACTCCCAGGAGAGAGAGAGAGAGAGAGAGAGAGAGAGAGAGAGAAAGACCTTCCAAAGTTAATTGAAAACAGGTACATTGGGCTGGAGAGATGACTTAGTGGTTAAGGCACCTGCCTGCAAAGCCTAAGGACCTGGGGCTACAGAGTCAGTTCCAGGTTAGCCTGGGCTAGAGTGAGACCCTGCCTCAAAAAAAAAAAAAAAAAAAAAAAAAAAAAAAGTCAGGCCTGGTGGCACCCGCCTTTAATCCCAGCACTCAGGAGGCAGAGGTAGGAAAATCAATGTGAGTTCAAGGCCAACTAGTGAATTCTAGGTCAACCTGGGCTAAAGCAAGACCTTACCTCAAAAAAACAAAAAATAAACTGGATGTAGTAGTGCATGCCTTTAATCCCAGCACTTGGGAGGTAGAGATAGGATTGCTGTGAGTTCCAGGTCACTCTGAGACTATATAGTGAATTCCAGGTCAGCCTGGACCAGAGCAAAACCTTACCTCGAAAAACTAAAACGAACCAAAAAAAAAAAAGGTGGGGGTGCTGGAGAGATGGCTTAGCAGTTAAGGCACTTGCCTGTAAAGCCTAAGGACCCAGCTTTGATTTCCCAGAACCCACATAAGCCAGATGCACATGTTAGTACATGTGCCTGGAATTTGTCTGTGGTGGCTAGAGGCCCTAGGGTACCCAATTCTCTTGTTCTCTCTCTCTCCTAAATAAATAAATACATACATAAATAAAACATTTAAAAACAGGCTGGTGAGATTGATCAGTGGTTAAAATCTTGCCTGCAAAGCCTAAGGACACAAGTTCAATTCCCCAATACCTACGTAAAGCCAGATGCACATGCATCTGGGATTCATTTGCAGTGGCTGGAGGCCCTGGAATGCCCTTCTGTCTGCCTCTTATCTGTCTCTGCTTGCAAACAAATAAATAAAAATACCAAAAAAGGGCTGGAGGGCTGGATAGATGGCTTAGCAGTTAAGGCATTTTGCCTACAAAGCCAAAGGACCCAGGTTCAATTAAGTCAGATGCACAAAGGCATGTGTGTCTGGAGTTTGTTTGCAGTGGCTACAGGCCCTAGCATGCCTATTCTCTCTCTGTCTGTCTCTCTTCACTCTATCTCTCTTGCTCTCTGCTTGCAAATAAATAAATAATAAATAAAAAGGGCTGGAGAGATGGCTTAGCAGTGAAGGCATAAGGACCCAGGTTCAATTCTCCAGGATCCACATAAGCCAGATACACAAGGGGCACATGCATCTGGAGTTTGTTTGCAATGGCTGAAGGCCCTAGCATGCCTATTCTCTCTCTGTCTGTCTCTCTTCACTCTATCTCTCTTGCTCTCTGCTTGCAAATAAATAAATAATAAATAAAAAGGGCTGGAGAGATGGCTTAGCAGTGAAGGCATAAGGACCCAGGTTCAATTCTCCAGGATCCACATAAGCCAGATACACAAGGGGCACATGCATCTGGAGTTTGTTTGCAATGGCTGAAGGCCCTGGCATGCCCATTCTCTTTCTCCCTTTCTCTCTCTCAAATAAATAAATAAAATATATTAAATCTAGGCTGGGCATGGTGGCACACGCCAGCACTCAGGAGGCAGAGGTAAGGTAGGAGGATCACCATGAGTTAGAGGCCATCCTAAGACTACATAGTGAATTCCAGGTCAGCCTGAGCTAGAGCGAGACCCTACCTTGGTGGGGGGGAATATATATATATAATTTAATATGTATTTATATATTGCATATGCATTTATTTAATATATATGTTAAATCCTATGAAAGACCTCCCTCCCAGGAGAGGTTCTGACTGTTTAAAAAATATTAAAAAAAGAATGAATGAAAGAAAATAACATTGGAATGAGGTGGGAGAAAAAAAGGACATGGAGGGATAGCTTAGTCAATAAAGTGCTTACAAATCTGAAGGCCTGAGTTGGATCCCCAGAACCCATGAAAAAAATGTATAAAAATTCCCTGTATCCACTTAGCCATCTGCTGGTGTACTGTTGTAATTCAAAAAGTAAAGACATGGATTGGAGAGATGGCTTAGTGGTCAAGGCACTTGCCTACGAAGCCTAAGGACCCAGGTTCAATACCCCAGTACTCACGTAAACCAGATGCACCAGATGAACAAGGTGCTGCAACTGGAGTTCATTTTCAGTGGCTAGAGGCCCTGGTGTGCCCATTTTCTCTCTCTCTCAAGTAAATAAATTATATATATATAATATATACATATTATATATATGATAAATTATATATTTATTATTATATATAAATATAATATATAATTTATATAATATATAAATATATTATTATATATATTATATTATATATATATAATTTATTATATATATATATTTTGTTTTGTTTTGTTTTTTCAAGGTAGGGTCTCACTCTAGCCCAGGCTGACCTGGAATTCACTAGGTAATCTCAGGGTGGTCTCAAACTCACGGTGATCCTACCTCTGCCTCCCGAGTGCTGGGATTAAAGGCGTGTGCCACCACGCCCGGCTAAGAAATTTTTTTTTTAAGTAAAGACATTAACTGGGTGTGGTGGCACACACCTCTAATCCCAGCGCTGGGAGGCCAAGGTAAGGTAGGAGGATCACTGTGAATTTGAGGCCAGCCTGAGACTACATAGTGAATTCCAGCTCACCCTGGGCTAGAGTGAGACCCTACCTTGAAAGATAGAACAAGAACAAAAAGTATAAAAATGTTGGGCACGGTGGCCCATTTACAATCCCAGTGCTGGGGAAGCAGAGATGAGAGGATTCCTAGTCTACTTGGAGCTTGCTCAAGTACACGTCAGGTATTTGGCTTGGTTTGGCTCTCACGGCACCTCAGCGTACCCTAGACAGAGCTTTCTCTGATTCTGTAGAGGTTGCTGACATTCTCCCAGTCATAGAGATTTGAGCCCTGAACTTTCTTGAATCCTCAAAGCTCTTGCTCTTCCTAAGGCAGGCAGTACAGGAGGAGTAGAGCCTGAGGTAGCCCACCTCTTTTCATTTCCAAAAGCTCTTTTACTTTTTTTTTCTTTTTCTTTTCTTTTTTCTTTCTTTCTTTCTTTCTTTCTTTTTTTTTTTTTTTTTTTTTCTGAGGTAGGGTCTCACTCTAGCTCAGGCTGACCTGGAATTCACTATGGAGTCTCAGGGTGGCCTTGAACTCACGGCAATCAACCTACCTCTGCATACCAAGTGCTGTGATTAAAGGCGTGCGCCACCATGCCCGGCTTCTCTTACTTAAAAAAAAAAATTTTTTTTGAAAATATTTATTTGAGAGAGAGAAAGAAAGAGGCAGATAGATAGAAAGGGAGAGAGAGAGAATGGGTGCACCAGGACCTTCAGCCGCTGTAAATGAACTCCAGACCTATGCGCCACCTTGTGCATCTGGCTAACAGGGGTCCTGGAGAATTGAACCTGGGTCCTTTGGCTTCACAGGCAAGCACCCTAACTGCTAAATCATCTCTCCATCCTTCTCTTACTTTGTTTGTTTGTCTTTTTTCAGTGGAGGGTCTCACTCTAGCCTAGGCTGACCTAGAATTCACTATGTAGTCTTAGGCTGGCCTCAAACTCATAGTTCTCCCAAGTGCTGGGATTAAAGGCATGTGCCATCACACCCGGTCCTATTACTTATTTCCAAGTCACTTTGAAGCCTAAGGTAGCTCAGATGGTCACTCTGAAACAGTGGGTGTTCCCCAGGGAGCCAGCTCAGAGATGATGGGGAGAGGGCATTTTTAGATTGTCTTGAGTTTCATTAGCTGCATGGTCCCTTGTTGGTGGTTGAAAACTGGTCATGAGGGAGTGTGTTTGTACCATAGAAATTGGTGACCTTGTCAGATGTGATGGTGCATGCCTTTAATCCCAGCACTCCAGCACTCCGAGGCAGAGGTAGGAGAATTGCTGTGAGTTTAAGGCCAGCCTTGTACTACAGAGTAAGTCCCAGGTCAGCCTGGGCTAAAGTGAGACTCTGCCTCAAAAAAAAAAAAAAAAAAAGGAAAAGAAAATGAATTTGTGTCCTTGTAAGCAGAGGCTACTTACATCCCTCTCTGATTGACCAGCATGCAGCTGTTCTGAACTCTTTGCTGAGGTTATACATAAATACACTACAGAGCATTGACCTTGAGGCCCACATAAGCCCTGTAGAGGACAGGACCTACCCCTGGGGCCACACACAGGCAGTTGCTAACCAAGTTAAGACAGACACATCTGTTCGGAAGGGAGGAAGTGTGTGCACGTGGGAAAGATACACAGGTTATAGGATACTGGTTATTTACACAAGAACAAAGTACCAGGGATTTAGTCATGGGGATTTCTGCGGAGGAGTTGCACCTTGTCATTAGAATGCTTTCCTTCAGAGCAATAGAAGAGGGAGCCAGTTCAGGAAGGAACCGGAAAGAGCCTGGATGGGGGCAGAGGGGACTGCGCCACACAGTGAGGGGGGACATTATTTTCTGAGGCAGGACAGTGGACTGAGCCTGAGTCTTGGGGTGGGAAGCAGCTTGTGGACCATATTCCTGATCTTGGGGCCACATTTGAGATCCTTTCTGCCGTCCAGATGATGCCCAGATTCCCAAGGACAACCGGGCTCTGTGAAGAGCAGAGCAACTCCGAGTCCCTTGGGGAGCCCATCCAGACAGCTTACTCCCATTCTGCTTTGGGTTGTCTCCATTTGGGGACAGGAGACTTACTGTCTCTTGTGACTTGCTCAGCCACCACTAAGAAGCAGTGACCTCCTGTAACAAAAGAAGAACCCTCTCTCCCTTCGTGGTGGGCCATGGAGGGAGCATCTGAGTGGAGGGGAAGCCAGGGCTCCCAGCCCTTATGGGGTCACCAGAGGTTTCCTTGTCCCCTTCTTTCTTTCCTTATTTATTTTCCTAAGGCAGGGATTCACTGTAGCCCAGGATGCCCTAGAACTTACTTTGCTGCCCAAGTTGGCCTCAAACTCATAATGATCCTCCTACCTCGGCCTCCCAAGTGCTGGGATTAAAGGTGTGAGCCACTGTGCCCAGCTTCCCCCTTTTCTTTTTCCTCCTCCTCCTCCTCCTTCTTTTTAATCTCACTGTGCAGCCCTGACTAACCTGGAACTCACTATATAGATCAGGCGTGTTCTCAAACTCACGAGTGACCCCGTCCTGCTTGTGCCTCCAGAATGTCTGACATTACAGGATTACGATTCTCCTTTCTTCCTGCCTAGGAACACAGAACTGCACTCTAGAACAGCGGAATGGGACTTTTTTCAAAGCTCCAGGCTAAGAAAGTAAAAGCGATAACCAGATACTGTGGTTCACAAGACCCTCTCCACCTCCCTGTTTATCTTCTGCCCATAGGCCATGCAGGAGCCATTATTGCTAGCTCCTGGCAAGCATTTTTCCCTCCCATGGACTCCCTGAGTCTGACAGGGTAGGTCAGAGAGACAGGGAGCTCCCTGCCCTACGGCTCCAGGTTCTCCTGAAAACACCGCCTTCCCTGTGCTTGCCTGGTGCCCTACTGCCTCTCTCAGAAAGCACTGTTTGCTTGTTTGTTTTTTTTTTTTTTTTTTTTTTGATTGTTTGTTTCTTTGAAAGCAGAGAGAGATAGAGAGACAGATGGAGAGAATGGGCATGCCTGGGCCTCCAGCTGCAGAAAACGAAATTCCAGATACGTGCCACTTTGTGCTGGCTTTACATGGATACTGAGGAATCGAACTCAGGTTGTTAGGCGTTACAGGCAAGCACCTTAACTGCTAAGCCATCTCTCCAGCAAACCCTTTGTGGTGGGCTGTACAGGGAAGATCTGTGAGTGGAGGGGAAGCCAGGCCTCCCAGCCCTGCAGGGTCACCAGAGATTTCCTTGTCCTCTTTATTTCTCTTCTCTCTCTTTCTTTCTTTCTTTCTTTTTTCTTTCTTTCTTTCTTCCTTTTTTCTTTCTTTCCCTTCCTCCCTGCTTCCTTCCTTCCTTCCTTCCTTCCTTCCTTCCTTTTCTTCTTCTTCCTCTCTCTCTCTCTTTCTTTTCCTAAGGCAGGGTCTCACTCTAGCCCAGGCTGACCTGGAATTCACTCTGTAGTCTCAGGCTAGCCTCGAACTCACAGCTATCCTCCTTCCTCTGCTTCCCAAGTGCAGGAATTAAAGGTGTGTGCCAACCACATCCAGCTCAGAGAACACTCTTATTCCTAGGTGTGTGACAGGAAAGCTACAGGGTTTCCAGGTAACCTCCATATGGTGGGAGATGGAGTGGAGTACTGTCATCTGTCCCAGTTATTGCCAATTCTCCTGAGATGGTGATGGCTGGCTCTCCAGATGGGAGGCATGTGCAATGGCTGTGGGCTGATGTGACATTTAGGATTAACTAGTCCCTTCTGCAGGGCAGGTTTCCACCTGCTGGTACCACCTCTGGGCTGAGACAGGTGGGCGGGATGGGCCTTTCTGGGGAGGCTGCTGGTGCATGCTGAGCACTCTCCATGCTAATCAACTCTGTGGTTATGAGCTCAATCAATACTGGCGGTGCCACCCTGCCCTGTTTGCCCTGCCCCGCCCTTCACATCTGCTCACTCAACCAGGATGGACTAAGTTTCTCTTGGGCGCCAGGTGCTACGGGAGACCCTGGAGATGGCGGTGAACAGTACACTGGGAAACAAGTAACTGAAGAGTTCATGTGTGCCATGAAGGAGAGGGCAGGTTCTGCGATGAGTTAACTGATTAGTATGGGGTGAGCAATGTCTACCGAATGCCAAGACACGCCCAAGCAATTGGCAGGAAAAGAAAACAAGGGCAGGGACCACTGGGCATAGAGGCACATGCCTATAATCCTAGCATTTAGGAAGTTGAGGCAGGAGGACCAAGAGTTCAAGGCCAGCCTGGGCTATATGAGATTTTGTCCCCCATATCCCCAAAAAGGGTCGGGACCATGACAGTCTTGTTTACTACTGTAGTGGCTGGCATAGAGCAGCTGGTATATTTTGGTTGAAAGCATCAGGGAATCTAACTGAATTCCCTCTGTGTATGGTGTTAAAACTCTCCCCACTCAAGCTTGATTACACAGTTTTTGTATAGATGTCTACTTTTTAAAAATTTTGTAGGGGTGGAGAGATGGTTTAGCGGTTAAGTGCTCGCCTGTGAAGCCTAAGGACCCCGGTTCAAGGCTTGATTCCCCAGGACCCACGTTAGCCAGATGCACAAGGGGGTGCACGCATCTGGAGTTCATTTGCAGTGGCTAGAAGCCCTGGTGTGCCCATTCTCTCTCTCTCTCTCACTCTTTCTCTCTCTGTCGCTCTTAAATAAAAAAAAAAAATTTGTAACTGTTCTGTCTAAGTAGGTGGCTAGAATGATGTGGATGACACACACACATCATCAGAGGTAATTTACTAATAGAGCAAGCCCTAACATAGATCCCGTCTGACGGGGTTTGAGCCATAAGCCCATCCTGTATTAGCTCCGGGATCTCGTGAAGCGCCTTCCTTTCTCATGCCCTTGCTTTCACTAAATACTGTTTCCCATTCTTGTGAAGACAGGAGACTGTGTGTAGCACTGGGAATATAGCTCAGTGTCAGAGTGCCTGTCTAGCATGAGCAAGGGAGCCCTGGGACTGAACGCCAGCACTGCCAGAAAAAAAAAAAAATTATAGTTAACATTTGGTAGCCACTGTTATTATGTAAATTAACTATATTCCAAAGGACTTTCATAGTTACAAATCCAGATATCATTTTCTATTTATTTTTAAACTATTTCATTTATTTATTTATTTATTTTTGGTTCTTCAAGGTAGAGTCTCACTCTAGCTCGGGCTGACCTGGAATTCACTATGTATTCTCAGGGTGGCCTCAAACTCACACCAATCCTCCTACCTCTGCCTCCTGAGTGCTAGGATTAAAGGTGTGTGCCACCACGCCTGGCTTTTTCCTATTTATTTTTTAAACTATTTTATTTATTTATTTGACACACACACACACACACACACACAGAGAGAGAGAGAGAGAGAGAGAGACCTCTTGCCACTGCAAACAAACTCCAAACACATGTACCACTCTGTGCATCTGGATTACATGGGTACTGGAAAATTGAACTTGGGTCCTTAGGCTTCGCAGGCAAGTGTCTTAACCAGTAAACCATCTCTTCAGCCCCTCTTTCCCTCTTTTTTTTTTTTTTTTTCTTTTGGTTTTTCAAGGTAAGATCTTGCTCTAGCTCAGGCTGACCTGGAATTCAGTATGTAGTCTCAGGGTGGCCTCAAACTCACAGTGATCCTCCTACCTCTACCTCCTGAGTGCTGGGATTAAAGTCAGGCACCACTATGCCTGGTTTATTTTTAATATTTTTACTTATCATTTGCAAGGTTAGGGAGAGAATTAATTAATGAGAATGGGCATGCCAGGTCTTTTGCCACTGCAAATAAACTCCAAATGCATATGCCATTTTGTGCATCTGGCTTTATGTGGGTACTGGGGAATCGAACCCAGGCTGTCAGGCTTTGTAAGCAAGCACCTTTAACCCCTGAGCCATCTCTCCAGGCCAAATCTGGATATTGTTAGAGTAAACTAATAAATGGAGAAGGAAAGGCATGGAGGGTGTGACACTAAAGATATTGGTATAGAGAGGGGTTAAACTCTGAGGAAATCAATCTGGAGCCTTCTGAGAGAGGCTCTGAGCTCAGTATGTTAATTGCCTTCAGTTCTTCTCACCAATTTTTAAAGAATATTTTATTTATTTGAAAGAGAGAAAGAGGTAGAGAGAGAGAATGGGCACGCCAGAGCCTCCAGCCACTGCAAAGGAGCTCCAGACGCATGCGCTCCCTAGTGCATCTGGCTTACGGTGGGTCCTGGAGAATTGGACCGGGATCCTTTGGCTTTGCAGACAAACGCCTTAACTGCTAAGCCATCTCTCCAGCCCTCTTCTCACCAATTTTTTTTTAAAAAAAATTATTAAATGGGCTGGAGAGATGGCTTAATGGTTAAGGTGCTTGCCTGCAAAGCCAAAGGACCCAGGTTCGATTCCCCAGGACCCACACAAGCCAGATGGCATGCACTACCACTCCCAGCTTTCCCTTCCCAATCTTGTTTTGCCAACAAGATAACTTTGTTTCACAAGATTCAGACTCTTCCAACCCTTAAAGTTGTACCCTTTGGGAGGGTAGGATCCTCAGATGAAAGGGTGGAAGATACATATTAATGGTGGGTCATCCTTGTGCCAGAAAAAAAAAAAAAAAGAAAAGCCCCAGAGCCCAGCAAGACTCCAGTGAGATGAAGCTCAAATCCTCCAGTGAGATGAGGCCCTTGATGTGACTGGGACAGGCTGCTGCTTCCTGTTTGTGTTCACTCACCACAAATTAACCACAGTTTCTCCTTTCACTTGAGCCTCCCATCTTGCTCTGAGAGAAATGTTTGAGATAGGGGGAACATTTCCTGAACAGTGCCTCAAATCTCTTTTCCAAAGACCGGGCATGGTGGCACACACCTTTAATCCCAGCACTTGGGAGGAGGATCGCCGTGAGTTCCAGGCCACCCTGAGACTACATAGTGAATTCTAGATCAGCTGGAGCTAGAGTGAAAAACAAAAATAAAAAGTAAAACAAACAAACAAAACCCGGATCTATTGTATAGATTCATAGTTGAGCTCCCACAGACGAAAGTGTCAGTCTTGGGCTGGGGAGATGCTCAGTGGTAGAAGCGCTTGCAGGGCAAGCCCGACAACCAGCTTCAGACCCCCAGAACCCACACAAAGCAGATGCAGGAGGAAGCATCTATAATCCCAGTGCTCCTAAAGCGGGAAGGGAGGCGGGGGCGGGAAAACCCCTGGGAGCTCAAGGGCCAGCTAGCTGGGCATGTGCAAGCAGTAGATGACGAGATCCTGCCTCAAACAAGGTGGACGGCAGTAAGATAGTTTATTCTGAGCCAAGTACGAATGATCGTGGCCTGGGAACATGGGTTTAGAATGCCTTGAGTGACATATTCCGTGTGGAAGAGGTTGTGTGAACTTTAAATAGTCACAGAACAAAACAAAGTCATTGTAGCCATGTGTGGTGGTGCACGCCTTTAATCCCAGCATTTGGGAGGCTGAGATAGGGGGATTGGCACGAGTTTGAGGTCAGCCTGAGACTACAGAGTGAATTCCAGGTTAGCCTGGGCTAGAGTGAGACTGTACCTCAAAAAACCAAATTGGCTGGGAGTGGTGGCACATGTCTTTAATCCCAGCATTTGGGAGGTAGAGGTAGGGGGATCACCATGACTTCGAGGACACCCTGAGACTACATAGTGAATTCCAGATCAGTAGCCTGGAAACAGAGTGAGACCCTACCTCAAAAAAACAAAACAAAACAAAAAGTCATAAATCCATGAATTTACTAAACACATTGGTGGGGACCTCAGGTTGGCGGATTAGGGCAGAATGGGGAAGTCTCTACTATTGGTCTCAGAGCTGTCTTAGACACGCATAGCTTTAGCATTATATATATATATATATATATATATATATATATATATATATATATATATATATATATATATATATATATATATATATATATATATATATATATATATATATATATATATATATATATATATATATATATATATATATATATATATATATATATATATATATATATATATATATATATATATATATATATATATATATATATATATATATATATATATATATATATATATATATATATATATATATATATATATATATATATATATATATATATATATATATATATATATATATATATATATATATATATATATATATATATATATATATATATATATATATATATATATATATATATATATATATATATATATATATATATATATATATATATATATATATATATATATATATATATATATATATATATATATATATATATATATATATATATATATATATATATATATATATATATATATATATATATATATATATATATATATATATATATATATATATATATATATATATATATATATATATATATATATATATATATATATATATATATATATATATATATATATATATATATATATATATATATATATATATATATATATATATATATATATATATATATATATATATATATATATATATATATATATATATATATATATATATATATATATATATATATATATATATATATATATATATATATATATATATATATATATATATATATATATATATATATATATATATATATATATATATATATATATATATATATATATATATATATATATATATATATATATATATATATATATATATATATATATATATATATATATATATATATATATATATATATATATATATATATATATATATATATATATATATATATATATATATATATATATATATATATATATATATATATATATATATATATATATATATATATATATATATATATATATATATATATATATATATATATATATATATATATATATATATATATATATATATATATATATATATATATATATATATATATATATATATATATATATATATATATATATATATATATATATATATATATATATATATATATATATATATATATATATATATATATATATATATATATATATATATATATATATATATATATATATATATATATATATATATATATATATATATATATATATATATATATATATATATATATATATATATATATATATATATATATATATATATATATATATATATATATATATATATATATATATATATATATATATATATATATATATATATATATATATATATATATATATATATATATATATATATATATATATATATATATATATATATATATATATATATATATATATATATATATATATATATATATATATATATATATATATATATATATATATATATATATATATATATATATATATATATATATATATATATATATATATATATATATATATATATATATATATATATATATATATATATATATATATATATATATATATATATATATATATATATATATATATATATATATATATATATATATATATATATATATATATATATATATATATATATATATATATATATATATATATATATATATATATATATATATATATATATATATATATATATATATATATATATATATATATATATATATATATATATATATATATATATATATATATATATATATATATATATATATATATATATATATATATATATATATATATATATATATATATATATATATATATATATATATATATATATATATATATATATATATATATATATATATATATATATATATATATATATATATATATATATATATATATATATATATATATATATATATATATATTATTTTATTTATGAAGAGAGAGAGACCAATGGGCACACCACTTTTTTTTTTTTTTTTTTTTCAGGTAGGGTCCGACTCTAGCCCAGGCTGACCTGGAATTCACTATGTAGTCTCAGGCTGGCCTCAGACTCACGTTGATCCCTTTACCTCTGCCTCCCAAGTGCTGGGATTAAAGGCATACGCCACCATGCCTGGCTCCTCAGAATATTTTTAAAAAAATGTTTTTATTTATTTCTTTGAGAGAGAGGGAGAATGAGCACACCAGGATCTTTTGCTTCTACAAACAAACTTCAGATGCATGCACCACTGTGTCCATTTGGGTACTGGGTGGATACTGGAGACTCGAAGCCAGACTGGCAGTCTTTGCAAGCAAGTGCCTTTACCCACAAAGCATCGCTCCAGCCCTCTTTCTTCTATTTTGATCTCTCTCTCTCTCTCTTCTCCATCATCCATCAAGAAAATGCTGCTGGCTCAATATCGTGAAGGTCTTGTGGAGCTGACAGCAGCTTTGAGGTCATGAATGCACCAGTCAACTCATGTCTGGAGGAGTGTGTGCCACAGTATACTCACCACCCTCTGGCTCTTACATTCCATGACGTTCCCTGAGCCTAGGAGGGAACTAGAGTTGTTTTATTTAGCGCTGACCCCTCATCAGCTTCTTACTCTCAACACTTTGACAAGTTTAAAAAAATATTTTATTCATTTACTGAGAGAGAGAGAGATTGGGCACTCTAGGATCTCTAGCCACTGCAAACAAACTCCAGATGCATGCACCATTTTGTGCATCTGGCTTTAAGTGGGTACTGGGGAGTTGAATTCAGGTTCATAAAGTTTTGCAGGCAAGCTCTTTAACCATTGTGGTATCTCTCCAGCCCTTGACAAGTTTTCATAGATTTTTTTTTTTTTTTTTTTTGGTTTTTTGAGGTAGGGTCTCACTCTAGCTCAGGCTGACCTGGGATTCATTATGGAGTCTCAGGGTGGCCTTGAACTCACGGTGATCCTCCTACCTCTGCCTCCAGAGTGCTGGGATTAAAGGCTTGTGCCACCATGCCCAGCTTTTTCTTTAAATTTATTTTACGTATTTGAGAGAGAGAATGGGTGTGCAAGGGCTTTCTGCCACCGAAAATGAACTCCAGACATATGTGCCACCTTGTGCACCTGGCTCACATGGGTCCTGGGGAATTGAACCTAGGTCCTTTGACTTTGTAGACAAGCGCCTTAACCACTAAGCCAGAGAGAGAGAGAATTGGCGTGCCAGGGCTTCAGCCACTGGAATTGAACTCCAGACGCTTTCACCACCTAGTGGGCATGTGAAACCTTGTGCTTGCCTCACCTCTGTGCGTCTGGCTTACATGGGATCTGGAGAGTCGAACATGGGTCCTTAGGCTTTGCAGGTAAGCGCCTTAAAGGCTAAGCCATTTCTCCAGCCCATTTTTTTTTTTAAAAGGAGAAAGAGCCGAGCGTAGTGGCACATGCCTTTAATCCCAGCACTAAGGAGGCAGAGGTAGGAGGATTCTTGTGAGTTTGAGACCACCCTCATACTACATAGTGAATTCCAGGTCAGCCTGGACTAAAGTGAGACACTACCTCAGAAGGGGGGGGAAAAAAAAGAGGAGAAAGAAAGGCCTCACATAGCCCAATTTATACTTTAGAAGTGCTGGTGGTACTTGGTAGTATTTAGCACCTTTCTGCTTGTTTTTGGTGTTTTTTTTTTTTTTTCCAAAGTAGGGTCTCTCTGTAGCCCAGGCTGACCTGTAGTTCACTGTGTAGTCTCAGGCTGGCCTAGAACTCACAGCGATCCTCCTACCTCTGCCTCTCAAGTGCTGAGATTAAAGGAGTACACCACCATGCCCAGCTCTTTCTTTCTTTTTCTTTTTTTGAGGTAGACTCTCACTCTAGTCCAGGCTGACCTGGAATTCACTATGTAGTATCAGGCTGGCCTCAAACTCACATTGATCCTCCTACCTCTGCCTCCTGAGTGCTGGGATTAAAGGCATGCACCACCATGCCTGCTTTCTTCCTTGGCTTAAAAATATATATATAATATATATTTTAATATATATTATGCATAATATATATATTATATATATATATATTATTTTATTTATGAGAGAGAGAGAGACAATGGGCACACCAAGCCTTTAGGTGCTGCAAATGAACTCCAGATGCATGTGCCACCTTGTGCATCTGTCTTATATGGGTCCTAGGGAATCGAAGGGTCCTTTGGCTTTGCAGGGAAGCACCTTAACTGCTTAGTCATTTCTCCAGCCCTCCTCTTGGCTTTTAAGGCAGGGTCTTACTCTATAGTGCAAGCTGGCTTTGAACTCTAAGCAATCCTACTGCCTCAGCCCTCCCTCTGCAAATGCTGGCTTTACAGACATTAGTCACCATACTTGGTTAGCGATAGTCTTTATTTCCTATTTTCTTTTTGTTATTTTGTTTTTTCAAAGTAGGGTCTCACTCTAGCACAGGCTGACCTGGAATTCACTATGTAGTCTCAGGGTGGCCTTGAACTCACGGCGATCCTCCTACCTCTTCCTCCCAAGTGCTGGGATTAAAGGCATGCGCCACCATGCCAGGCTTATTTCCTGTTCTTACGTCCGCATTTAACTCACTCACTCTGTGTTATTAGATATTTGGGTTGTTTCTAGCCTTTTGCTCTTACAAACAGAGATACAATAAATAACCATATGCAAATATTTTTTCACATTTTTTGCCAGAACTTTTTTTGGAATAAATTCCTAGAAGTAGTAGTACTAGCTTGGAGAGGAAATGCTTATGTAACTTTACTGATTATTGCCAACCAAATTCCCCTCCATGCATTCGTTTCTCTCTTGCATTCCCCCAGTGATGTGCTTGGAAACCTGTTTCCGGATAACCTCACCCCGAGTCGGCTGACAAAGCTTTTGGGTCTTTCCCAATCTGATAGGTAAGCTTGATAAAACTGGGATGCTTGCTTATGAGCAGAAGGAAGGTTCAACGTCCTTTTACATGCTATAGGCCCTTTACACTTAAAAAATATATATTATTTATTTATGAGAGACAAAGAGAGATAGAGAAAATGGACACACCAGGGCCTCCAGCCACTGCAAATGAACTCCAGATGCATGTGCCACCTTGTGCATTTGACTTACATGGGTCCTGGGGAATTGAACCTGGATCCTTTGGCTTTGCAGGCAAATGCCTTAATCACTAAGCCATCTCTTCAGCCCTAAATAATTTTTTCGTTTTGTTCTTGGTTTTTCTTTTTTCTTTTCTTTTCTTTTCTTTTTTTTTTTTTTTTTTTTTGAGGTATAGTCTCACTCTAGCCCAGGCTACCCTGGAATTTACTATGTAGTCTCAGGGTGGCCTTGAACTCATGGCGATCCTCCTACCTCTGCCTCCTGAGTGCTGAGTGCTGGGATTAAAGGCAGGCACCACCATGTCCAGCAATAATTTTTAAATATTTAATTATTTATTTGAGAGAGAGAAAGAGGGCGGAAGAGAGAGAATGGGCACGCCAGGGCCTCCAGTCACAGCAAACTCCAGACATATGTGCCACCTTGTGCATCTCACTTATGTGGGTCCTGGGGAATCAAGCTGGGATCCTTTGGCTTTGCAGGCAAACACCTTAACAGCTAAGCCATCTCTCCAGCCCCTAAATAATTTTTTGAAAAAGAATCCTAGCATTTGGGAGGCAGAGGTAGGGGATTGCCATGAGTTCAAGGCCACCCTGAGACTACACAATTCCAGGTCAGCCTGGGCCAGAATGGTAATACCCTACCTCAAAACACACACACACACACACACACACACACACACAAAGGGAAAATATTAAAAATTATTTAATTTTTTTATTTTTGAGGTAAGGTCTCACTCTAGCCCAGGCTGACCTGGAATTCATTATGTAGTCTTAGGCTGACCTTGAACTCACAGCAATACCCCTACCTCTGTCTTCCAAGTGCTGGGATTAAAGGGTTGTGCCACCATGCCTGGCCCTTTACACTTCTTTATTTGTGCACGAGACAGCATGGGTATGGCAGGTCCTCTTGCCCCTGCAAAGGAACTCCAGATGCATGAGTACTTTGTGCATCTGGCTTTATGTCAATAGTAGTTAATCAAACCTGGGCCATCAGGGTTTACAAGTAAGTACCTTTAACAGCTGAGCCAACTCTCCAGCCCAATTTTCCATCTTTTCTTTTCTTCCCTTTCCTTTTCTTTTCTCCTTTCCTTTCCTTTCCTTTCCTTTCCTTTCCTTTCCTTTCTTTTCTTTTCTTTTCTTTCTTTTTTCTAGAAAGCCTCACCACTAGAATGGATCAAGGAGAGGACAGAATATTTATTTATTTATTATTTATTTATTTATTTATGAGAGAGAAAGAGGTAGAGAGAGGGAGTGAATGAGTGTGTCAGAGCCTCCAGCCACTGCAAACGAACTCCAGATACATGCGCCCCTTGTGTACCTGGCTTACATGGGTCCTGGAGACTTGAACCGGGATCCTTTGGCTTTACAGGCAAACGTCTTAACCACTAAGCCATCTCTCCAGTCCCCCAATTTTCTTTTTTGAATATAGAGCCTCCTTTGATACTGCAGCTAGTTTTCCCACCTTCTCCCTTCAGCCCAACTTTTCCTGGACATGTAATTTTCTTTCTGCTTTGGCTGAGACTGGATGTGGACCAAAATCCACATGCATCCAAGGTGCTGTATTTGGCTCCCTGTTGGTGTTTTTCTTTCCTGGACTCTGG
This sequence comes from Dipus sagitta, assembly GCA_036346955.1. Lineage (NCBI taxonomy): Eukaryota > Metazoa > Chordata > Mammalia > Rodentia > Dipodidae > Dipus > Dipus sagitta. The sequence continues at coordinate 128,647,503 of CM070779.1, read as the reverse complement.
GATTTCTGCCTCGTGTTTTTCCAGTAATTCAAGGAGCTCTGACCTTTTGGGCCTGAGAAAAAGTCCACTGAGGACCTATCCAGAGAGTGATTCGAGGTGGAGGGGATGCCAAACAGGCCTGGGGGTCTAGCTCTGCTTTGGGGTGGGGGTGCTGGGGTGAAGAGCTGCTGCCCCGGAGGGGGCAGTGGCTCATGGGTGTGGAGCATTCGGGAATGGCTTGTTCCATGGCATTGTTCCTGGCACCCCTTGGTTTCCAGTCAGGAAGTATCACCTTTCTTATCAGAGAAAACTGGCTGCTGGGGAAGGGTAGGCGTACAAGGCAGAAATCATAACTTCTCTTTCAGGCCACATGGCACTACCACTGGTTTCCATTTGGTTGCTACTTTCTATAATGGGTGCCAGTTACTATGTGTTACACGAAGTAAATCAGAGCCAGGTGTGTCAGCCTGTGCTATAATTCCAGCACTTGGGAGGTGGAGGCAGGAGGATCAAGAGCTTGAGATCTTGTTTAGTCAATAAAAGTTAACCATCGAATCTTTAAAAAATTTTTTTGGTAATTTTTATTTATTTATTTGAGAGTGACAGACAGAGAGAGAAAGAGGCAGAGATTGAGAGAGACAGAGAGAGAGCAAATGGGAGCACCAGGGCTTCCAGACACTGCAAACGAACTCCAGATGCATGCGCCACCTTGTGCATCTGGCTTGCGTGGGTCCTGGGGAATCGAGCCTCGAATGGGACTCCTTAGGCTTCACAGGCAAGTGCCTAACCGCTAAGCCATCTTTCCAGCCCTCGAATCTTTTTCTCTTTATTAAAATTTTTAATTTTATTTATTTACTTAAGAGAGAGAGAGAGGATGGGCACACCAGGGCTATAAGGAAAGTGTAAGAAAAAAGCAAAAGAGAACACTAGACTTGATTTCTACAGACAGACAGTTTATTGAGAGAAACAGCAGGGGCAGAAGCCTTCCTGTGGGATGGAGGCTGAAGCCCTGAACCAGGCTACAGTGTAAGTTTATAAGGAGGATCCTAAGAAAAACAGACTGGACCAGGTGCAGTTGATAGGGAACTCGTAGCTGTTTGTGTCCTAGTTCAGAATAGGCTTCTTCAGCCAGGATTGTCTAAGGGAGGATACCCGGATGGTCCCTGGTCCTTCAAGGCCATCTAGGCTAAGGGGAGTACATCAATCAGGGAAGGTGACAAACTTCTTTATTGCTCTGCAAGCTTTAGGGATAGTTATTAACTCTTTAGTTCCCTTTAGTTTTCAGGGAAGGCTATTAACCCTTCAAGGGCCTCTAGACACTGCAAATGAACAGGCAAGCATCTTAACTGCTAAGCCATCTCTCCAGCCCCTATCTTTATTATTTATTTACTTAGGTTTTTCAAGGTAGGGTCTCACTTTAGCCCAGGCTGATCCAGAAGGCCTGTGCCACCATGCCTACATTCTTTTGCCAGCACTGTGCCTGGAACATACATGGTGGGACCTCTTCACATATCTGTTGTGTGACAGACTAGACAAAAAAGGGGAAGAGGGATGTGAGTTGGAAAGAAAGGGTGGCAGTGAAGCAATCTGTGAGAGGTTAAATCAGTGGGCCCTTGGGGCTTGAGAGATAGCTTTGTGTTTAAGGCACTTGCTCTTGAAGACCATCCAAGTAAACCAGATGCACAAGGTGGCACATGGATCTGGAGTTCATTCACAGTGGTTGTAAACCCTGGAGCACCCATTTTCTCTCTCTTTCTCTCTCTCTCTCTCTGTCTCAAATAAATAAATAACAAAATAAAATATTTTTTTAAAAATACCCTCCAAGAAACAGACTCAGACAGTTTCCAGCAGCCTTCTGGAGGCAGAGAAGAGGAGAGACTGAGCAAGCACTGTGGTTTGTTTATCGACAGTGAAGATTCCTTTGTGGGGAAACTTCTGCTGGAGCCAGGACAGGTGCTATGTGACAGGGGCTCTGGGCTTTAGAAGATAAATGAAAGAATGCATACAATTAATAAAATGTTCAGACAAGTCCATCACTCTCCTGACCGACCTCTTGTGCTCTGGGCAATATGTAATTATCTGTTCTAGACACTTGCAATACAAAAGCAAGGAATGTCCACATTCCTGAAGCAGCTGGAATCTTAGGCAAATCTTCCCTTGAGCCTCCAACTCCTTTCTGTAAAGTTCTTTCAATGTCTCCATGGTAATTTTCCTTTATTTTCTCATGCTTTCCACCCCTCCTTTCAACTAGGAAAACAAAGCAGAACATAAGCCTGAAAAAAAAATTGATTCCCTCCTACAAACAAAATTATAAAGGAGGTATTCAGAGAAGCACCCAAGTTTCTGTTGTAGTTACCTTTGAGTTGCTGGGACAAAACACTCACCCAGAGCAGCTGAGGGCAGGGGAGGGCTTATTTCTGCTTACAGGGTAAGATTCCTCATGACAGAGAAAGGATGGCAGAGGCTGGGCATCACATCTTCCTACAGCAGCTGGTGGAAAGCAGCAAGAGTGAGCTGAGCTCCTGCTGGCAAGGGGAACTGGCTCTAACAGCCCTAAATCCACCCCAAGAGCACACCTCCTCCAGCAAGGGTGTTCAGAGCAGTGCGGCTTTGCACCCTTCTCAGTCACCAGGAAATAGTTCTAGTTTCTCCGGCCCTTTGTGTGAAAAAAAAAAGTGTGTGGGTGTGTGTGGTATGGTGCATCATGTGTGGTGTATGTGCGTGTGTGCAGATGTGTGTGCCATGTGCAGGTGTGAGGCGTCCAGAGGAAATCCTCAAGTGCCCATCTCCACTGCTCATCCTGTACCGCACTGTATGTACTTCCTGAAGACGGGGTCTCTCCCTCAAACTGCAGCTGCTGTTGTGTTTTGGTCAGTGAGCCTCAGTGATTCACTGGTCCCTACCTCCTACAGACCGGGGTTACAGATGGGCTGTGTCCTAGGCTCAGGGCTTCCCAGGTCCTCAGGCGTAAGCAGCAATCACTCTTAGCTGCTGAGCCAGCTCTCCAACCCCAAAAACATGTCTTAATGTGTCCTATGGTCACATGATTTAAGGCCGAGCTGGTCAAACAGGTATCCATTGCTGAAAACAATGCAGATAAATGGGGTCTTCCTTGAGCAGAGTGGAGCTCTCTGGGGAGATATCATTTTAGGAACAGTGGTCTCTGACACAAAACTCTCCTGGATCCTCTTCTGGGTTGTAAGTCTCTTCCTTTTTTTTTTTTAATTTATTTAATTTATTTTTTTATTTATTTGAGAGTGACAGAGAGACAGAGAGAGAGCGAGAGAGAGAGAGAGAGAGAGAGAGAATGGGCACGCCAGGGCTTCCAACCACTGTAAACACACTCCAGACGCATGTGCCCCCTTGTGCATCTCACTAACATGGGTCCTGGGGAATTGAGTCTCGAACCGGGATCCTTAGGCTTCACAGGTGAGTGCTTAACAGCTAAGCCATCTCTCCAGCACCCCCCTTTTTTTTCAAGGTAGGGTCTCACGCTAGCTCTGGCTGACCTGGAATTCACTATGTAGTTTCAGGGTGTCCTGGAACTTAAGGCGATCCTCCTACATCTGCCTCCCTAGTGCTGGGATTAAAGGCGTGCGCCACCATGGCCTGCTTGTAAGTCTCTTTCTTGACCGGCCTACTCATGGTACTACCTTCCATTCAGCCTGAGTTGACCCCTTAGCACAGTGCCGGCTTGTGAGGCAAGGGAGGTGATGGGAGGCAGAAGGAAGAGATGAGACTGACCAAGAAAATAGTAGTACTTCCTGGGTCAGAGCCCACCACTTCCTGCCACTGTAGAAAAGCAGGGACCTGAGTTACTTGATTGTCAACAGAAAAAGTGATGTCCAGTGGCTTCCCTTGTATCATATAGAGCCACTGTTCCTCTCTCTGGGTACCTGTGTTCCAGTCTCTATCCAATGCCTGACTCCTTCCCCACTTTCATCTCCATCTCCCTCTCCTCACTCCGTCTCAGTATTTTCTGTTTTACTTTTTTTTTTTTTTTTTTAAGAGGAAGAGAGAGAGAGAGAGAGAGAGAGAGAATGGGCACGCCAGGGCATCCAGTCACTGCAAATGAACTCCAGATGCATGTGCCCCCTTGTGCATCTGGTTTACATGGATCCTGGAGAATTGAACCAGGGTCCTTTGGCTTTGCAGGCAAACACCTTAACCAACAAGCCATCTCTCCAGCCCTACTTTTTATTTTATTTTTTTGTTTGTTTGTTTTTTCAAGGTAAGGTCTCATTGTACCCCAGGTTGACATGGAATTCACTGGCACAAAGGAGGCAGAGGTAAGAGGATTGCTGTGAGTTTGAGGCTAGCCTGGGACTACAGAGTGGGTTATAGATCAACCTGGGCTACAGTGAGATCCTACCTCAAAACAACAACAACAAAATTTTGTTATATTGTTTATTTATTTGGAGAGAGAGAGAGAGAAAGGGAAAAAGAGAATATGGCACCACATTGTACATTTGGCTTTACATGGGTACTAGGGAATGGCACCTAGGCCTTTATAAGCAAGTGCCTTTAGCCCCCCCCCCCCATCCCTGTAAAAACATTTTGGAAAAAAGAAGGAGGAGGAGCCGGGCATGGTGGCGCACGCTTCTTATCCCAGCACTTGGGAGGCAGAGGTAGGAGGATTGCTATGAGTTCAAGACCATCCTGAGACTACATAGTGACTTCCAGGTCAGCCTGGGCTAGGGTAAGACCCTACCTCGAAAGAAAAGTCCTTTTTTATTTTGGCTTATAGTCAGAAGGTAGGGTCCATCGCAGTGGGGAACACAGGCCGCTGCTGGCCACGTTGCCTCCACGGTTGGGAAGCAGAGGGAGGTGAATGCTCAGCTCATGTTCCCCGTCCCAGCCTGGAAACTCCCTCACAGACATGCCCAGAAGGTTAGCTTCTAGGTGATTTTGCATCCTCTCGAGTTGACAATATGAACCATCACAAATGGCATCCACTTAATAGAAACTCCTGGAGTGACCGTGTCACACAAAGTGTGAGCTTGGGCTGGCCATGGTAGTGTATACTCCTGTCATCCCAGCACGTGGAAAGAAGGCAGGAGCGGGAAGCGGCGATCAAGGGCAGCCGAGGCCACACAGTGAGATATTGCTCAAGACAGAAAGCTGGGCATGATAGGGGAGTTTTGTTTGTTTGTTTGGTGTTTTATTTTATTTTATTTTATTTATTTATTTATTTATTATTTATTTTTAAGGTAGGGTCTCAATATCCCATGGCAATGCCTTCCCTCCCCCCACTTTCCCCTTTGAAACTCCACTCTCCATCATATCCCCTCCCCCTCTCAATCAGTCTCTCTTTTATTTTTTATTTATTTATTTGTTTTCAAGGTAGGGTCTCACTCTAGCCCAGGCTGACCTGGAATTCACTATGGAGTCTCAGGGTGGCCTCGAACTCACGGCGATCCTGCTACCTCTGCCTCCCGAGTGCTGGGATTAAAGGCGTGCACCACCACATCCGGCTCTTTTCTCTTTAACTCTTAATGTATCCTGACATACTATATCTTTGTTTTGTCATACTTTTTCTCTTCTCACTAGACTGTAAGGTTCATGAGACCAGGGGATTTTTTTGTTTTTTGTTTTTTGTTTTTTTGAGATAGAGTCATTATGTAGCCCTAGCTGGCCTAGAACTCATTGGACCAGGCTGGCTTCAAACCAGCAGCAATCCTCCTGCCTCCACTTCCCAAGTGCTGGGATTACCATGCCCAATCATGGACCGGATTTTTATGCTTTTTTGGAAAAGAGTGCCTGGAATTTCCTTCTTTCTTTCTTTTTTGTTGTTTCTTGTTTTTCGAGTAGGGTCTCACTCTAGACCAAGCTGACCTGGAACTCACTGTGTAATCCCAGGCTGGCCTCAATCATCTTACCTTTGCCTTACGAGTGCTGGGAATAAAGGCATGTACCACCACATCCTGTCTTTCCTTCCTTCCTAACTTCCTTTCTTCCTTCCTAACTTCCTTCCTTCTTTCTTTCTTTCTTCTTTTTTCTTGTCCGGCTATTTCTTGAACAGATGAATAAACACAGTGAAGATGGTAGCTAGAGCTTGGACCCTTGTGCTTTATTTTAGGCAGGAAGAAGTGGGTGAGTAACGGGCAAAGGGGGCCCATGCCAGCTGAGTCAATCCCCAGAATAGAGCTTTTCTGGAAGTCCCATTCGAATGACTGGGGTTGTCATGTTATTGACTACTACCAAGACACATGACCACTCCTCCTGGCATAGAAGGGTCAATGGGGAATTCACTTTCTTTCTTTCTTTTTATTTTTTCATTTTTAAAAAGTTTTTTTGGGGGGCTGGAGAGATGGCTTAGCGGTTAAGCGCTTTCTGTGAAGCCTAAGGACCCCGGTTTGAGGCTCAATTCCCCAGTACCCACGTTAACCAGATGCACAAGGGGGCGCACGCATCTGGAGTTCTGTTTGCAGTGGCTGGAAGCCCTGGCGCGCCCATTCTCTCTCTCTCTCTCTCTCTCTCTCTATCTCTTTCTCTCTGTCTGTCGCTCTCAAATAAATAAATAAAAATGAACAAAAAAATTAAAAAGAAAAGTTTTTTTTTAATTAACAACTTCCATGATTGTAAACAATATCCCATGGCAATGCCTTCCCTCCCCCCACTTTCCCCTTTGAAACTCCACTCTCCGTCATATCCCCTCCCCCTCTCAATCAGTCTCTCTTTTATTTTTTTTTATTTATTTGTTTTCAAGGTAGGGTCTCACTCTAGCCCAGGCTAACCTGGAATTCACTATGGACTCTCAGGGTGGCCTCGAACTCATGGCGATCCTCCTACCTCTGCCTCCCAAGTGCTGGGATTAAAGGCATGCGCCACCACGCCTGGCTCTCTTTTATTTTGATGTCATTATCTTTTCCTCCTATTATGATGGTCTTGTGTAGGTAGTGTCAGGCACTGTGAGGTCATGGATATCCAGGCCATTTTGTGTCTGGGGGTAAAAAATTTTTATTAGCATATATTATATATAATAATGGTTTCATTCTGACAGTTTCACTTTCTTTCTTTCTTTCGTTCATTCTTTCTTTTTGTTTTTTTGAGGCACCACCATGCCCGGCCACTTTCTTTTTAAGCACAGAATTTGGCTAACTCAAATAAGATTGGCTCTGAATTCAAGGTCATTTAAAAATTTTTTTTGTTTAATTTTATTTATTTATTTGAGAGCAACAGACACAGAGAGAAAGAGGCAGAGAGAGAGAGAGAGAGAGAGAGAGAGAATGGGCATGCCAGGGCCTTCAGCCACTGCAAACGAACTCCAGACATGTGCGCCCCCTTGTGCATCTGGCTAACGTGGGTCCTGGGGAATTGAGCCTCGAACTGGGGTCCTTAGGCTTCACAGGCAAGCGCTTAACCACTAAGCCATCTCTCCAGCCCTCAAGGTCATTCTTCACTGCATAGTGAGTTCAAAGCCAGCCTGGACTACATAAGACCCTGTCTCAAAAACTTGGAAAGTTCCTGGCTCCAGGGTCACATGGGAAAACTTCATGCAGCCCTAGGCTTTGCCCTCTGTTTACTTTTAGGGGGTGATATAAACTTCCTTGAACTCCACCAAACTCTGGTTACTTCATTCCCCATTTCCTGTTTATATTTTGGGTTTCCAAGATATAATTTGCATATAATTCAGTAACTGTGGTTAGCAAGAACCCCTTTCACCCGCCTATTTTTAGCTGCCATGACTCCTTCTGAAGCATTGAGGGGGTAAGCCGGAAGGGCTCCCGGCTGAGTGTGAGTGTGCGCATGGACCTGGGCCCACCCATTAAAAAAGAAAAAAAGGCAAGCCGGGCGTGGTGGCGCACGCCTTTAATCCCAGCACTTGGCAGGCAGAGGTAGGAGGATCACTGTGAGTTCAAGGCGACTCTGAGACTGCATAGTGAATTCCAGGTCAGGCTGGGCTACCTAAAATAAAATAAAATAAAATAAAATTTAAAAAGGACAAGGAGAGAGGAAGACTGTTCACATCCTTCTGCTTTTCCAAGGCTGGTGTTCCTAACTGGAAATGCTTTGATGTATAGGATGCGTCCCGACAGACAACCCAGGCGACCAGGAGGTCGGACACCTCCCACCCTGACCATGGACTCCAGCAGGGGGTAAGTGGAGCTGAATAACAGCCTATACTCAGCTCCCCTGGCCTCACCCTGGCATAGGGCATGGTCATCTGCCTAGAAGAAGGAAGGCCGTCCCTCTTTTAATTTGCACAAAAAGGGCCTCTTATTGCCAAGTTTGTGTGCCTGAGAATTGCCTGTGCCCAGAGGAAGTGCCTATTAAATCTACCCGGAGGATATCTCACTCTCTCTTGGGGATAGAACCCAGGGCCTCACATACAATAAACAAGTGCTCAACCACTCAGCAAGATCTGTAGTCAAGGAGGACATGGCGGTGCATGCCTGTAAACCCAGCACTCAGGAAGCAGAAGCAATAGGATTGCTCCAAGCCATTGCATTTGTTTTGTTTTTTAATATTTTTATTTATTTATTTATTTATTTATTGGTTTTTCGAGGTAGGGTCTCACTCTAGCCCAGGCTGACCTGGAATTCACTATGGAGTCTCAGGGTGGCCTCGAACTCACGGCGATCCTCCTACCTCTGCCTCCCGAGTGCTGGGATTAAAGACGTGCGCCACCACGCCCGGCTTATTTATTTATTTGACAGAGAAAGAGGGAGAGTGAGAGAATGGATGTGCCAGGGCCTCCAGCCATTGCAAACAAACTCCAGATGCGTGCGCCCCCTAGTGCATCTGGCTAACGTGGGTCCTGGGGAATTGAACCTGGGTACTTTGGCTTTGCAGGCAAACGCCTTAACTGCTAAGCCATCCCTCCAGCCCACATTTATTTTGTTTTGAGACGTCTTCATGTATCCTAAACTGCCCTCCAATTCAGTATGTATCCAAGCTTGCCTTGAACTATTAATTCTCCTACTTCCACCTCACAAGTGCTGGGATTACAGGCCACCCTGGTCTACAAAGGATGTTCCAGGCCAGCCAGGCTGCATGGTGAGACTCTGCCTCAAGAAAAACAAAAACAAGGGCTGGAGAGATGGCTTAGTGGTTAAGGCGCTTGTCTTCAAAACCAAAGGACCCAGGTTCGAATCCCCAGGATCCATGTAAGCCAGATGCACAAGGTGGCACATGCATCTGGAGTTCGTATGCAGTGCCTGGAGGCCCTGGTGTGCCCATTCTCTCTATACATCTTTCTTTCTCCCTCTTTTTCTCTCTCAAACAAATAAAATAAAGTTTTTTTTAAGTTTATTTATTAATGTGCACTGGAGAGAGAGAGAGAGACAGGGGAGAGAAAGAGAGAGAGAATAGGAGTGTCAGTGTCTCTAACCACTGCAAATGAACTCCAGACACAATGCATCACCATATGCATCTGGCTTACGTGGATTCTGGGGAGTCAAACCTGGGTCCTTAGGCTTCTCAGGCAAGCGCCTTAACCACTGAGCCATCTCTCCAGCCCATTTTTTTAAAGAAAGAAGAAAGAAAGAAAGAAAAAGGAAAGTAGGGAGGGAAGGAGGGAGAAAAGAGGGAAGGGGAGATGGCTCAGTGGTTCAAGGTGTTTGCTTGCAAAGCTGACCAGCCCTGGTTTGATTCCCTGGTAGCCACATAAAGCCAGATGCACAAAGTGGTGCGTGTGCAAAAGGCCCTGGCACATCCATTACCTCTTATTTCTTTCTCTCGCAAATAAAAAAATACAATTTCAAACAAACAAACAAACAAAAACAAAAACAAAACAAACAAACAGAAAACAGCTAGGCATGGTGGCGCACGTCTTTGATCCCAGCACTTGGTAAGCAGAGGTAGGAGGATTGCCTTGAACTGGAGGCCACCCTGAGATTACATAGTGAATTCCAGGTCAGCCTAGGCTAGAGCGAGACCCTACCTCAAAAAACAAAGCAAACAACAACAAAAATAAAATATAACTTTTCTTCTTCTTCTTCTTCTTCCTCCTCCTCCTCCCCCTTCTCCTCCTCCTCCTTCTTCTTCTCCTCCTTCCCTTCTTTGGATGTGGCTTGAAATCCTAAGCATGCTTGCCCTGGCACTTTGGGGCTTTTCTACCTTTTTCTAAATAAAGCTCCTTTGCCTTACTGACACAAAGGAAAAATGAATGAATGAATAACAAGCTGCACTTCTACTCTAATTAGTCCCACAGAGGAGCTCGCTGTATAAACCCAAATCTGAAACAGTCCCTGCGTGGGACCCTCCCCATCAGCAGCCCTTCTTCCTTTTCAGTTTTGGGATCTTCACCCAAGGGTCCCTGTGTTGAGCTGGTTTGCAAGCTTGTGCAGTGGCAGAAAGAACCCCAGCCTGGAGTTAGGAGATGGTTGAGTGGCTTGGCAGCTTTCTGCTGACCTGAGGCAATGAAACAACCACTCTCTTCCCTCGGCCTTCCTTCCTTTCTTCCGCCCACACCTCGGCGAACAGAACAAGCCATTACAGGTGGCTGCTGGGGAAGGAGCCCTGGATTTCCACCGCCTCCTCCCAACACACTTCCTTCCAATCTCCTCCGCCCTCTCATTCCGCAGGGCATGGCAAAGCTCCCCACTTCTGCCTGGACGATGGTGTCAATGTGCCCATTTGGAAATACTTCCTCAGGCCCCTTCCTCCTAGGGGCTGGTTGCACGACAGTGGTTAATAAGTCACCAGCAAAAGTTATTATAAAAAAAGAAAATCGCAGGCGTGGTGGCGCACGCCTTTAATCCCAGTATTCAGGAGGCAGAGGTAGGAGGATTGCTGTGAATTCAAGCCCAGCCTGAGACTACACAGTGAATTCCAGATCAACCTGGGCTAGAGTGAAATCCTATTTCAAAAAACAAAAAACAAAAAACAAAAAAAAAAGACTCTGGGCTGGGGCCCACTGGCCAACCAGAGTAAGTCTACTTGGCCAGTTCCAGGTCAGTGAGAGATCCTGTCTCATAAAAGGTAGACTTAGCCTGAGGAACGACACCTGAGGTTGTCCTCTGGCTTCTACACACATGCGCACACACGTGCATGTGAATCTGCACATACTCATGAGCACCCCGCCCCCCACACACAACTGAGATAGCTGGCTGTGACAGTCACCTGAAATCCCGTCGTTTGGGAGACTGAGGCAGGAAGATGGTAAGTTTGAGTGAAACACTGCATCCACCAAGGACAGGACAAGCACTGAAGAAGAGGGGGTTCTGTGGAAGGGTGAGAAGGGGGGCAAAAGAAGGTGGAGAGAGGGGAGTGTGTGGATTTGGTTTTTGGTTTTTATTTGTTTATATACTCATAAGCAAAGAGATACACTGAGAGAGAGAATATGAATGGGCATGCTAGGGCCTCCCGCCACTACAAACGGACTCAAGACACATGCGCCACTTTGTGCATTTGCCTTTATGTGGGTCCTGGGAGATCAAACCCAAACTGTCAGACTTTGCAAGCAAGCACCTTTAACTGCTGAGCTATCTCTGCAGCTCCCATTTACTTATTAAAGATAGCTTCTACTGGAGCACATCTTTGGCTCTTTTCTCCTCTTTTTTTTTTTTTTTTTTGTTTGTTTTTCGAGGTAGGGTCTTGCTCTAGCTCAGACTGATCTGGAATTCACTATGTAGTCTCAGGGTGGGCTTGAACTCACAGCCATCCTCTTACCTCTGCCTCCCAAGGACTGGGATTAAAGGCATGCGCTGCCATCCCTGGATTTTTTAAAAATATATTTTGTTTTTATTGATTTATTTATTTGAGACAAAGAAAGAGGCAGAAGGAGAGAAAATGGGCGATTCAGGGCCTCCAGCCGCTGCAAATGAACTCCGGATGCATGTGTGACCTTGTGCATCTGGGTTATGTGAGTCCTCGGGAATGGAACCTGGGTTCTTTGGCTTTGCAGGAAAGTGCCTTCACTACTAAGCTATCTTTCCAGGCCCAGTTCTGTTCTACTCTGCATTCCCTTCTGTATGAACCAGCGCTACAGGCCTGTGAGAGCTGCCTACCAGCTTCAAGCACATCTTGTTCAGCTGGATAGCTTTCTCCCTGAGTGACTGGGGAGGTCAGCATGACCTGTCCATTATTGGTTGGATATGTGAAGTCACTGTAGTCATTGTTTCCCTTGACCAGGGCTCCACACTTCATGCAAGACAGAACCACTTTCTTGATTTTTTTTTTTTTTTGAGACAGGTCACATGTAACTCAGGCTGACCTCAGGATGAACTCGAATCCCTCATCCTCCTGACTTGCTTCTTCTTCTTCTTCTTTTTTTTTTTTTTAACTTATTTATTTGAGAGCGACAGGCAGAGAGAGAAAGAGGCAGATAGAGAGAATGGGTGTGCCAGGGCCTCCAGCCACTGCAAACGAACTCCAGACGCGTGCGACCCCTTGTGCATCTGGCTAACGTGGGTCCTGGGGAATTGAGTCACGAACTGGGGTCCTTAGGCTTCACATACAAACCCTTAACCACTAAGCCATCTCTCTAGGCCCTGACTTGCTTCTTGAGTGATGGGATTACAGGCAAGCACTACCATGGCCAGCGCTATTGGCTTTTGACCACATCCAGTGATTTCCTTCAAATAGTACCTCAAAGTAATATTTGCTTAATCTTTACATTTCACTTCTAAGCATGAATGTTATCAATGACATTACTTAAAACCATATTTTTATTTATTTATTTATTTGAGATAGACAGAAAGAAGGAGAGAGAGAGAGGGAGAGAGAGAGAGAGAGAATATGAGTGTACTGGGGCCTTCTGCCACTGCAAACAAATTCCAGATGCATGTGCCACTTTGTGCATCTGGCTTTACATGGGTACTGAGGAATTGAACCTTGGCCATCAGGTTTTGCAAGCAAGTGATTTTAACTGCTGAGCCATCTCTCTAGCCCTATTTATAATTTTTATTTATTTATTTATTTATTTTTTGAGGTAGGATCTCACTCTAGCCAGGCTGACCTGGAATTCACTATATAGTGTCAGGGTGGCCTCAAACTCAAAGTGATTCTCCTACTTCTCCCTCTGCTGGCTACTTTTTAAATGGCTATTAAAAAGTTGCCACGATGGGCTGGAGAGGTGGCTTAGTGGTTAAGCACTTGCCTGTGAAGCCTAAGGACCCCCGTTCGAGGCTCAATTCCCCAGGACCCACGTTAGCCAGATGCACAAGGGGGCGCACGCATCTGGAGTTCGTTTACAGAGGCTGGAAGCTCTGGCGCGCCCATTCTCTCTCTCTCTCTCTACCTCCTTCTCTCTGTCGCTCTCAAATAAATAAATAAACAAACAAAAAAAATTGAAAAGAAAAAGTTGCCACTAGCCAGGCGTGGTGGCGCACGCCTTTGATTCCAGAACTCATGAGGCAGAGGTAGGAAGATGGCTGTGAGTTCAAGACCACCCTGAGACTACATAGTGAATTCCAGGTCAGCCTGGGCAAGAGTAATACCCTACCTTGAAAAACAGAAACAAAAAAAAAATTGCCACTAGATGGCAGTATCTGTATAGATGGGGAAAGTTATCACCATAATTGTTGCTGACAAGCAGTAATAAAATAAAATAGGGGTATAGCCTGAATTTTTTTTGGGGGGGGGGGTTTGAGGTAGGATCTTGCTCTAGCCCAGGATGACCTGGAATTTACTATGTAGTCTCAAGGTGGCCTTGCTCATGGCCACCTACCTCTGCCTCCTAAGTGCTGGGATTAAAGGTGTGAGCCACCACACCTGGCTTGAAATTTTTTAAAAATAGATTTATTTATTTGAGAGAGAGATAGAAAGAGGCAGAGAAGGAAAGAGAGAATGGGCATGCCAGAGCCTCTAGCTCCTGCAAACGAATTCCAGATGCATGTGCCACTTTGTGCATCTGGCTTATATGGGTCCTGAAGAATCGAACCTGGGTCCTTAGGCTTCACAGGCAAGTACCTTAAGTGCTAAATCATCTCTCTAGTCCCTGAATTTTTTTTTTTTTTTTTTTTTTTTGGAAGTAGGATCTCACTCTAGCCCAGGCTGACCTGGAATTCACTATGTAGTCTTAAGGTGGCCTTGAACTCATGGCGATCCTCCTACCACTGCCTCCTGAGTGCTGGGATTAAAGGCGTGCGCCACCACGCCCGGCTCATTTTGTTTTATCTTATTTGGGGGATTTTATGTCATGAATTTACTTGTTTTGAGATAAGATTTCACTATGTTGTTCAAGCTTGTGGCTGTCTTCCTATCTCAGTGCTGGCATTTCATGAGTGAGCCACCCTGTATTCATACTTTGTACTTATATTCCATTTAATTGAGCATAACTTTTTTTGTTTTGTTGTGTTTTTTTAAATATTCTATTTACTCATTTGCAAGCAGAGAGAGAGAGAGATAGAGAGAGAGAGAATGGGCACGCCAGGGCCTGTAGCTACGGCAAACAAACTCCAGATGCATGTGTTCCTTGTGCATCTGGCTTACTTGGGTCCTGGGGAATTGAACCTGGGTCCTTTGGCTTCACAGGCAAACACCTTAACTGCTAAGCCATCTCTCCTTTTTTTGAGGTAGATGTTTGCTCTAGCCCAGGCTGATTTGGAATTCACTCTGTAGTCTCAAGGCTGGCCTTGAATTTATGGTGATCCTCTTACCTCTGCCTCCTGAGTACTGGGATTAAAGGTGCGCACCACCACCACACTGGCTTGAGCATGATTTTTTCCTTTTTTTTTTTTTTTTTTTTTTCGAGGTAGGGTCTCACTCTAGCCCAGGCTGACCTGGAATTCACTATGCAGTCTCAGGGTGGCCTCGAACTCAAGGCGATCCTCCTACCTCTGCTTCCCGAGTGCTGGGATTAAAGGCGTGTGCCACCACGCCCGGCTTAATTTTTTTTAAATTTATTTATTTTTATTGACAACTTCCATAATTGTAGACAATAACCCATGGTAATTTCCTCCCCCTACTTTCCCCTTTGAAACTTCACTCTCGATCATATCCCCTCCCCCTCCCGATCAGTCTCTTTTATTTTGATGTTATCATCTTTTCCTTCTATTATGATGGTCTTGTGTCGGTAGTGTCAGACACTGAGATCATGGATAGTCAGGCCATTTTGTGTCTGGAGGAGCATGTTGTAAGGAGTCCTACGCTTCCTTTGGCTCTTACATTCTTTCCACCACCTCTTCCGCAATGGACCCTGAGCCTTGGAAGATGTGATAGAGATATTTCAGTGTTGAGCACTCCTGTCACTTCTTCTCAGCACCATGATGCCTTCTGAGTTATCCCAAGGTCACCACCATCTGAAAAGAGAATCTTCTCTAACCAAAAGTGAGAGTAGCATTAATATATGGGTATGAACATTAAGAGAAGTGCTTACTGGGCAGTTTGGTGAGTATAGTATATATATTTAGCCAGACACCAGCAGACATTACACCCCTAGGGCTCATGAATACCCTGTTGTAGGTTTTCAGTATCAGGGATGTATTCCCTCCCACGGAGCAGGCCTCCAGTCCAGTTAGAGAGCAGTTGATTTCCCCCATAACAGATGTGCCACTATTTGTACCTGTTGGCTCATTTGGCCTGGGTGGCCAAATCTAAGACTTGCAGTGTCCACTGTTGAGTATCTTCACTGGTGATTTCTCTCTCTCCCATTGAGCTGCATGCAGCATGGCTTTTTCCAGCTTTCTGTCAGCTGGTCTACATGGAGGAGGTTTTCAGCTCAGCTCCTGCAGGATTTCTCAGTGACCTTGCAGCCCAAGTATGTGGAGTCTTCAGCAATAGGGTGTTATCATCTATTCTTTTTTTGTGTGTGGGGAAAAAAGAGGTTTATTTTGGCTTACAGTCTTGAGGGGGAAGCCCCACGATGGCAGGGAAAACGACGACATGAGCAGAGAGTAAACATCATCCCCAAGCCAACAAAAGGTGGACAATAGCAACAGGAGAGCGTGCCAAGCACTGGCAAGGGGACACTGGCTATAACATCTATAAGCCCTGCCCCCAACAATACACTCTCTCCAGGAGGCATTCCCAAATCTCTATCAGCTGGGAACCTAACATTTAGAACACCTAAGTTTATGGAGGACACCTGAATTAAACCACCACATTCTGCCCCTGGCCCCCATAAACTGATATCCATACATGAGGTAAAATGCAATGCATTTAGTCCAACTTTAAAAGTCCCCATATTTTTTATCAATCCCAATGACGTTCATATATCCCCATAATCCAATATCTTTTAACTGAACCACAATACTGAAAAACAACCTCAAAAAACCCATAATGGCACAGAATAAACATTCACACTGCAAAAGATGGCATTGGGCATAGCAAAGAAATATTCAACAAATACAAGATTTAAAACAGCCAGGACAAACATCAAACTCTATAGCTTCAAGTCCAACAATTCTATCCAATGACAAATCTCCAAGTCCGATAATTCTAATCAGCAACAAGTCTCTGGAGTTCCAATTCCGCCCCTCCAGCTAGGCTACTCACAGCCCTGGAAAACTTCATCGGGGCTGGCAGCTCTCCTTGGCAGCCATCTCAGTTCCCGGCATGTCCACTGGGTCTCCACTGCAATCCACAGTTCATCCTCATGGCCCCATGAGGTCTCCATGCAGGCATCCAGCAAACCTGCTTCACACTGCCCAGTACCATCTATTCTTGGTGGGAAACTAAGCCTCGGCAATGGCCTGTATTGTTTTGGGTGTATCAGTGACCTCCCTGGCCACCAACTCACTGGAAGGTATCCCGTCCCTATCACTAAACATTTCCTAGTAACATATACAATAGCATCCTATTAAGTCCCCCCTCCCTCACTTTCTATTCCCTTTATATCCCCTTTCTAGCTTACTGGCCTCTGCTACTGAATTTTATTCCTATTCCCACAGAAGTCCAATCATTTGTAGCTAGGATCCACATATGAGAGAGACCATGTGACATTTGGCTTTCTGGGCCTGGGTTACCTTACTGAATATACCGAGCACAATTTTTTAAGGAATTTTAAAAAATATTTTTATAGCGTCCTATATTCTCTTCCTCTCTCTTCTCCCTGTCTTTCTCTGCTTGCAAATATATAAATAAGCCAGGTGTGGTGGTGCACACCTTTAATCCCAGCACTCAGGAGGCAGAAGTAGGAGGATCGCCATGAGTTCAAGGCCACGCTGAGACTACAGAGTTAATACCAGGTCAGCCTGGACCAGAGTGAGACCCTACCTCGAAACCCCCCCCCCCAAATATATATATATATAATTAAAATATTTTTTTTGATTTTTTTGGTTTTTTTTTTTTTTTTTTGAGGTAGGGTCTCACTCTAGCCCAGGTTGACCTGGAATTCACTATGGAGTCTCAGAGTGGCTTCGAACTCACGGTGATCCTCCTACCTCTGCCTCCCGAGTGCTGGGATTAAAGGCGTGCGCCACCACGCCCGGCTAATTAAAATATTTTTATTATTTGCAAGGGGGAGAGATTGTATAGGAATGGGCACACCAGGACCACCTGCCACTTTGTGCATCTAGCTTTACATGGGTACTGGGGAATTGAATCCAGGCCATCAGGTTTTGCAAGCAAGCATTGTTTACCATTGAGTCATATCTCTAGCCCCCCCTTTTTTTTTAAATTTAAATTTATTTTATTTTATTTTTTAACTGAATAAATCTGTTTATTAAAATAATTGACTTAGGCGTCTGCAATGGTGACTTCAACCTCCACTCCTGGCTCAATGCTGATGGAAGTAATCTGTTTAACAATCTCAGAGGGACTGTGTAAATCAATGAGTCGCTTGTGGATTCTCATCTGGAAGCGATCCCGTGTCTTGGAACCTTCACCTCACCACAAGGTGTTTTCCTTGTAGTTATTCTCAGTGTCTTGGTGGGCATGCGAACCGGTCCTTTCACTTTGAGGTTCTTGTCCTTGGCTCCTCTGATCAAGTCAGCACATAACTTCTCCAGGGACTTCAGGTTGTGGCTGGTGAGGGTGATCCGGATTCTGTGGATGGCCACCCCAGGTTCCACGGGGGTCTTTCCCGTGTCCTTAAAGGCCGTGGCTGCGGCGTTGTCCCTCGGTGAGAGCGAACAGCCGTGAGTCAGGAGCAGGAGCGGACAGAACCTCCGCTGCACCCACAGCCGCGTCTCAGAAAGCCCTTTTTGTTTTTTACAATATTTTTTTATTTATTTGAAAGCAGAGAGAGAGACAGGGAGAAGGGAGATGAAAAATAGAAAGAATGGGCATGTCAGAGCTTCTAGCCAGTGCAAACGAACTCCAGATGCCTGTGCCACTTTGTGGATCTGCCTTATGTGGTTACTGAGGAATTGAACCTGGGTCATTAGGTTTTGCAAGCGCCTTAACTGCTGAGCCATTTCTCCAGCTGATTTTTTTTTTTTGGGGGGGGGTGTTTCAAGGTAGAATTTCACTCTAGCCCAGGCTGACCTGGAATTCACTATGTATTCTCAGGGTGGCCTGGAACTCACGGCAATCCTCCTACCTCTGCCTCCTGAGTGCTGGGATGAAGGCGTGTGCCACCACGCCTGGCTTTCAAGTTTTAAAAAATAATACCCTTTTTATTTTTTCATTTATTTATTTGAGAGAGAGAGAGAGAGAGAGAAGGGGAAAGAAAAGCAGATAAAGAATGGGCGAACTCCGGACGCATGTGCCCCCTTGTGCATCTGGCTTTTGTGGGTCCTGGGGAGTCAAACCTGGGTCCTTTGGCTTTGCAGGCAAGCACAGAAACCACTAAACCATCTCTCCAGCCCTGGTTCGATTTCTTTTTCTTTTAAAACCTATGTTTATTTATTTGTTTATTTTTTGAGAGAGAAAGAGGCATACAGAGAGAAAGAGAGAATGGGCATGCCAGGACCTCTAGCCACTGCAAAAGAACTCCAGACACATGCGACCCCTTGTGCATCTCTGGCTTATGTGGGTCCTGGGGAATCAAACAGTAGTCCTTAGGCTTCAAGGGCAAATGCTTTAGCTGCTAAGCCATTTCCCCAGACCCGGGGTTCAATTTCTTAACAACTCAAGTAAAGTAAGCAGCAAGAGATTCTAGCAGGCACACACACACATATGTATAAATAAATAAAACAAAATTTAAAGATGTTTTCTTTGTTGTTTTGTTCTTGTTTTTTTGAGGTAGGGTCTCACTCTAGCCCAGGCTGACTTGGAATTCACTATGTAGTTTCAGGATGGCCTTGAATTCACGTCGATCCTCCTACCTCTGCTTCCTGAATGCTGGGATTAAAAGAGTGGGCCACCACGCCTGGCGTTAAAGACTTTTTTTTTTAAACTATGGATTGTTTATTTCTGGAATTTTCTATTTAGAATTTTCAGCCTATGGTTGACCTAGGGTATCTGAAAATGTGGAACTTGAATGTTCAGATGATTGGGGGGGGGGGGAATTCCTGTAAACAGAGCAAGGCTTTCTTGCTGTGAGTTCAGGGCCTGAGCAGGAGCACTGCATTCCAGGCCTGTTGCAGGGACCCCCTTTTCAGGGCGTGGCCTGAGGTCTGGCCCAGTGGGGCTGAGAAGTACCAGACACACTGGGCAACGGGCTGTGCCAGACTATCTCCTGGGAGCGCCTGTACAAATTTGTTCCAGAAGCCAGTTCTTCCTGGAACTGGGTATCAGTTTAGGACTGAGCAGTGTAACTTGGCTCCGAAGGGAAGGAAAGCCTTCCAATCCTGCATGAGATAGCAGATTGCTGGGTTTGGGCGGGGGCGAGCTGGCGGGCAGTTCCTGGGAACCTCAGCGTGGCCACCGGGGGGCGCCCGTCCCACACTTTGCAACGATGGGTGGCTCTCAGCTTCGGGCGTGCGCGTGGTATCTGACTTTATTTTTGTATGATTGCAATACGGAATCGTGACTCAGCTTCCCCAATTAATGCATTCAACTCGCTCTGCTGTTTGTGGCTTGGGTCTGCGTTGCTTCAAATTGATGGTGGCTGTAGTTATATAACGTTGTAACAAAGTGGGGCTGGGGAGAAAGGAGAGTGGTGACGCGTCTGTCACTCCCCAGATGCCACTCCGTCGTCTCTTCTGGTAACCAAGGTCACGAGGTAGTCCTGAAACTTTGAGGCCCGCCAGTGGGAGGAGAGAGGAGAGGAAGATGGACTGAGAGTTGGGGTGTAAGGAAGAACTCTGTCAACAGATTCCCCTTCCCGATCCTGCTGGACGCCACAGAGGCCGTGGGTGGCGCCGCAGGAGGTGCCCGGGTCAGGGTCTGGCAGGCTGGCCACTGACGGACCTGTAGGCGGAGGCACAGGATGTCAGGTTCAGCAGTGACCAAGACCACGGAGACCACTCTGAGGCAAAGATGGAGGCTTTTATGGGGGGGGGCGGGGGGGTAGCGAGCTGGCGGGACTGACTCTCAAGAGCGGAGCAGTCGACTTGGGATCGCAGACACAGACTGTATAGAGCTCTTCAGCTGGGGTAAGGTGAGGAAGGGGGAAGGGAAGATAGCCAGGGTGTGACACCACAACAGTAACCGGGTGACCTGAGAGATAAGGGGGCAGGACACCTACACCTGGGGTCATCGTTAGGCAAGGAAGGGATGATGGTGGGTGGTTCCTTGAGGACTGTGGATGACCCAATTCCTTGTGTCTCTGTCACCCTCCTGCTGTAAGCTCCACTTTGTCCTGACCTAACAGGGGAAGACAGCAGCTCCGTGAGGGCTGCGGAGGGCCGAGCAGGGTGCAGAGGGTGCTGGGCCCTCCTGAGCTCGAACGTCACATGCAGCTGCAGGCAGCACAGTGCTCCCACGGTCAGAACGCAAGACGGGGTGGTGTGGGAGCAAATGAGGAAGCAGATGGAGGGGATCTCAGGGTCATGGGGCTGAGAAATCCCCTGGAGCAGCTAAGAAAATGCTAAACTTTTCTCGAAAGTACTGTGTTCAACATAGTGCTGCCAGATTGCAAGAGTTGGAAGGAAGGGGGATCTGAGCTGGGAGAGAAGACAGGTGAAAGGGCATGCTCATCCCCCACACCCACAGGTCCTCCATGGCACCGCTGAGGAGGGACATTTCCTGGCCGTCCCAGGTGGGGCCTGGACTTAACTGTTTACCATGCGGCCTTTGCAGAAGGTAGCCAGCTGGGCTGGAGACATGGCTTAGCGGTTAAGCTCTTGCCTGTGAAGCCTAAGGACCCCGGTTCGAGGCTCAATTCCCCAGGACCCACGTTAGCCAGATGCACAAGGGGGCGCACGCGTCTGGAGTTTGTTTGCAGTGGCTGGAAGCCCTGGCGTGCCCATTCTCTCTCTCTCTCTCTATCTCTCTCTCTCTCTCTCTCTGTCACTCTCAAATAAATAAATAAAAATGAACAAAAGAAATTTAAAAAATTAAATTAAATTAAAAAATTAAATTAAATTAAAAAATTAAATTAAATTAAATTAAAAAAAAAAGGTAGCCAGCTGAGCCAGACAGAAGGTGGGCGGACTCTGCAAGTCGGAGCCGGCAGCACGGCTATGGGCCTGTCAGGCATTAGCAGTGGGTGCCTGGAGACATGGAGGCTGGGGGCCCAGAGGACTCCCAAGGTCCCTGTGTGGAGCTGTTGCCGCTCTCCTGGATCCTGTGAAAAAGGGCACTCTCCCCTACATCTCCATGAGCGTGAACGCAAAAAGACAAGGAGAACCCTCAAGGCCCTGGGGGTGGTGCTTTGATTCAGGCGTCTCCTATAAACCAGGGTTAGCCAGGATTTGATTCCCCAGTACCCACCTAAAGCCAGATGCACAAACTGATGCATGTCTGAAGTTCATGTGCAGTGGCAAGATGCCCTATATGCCATTCCTCTCTCTCTCTCTCTCTGCTTGAAAATAATAATTAATCAATCAATTAATATAAAGGGGGAAAACAGAATAGAGCAGGCACTAGTTGGAAAGGAGGAATTCAGTGGAAGAGAGGTAGAAGAGGAGGACACAGGAGGGTGGGGGAGGAAATTACAATCATATGGATATTGTAGCCAAGTTTTTTTTTTTAAGTTGGGGGTCTCACTGCATAATCCAGTCTGGCTTCAAATTGGCTAGGTAGCTCATGCTAGTCTAGTACTTTTTAATATATATATAAAATATATAATTTAATATATAATTATAATTTAATATATATTTATATTTATATATATTATATTATATATACATATATTTGGTTTTTTAAGTTAGGGTTTTACCCTACACCTGGCTAAATAAAATCAAATGCTGGCTGTGATGGCACATGCCTTTAATCCTAGCACTCGGGAGGCAGAGGTAGGAGAATTGCTGGGAGTTCGAGGCCAGCCTGGGACTACAGAGTGAATTCTAGGTCGGCCTGGGCTACAAAGAGACCTATCTGGAAAAAAACAAAACAAAACAAAACAAAAAAAAATCAAACAAACAAACACACCCCCCCCCATCCATCCCTCTTCAAAACGCCAACAAACACATAGGTAGTTCTGAGAGCAGGGGGAGGTGGCATGTGGCAGAAAAGTTTTGGGTCAGATGGATCTGCCTTGTCCTTCCCTCATGGAGAGGCCTGTGCAGTGCTGGCAGCCGTAGCCTCAGACAGCCTGCAGTGGTGCCTGTGACATGAGGGGCTGCACAGTGAGACTTGGTCTTACTAAAGAAAGGAAGAAAGAAAAACAGAAGGAGGGAAAGAAGGGAAGGAAGGAAGAACGAAGGAAAAGGAAAGAAGGAAGGAAACGGCCCTATGGACCAGGCGGCCATCTTTTCATCCCATCACCCCAGTGAACCACTTCTACCCTCAGGCTTACATGCGGTCCTCACTGGCCTCGGGCCTCTCTCCAGGCCAGCCCATTTGGAGTCCATAGTGCTCTCGCTGCCAAAATCTCAAGGGGTCCTTTAACAGACTCCTTTAAACTCTGGAGTCCGGGTGCCAGGGCACAGCTTCCTGAGGTATCCCCCATTCTGCCCTGCCCCAAAGCCTGTCTTTTTTTTTTTTAATTTTTTTTTGTTTGTTTATTTATTTGACAGCGACAGAGAGAAGGAGGCAGAGAGAGAGAGAGAGAGAGAGAGGGAGAATGGGCGCACCAGGGCTTCCAGCATCTGTAAACAAACTCCAGATGCGTGCGCCCCCTTGTGCATCTGGCTAACGTGGGTCCTGAGGAATTGAGCCTTGAACCGGAGTCCTTAGGCTTCACAGGCAAGCGCTTAACCGCTAAGCCATCTCTCTAGCCCCCAAAGCCTGTCTTGCTGGCTGTCAAGGTGCAAGAGACTTTGGAGTGGGAGAAGGTCTCAACCCCAGCAGGATCCACCCAACTCTTGCTTTCCAGGCCAGGGTCTCCTCCTCCCTGGCTGCCCTCAAAGGTCCTGGTCCCCACCCTGTGGTGGGGAGTCTCTCGAGGAGATTCAGGCTCCAGCAAACAGAAGCCTGCAAGGCGGTTGGGGGCTCAGGCTTCCCTGGGGAGAGGGAGTCCAAAGTCCTCTTCTCGGCTTGGCAACGGTGTGTGTAGAGGCAGTGGGGTTAGGTGAGGAAAAGGAAAACATATCTAGCTGTGCTGTGTTAGAACCAGAACGACTCCATCTTTAACACACTGGGTTGTCCAGACGTAGTCTCTCCTCCTGAGTCCGTGTTCTTCCCTCGATGACAACTGATTTTCCCTGCTGGTGGCTTTGTTAAGAATGGAAGGTGACCCCTCACTGTGTGTCAGGAGAGCTGTTGGGCAGGTGTGGGAGAAGCCAGTTTGCTAAGGTTATTCTTGTTAATACATGTGTTGGAACCAGAAAAGTAAGTTCTTTTGTAAGCGTTGAAGCAGGAATCCACCGGGGAGAGGCAGAAAGCAGAGAATGCGGAAGCAGAGTGAGGCCAGTCCCGAGAAAAGGGCAGCTTGGAGGTGTCTGAGTGCCGAGGCTCAGGACAGTGCTGTGGGGGGTCATTTGTCATCAGCTGGCTCCTCCTGCAAGACTTGGCAGTGCCTGGAGACTCACCCTGGCCTGGCGCCCCATCCTTGGGAGGGTGGGCCTGGTCACACTGGAGGATTCAGGCCCTGGAGGACGCTCTGGTGCACACACACCCCAGCTTCATTAGGGTGGGGGGATTCTGAGTGTGTTCCACGCAGTCATCTTTTTATTATTGTATTTTATTTCACTTTTGGGTTTTTTCGAGCTAGGGTGTCACTCTAGCTCAGGCTGACCTGAAATTCAATCTGTAGTCTCAGGGTGGCCTTGAACTCAAGGCGATCCTCCTAGCCCATCCTCTGAGGGGTACAAGAGGGATAGTGGCCCAGGCCCAGTCTCCACAGGCTCAGCCACGCATCTGAATCGGCCTCTGCCATTTCCCTGCCTGGGCTCCAGTCCTCTCTCAGCAGTGCCCAGAGTCTCCTCCCAGACAACCTCTCTGCTCTCAGCTCTGTCCCTGGACCTGCTTCGGAAGGAAGCCTATGGAAGACAAAGCCGAGTGTTCGAGACTCAGAAAGTTTCATGTGAGCAAGAGATCCAATCAACCATTGGCAGGTAAGCCAGGGTGTTCCCGAAGGTGATAAGGACGCTGAGTTCCTGTGCTTGGTGACTCTGCAGCCGTGAACACCCTCCTGCCGTGCCTGCATGGATGCGTGTGCGTGTGTGTGTGTGCACGCGCGTGTTTGGCCCGTGTGTGTGCCTGGGTGTGGATACTGGTGCACATACATCTATTGCACTGCCATACAAAATCATAGCATACACATGACACAGTGCCCAGCATTTGGTAATGGAATTAAACCATTGGAGTGCTGCTTATATCATTTCTGTTTTTTTTAATTTATTTATTTTTAATTGACAACTTCCATAATTGTAGACAATATCCCATGGTAATGCCCTCCCTTCCCTTACTTTCCCCTTTGAAACTCCACTCTCCATCATACCCCCTCCCCCTCTCAATCAGTCTCTCTTTTATTTTGATGTCATCATCTTTTCCTCCTATTATGATGGCCTTGTGTAGGTAGTGTCAGGCACTGTGAGATCATGGATATCCAGGCCATTTTGTGTCTGGAGGAGCACGTTGTAAGGAGTCCTACCCTTCCTTTGGCTCTTACATTCTTTCCGCCTACCTCTTCTGCAATGGACCTTGAGCCTTGGAAGGTATGATAGAGATATTGCAGTGCTGAGCACTCCTGTCACTTCTCAGCACCATGATGCCTTCTGAGTCATCCCAAGGTCACTGCCATCTGAAAAGAGAAGGTTCTCTAACCAAAAGTGAGAGTAGCATTAACATATGGGTATAAACATTAAGAGAAGTGCTTACTGGGCAGTTTGGTGAGCACAGTATATACATTTAGCCAGACAGCAGCAGATGTTACACCCCTAAGGCTCATGACTACCCCTGTTTTAAGTTTTCAGTATCAGGGATGTATTCCCTCCCATGGAGCGGGCCTCCAGTCTAATTAGAGAACGGTTGGTTTCCCCCATAACAGACATGCCATTATTACACTCATTGGCTCATTTGGCCTGGCTGGCCAAATTTAAGGCTTGCAGTGTCTACTATTGAGTATCTCCACTGGTGATTTCAATCTCTGCCATTGAACTGCATGCAGAATGGCTTCTTCCAGCTTTTTGTCAGCTAGTCTACATGGAGGAGGTTTTCAGCTCAGCTCCAGCAGGATTTTTCCGTGACCTTGCAGCCCAAGTATGTGGAGTCTTCAGCAATACGGTCTTACCATCTATTCCTGGTGGGAAACCAGGAGCCTTGGCAATGTCCTATAATGTTTTGGGGGTATCAGTGACCTCCCTGGCCAACAACTCACTGGAAGGTATCAAATCCCTGGCAGTGAAAATTTTTTAGTAACAATCTATGGCTTCTGAGTGATCCATTGTCCAAAAAAGTAGGTTTCCGTATGACTTATTTATATCCTCTTAGATTTTGATTAGCCCTCCCTCCACATTTCCTTTACTCATTCTCTTCCCCTGACCTCACTTAGGCCTTTTCACCCCCATGAATATATTCTTCTACTTACATATATACAATACCATCCTATTATTAATTCCCACCTCTCTTTCTATTCCCTTTATATCCCCTTTCTAGCTTACTGGCCTCTGCTACTGAGTTTTGTTCCTACTCACATAGAAGTTCAATCATTTGTAGCTAGGATCCACATATGAGAGAGAACATGCGACGTTTGGCTTTCTGGGCCTGGGTTACCTCACTAAGTATAATCCTTTCCAGATCCATCCATTTTCCTGCAAATTTCATAATTTCTTTTTTCTTTACCACTGAGTAGAATGCCATTGTGTAAATGTGCAACATCTTCATTATCTCCTCATCAGTTGAGGGGCATCTAGGCTGGTTTCATTTCCTAGACATTTCTTTTTTCTTTTTTTTAAATATTTTCTTTTTTATTTTTATTTATTTATTTGAGAGAGAGAGAGAGATACAGAAATAGGCAGGTAGACAGAGAGAATGGGCACGCCAGGGCCTCCAGCCACTGCAAATGAACTCCAGACGCATGCGCCCCCTTGTGCATCTGGCTAACGTGGGTCCTGAGGAATCGAGCCTCGAACCGGGGTCCTTAGGCTTCACAGGCAAGCACTTAACCGCTAAGCCATCTCTCCAGCCCTCTTTTTTCTTTTTGAGGCAGGTTCTTACTATTACTATTTCCAGTACTCCTGACTGAACTGGGATATGCTATGTAGACCAAGCTGACCTTGAACTCGCAGTAATTTTCCTGCCTCTGCCTCCTAAACACTGGTATTACAGGTGTGAGCCACCATGTTCAGCTCTTTTCTTCCTCCCTCCCTTCCTTCCTTCCTTCCTTCCTTTCTTTTTAAGTTTCAGAAAAGTTTTATTGTTGCTTAAAGCTTTAGGAGGAAGAAGGGAAGGAGAGCTTAAGGGGAGGAAGGAACACACAGTTCTTGCTCAAGGAGGCAAGACAGGGTTTGAAAAGCCCTGAACTTAAGGGAAGGAAAGAAAGCAGAGCTCTTGCCTCGGGAGGCAGAGGGGGTTTGAGAAGCCCCTCTTGTTTTTATGAGACAGGAGCTTATGTAGCCCAGGGTGGCCTCAAAAACCATATGGAATGGAAATGATCCTCCTGCGCCCACCTCTCGAGTGCAGGGTTTACAGGCATGCACCTCTGCACTCAGTGCATGTGATACTGGGGATCAAACCCTGGGCTTCATGCATGCTAGGCAAATAGTCTATCAACGAAGCCACATCCCCAGCCCCCTAAGGTCATATTTTAACATCAAAACCTAGTAAAGGGGTTTGGGAGATGGCTTAGTGGTTAAGGTGCTTGCCTGCGAAGCCTAAGAACTTATGCTCAAATCTCCAGGTCCTATGTATCCAGGCTCAGTTGACGCAAGCACGCGATGTTGCACATGCACCACAAAGGGATGCACGCATCTGGAGCCCATTCACAGCAGGCTGAAGGTCCTGGTGCACCCATTCTCTCTCTCTCTCTCTCTCTCAAAAACAAAAAGAAAACCTAGTAAGGGGACTGAGGAGATGACTCAGTGGTTACTTACAAAGCCTGTTGGCCCCTGGGTTCAATTTCCTAGCACCCACATAAAGCCAGATGCAAACTTGCAGAGACAATGACCACATGCATACACACATGCATGTGCAAAATAATAAAAAATATTTAAAAATTTTTTTAAAAGAACACAGATGAAATAAATCTAGTAAGCCAAGAGATGGAAAGGAAGATGGAAGTGGTGTATTTGAAGTGAGAGAAAAACAAAAACAGAAGGGCTGGAGAGATGGTTCTGTGGTGAAAGGAGCTTGCTTGTAAAGTTTGACAATTTGGGTTCTACTCCCCAGTACCCACGTACTGTACCATAGGTCTTGACTGTGTTTGCAGTGGCAGGAGGCCCTGTCATGCCCATTCTGTCTCTCTTTCTTTCTTTTCTTTTTCTTTTTTTTTAGGTAGGGTCTCACTGTAGCCCAGGCTGACCTGGAATTCACTATGTAGTCTCAGGCTGGCCTCGAACTCACAGCAATCCTCCTACCTCTGCCTCCTGAGTGCTGGGATTAAAGGTGTGAGCCATCATGCTGGGCCCCATTCTCTCTTTCAAATGGAGGCCAGATGGGGTTTAAGAAACCTCTAAAAACATTCTTTCTTAAGTTCATGTTCAGTTATTTGGTCACAGTAATGAGAAAGGAACTGATATAGTCGGGAATCTATCAAAGCCCCAAATACAGAGCTTCTATATCCCTTCCTATGCCTCTCTCATCTCAGGACATTGGTGTGTCCATCAGCTTGGAAGTGCCACTAAACTACTGTGTGCAGAGTTTTCATGACTGATGGAGCCACTTTCCACATGAACCGAACCTCTGGTTTCCCTCTGCTTCATGGAAGTTGACCTAGTCCTTTAATTACATGGGTGATCTTTCTGGTGACCAGCCCCCATCCTGAGTCTTCTTTAAACATAAACCCATATGTGATCCAATAGGCTCTTGTGTTAAAATAACAAAACAAAACAAAACAAAACAAAACCCTCCTATTACGTGGGCCAACACATCTTACTTTTTTTGTTGTTTGTTTTTTGTTTTTGGGTGATATCATTTTTATGCTTTTAGTAAAAGTTACATATATTTCTTAGTGAAATTATACACAATTGTACATATAGGTTCTTTGAAGGCGTTAGGATTTAGAAAGAGAAGTACAAATATAGTAAAAGAGGAGAGGAAGCAAGAATAATGGCTGTATAGAAGAACAACAAAATAAGTCTATAAATGTTGTTATACATGAAATGAAAGCTGATTGTCCAGAACATGTACTTACACTCAAAGTTTTTTTTTCTCAATTTTTATTAACATTTTCCATGATTATAAAAATATCCCATGGTAATACCCTCCCTCCCCCCACTTTCCCCTTTGAAATCCCATTCTCCATCATATCCCTTCCCCATCTCAATCAGTCTCTCTTTCATTTTGATGTCATGATCTTTTCCTCCTCTTATGATGGTCTTGTGTAGGTAGTGTCAGGCACTATGAGGTCATGGATATCCAGGCCATTTTATGTCTGGAGGGAGCACGTTGTAAGGAGTCCTACCCAACACATCTTACTTTTTAAAAAATTTATTTATTTATTTATTTGCAAGTTTGCAAGGAGAGAGAGAGAGAGAGAGAGAGAGAGAGAGAGAGAGAGAGAGAGAGAGAAATGGGCATGCCAGGGCCTCCAGCCACTGCAAACAAACTCCAGATGCATGTAGTACTTTGTGTACCTGGCTTTATGTGGATGCTAGGGAACTGAACCTGGGTTGTTAGGCTTGGTAGGCCAGTGTCTTAGCCACTGAGCGATCTCTCCAGCCCCATCTTACTTTTTTCTGAGACAGTGTCTCATGTGTCCCAGGCTGGCTTCAGGCTTGATATGTAACTGAGGATGCCCTTGAACTTCTGATTCCCTGCCTTTACCTCCTGAATGTTAGGGTTGCAGGGGTGGACCATTTTGCCGGTTGTTGTGGTGTTGGGATTGAGTCCAGGGCTTTGTGCATGCTAGGCAAGCATTTCACCAATGGAGCTATGTTCCCCAGCCCTACGTGTGGCTATTATTTTTATTAGCCTGTGCTAATTGTATAAAATAATGGGTATATTGTGACGTTTTTATTTATTTATTTTTATTTTAAAATATATTTTATTAGAGAGAAATAGAAAGAGGGGAGAAAGAGTGTGCCAGGGGCTCCAGCCACTGCAGACGAACTCCAGAGGCATGTGCCTCCTTGTGCATCTGGCTTATGTGGGTCCTAGGGAATCGAACCTGGGTCCTTTGGCTTTGCAGGCAAACACCTTAACCACTAAGCCATCTCTCCAGCCCTGTGACATTTTTATATATGCATACAATATACTTGGACCACTACTCAATGGTATATTTCATATCCATTTAAATGTTTTTATTTATCCATTTGTATATGTGTGTGCATGCACCAGGGTCTCTTGCTGCTGCAAACAAATGCCCACTGGGTTTTACATGAGTGGCTAGAGAATTGAACCGGGGCTGGCAAGCAAGCACCTGTAACCACTGAATCACTTCCCTAACGCTACATATTCAATTTTTTGTTTGTTTTGAGGCAGGCTCTCATTTGGCCCAGGCTGACCTGGAACTCATTCTCTCTGTAGTCCCAGGCTGACCTTGAACTCATCGCAGTCCTCCTACTTCAGCCTCCTTGAGTGCTGGGACTAAAGGTGTGCATCATTTAGCCCAGCTTCCAATTTTTACCTCCCCCCCTCCCATTTTTTGGTTTTGTTTTTTGAGGTAGGGTCTCACTCTAGCTCAGGCTGACCTGGAATTCACCGTGTAGTCTCAGGATGGCCTCAAACTCATAAATTTATGGTGATCCTCCTATCTCTGCCTCTCCAGTGCTGGGATTAGGCATGTGCAGTCACAGCCGGCCTTTTTTTTTTTTTTTTGAGAAAGAGTCTTATGTCGTCCTGGCTGGTCTCACCATGTAGCCAATGATGACCTTGACTGAACTCCTGATTCTCCTGCCTCTACCTCCCAAATGCTGGGATTGATAGATGTGGGCCACCATGCCCATCTGAGACTGGGAATTCTGGGGATCTCAAAAATTCTTTCAGAAACTTCCTAAATCCAATATGCTCCTAGGAAACTTCCTGAAGCTAAGCCTTCAGAAGAAAGACTTTTTTTTTTTTTTTCTTTGAGGTAGGGTCTCACTCTAGCCCAGGCAGACCTGGAATTCACTATGTAGTCTCAGGATGGCCTTGAACTCACAAGGATCCTTGTACCTCTGCCTCCCGAGTGCTGGGATTCAAAGCATAAGCCATCATGCCTAGCTTTTAACATTTCTTTTCTTAGTTCTTTGTCCATTATTTACAGGAAACCTTCAAGTTCTGAGTAGATCTGGCTGTTGGTACCCACACATCAACACTGATGAAGTCATTATCCAGTAAGCGAATGTTGCTTATTAAGTGCTAACTCTGTATTAAGGAGGATTAAGATAAGTATTATTTTACTCAAGCCTTAAAATTACCCTTAAGTTCTCATCTCAAACATAGTGGTTTGAAAAATGATGTATGAACAACATTTAAGGCAAAATCTCACCAATAAAGACAATAGGGAGTTTCTTACATGTGCTGAGCAAACCTGCTTATGATGTAATTTCCTACCATACACAAAAGCCCTGTATACATAATGAAGCTTTAAAAGCCACTGCCAGGAGTTGGCCAGACTCACTCAATCTACACCCATCATTTATTTTCTAGAGACTTTTTCTTTTCCTCTCCTCTCCTCTCCTCTCCTCTCCTCTCCTCTCCTCTCCTCTCCTCTCCTCTCCTCTCCTCTCTCCTCTCCTCTCCTCTCAGCAGAGTCTCACTCTAGCCCAGGCTGACTTGGAACTCAGGGTGATCCTCCCACCTCAGCCTCCCAGGTGCTGAGATTAAAGGCATGTTGTGTCACCATGCCCAGTTGATTGCGGTATATGTTGCTACATATATGTGTGTGTATATATATATATATATATATATATATATATATATATTTTTTTTTTTTTTTTTCCCCAGGTAGGGTCTCACTCTAGCTCAGGCTGACCTGGAACTCTTTCTGTAGTACCAGGCTGGCCTTGAACTCACAGTGATCTTCGAGTGCTGGAATTAAAGGTGTATACCGCCACATGCCTGGCTTTTTTTCTTTTCTTTTCTTTTTTTGGTTACAGGTCTCTCTCTGGTGCCCATGTTCCTCCTGTAGTCTAGGCTGGCCTCTGACTATGACAGTTCTCATGCTTCAGCCTCCAGGATGTGGGATTACAAGACACGAGGTACTCTGCTTGCTGGAGATCTTTTCAAACAAACTCCAGACACCCCACATTTCTCCCGTACATTCTTCAGCATCACGTCTGTTTCTTGCTGACTCCTTGTAGGCTGAAGTCACAGTGGCAAAGCAGGGTTCGCTCTAAGGCATTCTGCAAAGGTTGAAACAACACAGTCTGGCCAGGCTGATGGCTCACACAGTAATCCCAGTACTAGGCCGCTAAGGCAGAAGAATGGCTGTACATTTGGGACCAGCTCAGGCTAGATAGCCAGTTCCAGGTCTGCCTGGGTTAAAGAGTGAAACCCTATCTCAAAATAAATGAATGAATAAAACAGACACACACACACACACACACACACACAGAGTCTAAATTCAGTACTGTAGACGTCTGCTGCTGAATACTTCACGGTCTGGAGTCACTGTCTGCATTGTCTTCAGGGATCTTCTGAACCCTTTAGTTCCTTTAACTATTTTTTTAGGTGACAATTGGTGGGAAAAGGTGAGAGGCTAGTATTCAAGGTTATATATTTAGGCAAAAATAGGAACATAAATTACACAGAATCTGGGACACTCACCTGCTGCACCTATAAGAGCAGAGCTCCCCAGCCAGATCTGAGCTGAACAGTCTCTTCAAAGTTGACAGCCGAGCCGGGCGTGGTGGCGCACACCTTTCATCCCAGCACTCAGGAGGCAGAGGTAGGAGGATTGCAATGAGTTTTTGAGGCCACCCTGAGACTACATAGTGAATTGCGGATCAGCCTGGGCTAGAGCGAGACCCTACCTCTAAAAACCAAAACCAAAACAAAGTTGACAGCCAGAGTGAAGGAAGCCAGGCCACGATGATGCTCAGTATAATTTCATCTACAGACCACTAGAAAATTCAAACTAGTCCACAGGGACAAGAAGCAGGTCAGTGGTTGTTTGGGGATGGGGATGAGGAGAAAGGAGGCAAGGAAGGAAAAAGAGCACAGGAAAACCTCAGGATGGTGGGCTCATTCACTGTCTTCTTTAACATTGGCAAGGAGAGGCAGAGAGGGAGAGAATGAGAAGAGGCACTTCAGGGCCTCCAGCTGCTGCAAACAAACTCTGGAAGCATGCACCACTTTGTACATCTGGCTTTATGTGGGTACTGGGGATCAAACCCGGGTCATTAGGCTTTCAGTCAAGTGCCTTAACTGCTGAGCCATTTCTTCAGCCTAATAATGATATATTTTTGATTTTCAAAACTATTAAAAGATTTTAAATATTCTCCCCACAAAGAAATGGTACCTGGAATTTACTATGTAGCCTCAGACTGGTATAAGTATTTTTGAAACATCACGTGACATCCCACAAGTCTATGCAATTACTTTTGAAGTCAACATAAAATAAACCTAAAGTTTAAAATAAAATAAAAAAACAGGAATTGTGCTTTCATTTCTCATGGGATTAATTCTCCTTTTGACCCTAGATAAAATTTGGAGCAAGTCTCTTGACCCTTTGGGTTATTTGTGGGTAGTCTGGTCACTCAAATTCCCTTGATGGAATGGTGAGGACTGGGCGCTTTGCTTAACTTGAAGCTTCTTCCTGTCTTTACACCACTTACAGAGCAGCTGCCCATGGAGGGAACTGGGGCATGTGATCATCTGTCACTTCCCACCGTGAGCTGTGCAGGAACTGTTATTGCCCTTAGTACACTTCTCCTCTTCTCCAGGGTTTTCTCTTTTCTTTCCTTTCCTTTCCTTTCCCTTTCCCTTTCTCTTTCTTTCTTTCTTTCTTTCTTTCTTTCTTTCTTTCTTTCTTTCTTTCTTTCCTTCTTTCTTTTGGCCTTAAACTTGCTAAGTAACTAAATCTGGCCTTGAGCTCTTGATCCTTCTGGCTCCACCCTCTGCGTGTTGGCATTATAGGCATGTGCCACCATGCCCGTCTTCAGGTGTGCTCATGGGCCCAGTCACGAGGCAGACCTGCTGCAGCCCCATCTCCAGCCCCTGCTCAATGTTGCCCTGAGAGACCGGAGCAAGTCTGCACTGGTCTGGCTGTGGCGATGCCCAGTGTCTTTGTGTTTTTCATTAAATGGCCACCAAGCACTGCTGTGTGTTAGGGGTCTGGCTGAGTGCATAGAACACAGCTTCCATGTGGACATTCAGCCTTCTGTTTGCTTAAGATGGGGGCAGGGCTGGATGAGGCACAGGAACAAGCCACGCCTCTTACCCTCTATTCAACAAATGCTTCTGAATTCCTCTTCCATGTGACTACACAGTTCACATGTTGAATATTGTCTGGGCACCCAGAGAGTCCATCAGTGCAGGACCCAAAACAACACACACACACACACACACACACACACACACAGAGAGAGAGAGAGAGAGAGAGAGAGAGAGAGAAGGAAAAGCACTTAAACTTTAATATACAAGACTTTGTTTTTGTTGCTAGGTCAAGTTCACCGCACATGGCTGGGGCTTCTGCTTGGGTGAGTATTGTATGTATGGCCTGTCACCTCTCAAGCAAATAGGCCCTGACAGCCGGCTCCCTACTGCTGGGCTGCAGGGGCCTACCAGAGATTAACTCTTGCAGTGTGGAAAATGTCAGTGATTGCCAAACAAAAATACCAACTTTATCTCCAGGAAGGCTCTTCCTTCCCCATATACACCAGGGTTTCCCAAACCCTCATTCCCTGTAGTGAAAGCAGGTGGTGAGGAGACTAGCCTGGTAAATTACAAAAACAACAACAACCAGAAAAAGAAGAAGAAGAAGAGGTCAGAAACCTGCTACGCTGCTGGCCAGGTCTGTGCAGGGGCTGAAGAAGTGGAGAACTTTAAGAGAGATGGTAAAAGGGAGTGAGGAGTTCGAGACCACCCTGGAAATACAAAGTGAATTCCAGCTCAGCCTGGGCTACAGTGAGACCCTACCTCGAAAAAAAGAAAGAAAGAAAAAGAAAAAACAAACAAACAAACAAAGGAATGAGAAGAGGACGGTGGAAGAAAAAGGTTTTGTGTGTGTGTTGCACGCATGTGAGTGTACGAATATGTGTGCCTGTTGAGCATCCCTGTAAAGGCCAGCGGCATCAGGTGCCCTTCTCAACCACTCTTCCACCTGGGGCGGGGTCTTTCACGAAACCTGAGCTCTCTGGATTGAGGTTGTAAACTGAAGAAAAAAAAAAAAAGTTTTAAAACAACAACAACAAAAATACCTCTTTCTAAAAAGCTGGGCATGGTGGCCCAGCAGCTCCAAGGGTTAATGTCCTTGCACTTGGTCTTGAGGATGGGGGAAATATCTGACCTTCAACAGGAATTCTATCACTGTCAGTTTCAAATAGGGTCTCCTGGTGGCCCAGGTTTAGTTGAGCCACAGTGTGAGTTAAAACTTAAACAACCCATGGATGTATGGATATCTTTGGAAGGAAAAAAAAAAAAAAGTCCATGAATTGATTGAAGCTACTTTTATTTTTTGAGGTAGGGTTTCATTCTAGCCCAGGCTGACCTGGAATTCACTATATAGTCTCAGGTTGCTTTTTTTTTTTAACCTTTTTTTTTTTTTTTTTTTTTAAAGAGACAGAGAGAGAGAGAGAGAGAGGGAGAGAATTGGTGCGCCAGGGCCTCAGCCACTGAAATAGAACTCCAGATGCTTGTGCCACCTAGTAGACATGTGTGACCTTGCGCTTGCCTCACCTTCGTGCATCTGGCTTATGTGGGATTTGGAGAGTCAAATATGTATCCTTAGGCTTCCCAGGCAAGAGCCTTAGCCGCTAAGCCATCTCTCTAGCCCTGTTTTTTATTTATTTATTTATTTTTGTTCATTTTTATTTATTTTATTTGAGAGCGACAGGAAGAGAAAGAGGGAGAGAGAGAGAGAGAATGGGCGCGCCAGGTTCTCAAGCCACTGCAAACGAACTCCAGACGCGTGCGCCCCCTTGTGCATCTGGCTAATGTGGGTCCTGGGGAATCAAGCCTTGAACCTGGGTCCTTAAGCTTCACAGGCAAGCGCTTAACCACTAAGCCATCTCTCCAGCCCAGGTTTTTTTTTTTTTTCTTTTTTTCTTTAAGGTAGGGTCTTGTTTTAGCTCAGGCTGACCTGGAATTCACTCTGTAATCTCAGGGTGGCCTGAGACTCATGGCAATCATCCTACCTCAGACTTCCAAGTGCTGGGATTAAAGACATGCACCACCACACCTGGCCTTACTTTTTATTTTTCCAAAGTAGAGTCTTACTCTAGCTCAGGCTGAGCTGGAACTCACTCTGTAGCCTCAGACTGGCCTCAAATTGACTTCGATCCTCCTACCTGTCTCCTGAGTCCTGTGTACCACCACACCCAGCTTTTTTTTTTTTTTTTAAATCTTTTAAATCTGGGTAAACTACATCTGCAAAATCAGCTGTGAATTCTATGTGCTTTAGTACTTATGCAGTCATAAAACCAAAACAAAGTACTAGTTAATGTAAACAAAAGTAGAAAAGCAATTTAACAGCTAACATGAATTTAGCATGATGAACAGTGTTGTTCTTCTGACATGAACTTGCTGCTGGCGACATGTGCACACTCTGTCCACTGCAAGGTTCTTTTGAACTTAGCATGATATTCCACTGCGTGCCCAGCGATGACTCAATTCTTCCTCGTTTCAGGCTATTCAAATCACCAAGAAATATGCTAGTACTGGTCCTGTGGCCTTCACTTGGTATGAATTGCAACCAAGATGATGAAAGCTGTAAAAGGGTAAACACCATTGAGTCAGACACTCTCAAGCAGGCCTTGGATCAGTTCTATTTGACCCAAACGTGCTTCTAATACCTTGAAAAAGTTCTGGGGCTGGAGAGATGGCTCAGCGGTTAAAGGTACTTTTTTGCAAAGCCTGAAACCCTGGGTTCTCTTCCTCAGTACCCATGTAAAGCCAGATGCACAGAATGGCACATGCGTCTGGAGTTCATTTCCAGTAGCAAGAGGCCCTGGCACGCACATTCTCTCTCTCCTTACAAATAAATAAATAAAAATATTTAAAAATTTTAAGACATGGAATTGAGTCATTTTCACAAGGATTCACTAGACCTGGGTTTGAGAAACACTGGCCTACACTGACCCTAACTAACAGTATGGCTTTGAGCAAATCGCTAGCCCTTGTTGGTTCTCTGTCCATTCTTTGAACACAAGCAAGGAAGATGCCTGCCAGTATTCTTGAGTGATGAAGGGAATAAAATGAGTTAAAGACAGTGTCTGAAGACCTTCAAGGACTTTAACAAAAGGGATAAGAGCTTATTAAAGACTTCTAGAAACAACAGAGTCTAGACCACCAGTCTCAGCTGGGGAGATAGCTTGGAGGTTGAAGGCGCTTGCTAACTTGGCTTTCAAGTTAAGGACTCTGCCAATTGCTGTGAGTGTGTACAATGTGGGCAAGTTACTCTCAGGCAAGGGTTTTGTTTTCTTGTGGCACCAAGGATCAAACCCAGGGCCTCCAACATGCTAGGCAAGTGTTCTACCACTGAGCTACACCCCCAGGACACTTTTTAGGGTGTTTTTTTTTTTCTGGGAGGGAGTGTGTGTTTCTTTCAAAGAAGGGTCTCACTCTAGTCCAGGCTGACCTGGAACTCACTCTGTCGTCCCAGACTGGCCTTGAACTCATAGTGATCCTCCTACCTCAACCTCCTGAGTGCAGAGATTAAAGATTTGCACCAACCATGCTGGCTCTTCTTAGATTTTGAGATTTGATGTCAAAGGTTGGCGCAGACCTCGAGCTTGTGATTCTCTTACATCAGCCTTTGCAGTAACCTGGGATTACAAAGACCTGAACTATCAGATTCAACTCTTTCCTCTGTCTTCTTTTTTGGCGGATTCTCAGAGTAATGGGATTACAGGCCTGAGCCACCATACTTGGTAAGAATGGCATATTGGGACTGGAGAGATGACTCAAGAGCTAAAAGCACTTACCTGTGAATCCTGACAGCCTGGGTTCGATTCCCTAGTACCCAGATAAAGCCAGATACACAAAGTGGTACATGCATCTGAAGTTCATTTGTAGAGACAAGAGATCCTGGTGCATCCATTCTCATTTGTTTCTCTCCTCCCCATCACCCTGCTTGCTAATAAATAAAAATATTTTTAGCTGGGCATGGTGGCATATGCCCTTAATCCCAGCACTCAGGAAGTTGAGGTAGGAGGATTGTTTTGAGTTTGAGGCCAGCCTGAGTCTAATTCCAGGTCAACCTGGGTTAGAGTGAGACCCTACCTCAGAAAATCAAGAAAAAAAAATTTAGGGCTGGAGAGATGATTCAGTGGTCAAGGCACTTGCCTGCAAAGTCTAATGACCCCAGGACACACATAAAGTCAGATGCACAAAGTGGCACATCCATCTGGAGTTTGCTTGTGGTGGCTAGAAGCCCTGGTGTGCCCATTCTCTCTCTCCTTGCAAATAAATAAATAAAAATATTTTTTAAAGTTTTATGAGAGTTGGCATTTTTAAATTATTTATTTACTTGCAAGGAGAGAGAGAGAAAGAGAGAGAGAGAGAGAGAGAGAGAGAGAGAGAGAGAGAGAGAGAGAGAGAGAGAACGAGCACGGCAGGGCCTCCAGCCACTGCAAACAAACTCCAAATGCATGTGTTACTTTGTGCATCTGGCTTTATGTAGATACTGGAGAATTGAACCCAGGTCTTTAGGCTTTACAGGCAAGGGCCTTAATTGCTGAGCCATCTTTCCGGCCCCTCCCCCTTAAAATATATTTTTTTTTGAGGGGACATATTTCAAAATGCTCCATCCCAGGCCTGCTGAAGGCTGAGTCTGGAAAGTTCTGAGACCAGAGCCTGGCAGGCAAGGCTCTTTATCATAAGAGGCTACTGGGAGTTGCTACAGGCTTTCAGCCAGGGACAGCAGAAGAGAAAGTGACGATCCTCATTCTGTACAGAAATGACAGCCCTCTGATATGTGGTCGGCGCTGGCCGCCTCGGGCACTGACACTTCTGTGGATTGAGGCTTTTCCGCCCAGCCAGATTCTCCATCTCTGGCGCTTTTTGCTTTTAGAGTTGGCCTTGGTCATTTGCGCAGCGAGTGCCCCCCAGTGGTGCTCCTGATCATTGCAGCGACTGAGAGAATAGCTCAGAAGAAACGAAGTCCACCAAAAGTCAGGCTTGGAGAGGCTCTGGGGTGTGCCCAGTCCAAGCTCAGGGAGCCATCCTAGACACCCCACCCCCACTTTTGGAGGAGAGATCTGAACAGATCTAGAAGCAGTCCTGGGCAAGAAGCTGCAAGTTGCATTAAATATAAGGTAATAGCCGGGCGTGGTGGTGCACGCCTTTAATCCCAGCACTCAGGAGGCAGAGGTAGGAGGATCGCAGTGAGTTCGAGGCCACCCTGAGACTCCATAGTGAATTCCAGGTCAGCCTGGGCTAGAGTGAGACCCTACCTCGAAAAACCGAAAAAAAAAAAAAATCTAGGGTAAGTTCCATCTGGACCTGGGTTTTTTCTCCTGCCTGCGTATTTTATTTTATTATTCATTTGTAAGGATAGAGATAGAGATAGATAGATAGACAGACAGATAGATAGATAGATAAATAGATAGAGAGAGAGAGAGAGAGAAATGGGCACTTCAGGCCTCTTGCCACTGCAACCAAACTCCAGTTATATGTGCCACTCTAGTGTCTGGCTTTATGTGAGTACTAGGGAATTGAATTCAGGCCATCAGGCCTTGCAAGCAAGTGCCCTTAACTACTGAGCCATCACTCCAGCCCTCACCTGTTTTTTTAAATATTTTGTTTATTTATTTGAGAAAGGGAGAGAGAGAGAGAGAATTAATAAGAATGGGCGCTCCAGGGCCTCCTGCCACTGTGAACGAACTCCAAATGCATGCACCACCTTGTGCATCTGGCTTTACGTGGGCACTGGGGAATCAAACCTGAGTCCTTAGGCTTTATAGGCAAGCACCTTAACTGCTAAGCCATCTCTCCAGCCCTGTGTTTGTTTGGTTTTATTAAAAGAACTCTCATACGTGCACATGTTGTAATTTGGCCACAATCCTCTCCCATTGCTTTGGTCCTCCCTCCCTGGTGGTCCCCATTCCATTAAATCCTTCACTTTTCAACTACAGCTTCTGTTTTGATGGCTCTTTGAGTTCATTTTTATGAAGAACCCGGTTTTCTCAGTGTGGACCACCAGAGGTGAGCCACCAGAGTGGAGTGGATAGGAATATAAAGCCAGGATTAACTCCTTTCTCCCCTCCACCACAGCCCTGAACTTCCCACGTGCTTCTGTTAGAAGCCACTCAAACAAGTACCTTCAACCACTGAGCCATCTCTCCAGCTCCAGAAGCTACTTAAAAAAAAAAAAAAATCTAATCATGTCATTTCCCAGCTCAAAGCCCCAAGAGCCTTCCTCCTCACCTTCAGAACAAGGTGAACTATGAACATGCAAGTCCAAGTTGCCTTTCTGCTGTTCTTCACAGGGACAGACCTTGCTTCCAGTCAGCTGCAATGGCACACTCCCATGTTGGCAGCTCTCTGCCCTGACCCTCCCCCTCTAGGCCTCAGCCAATGGCTTTGCTTCACCTCAGGGAATCTTAAGCTGACCTAAGGCCCACTTCAAGCTGCCATCTTCCAGGAGGCACCATTCAGTCTGCTCCCCCGCCCCATTCAGGCAGATCTGCACAGCCCGCTAGCCCCTGGCTCCCATAGCCCTTTCCTCCCAGCTGTCTACAGTGCTGCCAGCCTGCCTTCGGTCACTACTACATACACGTGCCTGCCTCTCCCCTGCATGTGAGGGCTTGGAGGGAGTGAGCGAGGCTCTTCACACACCTCTCACAGCTCTCATTGTCAAATCCAGTCACCACAAACTCATTACAATAACTTGTCTGTGGAATGGATTAGGAGCTAGCATTCAGAGATCCCAAGTGGCACCTCAGAAAGGCTGAAAGGAGGCCGTGACAGCGGAATTTCCACCCACATAGACCTCTGGGCACTTTATGCTACTAGTGAGGGATCTATAGGCTTTGGAGGACTCAGCCAAGGGAAGTCAGATGGGGAGTCACAATTCTAGGGGCCTTTCTCCCCTCTCCCCTTTTAAATTTTGTTTCTTTGGCGTAGGGTCTAGCCCAGATTGACCTGGAATTCACTATGTAGTCTCAGGGTGGCCTTGGACTCACAGCGATCCTCCTACCTCTGCCTCTCAAGTGCTGGGATTAAAGGCGTGCCCCACCATGCCTGGCTTCCCCTCTCCTTTTGAAGTTGGGCTTTCTCTCTCCTGTTCTGTGAGATGAAGCATCTTCTCTTTTTGGCCCCATTCTCTCCCAGCCCAATCAGTCACTTCACTTTGGCTTTGGGGCACATAGTTCTCAAACCAAGGATTGGACAAGTCTTCCTCAGCCAATGCTGTGTGCGTGGACAGGTGACAGATGACATTAGGATGGTACCTTTTGGCTCCAGAGGCTTCCTGTGAAATAGTACCATACAGTACTTTGGGGGCAATCAAGTAAGAAACTGGGATTCTTCTCCCCAGGGTGTAGATTCAAGTCCTGGAAGAGGAGGCACTGCGTCCGGGACGCAGAAGGAGGTCCCCAAAGGACCACCCCAGTGAGTTCTGAACGCTGTGCTCCCCACACCCCACATTCTGCCCCTGCTGAAGCTGGCTCTCGGTCCTCGGCTACAGCCAGTGAGCTCCACTTTCCACTTGGCCTCCTTCACCTCCCTTTGTCTGGGGTCTCTTTGTCTGGGAGACCCCTTTGGTTCTGTTTCACAGTTCTCAGCCTCCCCTCCCTTTCTCTTGGGTCAAGCTGTCCCCTCCCTCTCTGCGGGGGCTGAGAGGCTCAGCCAGGGAAGCGGGCTGGGTTGCCATGGTCACCTTGAAGCCAGCCGCAGCTGGCCCTGGCAGCTGCTCCTGGGCCCGGGCCTGAGGCTGTGACAAAGCCTGGCAGCCTTTCCAGCTTGGATCCCTGAAGGCCCAAGCCCCGGCTAGACCCAGGAGAACTTCCAGTTGCAGGTGAGAGGGAGGAAATCAGAGTTCCCCTGGGAGGCGCGAGCCTGGAGCTGGGTTGCTTTGTGGGCAAGGACCAGATGGGCTTGGCGGGCCGGCCGAGGTGTGCTGGGGGAGGAGAAGGATGGGCTTAGTGTGGAAACCGACTGAGGGGCTAGAACGGTTTAGGGGAGGGCCGAGTCTTTGTGGCCAGTAGCCTTGAGACAGGTTTGAGTCGTATGCTGGGTCTCGTAGATGTTCGGTCTATTCTGCAATGAGCCTTCCTTTCTGGGCCTCTTAGGCCTCCAGGGTCCATGTCCCCTTTTCAAACTCTACCCCAGTCTATCCCTTCTTGTCCCCAAGTCTGTTTTACTCTAGCCTCTCTTCCCCATTGTCTGCCTGCTCATCCCAGGCTCTTCTCTTGAGAATTTTGTCCCCCTTCTTTCCTTCAGTGTCCACTTAGGCGCCCTCCCTCCTTGCCGCTCTTTTCTCCCCAGACACCCCTTTATCTTCCCACCTTTTGTGTACCCTCAGTCTCACCCTTCCCCCCCCCCCTTCTTGTCCCCTTTTCCTCCGCCCGGTCTGTGTTGCCTCTGGGTTCTACCATCCATCGTTGTCCCCATCTGACAGCCAGCACCCTTATCTTCCTCCGGGGCGCCCTGATCCTCCTCCCCTTCGCTCCCCGCCCCCCCAGGCTCTCCACAGCTGATCTGGTTCACTTTTCAAACTTACGCTATCTCTTCTTCCTTCACATTCTGGGCCTCAGTTTCCAATTTGTACTCAGTGGCATTAAGTTATGACTCACACCCAGGGTCTTCTCCAGACCCTCCACATACTGCCCCCCCCCACCAGTCGCTTCCCACTCTTCCCAGCTGCTAACCCAACCTTCTTCCCCCAGAGGCAGCTGCATCTGGGGGCAGGGACCACAGCTAGAGTGTCTGCTGGGAGGGGGTGAGGGTGGGCCCATCTGGTCCACTGGCCTCTCGCGGAGCCTGTCAGATTTCTCCGCAGTGTCCGGGTGGTCCGAAAGCCCCTGTGAGCCCCCAGTAGAGGTCTTCTCTTCCCTACGTGCCTGGGCTCACATTTTTTCAGCTGTTTCCCCTCCTTCCTGGGGCTTACAGAGCAGGGCAGCCCAGCGCTGAGGACGTGCATGGGGGAGGAGTGGAGGATTCTTGGTGGGGGTGGAGGTTCTAGGGTGCGTGGGGGCTTCTGGGGTTGGGAGTGGTGAAGGCAATGAGCCATGCGCTCTGAGGGGCTGCAGATGGCTGGGTGGGCTCATTCTTGGTTCTTGGCCCTACTCCGTGGGCCCCTGGATGGCTGGGATTTCCCTCTCTGGCCCCTGGGAATCTCGGCTCCAAGCCCCGCATTCCAGCCGGCTCCAGCCCCCTTTCTGCTGTCACTTGACTCCGCTGGGCCCCAGCCTGCATCCCTCCTACTCCTCCAGCCCTGGTCTCTCAGGCGGAGAGGTGGGCATCACCGACTAGGAATTTCTCCCTGGGAGAGTGAGAAGAGGGGCAAAGGTTTCAAGACTGGCTGTCTCCACTCCTCTCATGCACCCTTCTGCCCGGGTTAGCGTGCGCCTGGGGCGTGGAATATCACACCCGGAGTGAGGAGCTGAAACTCCACCAGTCCAGTCCCAGTCCGGGCCTTCCCCAGCGGCGCCGTTCCCGGGAGGAGGAGGAGCTGACGCCGTCGCAGGTG
Organism: Dipus sagitta; assembly: GCA_036346955.1. Classification (NCBI taxonomy): domain Eukaryota; kingdom Metazoa; phylum Chordata; class Mammalia; order Rodentia; family Dipodidae; genus Dipus; species Dipus sagitta. Next base: position 128,604,389 of record CM070779.1, on the reverse strand, counting down.
AGGTTACTGGCAAGCCTGGGCCCCACCCCCAGCTGGCTGCACACCCCGCCCCGCCTCTCCGGAGCCCAGATTTCCCTGCGCTGTCCGCCGAGGGGTAGGTGCTCCGCGGAACCCCTGGGGATTCGGTAGGAAGTCTGGAGGCAGTTCTGCCTGCGACCCTGGGGCTGTTAGCAGGTCCCTCCGCAGCTGTAGCGTCCCCGGGGTTGCAAATTTGAGCCCAGTTGTGCCCTGGCCGAGATCCCGTCTCTCTTCCTGGTGGTGGACTTGTGTACTTGTCGGGTTTGGACTCCGTGTTTCCTTCTTATGCATAGTTGAGGACGGCATTTGGGGCGCGAGTTTTACCAGCTGTGAGGTTCAGCGGAGGTCTGCAAGGTTGCCCGAGACCCTACTGTGACATGACACTGTCCAGGGACTTGGGCAGATGTGGCGGGGGGGGGGGGGTGTAGAGAGAGTTACAGTTGACAGGTGGTGCCGAATGGGGGTGCAACACCTCCCACCGCAGCACCCCACTTCTCCCGTCCACCGCTCAGCACTTCTCTCCCATTTCACTGTCTGTGCATCTCTGCTTCTCCCGTTCCCATCCTTCATGGGCTTAGCTTCTGATTTGCCGCGTGCCTCCATCCTCCTCTTCTTCCCCACCCCCACCTTGTCCTGGCTCCATTTTTGCTGGCCATTCTCCTGGCCAGAGACCAGACCCCGTCCCCCCACTTATCCCACCCCATCCCCCGCCACCAGTGCCCGAGCTGGCCGGGCCTGAGGCAGGCTTTGCCTGGGGAGGACTCCCGAGCCCCGGGGCAGCGGTCACCCCGCGGGGAGCTCAGAGTTCCCGAGAGCACAGACACCTCTGCGGAGCTGGGGAGAGGGGGCTGGAAGAGAGCAGCCCGCCCTCAGACTCGGGGGCGGGCCAGGTCGGGAGACCCGAGGGACGCTGCGGAGGGTGGCGGGGACCCGGCCGGGCGATCGGGACAGGTGAGCCCGCCTCCCATCCCCCTCCGCCGGGCTCCCGCGCTCCGGGCCTGCGGGAACCCGCTCCTTCCGCGGCGCCCCGGGGCTGCTCCCCTGCGCCTGTGTCTCCAGGAACCGAGCCCAGAACAGCGGGCGAGGGACGGAGGGAGGGACGCCAGCCCCGCGTGCAGGGCCCCGGGGCCCCGGCTGCAGCTCCTTGGCGGGGGGATGGGCGGGGTGGACGGTTACCTGGGTCGGGCCGAGCGCCCCGGGGCGCGCGGTGGGCGTGGGAGCCGGGCGCGGGGCGGGCGCCGGGCGGGCGGGAGCGGGGCGCGCGGGGGCGGCGCCTGGGCGCGGGCCGCCTCCGAGCTGGCTGCTCTCCCCGGAACAGGCCCCCGACAGCTGCTCGCGGGAGCCGCCTCCCGACACCCGAGCCCCGCCGGCGCCTCGGCTCCCCTCCCTCGCCCCGCCGGCCCCGCGAGGAGGAGAGGCCCCAAGGCCGGGGCCCCGACGCCCGGGTGTCCGGGAAGCGCCATGAGAGGTAGGGAGCGCGGAGGGGCACCCACGCGCGCGCGCGGGGCGGGAGGGGCGCCCCGGGATCCGGCTCCCTGTAAGACCCGGAGGGCCCTGCTTTCCCAGAACGTGTCCCCCCCTCCTCACTCTCCAACACACATCTCTTTCCTCCGGGCGGAGGAACCGAACCCCGGGAGGACAGGTGCGCATAGGGAGTCCACCGAGCCACGTCCCCCGCGCTCCCCCCGCTCCGGCGTGCCTGCGGGCGTGCTCGGTTAAGCCACTGCTCGGAGGGAACCGGCCTGCCGCCCAGCCTGCCGGGCCAGCCACGCTCCACGGTTGCTTGGTTGTGCCCGGAGAGAGATCACTGTGTAATAAACAACACCCCCAGGGTCCCACGCCCAGGCCTTCGCCGTGCAGGTCCCCTCCTGGCTGGCCATTTCTGTCCAGCACCTCCCCTCCCAGCCAGCGCCTGGCTGACCTGGCACTGGCTGTGGCTGACGAGACGTAGGAGTGGCCAGAACCGTGGCACTGTGCACACAGGTGGAGCAGAACCTGTGCAGACAAGAGGAAGCTCGAACTCTTACTGCCACTCTTCCTTCCCCGCCCCGCCTGTCCCCAAGCCCCCCCTGCCTTCCCTCTGGCTCGGCCACTCATGTGTGTTAGGGGTGAGATCAGTTCTCTTGGGATCCTCGGTCTGAGGGCCTGAGTGTGTGTGTCTCATATGTTTTCTTTTTCTTTCTTTTTAAATTAATTAATTAATTTAGAAAGAGGGAGGGAGGGAGAGACAGAATGGGCGCACCAGGGTCTCTAGCCACTGCAAATGGACTACAGATGCATGCACCACCTTGTGCATCTGACTTTGCAATGGGTACTGGGGAATCGAACCTGTGTCCTTTGGCTTTGTCAGCAAGCCACCTCTAAGCCTCTCTCCAGCCCTCTCACCTGTTTTCTAATCACAAGAGCATATATCAGTCATTCCCTGTCCACAGGTGTCTAAAGGTGGCAGGCAGTTTCCTAAGTGGTGGGATTGGATTTTAAAGAATGCTTCCAGGCATTGTGGTACACACCTATAATTCCAACACTGCAGAGGTGGAGGCAGGGGAATCAACAGTTCAAGGTCAGCTTTGGCTACAGAGTGAGTTTGAGGAGGCTAGCCTAAGCTACATGAGGCCTTATCTCAAAAAATTATAAAAAAGCAAAAACATTGACAAACCACACACACACTCTGCTTGAGCCGAGGTGTGGGTGGAGTGGGTGAAGATGTGTGAGAAAAGCTATTAGGACCTAGACGTATGTGGGCATGTTTCCTTTAGCCCCAGTGTTTACGTCTCTCTGGTGTAGTTGCTGGGGTGGAAGGTAGTAAGTGGTTGGCAGAGGTGTGATTGAGGTGGGTCTTCTGTGTGTCTAATTGTAGCCTCAACACTCAGGAGAGAGAGAAAGAGACAATGATTGGGGTGTTGAAGAAGGGATCGCCCCAGACATTTGTCCCTGTGTTTCTCTTCTCCAGCTCCTCCACTTGGCCCTGCGCCCTGCACTAAGCCTGCTCTATTTACCTCTCCCTTTGTGTTTCTGCTGTCTCCCCCTGCCTCTGTCCCCGCCTGGCTTTGTATCTCTGCCCCAGGCTCCTCTCCTCTCCGTCTGGCTCCGATGATTCATCTGGGATAGGCATGAAGGTTACTTGGGAACAAGGGCCCTGCTGTTCCCAGAGAGGTTGGGGGTGGAGAGTGACACCCAGGAATTCCCTGCCAGTCTCCCCAGACTTGGGCAGCGTGCTTCTGTGTACCGTGGTGCTGGACCCCAAGTGATGAGTCCTGGTGCCTTTTGATTCCAACCACTTCTTTGAGAGCCAAGTGCCCCCCGCAACTCAGTCAGCCCCCTCAGCTGCTGCTTCAGAGATGGGGTCTCAGCTGCCTTTTACATTCCTGCCCTAGAGCATTGTGGGAGCAGCTGGAGGAGGACAAAGGGATGGGGGAGTCTCCCCCCACCCCACACACACTCCTCCTACCTCCTGGGGTGACCTGGCTTCCCTGTAGCTAGGCCCGCCCCCATCTCCAAGGCAACTCAGCTTTCCCAGCCCTTCGCTCTCTCCAGCCTGTCTCAGAAAGTGGGAACTGCGGGGTCGGGATGTCGAGGGAGTGCTGGGATAAGGATGCTTTGACCTGCTTGTAGGAGTGTGAGAGGCGCGACCCATATGTGTCCCTCAGGGTTCCTGGGTCTTGATTCAGTGCAGGGCTCAGGCACCAGGTTGGGAAGAGTTTTTCCTGTAGCTGGGGCAGGGGTCAGTAGAGACCTGGGTTTGTAAGGAGATGACAGCTGGAATGGGGTGTGATGGGATTAGCTGCCTGGGCTCCAGAAGGAAGGGTAGGGTCCTTAAACTGAAGATGGGTCGTTTGGGGGTTCTCACTGAGCAGGTCTTGGGGGAGGGAACCTGGGGTCCTGTGGTTCTGTGAAGCTCTCAGGAGATGTCAAGGCTGCTGGGCTAGTGACCACACAGGGCTCGGGGTCACAGAGAACAAACAGACTGGAAGGTGCTGGCGTCCTGCCGTCTCTTAGGTTCTATGTGTGAGGGGCCCAGGTTTCACCGATGTTTAAACCTACAGTAAGAACATGCTCAAACTTTTCTAGGATACCTTTAATTTTTGAAAATCAGTGACTTTTGTATTGGTTTGTATGTCACATGATTTTACATAAATGCATAAGTGTTACCATATGTCACAAGTTAAAAAAAAAAAAGCACAGTCAGCCTGTCTTTCCCCGTTTTGTTTGCTTTCCCCTCTCTTGCCCTGTTCATGGTCTGCTTCACAGCCTCCTTAGACGTAGATGCAAGTGTATGTACACACACAAGGGCTTTTTATTTATTTATTTACAAGAAAAGAAGAAATACGGGCACAGCAAAACAGACTCCAGACACATGCGCCATTTTGTGCATCTGGCTTTATGTGGGTACTGGGGAATTGAACCTGGGCTGTCAGGCTGACGCACTGAGCCATCTCTCCAGCCCCTGAGGCTTGGCTTGTTTATTCTTTGCTTTCATAGAGGAGTAAATTTTCATTCTTCTATGTCTTGCTTTTCCTGTTCAACAATGATAGAAGGAAATCATACTGAGCCATAGATTCATTGCTATTTTGTTACTTTTCTGTTTTGCCTGTGTGTGTGTGTTTCGAGATAGGGTCTCAGGCTAACCTGGAATCACTATGTAGTCTCAGGGTGGCCTCAAACTCATGGTGATCCTCCTCCCTCTGCCTCCCAACTGCTGGGATTAAAGACGTGCGCCACCACGCCTGGCTACTTTGTTACTTTTCATTGCTGCATAGAAGCCCATGAACCAAAGCTTGGGAGACAGCTCAGTGGGTCAAGTACTAACTTCTCCAGCATGAGAACCTGCAATCGATCTCCAGAGCCCACATAGATAGAATGTGGTGGTGCATGTCTGTAATCCCAGGTCTGGCCTCCTGAAACAAGAACTGGCTGGGCATGGTGCTGCATGCCTTCAATCCCAGCACTGGGAGACAGGGGGAGGAGGATCACCATGAGTTTGAGGCCACCCTGAAACTACATAGGAAATTCCAGGTCAGCCTGAGCAAGACCCTACCTCGAAGAGCTAAAGAAAGAAAGGAAGAGGGAAAGAAAGAAAGCGTGAGGGAGGACTCAACACAGTACCTGAGAATAACACCCATCTTCTTCCTATACACAGTGAATAGATTTGTGTTTACATTCTTCTCCAGCTAGTCCCCTATGGGCGTTCACATGGCTCATGGACTAGGGGCCTCACAAACAGCAGCCACAGTGCACGTCTCTGAGCCGCTTTGAGTTCTCACTTCCTGGTGCTTCTCTCACTCCGTATGATTAGATTATTTGTTGTTGCTTTTGCTTTGGTTTTGGTTTTTCCAGGTGGGGTTTCACACTAGCCCAGGCTGACCTGGAACTCATTATATAGTCTCAGAATGGCCTTGAACTCATGGCGATCCTCCTACCTCTGCCTTCCAAGTGCTGGGATTAAAGAAGTGCACTATTGTGCCTGGCGATTAGATTATGTGTAATGATCACATTGCTAGTTGATCCAATTAGATGATAGTATCCTGTTGTTGAGAATGGCGGCTTCTTTTTTTGTCTTCTCTGCCCAGCCATTGTCCCATTGCAGTTATAACCATGGCCTGGAGAGATGGCTCAGCAGTGGAAGGTATTTGCTTGCCCATCCAGGCTCCATGCCTCAGCACCCATGTAAAGCTCTATGCAAGCCTATAGCATTCGTCTGTAGGGGCAAGAGACTCAGGTGCACCTCCACATACACACATGCAAATAAATAAAAAATAGTTTTTACAAATTTGTCAAGATAGGCATGGTGGCATGCACCTATACTCCCAGTACTTAGGAGGCTGAGGGAAGAGGATTGCTGCAAATTCAAAGCCTGCCTGGGCTATATGAGAGCCTGTCTCAAGAACATTTTTTTTTTTTTGTCAATATAATTTGTATTTTTTCTGACAAATTAATTTGACTTATTTTACCCTTTTTTTTTTTTTTTTTTTGGTTTTTCGAGGTAGGGTCTCACTCTAGTTCAGGCTGGCTTGGAATTCCCTATGTAGTCTTGAGGGTAGCCTCAAACTCATGGCAATCCTCCTACCTCTGCCTATCATGTGCTGGGATTAAAGACATGCACCATCATGCCCTGTTCGAATTTGACTTATTTTTATTTTTTTACTCAGAGAACAGAATATCAGAGGTTTTTTTTTGTTTTGTTTTTGTTTTTTTGAGGTAGTGTCTCACTCTGCTCAGGCTGACCTGGAATTAGTCTCAGGGTAGCCTGGAACTCAGAGCAATCCTACTTCAGCCTCCTGAGTGCTGGGATTAAAGGCATGTACCACCATACCCAACTTTAAAAATACATATATATTATTTATTTATTTATTTATTTGAGAGAGAAAGGGAGGGAAAGAGAGAGAGAGAATGGGCACGCCAGGGCCTCCAGCCACTGCAAACGAACTCCAGGTGCATGTGCCCCTTGTGCATCTGGCTTACGTGGGTCGTGGAGAATCGAACCGGGATCCTCTGCCTTTGCAGGCAAAGGCCTTAACCACTAAGCCATCTCTCCAGCCCTGTACCCAGCTTTTAATCAGATTTTTTTTTTATGTCATCAAGGTATGTTTTTTTTCCCCTTAATGTTGGCTTTGCTCCTTTATGAAATAGATATTCAGAATCTTTGACTACTTCTCTATTAGACTATATATATATGTGTGTGTGTGTGCTTTAAATTTATTATTCGGTATTTTTGTTTATGGAGTGTGTTTGTATGTATGTATGTGTATACCTGTGCACTTGCATGTAGAGGCCAGAGATACATGTTGGGTGTCTTCCTTAGTCTCTCCATCCACGGTATTTGAGGCAGAGTCTCTCAGTGACCCTAGAGCTCACTAATTTGGCTAGATCAGCTAGTCAGCAAACTCCAGTTTTTCCAGGCTTGCCTGTCTTTGCCTTCCTAGTGCTGGGAGTACAGGCACATACCACCATCCCTGGCATTTTACATGGGTACTGGGGATCCAAACCCAAGTCCTTATGCTTGTGCAATGAACACTTTACCCACTGAGTCATCTCGGCACCCCAGGGTTTGTTTGTTTGTTTGTTTGTTTTTGAGGTAGGGTCTCACTCTAGCTCAGGCTGACCTGGAATTCACTATGTAGTCTCAGGGTAGCCTTGAACTCACAGCAATCCTCCTATCACTGCCTCCTGAGTACTGGGAATAAAGGTGTGCCCCAGAATGCCTGAAGCACCCCAGGTTTTGTATATATATATATTTTTTTTCATTTTTTTGAGGTAGGGTCTCACTCTAGCCCAGGCTAACCTAGAATTCACTATGTAGTCTCAGGGTGGCCTTGAACTCACAGCAGTCCTTAGCTTTCCGAGTGCTGGGATTAAAGGCATGCACCACCACACCCAGCTAGAATTTACTTTTCAGGTAGGGTCTTACTCTAGCCCGTGCTGTCCTGGAACTTACTCTGTAGCCCTAGGCTGGCCTTGAACTCACGGCGATCCTCCTATCTCTGCCTCCCAAATGCTGGGATTAAAGGCAGCCTTTTTCTATCCTATGTGATATCAACATGTTTTTGCACACTTGTTGTTTGAGACAAGGTCTGTCCCTGAACTGAGAGCTCACCAGTTTGGCTAGATTGTGTTAAATACAGACAGTAATAGAATTTTATAAAATGGTTCTGAAGATAAACTCATGGACGCCGTGTAAGGGTTAGCCCAGTGTCTGGCACATGTGAAGCAGTCTAAAAATAGAGTTAGTGCTGATTAAACAATGACCATTTTTGTCATTTTACTGTTCTTATCCCCAAAGCAGCCATCCTCTCTCTTGCTGTCAGCTGTGACTCAGCCCCCTCCCCCCAATGAACTGACCCTCTTCCCCCTTTTGTCCTCTGCAGAGATGCTGTCCCCACCTCCATAGGCCTCAGGGACTAGGAGCGATGGGGACAGGGACCCTCTCATCTCTTCCGCTGCTGCTGCTCTTGATGGCAACTGCACATGCTGACATGAAGGGACACTTTGACCCTGGTGAGGAGACTGACTCTTGGGCCTCTAAGGGATAGAGCTTGGGTCAGAGAATCAGGGGTCCTGATCCATCCTACGCCTGTGTCCCTCAGCCAAGTGTCGCTATGCCCTGGGAATGCAGGACCGCACCATTCCCGACAGTGACATCTCTGTATCCAGCTCCTGGTCGGACTCCACTGCTGCCCGCCATAGCAGGTACCTGACACCTGGGGCCTCCTCCAGGGAGTCCTGTCTGGGATCTCCACTTGCTCTTCCAGCCCCTCAACACAGGCTGAGAGGCTTCTGAGAGGGCTTAGGCCAGTGATGTTCCTGCAGTCCAGTGGGGACAGGTTTTAGATACCAGAGACGGAGACAGACCCAGGGCCAGGTGTTCCTGTGACCTCCTTCCTCCTCCCAGGCTGGAGAGCAGTGATGGAGATGGGGCATGGTGCCCTGCTGGCCCAGTGTTTCCCAAGGAGGAGGAATACCTGCAGGTGGACCTACGGCGGCTTCACCTGGTGGCTCTGGTGGGGACCCAGGGCCGCCATGCTGGGGGCCTGGGCAAGGAATTCTCCCGCAGCTACCGGCTGCGTTACTCCCGGGATGGCCACCGCTGGATGGACTGGAAGGACCGCTGGGGTCAGGAGGTGAGGCTGGTAAAGGTTAGCGTGGGGGGGGGGTCGCTGGTGGTCTTTTCTCTCAGCCATATTCTCAACAGCATCCTACACAAGGCAACACTCTAGTTATAGCATCTCCAGCCCTAGATTCTGCCCAAGTACCACCCAGTGTTGCAAACCTGGCTGCCTCCTGGGCATCTATGTCACGGGAGTCCCAAACTTACTTTTCCTATGGTTCCCACTCACCCCAAACCTGTGTTCTCTCAACTCAGGGAATGGTATTCCCATTGTCTGGTAATTGAGTGAGGTGACACCCATAGTGGTTTCTCTCTCACCTCCTTTCCCATAGCTTTAGCAGGGACAGTCAGTCCATTCCACCCTTGTAGAATTTTCCTGAGTCCCATTACTTCTCTAGGCCACGTGCCTCTCCCTCCAGCTGACATGAGATGGTGGTGCTCGCTGCTCTACCTCGGGCTACAGCCAGTGACCTTCAGAGACATAGGTCATATGATGCCCAGCTCTCAGCCCTCCCTGGGTTCCACTCTGCCAGAACAACGCTGAGCTCTTTGGCTGGGTGTGGAGCACTTAGCCTGGCCGTACATCCCGGGTCTTGCTTCACTGTGGTCACACTGCCTTTCTTGATGTTTCTGGAGCAAACGAGAGCTCATCCCCACAGTCAGGACAGCTTGGCCTGCTGCTGTTGTGGCTGGCAAGCTCCTCCCCTATGTATCCACAGACTCTCCCTTGCTCTATTCAGTGCTCCGCTGAGATGTCACCTCCTGGAGACACTTCTCTGACTACCCAAGTCAGTGCTCCATTCCCACACACTGCCTCTTGTCCTCACAGCTGTTTCTCCTGCGGGAATCTGTGCGGGAGGGGCTGATGCTCACCACAGACCATGGGAGGCTCCGAGTGGGTCCTTGGGGCCAGCTCCTGAATGAACAGAGGGGATGGAGGGAAGCAGGTCGGGGTGCTGAGTTAGGGTCAGAGCCTGAGCCCCAATAGCCCTAACATACCAGGAACAATCACCCATCCTCAATAAGCCAATAACAATCAGAGCAAAAATAATAGTGAAAAACATAAAAAAGAGATTTATTCAATGTGACCACATTGGGAAAAGAGACAGAGAGATCCAGTGACTCCCTGAGTCCATGGTCAGGGTCCTGACATGAAGTTAGGTTTACACAGAGGGTCAGAAGTATGCATAGCTAAGCAGTCCTGGTCAAGTTGTGGTCCTGCCCGTCACTGTCTCAGCTCTAGTCCCTCCTACAAGTCGTCAGAACTGTGTGAGATCTCTTCTGGGGAGACAAGTTTCCTCTGTAGCTGGCACCAAGCTTAGGCCTTTTCTTTCTCTCAGCATGGGATTCCTGGGGAAATTCCAATTTCTTGGGATTCATTGTTTCTATAGTCTGATAGCCAAAGGGAAGAACCCAAATGTCTTTTTAGACTATCTTCCGCCACCCTGCCAGGCTGGTTATATGCGAGGCTGCGTTGGATCTGGGCACAGTGGCACAAGATGCTTGGAGATGAGTGGAACTGGTCTGGGAGAGAGGGAGAGCTGAGACAGAATTGAGGACAGACTTCTGCTGTGAGGGATGTCAGGGGTCTCTACTGTAGACCTTCAATTTAAAAATGGCTGTGGCAAAACCGGGCGTGGTAGTGCACGCCTTTAATCCCAGCACTTGGGAGGCAGAGGTAGGAGGATGGATGTGAGTTTGAGGCCACCCTGAAACTACATAGTGAATTCCAGGTCAGCCTGGGCTAGAGTGAGACCCTACCTTGAAAAAAAAGAAAAAAAAAAAAAAAGACTGTGGCAAGGCTAGGGAGATGGCCCAGTGGTTAAAGGCACTTGTTGGCAAAGCCTGCCATCTTGGATTCAGTTCCCCAGCCACCCTTGTAAAGCTAGACAGCAACAAGAGACCCTGGCATGCCCATATGCACATACACAGGTGGCCAGCTCAGTTGGCAAAGTGCTTGCCTTGTAAGCATGAGGACCTGAGTCCAATCCCCAGTGCTCACGTGAAATGCCTAGTGTGGTGACCTGCACCTGTGATCCCAGTGCTGGGAGGCAGAGGCAGGAGGATCCTTGGGACTTGCTGGCTAGCCAATTGGCACACTCTAAGCCAACAGAAGACTCAAAAGAGGTGAACAGGGGCTGGAGAGATGGCTTAGTGGTTAAGGCACTTGCCTGCAAAGCCAAAGGACCCAGATTTGATTTCCCAGGGCCCACGTAAGCCAGATGTTCAAGGTGGTCTGGAGTTTGCAGCGGGTGAAGGCCCTGGCACACCCATTCTGTCTGCCTCTTCTCTCTTTCTGTCCTTCTGTCTCTAATAAATAAAATAGAAAATGTAAGAATGTCCTCTGGCCTGCACATGAACGCACACACATGTACATACACATGAACCCGCATGCTCATGAGCACGTACACATGTAAACATACACAGGCATAATAAAAAAGCCAGCACCCAGCTGTGCTCTGGTGCTTTGGGCTTCAGGGGCCGCATGGTGGCCTGCGTGTGCTGAGCTAGCCAGCAGCCGAAAACTGGGAAGTTACATCCGACCTGGAGCCCTGCTTAGCCACCCGCCCGTTTTCTGGCTCCCAGGTGATATCGGGCAACGAGGACCCTGGAGGAGTAGTGCTGAAGGACCTGGGGCCGCCCATGGTGGCCCGGCTGGTCCGCTTCTACCCCCGGGCTGACCGGGTCATGAGTGTCTGTCTGCGGGTGGAGCTCTACGGCTGCCTCTGGAAGGGTGAGTAGGCCAGCCCCAAGAACGCTTCCTAGCCTGGGGACTAGGGGGTGGGATGCCGAAGGGGAGCTGGGATCTTTCCCTCTCATGAAGCTGCCACCGAGTGAGAGGGGGACTGACCAGTGTGGCCGCCTCCGTGTAGATATGAGAAAGGGACTGGAATCTCCCAGGCCTGAGGCTAGCCAGGGTGGCAGGCGGAGGCTTTGTGCCCCTGACCCCCCTCTTCCTGCCCTGCCTAGATGGACTCCTGTCTTACACAGCCCCCGTGGGGCAGACCATGTACTTTTCTGAGGCCGTGCACCTCAACGACTCCACCTATGATGGATATACGGCTGGAGGGTGAGAGGGGTGCCCGTGCCGGACATGGAGCTTGGGATGGTGAGGGAGGCCAGAGTGTGGCGGGCGGGGGGAGGAGTTTATGTTAAGTTACTTTCTTGCTTCTGTGACCAAATGCCTGAGCAGAAGCAATTTAAGGAAGGGAGGGTTTATTTCGGCCTACAATTTAAGGTTACCGTCCACTATGGTGGGGAAGGCGTGATGGCAGAGCTTGAGGGCTCTGATCACGTTCAGTCCACAGCGAAGAAGCAGAGAGTGATGACCACTGCTCCTGTTTTATATAGTCCAGGACCCCAGCCCATGTAATGATGCCACCCACAGTTAGGAAGGATCTCCCCACCTCAGTTAACATAACCTAGGAAATCCCCCACAGACATGCTCCAAGATTTGTTTCCATGGTGATTCTAAATCCTGTGAAATTGACAGCCAGATGGGCAAGTAATGAGGGCAGTGAGAGAGAGGAAGAACTGAGGAGGGGGATAAGGGAGGTGATTCCTCGAGGGACAGGCCATGAATGAAGGGTGTAGGGTGACTGCTAGCCTGCAGGGCACTTTGTGTGAATTAGTTACTCAATGGCTGGACAGGGTAGCCTACAATCCCAGTACTTGGGTGTTGGAGGCAGAAGGATTTGGATCTCAAGGTCATACTATGTAGCAAGTTATAGGCCAGCCTGGGCTACCTGAGACCCCATGTGTCTTTTTTTTTCTTCAAGGTAGGGTCTCACTCTAGTCCAGGCTGACTTAGAATTCACTATGTAGTCTCAGGGTGGCCTCAAACTCATGGTGATCCTCCTACCTCTGCCTCCCGAGTGCTAGAATTAAAGGCATGCACTACCACGCCTGACGACCCTGTGTCTTAAAAATAAAAAAAAAGCTAAGAAGACCAGTTGGCAGTTATCACATTAGACAGACACAGCGTAGATGAATGGTGTGCTTTAGTGCAGGTATGTGACCCACAGGGTATCCTGTGGTAAGTCCTGGGAGTGCAGGCGGGAGAGGTTGAGGTAGTCTGGGCATGGGACAAGTAGGCAGCAACCAGACCAGCCATGCTTGAGGGGCCGGGTGGCAAGGAGGTGTCCACAGTAGATCTTCAACCTTCCACCTCTCCTTCCTTGGTCCCCTCCCCTCAGGCTACAGTATGGCGGCCTAGGCCAACTAGCAGATGGCGTGGTAGGGCTGGATGACTTTAGGCAGAGCCAGGAGCTGCGGGTCTGGCCAGGCTATGACTACGTGGGATGGAGTAACCATAGCTTCCCCAGTGGCTATGTGGAGATGGAGTTCGAGTTTGACCAGCTGAGGGCCTTCCAGGCCATGCAGGTGAGTGAGCCAGGTTTTCTGGAGGGTGCCAGTGCCCAGGGTGGTGCTGCTGGGCATGCTGAACCCTCCTGGCCTTGACCCGCATCCCTCCTCTTTCCCCTAGGTGCACTGTAATAACATGCACACGCTGGGAGCCCGCCTGCCTGGTGGAGTGGAATGCCGGTTCAAGAGGGGTCCTGCCTTGGCCTGGGAAGGGGAGCCTGTGCGCCATGGCCTGGGGGGCAGCCTGGGTGACCCCAGAGCCCGAGTTATCTCAGTACCACTGGGTGGCCGCGTGGGCCGCTTTCTGCAGTGCCGCTTCCTCTTTGCTGGGCCCTGGTTACTCTTCAGTGAGGTCGCCTTCATCTCGGGTAAGCTCCTACAGCGTAGTGTGTTCAGTACCTAGCCCTGGACTTGACCGCTGATCTGACTCCTAGCACTGAATATCGATTCCTGGTATCATATCCCCCCAACAGCTGTGAGACTTCTTAGCTAGGGGCAGAATAATCAGAGCCTGGCAGGCGTGGTGGCGCACGCCTTTAATCCCAGCACTTGGGAGGCAGAGGTAGGAGGATCGCTGAGAGTTCGAGGCCACCCTGAGCACCCTGAGGCTACATATTAAAATCCAGGTCAGCCCGAGCTAGAGTGAGACCCTACCTCAAAAAAAAAAAAAAAAAAATTAAATCAGAAAAAACCTGTCCCCACTTTGTAGATTTTTAAAAATATTTATTTATGTTGTGAAACAAGGTATTACCATGTAAATAGCACTTGCTGGCCTTAGACTCCTGAGCATCCTGATCCCAAGTGCTGGAATTACAGGCTTGTACCACCATGCTGGTTCAGAGGCCCTTTTCTTTTTTCTTTCTTTGGTTTTCTGAGGTTGGGTTTCACTCTAGCTCAGGCTGACCTGGAACTCCGTAGGCCCAGGCTGCCCTTGAACTCACAGTGATCCTCCTACCTGTGCCTCCTGAGTGCTGGGATTAAAGGCGTGCGCCACCACGCCCAGCTTTTTTGTACTTGAGGCAGGGTGTCACTCTAGCCCAGACTGACCAGTAACTCACTCAGTAGCCCCAGGCTGGCCTTAAACTCATGATGATCCTCCTACTCCTACCTCAGCTTCCCTGGTGCTGAGACTAAAGGCTGCGCCACCCGCACCCGGCTCCAGAGGCCCTTTCTTCCCTTGTTCTCTACATTTCTTTGTCTTTCTTTTGTGAGCGCCTCACTCATGATGGATCCTGCCCTAACCCTGTTGATCCCCAGCTTCTTCCTCCTTGGATCCCCACAGAGTCCCCAACTTCCCCGTGGCTTCCCCACCGCCTGCTCGGATTAGTTGATGCCTGATCTGTATTGCATCTCCTCTTCTCAGCTCCCCAGGTCTCACGCACTAGTTTCCCTTTGGGCCCTACCCTATGACACCCTCCTTCTCTTCCTTCTCCCAGACGTGGTGAATGACTCCTCTTCCACTCCCGGGGGCACCCTCCCGCCAGCCCTCTGGTGGCCACCAGGCCCACCTCCCACCAACTTCAGCAGCTTAGGTGAGCAGAGCCTCCAGGGCACAGTTCGTCTCCCATGGGCCTTCTCCCTGGTAGGCAAGACGCCTCCTGTGTTGCTGACTTTTTTCTTCTGCCAGAGCTGGAGCCCCGGGGCCAGCAGCCCGTAGCCAAGGCAGAGGGGAGCCCGACTGCCATCCTCATCGGCTGCCTGGTGGCCATCATCCTGCTTCTACTGCTAATCATCGCGCTCATGCTCTGGCGCCTGCACTGGCGCAGGCTGCTCAGCAAGGTGGGTGGGGCCAGAGCCAGCTCAGTGGGGTCCAGCGGGGCTGGCAGGGCGGGCGCAGTGTGTGCACGCTGGGCTCAACCAGATTCAGTGGACAACATTTCCCACTCCTGACCCTGCTAAGTGAAAGGAGGAAGCTTTTCCCTGAGCCCAGGAGGATGGATTTCCTAGAGGACACCCTGAGAGGGTCCTCAGGTATAGGATGTAGCAGGTGGCAGGCCAGGCCTCAGGAAGGGGTCAGGAGAACAAATCCCCTGGTCTTACTTTATACCCTCTCGACAATCCAGCAGGGCTGTTCTCCGATCAGTCTCCAGAGAAGATTGGGGGCAGAAGTGGGAGTAAAGTGGAATGGAATGGCTCAAGTCATTGATGTCTGCACTTCCTAAGCCCAGGAGAATGATGGTCCTTAAGATGGACAATTAGAGGGCTGGGGAGATGGCTCAGAGGTTAAAAAGCACTTGGCTTGCAAAGCCTGCTGGCCCATGTTCAGTTCCCCAGCACCCACGTAAAGCCAGATACACAAAGTGGCACATGTGCCTGGAGTTCCTTTGCAGTAGCAGGAGGCCCTGCTGTGCCCCCTCACACACACACACACACACAAATAAAGATGGACAATTAGAGCCTTTAATCCCAGCACTTGGGAGGCAAAGGTAGGAGGATCATTGTGCATTTGAGGCCAGCCTGGAAGTACAGAGTGAGTTCCAGGTCATCCTGGGCCAGAGTGAGACCCTACCTCAGAAACAAACAAAAAAAGATGGACGATTAGGACCTGGTCATATTTGGGTGGGAGTCCTATGGAAGGACATCAGGAAAGCTGCTTAAATGCTTGTGAGCTTCAGCTTTTGTTAACCTGAAAGCAAGTGGTGTGTTGGGCTGAGAAGTAAAGGGGAGGGCAGAGCAGCACTGAGCCAGGCTCCCACGCAGTGGCTTAACAGCACCCGTCCCTGTCACAAGGCGGAGCGCCGGGTTTTGGAAGAGGAGCTGACAGTTCACCTCTCAGTTCCTGGGGACACCATCCTCATCAACAACCGTCCAGGGCCCCGAGAGCCACCCCCTTACCAGGAGCCCCGGCCTCGTGGAAATCCACCTCACTCTGCACCCTGTATCCCCAACGGTTCTGGTAAGGCCCACCTTGTTTAAATCCACCTCTGTCCTCTGTCTGTTTGCTTATCGTATCTTTCCTGTTTCCTGTCCATGGTAGTCTCAATTCATTTTCTTATTTTTGTGCTCCTAATTTCCTTCATCACAACATGGCCTTTCTGTACAGTCTCCCTCAGAGATTTCCCAAGTCTCCAAACGTCTCATCCTGTTTGTGTCACACATACATTTCTATCTTTTGTTTTTGTTGGTTTATTTGAAGTAGGGTCTTGCTCTAAACCAGGCTGATCTGGTCTATGTAGTCTCTGACTAGCCTTGAACTCCTGGCAATCTTCCAACCTCCTGAGTGCTGGGATTAAAGGCGTGTGCCATCATGCCCAACTCCACTTCTATCTTTTCTGGTGTGCCCTCATTGTTTCCCTAGTCACTGTGTTTCTGGACTTGCCTCATTTGTTTTTCTCCATCCATCCACCCACCCACCCACCCAGCTATCATCCTTCCTCCAGTCCATCTATATATATATATGTATATATGTATATCCATCCACTTGCCCGTCTGTTATCCTTCCATCTATATGTATCCATCTCTCTACCCACTCGTCCATTCATCCATCCAGCCATCTGTCCATCCACTACCCACCAATATTCATATATCCATTCTTCTACCCATCATCCATCCATCCACTTAGACATCACACTTATCATTCATCCGACATTAACTCGTCCATCCATACACCTGCGGCACTCTCCAGGTTGTTGTTTTATCCCATCCTGCCCTATTCCAGGTCTCCTTGTCTGTCCAGCCTTGAGTCTCATCCCTTCCTTGTGTCTTCCCCACCCCTCATTCTCCCGACAGCGTTGCTGCTCTCCAATCCGGCCTACCGCCTCCTCCTGGCCACTTACGCCCGTCCCCCTCGAGGCCCTGGCCCCCCCACACCCGCCTGGGCCAAACCCACCAACACCCGGGGTAAGCCCCTCTGCCGCTGGGCTCTGCCAGGTTCCCCTTACCTCTACTGGGGCAGGAAAAGTCCTCACACCTTGCATTCCCCGCTTCCCCTTACCTCTACTGGGGCAGGGAAAAGTCCTCACACCTTGCATTCCCCGCTTCCCCTTACCTCTACTGGGGCAGGGAAAAGTCCTCACACCTTGCATTCCCCGCTTCCCCTTACCTCTACTGGGGCAGGGAAAAGTCCTCACACCTTGCATTCCCCGCTTCCCCTTACCTCTGCTGTGGCAGGAAAAGTCCTCACACCTTGCATTCCTGCTTCCCCTTACCTCTACTGGGGCAGGGAAAAGTCCTCACACCTTGCATTCCTGCTTCCCCTTACCTCTACTGGGACGGGAAAAGTCCTCACACCTTGCATTCCCGCTTCCCCTTACCTCTACTGGGGCAGGGAAAAGTCCTCACACCTTGCATTCCCTGCTTCCCCTTACATCTACTGGGGCAGGGAAAAGTCCTCACACCTTGCATTCCTGCTTCCCCTTACCTCTACTGGGGCAGGAAAAGTCCTCACACCTTGCATTCCTGCTTCCCCTTACATCTACTGGGGCAGGGAAAAGTCCTCACACCTTGCATTCCTGCTTCCCCTTACCTCTACTGGGGCAGGGAAAAGTCCTCACACCTTGCATTCCCGCTTCCCCTTACCTCTACTGGGGCAGGGAAAAGTCCTCACACCTTGCATTCCTGCTTCCCCTTACCTCTACTGGGGCAGGAAAAGTCCTCACACCTTGCATTCCTGCTTCCCCTTACCTCTACTGGGGCAGGAAAAGTCCTCACACCTTGCATTCCTGCTTCCCCTTACCTCTACTGGGGCAGGGAAAAGTCCTCACACCTTGCATTCCCCGCTTCCCCTTACCTCTACTGGGGCAGGAAAAGTCCTCACACCTTGCATTCCCCGCTTCCCCTTACCTCTACTGGGACAGGAAAAGTCCTCACACCTTGCATTCCTGCTTCCCCTTACCTCTACTGGGGCAGGGAAAAGTCCTCACACCTTGCATTCCCGCTTCCCCTTACCTCTACTGGGACAGGAAAAGTCCTCACACCTTGCATTCCCCGCTTCCCCTTACCTCTACTGGGGCAGGGAAAAGTCCTCACACCTTGCATTCCTGCTTCCCCTTACCTCTACTGGGGCAGGGAAAAGTCCTCACACCTTGCATTCCTGCTTCCCCTTACCTCTACTGGGGCAGGGAAAAGTCCTCACACCTTGCATTCCTGCTTCCCCTTACCTCTACTGGGGCAGGAAAAGTCCTCACACCTTGCATTCCCCGCTTCCCCTTACCTCTACTGGGGCAGGGAAAAGTCCTCACACCTTGCATTCCTGCTTCCCCTTACCTCTACTGGGGCAGGGAAAAGTCCTCACACCTTGCATTCCTGCTTCCCCTTACCTCTACTGGGGCAGGGAAAAGTCCTCACACCTAGCATTCCCCGCTTCCCCTTACCTCTACTGGGGCAGGGAAAAGTCCTCACACCTTGCATTCCTGCTTCCCCTTACCTCTACTGGGGCAGGGAAAGTCCTCACACCTTGCATTCCCTGCTTCCCCTTACCTCTACTGGGGCAGGGAAAAGTCCTCACACCTTGCATTCCTGCTTCCCCTTACCTCTACTGGGGCAGGGAAAAGTCCTCACACCTTGCATTCCTGCTTCCCCTTACCTCTACTGGGGCAGGGAAAAGTCCTCACACCTTGCATTCCTGCTTCCCCTTACCTCTACTGGGGCAGGGAAAAGTCCTCACACCTTGCATTCCCTGCTTCCCCTTACCTCTACTGGGGCAGGGAAAAGTCCTCACACCTTGCATTCCTGCTTCCCCTTACCTCTACTGGGGCAGGGAAAAGTCCTCACACCTTGCATTCCTGCTTCCCCTTACATCTACTGGGGCAGGAAAAGTCTTCACACCTTGCATTCCTGCTTCCCCTTACATCTACTGGGGCAGGGAAAAGTCCTCACACCTTGCATTCCTGCTTCCCCTTACATCTACTGGGGCAGGAAAAGTCCTCACACCTTGCATTCCTGCTTCCCCTTACATCTACTGGGGCAGGGAAAAGTCCTCACACCTTGCATTCCCCGCTTCCCCTTACCTCTACTGGGGCAGGGAAAAGTCCTCACACCTTGCATTCCTGCTTCCCCTTACATCTACTGGGGCAGGAAAAGTCCTCACACCTTGCATTCCTGCTTCCCCTTACATCTACTGGGGCAGGAAAAGTCTTCACACCTTGCATTCCTGCTTCCCCTTACATCTACTGGGGCAGGAAAAGTCCTCACACCTTGCATTCCCGCTTCCCCTTACCTCTACTGGGACAGGAAAAGTCCTCACACCTTGCATTCCTGCTTCCCCTTACCTCTACTGGGGCAGGGAAAAGTCCTCACACCTTGCATTCCTGCTTCCCCTTACCTCTACTGGGGCAGGGAAAGTCCTCACACCTTGCATTCCTGCTTCCCCTTACCTCTACTGGGACAGGAAAAGTCCTCACACCTTGCATTCCCGCTTCCCCTTACCTCTACTGGGGCAGGAAAAGTCCTCACACCTTGCATTCCTGCTTCCCCTTACCTCTACTGGGGCAGGGAAAAGTCCTCACACCTTGCATTCCCGCTTCCCCTTACTTCTACTGGGGCAGGGAAAAGTCCTCACATCTTGCATTCCCGCTTCCCCTTACTTCTACTGGGGCAGGGAAAAGTCCTCACATCTTGCATTCCTGCTTCCCCTTACATCTACTGGGGCAGGGAAAAGTCCTCACACCTTGCATTCCTGCTTCCCCTTACCTCTACTGGGGCAGGGAAAAGTCCTCACACCTTGCATTCCTGCTTCCCCTTACCTCTACTGGGGCAGGGAAAGTCCTCACACCTTGCATTCCTGCTTCCCCTTACCTCTACTGGGGCAGGAAAAGTCCTCACACCTTGCATTCCTGCTTCCCCTTACCTCTACTGGGACAGGAAAAGTCCTCACACCTTGCATTCCTGCTTCCCCTTACCTCTACTGGGGCAGGGAAAAGTCCTCACACCTTGCATTCCTGCTTCCCCTTACCTCTACTGGGGCAGGGAAAAGTCCTCACTAGCATTTCCCGCTTTCCCACCCTGGCCTCTGCTCTTCTGAGCTCCTCAGCCCCCATCTCAGCGCTGCTGCCCCTCGAGCCCAGGAGTGGAAAGCTGCTGATCTGGGCTGTGTCCCCACCTGTCACCTCTGGTCCAGCTCTCCCGAGCTAGAGAGGAGGTTGCTGCGGTGCCCTGGCGCTCCTGTAACTCCTCCTTTATTCTCCCCTCTCTCTAGAGCTGCGAGGAGGAGGGCCTTCTCCCTTCCCCATGTGTCCTCTCTCTGCAGTCCCTGAGGTGAAGGCTCCTGCCGCCCCTCCTGTCTGCTCCTCCTCCCCTCCCTGTTGCGTTCTCATTGTAGCCCTGTCCCTAGGGCCAAGAGGGGACAGCTCTGCCTCCTGCCTGTCTGCAGACATCTTGTCCTGGGGGCTGTGAGGACCTGTTGCCTCTCCCCTCTCTGTGTGCCCTGTCTCTTCCTGTCTTCGAGCTTGGTGTGTTGGGCTGGGGGGAATCCATGGCGGGGGGGGGGGCAGGCTGACAGTAGTGGGAACTGGTGTTGAGTGGAACAAGGATTCTGAACGGGGAAGGGACTGGATGGCTAGGACCCCCCTTCACACGGTGGGGAGAGAAATCCCTCCTCCAGCCCAGACTTACTCGTGCTCTTGTGGGTTATCCCAGGAGCTCCTCAGTGTGTAAGACTCCCTGACATCTTCTGCTCAGCTTTTGGCACCACCCCGAAAGCCTCACACATCACCTTCTCTGGTGAGGGGCAGCAAGCGGCTGCCTCACAATCACCTTCTGTGGCTTGAGGCAGGGGGCTGTGACCTGTGGGGGGCTGGGGCATGGAGAAGCCTGCTGCGTGGGGCTGTCCCTGATGCCGTCCTGTCTTCTCTTCCCTCGCTCCTCCAGCCTGCAGTGGGGACTATATGGAGCCGGAGAAGCCGAGTGTCCCGCTTCTGCCCCCACCTCCCCAGAACAGCGTTCCCCATTATGCCGAGGCTGATATTGTCACCCTGCAGGGTGTCACTGGGGGCAACACCTATGCTGTACCTGCGCTGCCCCCTGGGACAGCTGGGGACGGGCCCCCCAGAGTGGATTTCCCTCGATCGCAGCTCCGCTTCAAGGAGAAACTTGGCGAGGGTCAGTTTGGGGAGGTAAGAGGATACCTGTCCAGCCATCAGTAGCATCTGGCCAGGCTGGGGCTCTAGTGCCATGCGTGCACAGCCACCTTGACCAGGAACCGTGCCTTCTGTGCCATGAATTCCCCATTTGACCCTGTGACCTCAGTGACCTTGTGACCTAGCAGGTGATCTTCATTCTCCAGGTGCACCTGTGTGAAGTTGAGAACCCTCAAGATCTGGCCAGTCTTGACTTCCCTATCAGCGTGCGCAAGGGACAACCCTTGTTGGTAGCTGTCAAGATCCTACGGCCAGATGCTACCAAGAACGCCAGGTGAGGACCAGGCATGGCGTCTGGAAGAGGGCTGGGCGCGGAGGGCTGGGAGCCACACGGGCACTGTCCAGAGAGAGAGGGGTGCGTGTGCGCTGGGTGCGAGGGAAGTGCAGGCTGTTCCCGCAGCACCCCCTGACCTCCAGCCGCTCCTGCAGGAATGATTTCTTGAAGGAGGTAAAGATCATGTCGCGGCTCAAGGACCCAAACATCATCCGGCTCTTGGGCGTATGTGTGCAGGACGACCCCCTCTGCATGATTACCGACTACATGGAGAATGGAGATCTGAACCAGTTCCTTAGCGCCCACCAGCTGGAGGACAAGGCGGCTGAAAGGGCTCCTAGGGATGGGGAGGCTGCCCAGGGGCCCACCATCAGGTACTTACTCACCCAGGCGAGGCCTCACAAGTGGGGCTCCTGTCTCCATCACTCTGGCTTGGAGGGAAGAGAGAAATTATGGGCTGGGGAAGCCTAGGGTGGGGAACTCATGACCAGGGACTTGGCCAGAGAGGGTGAAATCTTATGGGGAGGGGATGAAAGGACTTGGACTCTTGTTGTGAACTCCTCCTTGCCAGAGCCTAACGAAACACTAGCTCCTTAGGGTTGGATAGGTTGAGTGGGACCAGTTGCTGTCTTTGTGGGTATTCCGAACCCCTCTGTACTGGGAGCTGGAGTGCCCTGTCCCAGGGCCAGGCTTCCCTTCCTCTTGTGAACAGGAATGTGTGAAAGCAAGAATCATGGGTCCCCACGGTGACCCTCTCTCTGTCATTGACTCTTCCTCAGCTACCCAATGCTATTACATGTGGCCGCCCAGATTGCCTCGGGCATGCGCTATCTGGCCACACTCAACTTCGTGCATCGAGACCTGGCTACCCGGAACTGCCTGGTTGGGGAAAATTTCACCATCAAAATCGCCGACTTTGGCATGAGCCGGAACCTCTATGCTGGGGATTATTACCGAGTGCAGGGCCGGGCGGTGCTGCCTATCCGGTGGATGGCCTGGGAATGCATCCTCATGGTGAGCGGCGAGGCAGGCGGTGGAGGGGGCACCAGCTGCCACTCAGCCCTGTGGCTCCTCCGTCACTTGCCTTTTTACACTTTTCTACAGTCTCACCTGGAAATTTAGGATCCCTCTGGCTCAGAGGAGCAGAGAAGGAGGGAACACAAGTGTGGTGACTTGAGGCGTGGGCTAGGAGCCAAGAATGGGTACAGGGGATGGAGTCTGGGTGTTGGAGAGGTAATAGTTGGGGAAGTTGGGAATCAAAGGGACTGGGAGGAGATAGAGGGTCAGGACCAGAAAACTGGAGGCAGGCAGGAAGAGTGAGTAGAAGGAAGAGAGGGCCAGAGCATGGGGACAGAAGGCAGGGTCAAGGGGCAGAGGAAAGGGGAATGAAGCTAGGGAGGGCAACATACTGGGGTTTGGAGGAGTCAGGCTGGTGGCAACTGGGCTTCCCCACAGCGAGAGTGTCGGAAACCCTTCTCTTCCCTTCTTGTCTTTTCCTGTGCTAGGGGAAGTTCACAACAGCGAGTGATGTGTGGGCCTTTGGGGTGACCCTGTGGGAAGTGCTGATGCTCTGTAGGGCCCAGCCCTTCGGGCAGCTCACGGACGAGCAGGTCATCGAGAACGCCGGGGAGTTCTTCCGGGACCAGGGCCGGCAGGTTAGAGCCAGGGGGAGGGACATGGATCGTGGTGGGTTGGGGGGGTGAGGGGCAGGGGAAGGCCAGAGCATGATGTCTGGGGAATAAAAGACATCTGTCCCTGACCTTCGTCCACACTGCATCGTGCAGGTGTACCTGTCACGGCCACCAGCCTGCCCACAAAGCCTGTATGAGCTAATGCTCCGATGCTGGAGCCGGGAGCCTGAACAACGTCCACCCTTTGCCCAGCTGCACCGGTTCTTGGCAGAAGATGCCCTCAACACAGTGTGAGCGACGCCCTGCTGCCCCCTCCTGTGTGAAGCCATCCAGGGAAGCTGGACATCAAACAAGAGGAGCCTGCTTCCGTCCCACCCTCTCTGGACTGCCCATCCCAGAGAGGCAGTGTGACCGCACGGGGGCTGGGCTTGCCTCCCGTCACTGGAAGCATGCTCGCGTCTCCTTCTGTCTTCTGAGCGCCGCCCATCGAGCTGCCCCTGTGGACAGCGTCCTCTCTGACTTCTTCCAGGCATCCCTTGGGAAGGGCGGCGGCAGATGCAGGGCACACACTGGACATGGCCCACTGAAGCACCTGGGCCCCACTGGACAACACTGGTTCTTGGGGAGGTGGCTGTGCCCCCAGCCTCCTTTCTGTCACACACTGGACATGGCTGGCTGAGAATTTGGGGGTGAGGAGGACAAGAAGGGAAGAAAAATGTTCCCTTATGCCCACCCCTGCCACCGTCAGCTCTGGCTTCCTCCTCCTCCATCCCCTGACACCCTGGACCTGGGGATGGTCCTTGCCCCAGTCCTCAGTCACTCCGACTTCCCACACGCCGTGCTGTAGCTAGATCTCCTCTAAGCCCATGTATTTCTGTGCCATAAATATGGGGACTGGGGGAAAGAGGGAGCAATGGCTTGTGGCCCTAGGGTGAACATCTCTATCGTAGCTGCCACATTGTTTTTTCTATAATCACTTGGGGTTTGTACATTTTTGGGGGGGAGAGACACAGATTTTTACACTAATATATGGACCTAGCTTGAGGCGACTTAATCCCCTGCACTAGGCAGGTCATAATAAAGGTTGAGTTTTCCACGCTGCGAGCAGCTTTCTCGGGGTTTAGGTTGGGTTGGCTTCCTGCTTCTTCCTCCTCTCCATCTCTCCCCTCGCTGGTTCATGTCTCAGCACTTTGCTTGTGGAGACTTCAGGAGCCCTGTTCACTTGAGTGCTCTGCAAGAGGCCTGGAGGGAGGGAGTTCAGGCCAGAGGCACCATTTGTTGGTTTGTTTGACACAGGGTTTCATGTAGCCTAAGCTGGACTGGAACTCACTGCGTAGATGAAGCTGGCCTTAACCTCCTGCTCCTCCTGCCTCTAACTCCTGAGTGTTAGGAGTGTCGGCATGTTCCACTGTGCTTTTGAATCCTAAAAATTTTATTTTATGTATTTTTGGCTTCATAGGCCCTTTGGGCAGTATGAAAAATCTGCAGATTCCTCAGAATTATAGTTTTCATTTTTTCAAGGCAGTGTCTCACTCTAGCCCAAGCTAACATATAATTCACTCTGTAGTCCCAGACTGGCCTTGAATTTACCCAAGTACTGGGATTAAAGGCACATGCCACCATGTCCAGCTGTTTTCTTTAAAAAACAAAATACTTTTATTTATTTGCAAGAGGGGGGAGGGAGAGTATATGGGCATACCAGGGCTTCTTGCTGCTATAAACAGATGAATGTGCCACTTTGTGTGTCTGGCTTTACATGGGGACTGGTAAATTGAACTCAGGCCAGCAGTCTTTGCAAACAAGCACTTTTAACCACTGAGACATCTCCTTAACCCACGTGGGTTTTTTGGTTGTTTTAGAATATTTTTGCATAAATTATATTTTTGTTATTCTTTTTTGAGGTAGGGTCTCACTCTAGCTCAGGCTGACCTGGAATTCACGATGTAGTCTCAGGGTGGCCTCGAACTCATGGCAATCCTCCTACCTCTCCCTCCCAAGTGCTGGGATTAAAGGTGTGCACCACCATGCCTGGCTTGTGTTTTTTTTTTTTTTTTTTTGGTGGGGGGAGGGGAGGAAATAGGCAGGTAGAGAGAGAGAATAAAGAGATAGTGTTTGTTAGTGACAAGTCACTGGTACCCCTAACGAGACTGGGGATTTGTTTATATTCATAACTGAGGGAAATGATAACTTTCAGTTTGAGATTAGCAAAATTTTTTCTTTGCCCAAATTCTCGGGTCCCCTGAGGTCAGGAGAGGCCCGTGTGGAAATCCCTGGATTAGGTTGAACAAGTGTGGGGCTGACTCAGTGGGTGTGACATGTTTGGGTGGAAGCGAGCGTGATGCGCCTAAATTACCTCAGGCAGGACAAACCGCAACCACTGTGCAAGTGTTTAACCTGTTCCCATTGGGAAAGAAAAGAAACACTCCGGAGCCTGGAGAGATAGCTCCATGGTTAAGGAACTTGCCTGCAAACCCTAACGACCTGCGTTTGATTCCCCAGTACCCACAAAAGCCAGGCACCCAGAATGGCACATGCATCTGGAATTTGTTTGCAGTGGCTAGAGGCTCTGGGGTGCCCATTTTCTTTCTCTCTCTTCTCTCTGTCCCTCTTTGCTTGCAAATAAATAAAATGAAAAGAAAAAAAAATAGAGAAAAGAAAATCCAGTCGCAGGTGTTGGCGAAGGCACACCGTCTTTATGGCGGCTCGTGAGGAAATAGGTCCTTTGGGTTTTCACCAAGTGAACTAAACGGATCATGAGGATAATGGTGATGAAGATTTCATCTGAGGTTTAATTAATAAGCTCTCAGGGCCCAGCTCACTGTTACAAATAGTCCTGATAGAAGCTGCACAGATCAGACAGCGGCACTGATGTGATGGAACTCAGAGCCCAGAGGTTGGAATAATAAACAATGAAGGGTATGGAATGAGTCCACAGCTCCCAAAACTGCGACCACTGGGTGTGGTGGTGCACACCTTTAATCCCAGCACTCAGGAGGCAGAGGTAGGAGGATCACCCTGAGTTTGAGGCCACCCTGAGGCTACATAATGAATCCCAGGTCAGCTTGCACTAGAGCCAGACCCTATCTCAAGAAAAAACAAAAAAATAAACAAAAAGCAAAACTCTGTGCCCACTCTCTAAGCTCTAGAACTAAGTAACCCTGAGGTTCATGTGAACTTCAGTTTGAGCATTCCAAGCATGCTCCTTCTCCACTGACCTAAATAAGTAACTCGGTGGCACAAGGGGTCACCCTCCTGCAAGCCCAAACAAGCACAAACCTAGGGCGGACTTCCCTCCCAAATCTCTCTAGAACTCATTATCTCTCTCTCTCTCTCATCTCCACTGCCTCCCCTGCGGAGTCTCCTAGCTGGTCACCCTGGGCCTGTTTTTGCTCTTCTCTGATTTCTCTTTTTTCAAAACAAGGATAACATTTTATTTTTAATATACTTTATTTTTAATATACTATGGATTCTATAACAGAGATAGAATGTAAATTTTTATTTAAAAATTTTAAGTTCTCCCTAATTGACAACATAACAGAGATACTTACACATTTAAATTATCCTAAGATTGAATGACAATAGTTAGCTACATTGTCATTGAGAAGTGAAAATATACACAATAGTTTTAGATCTGCTAAGGTTTTATCAATCTTGTTTATCTTTTCAAAGAACCAACTCTTTGTTTCATTGATTCTTTGGGTTGCTCTTCTTCATTTCTATTTCATTAATTTTTGCCCTAATCTTTATTTCTTCCCATCTACTGATTTTCAGTTTGCCTTGTTCTTCTTTTTCCAAGGCTTTAAAGCATTAAGCTGGTTACTTGTGACCTTTTAACTTCTTAATATAGGCACTTAAAAATACAAATTTCCCTCTTAGGACTGCCTTCATTGTGTCCCAAAGGTTTTGGTATGTTGTGTTCTCATTATCATTTGACTCTATGAATTTTTTGATTTCCTTCTTGATTTCTTCATTAACCCATTCATCATTTAGTAGTGTATTGTTTAGTTTCCATGATTTTGTGTATGTTCTATGGCTTTTCTTGCTATTGATTTGTAGTTTGATCCCATTGTGATCAGATAGAATGTTCCATGTGCTGCTGAAATGAATGTGTATTCTGCAGCATTTGGATGAAATGTCCTGTATATATCTGTTAGGTCCATTTCTTTTATGACCTCATTTAATCCAGATGCCTCTCTGTTAATTTTTTTCCAGGATGATCTGTCAATTGATGAGAGTGGGGTGTTGAAGTCACCCACTACCACTGTGTTTGGTGTCATCTGTGACCTTAGTTCTAACAGCGTTTGTTTGATGAATTTGGGGGCCCCCATGTTAGGTGCATATATGTTTAGCACTGTAATGTCCTCCTGTTGGAGTGTGCCTTTAATCAATATTAAGTGACCTTCCTTATCTTTCCTAACTAATGTTGGACTGAAGTCTACCTTGTCAGATATTAGGATAGCAACCCCTGCTTGTTTTCTAGGCCCATTTGCTTGAAACACCTTTTTTCCAACATTTCACCCTAAGATAGTATCCATCCTTTGTAGAAAGGTGAGTTTCTTGGAGGCAACAAATTGAAGGATCCTGCTTTTTAACCCAGTCTGCAAACCTGTCTTTTGGTTGGGGCATTGAGGCTGTTGATACTGAGTTATTATTGAAAGGTGTGTATTTATTTTTGCCATATTTTTTTTGTTCTGTTTTGTAGTTCTACTGGTTTTACCTTTGCTCTCTTGTATTAACTAGTATTCAAGTATGGTTTGTTCTTTCCAGGTTCCTTATATGTGTGATTTTCTTTCTCTTCAGCGAGGAGAAACCTTTCAAGTATTTTCTGTAGAGCTGCTTTTGTCTTCAAATATTCCTTTAGCCTGCTTTTGTTGTGGAATGTCCTTATTTCTCTGTCTATTTGAATGGATAGCTTTGCAGGATAAAGTAACCTTGGCTGACAACTGTTATCCTTCAGAACTTGGAATACATCATTCCAAGAAGCCTTCTAGTTTTAGAAACACATGTATTTCTTTCTTTTCTTTTTTTCTTTCTTTTTCTTTTTTTCTTTTTAGTTTTTTGAGGTAGGGTCTCACTCTAGCCCAGGCTGACCTGGAATTCACTCTGTAGTCTCAGGCTGGCCTCGAACTCTCAGCAATCCTCCTACCTCTGCCTCCTGAGTGCTGGGATTAAAGGAGTGTGCCACCACGCCCGGCAAGAAACACATGTATTTCTATATCCTGGTATACTTACAAATCATAAAAAGACACATATTTTTCAAATGAAGATTTTTAAAATGAAACCAGTACATCAAATTTTTACCAAGATATGCAAAAATAAAAAAATTGATGCAGAACTAACACTTGCAACTTAGTTTTTTTGTTTTTATTTTTCAAGGTAGGGTCTTGCTGTAGTCTTGGCTGACCTGGAATTCACTATGTAGTTTCAGGGTAGCCTCAAACCCATGGCAATCCTCCTACCTCTGCCTCCCAAGTGTTGGGATTAAAGGCATGTGCCACCATACATGGCTCAGCAATTTAGCTTTTTGACATCTGAAAAGTCACCTACAAATGACTGTAAATGACTTTGATAAAGATAGAAGTTTAATTGTTTTCTTTCATTTTCAGGCTCACAAGAGCACATAGAAAGTACCCTAAACACAATGACTTGACCCAGCCATTTTACCATTATATATATTTATTTGTTTGTTTGGTTGGTTTTGTTTTTTGTTTTTGAGGTAGGGTCTCACTCTAGCCCAGGCTGACTTGGAATTCACTATGTAGTCTCAGGGTGGCCTTGAACTCTCAGCGACCCTCCTACCTCTGCTTCCTGAGTGCTGGGATTAAAGGCGTGCGCCACCACGCCTGACTCCAGCCATTAAAAAAAATTTTTTTTTAAATTTATTTGCATGCAGAGAGAGAGAGAGAGAGAGAGAGAGGGAATGACAGGATGAAAGAGGAGGGGTACACCAGGGCCTACTGCCTCTGCAACTCCAGATGCATGCACTACTCCATGCATCTGGCTTTATTTGGGTACTAGGGAATTGAACCCTTTAGGCTTTGCAAACAAATGCCTTAACTACTGACCATCAATCTTCAAAGAAAGACATTTTCTTGTTGGCCCCGGCCTCTCTCAGCACCCTCTCCTGCAAGCACTGCTGGCCTCCGGCTTTCTCCCAGGGCTTTTGTCGCTACTGCTGTCCTGGAGCAGGGTTCCTTGTGGCCTTCACCTCCCTGCTGCTGCTTGCTCTCCTGCAGTTTCCATGGCCAGGTCAAATCCCCCATGTTTTGAGGTAGGGTCTCACTCTAGCCCAGGCTGACCTGGAATTCACTATGGAGTCTCAGGGTGGCCTCAAACTCATGGTGATCCTCCTACCTCTGGCCCCCAAGTGCTGGGACTAAAGGTGAGCGCCACTACGCCCAGCTAAATAAACCATTTTTTAAAATATCTTGCCTCTCCTACTAGAGTATAAACTGTACAAGGGCAAACTGCTGGAACACAATGTCAAGTATCTGAAGGGCTAAGATAGGAGATTCTGTGAACTTAGAGAACTAGAATTAATAAGTAAAAGTTGGGCTAGAGAGATGGCTCAGTAGTTAAAGGCACTAACCTGCAAAACCTGATGGCCTGGGTTTGATTCCCCAGGACCCACGTAAAGTAATGCATAAAATGGCACATGTGTCTCGAGTTTGTTTGCAGTGGCTAGAGACCCTGGCATGCCTATTCTCTCTCTCCCCCTCTCTCTCACTCACTCTCAAATACATACAGAAATGTTTAAAAAAAAAAAAAGTGAGCCGAGTGTGGTGGCACATTCCTTTAATCGTAGCACTTGGGAGACAGAGGTAGGAGGATCACTGTGAGTTCAAGGCCAGCCTAGAAGTATGTAGTGAGATCCAGGTCATCCTGGGCTACAGTGAGATCCTGACTTGAGAATAACAAAAATAAATAAAAATAAATGAAGGTTATGAATGTGTGTGGGGTCATTCTCCTGTGATCTCAGAACTGGGAAAGTTGAAGCAGGAGTGAGTAGCAGATGCACAAGGTCATTTTCAATGCTGGCCTGGGCTATCAGACCCTGTTTCAAAAAACCAAGACCAAAGAATGAACAAACAAACAAACAAAAAATAAGGCCCCAAACTAAAACTAAACAGAAGTGAAAGTTATAAAAATAATGCTGAGTACCTATATATACCAGGTAGTCATATTTAATAAAATAGCATATGAGATAGTTTAAAATACTGCCATTGGGCTGAAGAGATGGTTCAGTGGTTAAAGGTGCACGCTAGCAAAGCCTGACAGCCCTGGTTCAATTCCCCAGTACCCATGTAAAGCCAGATGCACAAAGTAGTGCATGCATCTGGAGTTCGTTTGTAGTGGCAAGAGGCTCCTGACACACCCATTTCATCTCTCTCATTCTTTCTCCTTCCTCTCCCTCTCTCTTTCTCATTGCAAATAAATAAATAAAAATATTTAAAAGTAAGGCCGGGCCTGGTGACGCACACCTTTAATCCCAGCACTTGGGAGGCAGAGGTAGGAGGACTGCCACAAGTTCAAGGCCACTCTGTGACTACATTGTGAATTCCAGGTCAGCCTGGGCTAGAGTGAAATCCCACCTCAAAAAATCGAAAAACCAAAAAAGAAACAAAATTTGCAAAAAAATATTTCCATTAAACTGGATGTGGTGGTGCACACCTTTAATTCCAGCACTAGGGAGGCAGAGATAGGAGGACTGCTATGAGTTCAAGGCCAGCCTGGGACTATAGAATGAGTGCCAGGTGAGACCCTACCTTGAAACAAAACAAATGAATTTTATGCATATATTGCCATTTTACAGAGAAGAAAATGTTAGGTTATGCATCTTGTCCAAGGCAGCATAACCAGCACACAGTGACACGGGTAGGTAGTAGGTGGGTCTCCTGCACAGCCCTGTGCTTGGAAGCAGTTGTGACAAGGACTCAGCACTAGCTGCTGGCTGGCTTCTCAGACTTCCCTCATCAAGAACAGCTCCAGGACTCCGGCCATGCTCAATGCCTGCCATCAGACTGCCCCATCTCATTCACCACAATCACATTCACCACAGTCCTCTGAGCCAGGCTCCCCAAGAAAACACCTACAACAGAGCTGGCCTGAACTACACCATCTTCTAGGTTTCTAGGTGGCCACCAGCCACCGGTAGCTTTTTTTTTTTGGCTGACCTGGAACTCACTCTGTAGTCTCAGGGTGTGCTTGAACTCACAAAGCTCCTCCTATCTCTGCCTCCCCAGTGCTGGGATTAACGGCATGCGCCACCACATTCTCCCCCCACCACCAGTAGTTCTTGAGAAGCTGAAATAGCACTAGTGTTGGGCTGGAGAGATGGCTTAGAGGTTAAGGCACCTGTCTGCAAAAACCTAAGGGCCCAGGTTTGATTCCCCAGTACCCATGTAAGCCAGATGCACAAGCGTTTGGAGTTTGTAGTGGTTGGAAGCCCTGTTCTGCCTGTTCTTACCCTCTCTCTTTCTTGAATAAACAATAAAAAAAATTTAAAGGAAGTGTGACAAGGAACTAGACTTAAAATTTTATTTTACTTAAATTTGAATTTAATTAGTTAATTGATTGGAGAGAGACAGAGAAAGACACACACACACACACACACAGAGAGAGAGAGAGAGAGAGGGAGGAAAAGGGCACAGCAGGACCTCTAGCCACTGCAAACAAACCCTCGATGCATATGTCACCTTGTGTGTCTGGTTTATGTGGGTCCCGGGGAATCAAACCTGGGTCCTTTGGCCTTGCAGGCAAGCGCCTTAATCGCTAAGATGTCCCTCCAGCCCTTCTTTTTGTTTTTTGTTCTGTTTTGTTTTTTCCAGGTCGGGTCTCACTCTAGCCCAGACTGACCTGGAACTCACTCTGTAGTCTCACAGCAATACTGCTAACTCAGCCTCCAGAGTGCTGGGATTAAAGGTGTGCGCCACCACGCCTGGCTTTTTCTTTCTTTCTTTTTAAAAATTATTTATTTGTTTATTCACTTCCGACGCTCTAGCCCAGGCTGACTTGGAATTCACTACATATTCTCAGGGTGGCCTCAAACTCACGGCGATCCTCCTACATCTGCCTCCCGAGTGCTGGAATTAAAGGCGTGCGCCACCACGCCCGGCTCTTTCTTTATTTTTATTATATTATATTTTATATCTATTTTATTTATTTTGTTTTTTCGAGGTAGGGTCTCACTTGAGCTGACCTGGAATTCACTATATAGTATCAGGATGGCCTCGAACTCTCAGCCTCTCGAGTGTCAGGATTAAATGTGTGAGCCACCACGACCCGCTATCCCAATTTCTTAACACCTGAGCTCAAGGAATCCAGTTTTGCGGCTTCTAAGCTTCTTGTCTCTCCACTGAGCCGCCTCACTGCACCTACACCAAGAAGCCCTCGGGGTTCCTTCACTCTCCGTCCCTTCACCAGCCTGGGCAGGCTGCCCGCTCTTCGCTGTTAGCACCGTAGAGGATGAGCAGCGAGGAACGAAATGGTTGATCTTAAGACGTTTCCGGAGGTCCCAATTAAAAGTAGGCCCGGAACTCTAGCGGTGCCTCACGGGAGTTGTTATCGTAAGTTCTTTAGCGTGCTCCGTAGGCAAGGAGAGGACTCCAATTCCCAGTAAGCCTTGCGGCATGCAGTGCAGCGCCTATTCTCTTCCGCCGCACTGCCCACGCTGTTTCCCTGCGCTCCGTTCTCTTGTGGATTCTCCGCTCTGCGTTCTGTTTGTGAAGTTCGTCGTCGTTCTCGCACCATTTTCTTTTGTTTCCGGGGTCCGATGAGAGACCTTAGCTCTGATTAAGCGACGACTCGAGACTCGGAGAGCGCGAGGGGGGTCAACCTGGAGTGGTGAGGGCCAGGAGGGCGAGGGGTGCCGGGAAGAAGTTAGCGCGGCGCGAGCGTCGGTGAGAGGGATGCGGCTGACCTGGGGCATGGGGTGGAGGTGGGTTTAGACTGGGAAACGTGGAGGTAGTTTGTGGATTGGGAGTGGGCCAGGAAGATCTGACAGATTTGGAGCTTGTAGAATGACCTGACCGGGAGAGGAAAGAGAGGGAGAACTGAGTTTAAACAAGTGTCTTTGTCACTGCGTAGCTAAAAGATGAGACAAGTCATTGAAATGAAAAATAATTTAGCAAATATGATACAATGGATAATTCTGTCACTTGCCAGCGTTCCTGAGGTCCTGGGTTTTATTTTCAAGGACACACACACACACACACACAACTCTGTTACCTGGAACTTTAGAGAAGACTGGAGTTTAAGGCCAGAGCGGGATGAAGAGCCTGTGTGGTGGCACATGCCTGGAATCCCAGCACTAGGGAGATGGAGGTGGAAGGATCAGTGAGTTCAAGGTCATCCTCAGCTACATATGGAGTTCAAGGCCAACCTGGGACATGAGACCTTGTCTCGGACAAAACAAACCAGGAGTCAGTAGTATTGTCTTAGTAAATTTCATATTAAAAACAAACGGAGCTGGGCGTGGTGGCCCACGCCTTTAATCCCAGCCCTCTGGAGGCAGAGGTAGGTAGATCGCCCTGAGTTCAAGGCCACCCTGAGACTACATAGTGAATTTCAGGTCAGCCTGAGCTAGCATGAAACTCTGCCCAAAACAACAAAAAACAAACAGGGCTCAAGAGATGGCTTAGCAGTTAAGACACTTCCCTGCGCAGCCTAAGAATGCATGTTTGAGTCTCCAGGTCCCATATTGCCAGAGGCAAAGTGGTGAAAGTGTGCACTGTTGCACATGCGCACAAGGGGCCACATGTGTTTAGTTTGTTCACAGCGGCTGAAAGGCCCTGGCGTTCCCATTCTCTCTCTCTCTCGCCTTCTCTATCTCTTTTTCTCTCTCTCTTTGTTTCTCAAATAAATAAATAAAAATAAATAGAAAACAAACATACAAAAAACCTGTAAAAATAGGGCTGGAGAGATAGCTAAGTGGTTAAAGGTACTTGGGGTTTGCTGGTCCAGGTTTGATTCCCCAGTACCTGTGTAAAGCCAGATACAAGTCATGCATGTCTCTGGGGTTCATTTGCAGTGGCCAAAGGCCCTGACATGCCCATCATAACTCTTTCTGTCAAATAAATAAATATGAATAAAAACTGTAAAAATACAAAGTGATATGAAGAGGTAGTAGTGGAGGGGAGATTGGTGAGGTTTGGGAGATAAGAGGTGATCGGTGACAAATCCCACAGAGAAGATGAGATTGCTTGGTGTGAATCCCCATGAGCTCAAGGCCAGTCTGTGGCTACAGAGTAAGTTCCAGGCCAACCTGGGAGATGGAGTGAGACCCTGTGGCTGATGGGTTTGGAATTGGAATGTCATTGGCCTGGATTGTGTGGGTGTGTCATGCAGGTGATGGAGAGTACTCCTGTTCGGAGTGGACTGAACAGAGCGCACCTACAATGCAGGAATCTGCAAGAGTTCTTAGGGGGCCTGAGCCCTGGAATACTGGACCGTTTGTATGGGCACCCTGCCACTTGTTTGGCTGTCTTCAGGTGAGGAGCCTCCTTCATGGCAAGCACTGTATGGGGGAAACATATTGGGATCTGCAGACTGGGATTAGGTATTGTGGAAAAGCTTATCCCAGCCAGTGTTGATGAGTTCTAGGTATTACCCCCCGAGTGTATCAGGCCCAAACAGATGGCACTTGTGGGGACCCGTGGGGCTGGTAAAAGTGTAGGTGGTGGAGTCAGATGTTGGAGAGGCAGATGAGGGTTGAGATGCCGCTAGGAGGCAGCCTCAGCTTCTGATAATAGCATTCAGCCTCTGGCCCTACAGGGAGCTCCCATCCTTGGCTAAGAACTGGGTGATGCGAATGCTCTTTCTGGAGCAGCCTCTGCCACAAGCTGCCGTGGCCCTGTGGGTGAAGAAGGAGTTCAGCAAGTGAGTCTCTGCGGCATGCGGATCTCTGTGTATCCACAGCTGGACCTCCCTAACCGTTCGTTGGAACACTTCCAGGAAATATATATGTACCTATTGTGGGGTGCTGGGGAATCAACCTGGGTCTTTTCATGCATGTTAATCATGTGTTCTACCACTGGGCTCCAGCCCCTGTAGGAAATGTCAGTGGGTATGCTACAAAACTTGTAGTTAAGTTTGGGGAAAATCTGCTTACAGTGATCCCCCTTGGAGAGTTGTGATATCTGTAACAAGGCTCTCTGTTTGCTAAATTAAAAAAAAAAAAAAAGTAAGAGCCAGGTATGGTGGCACATGCCTTTAATCCCAGCACTTGAAAGGCTGAGGTAGGAGGATTGTCATGATTCCAAGGCCAATCTGGGCTACAGAATGAGTTCCAGATCAGCCTGAGCTAGAGTAAGATTCTGCTTTAAAAAAAATGAGCAACTTCATAGGAAAAGAAAAGACAAGACTTGTGCTTAGCAATGCAGCAGAGACTTGTCTGCAGATGATCTCACTCTGGGAAACTGTTCCAAGTATCACCAGTTCAGAAAAGGCCGACATGGAGGCCTCTACAGGGCTCCAGACACCTCACTTACTCTTCTGTTCCAGAGCTCAGGAGGAAAGTACAGGGCTGCTGAGTGGCCTTCGTATCTGGCATACGCAGCTGCTCCCTGGTGGGCTCCAGGGCCTCATTCTCAATCCCATCTTCCGCCAGAATCTCCGCATTGCGCTTCTGGGTGGGTATGTCATTTCCATTGCTTCCTGAGCTAGGCCAAGGCAACTGCTA
Organism: Dipus sagitta; assembly: GCA_036346955.1. Lineage (NCBI taxonomy): Eukaryota > Metazoa > Chordata > Mammalia > Rodentia > Dipodidae > Dipus > Dipus sagitta. Next base: position 128,568,745 of record CM070779.1, on the reverse strand, counting down.
ATTACACTGGTGAAGGGGGAGGCCTCCCAGAACCCTGGACCCACCCTCAGAAGCTCCTTTGGGAATAAGTTGGGCCAGATGTGTTTGCAGACTATAGGAAATGTTCCCCACTCATGGCCCATGGAGTGAGGGCGGGAAGAGCCAAGGGGCAACAGGGACACAGGGCTCCTTACTTCTGGCCCATCCTGGCCACAGGGGGAAGGCCTGGTCTGATGATACAAGTCAGCTTGGACCAGACAAGCACGCTCGGGATGTTCCCTCACTTGACAAGTACGCCGAGGAGCGATGGGAGGTGAGGCCTGGGCCTCTGTGTGTGTGTGTGTGTGTGTGTGTGTGTCTCTGCTGTGCTCCCACCTTCCCCTTGCCCTCAGGGACTCCAGTCTTCTTTCTTCCTCTAGGTGATCTTGCACTTCATGGTGGGCTCCTCCAATGCAGCTGTCAGCCAGGATTTGGCTCAGCTTCTCAGCCAGGCTGGGCTCATGAAGAAGTAAGGAAGCCAGGGCGTGTCTGCTCTCTGCTTGGTCATCTCCTTGGGTCTCAGATAAATTGGGTATCTGGGGTGAGCAGGGATTGTAAGGAGTTGACCCCCCAAAAGGAGGTGTGAATAGGACATGGCCAGAGATACCCAGAGAAAGTTCTCTGCTGATCTCCATCCCCATCCCTCTGTTTCTAGTACTGAGCCTGGAGAGCCACCCTGTATTACTTCTGCTGGCTTCCAGTTCCTCTTACTGGACACACCTGCCCAGCTCTGGTACTTCATGCTGCAGTATCTGCAAACAGCCCAGGTGAGGGGTCAGGGCCCATGCCAGGGTGTTGTGTGCATCTTGGATCTCACGGTGAATTGACCACCCCCAGGCTGTTTCCTGATTCCCTCTCCCGTCTCTCCCCTCCCCAGAGCCGGGGCATGGACCTAGTGGAGATACTGTCATTTCTTTTCCAGCTCAGCTTCTCTACTCTGGGCAAGGTAAGCAGCAGGCTGGAGGACAGGGAGACGGGACACCGGGCTGTGGGGCGGTAGAGTGAAAAGAATGCACACAGTGGCAGAGATGGGAGGAACGAGTGGAAGGGGCTGCGGGGGCAGATGGGATGTGTTGACCCCCAGCAGCCATGTCTTTTCCCCAGGACTACTCTGTGGAGGGGATGAGTGATTCTTTGTTGAACTTCCTACAACATCTGCGTGAGTTCGGGCTTGTTTTCCAGAGGAAGGTATGAGCACCCAGGTACCAGGCTTCTAGGGAAGTGGGGTTTGGGACCAGTAGCTGGAAGCAGTTGCCAGGACTGAGTACTTGGGTCTTTTGCGGGAGGAAGTTGAGGGCTGAGGGTTTGTTCACTGACTCCCAGACAGGAAGATGTTAGGGTGGGGTCACCTGAGAGATGGTCTCTGTCTTTCCTCTCTGTCCTTTCCAGAGGAAATCTCGGCGTTACTATCCTACACGCCTGGCCATCAATCTCTCATCTGGTGTGTCTGGGGCTGGGGGCACTGTGCATCAGCCAGGCTTCATTGTCCTGGAAACCAACTACAGACTGTATGCCTACACTGGTGAGTTTGGACAGAGGCCCCGGGAGAGCAGGTGGAGGTGGGAGGATGCGGGAGAGGTCACAGGTTTACGGTTTCTTCTCACACTGGAGGGAAGGCTTGGGGGGAGGTCGGGTACGGGGAGACACTTCCTCCTCTTCCATCCCTGGGTCAGAGTCAGAGCTGCAGATTGCCCTCATCGCCCTCTTCTCCGAGATGCTCTATCGCTTCCCCAACATGGTGGTGGCACAGGTGACTCGGGAGAGTGTGCAGCAGGCCATCGCCAGTGGCATCACAGCCCAGCAGGTATACTCAAGTGGGGGAGGTAGCGATGGGTTGTACTAGGACTGGGGGAACAAAGTGGTCCTGTTGTGGGCAGCTTAGCCTCATGTCTGTCCCAGTAGTAATGAGTAGGCACAGGAAGAGAAGTCAAAGGTTTAGGCAGCCCCTGGAGGGGAAAAGAGGAAAGGAGAGGAGGTCTAGCTTTGGATCTGTGTCTCACTCCCATTCTAGTTGTATCAACTGCAAGTTCCTCTCTCCTCGCATGGTTCACATGTGAGTTCTCACCTCACAGCGTTGTTGGGAGGATCCGATGGAAAGCTAGACATAAGCACTTAGATCAGAGCCTGCTGAGCAATAGGACTCAGAATGTAGCTGCTGCTGTTTGGTTTTTTATTTTTATTTATTTATTTTTTCGAGGTGGGGTCTCACTCCAGCTCAGGCTGACCTGGAACTCACTCTGTAGTCTCACGAGTCTCGAACTCATGGCAATCCTACTACCTCTGCCACCCGAGTGCTGGGATTAAAGGCGTGTGCCACCACACCCAGCTTTCATTTTTATTTATTTATTTTTTATTTATTTTCATTTTAGAGAGAGAATTGGCATGCAGGGCCCCAGCCACTGCATTTGAACTCCAGACACTTGTGCCACCTAGTGTGCATGTGCAGCCTTGTGCTTGCCTCACCTTTGTGCATCTGGCTTATGTGGGATCTGGAGAGTGGAACATAGGTCCTTAGGCTTCGCAGGCAAGCGCCTTAACCGCTAAGTCATCTCTCCAGCCCTAATTATTATTTTAAAAATTTTTTTATTTCGTCTTTGCATGTGCACACGTGTGTGTATATGGGTATGCCAGGGTTTCTACAAATGAATGCCAGATGGATGTGCCTTTTTTTTTGAGGTCGTGTCTCACTTTAGCTTAGGCTGATGTGGAACTCACTCTGTAGTTCCATGCTGGCCTTGAACTCACAGCAATCCTACCTCTGCCTCCCAAGTGCTGTGATTAAAGGCGTGCACCACTACACCTGGTGCATGTGCCATTTTGTGTCCAGCTTTATGTGCATGCTGGGGAATTGAACCCAGCAGGTTTTACAAGTAAACAAATGCCTTTAACCACTAAGCCATTTCCCCAGTCCTATTGCTGCTGCTATTTTTATTTTTATTTATTTTCATGTTTTGGTTTTCCAAGGTAGGGTCTTACTCTAGCTAAAGCTGACCTGGAATTCACTTTGTAGTTTCAGGCTAGCCTTGAACTTACAGTGATCCTCATACCTCGGTCTCCCAAGTGCTGGGATTACAGGCATGTGCCACCATACCCAGCTGCTGCTATTTTTAAAAAAGAAAAACAAAACAAGACTATGGAAAGAAGAAGTGAGAGAGATGGAGTAGCAGACTTAATCAAGTCTAGTCAGTGGGAAGTGCAACTTGAGATAAACGCTGAACAGGGATGGGTCCAGACCGTGACTCTGAGATTCTAAGTGGCAAGTTGCTGTTTCAGATGGCCTTCCCGCTGTGTTGCTAGAACCCTCATGCTATTCTTGTCTGTCTGCCTAGATAATCCATTTCCTAAGGACAAGGGCCCACCCGGTGATGCTCAAACAGGTACGGACAGGTACCAACATTCTGGAGGCTGGCAGGCCCCAGCATCTGACAGTGAGATGACGGAAGAGAAAAAGAGTGGAGGGCTGAGACTGGGGCAACATCCTGAGTCACTTCAGCCCCATCCTTGCCCCTGCAGACCCCTGTGCTGCCCCCCACCATCACGGACCAGATTCGACTGTGGGAGCTGGAAAGGGACAGACTCCGGTTCACTGAGGGTGAGTGGCTTCTGGTGGTCAAATCTTGGTCACTTGCTAGAGGAAAGACAGGCAGTTCTGCTTGATGCAGTGAAATAGTTTCTTGTGCCGTTCATTTTACGGGAGGGAAAAGCTAGCACTTCAACTTGATGTGGGTTAATAGCAGCCAATTAATTGTCCCAAATTAGTGCAGTTTGGTGGGTTGGCTTGCCCGGGTTTTCTTGCGGCAGTCTGTTGCGTTTGAATGTGTCTGGATGACACCAGTGCTGAGGTGAGCTCCTGAGCAGGCAAGCATGGAGAATTCGTTCATAAAACGGGTGGGGCCGGCGGGGATGGGCCATGAGTGCCCAGCCTCACCTCCTGCCCCATCCATCACCCGACCCCAGGCGTCCTGTACAACCAGTTCCTGTCACAAGTGGACTTCGAGCTGCTGCTGGCCCACGCGCGGGAGCTGGGCGTGCTCGTGTTCGAGAACTCGGCCAAGCGGCTGATGGTGGTGACCCCGGGCGGCCACGGCGACGTCAAGCGCTTCTGGAAGCGGCAGAAGCACAGCTGAGCGGGGCTGTCCCGACCGCGGCGGCGGGGGCGCGGCCCCAACTCAACTCACATGTTTTTTTAAACACGCGGGGACTTTTCTTGTTTAATAAACTATGGAAATAAGCTACATAGCCGCCACGCCCCTTTGGTGACCGGGCGGCCACCGCGCACGCGCCGCGCGGGCCCCGCCCCCATGCGCGCGCGCAGCGCCTCCCGCGCCCGGTGCTGGACGCTGGTTCCGGTCCCGCTGCCGCGGGGCTGCCTGGGATCGCGGCGGTGAGCGCGCGGGGCGTGGGGCCCGCTCCTGGGCTGATGGTGTCCCCGCATCTTGCCCTGCGTGCGTCCCTGCCCGCGCCGGCCCGTGTGCAGGAGCACGCTGGTCTCCATGACGCCTGGGTCCGGGAGACCCCTGCTGGCGGGAGCCCGGAGCGCGACGTGGAGCTGTGACCGGGCCGCACCCCCTCGTCCCGCTGTGCCCCGAACTGACCTCGACCTCTCCCCAAGCACGCCCGATGCCTCGTTTTCCCCTGGCCTCTTTCGGGCCATCAGTTTGGGGGCTGAGGTCCCCCCGGGGCCGCCCCAGGTCCCAGCCCCTTTCTACGCAGTCGGAGATCCCGGGCACTGCCGTCTCGCGGAGGAACCGCGAAGCTAAACAGAAGCGCCTGCGGGAGAAGCAGGCGGCGCTGCAGGCTGCGCAGGCCGGGAAGAGCCAGGTTGGGGTCAGGCTGCCCTTGGTTCTCTGAGACTTGGGAGGGGCTGGGGGAGATCGGCTGGGATCCAGACGGCTCTGGTCTACTGGGAATTAAAGCTTCCGTCTGTTCTTGCCCCAGTCACCTGCAGAACCCTCTAAGGTCTGGAGTCCTAAGGAGATAGTACTCTATGAAGTCCCCACGGAGCCCGGTGAAAAGAAAGGTGACTGCAGGGAACCTCACATCTCACCCTAACCCACTCGATCTGCTGTAGGACGTTCAGTAGTTAGCCGACCTCCCCTCTGCTTCTCCAGATGTCTCCCGGCCGCTGCCTCCTGCTTACAGTCCCCGATTTGTTGAGGCCGCATGGTACCCGTGGTGGGTGCGAGAGGGCTTCTTCAAACCAGAGTATCAGGTTAGTGCCTGGCAGAGGGCTGCTACACGCTCCCCAGGATAGGCCTTGGTGTTGGCGGGCACAGGTGAGCCTCAGAGTCAAGCTCATGTTGCAGAATCGGACGTTTTTTGCTCCTGGCTTCTGTAATGGTTTCTCTTTGCAGCCGCCAGGCACCCTCCCCATGCGGGCTGGCTGGGTCTTCCGTGAAGTTCTTTCTGCCTTGGGGGCACCAGAGGGTGCTGTTCTCCCAGGTAGCATCCAGTCCTCTTTTACCCACCGGCTTTCCTCATTTTCCTTAGGCAAAGCTGCCCCAGGCTACAGGGAAGACCTTTTCCATGTGTATACCACCGCCCAATGTCACTGGCTCTCTGCACATCGGCCATGCCCTCACAGTGTCCATACAGGATGCCCTCGTGCGCTGGTGAGAGGCCATGGGGGTTGCCGCAGTGCAAGTTTGGCAGTGGATGAGGAGCCAAGATCTCCCCTGATGGTGTTTGTGTTGCAGGCACCGGATGCGTGGGGATCAGGTCCTGTGGGTCCCTGGCACAGATCACGCAGGAATTGCTACACAAGTGGGTCTTTTGTTTACTTTTCGTTTTTTTTTTTTTTTTTTTTTTTTTTTTTTGGCGGAAAGTGTTCTCTTTCCCCAAAGCAACCTGACTTCTAATCCTACTTCAGGCTGTGGTGGAGAAACAACTGTGGAAGGAGCGGGGAGTGAGGAGGCACGAGCTGAGCCGGGAGGACTTCCTTAAGGCCGTGTGGCAGTGGAAGGAGGCGTGAGTCCATCCCTAGGGCTGCAGCTGTCCCCCCAGATGGCGGGCTGACTTCTTGCTTGCTACACCGCTTCTCCCAACTTGTAGCCCTCGGTTCTTTCTACCACAGCCCTAACTGCCTCAGGGCAGACTCTGGAATCTAGCATTTGTTGAGCTGTGCAAGCTTTGTGCGTGTGTGCGTTTATTTTCCCCTACTTACCCCACTCTCCCTTGCTTATATGTCATCATCTCTCCACCCGGCTGCCAGCTCTGCTGTCCCCCATTCCATGCAGCTGGGGCTGCCCCTCTGTCCCTGCAGACCTGTGTGCTGCTTTCATCTCAGCAAAGCCGTGCCGGGTGTGCCCGTCTGGCTCTGTTTGCTTATAGAGGTGGGGCCAGCGCCGCATGCACTTTGTTTCCCCCCAGCATCTGGTATGGCTGGGGAACTCTGGGTTTGGGGCACATTTGCTGACAGGAACCTCTGTTGCAGGAAAGGAGGAGAGATCTGTGAGCAGCTGCGTGCTCTGGGTGCCTCCCTAGACTGGGGTAGAGAGCGCTTTACCATGGATGCTGTGAGTGCCGTGCTGCAGCCCCTCTGGGTGTTGGGGAAGGGTGTTTAGAGACTGGTGACAGAGGGGGGGGGTTGTTGGATATGTTGGGGAAGGGAGGAGGGAATCCCCGGGTCCCTCGAAGGTGGGTTCAGCTGAGGGGATGTTGGATATGGACACTGGGCTCGTTCTAGGGCTCCTCAGCAGCTGTCACTGAAGCCTTTGTACGACTCCACAAGGCGGGGTTGTTGTACCGCAACCGTCAGCTTGTCAACTGGTCGTGTGCCTTGAAATCGGCCATCTCAGATATTGAGGTGAGGCCAAGAAAGACAAGCAGGTTCGTGAGCCCCGAGGTGGGTGGTCGAGTGGTGCAGAGCACAGGCTCATGTGAGCCAGGCTCCCTGAATTCAGCTGTGAGCCCTGCCGCTGGCAGCCGAGTGGCTCTTTGAGGCTTTAAGCCTCGGCTTCCTCAGCTGTCAGTCCGACGGTGGAGTACTGCCTGGTGGGGGTCTTGAGGAAAATAACAGATTCTGGCACGCTCAGCTCAGCACAGTGTGCCACCATAGCTTCAGAGCTCAGTGAATGTCCACCTTGAAAGGGGGCCCCCCAGTCCTTTGAATGGGATGTAGATAATGGCAGGGATTGGAGGGTAAGGCTGTGAGAGTGCATGGATGGAGGGCTGTGGGGATCTTGGGTGTGAACTTTAACCTTTCAGGTGGAGAGCCGGCCTCTGACTGGCCGCACGGAGCTCCGGCTGCCTGGTTGCCCCACTCCTGTGTCTTTTGGCCTCCTTGTTTCTGTTGCTTTTCCTGTGGAGGGAGAGTCTGGTGAGTGTAGTCCCCCAAAGGGTTACTTACCTCTGCTAGTTTCTTGAGTTCATGTTGGATTGCTGGGGCCCCAGTACGTTTGCATTATTGTGGGTACTTAACCCTGTGGATTCTGGGGGAAGAAAAGCCCATGTAGCTCCCCCCCCCCCAGCCTCTATTTTACTTTTTTATTTGAGATGGAGTGTTGGGGGGAGGGAGAGCCATGGAGCTTTTGAGCCTTGGAACCTACCCTAGCTCTCTAGCTTTCCCATTCTCAGGAGTTCCTTTCCCTTCTCTTTCTTTTTATTTTATTTATTTGAGAGAGGGAGGGAGGGAGGCAGGCAGATAGAGAGAATGAGCATGCCAAGACCTCTAGTCACCGCAAACAAACTCCAGACACATGGACAACTTTGTAAATCTGGCTTTACATAGGTACAGGGGAATTGAATCCAGGTCCTTAGGCTTTGCACCAAGCACCTTAACCATCGAGCCATCTCCAGCCCTCCCTTCTCTTTCTTTCTTTCTTTTCTTTTCTTTTCTTTTTTTTTCGAGGTAGGGTGTCACTAGCTCAGGCTGACCTGGAATTCACTATGTAGTCTCAGGGTAGCCTTGAACTCATGGCAATCCTTCTACCTCTGCCTCCCAGGTGCTGGGATTAAAGGCATGCGCCACCATGCCCAGCTCTTCTCTTTCTTAATAGACTGTCTCTTTTTCTACTACTATCCATGTGTTTATGGTCTAACCCTTAGTCTCAGGAAATAGGAACCTGGAAATTTTAGGAGGTCCTTCTGTGCTCAGATCCACACATTTGCCGAACAGCCCAGCAGGAAATACAATCCCAACAAGTAAATAACATTCAGAATCTAGTCATGGTGAAGCAGGAGTTTTCCAGTAAACGCCCCTTAGCTGTCCACCTGTCCCAGTGCTAATTCAAGAGACGGACTGTTTCAGACTCAGCTCCTGGTGACGCCGGTCTTCCAGACAGCTCCTATGCAGGAAGTCAAGGCCTGTCCAAGCCATAGATTAAGTAGCGATTTCTGCCTCTGTTTCTACTAAAGAAACAAAGGGAAGAGAAAAGTCATGTCACGGCCGTTGGGATGTTAGTATAATTCTGCAGGAGTCTGCCACTCAGGAGAGACGGAAGATTAGCTCTGAGCTGGGCATGGTGGGGCATGTTTGCAGTCCCAACGCTGAAGTGGGAGGATGACACCCAGAGTTTGGGGCCAGCTGCTCTGCAAAGCTAGTTCATGAGCCCCATCCCAGAACAAAACAAAGAAGATCAGTTCTGTGGTGTGGTTTACAAGTGGTCTGAGAAGTTCATAGAAGGGGAAGAGACGAGGATAGTCCAACGACTTGTCTTCAGTCACCTGAAGCGCACGCAGCAGTGACCAGGCTGATCTAGGCTCCCAGCAGGATGCTGGCTTTGTCACTGATACTGTCCCTGCTTCTTCCAAGCAAAATGTGGAGGGATTCCTTTCTGCCCACACTCTTGGGCCTCTGATCATGCCTTTCCAGGAAGCCTGGGTTTATATTCCATATTCCTTGGTCCTAGAGGCCTGCTCGCTCCACCACAGCTGCTCCTTGGCCCCTCCTGTTTCCAACTCTACCTGCTTCTGTGTGGGAGGAAAGGGGTGAGGCGAGGACCTGCCCCAGCGCTTGACTGTTTGTGTTCAGACGCAGAGGTCGTGGTGGGAACCACGAGGCCAGAGACTTTGCCTGGAGACGTGGCCGTGGCAGTGCACCCTGCTGACCCTCGGTACACGGTAGGTAGCCCCTCACATTGCTTGTGCGCGGCCCCCAGGCTCACCTTCCTTCAGTGGGCTCTGCCCTTCTGCTGGGCCGCGCCTCAGCTCTGGGGTTGCTCGGACTGCTCCCTTTGCTTCTCAGTGTCACATTTTTTCTCTAGCTCAGGCTGGTCAGCCGTGGTCCCCGGATCAAATCCAGCTGCTGTCTCTTTGTGTCAGCCACACTCACTGGTTTATGTATTGTCTGTGGCTGCCTCTTATTTTTTTTTTCTCTAATTCTGCCACAGTAGCAGTGGAAGAATTGTTCAGAAACAAAGTGAGCCTTCTCTATTTTTGGTTTTTCGAGGTAGGCTCTCACCCTAGCCCAGGATGACCAGCCTTCTTCTTCTTCTTCTTCTTCTTCTTTTTTTTTTTTTTTTTGTTTGTGTTTTTGAGGTAAGGTTTCCTCTGGTCCAGGCTGACTTGGAATTAACTATGTAGTCTCAGGGTGGCCTCGAACTCATGGCGATCCTCCTACCTCAGCCTCCCAAGTGCTGGGATTAAAGGCATGTGCCACCACGCCCAGCATTTTTAAAAATATGTATTTTATTTATTTATTTGAGAGAGAGAAAGAGGAAGTGAGTGAGGGAGAGAGAGAGAGAATGGGCGTGCCAGGGCATCCAGCCACTGCAAATTCCAGATGCATGCACCCCCTTGTGCATCTGGCTTATATGGGTCCTGGAGAATTGAATTGGGGTCCTTTGGCTTTTCAGGCAAGCTTAACCGCCAAGACATCTCTCCAGCCTCCCGGCATGTTTTTAAAAAACATTTTAGTTTTATTTATTTATTTGAGAGAGTGAAAGAGGCAGAGAGAGAGAGTGCTCCAGGGCTTCCAGCCACTGCAAATGAACTCCAGATGCATGCGCCACCCTGTGCATCTGGCTTACGTGGGTCCTGTGGAATAGAACTGAGGTCTTTTGGCTTTGCAAGCAAGCGCCTTAACCACTAAGCCATCTCTCCAGCCCTAATTGAGCCTTCTTGACTCACTCAAAAGCCTCAAATATTCACATTGTACCCCTAAAGGGAAAGTCTGCTGGCCTTGCAAGCAAGTGCCTTTAACCTCTGAGCCATCTCCCCTGCCCCTGGCCTCACTGTAGCTCTTTACCTTCTAGCATCCTCCTTCTTGTTCCTGGTGTTCTTATGTCCCAGTCCCCCACCCCATCCTGTGCCTGTCACTGACCCCTCCACCTTTATCTTAAGCATCTACATGGGCGACAGCTTCAACACCCCTTGACTGGGCAGCTTCTCCCCCTCATCACAGACAGCGCTGTTCAGCCGCATGTGGGCACAGGTGAGTAGAGGTCGGGGCTTAGGGAGGGAGAGGATTAGGGGCTGCGTGGATGGGGAGGAAACCAATAGGAAGAGGAAAGTAGAGACATCAGAGTGGGTGGCGGGAGTGACAGAAGGTGGGAGGGATGGGAGGTAAGATCTGAAGCCCAAGGGAAAGGTCCGTCAGCACTCGGGACAGTTCTGCTCCCCTAGGTGCGGTGAAGGTGACACCAGCTCACAGTCCTGCCGATGCTGAGATGGGGACGCGGCATGGCTTGACTCCCCTGAGTGTCATTGCGGAGGATGGGACCATGACCTCCCTCTGTGGGGACTGGCTGCAGGTGAGGCCGGCCTTTGCCCGACCTCTTCCTGGAGTGTTTCAACAGAGGCCTTGAATCTTTCCTCTCACCCTCCAGGGACTTAACCGATTTGTGGCCCGGGACAAGATAGTGTGTGCTCTGAGGGACCGGGGCCTGCTCCGGGGCCTCCAGGAGCACCCCATGATGCTTCCCATCTGCAGGTAACCACACTGAAATTCCTCACTAAACACGGTCTTGATAATGTAGCCCAGGCTGTCCTTGAACACTGGATCTTCCTGCTTCAGCTCCCAAGTGTTAGGATTATAAGCGTGTGCCACCACAAGAAAGGTTTCTGTGTCAGTTTTGTCCCAGCCACTCCCATAGTATGTGAGGGCCTTACCCTGCTGTCCCCCTTGCAGCCGTTCCGGGGATGTGGTAGAGTACCTGCTGAAGAGCCAGTGGTTTGTCCGCTGCCAGGAAATGGGAGACCGAGCTGCCAAGGTGCATTTGCAGTACAGGGAAGGGCTGGGCCTGGGAGTGGGGGAGCTCCTGAGAATTGGGATGAAGAAATGGGGATTGAGACCTCTTGTCCCAGAGGCTCTGTCGCCATAGTCACTGAGGACATTGTGTAGGATGGTGACAAGGCAGCCCAGAGACAGTGGGTTGTACCTTTACTCCAGCCCAGCTCTTCTTAGGTGGCTTTCACGCCCTTTCTCAGTTTTACACCCACTGCAGAGTTGGCGATGCACTAACTAATGGCCTTTCTCGCAGGCTGTGCAGTCGGGGGCCCTGCAGCTCTGTCCCTCCTTCCACCACAAGAGTTGGCAGCACTGGTTTGCCCACATCGGGTAAAGACACCGCCCCATGTGGAGGGGGGAGGGGGAGCCGCTGGTCACGCCAAGACATCGCTGACCTCTCTTCTCTCGGCAGGGACTGGTGTGTCTCCCGTCAGCTTTGGTGGGGCCATCAGATACCAGCCTACCAGATTGTTGGGGACCATGTGGAGGTTGGTTGGTGGCAAGAGCCTCTGCTGGGTGTCGGGGGACTGCTGGTGCTGCTCTCCGTGAACGTGCTTTGTGGTTTCTACTGTGGAACCTGGGTGACGGCTCCCTAGCTGGTTCCTTCCCTGCCCCTTCCGGAGGGTTCTGTCATGCTAAGAGGACTGTCTTCACAGAATGGGAGAACGAAGAGAGTCTTATATCCATCCCTTCTCACTGCTTCCACTGCTGTCCCTGGGCTTTGTAGGATGACTGTTGGGTAGTTGGGCGGTCGGAGGCCGAGGCCAGAGAAGTAGCAGCTGAACGGACGGGGAGACCAGCTGCTGAGCTCGCGCTGGAGAGGGGTGAGTGTCAAGTCAGGGCGGGCAGGGCAGGGCAGGGAGAGCGCTTGGAATGAGCAGAAGGTGAGTCTCTGGTCTCGCGTGAGGTTAGCCAGAAGGGTGGCAGCAGGAGCCAGACACCAGGGTTCCAGTTGTCCCCATTCCCTGTTCTGTTTCCCAGACCCTGATGTCCTGGACACGTGGTTCTCTTCAGCACTTTTCCCCTTTTCTGCCCTGGGCTGGCCCCGAGAGGTGAGGTGGGTTGAGAGGAAGAGTGTGAATGGACACAGCGCAGGTGACTGCTGGCCTTGGGGGCCTCATCTTTGCTCCTCTCATCTTCCTAGACCCCAGACCTTGCTCGTTTCTACCCACTGTCACTTTTGGAGACAGGCAGTGACCTCCTGCTGTTCTGGGTGGGCCGTATGGTCATGCTGGGGACCCAGCTCACAGGGCAGCTCCCCTTCAACCAGGTAACAGCACTCCAGTGCCTACCCCTTCCTGAGGATCCCTCGTACCCAACCGCCCTCCCTTCCAGCCCTAATGTGGGCTTTCAGGTTCACTTCCCACCCCGGTCCCTCCAGTACAGAGACCATAGGTCCAGGTCCCCCTGCTGACCCCTCCATGCCTCCAGGTGCTTCTTCATTCCATGGTTCGGGACAGGCAGGGCCGGAAGATGAGCAAGTCCCTGGGGAATGTGCTGGACCCACGGGACATCATCAGTGGGGTGGAGCTGCAGGTGAGGACAGAGGACCTGGCTGAGGAGAGACAGAGGGGTGAGGGACACTAGGTGCGGCTGGTAGGGGCCCACCTGTGACCTAGGCCAGCGACGTCCTTATTCATCCCCAGGTGCTGCAGGCCAAGCTGAGGGATGGGAACTTGGACCCCGGAGAGCTGGCCGTGGCCTCAGCAGCACAGGTGAGAGCCGTGGCTCTGGCTGGGCCTCTAGCTTGTGCGCTGGCTTCTGCGCAGCCCTGTAGCCTGATGGGCATTCACCACACTCTTCTTCCTTCGGTTGCAGAAAAAGGACTTTCCTCATGGAATCCCTGAGTGTGGCACAGATGCCCTGAGATTCGCACTGTGCTCTCACGGAGTCCTGGGTAAGCCCTGGTGTGATGAGCCCAAGGCAGTCACGGCCCACATAGAGCGGCTGGGTGAGGACACGGACTCCCCGTTCTTCCCCTGCAGGGGGCGACGTGCACCTGTCAGTCTCGGAGGTCCTGAGCTGCCGCCATTTCTGCAACAAGATCTGGAATGCCCTGCGCTTTGTTCTCAATGCCTTGGGGGAGAATTTTGTACCCCAGCCAGCCAAGGAGGTGAAAGGAAGGCAGCTGAACTCAAAATGAGGGCTTGGAAGAACACCGAAAGAAGGGATGGCAGGGAGTACAGGTGCAGCCGTCCAGGTCCTGACGCCCCTTCCTCCACAGCTGTCTCCCTCCTCCCCCATGGATGCTTGGATCCTGAGCCGCCTGGCCTCTGCTGCCCATGAATGTGAGCGTGGCTTCCTCACCCAGGAGCTCTCACTCGTCACCCACACCCTGCACCATTTCTGGCTGCACGATCTCTGCGACGTCTACCTGGTGAGCGGCTGAAGAGCGCCGGGTTCCTCCTGGGGTTGGGATCATGGCCAGAACCCTTCGATCCGTGGGGCCCAGTTACTCCCTCAGAGAGGAAAGGAAAGTTCCAGATTCTCCACCAGCCCCCTTCCCTAGACCGTGCTCTGCAGTGCAGCCCCGGCACCACGCGTTGCCTGTCAGTCCTGGAGGAGGGAGGAGCGACTTCTAGAAACCATGTATGAGTCAGGGCAGAAGTGAGAGGGAATTTCTTCAAGCTTCGTCCTTGCTGCGTTCAGAGTAGACTGAGGGCAGCTGCACTGTGTGAGAGCCTGATGGGCTTCAGACCAGGCTCCTCATGCGGGGTCCTGTGTCATTTCCCAGAGGGCTTGTCCTACTGATCCCTAGCTGCCCCTGAGCAGTCTTTCCCCATAGGCCAGGTGTCAGCATGTGTGCTTCTCACCCCTGGAGGTGCTGATGCCGATGGCTCTGGACCCCTGTCCCTACCTCTGTGGTTCTGGGGCCAAGGATGTAGCTCAGTGGTAGAGGTCTGCCTAGCGTGCTCAAGACACTCAGGTCCATCCCCAGCCCTTCAAGAAAAGCTGACGGACTTTCTAAGTTGCACGTCTCCTGGGATCTTCCTTTTGCTCACCTGTGGGGATTGCTGCTTTGCACGCCCCTGTGTGTCTGCCAGCAGTTCATAAAGGATCGTGGAGGTCAGCCATGCCCAGTGCTGTCCCTGCAGCTGCTCCTGCCTGCCCAGTGTCCTTACTGTGAGCGTGTTCTCTCACCCACGGGCTTTCTCCCCAGGAAGCGGTGAAACCGGTGCTGTCGCACAGGCCCTGCCCCCCGAGCCCCCCTCAGGTGCTGTTCTCCTGCGCAGATGTTGGTCTGCGCCTCCTTGCCCCACTGATGCCCTTCCTGGCAGAAGAGCTCTGGCAGAGACTACCTCCCAGGCCAGGTGGTCCCCCTGCACCCAGCATCTGTGTGGCCCCCTACCCCAGTGCCCACAGCCTGGTAAGTCATGGCCGTGGGATCTCAGAGCCCTGCAGGGCTTCTGGGGTCACCTCTGTTGGGCTTCATACTTTATGAATTATTCTTGCAGGGTTGCCAGGGTAATGGGCTGGGACGCATGTGCTAGTATAATTCTTTCTAGCTGTGTGACTGTGCCTGAGGTTCCCCATCCTTTTCTTTCCTCTGAGATAGGCAGGGTCTTGATGTATAACTGAGGCAGGCCTCAGACCTGTGTTCCTCTGAGTCCCTAGAGGAGGGTTTCTGGGTGTCACTACCATACCTGGAACACCCTCCCCCCAATTTTAAAACTAGGACATTAACAGTATACATCATGGTTGTGGTAAGGGTCAGATGAGCCAGTAACACAGTGTCCCCAAAATCTCAGGGCAACTTTAATGACTTCAGAGGGAAAAGGCTACAAATTTACCCAAATTTTTAATTAAATTTTAAAATATTTATTTATTTGCAAGCAGAGAGAGAGAATGAATCAGTGAGCACACCAGGGCCACCTGCCACTGCCAGCGAACTCTGTGCATCTGTGCACCTGGCTTACGTGGGTCCTGGGGTAGCTGCTGAGTTATCTTTCCAGCCCAAATTTCATTACTTTTGATGCTGGGGATTGAACCTTGAACCAGGGGCCTTGCACATGCTGGGCTATGCCATTCCCAGCCCTCTTTTTACTTTTTATTTATTTATTTGTTGAATTTTTTGACGTAGGGTCTTGCTGTAGCCCAGGCTGACCTGGAATTCACTATGTAGTCTCAGGCTGGCCTTGAACTCACAGCGATCCTCCTACCTCTGCCTCCGGAGTGCTGGGATTAAAGGCGTGTGCCACCATGCCTGGCTTACTTTTTATCTTTATTTAATTTTGTTTACTTATTTGTGTGTATGTGTGCTACAGCATGCATGGTGAAATCAGAGGACAACGTTAGGTATTAGTTGTGTACTGGGGAATTGAACCCACAGTTCAGTTGTAAAGCACAGGCTTTACAAGTAAGCACCTTTCATTGTTGAGCCATCTATCCAGCCCTGCTTTTTATTTTGAGACATGGTCTCACTTCGTTGCTTAGGCTGCCTTTCAGTTTGTTCTGTAGGCTAAGCATGTCTTGTGATCCTCTTGCCTCAACCCCAAAATTGCCTTTGTGCATTTGGGGTGGTAAAGTTTTAGGTTACGGGGCTGGGAAGATTACTCAGCAGTTAAAGGTGCTTGCTTATAAAGCTGGCCTGCCCCGGTTCAGTTCCCTAGTACCCGTGTAAGATAGATCCAAAAAGCAGTGCAAGTATCTGGGGCAAGAGGCCCTGGTGCACCCATACATATAAACATATGCACATGCAAATAAAAAATAAAAGCTAGGGCTGGAGAGATGGCTTAGCGGTTAAGCGCTTGCCTGTGAAGCCTAAGGACCGCGGTTCGAGACTCAATTCCCCAGGACCCACATTAGCCAGATGCACAAGGGGGCGCATGCATCTGGAGTTCATTTGCAGTGGCTGGAGGCCCTGGTGCGTCCATTCTCTCTCTCTGCCTTCTGCTCTCAAGTAAATAAATAAGTAATGAACAACAGAAAATAAAATAAAATAAAATAAAATAAAATAAAATAAAATAAAATAGCTAGAACGGGTGTGGTGGTGCATGCCTTTAATCCCAGCACTCTGAGAGATAGAGGTAGGAGGACTGCCAGGAGTTCAAAGTCACCCTGAGACTACATAGTAAATTCTAGGTCAGCCTGGGCTAGAGTGAGACCCTACCACAAAAAAAAAAAAAAAAAAGAAAAGAAAAGAAATTGAAAAACAGCAACAACAACAACATCAAAACTTAATTAGGGGAAAAAACAAAAACAGTCTTCGCCAGGCGTGTTGGCACACGCCTTTAATCCCAGCATTTGGGAATCAGAGGTAGGAGGATCGCCATGAGATCAAGGCCACCCTGAGACTACATAGTGAATTCCAGGTCAGTCTGGGCTAGAGTGAGAACCTACCTCGAGAAACAAACAAACAAAACCTTCTAGGTTAATTGTGGTGGTTGACAGGTTCAGTCAGAGTGGAACTCAGTAGGCTTCAGCCGCTGGTCATGCAAAACCTTAGCTACAGCCTCATCTGTTGCCTTGCTCCTGGTGCTGGAACATTTGTGAGGACAGACCTCGGGAGATGGGTGGCTGGGTAGAGGACAGAGCCAGGAGAGCTGAGGCTCAGCCTCCTTTGCTGACGCTGGGTCCCCTTCCCCAGGAGCCCTGGCGCCAGCCTGAGCTGGAGCAGCACTTCTCTCGGGTTCAGGAGGCTGTGCAGGCACTGCGCTCCCTCAGAGCCACCTACCAGCTCACCAAGGCCCGGCCCCGAGGTGAGACGGTCCCTGGGTGTCAGCAGGTCAGCCTGGGTGAGGGTGGCAAGCAGGACAGGAGCCGATGCCTGGGTGCGGGCCTGACGTCCCCTCCTTCTCCCCACCCCAGTGCTGGTGCAGATCTCTGAGCCAGCAGAGCAGGACCTCTTTCGGGCCTTCCTGGAGCCCCTGGGTACCCTGAGCCGCTGTGGGGCCGTGGGGCTCCTGCCCCCAGACACAGCTGCTCCCTCTGGTTGGGCTCAGGCCTCACTAGGAGACTCTGTTCAGATCCACATGGAGCTGCAGGTGACCAGGGGGTGTCTAAGCACAAGGGAAGGGCTGGGGAAGGGGCCTTAGGTGGCGGCCTGGGCCGGCTGCAGATGTCCCAGCCTCCTCTCCTTGTTCTTCCCAGGGCCTGGTGGACCCCCAGAGCCAGCTTCCTCAGCTAGCCGCCCGGAGGCAAAAGTTGCAGAAGCAGCTTGACAGCCTCTTGGCCAAGGCCACATCAGAAGGGGAAGCAGAACGGCAGCAGAGGGTGAAGCTCGGGGAGCCCGAGTCCCTGGGGGTGCGGACTGGGAGGCAGGTGCAGACCTGTGTCCTCACGTCCCCGTTCTCCCCTTGTGCAGCTTTCTTCCCTCCGCCTGGAGTTGTCCAGGCTGAACCAGGCAGCTTCTCACCTCCAACAGCTGATGGACGAGGCTCCCATCCCTAGGGAGCCCTGAGCTCTGACTCACATTCCAGACCTGGCTTTGAGGACAGTGGATCTGGCCACTGGGACCTCAGACATGGCACGGTCCACCTTCGTCATTTCATAATAGTAGAAGCAGGCCGGGCGTGGTGGCGATCGCCTTTAATCCCAGCACTCAGGAGGCCGAGGATCAGGAGGAGGATCGCCATGAGTTCGAGGTTACCCTGAGACTACATAGTGAATTCCAGGTCAGCCTGGGCTAGAGTGAGACCCTACCTCGAAAAACCAAAGATAAAACAAAAAGAAGGAAGCAAATGGCGTGGTGACCAGGACTGTGGCATTCTCCACTGCACATGTTCCTGCCTCCCCCTCTGCGGGCCCAGCTGGCAGTGGGGCGAGATTAGGATAAACTTACAGAATCCCAGCACTTCTGCGTGTGGTCTTTTTTCCCCCTTTTCTTTTCCCCAAGTTCACTTCTTGCCTCTCCATTGTGCTGACTGCCTGCTTCTTAGCTCCTGGCTCTGAGCTGCATGGGAGGGTTGGCCAGGCCGGGCCTGCTTCGTCAGAGGAAGGAGCTTCCCAGGGTCTTTGCTTCCAGAGTCACTTCTGCCAGGCCCAGGGCTTCGGGGGTTCGGGAAATCGCGTGCCCCTTACCTAAGTGCGCACCAGACACGCTGTGTCTGATGGGCATGCTCACAGATGCAGATATCCACCACGTCCACCCAAACCCCTCATCTCACCTCAGTGGAATTCAGGGCCTGCACGGACCTTCCTCACTGAGTTAGTCTGTCCAGCAGCTCTGAGTAGCTGCTTATGGCGAGCCTTTCACAGGCTGGGTCTTCCATGGTTGTAATCCTACAAAGGACTGACCTCGCCAGCGTCAGCTTCATTTTGAACAGAAAGAAATGTGCTCAGAGCCGGGTGTGGTGGCACACACCTTTAATCCCAGAGCTCCGGAGGCAGAGGTAGGAGATCACTGTGAATTCAAGTCCAGCCTAAGACTATATAGTGAATTCCAGGTCAGCCTGGGCTAGAGTGAGACCCTACCTCAAGCCCCCCTTCTGTCCCCAAAAAGAAAAGAAATGTGCGCAGAGAACGGAACAACTTGCCCAAGGCAGCAGGGCCTTAGGCTGGTTATTCAGTGATTGCCCAGGTACAGGTCTTGCTGCTGTAACCAGTCTTCAAACAAATGGCAGCTTAGACGCCAGGGGTGTTTCTGCTGCTGGGCATCGGCATGAAGGGCCCTGCAGTCATGGGTCATGGCTCCTTTAATCTTATTTCCTGCCATTCTGCCACACTTCCTAACTGCTCGTGATTGGCTCCAGTTCCTACATGTTTCAGTCCTCCTACACACACACACATACACACACACACACATATATAATTTGTTTGTTTGTTTTTTGTTGTTGTTTCAAGGTAGAGTCTTGTTCCAACCTAGGCTAACCTGGAATTCACTCTGTAGTCTCAGGGTGGCCTCGAACTCACAGTGATCCTCCTACCTCTGCCTCCCAAATGCTGGGATTAAAGGCGTGCGCCACCATGCCCAACTCTAGTGTTTCTTTTTATTTATTTATTTTTTCTTTTTTTCGAGGTGGGGTCTCACTGTAGCCCAGGCTGACCTGGAATTTACTATAGAGTCTCAGGGTGGCCTCAAACGCACGGCAGTCCTCCTACCTCTGCCTCCCGAGTGCTGGGATTAATGGCGTGCACCACCACACCCGGCTTCTTTTTATTTATTTATTTGTAAGCAGAGAGAGATAGAAGAGACATGGAGAGAATGGGCGTGGCCAAGGCTTCCAGCCACTGCAAAGGGATTCCAGATGCCTGTACCACTTTGTGTATCTGGCTCTATGTGGGTACTGGGGAATTGAACTCAGGTCATTAGGCTTTGCAGGCAAATGCCTTAACCGCTGATCCATCTCTCTAGCCTGTGAGTAGTAGTTCTTGAGCACCTGCAATGTGCTTATGCTGTTATGTACACAGATTCATCAGTGAACAAAGTAAAGATTTCGACCCTTGTGGTACTTTGATCCCAGCAGGGACCATCAAAAATAAACACATGCAGCTGGGCATGGTGGTGCATGCCTTTAATCCCAGCACTCAGGAGGCAGAGGTACGAGGATCGCCATGAGTTCAAGGCCAGCCTGAGACTACATAGTGAATTGCAGGTCAGCCTGGGCTAGAATGAGACTTTACCTTGAAGAACTGGGGGAAAAAAAAGCATGCAAATAAGTGAGTGATATAATATGCTTCCTTGTCATAAATACCAGGGAGAAAAGGGCAGGCAAGGTAAGGATAAGTGTGTGAGGGCAGGTAGGCTGGAGTATTCAATAAGGTAAGGATTGGAGTGTGAGGGCAGGTAGGTGTGAGTAATAAGGTAAGGACGACTGTGTGAGGGTAGATAGGTTGGAGTGTTTAATAAGGGTCAAGGTAGAACTTACAAAGGTTTAAACAAAGACCTGAAGTACAAGCATTAGCCAAGTGGACATCTGGGAGAAGAGGCTTATGGATAAATTGAAGAAAGAGCCAGAGGAAAGGTAAAATGTGATGTGTGCAGGGTAGAGCAAGCCAAGAAGTTATGAAGGTCAAACAGTTTGTGTGACATTGGCTACTTAGGGCTTGAAGATAGTGACTACCACACTGATGAGCACAGTATAAAACATTTGCATTGTCACAGATGGTTCTGGATTTATGACCCTGTGCTGTTTGAAGGATGTACTTTCCTCTTCTGAAGGGGAAACTCCTTTCAAGGATTGCATCAAGACGTTGCATCCTGCTGGACAGAATCTAGTCACATGGCCACACCTATCTGCAAGGAGGCTGGTGGATGGAGCATAATCTGTTTCCAGCTAAACTACATGACTCCAGAGGAGGTGAATGCTGGTAGGGGAGCTAGTCAGCTGTCTCTGGTACTCAAGCTGTGATGAACCCCAGAGCGTCCATTGTACTGCTACAGGGAAAAAATCTGGAGACCATACCCTGGTGATCCGAAGCCTGGAGATGTAGGAGTCAGGCTGAGGAATATCCTGTCCACTCCTTCAGCCTCTTAGGAACTCGGGTGATCTAGGGTCTGCACGCCTGTCTCCTGGGAGTCACCACCCCGCTGGTGCAAGCCAAGAACAAGTCATGGACCGCTGGGCTTCTTTGGGGGCCTCTGGCTACCTCTCTGGAGTTAGTGACCAGGAGGATGTGTAGAGAGGAGAGAAGAGGAATTCCTCTTGTTGCCTCCCCTACTTTCTATACTGCCACGGCTTAAGAGGTGCTTCCTGTTGGAGCACCCTACCACCTTGAGTCAGCTGTTTCCTCATAAGGTGGGAACAGGACTTGGGTGGGGATAGTTGGCAGAGATGGGGACTGGGAAGGATAGAGCAAACATTTCAGCATCCCCAAGGGATCAGGTCTAGGCTCCAAGCTTGTAGAGAACTGGCAAAAAGCTGAGGTGGTCTTGAGGAGGAAGGTCAGGCCTAATTGTAGGTGAAGGCTGGGTTTCTAGTCTGACATCAGTTCCTCCCTTCCATGTCCATCTGTGTATGGTGTGACGGGCCCTGTGGTATGTCCCTAGACAGCTTAACCATGTAGTCCTCACAACAGTCTCGGGGTTACTGGCCCATGTGGTCACAAGTCCACATAACTAGGTGGCACATGCTACTCTGACACCTGTCCCCTCTCCCAGCACTGGGGCCTGTGGGCCACTTCCCTCCACCCTGCACAGCCACACAAGCACATAAGACCCTTGGGGGGTCAAGGCACCATGTCAGAACCCATAGCCCCAAAGCTTCAGTGGGGGTTGAAACTGAAGTCCTGCTTAAGCCAAGATCTGTCTGACTTGTGATTTCTCAGCTGCGCTGGGATCTCAGGTGAACAACTCCCGTCCCTGAGCTTCAGTTTCCTTATCTGTAAAAGGCATCATGACACAGTCAACACGTTCATGCTGCGCTCAGGATTGCCAGCAGCACCCCTCTTACTCCTTCATCCCCAGGTGTTCCCTCTGGTGTGTGTTCTCTGTTGTGGGTGTGCCCCCGCAGTTACTCAACCCCCCAGGTGCCTCCAGGCCTCTGCAGGGTTGAGGGGAACCCATCCTGGAACCCTCCGCTCAGCTGTCCCGAATGTCAAGAGAGGTTGGCGTCTGGCTCCCTTTTCCTGCCCACTGTGCTCGTGGATTTACCAAGTCAACTCACTGGATTCTGGGTATTTATTGACAACACAGCAGGATGGGGGTCAAGTCACCTCCTCTTCCCAGGGGCCAAATGCCGGGGTTGCTCTCAGGCTCAGCAGATGAGGTGGTGAGGGGGTCCTTTGTGATGAAGGGTGATGTTGGTTCCTGATGGGAGGTGGAGGAGGAGGCATAGCTGGAACAGAAGTAGAAGGTGAGGCAGCCAGCCTCTAGGAGAGACCTACGCAGACTCAAACACACAGCACCATCTTTCCTTCCCTAAGAAGTACCTTGGTGAGCACTTCCTGAAAGCCGGAGTTGTGGGAGGCCTTCGCTTGAAAAGTCTCCTTTAGCTTCACTTGCAAAGTTATGCCTGGCCCTGAGAATACAGAAATGCCCCCCAGGACCCAGCAATCAGCACTGCATTCCTTCAAGGGTGTGGGCACCCTCCTGCCCCACAGATCTTCCTCACTGTCCTCCATTGCGTTTTGGATCCAGGCTAACCTGGATCCTCTGAAGCTCAGCACGGGGTCGCCTCCCTCCCTCTCGGGGACCAAGCAGTCCCATCTTCTCTGGGCACCCCTTGCTGAGGACCCAGGTGTCCACCCTCCATCCCTCACCTGTTGCCTGTGAGCTGCTGAGGAGGACCAGGAGGAGGAAGAGGGGCAGTGAGGACCCCATTGAGGCTACCTCAGCCACCTTGCTTCTCATAGGATGGAGATGTAGGAAGGAGTCCTGTGGCCTCTCTTCACCTTCGGTCCTTAGCACCTGTGTTTGGGAATCTGGGGATCGGAGGGCTCATTCGCTGGCTCTGGAGTAGAGGGTGGGTCCCAGCTTGCCCACCCCTACCCCTGACTCCATGCTTGGGGAGGAGCACCTCCCGCAGTGTCTGGATCCCACCCAAGCCTCAGTCTCTCCCTGGCTCTTGAGGGATTAATTATTAACTGCTGTTACTTGTCATTCCTGCCACTTGAGGGCTCTGGAATGTGGGCACAAAGGGGAGGGTAGATTAGGCCAAGCTCCTTCCCTGTCCAGGTGCCCTGCACCCTATACTCAGTGGCTTTCCAAGTGGGAAGTCTGGGTAGTGGGGAGTTTCCATCTTTGGATGGTTTGTTGTGTTGGTGGTAACATAGCCTAGAGACTCAGGTGAACGTCTGAGTTTCTCACATATCCTCACACATCCATGCAAAGGGTGTACCCACTGACTCAGAGCTCAGGAGAGCTGGAGCCCTTATTTAAAAACTAGGGCACAGGGCTGGAGGGATGGCTTAACGGTTAAGGCATTTGCCTGTAAAGTCAAAGGACCCAGGTTCGATACCCCAGGACTCATATTAGCCAGACGCGCAAGGGCATGCACACGTCTGGAGTTCGTTTGCAGTGGCTGGAGGCCCTGGTGTGCCCATCCTCTCTCTCCCCCTCTTTCTCTGTCAAATAAATAAATAAATACACACTTTAAAAAAAACAACAACTAGGGCACAGAGAGGATGATGACAGGTCAGTGCCAGAGATATTAGACCCTGTTCCTCCCAGCTGGGAACATGGGCATGCTCAGCAGTGATCCACCCAGCATGTAAACTCTGTCATTCACAAGGACACAGGCTCGGTATCTTTCTCTTTCTTTTAGTTTTATGAGAGAGACAGAGAATTGATGCACCAGGGCCTACAGCTACTGCAATCAAACAAACTTCAGACACGTGTGTGCCACTTGTGTGCACGTGTGACCTCGTACGCTTGTGTCACCTTGTGCGTCTGGTTTATGTGGGACCTGGCGAGTTGGACTTGGATCCTTAGGCTTTGCAGGCAAGCACCTTAACCGCTAAGCCATCTCTCCAGCCCAGACTATCGTTCTATCTGCCTCTTTCCTATACATCACCCTTTGTTCCCCTAAAAGCAATGGGATTGAGTGACAGGCTGGAAGTGAAGCACTTGGCAGGATTGGGGAAAGAGAAGCCAGAAACCAGGCCAGGGAATGAATGACTGGACGGACAGAGATGATTTACAGCCTACAGACAGTGGGCAGGAGGGACCCAGGCTTGTCCAGGGGAGCACAAAGACCCTGGTGGGAGGGAAGGTGGACAGAATCAACACACACTGGAGGAAAAAGCAGGCGGAGAGAGGAGAGCAGAGAGAGACACTCTGGGAATCCTGGGTTATTCTACAAGCATAGTGGAGCCCTCCACCTCTTTCCCAGCTGGTACCCCTCAACCCTTTCTGTCTAGTCACAGCTGACTTGGCTGCATCCAGGATTTCCTTTAATGTTTACGACAGTGCTCTGTGGTGGGTCCTAGATAACTTCCGGTTATGGGTGGAGGATCTAGGGCATGCATAGGTCTCCTGACCTGCCAAGGATGCACACCTCGACAGTGCTGGATTCCCAGGAGGCTCAGCCGCAGTACTAAGCTTCTGGGAGTCAGGTATCTGCACTGTCCCTGAACGTGACATGAGTCTTCCTGCTCATCTCTTGCCCCTTCCCTAGCAAAAATCAGAAAGCTTTGGACTAGAGAGATGGCTTAGTGGTTAAGCGCTTGCCTGTGAAGCCTAAGGACCCCGGTTCAAGGCTCAATTTCCCAGGGCCACGTTAGCCAGATGCACAAGGGGACGCACGCGTCTGGAGTTCGTTGGCAGTGGCTTGAAGCCCTGGTGTGCCCATTCTCTCTCTCTGCCTCTTTCTGTCTGTCGCTCTCAAATAAATGAATAAAAATAAAAAAAATTGTTTAAGCTTTGCTCACTGCAGCCATCTGGATCCCGGCTTCTGACCCTGTGGGTCTCATATGGAATCATGTATCAGGATGGGGGGCACAAAAAAATTGGCAACAGAAAAAGATTTCTGAATGTGCACACCAAAAATTAACTCAAACTGTAATGGAACTAAGGTGCTTCTGGGATGTTTGCCTGCGTGTCATCTGTCACGGGGCGTGACTGCGGCCTTGGTTCTGTACACACAGCACGGGCATAGTGCCACACGTGCCGTCAGCCCTCACAATGCCAGTGCGCACTGCCCAAAACGCTGAAGCTTAGAATCGAGACCACTGCCCGTTGTGAATAAGTGTTCTTGCTGTACACAAGAAGCCAAGATTTCTTCCTTTTTTTTGAGGTAGGCTCTCACTCTGGCCCAGGCTGACCTGGAATTCACTATGTAGTCTCAGGGTGGCCTCAAACTCATGGCAATCCTCCTACAACTCTGCCTCCTGGGGGCTGGGATTAAAAGGATTTAATTCTTTATGTAAAAGAAACAAGTACATCCATCTCATTAGTATACAGATTTGCCTTAAGCTTTTTCTGTTTTTCTTTGAGGTAGGGTCTTGCGTTAGCCCAGGCTGACCTGGAATTCACTGTGTAGTCTCAGGCTGGCCTTGAACTCAGCATCCTCCTGCCTCTGCCTCCCAAGTGCTAGAATTAAAGGCATGTGCCACCACACCCGGCTTTTTTGTTGTTGTTGTTGTTGCCTTAGTCTTAAATAAATGATAAACATTATATGTATGGCACAGAGTTGTTTTAAAATTTTTATTTTTATTTTAGAGAGAGAGAGAGACAGAGAGAATTGGCACGCCAGGGCCTCAGCCACTGAAACTGAACTCCAGATGCTTTCGCCATCTAGTGGGCATGTGCAGCCTTGCACTTGCCTCACCTTTGTGCCTCTGGCTTACATGGGATCTGCAGAGTTGAGCATGGTCCTTAGGCTTCGCAGGCAAGCACCCTAACTGCTAAGCCACCTCTCCAGCCCTTAAAATAGATTTTAATGACTTATTACCAGTAAATGTTGATTTGCGAACCTATATGTACTTAAATACCTGTGGTCATGTGAACATTTCCCAGGCAAAAAGAGGTGGAGAGGGGGAAGTTTTGAAGTGCTGGTATAGATGAGTGAGGACTCAGCTGCTCAGCCGCCCACCTACCCTGGGGTCTCCTGCAGGTCAGGTACACAGTAACCCACTTGTCACCCTTGTAACCCCCTCCCCCCAGCTCTGCTCTGAGGGCCCCTATGCCCTGACCCCGAGGGCTCTACTTCTGGGACTGAGTGGAGGAGTGACCCAGTGCTTTCTAGAGTCAGCTGGGACAGGCTTGGCCCCTGGTGCAGACCTCTTCCTGGGGGTGGTGATCCTGGTGTCCACAGAGGTCTGAGCATACTGGTTCTCCTGGGACTTAGATCTTTGGTAAGCTGGTGCTCCCCTGGGCCTGCAGGCTTAGCAGGGCACAGTGAGACCTGGGCAGGAACCTGGCTGCTGGTCCAGAGAATGTCAACTCTTCTAACTCTACCCTGTGGCTTTTCTTCCTTGTGCAATAGCTGGCCTGGCTCCAGCTGGGTGGGAGGGAGCTCTCTAAAACAGAGGCTGGAAGTCATGCCACTGTCATGTATATGGCATGTAATTATGTGTGTGTGTGTACTCATGTTTCTTTCTGTCTCCCACTATCTCTGGAACCCCTTAGAGCTCCCCGAAGTTGGGTCCTCTGCTACTGGGAGCATTTAGAGCAGTCTCCACATGATCAGGCGCTGTTTCTGCCCCTCATCCACTGTAGGGAGCTCTTGAGTTCAACCAGCACATGTACTCCAAGTGGAAGCCCTGTTTCCAGAGCAAGCTCTCCCTGTGGCTTGACAAGGGCCCTTCCTGCTGTTTTCCAGTTTATCAGCTTTTCCTCTGGTGGTTACTAACTATGTACCTACCTGACATCCTTTTGTGCCTACTTTGAGGTCATGAAAACATCCTCCTATGCTTCCTTCTAGAAGTTTTATCATCATCTCAAATGAATTTCTATGTATGGAGTGAAGCAGAGGTCATGATTCATTTATTTTTCCTTATGAATATCTAGTTATCCCAGAGCCATTTATTTTACTGCCCCCGCCCCCCAGGATTTGAAGAGCACCTTTGTTGAAAGTCAAGTGGCCATGTTGGCAGGCTGTGTTTGGGGACTCTCTCCTGGCTCTGTTTGCCCATTCTTACCTTGGCTTCATACTGCCTTGCAGCAAGCCCTGAGATTGCAGTGAAGGGCCTCCGCTTCTGTTCTTCCCTGATGCTGTCTTGGCTATTATTCTGAGTCCTTTGCTTTTAATAGAAACTTCATTTTTTACCAGAAATTTGGTAGGATTCCAGGGAGAGTGCCTTGGAGACCAGTTCTGCTTGGTTATTGCAAACCTCCAATCTCTTCCAGCGGCTTTCCCCCTCTGTCTTCCTATAACTTGTCTCCCTCATGGCACCCCTGGAACTACCCCAGTGGTGCTAGGCTTCCACACTCATGCCCCCATGGCTGAAGCAGCCTGTATTCCGAGTGTGCAGCGTCCTCTCACGGTCAAAGGTGCTCACTGATGCAGATGATGGGAAATGTGTCTTAAGGCAATTCTGTCCTTACTAGAGCGCTCTCTCTCTCTCTCTGTCTCACACACACACACACACATGCACGCACACAGATGGCAAAGCTCACCTCCATGCTGGCCTCCTGTGTTAGGACTATGTGTGCAGCTCAAACATGTAAGAGTTCTATCATCCCCAGTACTATAGGAGGAAGGAAGGGAGTGAGGGAGGAAAGAAAGGAAAGGAGGAAGGGAAAAAGGAAGGGAGGGAGAAAGCAAGAAAGGGAAACGAGAAACGTGATGCTGTTGCCAGCCCAAGCTCCATGGTTTATGGCAAACTTTTTTCTTCAGCTAGGAAGAGTAAACCTAACACAGAGGGTGGGGAGATGGCTTAGTGGGGAAACTGGTTGCTGTGCACTCATAAAAGCTGAGCCTGGCAGTGCATGTCCGTAATCCCAGTGCTGCGGAGGCAAAGACAGAAGGATCTCCAGGGCTTCCTGGCTAGCTGGTCCAGCCGATCAGTGAGCTCAGGTTCAGTGAAAAACCTGTTGCACAAAATAAGATGGAGAATGGTTGAGGAAGACACTCAGATGTCAACCTCTGGCCTCTACGAGCATGTGCACACACACAATAAATAAAAATGAAAAATAAGTAGGAGTAGGCTGGAAAATAATGATTAAAAGGTATAGTATAGGCTGAGCGTGATACCACATGCCTATCATCCTAGCACTAAGGAGGCAGAGGCATAAGGAACAGGAGTTTGGGGCCAGCCTGGGCTAGAGTGAGATCTAGTCTTAGAGTATAGTAGGAGCCAGGTGTGGTGGTGCATGCCTTTAATCCCAGCACTTGTAGAAGAATCATCGTGAGTTTGAGGCCACCCTGAGACTACATAGTGAATTCCAGGTCGGCCTGTGCTAGAGTGAGACCCTAACTCGAAGAAGAAGAAAAAACTTCAGAAAAAAACAAAACTGAAAAAAAAAAATAAAGTGAAGAAGAAAGTTGAAATCACCTTGGCCTCCACCTACCCCATGTCCCTCCTCTCCAGAGGCCTGGATCCTCTGGGTGGGGTTGTGACTAAAAGGGAGAGGCATTCATTCACAAATACTGATTCAAGCTTATTTTGAAGCAGAATTTCGTAGGCATGGCACTGTTGACATATCGGGCTGGACTGTTCTTTCTTGGTGGTAGAGGCTGTTCCAAGCATTACGGACTGTCAAGAACAGCCTCTCCATCCTCCCGCTAGGTGACAGCAGGTCACATCTCCACACTGTGACAAGAATCTCCCCTGGGGAGGCAGAGTGTTCCTCCACACAGAGAACCACTATCCTGGAGGCCAGGGTTGTTATAAGAAGGGTGCGTTTGTGGGCGGGGGGAACCAATACAAAGAATGGTTGGTGGAGCCACAGGGAAAGACCTGCCTCTGCCTCAGTTTCCTTGGCCTGTAGGACAATTTGCCTGTGAGGCAGGCTGCCCAGTTCTGAGCCGCTGCTCTTTGGTCCAGTTCCATGGAACCTCATTAATCTCCCATCAATCAAGCTAATGAGCAATTGGCCTGTTCTCATCCTATTGCCGGGTCCAGCCCTGCCTAGGGCGTAGGGACCAGTCACAGCAAGCAATGAGAGGAAACCACTTGTTCAGTCTTCTCGTGAGCCCCGGCTTCTGTCCTGGGAGTCCCCAAGCCTCTCCGCTTCCTTTGCTGCCTCACTTGCTTCAGGGAGGCATTACCCAGCCCTGCTTCCTGTCCACACAGGAGACTCACATTGCTTACAGTGCTTGGAGAGAGAGCCCAGGACCTATGCGAGCTAGGCAAGCCTTTCCACCAATCCATGTACCTGATTGTCTCTGCTCAAAGTTGGGGATGCTGTCGTGATGGGCCAAGGACCTTGTCCACAGAATGCTCACGTCCCAGGAGGCCCGCACAGCAGACAAACCAGAAACAGCGATGGACCTGGCTCCTCCCAAGAGCCCCAGGGAAGCCATACCAGGTGATACACACCTGTAATCCCAGCACTTGGGATCTGGAGGCAGGAAAATCAGAAGTTCAAGGCTGGAAGAGAGAAAGGGGGTGGGAGAAGAGTTAATCAAAATTAAAGATGCTATGAATAAGCCATGTGGAAACCTACTTCTTCACCAGCTAATAATAAGTATGTTAAAAAAGAGAGAGTTGGGCTGGAGAGATGGCTTAGTGGTTAAGACACTTGCCTGTGAAGCCTAAGGACCCATGTTTGACTCTCCAGGTCCCATGTAAGCCAGACACACAAGGTGACACAAGCACGCAAGGTCA
Organism: Dipus sagitta; assembly: GCA_036346955.1. NCBI lineage: Eukaryota > Metazoa > Chordata > Mammalia > Rodentia > Dipodidae > Dipus > Dipus sagitta. Next base: position 128,539,470 of record CM070779.1, on the reverse strand, counting down.
CACATGCACACAAAGTGGCACATGCATCTGGAGTTCGACTGTAGTGGATGGAGGCCCTGGTGCGTTCTCTCTCTCACTCATAAAAAATAATTAATAAGCCGGGAGTGGTGGCGCACGCCTTTAATCCCAGCACTTGGGAGGCAGAGGTAGGAGGATCACCATGAGTTCGAGGCCACCCTGAGACTACACAGTGAATTCCAGGCCAGCCTGAGCTAGAGTGAGACCCTACCTCAAAAACCCAAAAAATAAAAATGAAAAAAACAATAACAATAAAAATAAATAAGTAAAAAAGAGAGAGTCTAGGTAGAAGTGCCCTGGAGGCATGGATAATGCTGCGCCCAGAAGTCATAGGTTGTTACAAAAAAATTTCGATGTCGGGGTGGGATACCTTCCAGGGAGTTGTTGGTCAGGAAGGTCCCTGATGCTCCCTCACCAAATATTACAGGCTGTTGCCAAGGGTCTTGGTTACCCAGAAGAACTAGATGGGGGTTGGAGAGATGGTTTAGTGGCTAAGGTGCTTGCTTGCAAAACCAAAGGACCCAGGTTCAATTCCCCAGGACCCATGTAAGCCAGATGTACAGAGTGGGGCATGCATCTGGAGTTCATTTTGCAGTGTGCCCATTCTCTCTCTCTTTCTTTATCTCTTTCTCTCAAATAAATAAAAACAAAATACTTATATATCAGAAAAGGAACTAGATGGTAAGACCCTATTGCTGAAGACACCACAAGCTTAGGCTGCAGGTCACTAAGAAATCAAGCTGGAGCTAAGCTGGAAGACTCTTCTTTTTTTTAAATTTAATTTAATTTGTTTATTTGTACATAGAGGAGAGAGAGAGAGAATGAGAATGGGCATACCAGGGCCTTTAGTCACTGTAAACAAAGTCCAGATGTATGTGCTACTTTGTGCATCTGGCTTCATGTGGATACTGGGGAATCAAACCTGGGTCATTAGGCTTTGCAGGTCTTAACCACTGAGCCATCTCTCCAGCCCGGAAGTCTCTTCTCTGTTGACTAGTTGTCATAGTGCTAGAAAGAGCTATGCAGTGTGCAGCCGTTTGGAGGAGAGAAGTCATCATCAGTCTTAGCCAGCAGTGGACTCTGAAAGATTAGTAGCTGGCTAGCCAGGCCAAATGTGCCAATTGATGCAATGGTGGAATGTCTGTTATGGGAAAAACCAACTGTTCTCTAATTGGACTTGAGACCTGCTCCACAGGAGGGAATTTGTGCCTGGTACTGAAAATCTAATCAGAAGCCTATGGCTGAGGAGGACATAAGGCCTAAGGGAGAAACGACTACGGCTTGTTGTCTTGCTAAATGGATGGAATGGGCCACCAAACTGCCCTTCAAATACTTAGGTTTATGCCCACATATTAATGCTACTCTCACTTTTGGTTAGAAAAGCTTCTCTTTTCAAATGATGGTGACCCCTTGGGAGACTCAAAATTCACCAAAGTGCTAAGAATAAATGACAGAGTGTTCAGCACTAAGTGAGGCGTCTCTATCATGCCCTCCAAGGCTGCGGGACCATTGCATAAGAGATTGTGGAAAGAATGTAAGAGCCAAAGGAAGGAGAGGAATGTTTACAGTACTGTCTTCCAGACACAGAATGGCCATGATATTCGTGAACTCAACATGGCTGATGCTACCTACACAAGACCTGCATAACAGGAGGGAAAAATGATGATATCAATATAGAAGAGAGACTAATTAGAAAGAAAAAGGGATTTAGTCTCCACTAAATTTGGGAGCGATTTGGGAGGGTGATAGGAGAGGATTATGATCATGTTATATTGTCTATATGGAAGTTATCAATAAAAAGTTTTAGGGCTAGAGAAATGGCTTAGGGTTAAGGCACTTGCCTGAAAAGCCAAAGGACCTAGGTTCGATTCTCCAGGACCCACATAAGCCAGATGCACAAGGTGGTGCATGCGTCTGGGGTTTGTTTGCAGAGGATAGAGGCCCTGGCATGTCCATTCTCTCACTCACTCACTCTCTCTCTCTCTCTCATATAAATAAATTTTTAAAAAGAAGGAATCACGTTTTTTTTTTTAAAAAAAAAGTTTTAAATAGCTGGGCATGGTGGCACACACCTTTAATCCTAGCACTCGGGAGGCAGAGGTAGAAGGATCACAATAAGTTCGAGGCCATCCTGAGACTACATAGTGAGTTCCAGAGCTATAGCAAGACCCTACCTCAAAAAAAAAAAAAAAAAAAAAAAGATTTTAAATAAAAGAAGTTGAAGGAAAGGTCATCTAGCAGCGTATTCAGTTCAAGATCAGCCTGTGATACATGAGGCCCTGTCTCAAAAAGACAAAAAGTTGGCAAGTACCAGGGAGGCAGGGGGCAAGTAGATCCCTGGGGCTCAGTGTCTAGTCAGGTCAATGAGAGACCTTGTCTCAAAAAAAGGTGGGAACGACACTCAAGGCTGTAGTATGGCTTCCACACACATGTCCCTGCACACACCGCCCCCACCTCAAATGCAGAGTCCCATGGAGCCTTTCCTCCTGCTCCAGCCCCAGGAATTGCCACTGGCAGATAGGGTATGTCTCATGTTTGCCTTAGGCAGGGAATGGGAAGGAAGGGAGGTCTACCTTTTGGAACTGGGGAAGATAAGAGCTTTGAGGCAGAAGCCGCTAAGGAGGTGGGAGGAAGGTACAGCCGGGGCAGTAGCCCTCAGATGCTGGACTTCTCTCTGCCAAAGAGCTTGGCCTCAGTTGCTCGAAGGCTTCCACTGTCTGCATCCATGGTGAGGCGGGTGATGTCCCTTCACTCCGTGTGTGTCATTTATCTGTCCCTGCCTCTGCTATCCCCACAGCCTCAGATATGTGGAAACACCTGTCTGCACAGTGTGTCCCCTTCTCTGCTCTTTCACCTGGTCTCGAGGACAGCTCCACCCAGGGCAGAAAGTGTGACCATGTGTGAGTAAGGGGTGTGGAGCTGGTTGACGCCAGAGAAGCTGGAGGGCGAGAGCAAAACTGGAGATGGATGGTGACAGGAACCTCTCCCAGAGCCTTGGCCTGTCCTGAACCAGCCAGAGCTCAGTCCTTCCAGAACCTGGCCATCTGCTCCCCAGAGCCTACAGACCACCCTGCCAAAGCCCTTCCCTCCACCAGGGCTGGAACCAGAGGCTGCCACCTCCTGGTTCCTTTTCCCGTCCCCGGATCCCACCCCTTCGGTGTTAGCCAGATACCCAGCTCTATGACACAGCAGCTGCGGTCTCCCATTATCAGGGCACCCTGTGGGGTGCGGCAGCTCCATTTGCTTAAGGTTTAGTCCCGAGGGGCCCCAGCCCCCATGACGTCAAACCTGACCCTTTATAAGGTGAAGGGTCCCTAGCCCATGGTCCCCAAGTGGCTGCCCAGCTCCATCATGGCTCAGTCAGCCAGGAACCTCCGTTTCATCTTTGGCTTCCAGTGTTGCCTGCTCTTCCTCCTAGTTTCTTGGGAGGCAGGTAAGATGTCCACGGGGCGAAGGGGTCACAGTCCATGGGGATAGAAGTTACGGAGGGTTTGTCTCTTAGTATTGGTAGAGCTGATGACCCGTCAGAAAGGTGGGTGGCGTGAACTGCTCCTACGGCTGCCTAGGGTGTTCAGTGCACAAGTTTTTCAGCTGAGGGACATGCAGGAGAGGAAATCTTAGCTCTTCTCGGCTCCTTTTGAGACAGTCTATACTGCACCTTATCGGCGGGGTCTTCTTGGAGCTTGCATAAAAACTCGATGTGGGGGCCCAGGAAATGGCTCAGGGGGTAAAGTGCTTGGCTTGCAAGCATGAGGAACTGAATTTAGATCCCCAGAACGCACATAAAAATTAGTCCCAAGGAGCTGGGCGTGATGGTGCACACCTTTAATCCTATCACTCGGGAGGCAGAGGTGGAAGGATTGCTGAGAGTTTGAGGCCACCCTGAGACCACATAGTGGATTCCAGGCCAGCCTGGGCTAGAGTGACACCCTACCTGGAAAAAACAGAAACAGAAAAAGGAGGGGCGCTGGAGAGGTGGCTTAGCAGTTAAGGTGTTTGCCTGCAAAGCCAAACGACCTCGATTCAATTACCCAGGACCCATGTAAGCCAGATGCACAAGGGGGTGCAGGCGTCTGGAGTTCGTTTGCAGTGGTTGGAGGTGCACCCATTCTTTCTCTCTGCCTCTTTCTCTCTTGCTCTCTCAAATAAATAAATAATTAGTCCCAAGGGACCCTAGCCCCCATGACATCAAACCTCATGACTTATAAGGTGAAGGGTCCCTAGCCCATGGTCTCCAAGTGTGATGGCACGTGCTGGTGTTCTCAGCAATGAGGAGGTGCAGTAGACGTACCACTAGGGCTGCCTGGCTGGCTAGCCAGTCTAATTGAATCAGTGAGCTCCAGGTCAGTGAGAAACCCTGTCTCAAAAAAAAAAAAAAATCGTGAGGCTGGGACGATTTCTCAGTGGCTAAAGGTGCTTGCCTGCAAAGCCTGCTGGCCTGGGTTCAGTTCTCCAGTACCCACATAAAACCAGATGCACAAAGTGGTGCATGCATCTGAAGTGTATTTGCAGCTGCAAGAAGCCCTGGCATGTTAATATTCTTTCTCTCTCTCTCTCTTTCTCTCTCTCTCTCTCTCTCTTTCTCCCATTCTGTCTCTTTCCCTGTCTCAAATAAAATTAATAAATAAATATATTTTTTAAAAATATTCTTTTCACAGGGTGTAGTGGTGCAGCTTTAATCCCAGCACTCAGGAGGCAGAGGTAGGAGGATTGTCATGAGTTCGAGGCCACCCTGAGACTACATAGTGAATTCTAGGTCAGCCTGAGCTAGAGTGAAACCTACCTCAAAAAAACCTAAATATATATATATATCTGTCAAATAAATAAAAATAAGGCTGGGAGAGATGGCTCAGCAGTTAATGTGCTTGCCTGCAAAACCTAAGGACCCAGGTTCAATTCCTGTGTCCAGATGCACAGAGTGGCTGATGCATCTGGAGTTTGTTTGCAGCGGCTAGAGGTGCTGGCTCGCCCATTCTGTCTCTGTTCTCACTATGTCTCTCTGCTTGCAAATAAATAAATATTAAATGCCAAATACTACATACATTTTTAGCTGGGTGTGGTGGCACATCCCACTCTGGCTGACCCATCACCAGTACAATGGGAGGATGCTGGCGGCCGGTGGCAGCAGTTGGGGCATAACATACTCAGCACTAGGCATTGCTCTGGAAGCTTCATCCATGTTTATTTATTTATTTAACCTTCATGGCAGCTCGATGAGGTCCTGTTCACATCTGACAGTTGGGAAACATCCTATGGCTTCAATAAGAAAATAAACCCGGAAGAGCTTGCTGAGCAAAACAGACACCAGGAGAGGATGGCGGCGTCAGTTCCCGTAGTTGACAGGCAGTGCTGGGACTGACCACAGGCGGAGATGCCAAACACAGGGCATTTTGGAGGGGGCCTAAACATGGCGGGGAGGGTCTTCATAAGATACACATGCAACAGTAGATTTGAGTCCCCACATTTCTGATAGTCACAGGGCTGCAGAGGTGCAGTTTGGGTGCTCCAGCCGGTTTCTTGTGTGAGCAGCCGCTTTTCTGGTAGTGTTGGGGTAAGGGGTGACACCAGTAGGGGACTCCTTCCTTGAGCTCAGGGTCCTGCTGGGGCCCCATAGGAGAGCAGGGCAAGAGACCCTGAACACATTTCAGCACTTCTGACAGGTCTCCATAGTGCGCTCTGTCCCCACACTGACTCGATGCAGGATCCGTCTTACCTGGAGGGTCTGGGGACAGAGCGCCAGAGCCTCCCTGCTCCTTTCTTGCCCGCTTCTCTCCCCGCTGTCGGGCAGATGTCCACCTTAGGTTCTCTCCACCTTGCGTCTAGCTGCCGCGAAGGCAAGCGGAGCCTGTAGGGGGCGCAGGGGAGCGAGCTCCACAGTCAAGGCGCAGGTGTCCATCCCTCACCCTGGGTCAGCGGCACTGGCGGGGACTCAGGGTATGTGGCATCTGAAATGCCTGCTACAGCTTGACTGGGCGGAATGCAAGGAGGGCATGGGGAAGGCAAGGAGAAAAGAGCTCTGGAGGAGAAATGAGTGTCCCGGAGGGATCAGCGTTAGGTGGGGAGGGTTTGGGGCTGGGGTCAGGTGGGACTGGGGTATAGATCAGGCCTGGGCACATGCCCAGCAGAGAGGGAAGTCAAGAGAGGCAGGGACAAAGGTGTGTGAAACCAGCTGGCTCACTGTTCTGGCCTGTCCCTGGGCATTTGTCCACTGGCCCATTTGGCACCCAGACTTAGCTAGGACCTGGAACCCCCAGAGCTTGCTTCATGCAGTCCCAGGACCACAGGTACAGAGCTCAGATTAAATCGTCAGAGGAAGCTCAGGTGGAGGGGGTGGGCGGGGGTATAAGGACTGGGGCTGAGGTCCTGAGGAGACTCTCAAGAGGACATTCTCCCACAACGAATGTGACAGAAATGATGTATGCAGCCAGGCATGGTGGCACTCACCTTTAATCCCAACACTCGGGAGGCAGAAGTAGGAGCGTTGTTGTGAGTTTGAGGCCAGCCTGAGACTACATAGTGAAATTCCAAGTCAGCCTGAGGTAGAGTGAGACCCTATCTCGAACCCGCCCCCCACCCCACCCCCCCACACACAAAAAAAGAAATGACATATGCTCATTGTAAAAATAGAAAAACTTAGAGGGGGGAATCTCTGAGGAGGCCTGAATCCCCAAGCCTTCTTTTAAGCATCCTGTGGCCTGGGTCTGTTCAAGCCACAGTCTGAGCTCTTACTGCACAGGCATTCTGGCAAGCCTTTTTCCTCTATTCTTGCAAATAGAGTAAGCACTCTGTGGAGCAGGGCGGCAGCGGACCTCAGGAATATTCTGGGTGATGCTGAATGGACAGAGACCGCAGACCTGAGTCCTTAGCAGCCCATTCTTCTTCTTCTTTTTTTTTTTTTTTTTTTTTTGGTTTTTCTGAGGTAGGGTCTCCCTCTAGCCCAGGGTGACCTGGAATTCACTGTGTAGTCTCAGGGTGGACTCACAGCGATCCTCCTACCCCTGCTGTGATTAAAGTTGTGGGCCACCATGCCCAGCCAATATACTTTTTAAGCAGGTGACAGAAGCAGAGGAAGGAGCACTATAGAATTTGTTTTTATTCACAGGCTGGAGAGATGGCTCAGGGGTCAAAGGCACTTTCTTGCAAAGCCTGCCAGCCTGGGTTCAATTCACAGTACCCATGTAAAGCCAGATGCACAAAGTGGCATGCGCATGTCTCTAATAAAAATAGAGCTGCTGCATTCCCAAGCAGTCCTGAGTGGTGACCAAAGGCCAGTTTCTTCTGTGGATTCCCTGCTAGTACTTCATTGACCAAAATGACCTTTTCATTTAATTTGTTTGAGAGAGAGAGAGAAAGGCGGGGGCGGGGGAGAATAGCCATGCCAGGGCCTCCAGCCACTGCAAACTCCAGACACATGTGCCACCTTGTGCATCTGACTTACATGGGTACTGGAGAATTGAACCTGAGTCACTTCTCTCCAGCCCCAAAATGGTCTTTTTAGATCTGTACTGTAGTAAGCAAAAGGAACCTTCTAGGGAAATAAAAGCCACTAAGGGCAGAGCTCTGAGTGAAGAATTGGTCAAGTCATTGTGAGGCTCTCTGCTCTATGATTTCCTTCAAGGAATTCCTCAAGCTTCAAGTCCATATTTGACAACTGGATTTCCTCCATTGTGGAAATTAAAATGTTTATTATGTGAGGCAGATAACATCAGCTTCTCTGAGTCTAGACTATGATCTTGTGGTTAAATGACAATTGGTGCCCCAGATATTTGTTGGCCAGTTGGTCAAGGGCCTTCCATCAACATCATTTCTTCTCAAGGGCTTGATTACTTGAAGTTATCCCATAATTTTCCAATTTTTGGAAGTAACAGATATGTTTTCTTTCTTTCTTTCTTTCTTTTTTTCTTTCTTTCTTTCCTCCTTCCTTCCTTTCTTTTTTTTTCTTAATGTGCACAACAAAAAGGTGTCAGTAAGGCTTATAAAGTTTTAAAAATTTTTTATTTTAAAAATATTCTTGGGCTGGGGGTTGGGGATTTAGCTCAGTGGATGAGCGCTTGCCTAGCAAGCGCAAGGCCCTCGGTTCGGTCCTCAGCACCGAAAAAAAAATATATATATATATATATATTCTTGGGCTGGAGACAAGGCTTAGTGGTTAAGGCGCTTGCCTGCAAAGCCAAAGGACCTCAGTTCGATTCCCCAGGACCCATGTAAGCCAGATGCACAAGGTGGCGCACATATCTGGAGTTTGTTTACAGTGGCTGGAGGCCCTGGTGTGCCTATTCTCTCTCTGTCTCTCTAGCTCTCTCTCTTTCTCCCATTCTGTCTCTTTCCCTGTCTCAAATAAATTAATAAATAAATACATTTTTAAAAATATTCTTATTCACAGGGTGTAGTGGTGCAGCCTTTAATCCCAGCACTCAGGAGGCAGAGGTAGGAGGATTGTCATGAGTTCGAGGCCACCCTGAGACTACATAGTGAATTCTAGGTCAGCCTGAGTTAGAGTGAAACCCCTCAAAAAAACCTAAATATATATATATATATTTTTTTTTTTTAATTATTTATTTGCAAGGAGAAAGAGGGAAGGAGAAATGGGCTTGTCAGGGCTTCCAGCCACTGCAAATGAACTCACTCTATGCATCTGGCTTTACGTGGGAACCAGGAAATCAAACCAGGACAGCAAGCCTTACAAGCAAGTGCCCATAACCACTGATCCCTTTCTCCAGCCCTTTTTATTTATTTTTCATTTTGCATATATGTGGGGGGGGCTCACTGCATGTGTAGGTACAAGTGCATCTGTGTGCATGTGGAGGCTAGAGGACCACCTCAGGGTCATTCACAGGAATGCCATTTTTTATATACATGCATGTGTGTATACATACTCACATATGTATGGGTGTATGTGGGTGCATGTGTGTGCACATGCATGTGGAGGCCAGAGGACCACCTCAGGGGTCATCCTCAAGAATGTTGTCCACCATGCTTTTTTTTTTTTTTTTTTTTTTTTAGTTTTTCGAGCTAGGGTCTCACTCTAGCCCAGGCTGACCTGGAATTCACTATGGAGTCTCAGGCTGGCCTTGAACTCACATCAATCCTCCTCCCGAGTACTGGGATTAAAGGCGTGCGCCACCACGCCTGGCTCACCATGTACTTTTTGTGTGCATGTATGTATGGTATAGATATGTGCATACATGCTCACGTGTATGGGTGCATGTATATTTATGTGGGTGCATGTGCATGTGTATATGTATATACATGTTCACATGTGTCTGGATACATATGTATGTATGTGAATAGGTTCATGTGCATGTGCATGTGAAGGCCAGAGGCTGATGTCAGGTGTCTTCTTCCATCACTCTCCACCTTATTTACTGAGGCAGGATCTCTCACTTGAACCCAGGGCTTACTGATCCCCAGGGCATGAGGATCCTCTGTTTCTGCCTTCTGAGTGCTAGAACTACAGGTGGGACTTGGGTTTTTCCATTACCCTCACTCCCTTTTTGTTCTCTCCCCCACACATCCTTCAAGCACTGAGTTCCTAGCACCAATTCTCCTTGGCAGTAGAGAGGTGGGTGGAACGGGGTGTTCTGTGCCTGGGAGTGGGTCCAGATTCTGGTCCCCACCTTGAGCTAACAATGCTGGCAATCTCAGTTATGTAAGTAACCACATCTCCCCAGGCCCCCATTCCTCCCTGGCGATCTGGCTTTCATTATCCTGGCCAGAATCAGAGATAGGTCCTCTGCCCCTGTGCAGTTGTTTTCTCATGGAATCAAGGCACATATCCCGTATCTGTCCATTGATAGCGGTGCTTTCCTTCCCACCCTGTCCCTAAACATAGCGAGTCCCTCCCAGACCTGCAAGGAGATAACCTTTCCCTGTCAAAATCACCACCTTCATCTATTCCCAGACAGGTGTGTGAACAGGGGGACCCAATTGAGGACCCCATGGAGAGTGACAACAAGGATTGAGTCATTGGGTCCATTTTTCTACAACCAGACCAAGCTTCATCAAGATGAAAGTTTTCCATTTTCCTTCTCTAACTGCCCTCCATCTATGTTTATTTTCCTCTCACTCACACTCTGTCCACCTGGGAAGTTCTCCAGAGGCTGACCTCAGTTTCTCACCTGTTTTTTGGAATGGAGCTGACGGGCTCTAGAAAGATGGGGATTCGGGTGTTTTACTCCTTTTCCTCTCATCTCTGCCATGCCAAGGGGGTTCCAGGACAAGGTGCCAGTCAGCCCCTGCTGCCACAACCCCACAGCATGGCAGGAAGTGGCTGCTAACAAGCACACAAGCAACAATTAACAGGATATGTTAATAAAGGTGTTTTGAGCTAAATCTTAGCTGCCGGGGGAACACGGAAAGATGCCAGAAGAGCTCTGAGATGGGAGTTGAGGAAAAGATGTGAGAAGGGAAGGAGGTCACATCTTGGATGCAGGTGCAGCCTGAGACAGATCTAGATGTGAGAATGAGGGCTAGAAGTCGTGGCATTCTGGGGCCAAGGAGATGGTTCAGTGGGTAAGAGTACTGGCAGCACAAGCATGAAGACCTGAGTTAAATCCTTCAGCACCCATGTAGAAAACTGGGCATGGCTGAAGTGGGCAGAAATAGGTGGATAACTTTGGGCTCCCTGGTCAGCTAGTCTGGCTGAAAAGTGGGGAGCTGCAGGTTCAGATTCAGTGAGAGAGTGTCTCTCTCTCTCTCTCTCTCTCTCTGTCCAGGAAATAAGGCAGAAGAGTGATAGGAGAGGACACCCATGTCCTCCTCTGGCCTTTGCAGTGTGTGCACGGGATGTGCACATCTGCCCACACATGTGGCTAGACTATGTGCACACAAAGAAAGAAATCATGGTGTTCTCACAAGGCTGGCTGGGGGCACACAATGCGGACCCGGGGGGTGTGGACACAGAGGAGGAGGCTCTTTGAGTTGCTTCCATTTCGAATTGGCTTTTTCCAACCTCCTTCCCTCCACGGGTGCTTCAGAACTTAAAACTGGCACCTCCTCAACATCCGGTCGTTTGTCCCCACTCCCTGCAGGTGTTGTTCATGGTGCTTCCTCGGACCACATTGCTCTGCGCTCTGATCAGCGACCTTCAGATTTCCCTACACCTGTGGGAACCCAGAAGCCCAAACGTCCCTGCACCACCGCGCGCCGCCCCAAACTCACAGACAACCCCAATGACACACAGCCACACAGCTCCATAGCTCCCCATGGACAGAACATCAGCAGCCAAGGAAAAGACCCAGTGGTCCGGAATGGACGCTCGATTGGTGATGGCTCCACAAATGGGCAGAAAATGCCAGATGATAAAAATCATACAACCTCAGCACCCAAGGGCAAATCGACTTGTAAGACCACACCAAACAAAAGCAGGGTAACAAGGACCTCCGGGCCAACTTCGAGACCCATGGAGAAGGGCCCTACCATTTTAGATGATAAAAGTAACCCTTCACATAGGACAACTCCTTTCCATAGCCCAGAGATCAGCAGAGCAACCGCATCTTCTTCTACAATGCTGTCACACAAGACTACAAGAATCCTGGGAACATTAGAAGGAGCTGAAAGTCACAGAACTACATTTGCCTCAGGTAAGCCCCACCTAAGGACTACAAAACACATCAAAGAGACAACATCAGTCACCAAGAAGACCACAAGACCTCCATCAATGTCTACAGAGGATAAGAGAGAGACCACAGTCACCAAGAAGACCACAAGACCTCCATCAGAGTCTACAGAGGATGAGAGAAAGACGATAGTCACCAAGAAGACCACAAGACCTCCATCAGTGTCTACAGAGGATGACAGAGAGACCAAAGTCTCCAAGAAGACCACAAGACCTCCATCAATGTCTACAGAGGCTGAGAGAGAGACCACAGTCACCAAGAAGACCACAGGACCTCCATCAATGTCTATAGGATATGAGAGAGAGACCACAGTCACCAAGAAGACCACAAGACCTCCATCAGTGTCTATAGAAGATGAGAGAAAGACCATAGTTACCAAGAAGACCACAAGACCTCCATCAATGTCTACAGAGGCTGAGAGAGAGACCACAGTCACCAAGAAGACCACAGGACCCCCATCAATGTCTATAGGATATGAGAAAGAGACCACAGTCACCAAGAAGACCACAAGACCTCCATCAATGTCTACAGAGGCTGAGAGAGAGACCCCAATCACTGAGAAGACCACAAGACCTCCATCAATGTCTACAGAGGCTGAGAGAGAGACCCCAATCACTGAGAAGACCACAAGACCTCTATCAATGTCTACAGAGGCTGAGAGAGAGACCCCAATCACTGAGAAGACCACAAGACCTCCATCAATGTTTACAGAGGCTGAGAGAGAGACCCCAATCACTGAGAAGACCACAAGACCTCCATCAATGTTTACAGAGGCTGAGAGAGAGACCCCAATCACTGAGAAGACCACAAGACCTCCATCAATGTCTACAGAGGCTGAGAGAGAGACCCCAATCACTGAGAAGACCACAAGACCTCCATCAATGTCTACAGAGGCTGAGAGAGAGACCCCAATCACTAAGAAGACCACAAGACCTCCATCAATGTCTACAGAGGCTGAGAGAGAGACCCCAATCACTGAGAAGACCACAAGACCTCCATCAATGTTTACAGAGGCTGAGAGAGAGACCCCAATCACTGAGAAGACCACAAGACCTCCATCAATGTTTACAGAGGCTGAGAGAGAGACCCCAATCACTGAGAAGACCACAAGACCTCCATCAATGTTTACAGAGGCTGAGAGAGAGACCCCAATCACTGAGAAGACCACAAGATCTCCATCAATGTCTACAAAGGATGAGAGAGAGACCACAGTCACTAAGAAGACCACAGGACCCCCATCAATGCCTACAAGATATGAGAGACAGACCATAGTTGCCGAGAAGACCACAAGCCCTCCATCAGTGCCTACAGGATATGAGAGACAGACCAAACCAGATTATGAGACGATGACACAAGTTTCATCAAAGTATACAGAGCACCCAGAAGAAACCACATCAACCACTAGGAAAACCCCAACAGCCTCAGAAAGTCTAACAATTTTTTGGAGGAAGACTACACAAGGCCCTGAGTCCACAAAAGTCATAGAAAACTCAGAGCAAACATCAGTAGTCCCAGAGACTGTACCACCTCCAATAAAGGTCACAGAAGACAAGTCCACTATGACCTCTCCACAATTAAGTGAAACTGAAGGTACACACCACAGACCCATGGGCTCGTTGACACTCACCACATCTAGAGCTGATACGAATTCCATCACGAGCCATGCCCAGCAGAACACGGATGGCTCACCGGGAGGCCTCCATGCTACTGCCACAGGAGAGAACGACTCGTTCCCTGCATGGGCCATAGTTATTGTGGTTCTGGTAGCTGTGATCCTCCTTCTGGTGTTCCTTGGCCTGATCTTCTTGGTAAGAGAAATCAACTCTTATTTATTTTGTTTTATGCTTTGGTTTTTCGAGGTAGGGTCTCACACTAGCTCAGGCTGACCTGGAATTCACTATGGAGTCTCAGGGTGGCCTCAAACTCTTGGCGATCCTCCTACCTCTGCCTCCCGAGTGCTGGGATTAAAGGTGTGTGCCACCATGCCCTGCTATTTTACTTTTTTAGAGAGAGAGAGAGAGAGAGAGCGCATTGGCATGCCAGGGCCTTAGCCATTGTAATCGAACTCCAGATGCTTGCGCCACCTAGTGGGCATGTGTGCAACCTTGCGCTTGCTTCACCTTTGTGCATCTGGCTTACGAGGGATCTGGAGAGTAGAACATGGGTCCTTAGGCTTTGCAGTCAAGCACCTTAACTGCTAAGCCATCTCTCCAGCCCAGGAAATGAACTCTTTATAGTGAGAGTTGAGGACAGCTTAAGGCTCAGTGTTAGAGGGATCTAATAAAGGAAAAGAGACATGGTGGGGGTGGAGTGTGGTAATGGAGGGGTGGTGGTGAAAACTGAGGACAAAAACAACAATACAGAAAATGTGAACAATTGGATTGCAGAGGGGAGGCTGTGGCTGAGATGGCTCTGACAGTCAAGTGCTTGCTGTGCGAGGTTGAGGACCTGATTTCAATCCCTATCACGCACATAAAAGCTGGCCATAGTGGCGCATGCCTGTAACACCAGTGCTGGGGAGGAGGAGACAGGAGGGTGTCTGGGACTTGCTGGCTGGCTAGCCTAGCTGAATTGGTGAGCTCTAGGTTCAAGTAGAAACCCAGTCTCAAAAAAAAAAAAAAAAGCCGGGCATGGTGGCTCACACCTTTAATCCCAGCACTTGGGAGGCAGAGGTGGGAGAATTACCATGAGTTTGAGGCCGCCCTGAGACTCCATAGTGAATTCCAGGTCAGCCTGGGCTAGAGTGAGACCCTACCTCAAACACACAAACAAACAAACAAAAAGACAAAAAGAAAAGGTGAACAGTTGAAGAAGACATCCAATGGCGACTCTTGGCCTTCACGTGCATGCACACATATGCACACACAACTTCTGTACCCTATATAATATGAACACACTCGCACACACTACACACACACAGACTGGGAAAGAGAGGATTTGGGTGTGATGATCAGGGTTATTAGGACAAGGAGGATGGAGTGGGGGTGTCGGAGATGGAACCTGAGGCTCGGTGTATAGGTCTGGGGCTGGAACAAGGATCAAAGCTTGGATGGAATCTCGGGAAAGGAGTAAAGTGAAGGTGTGGAGTCAGTGAGGAAAGAATCAAGAGCCTGATAGGTGAGCCTGGGCACGGTGGTATGCACTTGTTATCCAAGTGCTGGGGAGGGGAGGAGGGTGGGGGTAGGTAGATCTCTGGGGCATGTTGGCCAGCCTGTCTATCCTAATTAGGAGAGCTCCAGGCCAGAGAGACCCTGACTCAGAAAAGGTGGCTGAAAGCCAGGTGGGGTGGCACACACCTTTAATCCCAACACTTGGGAGGCAGAGGTAGGAGGATTGTTGTGAGTTTGAGGCCAGCTTGAGACTACAGAGAGAGTTCCAGGTCAGCCTGGCCTAAAGTGAGACCCTACCAAAAAAAAAGAAAGAAAGAAAGGGAAAGGTGGATGACATTCCTGAGGAGTGGACACCCAAGGTTACCCTCTGGCCTCCACACATGCACATTCACATACATCTCACACACACCGTTAAAAACAACCCACGAGGTGGTGTTGAAGAAAGACAGCGGCATTGCAATGGGTCTTACTCCTTCATCATGTCAATCTTAGGTCTTCTGTGCCACTCGGACACGCCACGCACTGACCCGGAGCACTGAGGACAACGACCCAGAGGAGAGCGTGGGGCGTAATTCCTACCCCGTCTACCTGATGGAACAGCAGAATTTGGGCATGGGCCAGATCCCCTCCCCACGATGATCTCTTGGAAGGCACCCACCCCTAGCTCTTCCAGGCTCTACCTGGTTTCCAGACAATGAATTAGACTCACAGTTCCCATTTCCTGGACTCCAGAGAGGGCAGTGAATACTGACGGTCAACAGTATTAACCCTCCATCGACTGTGTTAGATGAAACTACTTGGGCAATGAGATGATGAGGAAGAAACATGGACACTTTGAGGGAAGAGAAGAAAGAATGAATAATACAAGTGTGGTCTGTAGAAGGTGAGGCTCTGAAAATGAGAAGGTATTTAGTGGACAGCTAGGATGGAGACTTGAGTCCTGAGAAGGCCATGCAAGGCCAGAAGCCTCAGAAAGCAATGCTGCAGGCTGACTTGTGGGGGTGGGTCCCAGGAAGCAGAAGGGATGAAGGCAGAACCCCAAGTTACAAGTCTGACTTACAGTATTTGCACCCACCATCATTTAAGAGTTGTGTGTACAGACTGATCCAGGATATTTGCTCTTCTGTTTTTAAATAAAATTTTTAAAAAAGACCTTAGGAGAAGAGGATTTATAAAACTTTGTTTTCTCCTCTCTCCATCCTCTGGAGATGGATCATAAACATCTCCCTCTTCCTGCCTTACTTTTCTTGGGTGTCTATGAAAGGGCTTACTTTGGCCTGCAGTCTCTCCCCCACCCGGCCTCAGTTCAGACCTTCCCTGACAACATTCCTACTCAGCATTTGTGTTCCTGTTTCCTCCACCAAAAGAGAGTCCCAGCTTTGTCTTGCATGAGTCACCCACCTCCTCTATGCCCTCCCATCCTCTTTCCTCATACCTCCTGCCATGTTCTGATTTTCTTCCTTGTAGGCAGTTAAGCTGAGCGTGCTGAATGAATTGTCCCTCCAACTTGTTACGTATTGATGGAGGGGCAGTGGGCAGTCTTCTTATATCTGTTGGTCTTTTTTTTTTTTTTCACTTAATGATATATATATATTTTTTTCTTTTCTCAATTTTTATTAACATTTTCCATGATTATAAAAAATATCCCATGGTAATGCCCTCGCTCGCCCCACTTTCTCCTTTGAAATTCCATTCTCCATCATATCCCCTCCCCATCTCAATCACTCTCTCTTTTATTCTGATGTCATGATCTTTTCCTCCTCTTATGATGGTCTTGTGTAGGTAGTGTCAGGCACTATGAGGTCATGGATATCCAGGCCATTTTATGTCTGGAGGGAGCACAGTTGTAAAGAGTCCTACCCTTCCTTTGGCTCTTACATTCTTTCCGCCACCTCTTCCGCAGTAGACCCTGAGCCTTGGAAGATGTGATCGAGATGTTACTCAGTACTCCAGTCACTTCTATCCAGCATTATGATACCTTCTGAGTCATCCCAAGGTCACTGCCATCTGAAAAGAGAAGATTCTCTACCAAAGTGAGAGTAGCGTTAACATAAAGGTATAAATATTAAGAAAAGTGCTTACTGGGCAGTTTGATAAGCATAGTATATACATTTTTCCAGACATCAGCAGATGTTACACCCCTAGGGCTCATGACTACCCCTGTTTTAAGTTTTCAGTATCAGGGATGTATTCCCCCCCATGGAGCGGGCCTCCAGTCCAACTGGAGGGCAGTTGGTTTCCACCATGACAGACGTGCTATATCTGTTGGTCTTTTATTTTATTTTATTTTTGTAATAAATACAACATGTTTATAAAGTAAGGACACCATGGACTCTCATTGGGAGAACTGGCTGGGGCTCCTGTCTCTCACTGTGACCTTCTGGAAGACCAGGAGCAGGTGGGGAGGAGAACAAGACAGGAGTTCTTTAAGGCGCTGTGAGAAGGAGATAGAATTTTTGTTGTTTAAAGATTTATTTTCATTTATTTATTGAAAACACACAGAGAGAGTAATAATGGGAGCACCTGGGCCTCTATCCACTGCAAATGAACTCCAGATACATGCACCACCATGTGCATCTGGCTTATGTGGGATCTGGAGAATCAAACCTGGGTCCTTAGGCTTCACATGTAAGTGCCTTAATTGCTAAGCCATCTCTCCAGCCTGAGAGATAGAATTTTTGTTGTTTCTAAGATAACTGGTGAAAAAATGAAAGAGGAACAATGTGTCGCTTAATAAGCAAGTTTTTTTGTTTGTTTGTTTGAGGTAGGGTTTCTCTCTAGCCCAGGCTGACCTGGAATTCACTATGTAGTCTCAGGGTGCCCTCGAACTCATAGCGATCCTTCTACCTCTGACTGCTGGGATTAAAGACGTGTGAGACAGGGTCTTATCTCATTATGTAGACCAGGCTGACCTCAAATTTGCAGCCATCTTGCCTTTTCCTCTTGAGTTCTGGGATTGCAGGCATGCACCTACCATTAATAACCTTAAAACACATGTTTTTTTTTCCATGCAGGTTCATGTGTATGTGTGTTAATATGTGTATGGGTGTGTGTTGCAGTCCGGTTCGCATTGCTGGTAGAAATCACCCAACCAAGAGCAGCTTGTGGGAAAAAGAGGTTTATTTTGGCTTGCAGGCTCGAGAGGAAGCTCCATGATGGCAGGGAAAATGATGGCATGAGCAGAGGGTGGACATCACCCCCTGGCCAACATAGGTGGACAAAAGCAACAGGAGAGTGTGCCAAACACTGGCAAGGGAAAACTGGCTATAATACCTATAAGCCCGCCCCCAACAATACACTGTCTCCAGGAGGCATTAATTCCCATATCTCCATCCACTGGAAACCTAGCATTCAGAGCACCTAAGTTATGGGGGACACCTGAATTAAATCTCTACAGTGTGTGAACACATATATGTGTGTAGCAGCCAGAGGACAACCTGTAGTATCATCCTCAGAAATGCTACCCACCTCTTTTTTTTTTTTTTTTTGATAGGGTCTCTCATTGGCCTGGAACCCAGCAATTAGGCTGGACTAGTTAGCTGGTGAACCCCAGATACCTGCCTGCTTCCATCTCCCAGCACCTGGGATTACAGGCACATACTACCATGCTTGGCTTTTTTTTTCTTTTTCTTTCTTTCTTTCTTTCTTTTTTTTTGAGAGAGAGAAAGAATGAGAATGGACATGTCAGGACCTTCAGCCTGTTATGAACTCCAGACACATGCGCCCCCTGTGCACATGTGTGACATTGCATGCTTGCATCACTGTGTGGCTACATGGGACTTGGAGATTTGAACATGAGTTCTTAGGCTTCTCAGGCAAGCGCCTTAACTGCTAAGCCATCTCTCCAGCCTATGCTTGGCATTTTTAAATATATATATATTTTTTATTGACAATTCCTATACTTACAGACAACAAACCATGGTATTTCCCTCTCCTCCCCTCCCCCAATTTCCCCTTCATAACTCTGCTCTCTGTCATATCCCCTCCCTCTCTCCATTAGTCTGTATTTTAATTTGATATCATCTTTTTCTCCTATTATGAGGGTCTTGTGTGGGTATTGCTAGGCACTGCGAGGTCTTGGATATCGAGGCCAAATTCTATCCAGATGGTTGTATGTAAGGAGTGGTACCCTTCCTTTGGCTCTTATATTGTTTCCGCCACCTCTTACACAGTGGACCCTGAGCCTTGGAGGGTGTGAGATGTTTCAATGCTGGACACTCCTCCGTCCCTTCTTCTCAGCACTATGTTGCCTTTTGGGTCACCCCAGTGGTCATCACCATCTGAAAAGAGAAGCTTCTCTAACCAGAGTGAGAATAGTATTAATATATGAGTATGAACATTAAGTGTAGTGCTTTCAGGACAATTTGGTGAGAGTAATATATGCATTTATCCAGACAAGAGCAGGCTTTCTACCCCCTAAGGCTCATGACCTCCCCTGCCATAGGCTTTTGAGTAGGTTTTCAGTACCAGGCATGTATTCCCTCCCATAGAGTGGGCCTCCAGTCCAATTAGAGAGCAGTTGATTTCCCCCAGAGCAGACATGCCACTATTGCACTCGTTCAGTCATTTGGCCTGTCTGGCCAAACTTGAGGGTCACAGTGTCCACTGTTTTCACCGCTGATGATTTCTATCTCCCATAAGACTGCATACAGTGCAGCTTTTTCCAGCTTTCAGTTGGCTGGGCTACAGGGAGGTTTTCTGCTCAGTACCAACTTGATTTCTCAGTGACTTTGCCACTCAGGCATGTGAAGTCTTCAGCAATAGAGTCTTACCATCTCTTTCTCACTGCTTGGCATTTTTATGTGGGTACTGAGGATCAAACTCAAGTTCCTCATACTTGTAAAGTATGCACTTTACTGACTGAGCTTTCTCCCCATTTCCATAAACAAGTACTTTTTAAAAATATATTTTAAGCCGGGCGTGGTGGTGCACGCCTTTAATCCCAGCACTCGGGAAGGCAGAGATAGGAGGATCACCATGAGTTCAAGGCCACCCTGAGACTACATAGTGAATTCCAGGTCAACCTGGACTAGAGTGAAACCCTATTATGAAAAAAAAAAAAATCTATCTATCTATCTATCTATCTATCTATCTATCTATCTATAACTTATTTATTTGAGAGAGAGAGTGAGAGAATGGACACACCAGGGCCTCCAGCCACTGCAAACGAACTCCAGATGCATGCGCCTCCTTGTGCATCTGGCTTACATGAGTCCTGGAGAAGGCCTTAACCACTAAGCCATCTTTCCAGCCCCATAAACAAGTTTTAAGCATCCATTTGAAGTATCTGTTACATTACATCCATTACATAGTCTGTCAAGGATATAAAGAAGTACAAGGCATATTTCTCATCTGAGACACAAATACAGGAACATTAAAATTAAATAATTCCACACATCATATCTCATGAAGTACTGTGCAGAATATAATACTTCTCTGATTAATTAATGCCAATATTTACTGGCAGGCCATCTTTCCAATCTGCTCCCAAACCTTGTGTTGGTTCTCCAGAACCCTGCCCATTACCCACGTAGCCTTCACACCCTACTGTGCCAAGGGCCTACGGATCCACCTCCAGCAGATGCAGTCAGTAGGGCCACGGGTCATTACTTGTGTCTTTTAGCATCTTCATTCCCTGACATGCATGTCACTGAATCACCTGGCCCTAGCTGTCTTTTTTTAAAAATATTTTTTGTTTATTTTTATTTATTTGAAAGTGACAGACAGAGAAAGAGGCAGATAGAGAGAGAGGGAGAATGGGCATGCCAGGGCCTCCAGCCACTGCAAATGAACTCCAGACGCGTGTGCCCCCTTGTGCATCTGGCTAATGTGGGTCCTGGGGAATCGAACCTTGAACTGGGGTCCTTAGGCTTCACAGGCAAGTGCTTAACCACTAAGCCATCTCTCCAGCCCTGGCCCTAGTTGTCTTTAGAGCCCAAAAGTCTCTCTGGAAGTTCCACCACAAACTAGGTTTGCTAAGGACAGAATAGAATGTGAGTCTCAGAAAGGAGGTAATCCCAGGTGACAGAGGGACGTCAGACTTATGCTCCTGGTGAAAATTTGTAGCAGTAAATGGCTCCTGGGCTCTGGAAGGTGGCAGGGGCACTGAGAGAAGGATGTGTGGTTTTCAGTGGTCTGGGTAGATGGTGGCCCAGCATAGCTGCTGTATAGGAATGTCATGCCCTGGAAGGGATGCTAGACCCCTTAACCCCAGGCTCTGACCATGTATTCCTGATGTCTGGACCCCAGTAAAAAATAGAGCAAGCAGGGCGTGGTGGTGCACCCCTTTAATCCCAGCATTCGGGAGACAGAGGTAGGAGGATCACCGTGAGTTCAAGGCCAGCCTGAGACTTCATAGTAAATTCCAGGTCAGCCTGGGCTAGAGCAAGATGCTACCTTGAAAAACCAAAAAATAGCCTAGTGTGGTGGCACATGCCTTTAATATCAGCACTTGGAAGGCTGAGGTAGGAAGATTACTGTCAGTTTGAGGTGACTCTGAGACGACATAGTGAATTCCAGGTAAGCCTGGGCAAGAGCGAGACACTACCTTAAAAAACAAAAAACAAATAAATAGTAATAAATTTAAAAATTAAGCAAAATACAAACGCTTTTCCCCTAGAGTTTAAATATCCAACGGAAGACTGCTCCCCTGAGAGGGCAGAGAAGAGCTCTTTCTTTCTTCACTAATTACCACCTGGAAATCCACCGGAAATCCTTTAATGACTTCTGGGCTGGGCCAGCATTAGGGATAATTACTTAATGAGTATGTCTATAGGGAAAACACTCACACTTGTGTCCCTGGCTTCCAGGGAGGTCACTTTAAGGACCGGGACTGCCCAAGACCCGCAGGTGTGCTGGGCATTGGGGCCCCCCCCCCCCCGAGTCTGAGGCCCTTTCCTTCTCTCCAGGCTCCTGGGCTGGTGGATTTGGGACTTCATTACTGTTGTCTAGCGGCTCCAGTAGTGGGTACCTGCCAGTCAGCACGAAGCCTGCTCTGAGCCCTCTCCTCCCAGCGTGGGCTTTACTGGGTCAGTTTCTGCCCCAGTTGCAGACCAACAGCTGGGCTTAGCTCCCACTGCCACAAATCAATAATAAAACTACCCACCATTAGCCTCCTGGGGCATCGCACCTGTCGACCCTCCCAACATGCTTGGAGTTCTTCCTAACCCAGGCTGGAGAGGAGCCTGTGCAGGTACATCCACTGGCCCCTGTGGCTCAGAGGTGCTGCCGCTTCCTGTCCTCTGTCCAATCTCACTGTGGCCCTTAGAAGAGCCAGGTTCCCTGGAAGGTGCGTGAGAGGTGACAGGGACACTGTAGATGACACCTAAGGAATAGAGTGTGACTGAGGTATGTGCTGGAGTGCTCTATGTCTCCTCCAGAGTCCTGGTTTCACCGGAGTCCTCTCATTCCTTAAGCCTTCCTCTTCTGACTCAGTGGCCAGGGCCCTGGCAGAGCCTTCCCCACCAGCATCTGCCAGCTTCTGAGTCCCACTAAGTGGCATTTAGTGTCTTGTTCTCCATCTTCCCCTCCTAGTGCCCAACATCCTTCCAGCTGCCCCTGGAGACCCAAAGACTGGGGACACAGTCATCTTTACTTCCTCCCCCCCGCCCCCGCCTTGTAACCAGGTCTCTGTCCCAGAAAATGGGACATTCCCAGATCCTCAGAGCAAACAAGTTTCTTCTGACTTCTGTCCCAGAGTGTGCGTCTCCTCTCCTCTGACAGGCTTGACACTCTCTTTCCATCCCTCTCTTCCCCACATATTTCCAGGAAGTATGGCTTCAGAGATGCTGCTTCCTGGAGAAGGAGGGTCCAGTCACAAGGACAAGTGCCACAGAGATGGCCAAGTGAGAAGAGAAATTAACTAGACATATTGAGGACCAACTTTGGAATCCAGGAGTCCATCCTGTCAGTGCCAGGCAATCCTGGTTGTGGAGGTTTGAATGTAAATGGCCCCCTAGCCTCAGATGTTTTCTTAGCTATTTTTTAAAATATATGTTATCTATTTATTTTATTTATTTGAGAGAGGGAAAGAGGCAGAGAGAGACACAGAGAAAGGGAGAGAATGGGCGCACCAGGGCCTCCAGCCACTGCAAACAAACTGCAGATGCATGCGCCTCTTGTGCATCTGGCTTATGTGGGTCCTGGAGAATCAAACGAGGATCCTTTGGCTTTGCAGGCAAATGCCTTAACCACTAAGCCATCTCCCCAACCTGCCTCAGATATATTTTTTAATTTTTTGTTTATTTTTATTTATTTATTTGAGAGTGACAGAGAGAGAAAGAGGCAGAGAGAGAGAGAGAGAGAGAGAGAGGATGGGTGTGCCAGGGCCTCCAGCCACTGCAAATGAACCCCAGACACATGTGCCCCCCTTGTGCATCTGGCTTACATGGGTCCTGGGGAATCGAGCCTCGAGCCAGGGTCCTTAGGCTTCACAGGCAAGAGCTTAACCACTAAGCCATCTCTCCAGCCCCCACCTCAGATATTTTTGATTAAGCTTCCTACTTAGTCTCCTGCAAGTAGAGCCCTGCTGAAGGAGGAGTGTCACGGGGGGGTGGATCTAGGTGTGTGTCCAGAGTCAGCTCCTGCTTCCTGGTGCTGACTGTTGTCTCTGCTGCGGATGTGTGATGAGGTGAGCCAGCTTCTTCCACCATGATGAAGCTTCCCCTGGAATCTGTAAACCTCCAATAGACTCGTTCCTCCCACAAGCTGCTTCTGGTCACGTGTCTGCCTCAGCAATGAGAAGGTAACAGAAACCCTGGTCCTAGCTTTCAGTCCTCTTGCTCTCCATACGATACTGAGACACCAGGCCTCAGCGTCCTCTTTGCAGCTGCCCCTGCTCCAGGACCCAGGTGCTGTGAATAACAGCTTCCATGTGGATTAAGACGAGGAGAGCGACATTAGCTCCTGCCTCCTGGGTCAGGCTGCTGCTGCTTCTCTTCAGAACCCTTGGATAGGTAATGATCTGCCAGTTAATCAGTACTGTCATCCCAGTACTTAGGAGGTAGAAGCCAGAAGATCAGAAGTTCAAGGTCATCCTTGACTACATAGAGTTCAAGGCCAGCCTGGGCTACATGAGACCCTCTCTCAAAAATAAAAAGACCTTAAATGCATATTTTGGGGAGGGGTTCAATGAAATCTTAAGGTTCAAAATTGCTTCCTATCATGATCTTACTTCTGAAAAACAAATAATTTAGCTGCATCTGATATGAACTGAACTGTATCCTCACAAACTCGTGCTAAAACCCTTCCCTAATGAGATACATCTGAAGAGAGGTTGTTAGGAGGCAAAGTTACATGAGATCCTAAAATCTGTGTCCTAACCTCATAGGATGATGGCCTTATAAAAAGAATGAGTCTCACCAAAGTGCCCAGTAAGCACTTCTCTTAATGTTCATACCCATATATTAATGCTACTATCACTTTTTGTAGAGAACCTTCTCTTTTCAGATGGCAGTGACTTTAGGATGACTCAGAAGGCACCATGGTGCTGAGAAGAAGTGACAGAGGAGGGCGCAGCACTGAAATATCTCTCTCACACCTTCCAAGGCTCAGAGTCCATTGTGGAAGAGGTGGTGGAAAGAATGTAAGAGCCAAAGGAAGGGTAGGACTCCTTACAATGTGCTCCTCCAGACACAAAATGGCCTGGAAATCCATGACCTCACAGTGCCTGACACTACCTACACAAGACCATCACAATAGGAGGAGAAGATGATGACATCAAAATAAAAGAGAGACTGATTGAGAGGGGGAGGGGACATGATGGAGAGTGGAGTGTCAAAGGGGAAAGTGGGGGGAGAGAGGGAATTACCATGGGATATTGTTTACAATTATGGAAGTTGTCAATAAAAAAATTAAATTAAAAAAATTGTGAGTTAGAGAGATTGATCTCTCTCTATGTGACATAGTAAGAAGGCGCCATCTGCAAGCCAGGAAGCGAGCCCTAACCAGGAGCCAGACAGACCAGCAGCACCTTGACCTTGGACTTCTGAGGCCATCACTTTCTCATATGACACATCAGTGTCCACCCTGGCTTCCACTCAGTCTATGAGACCACTACAGCCTTCACCAGAGCTCCTGGGACAACTTCAAGGACAGTATCCTCCATACAAACTACAGCACCTGATCTATTTACCACAGTGTTTGTCTTCCTCCGTGACAGTCTCTGAGAGCACCACAGAGTCTGTGCCCACCACAACCTCCGAGACCTCTTCAGCCTCTTCCACAGATGTTGTTTCCAGGTGCCAGGACCACTGGAACCAGACTAACCACCCTGACCTTTGTCACCACAACCCCCGAAAGGGACTCCACATCTCTGCTGTGACTGGGACAGCTGCAAATATGCCTGGCCTAAGCTTATCTACTGAGTAAGTCAGCACCGTCTCCCCCTCAGCCGTCAGGACCACCTAGCATCTGTCCACGATCCAACCACCTCTCCTGGAGCAAGTGCGGCCTCCCACACAGCCAGGCCAGTGTCCATAGGCACAGCACAGTTTGTGTGAGCCACACCCCCACACATATGGTCAAGCCAAGTGGCTATTTCCAGCCTTGGGCCACCATCCTCATTTCCCTGGTTGTGTTAGCGACAGGTGTCACATTCATCTGGAGTTTGTTTGCACTGGGAAGAGGCCTTGACAATCCCTCCCTCTCTCTATCTCAATCTCAAATAAACAAATAAATTTTAAAAATTTAAACTACAAAGCTGGGCATGGTGGTGCATGCTTTAATCCCAGCACTAGGGAGGCAGAAGTAGGAGGATTGTTGTGAATTCAAGGCCACCCTGAGACTACATAGTGAATTCCAGGTCAGCCTGGGCTGGTGAGACCCTACCTCAAAAAATCAAAAAGAAAAAAATTAAAACTACAAAAGGGAGGCTGGAGAGATGGCTTAGCCATTAAGGCACTTGCCTGCAAAGCCAAAGAACCTAGGTTCCATTCCCCAATACCCACATAATCCAGGTGCACACGGTGGCGCACGCGTCTGGAGTTCATTTGCAGTGGCTAGAGGCCCTGGCATGCCCATTCTCTCTCTTCCTCAAATAATAAATAAATAAATAAATAAATAAATTTATTTTTATTTTATTTTATTTTTGGTTTTTCGAGGCAGGGTCTCACTCTAGCCCAGGCTGACCTGGAATTCACTATGGAGTCTCAGGGTAGCCTCGAACTCACGGCAATCCTCCTACCTCTGCCTCCCGAGTGCGGGGATTAAAGGCGTGTGCCACCACGCCCGGCTAAATAAATAAATTTAGATCAACACCAGAGAAGGCAGAGACTGGACTGACAGGGTTGCAGAGCCTGAACCAGCCTGTGTGCCAGGGGTGCTGACGCTTGTCCCATAGCTTCCTAGTGCTCAGAATACAGAAGGCAAAGTCCAGGGTCTGCACAAGGGTGGTGTCAAATAGGGTACCCAACTAAAGTTTTTTGAGACCCAGAAGAATTAGGCTTTCATGTCTGATTAAACTCTAAAACCACACTGCCCACCATTCACACTGGGACTGTAAGGAAAATGTGTGCTTCACCAAGCTTGGCCATGAGCAGATGTAAGTGGAGTAAGAACCACAGTCCCTAAAAGTTTGTAACTTAGTTGGCATTCTTCAACTGAGCTTGTAGTGTCTAGTCATACATACTTAGTTGCCATAGGCTTGAATGTTTTAGCTCTTCTGAAATTCTTCTTGAAACTCAGTCTCTAATGCAAAAGTGTTGGGAGGTGGCATAGCAGGAGGTGTTCTGGCGATAAGGGCTCTCCCCCAGGACTGGATAGATGCTGCTCTAGGGTTCTTGCCATGGGTCCTGCTCTCCTGCTGTGTAAGGAACAGCCTTTCTTCCTTCTGAAGGACACCGTACTCAAGGCATCTGGACACATGCTCCACTCTGTGCGTCTGGCTTTATGTGAATACCGGGGGATCGAGCCCAGGTCGTGAGGCTTTGCAAGCAAGCAGTTTAACCACTGTGCAATTTTCCTAGCCCTGTCCCTGCCAGCTTTCTTTTTAAAAATATTTTTATTTATTTATTTGAGAGAGAGAAAGAAAGAAGCAGAGAGAGAGGCAGATAGAGAATGGGTGTGTCATGGCCTCCATCCACTGCAAACGAACTCCAGATGCTTGTGCCACCTTGTACATCTGGCTTATGTGGGTCCTGGGGAATCAAACCTAGGTCCTTTGGCTTTGCAGGCAAGTGCCTTAACGGCTAAGCCATTTTTCCAGCCCCCTGCCAGCTTTCTTGTAACAGCCTTGCACAGAAATGCTAAGTCAACAAGTATTGCGTCTTGCATGATAGGTCACACCAACTGGTCCCTGGAATTCCCATCACTTTGGTTACACAATGCCTTCTCCTTGTGCTCCCCAAACCCTCTACTCATTAGGGCTGCTCAGTCACACTCTCTTAGCTGGCTGAATGTGCTCTTGGCTGGCCACATCCACGTGTCCGGACCAAATGGCATTCCTGGAGGACTCAGACTATCTGTCCCCTACTGCAGCTAGACTCAAGGTCCCCAAAGTGGGGCCTCGCCCTGTGGTATGCACTGCTGAGAGATGGCTCTTTGGACTGGCAAGAAGATGCGTTTGAAGGATCCTCGGGTGGGAAAGTTCCAGTGGAGACG
Source organism: Dipus sagitta (assembly GCA_036346955.1). Taxonomy (NCBI): domain Eukaryota; kingdom Metazoa; phylum Chordata; class Mammalia; order Rodentia; family Dipodidae; genus Dipus; species Dipus sagitta. Next base: position 128,512,127 of record CM070779.1, on the reverse strand, counting down.
GCTGAAGGCAAAAACAAGCAAGAAGAGCAGTCCTGTGTCTGAGGGCCAAGGAGACGCTACGGCATTCCCGTCTGACACTCCTGGAGATCCAACTCTCCCACGCCCCAGAGACTTGGCCGGGGTTTGTCTCCAAAGCGTCAGGTGCTGAGGCTCGGTTTGCACTTGGCAATGTTGACCAGTGGTCAGGCCTGGTCGGGCCTGGTAGGGTTACGGCCGCTGGAAGGTGGTTGGAGATCAATGGTTTCCTCACGGGAGGGCTTTCTTGTCCTGGAGAGAGCTGGGGGTTACCAGAGAACCTGGCATCTCCCCTGAACATCTCCCCATGTGATCTTCTGTCACCCTTCCACCATGACATCATCCACCATGTTGTGGTGAAGGCAGAGGCCTTCACCAGAGCTTAGCCGAGGGGACTGCCTGATTTTGGACTTTCAGCCTCCAAAACTGAAAGCTCAATCAACTTCTTTTCTGCATAAAGTTTCTAGCGTCAGATATTTTGTTGTAGCAACACAAAATACACTTAGAACCCAAAGATAATTCCATTAGCCTTGCATCTCTCCTTCTGTTGGTTCAACATGCACGGCTGAGTGCACACCCAGAAACTCTCCATCCACCTCTGCCTGGAGCCCAGGAGCCCATATCCCTTGACTCTCATGTTGTCATTTGTTTCGGTGGCATAGAGTCCTGCCTTCAGCTGAGTTCACTGGGACCTCTTCCATGTGAAAGCCAGCCCCGACCCCCACCTCGCGGAACTGCTGGACAAGGAAACGAAGTCTTGAGCTAGCATAAGTTTCTGACCCCATTCCTGACTCTGAGGGTGGGTCTGACAACCTTGATCTCCGTTCTTCTTTCTATTTCCTGTTCCAACCCAGCCCAGTGACCTGCCTCAATGATCATGTCATCTTCTCTTGTGCATTTCTCATCGGACTCTGGTCTGTTCCTTCCCAGGCTCAGTATTGTTTCCTTACCTGCTCATGGTTGGCAGCCGGTCAGGACAAACGCCCAGCCCCTCCCCAGCCCATGGGAAACTATAAAGGCCCCTGCAGTGCATCCACAAGAGAGAGGCAACGACCTCACATGGAGGAAGCCTGAGGACGCAGGCAGCCAGCGCCCCCGCTCCCAGGTTCTTTCTGGAAATGCTTACTTAGGAGACCCAAGCGCTTGGGAGCTCCAGCCTTTATCTCCTCACCCCGAACCCTCCTTTCTCTGTCTTTTTCAAGGTCTCAGCTACATCTGGAGTCGGGTATCTGGCTTGGCAGCCACCAAGCAGCAGACGAAGATGTGGAAGGGAAGCATTCTCTCTGGTGCTGGCTGTTCTTACACCTCCTGGTCTTAGGAGCTGGTGAGTCATTTTATTTAAAAGGTCTGAGGATTTCTGTCGGGAAAGGCAATCTATGGGGCTGAACTCTAGCTGCCCTCCAGCGAGAGGAGGAACTTCTCACTCTCATCACCTCAGAGCAGTGGACCGTGGTTAACACTACGGGCTCTGCCTCGCATTGCTGACCTGAGTCATGGCTCCCCTTATTAACTGTGTTCTATGGGGGAGCTGCTTCTCTGTGCCCCAGTTTATGCATTTGTGGAATGGTAATAACCTGGTATGGCTGGGGATTTAAATAGAACAAGAAGAGGCTGTGGCTATGCTATTAACCTTCAGGCCAGGCATGGTGAAGCACGCCTTTAATCCTAGCACTTGGGAGGCCGAGGTAGGAGGATCGACGTGAGTTCGAGACAATGAGGCTGGCAAAAGCCAGTGCCCTTGTGCTTCATGATAGCAAGGGACAGAAAGCAGGCATGGCCTTCACTCCAGCAAAGCTTCTATGAACTTGGAACCCTTGAATGTGCCTGTAGACCTCAGTTCACAATCCTGAGCCACATCTTCAGCCCTTTCTGTAGTCATCAAGAGCTCTGGAACTTCACTGCTTGTAGAATACCAGGCTCTAGCATCCAGCCACACAGAAGGGTCCCCTCCCTGACTCCCTCAGCCTGCATGCTAGGAATCCTTTTTGTTATAATTACTGTGTGTGCATGATGTGTGTCTGTGGATGTACACATATCGTGATGTGTCTATGGAGGTCTGAGGACAGCCTCGGGGTGTTTGTCCTCTCCTTCCACCCTGCTTGAGACAGGGCCTCCCTTGTCCTTTGCTGCTGAATTTGCATAAGTCTAGTGGCCCATGAGCTTCCGGGTTCCCCTGGCTCCACCTCCCAATGCCATTGGTGCATTGGGAATATGCACATATGCACCACTTTACATCCAGCTTTCATGGGTGTTGGGAATCAAACTGTAGGTCAGTATGCATACAAGCAAACACCTTTTATTTATTTGCAAGGACAGGGAGAGAAGAAAGAAAGAAAGAAAGAAAGAAAGAAAGAAAGAAAGAAAGAAAGAAAGAAAGAAAGAAAGAAAGAAAAGAAAGGAGAGATTGCTCAGTGGTTAAGGTTATTCCACCTCAAACAAACTCCAGATGCATGAGCCACTTTGTGCATCTAGCTTTATGTGAGTACTGGGGAATCAAACCCAGGCCATCTGCCTTTGCAAGCAAGTGTTTTTTTTGTTTGTTTGCTTGTTTGTTTGTCTTTGTTTTTGTTTTTCAAGGTAGAGTCTCACCCACTCAGGCTGACCTGGAATTCACTATGTAGTCTCAGGGTGGCCTTGAACTCACGGTGATACTCCTACTTCTGCCTCCCGAGTGCTGAGACTAAAGACGTGCACCACCATGCCTGGCTCAAGCAAGTGCTTTTAACCACTGAGTTATGTCTCCAGCCATCCCTTAAAAAAATTATTGGGCTGGGGAGATGGCTTATTGGTTAAGGCATATGCCTGCGAAGCCTAAGGACCCAGGTTCGATTCTCCAGGTCCCACGTAAGCCAGATGCACGTGGTGGCTCATGCATCTGGAGTTCATTTGCAGTGGCTGGAGGCCCTGGCACTCCCATTCTTACTCACTCTCTCTCTCCCTTTCTCTGTCTCAAGTAAATAAATAAAATAGACACATAAAATGGTGTTTTTTTTTTTAAAGAAAAACAAACAAAAAAGAGCAAGATTTTAAAAAAAATTATTATTGGCTGGCCATGGTGGTACACACCTTTAATCCCAGCACCCGGGAGGCAGAGGTGGGAGGATCGCCATGAGTTCAAGGCCACCTTGAGGCTACATAGTGAATTCCAGGTCAGCCTGAGCTAGAGTGAAACCCTACCTCAAAAAAAAAAAAAAAAAAAAAAAAATAGTGCACGCCTTTAATCCCAGCACTTAGGAGGCAGAGGTAGGAGGATCTCCGAGAGTTCAAGGCCACCCTGAGACTACATAGTGAATTCCAGGTCAGCCTGAGCCAGAGAGACCCTACGTGGAAAAACCAAAAAAAAAAAAAAAAAAAAAGACAGACAGACAGACACAGAGAGTATGAGAATATATAGGCAGGCCAGGGCCTCATTGCCACTGCAAACAAATTCCAGCTGCATGAGCTGTTTTGTGTGTCTAGCTTTGCATGAATACTGAGGAATAGAACTCCAGTTGTCAGGCTTTACAAGCAAACACCTTGAACCACTGAGAAATCTCTCCAGCCCCATACATAATATCTACTTGTTATTTCTACGACTGTATTTAGAAAACCTCCAGTGATCCCAGCACATCTGCCAACACTGGATCCAGTCCAACATTAATTACCTCTGAGGCCCATATATCCACAGGAACCATCCACCCTTCTACTGAGATCACTGCAGCCAGAGCTACAGTCCACTGAAACCTCTGCTTGGACCAGCACATCTTCCAGCCATACATCCACCTCAGTCTCCAGTGGGGTCAGCACAACCCCAACCCTGCATCCACTTCAGTCTCCAGTGGCCAGTGGGGTCAACACAACCCCCAACCCTGCATCCACCTCGGTCTCCAGTGGGGTCAACACAATTTCCAACACTGCATCCACCTCGGTCTCCAGTGAGGTCAACACAACCCCCAACACTGCATCCACCTCGGTCTCCAGTGGGGTCAACACAAACCCCCAACACTGATCCACCTCGTCTCCAGTGAGGTCAACACAACCCCCAACACTGCATCCACCTCGGTCTCCAGTGAGGTCACACAACCCCCAACACTGCATCCACCTCGGTCTCCAGTGGGGTCAACACAACCCCCACACTGCATCCACCTCGGTCTCCAGTGGGGCAGCACAACCCCCAACACTGCATCCACCTCGGTCTCCAGTGGGGTCAACACAATTTCAACACTGCATCCACCTCGGTCTCCAGTGAGGTCAACACAACCCCTACACTGCATCCACCTCGGTCTCCAGTGGGTCAACACAACCCCCAACACTGCATCCACCTCGGTCTCCAGTGAGGTCAACACATCAACACAACTCCCAACACTGCATCCACCTCGGTCTCCAGTGGGTCAACACAACTCCCAACACTGCATCCACCTCGGTCTCCAGTGGGTCAACACAACTCCCAACACTGCATCCACCTCGGTCTCCAGTGGGGTCAACACAACCCCCAACACTGCATCCACCTCGGTCTCCAGTGGGGTCAACACAACCCCCAACACTGCTCCACCTTCGTCTCCAGTGAAGTCAACACAACCCCCAACACTGCATCCACCTCGGTCTCCAGTGAGTCAACACAACCCCAACACTGCATCCACCTCGGTCTCCAGGAGGGTCAACACAACCCCCAACACTGCATCCACCTCGGTCTCCAGTGGGGTCAACACAACCCCCAACACTGCATCCACCTCGGTCTCCAGTGAGGTCAACACAACCCCCAACACTGCATCCACCTCGGTCTCCAGTGGGGTCAACACAACCCCCAACACTGCATCCACCTCGGTCTCCAGTGAGGTCAACACAACCCCCAACACTGCATCCACCTCGTCTCCCTACCTCAAAAAAAAAAAAAAATAGTGCACGCCTTTAATCCCAGCACTTAGGAGGCAGAGGTAGGAGGATCACCAGGAATTTGAGGCCACCCTGACACTCCATAGTGAATTCCAGGTCAGCCTGAGCTAGAGTGAAACCCTACCTCAAAAAAAAAAAAAAATAGTGCACGCCTTTAATCCCAGCACTTAGGAGGCAGAGGTAGGAGGATCACCAGGAATTTGAGGCCACCCTGACACTCCATAGTGAATTCCAGGTCAGCCTGAGCTAGAGTGAAACCCTACCTCAAAAAAAAAAAAAAATAGTGCACGCCTTTAATCCCAGCACTTAGGAGGCAGAGGTAGGAGGATCACCAGGAATTTGAGGCCACCCTGACACTCCATAGTGAATTCCAGGTCAGCCTGAGCTAGAGTGAAACCCTACCTCAAAAAAAAAAAAAAATAGTGCACGCCTTTAATCCCAGCACTTAGGAGGCAGAGGTAGGAGGATCACCAGGAATTTGAGGCCACCCTGACACTCCATAGTGAATTCCAGGTCAGCCTGAGCTAGAGTGAAACCCTACCTCAAAAAAAAAAAAAAATAGTGCACGCCTTTAATCCCAGCACTTAGGAGGCAGAGGTAGGAGGATCACCAGGAATTTGAGGCCACCCTGACACTCCATAGTGAATTCCAGGTCAGCCTGAGCTAGAGTGAAACCCTACCTCAAAAAAAAAAAAAAATAGTGCACGCCTTTAATCCCAGCACTTAGGAGGCAGAGGTAGGAGGATCACCAGGAATTTGAGGCCACCCTGACACTCCATAGTGAATTCCAGGTCAGCCTGAGCTAGAGTGAAACCCTACCTCAAAAAAAAAAAAAAATAGTGCACGCCTTTAATCCCAGCACTTAGGAGGCAGAGGTAGGAGGATCACCAGGAATTTGAGGCCACCCTGACACTCCATAGTGAATTCCAGGTCAGCCTGAGCTAGAGTGAAACCCTACCTCAAAAAAAAAAAAAAATAGTGCACGCCTTTAATCCCAGCACTTAGGAGGCAGAGGTAGGAGGATCACCAGGAATTTGAGGCCACCCTGACACTCCATAGTGAATTCCAGGTCAGCCTGAGCTAGAGTGAAACCCTACCTCAAAAAAAAAAAAAAATAGTGCACGCCTTTAATCCCAGCACTTAGGAGGCAGAGGTAGGAGGATCACCAGGAATTTGAGGCCACCCTGACACTCCATAGTGAATTCCAGGTCAGCCTGAGCTAGAGTGAAACCCTACCTCAAAAAAAAAAAAAAATAGTGCACGCCTTTAATCCCAGCACTTAGGAGGCAGAGGTAGGAGGATCACCAGGAATTTGAGGCCACCCTGACACTCCATAGTGAATTCCAGGTCAGCCTGAGCTAGAGTGAAACCCTACCTCAAAAAAAAAAAAAAATAGTGCACGCCTTTAATCCCAGCACTTAGGAGGCAGAGGTAGGAGGATCACCAGGAATTTGAGGCCACCCTGACACTCCATAGTGAATTCCAGGTCAGCCTGAGCTAGAGTGAAACCCTACCTCAAAAAAAAAAAAAAATAGTGCACGCCTTTAATCCCAGCACTTAGGAGGCAGAGGTAGGAGGATCACCAGGAATTTGAGGCCACCCTGACACTCCATAGTGAATTCCAGGTCAGCCTGAGCTAGAGTGAAACCCTACCTCAAAAAAAAAAAAAAATAGTGCACGCCTTTAATCCCAGCACTTAGGAGGCAGAGGTAGGAGGATCACCAGGAATTTGAGGCCACCCTGACACTCCATAGTGAATTCCAGGTCAGCCTGAGCTAGAGTGAAACCCTACCTCAAAAAAAAAAAAAAATAGTGCACGCCTTTAATCCCAGCACTTAGGAGGCAGAGGTAGGAGGATCACCAGGAATTTGAGGCCACCCTGACACTCCATAGTGAATTCCAGGTCAGCCTGAGCTAGAGTGAAACCCTACCTCAAAAAAAAAAAAAAATAGTGCACGCCTTTAATCCCAGCACTTAGGAAAAATATATATATATATATATATATATATATATATATATATATATATATTACTATTTGCAAGCAGTGAGAGAAACAGAACGAGAAAGAGAAGCAAACAAGCACCTTTATCATCTGAGTCATCTACTCAGCCTGGGAAAACACACATATACACATGCATACACACACACGAGAGAGAGAGAGAGAGACAGACAGACAGACAGACAGACACAGAGAGAATGAGAATATATAGGCAGGCCAGGGCCTCATGCCACTGCAAACAAATTCCAGCTGCATGAGCTGTTTTGTGTGTCTAGCTTTGCATGAATACTGAGGAATAGAACTCCAGTTGTCAGGCTTTACAAGCAAACACCTTGAACCACTGAGAAATCTCTCCAGCCCCATACATAATATCTACTTGTTATTTTCTACGACTGTATTTAGAAATAACCTCCAGTGATCCCAGCACATCTGCCAACACTGGATCCAGTCCAACATTAATTACCTCTGAGGCCCATATATCCACAGGAACCATCCACCCTTCTACTGAGATCACTGCAGCCAGAGCTACATCCACTGAAACCTCTGCTTGGACCAGCACATCTTCCAGCCATACATCCACCTCAGTCTCCAGTGGGGTCAGCACAACCCCCAACCCTGCATCCACTTCAGTCTCCAGTGGGGTCAACACAACCCCCAACCCTGCATCCACCTCGGTCTCCAGTGGGGTCAACACAATTTCCAACACTGCATCCACCTCGGTCTCCAGTGAGGTCAACACAACCCCCAACACTGCATCCACCTCGGTCTCCAGTGGGGTCAACACAACCCCCAACACTGAATCCACCTCGGTCTCCAGTGAGGTCAACACAACCCCCAACACTGCATCCACCTCGGTCTCCAGTGAGGTCAACACAACCCCAACACTGCATCCACCTCGGTCTCCAGTGGGGTCAACACAACCCCCAACACTGCATCCACCTCGGTCTCCAGTGGGGTCAGCACAACCCCCAACACTGCATCCACCTCGGTCTCCAGTGGGGTCAACACAATTTCCAACACTGCATCCACCTCGGTCTCCAGTGAGGTCAACACAACCCCTAACACTGCATCCACCTCGGTCTCCAGTGGGGTCAACACAACCCCCAACACTGCATCCACCTCGGTCTCCAGTGAGGTCAACACAACTCCCAACACTGCATCCACCTCGGTCTCCAGTGAGGTCAACACAACTCCCAACACTGCATCCACCTCGGTCTCCAGTGGGGTCAACACAACTCCCAACACTGCATCCACCTCGGTCTCCAGTGGGGTCAACACAACCCCCAACACTGCATCCACCTCGGTCTCCAGTGGGGTCAACACAACCCCCAACACTGCCACCTTGGTCTCCAGTGAGGTCAACACAACCCCCAACACTGCATCCACCTCGGTCTCCAGTGAGATCAACACAACCCCCAACACTGCATCCACCTCGGTCTCCAGTGAGGTCAACACAACTCCCAACACTGCATCCACCTCGGTCTCCAGTGGGGTCAACACAACCCCCAACACTGCATCCACCTCGGTCTCCAGTGAGGTCAACACAACCCCCAACACTGCATCCACCTCGGTCTCCAGTGGGGTCAACACAACCCCCAACACTGCATCCACCTCGGTCTCCAGTGGGGTCAACACAACCCCCAACACTGCATCCACCTCGGTCTCCAGTGAGGTCAACACAACCCCCAACACTGCATCCACCTTGGTCTCCAGTGAGGTCAACACAACCCCCAACACTGCATCCACCTTGGTCTCTAGTGAGATCAACACAACCCCCAACACTGCATCCACCTCGGTCTCCAGTGAGGTCAACACAACCCCCAACACTGCATCCACCTCGGTCTCCAGTGAGGTCAACACAACCCCCAACACTGCATCCACCTTGGTCTCCAGTGAGATCAACACAACCCCCAACACTGCATCCACCTCGGTCTCCAGTGAGGTCAACACAACCCCCAACACTGCATCCACCTCGGTCTCCAGTGAAGTCAACACAACCCCCAACACTGCATCCACCTCAGTCTCCAGTGAGGTCAACACAACCCCCAACACTGCATCCACCTCGGTCTCCAGTGAGGTCAACACAACCCCCAACACTGCATCCACCTCGGTCTCCAGTGAGGTCAACACAACTCCCAACACTGCATCCACCTCGGTCTCCAGTGGGGTCAACACAACCCCCAACACTGCATCCACCTCGGTCTCCAGTGAGGTCAACACAACCCCCAACACTGCATCCACCTTGGTCTCTAGTGAGATCAACACAACCCCCAACACTGCATCCACCTCAGTCTCCAGTGAGGTCAACACAACCCCCAAATCACCTGCCACACTGCATCCACCTCGGTCTCCAGTGGGGTCAACACAACTCCCAACACTGCATCCACCTCGGTCTCCAGTGGGGTCAACACAACCCCCAACACTGCATCCACCTCGGTCTCCAGTGAGGTCAACACAACCCCCAACACTGCATCCACCTCAGTCTCCAGTGAGGTCAACACAACCCCCAACACTGCATCCACCTCGGTCTCCAGTGAGGTCAACACAACCCCCAACTCTACTTCTACCCTGACCACCAGCAATACCAGCATAGCCTCCGGCACACCTGCTTCTCCTGAAACACACACAGTCTCCAATGGAACTGGCACAAGTGTTGCTCCTCCAGGGACTAACACGAAGCCCAGCGGGTTCCTGAAGGGGTGGGAAATCGCCCTCATCACCTTGGTCTCCATTGCCATAGCCATTGTTCTCTTTGCTGGACTCTTCTTTTATGTGGTGAGTGCATAGTGCGTAGAAAACTCCCTCCGAGAGGAGGTAGCTGGGACACGGGAAAGGAGATATGAATAGCAGAGGTCCCAAGTCAAGGGTGGGATGGGAGGAGGAAATGGGGTTAAGAGACTTACAAGTAGCAAGAGCAAGTTGTAACCAGAACAGCCAACCCATGTGCAGCGCTTAGCTGAGAGAAAGGGATGCTGAGGAGGAATGGAGGCTGGAAGGAGGCGTGAGGGGAGGGAGATGGTTATAAGACAGTCCATGATAAATACTTGGGAGAAGAGGACACAGTTCTGAAACCATGGACTCTTCTTTTTCAGAGAAACTACCAGGCCCTAAGAAATGCCTTTGACACAGCTCTCTACCGGCCCCATGGCCCTCACCTTAGCCCAGGTCCCAGAGGGAATCATGGGGAAACCCACAGGACTCTGTGGAGCCCCAGTTGGTCCTGGAGGAGACCAACAGTCTCAGGGGCCATGGAGATGAGCAGGAGATAGCTTGAAGCCCAGGGATGCATCCTTCAGAGACCTGAGTTTCCTCTTCCTTACCTCTCCCCTGGGAATCCCTTCCCAGCATCCTTGAGAAAGAAGTCCCCCCCCCATCTTTCCCAGACATGAGTAGGAAGACAATATATGGGCTATGGAGCTAAGAAATAAACACACCCCGGTGTCTGAAGAGAGAACGTGTGCGCGCACATGAGTGGCCATCTGCAGCTGAGGTAAATTTCTGTTACATGGGAGAAGTCCCATGCTGGAGCCCATTAGGCATTCGATATCTCCACAGTGAGCTCCAGAGACCCCCTTCTGATCCATTGTCCCCATTTTCTACTCCTTCTTGCCCCAGTCAGGATCAGGTATGCCAAAGACTAGGAAGAATGGCATTGGTAGGAGGAGTGAATTGGGTTTGCAAGCAGAGGGATGCTGAGGAGGATGTGCAATTACATATGCAGGGTGTGTGCCCTCGAAGTCCCAGTCTCCAGGCACTTACAGATGCCTCAGACCTGTGCCCTGTCAGCCCGCAGGTGTCAGCTGACGTGTCACCCTCGTACTCCCTTCAGGGACAGAGAGAAAAGGCATTTTGTTTTCCTGGGGGGAGGCTTCCCCTAGTAGACGCGCCAGGGGAAACTCGAGATCTCTAGGTCTTTGTTCGCAGAGAGGCTTTCATGGCCAAAAACAAAATGGTGCAAAGGCCTGAGCCTCCAGACTCCTGAGGGACAGAGGCCAGCTGCTTCGGAGGCAAAATTGCTTGAACACCACAAGTCGTGAGATGCAGAGCCTTCCAGAAAGGAAAGCCTTGTGCTGGCAGGTTCTCTCTGGCTCACAGCGATGGAAGCCACGCTCTGCTCTCCACCACTGCACTGGGTACCCCATCCATGTAAAGGGTCCGCCAACCCAATAGCTGAATCTCACCAGTGAGGCCATGCTGAGACATTTTGAGACATATACAAACATCATCTTCATCTTTTTTTGTTGTTGTTTGTTTTGGTTTTTTTTTTTTCAAGGTAGGGTCTCACTCTAGCCCAGGCTGACCCGGAATTCACTATGCAGTCTCAGGGTGGCCTCGAACTCACGGTGATCCTCCCACCTCTGCCTCCCCAGTGCTGGGATTAAAGGTGTGCGCCACCACGCCCGGCTCCGTCATCTTCATCTTTAACTGATGCATCAACCAACCAGAAATGGAAGCCAAGCTGAACGCCCTGAGAAGGTGCCTGCCTCCTACCCAGTGAAACTGTGGAAAGCATTGTGTGAAAATAGGAAAATAAATATTTTAAAGAAAGAAAATAGATCAGGCAAAGGAATCCCATTAGATAAATTATAGAAAAGGTGAATTTTTCCATTTCCTACTTGGTAGAACATAAGATGAAGTCACTTTAACAAGCCTCAAGGCCAAATGAAAAACAAGATCAGCTCCCTGTTGCCAGGGAGCTCAAGTCCACCATAGCTATGGCCTATCTAATGGCTTCCTTTCTCCATGAAGCTCCTGGCTCCTAGCACATGGGCTGAGTCATGTGATGTAGAATTTTCCCCTACCCAAAACAACTCTACAAAGATAAAATCACGGGCTGGGTGTGGTGGCGCAGGCCTTTAATCCCAGTACTTGGGAAGCAGAGGTAGGAGGAGCACCTTGAGTTCAAGGCCACCCTGAAACTATATGGTGAATTACAGGTCAGCCTGGACTAGAGGCTGGAGGGTTGGCTTAATGGCTAAGGCGTTTGCCTGCAAAGCCAGAGGACCCAGGTTCAATTCCTCAGGACCCACATTAGCCAGATGCACAAGGGGGTGCATGTGTCTGGAGTTTGTTTTGCAGTGGCTGGAGGCCTTTGTGTGCCCATTCATTCTCTCCCTCTTTCTCTGTCAAACAAACAAATAAATATATATTTTTTTGAAAAAGAAAAACCAAAAATAAAATCACTTCTTTTGTTCTTTGGAAGTCAAAGTTCCTTCCCTCTGGCTTCAAAGACTTCAAAGACTATGTTTCTCCATCACATAATAAAGTTCCAATTCTGAAAGGGTAGCTTGTCTCACTCAGTGCCTCTCATCAAGCCAGACTGCTAGGATTTTGCCTTTAAAATGTCTCTCACAGCCAGGCGTGGTGGTGCACACCTTTAATCCCAGCACTCAGGAGGCAGAGGTAGGAGGATCACCAGGAATTTGAGGCCACCCTGACACTCCATAGTGAATTCCAGGTCAGCCTGGGCTAGAGTGAGACCCTACCTCGAAAAACCAAAAAAAAAAAAAAAAAGTCTGTCACTATCATCCTAACCATTATTATTTTGTTTAATATTTTATTTATTTGCAAACAAAAAGAGATAGAGGGAATTAGGAAGGGAGGGAATGGGTATACCAGGGCCTGTAGCCACCGCAAAGGAACTTCAGATGCATGTACAGCTTTGCGCATCTGACTTTACATGGGTACTAGGAAATCAAACCTGAGCTGTCAGATTATGCAAGCACCTTTAACCACTGAGACATCTCTCCAGCCCCATTTTGGTGGTGTTTTTCTTTTTTTGAGACAAGGCCTTCACACTGTAGTTCAGGTTGGCCTTGAATGTGTGGTAATCCTTCTGCCTCAGTCTCTCAAAAGCTGGGATGACAGGCATCAGCCACCACACCAGGTCTAAAGTTTAATACTTTGGTAAACAAATTTAGAAAATCAGGCCACTGTTGAGAATAATATTAATGCATAATCTATAAGATCAAGTGAGAAAAAAATAGCTCAATTATACACAATAATAGAGGGATGGATATCACCCAGAAAGTAAAAGACAAATGGAGGCTGGATTCAGGGGCCATTAAAGTGCTGACTCCCAAGACTAAGAAAAAGAGACACACAAAAGAGCAATCTGGAAGACAGATTGGAGAGGCGGCTCAGCAGTGAAAAATGCTTGCTTGGGACTGGAGGGATGGCTTGGTGGTTAAGGCATTTGCCTGCAAAGCCAAAGGACCCACGTTTGATTCCCCAGGACCCATGTTAGCCAGATGCACAAGGGGGTGCATGCATCTAGAGTTCGTTTGCAGTGGCTGGAGGCCATGGCGCACCCATTCTCTCTCTCTCTCACTCTCTCTCTCTCTTTCTCTGTCAAATAAATAAAAATAAAATATTAAAAAAAAAAACGCTTGCTAAGCCTGTCGGCCTAGGTTCAAGTCTCCAGCATCAATGTAAAGCCAGATACAAAAAGTGGTACATGCATTTTGGGTTTGTTTGCAGTGGCAAGAGACCTGGCACACCTACACACACACACACACACACACACACACACACACAATTTTGTTTTTTTTTAAAGAGGACTGGAGAGATGACTTAGTGGTCAAAGATACTTGCTTACAAAGCCTGACAGCCTGGGTTCAATTCCTGAGTACTCACTTAAACCCAGATGCACAAAGTGGCACATGCATCTGGAGTTCATTTGCAGTGGCAAGAGTCCCTGGTGTGTGCATTCTCGCTCTCTCTCATTCTCTCTCTCTTTCTCTCTTGCTCCTTTCTCTTTCTCTCCTTTAAAGTAAATAAATTTTAAAAAACATTTAAAGAAGAAAGATCAGACTGTATAGATTGAAAATATCCACCAATTACAATGGGAAATATGCCAAAACCCATTTTTTACACATTTTTTTTTTGGTGATGCTGAGTATTGGGCCTAGGACTTTATGCATGCCAGACCAGAACTCTGTCACTGAACTATGTTCCCAGCTTTAAAGAGGCTGGACTAGGGGCTGGAGAGATGGCTTAGCAGTTAAGGTGCTTGTCTGCAAAGCCAAAGAACCCAGGTTCGATTCCCCAGGACCCATGTAAGCCAGATGCACAAGGGTGTACATGCATCTGGAGTTCGTTTGCAGTGGCTAGAAGCCCTGGTGTGCCCATTCTCGTTCTCTCTCTCACTCTCCTTTCCTCTCTCAAATAAATAAATAAAAATAAAAATATTTTTTAAAAGGGGGGACTGAACTAGATATGTATGTAAATATATCTTGAAGAAGCTATCACAGCATTGCTAAGTACATTGTGTAAAGACTTTCACGGGCTGGAGAGATGGATCATTGGTTAAGGCTCTTGCCTGCAAAGTCTAATGACCCATGTTTGATTCCCCACAACCCACATAAAGCCAGATGCACAAAGTGTCACATGCATCTGGAGTTTGTTAGCAGTGGCTAGATGCCCTGGCATGCCCATTCTCTCTCTCTAGGTCAACTCTCTGTCTCTTTCTGCTTGCAAATAAATAAAATATTGTTTTTTTGAGGTAGGGTTTTACTCTAGCCCAGACTAACCTGGAATTCACTATGTAGTCTCAGGGTGGCCTCAAATTCATAATAGTCCTTCTACCTCTGCCTCCAGAGTGCTCTCACACCATGATCTTTATTTTTAATTAATTAATTATTTATTTGAGAGAAAAAGAGGCAGATGGAGAGTGAGAGAATGTGTACACCAGGGCCTCTAGCCACTGCAATTGAACTCCAGACACATACACTACCTTGAGTATCTGGCTTACGTGGGGTACTGGGGAATCGAACCTTGGTCCTTTGGCTTTGTAGGCAAACACCTTAATCACCAAGCCATCTCTCCAGCCCACACTGTGATCTTTATATGGCAGCCACACGTGACCCATATTCTTGGGGATACATGAAGACATTAGTTTTGAATTGGCTTGGTTTTTCTTTTTGATAATTTTATACATGTATATAATGTATTTTGATCATATTCATCCCCCATTACCTCCTTATGCCCCCCCTCCCACAGAATCACTTCTTCTTCCCAACGAATGCCACCTCTACTTTGATGTGTGTGTGTGTGTATGTGTTACACTGAGTTTAATTAGGGTTGCCTGCATGAGCATGGGTAACTCACCAGTGGGTGCATCACTGAAGAAAACGTCTCCCCTTCCCCCAGCTATGGTTAATTGCCAATAATTCTTCAGGGAGGGGTGGGGCCTCGTGAGCCTCTTCACCATCTGTGAGGGAATACTGATGGGCCCAGTACTGTGCAGGTCTTGTGTAAGTAACCACGGCTGCTGGGGGTCATGAGTGTAACAGCCATGTCTGGAAGACAGCATTCCACAACACTCCTCATCCCGCGGCTCGGACATTCTTTCTACCCCCTCTTCCACAATGAGCTTTGGAGGGGGGTGATACCGACGTCCCCTTTAGGGCTGAGCACTTCAAACGCCACTTCTTCTCAGTACTTTGACAAGTTTTGAGTCTCCCCAGTAGTCACTGCCCACTACAAAAAAGAAGTTTCCGTGATCAGAAGCGACAGCAGCACTCATCTGTGGCCATAACCATCAATATTTAGAGGGCAACTTGATGGGCACAGCATATCCATTTAGCCAGACAGTGGTAGCTTCTCCTATAGGACCTATGACCTTCGCAGGCATGAATTCCCGCCCATGGAGCTGGCCTCAAATCCCTTTTGTTGTTTTGTTTGTTTGAGATTGGGTCTCTGTAGCCTAGGCTGGCCTGGAACTCACTATATATCACAGACTGGCCTCAAACTCTCAACAATCCCCCCTGCCTCAACCTCCCTACATGAAGACTTTGTGAAGAATTTAAGGGTGTGAGTTGTTACATGGGGATGTTTTTCTAGATCTTGATCTTCTACGTACTGTGCCCATATGTTTGAGTGTTGCGTTCATGTGTGTGCATGTTGGGTGTGCGTGTGCTATGGCACACATGTGGAGGTCAGAGCACCCCTCCGGGTCAGTTGCTGCCTTCCATCTTGCTTGAGCCAGGGCGTCCTGTGGGTTGCTGATGAGTACACCAGGCTAGCTGGCCCATGAGCTTCCAGGGACGCTGCTGTCTCGGCTCCCGTCTCACCGTGGGGGCACACTACCACATCCAGCTTTACCTAAGTTCTGGGAATCTGAGCGTAGGTCATCACACTTGGGCAGCAAGCACTTTTACCCACAAAGCCATCTGCCCAGTCCCTATAAACTTGTGTCCTACAGAAAGGTATCTTTTCTAAAAAATTGTTTTATTTATGTATTCATTTGATAGAGACAGAGAGTGAGTGAAAGAGGGAGAGAGAGAGAATGGGCGCCACAGCACCTCCAGCTGCTGTATTCGAACTCCAGATGCCTGCACCACCTTGTGTATCTGGCTTTATGTGGTTACTGGGGAATCGAACCTAGGTCCTTTGGTTTTGCAGGCAAGCACCTTAATCACAAAGTCATATCTCCAGCCCAAAAAGTACTTTTAAAAAATATTTTTATGGGCTGGAGAGATGGCTCAGTGGTTAAGCACTTGCCTGTGAAGCCTGAGGACCCCGGTTTGAGGCTCGATTCCCCAGGACCCACGTTAGCCAGATGCACAAGGGGGCACACGCATCTGGAGTTGGTCTGCAGTGGCTGGAGGCCCTGGCACGCCCATTCTCTCTCTCTCTCTGTGTCTCTCTCTATCTGCCTCTTTCTCTGTCTGTCACTCTCCAATAAATAAATAAAACTAAACAAAAAAATTTTAGAAAAAAAATATTTTTATTTTAGTTATTTATTTTCAAGGAGTGGGGAATGGGCACACCAGGGCCTCTTGGCACTGTAAACAAACTCCAAATGCATGTGTCACCCTGCACATTTTATGGCTTATGTGGGTTCTGGGGAATTGAACCTGGGTTGTCAGGCTTTGCAAGCAAGTGCCTTTAACGACTGAGCCAGGTCTCCAGCCTGAAAAGTACACTTGAGATCCCTTGTGAGGTGAGCTGAACGTAGTAGGCATCACACTGAGGAAGCAGCCTTCAGGATTGCTTGCAATGAGGAGAGCTATGCTGAAGCTGGGAACACACTGAAACTAAAAAGACAACAAAGATGTCTTGCTGAAAACCTGATGCGACAGGAAGCGTCAGGAACTTAGGCATTCCCTAAGTAAGTCAATTAGCTCAAGTCGTGCAGTCAATTTCCAATTTATGAATTGTCTTCCTTAGTGTATGCTTGGTCCCTGAATTCCTCACTCTATGATGAACCAATCTCTCTTCCTCCATAAAACACCCCAGTTTCTAAGCCTCTGCGTGTTCCTTCCTCTGCAGTTATGGGACCTGACTCTTCAAACAGGCATTCGGAACTAGGCCTCTGACCTGCCAGCTCCCCTGGGTCAACCTGCTCCTGTCATGACTCTTCCTGACCTGTCTTCTTGACACGCACATCTGTTTGTCAAGGTGGCTGGGCCTCCTCAGCTTCTCTGGTTTTATATTGTAGATACTTTCTACCAGAACCAGATCATTCCAGAATTTCTATCTGGAACAAGGGTGGGATATTTTTTATTGTTCTTAAAATAAATGCGAATATACAAATATGAAAAAAGTATGTGAAGCATATATCATATATTCAAGTCATTGAATTTTTTTTTTGTTTTGTTTTGTCTTTTGTTTTGTTTTTTTCAAGGTAGTGTCTCACTCTAGCTCAGGCTGACCTGGAATTCACTATGTAGTCTCAGGGTGGCCTCTAACTCATGGTGATCCTCCTACCTCTGCCTCCCAAGGGCTAGGATTAAAGGCATGTGCCACCATACCTGGCTTTTTATATATACATAATTATAAACATGTGTCCTATGGAAAGGTATCTTTTAAAAAATATTTTACTTATTTGAGGAAGTGAGTGAAAGAGGCAGAAAGAGGGAGAGAGAATGGGCATTCTAGGGCCTTCAATGGCTGCAAATGAACTCCAGATGCATGTGCCCCCTTGTACACATGTGTAACACTGCATGCTTGCATCACTGAATCTGACTTATGCGGGACCTGAAGATTTAAACATGAGCTTTTAGGGTTTGCAGGCAAGTGCCTTTACAGTTAAGCCATCTCTCCAACCCTTGTTTTTGGTTTTGTGAGGCAGGGTCTCACTCTAATCCAGGCTGACCTGGAATTCACTATGGAGTCTCAGGCTAGCCTTGAATGCACAGCGATCCTCCTACCTCTGCCTCCTGAGTGCTGGGATTAAAAGTGTGCGCCACCATGCCCGGCTGAGTGTTTTGGGGGAGGGGGATTCAGGTAGGGTCTTGCTCTAGTCCAGGCTGACCTGGAATTCACTATGTAGTCTCAGGGTGGCCTTGAACTCATGGCAATCCTCCTACCTCTGCCTCCCAAGCGTTGGGATTCAAGGCATGTGCCACTACACCCAGTGAGATTTTTTTTTTGGAGAAAGGATATTACTATATACCCCTGGCTGTCTTCAAACTGGTAGCAATCCTCCTGCCTCAGTATTTTTGAATGCTGGAATTACAACAAGCATGTGCCACTAGTCTCTAAGTCATTGAATTTTAAGGTATACACACATATACTGTCTTGTAGGACACCATTCAGTGTCCTCTTCTGCCCAGAAGGCTCCTTCCCACCCTTCCCCATCTTCACCACAGATGTAATATCATACATGTATATAATGTCCTCATTATCAGTTGACATTTCCTGTACTTGACTTTCAGATAAATGGAGCCATACAATATGCACTCCAGGAGATGTTTTCACAAGGAATGAACTTGAAACACCCATACTTAGCCAGTTTAGCTATGTCTCCCCAAATCCCTGTCAGTGGCCCCACCACCGTCAGTGGAATGAAGGCCCAAGAGCTAAACCACACCCAATGAGCTCTGCCTGTTCCTTGTCTTGGGGCTTGTGCGCACTGCAGCCCATGGCTAGTTGGAGGCCTAGAAATAAGCACCCGGGTGAGTGAGGAGCCTGGCCCCTGCTGAGTAGCCACACTGAAAGAGACCCAGAGAAACTGGTGACCCCATGTCCCTCTGGAAGACCTCTGTCACTTTCAGGCTTGGCCCCAGAAGCGAGGCTCACTCAGTGCCCACTGCGACCACCCTCGGGGAATCCAGGGCAGTGGAACATGTCACTCAGTCCCATCTTCCAAATCCTTCAGACAGACACCTTTGACACCCGCTAGCTTCCTTTTCTTCTACGAACGCCTTCTGCTTTGGAAATAAGGTGTAGCCGAGGAAAACCAGTCAGCGATCACCTCTGGCTCGGAAGGTGGGTTCCTCCCTGCCACACCCTCCTCTCTTCCCTGTTCATCTTCATAGCTGTACCCTCTGACTGGCCTTAGACGTGTTGGTGGAATGTGTGGTGGATTCAGAACTTGTGACGTCGCGTCCTCTACTGTAACGTCTGTGCCCACCTCCACCTCAGGCTCTAAGAACACAGTAGCTTAGCCGGACGTGGTGGCGCACGCCTTCAATCCCAGCACTCAGGAGGGATCGCCGTGAGTTCAAGGCCACCCTGAGACTACATAGTGAATTCCAGGTCAGCCTGAGCTAGAGGAAGACCCTGCCTCAAAACACCAAAAAGAAAGAAAAGATGACACCACTGTGATTTCTACCCAAGCCTCTGAGACCCCTATGGCCTTCAAAACCTCTGCACTGTCGCAGACATCTGTGCCCTTCACAAATACTGAGAGGCCTGCTGAGACGGCCACAACATCTGCCCCCACCACAACAGCTTCCATGGCTTTTGTACTGTGCCACAGCCTCCCTCATAACATCTCCCAGACCCGCCCCGGTTTCCACAGCTTCTGTGCCCACCACAGGCTTTACCAAAGTCTCTGAAATTCCCAGCGCTTCTCTAGCAGACCCAGGGACCACTTCAGAGTCTCTGTCCCCACTGAATACCGCAGCCTCTGAATATGGGGACCCTGAGAACTTCATAGGCTCGGAAACCACCACAACTGTGAGCATCGCCTTCAAGGTCACCTCACAATCCACCACAGCTTCTGTGGCCCTTGTCCCCTCCAGCACAGTCTCCGAGAGAAGCACAGTCCCGCCGTCGGTCACAGCCTCCACCACAATGTCCGAAACCACTCTAGTCTCCTTAACAGACACAGAGCGGCAGGTCCTCCTCCTCAGAGTCTGGGCCATGGCAGCCTCTACCCCAACCTCTGAGTCCACTGTCACCTCTTCTGTAATCTCTGCATCCACTGTGTCCTCCGCGGTAACGCCTGTCCCTATCACAGCCTCCACCTCAGGCTCTGCCGCCAGTATCGTCTCCACTAAAGCATTGGGGACCCCTGCTGAATTTGAGCCCTCCATGGCCGCTACGATGTCCACCACATCTGCCCCCACCTCAGCTCCTCCTCACAGCTTCAGAAAGAACTGCGGCATCCACAGCAATATCTGTGCCCTCTGCGGCCCTCTCCACGACCTCTGAATCCATCACCACAGCCAGGTCGACCAGAACATATTTTTAAAAATATTTATTTATAGCCAGGCGTGGTGGCGCACACCTTTAATCCCACCACTTGGGAGGCAGAGGTAGGAGGATCGCCGTGAGTTCAAGGCCACCCTGAGACTACATAGTTAATTCCAGGTCAGCCTGAGCCAGAGTGAGACCCTACCTCAAAAAAAGAAAAAAAATATTTATTTATTAGCTAGGCATGGTGGCGCACGCCTTTAATCCCAGCACCAGGAGGCAGAGGTAGGAGGATCGCCATGGTTCAAGGCCATCCTGAGACTGTGAATTCCAGGTCAGCATGAGCTAGAGTGAGACCTTACCTCGAAAACCCCCCCCCAAAAAAAAAAAATATATATATATATATATATATATATATATATATATATACACATATTTGCAAGCAGGGAGAAATAAAAGAGAGAAAAATGGTTGCCCCAAGACCTCCAGCCAGTGCAGATGAACTCCAGACGCACACGCTACCTTGTACATCTGGCTCTATGTGGGCACTGGGGAATCAAACTCAGGTCATTAGGTTTTGCAGACAAGTGCCGCCCCAGAACATATTTTAAGCTTCCCATCTGAGGTTTCTGAACTCAGAGTTGGGAAAAGACATAGTCTCTGGATGGGCCAAGAGGACTTAGCTCCAGCTCACCGCTTCATTCCTCACATGAGACAGCCTTTAGTCCCGGCAGAGGCAGAGGTATAGGAGGACTGCTGTGAGTTCGAAGCCAGCCTGAGACCACATAGTCAATTCCAGGTCACACTGGGCTAGAGTGAGACTCTACCTTGAGAAGACCAAAAGAATAAATAAATAAAACGAAGAAAAATAACAGCTGAGCCATCTTCCTAGCTCCCATCCCCCCAACTCAACAGTTGCGTTCTTTTTTTTGTTTGTTTGTTTGTTTTCTTTTTGAGGTAGGGTTTCACTCTAGCTCAGGCTGACCTGTAGTCTCATGGTGGCCTCAAACTCATGGCGATACTCCTACCTTTGCCTCCCAAGTGCTGGGATTAAAGACATGCGCCACCAAGCCCAGCAAATAGTTCCATTCTTGAGGATATATATATCCAACAGATTTGAATGTTTACATCTACCAAAAGACATGAATCATGGCAAGTTTATTCTTAAGAGTGCCATGCTGGAAATACCCCCATCTATTAATATCAGAATGAGTTAAATAAATTGTGATGCTGTCATGCAAAGGAATGCTACCCAACAGTGGGAAAAGAATAAACAGTTGAATCATGCAATGACATTAACAAGGTTCACTGACGTAATGCTGGGTACAGGCAGTCAAAGCAAAGGGCACGAGCTGTGTAATTCCATCACACACAGTTCAAGATACGTGAAGACAGACTACTATGACAAAACTCAGAATTATGGTTGCCTTTGGGAAAATCACTGAAGGAAGCTGAGGAACCTTCTGGAAATAGGCCAGGGTGGGTGGAAGGAAGAATATCCTATGTTATCTGGGTGATGACTACATGGGCATATACATACACAAACCTTCACTGAGATGTGATATGTGACTTGTACATTTTAGTCTAGGCACTATACCTCAATTTAAAGACTGAAAAGACGGGCTGAAGAGATGGTTTGGTGGTTAAAGGCACTTGCCTACAAAGCCTAACAACCCGAGTTCGATTCAGATGCACAGTGGCACATTCATCTGGAATTTGTTTGTAGCAGCGGGAGGCCCTGGGGCACCCTTTTCTCTCTCTTTCTTCTCTCTCTCTCTCTCTCTCTCTCTCTGTCTCTACTTGCAAATAAATTTTTTAGAAAAGGTAAAAAAGAAAAATGAGGGGCTGGAGAGATGGCTCAGTGGTTGAAGGTACATTCTTACAAAGCCCAGTGGCTTAGGTTCATTCCCCAGGACCCACATAAAGCCAGATGTACAAAGTGGGCCATGCATCTGGAATTTGTTTGCAGAGGCAGGAAGCCCTGGTGCACCCATATGCACTTTCTCTGACTGTCTCTTTCTCTCTGTCCCTTCCAAATAAAATAAAATATTTAAGAAATATTTTAGTTTTATTTATTTATTTGAGAAAGAGGCAGATAGAAAAAGAGAGAATAGGCCACCAGGACCTCCAACTGCTGCTAACAAACTCCAGACACATGCACCACTTTGTGCATCTGTGTGCAGCTGGTTTTATGTGGCGGGTCCTAGGGAATTGAACCTGGGTCCTTTGGCTTAGCAGGCAAGCGCCTTAACTGCTAAACCATCTCTCCAGCCCAAAATATTTTTTAGAAAGAAATGAAAAGATGCCGGACGTGGTGGTGCATGCCTTTGATCCCAGCACTTGGGTGACAGAGGTAGGAGATCACCATGAGTTTGAGGCCAGTCTGAGATTACATAGTGAATTACAGGTCAGCCTGAATAGGACTCTACCTTGAATAAACCAAAATTTAAAAAAACTAAATAAATAAATAAAAATGAAAATAAAGCTGGAGAGATGGCTCAGCAGTTAAAGGCACTTGCTTGCAAAGCCTGATGGTCTGGGTTCAATTGCCCAGTAAGCATGTAGAACCAGCTACACAAAAATGGTGTATGCATCTGGAGTTCATTTGCAGTAACAGGAAGCCCTGGCCTGCCCATACTCAATCACTCTCTCTCTTTCTGCCACTTTATCTTTGTCTCTCTCTTAAATAAATAAATAAATAAATAAATACTTTTTAAAAATGAAAAGAGGAAGCCGGGCATGGTGGCATACGCCTTTAATCCCAGCACTCAGGAGGCAGAGGTAGGAGGATCGCCATGAGTTCGAGGCCACCCTGAACCTCCATAGTGAATTCCAGATCAGCCTGGGGCTACAGCGAGACCCTACCTAGAAAAACAAAAAAAAAAAAAAAAAAAAAAAAAAAGGGTGTGGTGGCACATGCCTTTAATCCCAGCACTAGGGAGGCAGAGGTAGGAGGACCGCTGTGAGTTCAAGGCCACCCTGAGACTACATAGTGAATTCCAGGTCAGCCTGGGCTACAGTGAGACCCTATCTCGAAAAATGAAAAAAGAAATGAAGAAGAAGGAGGAGAAGGAGAAGAAAAAGAGGGCTGGAGAGATGGCTTAGTGGTTAAGGCATTTGCCTGCGAAATGTAAGGACCCAGGTTCAATTCTCCAGGACCCACATAAGCCAGATGCAGAAGATGGCGCATGCATCTGGAGTTCATTTACAGCAGCCGAAGGCCCTGGCATTCTCTTTCTCTCTCATTTATCTGTCTCTTTCTCTTTCCCTCTCTCTCTCAAATAAAAATAAATTTTTAGCCGGGCACGGTGGCGCACGCCTTTAATCCCAGGACTCAGGAGGCAGAGGTAGGAGGATTGCCACCCTGAGACTCCATAGTGAATTCCAGGTCAGCCTGGGCTAGAGTGAGACCCTACCTCGAAAAACCAAATAAATAAATAAATAAATTTTTAACAAATGAAAAGAGGGTGGAGAGATGGCTTAGTAGTTAAGGCATTTGCTCGTGAAGCCTAAGGATCCAGGTTTGATTACGCAGTACCTACATCAAGCCAGATGCACAAAGTGGTGGACATATCTGGAGTTTGTTTACAATGGCTAGAGGACCTGACATGCCCATTCTCTCCCTCTCTCTCTGCCTTCCTTCCTTCTCTCCTCTCTGCCTTCTTTCCTCTCTCCCTCTCTCTCTTCCTTTTGCCTGAGTTGAGCAAAGACAAAGGCTAATGTCATACTGTACCTCTCTAATTTTTCTATTTGCATGCAAATATTTGGATCCAAAAAAAGGGGTGTTTTTTGTTTTTTGGGGGGGGTGGGTGTTGTTTTATTTTGTTTTGTTTTTGAGATATGGTCTTGCTCTAGCCCAGGCTGACTTGTAATTCACTATGTAGTCTCAGAGTGGCCTTGAACTCATGGCAATCCTCCTTCCTCTGCCTCCCGAGTGCTGGGATTAAAGGTGTGCGCCGCCACGCCCAGCAGGATCCAATTTTTAAAAAGTTTTGTTGTTTATTTTTATTTATTTATTTGAGAGCGACAGACAGACAGAGAGGGAAGGAGGCAGGTAGATAGGGAGAGAATGGGCACGCCAGGACCTCCAGCCACTGCAAACGAACTCCAGATGTGTGGGCCCCCTTATGCATCTGGCTGACGTGGGTCCTGGGGAATCGAGCCTCAAACCGGGGTCCTCAGGCTTCACAGGCAACCGCTTAACCACTAAGTCATCTCTTCAGCCCTGGATCCAATTTTTTTTTTTTAATGCTTGGGTCCATTAACCTCATTCTGTAAACAGGACCAGGGCTAGGCACTCAGGCCTGCTCCTTGCCCTCAGTAGTTTTCAGAATAACTCTCAGAACAGACATCCAGCTAAGATCTCTTCCTGTGAGCTGGGCTTGGGTGACCTGCTCAGAGCTCCCTCATCCTAACAGCAGCTTGCCCCCTTCTGGGAAAGAGCACCCACCTTGAGCTCTGTCTGTTCATGATGGCTGGTGTTGGCTTTTGTGTCTCTATTATGGATGTAAGAGGAAGTAAGCTAGCTTGTTCCACGATGATGAAGCTTCCCCTAGAACCTGGAAGCCTGAAGAAACTCTTTGCTCCTATAAGCTGCTTCTGGTTGGATATTTGTCCCAGCAATGCGAAGGTCCCTGCGACAGGGGCAGATGGAGTTGAGGGGAGTACGGCAAACATGCCTGCAGTTCTCTCTCTCAGCTGTGGCTCCTTTCCAGAGACGTGGAGTCTTTCTAACTCAAGGTGACGGGATCATTGTTAGAACATGTCCCGGTGTATTTTCTTTTCTTGGAAATTAGAATTCTGCTGAAAGTTTCTAACCGGACTTAGCCAAGGTCTAGAGCAGGGACTGAATGCTCCTGTCCCGAGAAGTGGCCTCCAGGCGGCCCAGGCATGACCTGCAGGTCCTTCTTTCCAGACAGGAGGAAGCCGCCGGCAGGAAGGAGCAGAGGCTATGGCTGACAAGGGGACATCTGATTACCAACCTCTTGAAGTTGAAGCCCAAAGGGACATTACTGAATACAACCAGAGAACTTCGGAAAGTTCCTGAGCGATGGGCGAGGGAGGTCGCTTCATTTCTAGAACACACGTCAGGACACCGCCATGTGTCCACCCCGGCGGCTGGCCGGTGCTGGCTGCTGTCTCTCTGCTGTAGATGTATGATGAAGTAAGCCAGAGGCCTCGGCCTGATGAAGCGTCCCCTGGAACCCCGAAAAAAAACCCTTTCCTCCCCTAAGCTGCTTCTGGTGGGCTGTTTGTCCCACCAACATGAAGATAACTGCAACAAGGTCCCAACAAGTCACGGAGACGCTGAGAGACCATTCTGAGTCATAACAAAGAGAGAGCAGTTGTGGGACCTGGCGCCGGAGGCCACACAGGGATCCTGGTGCTGTGATTTCAATGCAAAACCCAGGACGAGGGAGCTCTGAGCAGGTCACCCAAGCCCAGCTCACAGGAAGATTCCCCCATAGCTATGCTCACACATCTGAAACGAGCGCTCGGTCCCCAGCGGGTGGCTTTGTTTGGGAAGGTTGTGGCACCTTTAGGAGGTAGAGCATTGCTGGAGGAAGTGGGTCACTTCCTGTTCGCCCTCTCTGCTTCCTCCTCTGGGCACAACCTACCATGCCTTCCTAGGCGTGGTAGAAGGTGGCCCCTTGCACCCTAAGACAGAATCGTCCCTCTCCTCCCCTAAACTGCTTCTGGTCAGGTGTTTGTTCACAGCAACAGGTAAAGGAACTAAAACACCTGGCCACGCCCCTCCCCTCCAAAGACCAGGTGACCACTGTGCCTCGCATACAGCCCTGAGAGACACCCAGGAAAGAGCATCAAGGACCCGGCAGCTCGTGGGCGCAGAGGTCCTTCTCCACCACAGGAGACATCATCAACTCCATATTGAGTTGGAGGGCATCTTGGGGATGACCTAGAAGAAAGAGTGCTTGAAACTTCCTGCAGAGAATATTCACCCAGAGGAGTACTTTAACACTGTAACAACAACAAAAAAAAAATCTCAGCCAGGCAGGGCGTGGCGGCGCACACCTTTAATCCCAGCACTCAGGAGGCAGAGGAAGGAGGATGGCTGTGAGTTTGAGGCCAGCCTGGAACTACAGAGTGAGTACCAGGTCAGCCTGAGATAGAGTGAGAGCCTACCGTGAAAAAAAAAAAAAAAACAAAAAAGCACAAAAAAAAAAACACAAAAAAAATCTCAGTTACCCCCATGTTAGATCCCCCCACGTCTCTCTTTGTCACACTTTTCTGTCCCTAAGAATGGGGTGGAAAATCGAATGTGAAGGGACACAACAAACCTGGTTAAAGATCCTCCTGTGCAGCCCTGGCCTTTAGGCACACATAATGGAGGCCACCACCCAAGCGGATCTTCCTGACAGATTACCACAGGCCTTATTGCAAAATGCAGGTGTTTTCTGTTATCTAAGGAATGGGATGATCCCTCTGTGCAATGCACCATGACCTTCCTGTACCTCTCTGTTTCTAAATACCTGTGTGATTACATAGCATAGAACGGTTCTTGCTTCAGTTCTGCCCTACTGTGACCTATGTAATGAATACCTTGTGACATTTTTCTTGGTTTTTTGTTTTTTGAGGTAGGGTCTCACTCTGGCCCAGGTTGACCTGGAATTCACTATGTAGTCTCAAACTCATGGCGATCCTGCTACCTCTGCCTCCTGAGTGTTGGGATGAAAGGCAGTGCGCCACCACGCCCGGCACCCTTGTGACTTTTTTGTAATCACCCCCCTTGCATAGCAGTAACTTAATGTAACTTTGTGGTTTAACTTTCATCCTGTTTTCATAATGAACATCTTGTGGTTTTCTCCAATAAAAGCTGACACTCTCGGCAGTTCTGGGCTGCATCCTGAGATCCTGACCTCTGGGGTGCAGTCCTCGTGCACCAGTTTCTTTCTTTTTTAACCAATAAAACTTTGCCCCACATTCCATGAGTCGATGGTCTTACTTGTGCGATACCAGACCCCATAACAGGGGCTCCGACGTGAAATCAGTGACATCGGGTAACATCACACATTTTTCCTGCACATCCAGGCTGGGCCATGTGAAAAGCGATTGTTCTGGTGTGTATACAGGCTTTGGACCTTGAGTTCAGATCTTTGTTTCCTACTCAGAAATCCTCTGCCAAGAGTACAGCTATGGAGTCTGGGAATGTAGCTTGGGTGGCTCTTTTTCCCCTCCCCAAATAAATAAATGTTTAGATTTTTTTTAAAGATCCATGAGAGGTGGAGAGATGGCTTAGCAATTATGATCCTTGCCTGTGAATTCTGAGGACCCAGGTTAAATTCTCCAGTACCCACATAAGCCAGATGTACAAGGTGGTGCATGTGTCTGAAGTTCAGTTGCAGTGGTAGAGGGCCCTGGTCTACCCATTTTCTTTCTCTCTCTCAAATAAATAAAATATAAAAAACAGCAGTTAAGGGTGCTTGCTTGCAAAGTCTGATAGCCTGGGTTCAATTCCCCAGTACCCACGTAAAGCCAGATACAAAGTGGCACATGCATCTGGAATTTGTTTGCAGTGGCAAGAGGCCCTGATGTTCCCATTCTTTCTCTCATTCTCTCTCTATATCTGCATGAAAATAAATAAATAAAAATATTTTTAGGGCTTAGTGGTTATGGCATTTTCCTGTAAAGCCAAAGGACCCAGGTTCAATTCCCCAGGCCCCACGTTGGTCAGATTCACAAGGTGGTGCATGCTTCTGGAGTTCATTTGCAGTGGCTGGAAGCCATGGTGTGCCCATTCTCTCTCTCTTTCTATTTACCCACCCCCTCTCTCTCCCTTTCTCTCTCTCTCTGTTTCTCAAATAAATAAAATAAAAACAAAAATATTATAAAATAAGTAAACAATAAAATAAAATAGGGCTGGAGAGATGGCTTAGTGGTTAAGGCACTTGCCTGGGAAGCCTAAGGACCTGAATTCAATTCCCCAGTACCCACGTAAGCCAGATGAACAAGGTGGCACAGGCTGGAGTTCATCTGCAGTGGCTAGAGGCTCTGGTGTTCTCTCTCTCTCTCTCTCTGATATAAATATATAAATTAAAAAGAGCCACGAATGGGGAACAGTCAATGAGTCCAAATGGTTCTAAGAACCACCATAGGTCATGGCCAAGGTCAAGCACAGAACCAAGGATAGCCTCTCAGACTCTGACCAAGCAGAAAGTGGTTTGGGCCATGCGTGGTGGCACATGCCTTTAATCCCAGCACTTGGAAGGCAGAGGTAGGAGGATCACTGTGAGTTCTAGGCCACCCTGAGACTACCTAGTAAATTCTAGGTCAGACTGGGCTAGAGTGAGACTCTACCTTGAAAAACTAAAACAAACAAAGTGGTTTGGGAAGAAGCCCCCAGCTTTAGTGGGTCTGGAAATAATCCCAAGTAATACATTCTCAGGGTTTTTCCCACAGACAGGACCTCAGGTTCAAGGAGGTGGTGGATCTTGGGTAGGGGTAGGGTGAACCAGTGACTACATTCAAGGCAGTGACATTTCTTTCTCCTCCTGTATTGTTCTAGCACCCTCTGGGGTTTGATTTTTGTCTGTGCAAACCTTCCTCCTGTCTCTCCAGATGTTCCAGACTGTCAAGTCCATTCTGTGCTAAGACAGAGTACTAAGCATTGCAGAATCTTGACTCCTGCCTCCCTCTCCACCCAGCATCTTGTTTTCTACCTTGGTCTCTTCTCTACCTGAGTTCCTTCTAACACTCATTCATTCATGGTACTTTCATATCATAGAATGTCAGCTCCAAAAAACACACACTCCTCCGTCTTGTTCACTGGAGGCCACCGTCCAGCACATAGCAAAACACTCTTCACAGAGAACCTGCTTGTCGGCTTCTTCCATCACGCCTCCTGCACGTGTGTATTCATGCACCCCGACACCTCAACATCAGAGGTGCTTCCTCAGCCAAGAAGCCTCCCTGGGTTTCTGGAGGACACGCTGACAGCTTGTGTGAATGGCACATGGTATGAATTAAGTCTAGGCCAGGCTTTTTCAAGAGCTGTTGAAGGAACAGCCAACACACCCCCCCCCATCCCATCCCATTACCCCCTTGGCTCCCTCCTGTTCATTCATCTGACTTTGCACCACCTCTCCTGGCCTCATCCAGTGTCTGATCAAGATGGGTGGCGAGTGCTCATTTCCCCAGCAACCTGACGGTGCCTCCAGCATAGATAGCTCCTTGGCATCGAGGCTAGCTTGGCCAGCAGAGCACAGCAACATGAACCAGCGAAGCTCTCTGCTCAGGCCGTGAAAAGACTCCTCAGGGAGGAAAAAGGAGGGCAATGCCAAGGAGGCTGGCAGCAGGAAGAGACCTGACCAGGTGTCATAGATCTTGTAGGTCCCACCCAGTGCGTGTCTGGGGAAGTCTTAACATCCAGTCTCCTGTGGCTGCGCTCCTGCCGCCAACATGGGTGTGGAGCTGACAAGAGGTGGGCAGCATGGCCTTACGCGCCGTTCCCGTCAAGCAGATGTGCTGGTATGCGCAACTTCATAGGCACAGAGATCGGTAAGACGTGGATAAACAACTAGTAAGTGATGAGTTGGTGGGATTTTTCACCATTAAAAATTGTATCATTTAGTAGGGCTGGAGAGATGGATTAGTGATTAAGGCACTTGCCTGCAAAGCCAAAGGACCCAGGTTCAATTCCCTAAGACCAGGACCCATGTAAGCCAGATGCACAAGGTGGAACACGCGTCTGGAGTTCATTTGCAGTGGCTGGAGGCTCTCTCTCTACTTCTTTATCTCTCAAATAATAAATAAATAAATGAATATTTTTAAAAACTGTATCATTTAGTCGTCTCGGGAGCTAGCTCAGTCAGTAAAGTGCTTGCCTCACACTTAACTGAGTTTGGTCCCTAGAACCTATGGAAGAATGGATGGAAGCAATGATACATGTTTGTAACCCCAGGCTGGAGTGTAGAGACAAGAGGATCCCTAAAGTGCATTAGCCAGCCAGTCTAGCCAACTTGGTAAGTTCTAGGCCAGTAAGAATTCCTGTCTTAAAAAACACAAGGGCTGGAGAGATGGCTTAGTGGTTAAGGTGCATGCCTGCAAAGCCTAGGCACCCAGGTTGAATTCTCCAGGTCCCACGTAAGCCAGATGCACATGGTGGCACATGCATCTGGAGTTCATTTGCAGTGGCTAGAGGCATTGGCATGCCCATTCTCATTCTCTCTCTCCCTCTCTCTGTCTCTAATAAATAAATAAATAATCTTAAAAAAAAAAAAACAGGGCTAAAGAGATGGTTTAGCAGTTAAGGAGTCTGCTTGCAAAGCCAAAGGATCCCAGTTAGATTCCCCAGGACCCACATAAGCCAGATGCACAAGGGGATGCATGCATCTGGAGTTTGTTTATAGTGGCTGGAAGCCCTGGCATGCCCATTCTCTCTCTCTCTCTCTCTCTCAAATAAATAAATTAATTAAATATATTTTTAAAAAAACACATAGAGAGGGTGCTGGAGAGATGGTTCAGTGCTTACGGCGCTTGCCTGCAAAGCCAAAAGACCCAGGTTCAATTCCCCGGGACCCACGTAAATCAAATGTACAAGGTGGCACATGCGTCTGGAGTTCATTTGCAGCAGCTGGATGCCCTGGTGTGCCCATTCTCTTCCTCTCTGCCTCTCTCTCTCTCAAATAAATAAATATAAATAAAATATTTAAAACAAACATAGAGGCCGAGGGTGGTAGCGCACACCTTTAATCCCAGCACTCTGGAGGAAGAGGTAGGAGGATCACCGTGAGTTCAAGGCCACCCTGAGACTTCATAGTGAATTCCAGGTCAGCCTGAGCTAGAGTGAGACCCTATCTTGAAAAAAAGAAAAGATAGAGAGGAGCCGGGCGGGCGTGGTGATGCATGCCTTTAATCCCAGCACTCGGAGGCAGAGGTAGGAGGATGACCATGAGTTCAAGGCCACTCTGAGACTATGTATTGAATTCCAGGTCAGCCTGGGCTAGAGTGAGACCCTACCTCAAAAACAAAACAAAACAAAGCATAGGGAGTAGTGAAACGTGGCTCAGCAATTAAGTGTGCTTATTACACAAGCACGCGAGCCCAAGTTCAAACCTCTGGAACCCGTATAAGCAGTTGTGTGTGACTTCATGGGTCTATAAGCCCAGTCTCGTAAGTGAGCAGAGACCCAGAAATTACCACAACTTGTGAAAAACATGGCAAAGTCCGAGGTCAGTAAGAGCCTGCAGCTCAAGGCTGAGGAGGTAACTCCAACAGTTGAAGGTGCTTACGTGGAAAGCCTGCCTAGGTCCGACCCCCATATCCACATGGAGCCAGATGCGCAGCGGGGTGGTCGCATGCAGCAGGAGCTTCTGAGAGGCCCTGATGCATTCTCTCTCTCTCTCAAATATATATATGATAGCCAGGCATGGTGGTGCACGCCTTGAATCCCAGCACTTGGGAGGCAGAGGTAGGAGGATCTCTGAGAGTTCAAAACCACCCTGAGAATACAGAGTGAATTGAATTCCAAAATTCCAGGACAGTTTGGGCTAGAGTGAGTGAGACTCTACCGCAAAAAACCAAAAAAAAAAAAAAAAAAAAAAGAGCAAGAAAGAGAAAATATCAAACAAGAGCTATGGAGCAGTGATACAGCAGGACACCAATATTCCTCTCCAGGCTATGGCAAGAGAGAGCACCCCTCCACAGGCAAGCAGTGGGGGGCTACAAGTACATCCCTGTGCATATGCACCACACACCACACATACAGCAGTCACATGCAAAAAAAAAAAAAGTTGGACAGTGCCAGAGGAATAACACCCAAGGTTGTCCTCTGGCTTACACACACACACACACACACACACACACACACACACACACACACACACACCATTTAAGTCATTTAAAGTTAATGGAATTTAATTTTGTTTTGTTTTGTTTTTT
Organism: Dipus sagitta; assembly: GCA_036346955.1. NCBI lineage: Eukaryota > Metazoa > Chordata > Mammalia > Rodentia > Dipodidae > Dipus > Dipus sagitta. Next base: position 128,479,975 of record CM070779.1, on the reverse strand, counting down.
CAAGGTAGGGTCTCACTCTAGCCCAAGTTAACCTGGAACTTACTCCGTAGTCTCAGGGTGGCCTTGAACTCACAGCAATCCTCCTACCTCTGCCTCCTGAGTGCTGGGATTAAAGGTCCGTGAGCATCACACCTGGCTCCAGAATTTAATTTTTTTAAGTTTTTATTATTTTTTAATTTTTAAAATTTTTTTGAGGAAGAGAAAGAGGCAGACAGAGAAAGAGAAAATGGGCATGCCAGGGCCTCTAGCCACTGCAAACGAACTCTAGACGCATGTGCCACCTTGTGCATCTGGCTTATGTGGGTCCTGGAGAATTGAACCTGGGTCCTTTGGCTTTGCAGGCAAATGCCTTAACCACTAAGCCATCTCTCCAGCCCCAGAATTTATATATATATATATATATATATATATATATATATATATATATATATTTGGTTTTTTGAGGTAGGGTTTCACTCTAGTCTAGGCTGGCCTGGAATTCACTCTGAATTCTCAGGGTAGCCTCGAACTCATGGCAATCCTCCTACCTCTGCCTCCTGAGCGTTGGGATTAAAAGGCGTGCGCTACCATACCCGGCTCCCCCAGAATTTAATTTTTAATGATGGTAATATTGCAAAAAAAAAAAAAGCCCTGAAAATATAATAGTAGGCTTCTGCAAATAGTACTAACACCAGTCCACTACTGTTCCCATCTCCTCCACAGTTACACACCCTACACCCAGACCCAGACATCTTAGTCTATTTCCTAACCCCCACTCATTCACGATATGGTGGGATCCATACTCAATGATACCCAGAGGCCCTGTCACCAAGTCCTATTCACCCAGACCTTACTTTAAGCATCCTGATTCCCAGGTTCTGTTCATTAGGATCTCTTCCTCACACCCTACTGCCCACGGGTGCTCCGGGCACTTGGTCTCCTCGTCCAGGAAATGTAGTGCTCAGCTAGAACAGGTTTTCAGGCCCGGTCTCTGTCTCAGAGGGTGGGTCCCTTCCACTTTGACAGCCTTGATCCCCTTGAACTGTTCTACTTCCTCCACCTCCCCAGGACCTGCCTTCGAGGATCAAGCCATTCTCCATCTTCAGAGCCTCCTGGCCCTTGCCCCTCCCCTCTGAACTCAGGTGCCCTATGGCTGCACACAGCTGCAAGAGTAACAGGCTCTTGGCAGGCACCTGCCCAGCCTTGGTTACGCTATAAAAGTGTGCAGTGACAAGCTCCAGAAAGAGAAAGAGAGCCACATTCTGTGCAGGGAGCGAAGCGACTCGCGTCCAGCTTCCCCACCCTCGGCCTTAGGCTCCCTGCTGGTGCTGCTCTCGGACTGGGGCCTCGGCAGTGCCAGCTCCCAGGATCTCCACCTCCGGACTCCACCCTCGGCCCTTCCAGTTTCTTCTTTCCCTTCCAGGCCACTTTTCCTTCTGGGTTTTTGGACCCTCGCCACCCCCCAGCCCCTCCAGGCAGACAACTCGAGATGAAGACAAGAGGGCATCCCCTCACAGGCTGGCTGCTCCACCTTCTATTTCTGGGGAGTGGTGAGTGGTTTTACTTACAAGAAGGTCCTCTTGGGCTTCAGTAGAGTTTTGAGGAAATGTCAGTGACTCCTGGGCTTCGCCTGCCTTCGGGGCCCCCATTCTCATCAGAGGTAGGGCCGGGTGTTCTCTGTTCCCCGCATCCAACTCAGCACCCATCCTCCACTCTGCTTCCAGCTGCAACTCCTGCTCAGAAATCGGATGGATCCCCTTATAATCAGCCAATCCCAAATACGGATGCCTCAGAGTTGGATGGGATCTGAGCGCTAGTATCTAGTGCCCATTGTAGGCAGCGGTCCATTTCCGACATCTCTGACGGCAGTGCCATGGCTACCAGTCACACGTGCCATGCTGTTGCACGCTCACGTTGCCTTGGTTTCAGTTCCTGGTCTTCTAGTAGCTGTGTAGAGTCAGTTCTTTAGCCTTCAATTTCCCTATCTATAAAATGTGGGTGACATAAAGCCAGATGGGCCAATGCAAAAGACGCTGCTGTGCACACACACAAAAATAAGTAAATAAAAATTAAGAAAAAGAAGAGAGAATGTGGGTGATAACAGCTCCCACCTCATGGAGGTGCTGTGGGGATCTGAGGCACGCACTTCCTATGAGGTGGCACACCACGACTGGAATGTAATGAGACTCTCATCACAAGCGACTGCTCCCTTCAACGTCACCTTGAGTTGTATTCCTAGTTACTAGTTGCAGAACCAAACTAATTTTTCCACGGAAATAACCGGCCACTTTTGTTTTCATCAGCCATAACCTCTAACGGTGACGCAATTGCCGTGCCCACACCAGCCGCAGGTTCCAGTGAGAACGCCCTAACCTCTGCCCCCGAATCGGCCACAGTCAACTCTCCTGGAGCCGCCACATCGGGGCCAAATACAGCAGCACTGCTGTCCAGCTCCAGTGTCACCAGCGCTGCAGTGACAAGCTCCAGTGTCACCAACACTGCGGTGACAAGCTCCAGTGTCACCAACGCTGCAGTGACAAGCTCCAGTGTCACCAACGCTGCAGTGACAAGCTCCAGTGTCACCAATACAGCGGTGACAAGCTCCAGTGTCACCAACGCTGCAGTGACAAGCTCCAGTGTCACCAATACAGCGGTGACAAGCTCCAGTGTCACCAATACAGCGGTGACAAGCTCCAGTGTCACCAGCGCTGCAGTGACAAGCTCCAATGTCACCAATACAGCGGTGACAAGCTCCAGTGTCACCAGCGCAGCAGTGACAAGCTCCAGTGTCACCAGCACAAGCCCAGACATGCCAGGGCATGGGGAAAGCCTGCGGGGCCAGCTGAGGCCGTGGGAAGTAGCCCTCATCGCCCTGGCTTCGGTGGCGATCGCTGTCACCCTCACCGTGGGGCTCACCCTCTCTCTCGTGAGTACCTGGACAGTGGAAACCCATTTTCTTTCTTTTTTAAAAAATATTTTAAAGTTTATTTTTATTTATTTATTTATTTACTTGAGAGAAAGAGAGAAAGGGCGCGCCAGGGCCTTCAACCTCTGCAAATGACCTCCAGACACATGCACCACCTTGTGCATCTGGCTTATGTGGATCCTGGGGAATCGAACCTGCTTCCTTTGGCTTTGCAGGCAAGCGCCTTAACCACTAAGCCATCTCTCCAGCCCTAGAAACCCATTTTCTGAGACAGGAATGCAGGAAAGTGAGGAAGGCAATGGGCAGAGAGCAGTAAACAGGGGCTTACACTAAAGGACAGGTTAGAGCCAGTAAGAGAGAGGGTCAGAAAAGCCAGGGACCACAGTAGAGGGCACTGAGGAGAAGGAAACCAAAATAAAGCCAAGGAGTGGGCTCCAGCAGGGGTGAAGGGTGCTGAGGATAGGGATGGGAAGGGAGGAGGGCCCCCCCTTTGAAGGAATTTATCTTGTTTTCTAGAGAAACTCTCCGTGCCTGAGGAACCTCTACCACCCGCACGGCCCCAGACGCAGCCCATGCCCTCCAGGCTATAATGGGCCAAGGGCCACGGACACCTGTTTTAGGGACCATTGTCCTCCTGCAGCCATGGAACTAACTGGGAGACACAGTGTCCCTGAGCATCCCTGAAGTCAGAGCATCACTATTCTGAGGAGGAGGAGAGATGGGGCCAGGCCGACCAAGCAACGGGGACAGCCAGGGCCGCGGAAGGCCAGGGCCCAGCCAGGCCTCCTCCGTGTTCTGCTGCAGCCCAGCACTTGGTTTCTCAGCCCAGAAACAGGAAGCGCTGGTTGTGACTTCCAGTTAAATAAATGCATCGAAGGCACGTGGGAGCCAGAGTGTGGGTGTGCGTGCATCACTGTGAAGAGAGGCCCCCACCTCTCAGGGTCCCCTTTCCCTAAATTCTCCCAGCTCTCAAATCCCTTGAGTGACACCCAGAAACCTCCTCACAAAGACTTTACAGGGTGTTGACAGTGAATGAGTTAGACCCTGCAGAGGGGAGCGTGGGCACTGTGCGTCTTGCTAATGGGGCTGCCCGCCAGGCATGGCCATGGTCCCTCTCAGCAGTCTCCCCCAGGAGTGAGCTCCCCACCAGGAAGACAGGTGGGCCCTGCCGCCTTTCCCTGCCCAGCAGTGTCCTGAGCAGGCCTGACCCAGCTTACCAGAACCTCAGCTCCCAGCAACCCCTGCAAAGCCAGACCGGAGACAGGGACACGAAGCCCATCTGTCCAGGTGCTAGCAGGGTTCTCCTGGTGAGGCCCAGCCCTGTCACCGCTTCCGGTGCAACTGGCTCATGCCACATGCCTGACTCTGACGCCACTCATGGAAAACAAATCACTTCCCCCTTTTTACTTCACTTAACCTCTCCAAACTGCTTCACTTCCTGGGATCTCAGCCAGCTTTAAAAGACCAAAGCTGTTTCTCGAGGTACAGTTTACGATAGTGTTAACAAAATTAGCCCCTTTCTTGTGTGTGGAGTGTTTCTAAGGAGGGTCTCACTAGTCCGGGCTGACTTGGAACTCATTCTATAGAGTCCCATGCTGTTCTTGAACTCATGGCAATCCTGCTACCTCTGCATCCTGAGTGCTGGAATTAAAGATGTATGCCACCATGCCTGGTGCAAATTTAACTTTTTTTTTTCCATTTTTCTTTTCCTTTCTTTTTCTCTCTCCCCTTCTTCTCCTTTTCCACTACTGAGGGTCTTGAATACTGTACTGAGCTATATACACCTTTTACAAGTTTACTTTTTATTTTGAAACAAGGTCTTACTAAATTGCCCAAGACTAGTCTTGAATTCACTCTTAGCTCAGACTGGCCTTGAACTTTTGATCCTCCTGCCTCTGCCTCCAGAGGGATTGATTATAAGCCTATGATTATAGGAGATCAATGCCAGCCTGGAACTACAGAGTGAGTTCTGGGTCAGCCTAGGCTAGAGTGAGACCTTGCCTCAAATAACCAAAAAAAAAAAAAGAAAGAAAGAAAGAAAAAATTCAAGAACAGGTTAGACTAATCTATGGTCACAGAGACCAGATCCTGGCCTTGTATGAGCTCAAGGACTTTAGGAAGAGGGACTTCCTACATGATACAAAGGTTTCATATGTTGATGAGCCATCAATTGCACAGGGGAATAAATTTGTCCACTCACTTAACTGAATCCTTAAGGTCTGTGTGTACAATGTGAATTTTACCTCAACTAAAATAAAAGCTATGTCAAAGGTTTCATAAATCAATATCCGTCCTTATCAATCTCCTCTTTATATATATATACATATATATATATATATATATATATAGAGAGAGAGAGAGAGAGAGAGAGAGAGAGAGAGAGAGGGAAAGAGGGAGAGAGAGAGAATGGGAGCACCAGAACCTCTAGCCACTGCAGGCAAACTCCAGACGTATGTGCCCCCTTGTGCATCTGGCTAACATGGGACCTGGGGAGTCGAACCTGGGTCCTTTGGCTTTGCAGGGAAATGCTTTAACCACTAAGCCATCCCTCCAGCCCCTCCTCTTCATTTTTAACAGTGCCTCACTCCTTCATCTTCAGATAATCATCCTCTTCATTCATCCTTGCATTGTGTTTACAGAGCGCCTGAGAAGCTGAAGGGACAAGGATGACCTGTAGGTCACCATTCCATGAAGAAAACAGATTTTTAGAGAGATGAATTGTAGGCCAATGACCCACTCCTATCCGTTCACATGTCTCCAGAGGAGACAGGTAATGTGACCAAGCAGGGCAGGGGTGCTCATGCAACAGAAGATATGTGGATCATGAAGTTAGTGGGTGCTGACAGGAGATGGGAAGTGTCAGACACGCCTCAGCTTGTGCAGGCCTGGGCATGGCCAGCAGTGGTAGAATACTCGTGGAACTAGATGGCACCTCAGAGGGAGAAGATGCAGGGCTGAGAACGCCACGCCAAGGAGTCGAGAGTTCAACAGGAAGCCAACAGGGCAGCATAGGGTGGAGTGGGACAATTATTTTTCCAAGCAAGAACACTCTGACCACCTGAACAGGTGGAAAACAAGGGACAGAATCTAGAAAGAAAGCTGCAGTCATGTCCCAGCAAAGAGATAACATGGAAACCAGACCCAGAAGAAAAGTGGCTCTTGGAGGATTCACACCTAGCACTCTTTAAAAGAACCTTATCTCTAGACTCTGTGGCAACTTTTATTAAAAGGTTTATTTTAGGGCTGGAGGGATGGCTTAGCAGTTAAGGTGTTTGGCTGCAAAGCCTAATGACCCAGGTTTGGGCCCCCAGAACCCACATAAGCCAAATGCACAAGGTGACACATTGCAGTGGCTGGAGGCCCTGGCGTGCCAGTTCTCTCTCTCTCTCTCTCTTTCTCTCTCTCTCTTTCTCTCTCTCTCTCAAAAGGTCTTGTTTTAGGGCTGAGAGATGGCTGAGCAGTTGAAGGCACTTAGCTTTCAAAGCCTTCCAGCGTGGATTCAATTCCCCAGCTCCTATGTAAAGCCAGATGCAAAACTTCACATATCTGTTGTTCATTTGCAGCAGCAAAGAAACCCCAGCACATACATATAAACACACTTGCGTGCACTTATGCAAACAAATAAAAATTTTTAACTTTATTTTTATTTATTTGAGAGACAGAGAGAAAGAGGCAGAGAGAGGGAGAGAGAGAATGGGCAAGCCAGGACCTCTAGCCACTGCAAACGAACTCCAGATGTATGTGCCACCTTGTGCATCTGGCTTACGTGTGTCCTGGGGAATCAAACCGAGGTCCTTTGCCTTTGCAGGAAAATGCCTTAACCACTAAGCAATCTCTCCAGCCCAAATAATTTTTTTTAATTTTTGTTAAATGTCACATTACTTATTTATTTGTTTGTTTGTTTATTTAACAGAGAAAGAGGGAGAGAAAGAGAGAGAGAAATAATGGTCATACCAGGGCCTCCAGCCACTGCAAACAAACTCCAGATGCGTGTACCCCTTGTGCATCTGGCTAATGTGGGTCCTGGGGAATCGAACCTGGGTCCTTTGGCTTTGCAGGCAAACACCTTAACCGCTAAGTCATTCCTCCAGTCCAAATGACACATTTTAAAGCTGGGCACTGTGGTGTATGCCTTTAACTTGGGAGGCAAAAGTAGGAGAATTACCATGAGTTCGAGGTCACTCTGAGACTACATAGTGAATTCCAGATCAGCCTGGACTAGAGTGAAACCCTGCCTCAAAAAAACAAACTAACAAAACAAAACAACACACACACACACACACACACACACACACAAAACAGTTTCCATTTTTATGGAGGTCAGCTTCTAGCAGGGATGGGCAATGCTTTTAAAAAATTCATTGAGGGCTGGAGAGATGGCTTAGCGGTTAAGCACTTGCCTGTGAAGCCTAAGGACCCCGGTTCGAGGCTCAATTCCCCAGGACCCACGTTAGCCAGATGCACAAGGGGGCGCACGCATCTGGAGTTCGTTTACAGAGGCTGGAAGCTCTGGCGCGCCCATTCTCTCTCCCTCTCTCTCTCTGCCTCCTCTCTCTGTCACTCTCAAATAAATAAATAAACAAACAAAAATATATTTTAAAAAAATTCATTGAATGGAAAATTCTTTTAATTTTTTAAAAATATCTTTAGCCGGGTGTGGTGGCACACGCCTTTAATTCCAGCACTTGGGAGGCAGAGATAGGAGGATTGCCATGAGTTCGAGGCCACCCTGAGATTACATAGTGAATTCCAGGTCAGCCTCGGCTAGAGTGAGACCCTACCTCAAAAAAAAAAAAAAAAAATATATATATATATATATATATATATATATATATATATATATTGTGCTAGAGAGATGGCTTAGTGGTTAAGGCACTTGCCTGCAAAACCAAAAGACCCAGGTTCAAATCCCCAGGACCCTCGTAAACCAGATGCATAAGATGGCACATGTGTCTGAAGTTCGTTTGCAGTGGCTGAATGTCCTGATTCTTTCTCTCTCTCTCTCTTTCCCTCTTTCTCTCTCAAATAAATTTTTAAATATATATATATATATATATATATATATATATATATATATGGGCAGGAGATATGGCTTAGCCAGGTTTGATTCCTTAGTGTCCATGTAAGTCAGATGCACAAGGTGGCGCATGCATCTGGAATTTCATTGCAGTGGCTGGAGGCCCTGGTGCACCCATTCTCTCCCTCTCCCCAGTAAATAAATAAATAAAATATATTTAAAAACAACAGTAAGTTGGACATGGTGGTGCATGCCTTTAATCCCAGCACTCGGGAAGCAGAGATAGGTAAATCACCATATGTTCGAGGCCAACCTGAGACTACACAGTGAATTCCAGGTCAGCCTGGGCTAGAATGAGACCCTACCTTGCAAAAACAAACAAACAAAAACCAAAAGAACAATAAAATAATAATAATAAAGTGTCTAGATAACAGAAAACAAAGAAAGACTGAACAATCAGATTGGAGGTGCCTCTGGAGGCCTGATGAATAAGTCTGACCCTAAGTGGCATCCTGGAGCAGAGAAACACATAAAACTTGAATTTTTTAAAAATACTTTATGTATTTATTTGCAAGCAGAGAGATAGGGAGAAGACAGCGAGGAAGAGAGAATGGGTATGTGAGGGCCGCTAACCACCGCAAATGAACTCCAGATGCATGTGCCACACTGTGCATCTGCCTTTACATGGGTACTGGGGAATCCAACTCTGGTCGTTAGGCTCTGAAGACAAGCGCCTTAATGGCTGCGCCATCTCTCCAGCCCAAATTTGAATGATTTTTGCAGGTTCATCAGTAGTGTTGATAATTTCTTAGTGCCTGCATTTATATTAACTATATGATTCCTTAGTTTAGGGAAGTATAGTTGCACTACTTTATCTTGTTAGAAGGCAGGAGGGAAAGTTGGGGAAAGATCCCATTGTTTCTACAATTCTTTTGTAAGCCTAACATTATCTCAAAATGAAGTTAAAAAATGAACAAGCAGGCCATGGTGGTCATCGTCGTCTTTATCCCAGCCCTTGGGGGGCAGAGGTAGGAGGATCGCCGAGAGTTCTAGGCCACCCTGAGACTACATAGTGAATTCCAGGTCAGCCTGAGCTAGAGTGAGACCCTACCTCCAAAAACCAAAAAAAAAAAGAAAAAGAAAAAGAAATGAACAAGCTGGGCATGGTGGTCATCATTGTCTTTATCCCAGCACTTGGGAGGCAGAGATAGGAGGATGGCTGTCAGTTTAAGGCCAACCTGGGACCACAGAGTGAATTCCAGGTCAGCCTGGGCTAGAGTGAGACCCTACCTGGAAAAATCCAAAACAACAAAATGGACAAAATAAAGAAGCTGTGTGTGGTAGCTCATGCCTATAGTCCCAGTACTGGGCAAGTTTAGGCAGGAAGATTGCTGGAAGTTTGAGGCCAGCATGGGCATCAGACTGTGTCTCAAAACAAACTAACTGACTGACTAACAGGAGCAGTTGAGGTAATTAAATTAGGTGACCCGATGATTCATCAGACTGGATCAGCTGGCTGCCGTCTGAGCGGGAGCCAAGACCCTGTCCTTCCTGAGCCCTCTCTCCTTAGGAGGACTGTGGCTGTCTGAATGTAAAGGTCCCCCATCACCTGTTGTTTTAATGCTTATTCTCCAGTAGTGGTGCTGTTTAGGAAGGCTGTGGAGCCTTTGGGAAGTGGAGCCTTGCTGAAGGAGACTGGGGACCAGCCCTGTGGATGTGATAGCCCGCCCCGCTTGCCGTATTCATCTGGCTCTCTCTCTACTTCCTCCATGCTGTGTAAAGATGTGACATCAAGCCGGGCGTGGTGGCGCACGCCTTTAATCCCAGCACTCGGGAGGCAGAGGTAGGAGGATCACCATGAGTTCAAGGCCACCCTGAGACTCCGTAGTGAATTCCAGGTCAGCCTGGGCTAGAGTGAAACCCTACCTCGAAAAACCAAAAAAAAAAAAAAAAGATGTGACATCAGCTGTCTGCTCAGCTACACTTGATAAGGAAACTTCCGCTCAAAACTGTAAGCTGCAATAGACCCTTTCCTTCCATAAGCTGCTTCTAGTTGAGTATTTTGTCCCAGCAATTAAAAAGTAACTAACACAAAGACCCTTTGAAGATTAAATGCCTCTGAAGGAAAACAAGACCCCACCATCATTTCCTGGACAGTATTCTGAGGTAGGGATGAAGTCAGAGAAGGAGAGAGGAAAGACAGATACCCTCATCTGGCCTGACAGGACTTTGGGGTGTCTGGGGAAGCTGGCTGAGGGCCCCAAGTGGTAGGAGATCAACCTGGGGGCTCAAGAGGAGCCAGTGACCAGTTCCCTAACTGAACTGACAGCGCACAGATTGGCCTGATCTTGCTGGCCAGCAAGCCCAGAGGATGCCCCTGTCTCTGCCACCCCAGCACTAGGATTGCATGTGCCACTAGGCCTGGCATATGACGTGGTTTCTGGGGATTGGAACTCAGGTCCTCAGGCTTGAGTGGCAAGCACTTTACGAACTGAGCCATCTCCTCGGCCCCTTGAGAACAGCTTTTCGCTAGGACAATCAGTGATGCCGCTCACAGTGACGAATGTGATCTCATTACTGCTTAGCTCTGGACTCCGGTACAAAGCCAAGAGCCCTACTCGCCCCTGTGGTCCCTCTGTCCGTCCTGGCCTGCCACTTGAGCGTGCCTGGCCCCTCTGCCTCACTTCTGGAGTGACCAAGTCGGGGAGAAGGCGGCTCCTCCCAGCAGGAAGGAAGACCCCGAGCCCAGAGCAGCAGTGCGTACAAGTCACGCAGACACTGCGGCTGTGCGCGAAAGACCGAAGGACAGCTTAGGAGGAGGAAAAGATGTTCCCGCTTTCATCCCTGTGGATTCTCTGAGATGAGAAGATGTGGAATGACGTCCCCAGACCCTGGAGAGATGGGTCGGAATCCCAGGAGAATGATCCTTTGGGGCTGGCAGGGCAGGGCCTAAGCACAGGCGTGGAGAGGGAAACGGGAGGTGCCAGAGCCCACTATGCACCCCAACTCCCTGCCTCCAGGAAGCTGCATCCCCAACTACCTGGCCACCCTTTCCTGCTCCCCTTGGAGGAAGCACTCAGCTTCTGGTTACTTTTGATTTTACTCAGTTTCTGTATTTCAGCTATCCTTGAGAAAGGAAAGATTTGAGCCCTGTTAGAGAACTTCTAGGAATCACAGAAAGTTGGGAGCAGGACCTAAAACTTCAAATTGTACAATAGTGTAAGTTACACTTAATCCTAAGAATAAACACTATTTGTTCTGGCACCTTCTGGCAGGGTGAGGGGTGGAGGAGGAGGGGAGTCATCCTTCTTGCATCTGCCCAACTCATTGCTGCTGTCAGCCCCAACTGGACCATACCCACCACTACCTGGGGTTCCTCCCCACCCCCAGTCACCATGGATTAACCCCCCTCCAGTCTGGTCTCTTCAGCCCTAGGTCTGAGCCACAAGCTGTCTCATTCCAAATCAGAAACCAAACCATGACCTGAATTTAATCTCTAATGAATCAGGTCCCTGTCTCGCTTGTTTACCAGGCATAACCGCATGGCAAAGAGATACATCCAATCTCTCCCTCAACTGTAGAAAAGCCAAATACCATGAGGGTAGAGCCAGGTAGGCTGTTCCCTGGAAAGAGACCAGACCTAGTAAGAATAGAATTAGAGGCTGGGTGTGTGATGCTTCAAGAGTGTGGTTAAAAGCTGGGTGTGGTGGCGCATGCCTTTAATCCCAGCACTCTGGAGGCAGAGGTAGGGGGATCGCCATGAGTTCGAGGCCACCCTGAGATGACATAGTGAATTCCAGGTTAGCCTGAGCTAGAGTGAGACCCTACCTCAAAAAAAAAAAAAAAAAAGAATGTGGTTAAGGGTTGGGGAGTTTGCTCAGTGGTTAAGGCATTTGCCTAAGGACCTTGGTTCAATTCCCCAGGACCCATGTAAGCCGGATGCACAAAGTGCCATATGTGTCTGCAATTTGTTTGTAGTGGCTGGAGGGTCTGGTGTGCCCATTCATTCTCATTCTCTCTCTCTCTCTCTCTCTTTCTCTGTCTCTCTCTCACACATATACACAGTCTCTCTAAAAAAAAAATTTTTATTTTTAAAAATTTTTTTGTATATTTATTTTTTTGAGAGTGACAGAGAGAAGGAGGCAGAGAGAGAGAGAGAGAGAGAGAGAGAATGGGCGCGCCAGAGCTTCCAGCCTCTGTAAACAAACTCCAGATGCATGCGCCCCTTGTGCGTCTGGCTAACGTGGGTCCTGGGGAATTGAGCCTCGAACCGAGGTCCTTAGGCTTCACAGGCAAGAGCTTAACCACCGAGCCATCTCTCCAGCCCCCAATTTTTTTTTTTAAATGCTGAAACAGGAGTGCTACTGTGACTTCAAGGCCATCCTGACTTCAGCTCAGTGGTAGAGCACAAGTGTGATGCCCTGGATTCAATTCCCAGTATGGAAAAACTTTTAAATAAATAAATAAGAAAGAAAGAGAGAAGAGAAAAGAAAAAGAGGGATTGGTAACACATGCCTGTAATCTGAGCATGGCAGGAGGACCAGCAGTTCAAGGCCAGCGAGGTTACATGAGACTGTCTCAAAACAGCAACAACTGGCTGGGCGTGGTGGCGCACGCCTTTGATCCCAGCACTAAGGAGGCAGAGGTAGGAGGATTGCTGTCAGTCTGTGGCTACCCTGAGACTACATAGTGAATTCCAGGTCATCCTGGGCTAGAGTGAGACTCTATCTCAGGGATAAACAACAACATCAACAAAACAAACAAAAAACAGTGACAGGCAAGATTTGCATGAATTAACTAATTCAGTCATCTCACAAACATAGGAAGTAAGTAACTGCTATTCTTTGTTCTATAGACAGGGACCCACCAGCAGACAGAGGTCTTATGGCTTCTCACAGGTCCTGGAATATGTTTGATATCAATGTTAGGTTGTCTCGTTCCTTCCACTTGGCTGCTGAAGCTGCCTTCCAGCATGGATTAAAGACCAGCTGCTCCTCAGGAAGCCTACAGACCTTCAGTGCTGGATTGGGACTGCTGAGGCATCTAGCCACGTAGACTGAGCAGCTTCCGGGGTCCTTGATTCTAGAGCCTGCAGCTGCTATTGAATTGCCATAAGATAATCCAATAAATTCCTTTTTAATATAAAAAAGTGATTTGGGAGCCAGGTGTGGTGGCACATGCCTTTAATCCCAGCACTCAGGAGGCAGAGGTAGGAAGATCACCATGAGTTCGAGGCCACCCTGAGACTACATAGTGAATTCCAGGTTAGCCTGGACTAGCGTGAGACCCTACCTCGAAAAACAAACAAACAAACAAAAAAAGATTTTGGGAACTATTCCTTCATGTTCTGTTCTATGGACAGACTGGTATAAAATTAGTAATATTTCTTCAACTTTTTCTCTAATTCAATGAAACTACCTGAGAATAAATTTTTCAACATGATACTCAAAAAGTCCAACCACAGGGCTGGAGAGGCAGCTCAGCAGTTAAAGAAACTGCTTGCAAAGCCTGATGGTCTGGGTTCAATTCCCCAGGACCCACATAAAGCCAAATGCATAAAGTGACCCATGCATCTGAGTTCGTTTGCAGTGGCAGGAGGCCCTGGTGCACCCACATTCTCATTCTCTCTCTCCTTACAAATAAATAAAAATAAAAAAATAAATTCAACTTAAAAGTTGCTGGGCATGGTAGGACATGCCTTGAGGATCATGGAAATTTTACCACTAAGCACCTAGACTCAGACACAAGAAGCCCACAGTTCTGATACCACTGCAGGTTTTCCTTGTGGTCAGGGCTGCACCTGTGCTGGGCTTGGATGATGCATCGTGGACCCAGGAAAGGGAAGGATGTTACAGGAAGGAAGATTGACAGGAAACAGGGTGGAAAGGCAGGAGACGTTGTCAGGCATGAGGAAACCTACTCACTAGAGTTTTGTGTAGACACTGGGAGAGACGGAGAGAAACAAAAGGACAGCCGATGAGGAAAGAGAGAAAGTGCTGAGAAAGGCATGAAAGAGAGGACAGAAAAGCCAAAGGTCACATAGAGAGAGAAGGAAGACAGAAAACTAAATATAAAAGTACAACCAGGGGGCTGGAGAGATGGCTTAGCGGTTAAGGCGCTTGCCTGCGAAGCCAAAGAACTGTTCTAATCCTTCAGATCCCACATATAGCCAGGCAACAGTGACGCAAGTGTGCAATACTATACATGCCCACAAGGGAGTGCACGCATCTGGAGTTCATTCACAGTGGCTGAAAGGCCCTGGCATGCCCATTTTCTCTCCCTCTCTGCCTCTCTCTCTCTCTCTCTCTCAAAAATTAAAAATAAGGGCAGGAGGGATGGCTTAGCAGTTAAGGCGCTTTCCCACAAAGCCAGAATACCCACATTCAATTCCCTAGGACCCACGTAAGCCAGATGCACAAGGTTGGCACATGCATCTGTAGTTCATTCACAGTGGCTGGAAGCCTTTGTGAGCCCATTCTCATTGTCTCTGTCTGTCTGTCGCTCTCATAAATATATATATATTTTTTAAAGAATAAAAAATTTAAAAATACAGCCTGCGATGGTGACATACACCTTTAATCCCAGCACTTAAGAGGCTGAGGTAGAAGGATCTTGTGAGTTCAAGACCAGCTTGAATTTACACAGTCAGTGACTTTTAGGTCAGCCTGGGATAGAGCAAGATCCTACCTCAAAAAAGTAACATCAAAAAGAAAGAAATATAAGCCGGGCATGGTGGCACATGCCTTTAATAACAGCACTCAGGAGGCAGAGGTAGGAGGATTGCCATGAGTTTGAGGCCACCCTGAGACTACATAGTGAATTCCAGGTCAGCCTCAAAAATAAAAGAGAGAAAGAAAGAAAGAAAGAAAGAAGGAAAGAAAGAAAGATAAAAATACAAATATATTTTAACCTATACTACAGAGCCATAGTAACAAAAACAGCATGGTACTGGCACAAAAGCAGACATGTAGATCAATGGAACAGAATAGAGGACCCAGATGTAAGCCCAGGTAGCTATAGCCACCTGATATTTGACAAAAATGCTGAAAATACTCATTGGAGAAAAGACAGCCTCTTCAGCAAATGGTGCTGGGAAAACTGGATATGTATTTGTAGAAGGATGAAAATCCTTCTCCATGCACAAGAATTAAATCCAAATGTATCAAAGACCTTAACAACAGACCTGAAACTCTGAAACTCTGAAACTCTGAAACTGCTAGAGGAAAAAGTAGGAGAAACCCTTCAATATACTGGTCTTGGCAAAGACTTTCTGAATATAACCCCAATTGCTCAAGCAATAAAACCACAGATTAACCACTGGAACCTTGTGAAATTACAAAGCTTTTGCACGGCAAAGGACACTGTGAATAGAGCAAAGAGGCAACCTACAGAATGTGAGAAAATCTTTGCCAGATATACATTTGACAGAGGATTAATATCTAGGATATACAAAGAACTCAAAAAATTAAATAATAAGAAATCAAGCAACCCAATTTAAAAAATGGGCTATGGAACTAAATAGAGAGTTCTCAAAAGAAGAAATACAGATGGCATATGGCATATAAACATCTAAAAAAATGTTCTACATCCCTAGTCATCAGGGAAATGCAGATGAAAACTACGTTGAGATTCCATCTCACTCCTGTCAGATTGGCTACCATCATGAAAACAAATGACCATAAATGCTGGCGAGGAAGTGGAAAAAGAAGAACCCTTCTACACTGTTGGTGGAAATGCAATTTGGTACAGCCATTGTGGAAATCAGTGTGGAGGTTCCTGAGACAGCTAAAAATAGCTCTACCATATGACCCAGCTATACCACTCCTAGGCATAGGTGGTGGTTTGATTCAAGTGTCCTCCATAAACTTAGGTGTTCTGAATGCTAGGTTCCCAGCTGATGGAGATTTGAGAATTGATGCCTTCTGGAGGCAGTGGATTGTTGGGGGCGGGCTTATGGGTGTTATAGCCAGTTTCCCCTTGCCACTGTTTGGCACACTCTCCTGTTGCTATTGTCCACCTTATGTTGGCCAGGGGGTGATATCCACCCTCTGCTCATGCCATGATTTCCCCTGCCATCGTGGAGCTTCCCCTCGAGCCTATAAGCCAAAATAAACCTCTTTTTTACACAAGCTGCTCTTGGTTGGGTGATTTCTACCAGCAATGAAAACCTGACTGCAACTGCATATATCCTAAGGACTCATCTCACTACTTTAGAGATACTTGCTCAACCATGTTTATTGCTGCTCTATTCACAATAGCTAGGAAAGGAATCAGCCTAGATGTCCCTCAACTGATGAGTGGATAATGAAGATATGACACATTTGCACAATGGAGTTCTACTCAGCGGTAAAGAAAAATGAAGTTATGAAATTTGCAGGAAAATGGATGGATCTGGAAAGGATTATACTAAGTGAGGTAACCCAGGCTCAAAAAGTCAAACATCGCATGTTCTCTCTCATATGTGGATCCTAGCTACACATGATTGGACTTCAGTGTGAGTAGGAAGAAAACTCAGTAGCAGAGGCTAATAAGCTAGAAAGGAGATATAAAGGGAATAGAAAGGGAGGGAGAGGGGGACCTAATAGGATGGTATTATATATATATATATATATATATATATATATATATATATATATATATATGGCAGAAGAACAGATTAATTGGGGGTGAAAAGGTCTAAGTGAGGTCAGGGGAAGAGATTGAGTAAGGAAAGGTGGAGGGAGAACTAATCAAAATCCAAGAGGAGGGCCGGAGAGAAGGTTTAGTGGCTAACGTGCTTGCCTGCAAAGCCAAACGACCCAGGATCGATTCCCCAGCACCCACATAAGCTGAATGCACAAGGTGGTGCATGTGTCTGGAGCTTATTTGCAGTGGCTGGAGGCCCTGACATGTCCATTCTCTCTCTCTCTTTGCCTCTTTCTGTCTCTCTCCCTACCTCTCTTTCTCAAATAAATAAATAAAAATAAAATATCTATTAAAAAATCCAAGACGATATAAATAAATCATATAGAAACCTACTTTTTTGGACAATGGAACACTCAGGAGCCATAGATTGTTACTAGAAAATTTTCAGTGCCAGGGATGTGATGCCTTCCAGTGAGTTGTTGGCCAGGGAGGTCCCTGATGCCCCCAATACATTATAGGCCATTGCCAAGGCTCTTGGTTTCCAAACAGGAATAGATGGTAAGACCCTATTGCTGAAGACTCCACATACTTGGGCTGCAAGGTCACTGAGAAATTTTGCTGGAACTGAGCTGAAAACCTCCTCCATGTAGACCAGCTGACAGAAAACTGGGAAAAACCACGCTGCATGCAGTTCAATGGGAGACAGAAAAATCACCAGTGAAGATACTCAACAGTGGACACTGCAAGCCTTATATTTGGCCAGCCAGGCCAAATGAGCCAACAGGTGCAATAGTGGCACGTCTGTCATGGGAGAAACCAATTGCCCTCTAATTGGACTGGAGGCCCGCTCCATGGGAGGGAATACATCCCTGATACTGAAAACCTAAAACAAGGGTAGTCATGAGCCCTAGGGCTGTAACATCTGCTGCTGTCTGGCTAAATGTATATTCTATGCTCATCAAACTGCCCAGTAAGCACTTCTCTTAATGTTTGTACCCAAATATTAATGCTACTCTCACTTTTGGTAGAGAACCTTCTCTTTTCAGATGGCAGTGACCTTGGGATGACTCTGAAGGCATCATGGTGCTGGAAAGAAGTGACAGGAGTGCTCAGCACTGAAATATCTCTATCACACCTTCCAAGGCTCAGGCTCCATTGCAGAAGAGGTGGTGGAAAGAATGTAAGAGCCAAAGGAAGGGTAGGACTCCTTGCAATGTGCTCCTCCAGACACAAAATGGCCTGGATATCCATGACCTCACAGTGCCTGACACTACCTACACAAGACCATCATAATAGGAGGAAAAGATCATGACATCAAAACAAAAGAGAGAGCCGGGCATGGTGGCGCACGCCTTTAATCCTAGCACTCAGGAGGCAGAGGTAGGAGGATCTCCGTGAGTTCGAGGCCACCCTGAGACTCCATAGTGAATTACAGGTCAGCCTGGGCTAGAGGGAGACCCTACCTCGAAAAACCAAAAAAAAAAAAATAATAATAATAATAATAAATAAAAGACAGACTGATTGAGAGGAGGAGGGGATATGATGGTGAGTGGAGTTTCAAAGGGGAAAGTGGGGGGAGGGAGGGAATTACCATGGGATATTGTTTACAATCATGGAAATTGTCAATAAAAAGTAATTTAAAAATATGACTATAAGCTGAGTGAAGTGGTACATGCCTGTGATCCCAGCACTCAGGAGGCTGAGGCAGGAGGATGATGAGCTTGAGTTTGACTTCAGCCTAGGATGCATAGTGAGATCCTGGGTGGGGGGAATGCAGGTCGGCTGATCAAGTACTTGCATAACATACACAAAGCCCTGGACTTGATGCCCAGCACAACATAAGCCAGGCATGGTGGTGCCCTCCTGAAAACCTAGCACTCGAGAGAGAGGCAGGAAGATCAGAAGTTTGAGGCCAGCCTCAGCTACATAGCAAGTTTGAGGTAGGCCTGGGCTACATGAGACCATGTGTTTTAAAAAAAAAATGCCAGGTGGGCTGCAGGGATGGCTTAGCAGTTAAGGCATTAGTCTGCAAAGCCAAAGGACCCTGGTTCAATTCTCCAGGACCCACGTTAGCCAGATGCACAAGGGGGCACATGCCTCTGGGATTGGTTTGCAGTGGCTGGAGGCCCTGGCATACCCATTCTCTCTCTCTCTCTCTCTCTCTCTCTCTCTCTCTCTCTCTCTTTCTCTGTTAAATAAATAAATAAATAAATAAATAAAATATTTTTTTAAATGCCAGGTGTGGTGACAAATACCTTTAATCCCAGCACTTGGGAGGCAGAGATATGAGGTTTGCCATAAGTTCAAGGTCACCCTGAGACTACATAGTAAGTTCCAGACCAGCCTGGGCTAGAGCAAGACCCTACCTCGGAACTCCGAAAATTAAAAAATAAAAATAAATCCGGGTGTGATGGCACATGCCTTTAATCCCAGAATTTGGGAGGCAGAGGTAGGAGGATCACTGTGAGTTCGAGGCTACCCTGAGACTACATAGTGAATTCCGGGTCAGCCTGGGCTAGAGTGAGACTCTACCTCATAAAACCAAAACCAAAAACCCAGGACATGAAAAATAAAAACAACTTTCAATAAGACTAGAGAGGCTACATGCCACTAGGTAAAGGTGGTATAAAAGATTAGACATTTACATAACACAGGAACCGAGGGTAGAAGGAGTGGAAAGAACAGTGACACGTTGAATAGTCCATTAGTGTCACAAATCATGCTTTTGGTGCACCTTGGTACCCACTCCAGAATTCTGCAAGACTTTTCAAGCCAGACCGGGGCGGGTGTTATGAGTTCACCTCTTCTGTCTGCAGATGTGGTTTGTAGCAGCTCTCAGGGATGCACTGCTGGTGTGTTTTCTGTCTTGGGGTCCTCCTCATTTCTGCAAGAGTTGGCCAAATGCTCCCGTGCCTGCCCTGTGGCTTCCTCTTTCTTCCTTTGGTCTGAAGCCCCGGCCTTCTCTCTCTGCTCTGCTGCTCAACACAGAAGGTCTGCCCCTCTCCTGCCAGCTGTCTCGACCCAAGAATTGGGAGCAAGTGACAGCTTGTGTGCCAAGCCGATCATGCAGGTCACTAAAGGCTTGTCAGTACCTGTGGATGGCTGAGACCATTGTGCACTAACCTCTGCCCTAAGGGGTGAGCCTCGGCTTTCCATCCATTAACACAGTGAGTAAAGCCAACATGATGCACCCTATGGTTAAGGTGTTTGCGTTAATTCCACCGAGACGACACCTTGAAACTAGAGCCTTCTGAAGGTCGGCTGGCAGGACAAAAATGGGAGGGGAAGCAGCCATCTGTACTTGACTCACACGGGAGTCATGGTCAATACTCGCCCCTGGGGGCCGGGATGTAGCTCAGTGTAGCGTGCGTGCTTAGCATTCTTGAAGCCTCGGTTTCAATCCCCAACACCCCTAAAAATGCCTTATAGGGGGAGCTTCTAGACTTTGCTTGTCACACACAAGTGGTCTTTTTGTGGTTTTTATTGCTGTTTATTTTTTATTTTTTTTTTTTTATTTTAGAGAAAGAGAGACAGAGAGAGAGACTTGTCGTGCCAGGGCCCTAGCCAGTGCACTCAAACTCCAGATGCTTGCACCATTTAGTGGGCATGTGCGACCTTGTGCTTGCCTTACCCTTGTGCATCTGGCTAACATGGAATCTAGAGAGCAAACCTGAGTCCTTAGGCTTCGCAGGCACGTGCCTTAACCGCTAAGCCATCTCTCCAGTCCAAAGAAAAACACTTCCACCACCACCTTGAGCTGCAAGATTTGGTGATTGGTCTCAGATAACCGTACACTCTCACTCACTGACATTTGTGACTTATCACTCTATCTGTCATTCCACCATGTAAGTTCAGCTGGTCTCCTTTTCTCTTTTTAAGTCCAGCATTTAAAGCTATACCATGTGCTGTCACTGTGCTGCCCAGACCAAGGAGACCAGCAAAGCACACCCAGACAGAACTGTGCCTGAACTGGATTGTGCCTGTGCCTGTTGTGTGTCACTCCTGACAAAAATGCCTACAGATGCACCTTCGAATCCAGTCCCCCATTGTTACCAATGACCATGCTGGGAAGTTTCTGGCCATGGTGGCCCACCACCTTCGCTCTGGAAGGTTTGCCCCTTAGTGATCACAGCTGTTCTGAACCCAGACCTGCTGAGGACCTAATCCATGGTTTATCTAAGTACACCCCTCTCTTCGGTCTCTTGCACCATATTTATTTCCTCTATGGAGCAGGTCAAGAGCCAGATTTGGTTACTAGCTCGCTGCCTGTCTCCTGCTTCTGGGATGTTAATTCCTCGAGAATAGAGGCCTTGAGGACAATTTATGGAACAGATATATTGTGAATATATATATATATATTTGGTTTTTCAAGGTAGGGTCTCACTCTAGCTCAGGCTGACCTGGAATTCACTATGTAGTCTCAGGGTGGCCTTGAACTCACAGCAATCCTCCTACCTCTGCCTCCCAAGTGCTGGGATTAAAGGCGTGCACCACCACGCCCAGCTCTATGTAGTGAATATTAACTGAAGCTCCCACAAAGAAAAATAAAAGTACAAAAGGAGACACACCCGTGTTAAAGATTCTACTAGGCCAAAGTGACTGATTTTCCCAATTACGGAAAGTTAAAATGCAGACCAGCCAAATTATCTTGGGCTATTTTCAGTCCCTTTGAAAGTCATTCATTGCCCGCTTAGGTGTCTGACCTGTGCCACATCCTTGTGACTATCAAAAACCTTGCAAGTGTGGGCTGGAGAGATGGCTTAGCGGCTAAGCGCTTGCCTGTGAAGCCTAAGGACCCTGGTTCGAGGCTCTATTCCCCAGGACCCAAGTTAGCCAGATGTACAAGGGGGCGCACGCATCTGGAGTTCGTTTGCAGTGGCTGGAGGCCCTGGCGCGCCCATTCTCTCTCTCTCCTAAATAAATAAAAATAAATCTTTTTTAAAAAATTGTTAGCCTTAGTGGAAGAGAATGTGGAGGTGGAGATGCGTAGGGTTTAGGAGTTGAAGGTGGCAGGCAATGAGGTCCTGATCCTTGAAGCGTGCTACAGCGCCATCTAGCGTCCAAACTCCCTTGTTTGGGAGGATGCTGTTTCCATGGCGCTAGCTCAATGCTTCTTAACCTGTGGGTCGCCGCTAACTGAATGTGAGGGATCAAGGAAAATTTGACACAGTAGAAATTTCAGAACACACAATCGGCAAAAATTAATTTAAAATCAAACACGGAATGAATCATGCGCTTCTAGCCGCACTCATCCATGTTGCACCCTGAGACTTCACATGCAGGTTGGTCGTGAACTCACGACAGGAACTGTAGGGTTTTATTGCGCTTACAGATTTTGTGCTCTTATCGAAACATTATGGTTTAATGACAGAAAACAAAGATTTTTAATATTTTCCAACTGTCCTTCCACAGGCTGTAAGTACTAAATTAGGGTGTCTTTGGGTTGTTTACATGAATTGTTACATGAAACACATCCGCCTCATTAGTATGCATGTTTATTTTGTCTTTAGGAAATGGTAAAATTATATGTACACCAAAGAACTATTTTAAGATAAATTTCTTGGTGTTGGGTGTGGCGGCTTGAATTAAGTGCTCCCCATAAACGCATGTGTTTTGAATGCTTAGTTCTCAGCTGATGGCAATTTGAGAACTGAAGCTTTGCAGGAGCAGGTGTGTCACCAGGGGTGGACCTTGAATTTTATTAACCCTCAGTTTGCCAGTGTTAGTTGGTTCACTCTCATGCTACAGTATAAATCTGTAAACCAAAATCAACCTTTTCCTCCCATAAGCTGCTTTTGGTTGGGTGTTTTGAGCCAGCCATGAGAAGGTAACTTCATCAGTGAGCAAAGTGCTTCTTGCACAAATGTGCGGACTTGAGTTTGGATCCACATATGCCAGGCAGGGCAGCATGCACCCTTAATCCCAGCCCTGGGGAAGCAGAGATGATTCCCAGTCTTGCTGGCTACCTCATTTAGCCCAAGGGCTGGAGGGATAGATCATCGGTCAAGGCACCTGCTTGCAAAGCCTAATGACCCCAGTTGGATTCCCCAGTACCCATGTAAAGCCAGATGTACAAGGTAATGCATGTATCTGGGGATCATTTGCGGTGGTCCTGGCGTGTGTCCTCTCTCTCTCTCTCTTTCTCTGCTTGCAAATAAATAAATAAAATAAGGAAGAGGAAGCCAGGCATGGTGGTGCACACCTTTAATCCCAGCACTGGGGAGGCAGAGGTAGGAGGATCACAGTGAGTTCGAGGCCACCCTGAGTGATGATGGTCGACAGCCAATGTTCTCCTCTGGCCTCCATGCCTGAGGTCATGCACATGTGCATGCACCACCCACACACCACACCAAACATACTATAAGCACATACAAAAAAGTGGGGGCTGGGGAGATGACAGACTTGCAAGCCTGCCTGCGAGGGATCAATTCCCCAACCACCCACATAAAGCCAAGATGTACAAAGTGGCACATGTATCCTTTGCATCGGCAAGAGGCCCTGAAGCACCCATTCTCTTTCTCCTCACCAACAACAAAAACAAAAGAGCAAAGTTGGGCATGGTGGCACATGCCTTTAATCCCAGCACTCAGGAGGCAGAGGTAGAAGGATTGTTGTGAGTTCGAGGCCACCCTGGAACTACATAGTGAATTCCAGGTCAGCCTGGGCTAGCGCAAGACCCTACAGCGAAACAAACAAACAAACAAAAATGAACTCAATAGGGTTGGACTGCCTGGTCTTGCCCTCCTAGACAGCCAGGCCGGGTCCCAAAGGCTCTATCCGGAGCCCAGAACAGACAGTATGTCCTCCCATAGCAGCAGCCATTGCTGTTGTCACTGCTTCTAGAGTTCTGGAGACCATCGCTCCTTGGGGAGGAAGGGGACACCTGCGGGCTGTATGTACATTTTGCCTCTCTGGGCTCGGGCCTGACCCTGAGGATAATGGCTGTGCCCTACCCCCACCCCCACTCCCGCATCTCCAACGACTCCAGTAGGCGCTTAATAGTGCTCGTGGTAGTCCATGCCCAGAACTACCCTCTGGAAAGTAGACGAGGTCAGGGTCTAAACCAGCAGGAAGCTGGACGTGGCGGCACACACGTGTCATCCCAGGAGGCTGAGGTCACCCTGGGCTACACAGCGTGGCCCTGTCTCAAAAGAAGCAAACAAAGAGGAAGCCCCTAGGCCACCGTTTTATTTGCAGTCTTTTATCTGTTCAAGTGGCATCCCCGGGATGGGCGCAAGTGGATGTAGGTCTTTGTGAGGAAGCCACGTCCACGAGACTCGTGGAGCGGCTGCGGATTTGGGAGAGAGGGAGCAGAGGAAGGGGACACGGTGGC
Source organism: Dipus sagitta (assembly GCA_036346955.1). Taxonomy (NCBI): domain Eukaryota; kingdom Metazoa; phylum Chordata; class Mammalia; order Rodentia; family Dipodidae; genus Dipus; species Dipus sagitta. The sequence continues at coordinate 128,456,095 of CM070779.1, read as the reverse complement.
CGGCGCTGTGCAGCTCTGGGCCCACGCGTGTCCACAGCGTGGACAACTAACTGCATGTTCCCTATGGGCACCACTGCGCGCAGAGCATGCCCTCTAGTGGACGATCTCGGCGCGGCGCGGGTCACTGATGGGAATGGCAGGCACCTGTACCAAGTGAGTCACACAAGACATCCTATCTTTTTTTTTTTTTTTTCTACTTTTATTTATTTGAGAGCGACAGACAGAGACAGAGAGAGGCAGATAGATAGAGAATGGGCGCGCCAGGGCCTCCAGCTACTACTGCAAACGAACACCAGATGCATGCGCCCCCTTGTGCATCTGGCTTACATGGGTCCTGGGGAACAGAGCCTCGAACCGAGGTCCTTAGGTTTCACAGGCAAGCGCATAACCTCTAAGCCATCTCTCCAGCCCTCTATCTTGTTTTTTAAATATTTTTATTCATTTATTTGAGAGAGACAAGCATATATATATATAGAGAGAGAGAGAGAGAGAGAGAGAGACAGAGACAGAGAGACAGAGAGAGGGGGGGAGAGAATGGGCGTGCTAGGGCTTTCCAGCCACCACAAACAAACTCTAGACACATGCGCCACCTTGCGCATCTGACTTATGTGGGTCCTGGAGAACTGCACCTGGTCCTTTGGCTTTGCAGGCAAACCCCTTAACGGCTAAGCCATTTCTCCAGCCTTCCTATTTTATGTTAATTTTTTTTTTTTTGCTGGGCATGGTGGCTCACGCCTTTAATCCCAGCACTTGGGAGGCCGAGGGAGGAGAGTTGCCAGAGTTCAAGGCCACCCTGAGACTACACAGTGAATTCCAGGTCAGCGTGGGCTAGAGCAAGACTCTACCTGGAAAAACCAAATGAACTCCAGACTCATGTGCCACTATCAGTGTTTGGCTTTTCATGGGCTGTGGGGAGTTGAGCCCAGAATGTCCAGCATTACAAGCAAATGCCTTATCCACTGAGCCATTTCCCCAGTCCAATACTCCTAATTTAAAAATGAAGAAGTGGGCTGGAGAGATGGCTTAGCAGTTAAGGTGCATGCCTAAGAAGCCTATGGACCCAGGTTCGATTCTCCAGGTCCTAGGTAAGCCAGATGCACATGGTGGACATGTGTCTGGAGTTCATTTGCAGTGGCTAGAGGCCCTGGTGTGCCCATTCTTTCTCCCTCTCTACCACTTTCTCTTGCTCTCCCTCTCTCTGTCTCAAATAAATAAATAAAAATAAATCTTTAAAAATGAAGAAGCAAGCCAGGCATGGTGGTGCACGCCTTTCATCCCAGCACACTGGAGGCAGTGGTAGGAGGATTGCCGTGAGTTCAAGGCCACCCTGAGATTACTCCAAGTCAGCCTGGACTAGAGCGAGACCCTACCTCAGGGGAAAAAAAAGTAGGTTACAATAGAACATTGTACTCCTGCCCAGAATATAGACTATGCCTATTCCCCTGTAAGAAGCAGTGACCCCAAATAGCATGATTATTGTCCTCCAGACCTCCTTTGCCTTGATTCCATAAAGCCCTCCTCATTTTAAAAATATTTTATGTATTTATTTGCAAGCTGAGAGACAGAGAGAGAGAGAGAGAGAGAGAGAGAATGAGCATGCCAGGTTCTCCAGCGCTGCAGAGAAACACCAAATGCTTGCGCCACTGGGCATCTGGCTTTACGTGGGTACTGGGGAATCACACCTGGGTCCTTAGGCCTTGCAGGCAAGCACCTTCACTGAGCCCCGCTCTTATACAGCCACCTTCTTTCTTCAGATGGGGCCAATACCACAGATTCGATTTTGGAGGTGAGGTTGAGCCAGAGCCCTGCTGTATATCTAGGTTGGTCTTGAACTCCTGGTTTTCTAGAGTTGCTGAGTGCTGGGATCACAGATATAAGCCATTACCCAGCTCAGATTAGATGTTTTGTTTTGTTTTGTTTTGTTTTGTTTTGTTTTGTTTTGTTTTTCAAAGTAGTGCCTTGTTCTAGCCCAGGCTAACCTGGAATTCACTATGTAATTTCAGGGTGGCCTCAAACTCACGGCGATCCTCCTACATCTGCCTCCTGAGTGCTGGGTCAGGTTAGATTTTTGTCTTTTCAGTTATCCAGGCATGCTTACCAGGGTCATCCCTTGATTTGTCCCCACTTCCCCCGTCTCTTACACCATTTGCATCTCCTTCCCGAATGGCGCCTCTGCTTGACTGTGTTCAGGTCCCACACAACTGTCACTTACGACGATGAAGTTCCACCTTGCCGCTTAGGAAGTCCCGTGTAAGCTGTGTAACTTCGGGCGAGTTACTTGCTCTCTTTGAACTATATTTTCCATCATCTATTAAATTAATAATGCTGGCCTGGGGAGTTATTGGGCATTAAATGTAACAATAGTAACAGCAACAAAAGCTTATTGAGTTCATATTGTGCCAGATACATAAGCATTTAAGACGCAAACACTTGGAGTGTGTCAATAGCTCTGTCACGTAGGACTTGATTATCCCCATTGCACAGATAAGGAAACTGAGGCTTAGAGAGCTTCTGTCTGGCCCATTAGTTATATTAGCCACAACTATAATTACTCAATGCCATGAGAAAGGCACCATGAGCGTGGGGAGGAATCTAGGGTCAGGAAGGACTCAAGCATGAGTCAGCTGCAAATGGATGTGCTTGTCTGTTTAGTGATTTGTCACTGTAAACCTAGCTAGCACTCTCTGGTCCCTGAAAAAGTACAAAGTGGAAAAAGTTTCCTTCACCAAAGAGAAAGCACTGAATAGCATCTTGGATGTCCTTTGAATGCTCTTTTGTAAAAGGGAGATCGATTTGTTTATCTAGATTTTTTTAAATATTATTTATTTATTTATTTGACAGAGAAAGAGGGAGGGAGAGAGAGAATGGGCACACCAGGGCCTCCAGCCACTGCAAACAAACTCCACATTCGTGCTCCCCCTTGTGTATCTGGCTAACATGGGTCCTGGGAAATCAAACCTGGGTCCTTTGGCTTTGCAGGCAAACACCTTAACCCTGAAGCCATCCCTTCAGCCCTAGATTGTTTTTTACTTTTCTGGTTTTCTTTCTTTCTTTCTTTCTTTCTTTCTTTCTTTCTTTCTTCCTTCCTTCCTTCCTTCCTTTCTTTCTTTCTTCCTTTCTTTCTTTCTTTTTTGGTTTTCCAAGTAGGGTCTCACTCTAGGCAAGGCTGACCTGGAATTTACTATGTAGTCTCAGAGTGGCCTCGAACTCATGGCAATCCTCCTACCTCTGCCTCCCAAGTACTGGGATTAAAGGCGTGTGCCACCACATCCAGCTTACTTTTCTGATTTTCAATGTGTGATCATTATAGCCCCTTCAAACATAGACATTTTGTTCTCATCTAATTAGTAATCACTTGCCTTTTTAATAAAGCTAATTAAAGTTATATATCAAATATATTTAAAGTTTTTAATATCTTATTTATGTATGTATGTATGTATGTATTTAAGAGAGAAAGAATAGGTGCACCAGGGCCTCCTGCCCCTGCAAACAAACTCCAGGGGCATGTGCCACTTTGTACATTTGACTTGTCATGGGTACTGGGGAATCAAATTTAGGCCATCAAGCACCTTTAACCACTGAGCCATTATTTCCAGTCCCAAAGTTTAGTTTGTTTGTTTGTTTGTCTGTTTTTTGGAGGTAGGGTCTCACTCTAGCTCAGGCTGACGTGGAATCAGGTAGCCTTGAACTCCTGAGTGCTGGGATTAAAGACATGCGCCGCCATATGCCTGTGCTCAAAGCTTTTTTTTTTTTTTTTTAGCATCAAGAATAAGCCAATTTTGGGCTGGAGAGATGGCTTAGTAGTTAAGGCATTTGCCTGCAAAGCCAAAGGACCTAGGTTCAACTCCCTAGGACCCACGCACAAGGTGGCGCATGCGTCTGAAATTAGTTTGCAGTGGCTGGAAACCCTGAGCACCCATTGTCTATCTACCTCTTTCTCTCTCCTCTCTCTCTCTCTCTCTCTCTCTCTCTCTCTCTCTCTCTCTCTCAAATAAATAAATAAGACTATTAAAAGAAGAAGAAGGAGGAGGAGAAGCCACTGCCAATTTGGGGCTGAAGGGATGGCTTAGCAGTTGGGGCACTTGCCTGCAAAGCCAAAGGACCCAGGTTCAATTCCTCAGGACCCAAGTAAGCCAGATGCACAAGGTGGTGTGTCTGGAGTTTTTTGGGGTTTTTGTTGTTGTTGTTGTTGTTGTTTTGTTGTTGTTTGTTTGTTTGTTTGTTTTTGCAGTGGCTAGAGGCCCTGGTACACCTGTTTTCTCTCTTAAATAAATAAATAAATTTAAAAAATATATTTTAAGAAAAATAAGTCAATTTCTTTAGTTTTTCCCCGGACCAAACTCACTTCCACCCTCTTCGTCTTCCTCTACTCCTCTGGGTCCCCAGGTTTTGTTAATGTCCCCTGGAAGTGGAATCAGGTGAGCGAGCGGATCACTTAGGAGGCAGGCGAGGAGAAGTAGTGAGATGACAGAGCAGGGCTCAGAGTGACCCAGGCTCCAAGTCAGTCAACTGACCCCGATGATGGGTCATCCTGAATTCATGCCTTGGTTTGCCCTGGGAGCCCCAGCAGCCATGGCTGGCCAGGGCGAGTGTTAGGAGAGGAGGCAAACAGCCCGGGGGGAGGTGGCGCCCAGGAATGACCTTAGAGTAAGTGACCTCTGAGCAGGGGCGGTGTGTGGCGGCTGACTTAGAGGATGGGCTGGAGATGGCAGGGCCTGTGGACATGGGGACAATTAGGAGATTGCCCCGACCACGAGGCCATGAGGATTGTCATGACAGGGAGCAGCACATAAACAGGAAATGAACTTAACAATTAATAACAGCAGCGCCTCCCTCGCCAGGCCCTGCAGAAACATCTGGAGAGTCATTTCCTCCCTGTGACTCGCACGGCCAGCAAGAAGCACCTCAACTGTCATTAACACGGGGAGCACCCGTCCCGCCTTCAGGTCTGAGAGCGTCCAAGTCCATCTCTTCGCTCACCACCCCCGCTGCCCGCCAGCCCCTCAGCAAGGTCCCAAATCAGTGAGAGACTCCTTCTCAGGAAACCCACGGATGAGCAATGGCCGGGGACACTTGATGCGTTTCTCCTGCTTCCACAAGCCTGTGAACAGTGCACAAACATCTGCACATATATGTGCATACACCACACCACACACACATATTACCTCACCCATACTACACAAACAAAAGGGTGAGGGATAAAAAAATTTTAAAAAAAAAAAACAAATAAAATAAAAAAGGGAGGCTGGAAAGATGGCTTAGCAGTTAAGGCACTTGCCTATGGACCCAAGTTTGATTTCCCAGTACCCACATAAACCAGGTGATACACCACACCTTTAATCCCAGCACTTGGGAGGCAGAAGTAGGAGGGGAGCACTGTGGGTTCAAGGCCAGCCTAAGACTACATAGCGAATTCCTGGTCAGCCTGGGCCCGAGTGAGACCCTACCTCAAAAAACCAAAATAATAATAATAATAATAAAATCTTGGCTGAATATTTAATATTACAGGACGCATAGTTTCTCCAATCAATTTTTCAGAATTGATTGATATTCTGATTTTTATAATCATCAGCACTGAGAGATGTTGCTTCATATAAATTGGTAGTACAAAATGGCAACAAAAAATTTTTTTAAAATAGTAGTTGTATGTTAAGGCCATTTCAGAAATCACTAGAAAACTCTGTCTAGAACTAGAGAGATGGCTTAGCAGTTAACCTGCAATTAGCCTGTGAAGCCCAAGGACCCAGGTTCAATTCCCCAGTACCCACATAAGCCAGATGCACAAGGTGGCGCATGCATCTGAAGTTTGTTTGCAATGGCTGGAGTCCCTCGTGCACCCATTCTCTCTGTCTCTCACAAATAAATAATTTTTTAAGAGAAAATTCTGTCTAATCTCACACCAACATTCTATTTAATGATTTTTTTGTTTTGTTTTGTTTTTTCAAGGTAAAGGTCTCAATGTAGCCCTGGCTGACCTGGAACTCACTTTGTAGTCTCAGGCTGGCTTCAAACTCACAGCAATTCTCCTACGTCCACTTTCTCAGTGTTGGGATTAAAAAGGTGGGGGGGGGGGGGCTAGAGAGATGGCTTAATGGTTAAGGCGCTTGCCTATGAAGCCTAAGGACCCAGGTTCAATTCTCCAGGTCCCACATTAGCCAGGTGCACATTGTGGCACATACATCTGGAGTTCATTTGCAGTAGCTAGAGGCCCTGGCATGCCCATTCTCTGTCTCTCTGTCTCTCTCTCTCTCTCTCTCTCTCTCTCTCTGTATCTAATAAATAAATAAATAAATTTAAATATTAAAAATATTAAATACATTTAGCAGTTAAGACATTTGCCTGCAAAACCAAAGGATCCTGGTTTGGTTCTCCAGGACCCATGTAAACCAGATGCACAAGGGGACACAAGCATCTGGAGTTTGTTTGCAGTGGCTGGAGGCCCTGGCACACCCATTCTCTCTCTCTCTTAAATAAATAAATAAATAATATTTTTTAAAATACCACAATTCAATTCAAAGATACACTAACTTGGAGGCTAGAGAGATTGCTCAGCAGTTAAAGGCCCTTGCTTGCAAGATCTGCTGGTCCAGACTGGTGTGGCCCAGGTTCAATTCCTCAATACCTACATAGAGCCAGATGCACAGAGTGATGCGTACATCTGGAGTTTAGGGTGGGAAGCCCTGGCATGGCACTCTCTCTCCCTCTCTCTTTCCCTCTCTCTCTCTCTCTCTCTCTCTCTCTCTCTCTCTCTCCCTCATAACATTTTGTTTAGAAAGTCTTGTGCCAGTCTGGAATGGTAGTACACACCCTGACTCAGAAGGCAGAGGCTAGAGAACTGCCACAAGTTCAAAGCCAGCCTGGGCTACATAACACCCGACTCTAAATAAATAAACACAATTTTATTTTTAACATTTATTTATTTATTTGACAAACAGATTGGAGCTTGTTTGCAGCAGCAACAGACCCTGGCACACCCATACTCTCTCTCTCTCTCTGTTCACAAATAAATAAAAATATTAAATACATACACAAAGGGGCTAAGAACGTAGTTTAGTTGGTGCAGTGCTTGCCTGGCATGCATAAGGTCCTGGGTTCCACTTCTAGCACAATGTGAACCCCCAGTGGTAGTGCACACCTGTAGTCCCAGAATTTGGGAGGTGGAGACAAGAGGACCAGAAGTTCAAGGTCATCTTCAGCTACATAAGACCCAGTCTCAAAAGATGATAATTTGATAATAGAAAGGAATGAAGTACAGGCTGGAGGGATGGCTCAGCAGCTAAGGCATTTGCCTGCAAAGCGTAAGGACCCAGGTTTGATTCACCAGAACCCATGTAAGCCAGATGCACGTGGTGATGCATGTGTCTGGAGTTTGCAGTGACCTGGTACACCCATTCTCTCTCTCTCTCTCTCTCTCTCTCTCTCTCTCTCTCTCTCTCTTTCTACCTGCCTCTCTCTCAAATAAACAAATAAAATATTTATTTAAAAAAAGGAATGAAGCCGGGCGTGGTGGCGCACGCCTTTAATCCCAGCACTCGAGAGGCAGAGGTAGGAGGATCACCGTGAGTTCGAGGCCACCCTGAGCCTCCGTAGTGAATCCCAGGTCAGCCTGGGCTAGAGTGCGACCCTACCTCGAAAAACCAAAAAAATTAAAAAATTTAAAAAAGGAATGAGAGCCAGGCCTGTTGGCACATTCCTTTAATCCTAGCACTTGAGAGGCAGAAGTAGGAGGATCTCTGAGAGTTCAAGGCCACCCTGAGGCTACATAGTGAATTCCAGGTCAGCCTGAGCTAGAGTGAGACCCTACCTCAAAAAACAAAACAAAAAGGAATGAAGTAGATATATGTTCCAACAGTGAGTGAACCTAGAAAGCACTGCTAACAGAAGAGCTCATTGTACAGTTCAATTTACATAAATTAGCTACCATCAACACATTCACAGGGACAGAAAGCAGGTTGCCTAGGGCAGGGGATTAATTGGGTCAGAAGGATGCGGGAATGAGTGCCGCTACGGACATGGACTTTCTTTTGAGCTTGATGGAGATATTCTAAAATGGATTACGGTAGTGGTGCCACGGTTCTGTAAGCATACTAATCCTCCCCCTAATTGTACATTTTTTTGTTTGGTTGGTGTTTAGAGGTAGGGTCTCATTCTAGCTCAGGCCAACCTGGAATTCACTATGTTGTCTCAGGGCGACCTCGAACTCACAGCGATCCTCCTACCTCTGCCTCCCGAGTGCTGGGATTAAAGGTGTGCGCCACCACGCCCGGCTTCATTGTACACTTTAAATGGGACCTGAAGACCCTGTTGTCCTTCTGCTACCCCAACTCTTGCACTCAGTAGGCCTTTAATCCCAGCACTCGGGAAGCAGAGGTAGGAGGATCACCTTGAGTTCGAGGCCACCCTGAGACTACCTAGTGAATTCCGGGTCAGCCTGAGCTAGAGTGAGACCCTACCTCGAAAAACCAAAATAAAATAAAATCCAAAAAATAAAATATAGAAGGACACCGAAAGCAGACAGAGGAAATCCTCCTAGCAGAATAAGAGAGTCAGAGGTAGGCTGTTGGCCTAGACTGCTGGCCTTCAGTTGACAAAAAAGATGGGTGCAAACGGACTCACTGCAGGAGGACTGAGGGGTGATTAAGCTGTAAAGGCTGAAGAATCTCTCTTTCTCTCTTTCCTTCTCTCAAATAAATAAACAAAATATATTTTTAAAAAGTGTGCACTAGATAGTGTGTGCCTAGGATGTGGGGGCGGGGCGGGTAGGGACATTCTGGCTGCAAAATTAAGAAGGGGAGCTATAAGCTGTCTGAACAATTATTTTCGTTTCCCAGAGTCAACAAGTGAGCAAGCAGCTTCTTGTCGCCTAAGATAGGCAGTTGGTTATCTCTGGGCAGACTGTGGCTGAAGCTTGTTTGCAAGTGTGCAGTCTCCGGGCAAATCCCCTGGCATCTGTCCAGGATCTGTTTGCTAACTCCCTCCTTCGCCCAAGAATGTGAGTGAAAAGCATCTGACTAGTGACCACTGACTCTGAAGCTTGTGCCAGACGCTGGTGACCATGCGGATGTCGGGAGGATGAGCATATGCTTTGGGCTTTTCCTTTGGGGCCCCAGAGAAAGAGACTCCAATGTGTAGGCCAAAGGAATCGGTGGTGGTTTGAATGTATGCACCCCATAGACTCAGGTGGTTTTTTTTGTTGTTGTTGTTGTTGTTGTTTTGGTTTTTGTAGGTAGGGTCTCACTCTAGCTCAAGCTGACCTGGAATTCACTATGCAGCCTCAGGGTGGCCTCGAACTCGTGGTGATCCTCCTACCTCTGCCTCCCGAGTGCTGGGATTAAAGGCATGCGCCACCACGCCCAGCTTCAGGTGTTTTATTAAAGCTTCTAACTTGGGTTTCAAGCACCCGGGCTGGAGAAGGTGTCTCTGGGAGTAGATCCTGAGATCTAGCCTTAAGGTATGTTTGGGGGAGGACCTGATTTCCAGCCCAAAGGTATGAGGAGCGGTTTGAACTGGGTCCTTGCCACCTGATGCTTGCTGCCCATTTGTGCTTGCTATTCTTGGTTTTCAGGGGCTGTTTGGTTTTTTCTCTCTGCTTGGATGTGTGAATGGGAGCCAGCTTCATCTGCCATTACAGAGCTTCCCCTGGATCTGTAAGCTGAAATAAACCCCTTCCTTCCCTAAAATGTGCCTGGTTTGGATGTTCATCCCAGCAAAGTGGAGGTGTCCACAACAGAATGCAAAGCAGACTTAGGACCCCAAGAGGTCTCTAACTCGTCGTCACCCACACAGGTGTTCAGAGGGCAGCTCCTGTGGGGTCCTTCCAGCTCACCAGGATGGCAGGGCCCATGTGGAAGGCCATACCAGGCCAGAAGGCCATAGCTGTTCAAAAGGCTACACAGGGTGGGTGAGTGTGATGCTGGGTGTGTAGTTCTCTGAGCACCTTTTAGGGCTAAACCAGGGGACGTGGTGCCTGGACTGAGGGATCACCAGAACGGCAGCACAAGCCTGGGAGTCACTGGGAAGTAAGGTCAGCAGCTCAGGAAGGCTCAGCTCAAAGCTGCCCCAGCAGTGAACACAACTGTCCGAAGGGCCGCAGAGATGGCTTAGCAGTTAAGGCACTTCCCTGAAGAGCCTAACAACCAGGGTTCAATTCCCCAGCACCCACGTAAAAGCCAGATACACACAGAGGAGCACGTACCTGGAAGCCCTGCACACTCATTCCCCCGCCCCCTCTCTGCTTGCAAGTAACAATTAAAAAAATTTAAAACCAGGCCTAGAGAGATGGCTTGGGAGTTAAGTGCTTGCTTGTGAAGCCTAAAGACCCCAGTTCGAGGCTCAAGTCCCCAGTACCCACATAGGCCAGGTGCACAAGGGGGCGCACGCATCTGGAATTCATTTGCAGTGGCTGGCGGACCTAGTGCGCCAGTTCTCTCTATATATCTCTCTCTCTTTCTCTCTCCCTCTTTCTCTCTCTGTCTGTCGATCTCAAATAAATAAACAGAAACAAACAAAAATGTTTAAAAAATTAAAAGCAAACTGTCTGAAGACCTAGCACTCAGTAAATTCTGGATGAAAGGAGGGAACAGTGCGCTGTCCGGATCCCTCGTGACCCAGACTGGCAGACGTGAAAGGCTGCAGCTTGCAGACACCATGACACATCTGCAGAGAATCAGACACACATCCAACACAGTCACTACCCCATCTTCCACCAAGCTCCTGCAGGTTCCTGTCCCCAAGGGTGGTCATTTCTGCCAGGCTCCTGTGGCCCTAGCTGCCAGATGTCCCTGCTTGCTGGCCATGAGGTGGACGCTCACTGAGTGCTGAGAGAAGCAAATGCTCGCTCAGCATGACCTGCAGCAGGCCACTGAGGCTGACCGAGCTCTGGCCACTGAGGCTGACCGAGCCCTGGCCACTGAGGCTGACTGAGCCCTGGCCACTGAGGCTGACCGAGCCCTGGCCACTAAGGCTGACCGAGCCCTGGCCACTGAGGCTGACCAATATATAAATAAATAAATAAACCTATGGATTAAGTATGTGGATAAATGCCAGGCATGGTGGTGCATGCCTTTAATTCCAGCACTCGGGAGGCAGAGGTAGAAGGATCGCCAAGAGTTTGAGGCCACCCTGAGACCTGTAACATAGTAAATTCCAGGTCAGCCTGGCTAGAGTGAGACCCTACCTCAAAAAGAAAGAAAGAAAGAAAGAAAGAAAGAAAGAAAGAAAGAAAGAAAAGGTTCAGTACATCAGCAAGTAATTCCCATTTCAAACATCAGAATCTTTGCAATAACACAGATTCAAGGCCTCACACCCCATCTTAAATAACAATTAACCTTAAGTCAAAGACCGCTCTGACACGATTGGCCACGATTGGCCACAGCTACTCGCTGTTGAAGGCCTAGCTTCTGAGTCATCATCACTGAGTGCCAGATGAACTTCTCCCTCAGCTCGGAGTTGCCGGTGTGAAGCCGCCCCCAGTCCTGTCTGGATCTCAGCGCCCCCTTGGGCAAGGACAAGGGGCACTGTAGCGCCTCCCGGAGGGGTGGTTGGAAGGAAGGGTGTGTGTGAAAATGCCTTGTCTAGGATCTGACACACATGATAGAAGTTCATTGGCCTCTGTGCTAATTGTACACTGTACTTGAACACTCCCTGGACAGATGAGAGAAATTAGGTTGGAGCCACTGCCTCCGTCACTCATAGCACTGTAGAAGTTGCTTCATCGCTCTGAGTCTCAGTTTCCCTATGGGTAAGAAGGATCTTAAAATACCTTCGTCACAGCTCATAATGAGGGGTCAGTGATGAAATGCATGAGCCAAGAAGGGCCTGGTGAGGTTCTTGAGGAGGTCAGCATCCTCTGCGGTGACCACAGCAGGAGTCTAGGCTAGATTTTGTGCGCTGCTGAGCGGCTCAGGAATAGACTGGAAGAAAAGAGAAGCGGACCCTGTGGAAGAGATGAGAGCTGACAGTGGCCTCCGGCCTTCACCCCAGAACTTGGAAAAACTGAGAGTTCAAAAATGAAAGAGAATTGGTTGAAGTTGGGGCAATAGCGGAAGGGCTGTAGAGGAGAGGAGAGGGCTCATGGGAAGCGTTCCAAAAAGGAACTCTCAAGGGACTAGGGAGCCGGCTCACTGGCTAAAGACATTTGCTTGCCAAAGGAATTCTTTTATTTAGTCGTTTGCTTTTTGGTTTGGGGTTTTTGTTTTTGTTGTTGTTGTTTTCTTTTTGGTTTTTTCGAGGCAGGGTCTCACTCTAGCCCAGGCTGACCTGGAATTCGCTATGGAGTCTCAGCCCCAAAATGGAATTCTTAATGCAGAGTCTGGACAGAATTTTTTCTGAAAATACCCACCTCTCACTCAGCAGGTGGCTCCCCATCCCGTGGGCTTCTCCTGCCTCTTCCCCCACAAGCTGGCCAGTGTCTGGCCCCGGGGAGGGGGGGATCCCAGGCTTTACAGAGCACGTGCATGCCTGGATCACTGAGGGTAAGGTTCACAGTGCCAGAAATCAACCACCTCCACCCCAACATCCTGTCTGCACTTATGCGCCCTGTGCTCCGCGGCTCCCGCTCCCACCTCTGTACCAGGATGCGGTGCTCCTGGGAAAACCGAAGGGCGGCGGGATAAACAATAGCACATCCAAAGGAAAGGGTTGTGTAGTCCCCTAAGAATAAAGCATCAGATGTGGCCACAGGTGGGACTATTGGCTCCAAGATTTGCCCTTCTCCCTTTTTTTTCTTTTCCTTTATCAAGGTCTGCTGTTTATTCAGCAAGCACTCAAAGCCTGTGGCTCTGTAGGCATAAAGCGCTAAGCGATGCGCGTCAGGGAGGAGATCCCTGCCTCCTCCGCCTCCAAGAAGCTTGGCTGTCTGGGGAATAAAAGATAAGCATAGAAGTGTGAGCTTCAATGGCTGTGTTCCATGAACGGAAGGGCCGTTGTCCTTCCTGGCCCTGCTGCCAGCTGCAGGAGCCTCCCCCTCCCTCCCTCTGACCAGCCCACTCCCTTCTTCAGAGCCTAGGACCATTCCGGAATCAGCTCCCTCACCCGTATAGGGTGAGAGCATGGGGTGCACCTCCACCCTTAAACACCTGGTCTTTGATCTTTCTCAAAGACTGGGACGTCAGCTGTGGTGGCGCATGCCTTTAATCCCAGCATTCGGGAGGCTGAGGTAGGAGGATCGCTGTGAGTTCAAGGCCAGCCTGAGACTAGTTTCAGGTTAACCCCGGGCTACAGCAAGACCCTACCTTGAAAAAAAAGACAGAGATAGCAAGAGAGGGACCACAGGGGACCCTGGAGAGACCTAGGGATGGTTAGAAAACAGAGAGGGTCAAAATTCACCACAATTTAGAAACAAACACACACACACACAGAGAGAATTCAAGAACTGCTTATGTTTATTGGAGCCTAGCATGGAGCAAGGGGAAGTGGTGAAAAGGGGGAGCATTCTGAAAACTACACTTGAGTGAGTTTGGGGGGACAGGAATAGGGGCAGCACTCCCTCCTCCCCTTCCTGCAGCCTCTGTTGAGTTCTAACCCCACTGCAGCCCAGGGTTCTGAGGGTTAGCAAAGCCAGCTGGGATGCTCCAAGAAGAACCAGGAGGGCGGACACCTCCAGGATACCGACCACTACCTCCCCAGCTAGTACCTGGGTACTGACCACTACCTCCCCAGCTGGTACCTGGATACCGACCACTACCTCCCCAGCTGGTACCTGGATACCGACCACTACCTCCCCAGCTGGTACCTGGATACCGACCACTACCCCCCCAGCTGGTACCTGGATACCGACCACTACCCCCCCAGCTGGCACCTGGATACCGACCACTACCCCCCCAGCTGGTACCTGGATACCGACCACTACCCCCCCAGCTGGTACCTGGATACCGACCACTACCCCCCCAGCTGGTACCTGGAACTTGACTACTGCTACCCCAAGTTCCAGAAAGGGGTGGCATGGGCCTTGTTCCCCATCCATTTCCAAATCCCCAGGGGAGACCGGGTAGAAGCCTGTGGATGAGGGACCAGAGCGGGTTTGGGGCAAAGACTTCTCCCTGGGCTCCTAGCTGACTGGAACTGGGCAGCCGCCTTGGCTCCGAGTCCTGGGGACGGGAAGCCTCAGGCAAAGGTTGCTTGGCGTGTGCAGGGGACGCTGCAGACGAGGGACTGCCACGCGGAGGGACGGCACCAGCTCCAAAAAGGTAGGACAGGTCTTCAGAGGGCACTTGTCCCAAGTAGTCCTCAGCAGCAGCCATCACCTGCCAAGGATCCCCCAAGGGCCAGGGCTCCGTGGGAGGTGGCCCCCAGGATGGAGGCCAACTCTGCACCTCAAAGCCTTCTGCAGGTTGGGGGCTATCGGGTGGAGACACATTGAGCTTTGGAGGGAATCCCCCCAAGCTATTAGACACGGGATGTGGCTGGGGCTGAGGCTGTCCAGCGTCGGGGAGGCTAGCGAAGGAAGGTCGTCCCACTGGAGGTAAGTTGGTCCCCAAGTGCGGGGAGACCTTCTCCTCCGCTGTGCCAATACTCCGTGCAAAGAGGCCTGCAGCGGGGAGGGAAGATAAAACAGCCATGGGAGGCAGGTGTTGGTACCAGCTCCTCGCGTCCCTGACCCCTTCACTGTGGTGAAGACCCTGCGCTTCCGCAGTGCCACTTCGCACTTCCCTTGAGGGCCCAAGCGTGTGCCCTCCTGTCTTTACCCTTTCCCTTACTTCCGTGCCCTCCATACCTGGCAGATGCAGACAGAGCAGGAGCAGGCCCAGAGGAGCCCGGCTCCCTGCCGCGCCGCCCCGCATCTTGCTCGGCTCCAGCATCTCCTTGACTCCCTGGACAGGAGCTTTATCCTGTCGGAGGGGCGGGGGACGCCAGAAACAGGCTGGGCCAGTGGTTGCGGGGACAATGGGTCTGTACACACTCCTTGATTCGGTCTGTGGTAACAGGTGTCACTTGAATGTCCCAGAGGAACTGGGTGTTTCCCCACCTGGCTCCCTTCCTTGTGCTCCTAGGTGTCCTGGTCCACAGGTCACCCTTGCTTACCAGACCTCTCCTTTCTTGTCCTTATGCCAAGCAGAGGACCCTCACCTTTGGGTCCCAGTGTCTTCACTCTCTCGGCAATAGCAGCAAAGGGTTCTCTTCTCTCTTTTCGGGAAGCAGTACTGTTCAGCCCCTCCCTACGTCATGCGTCACCATGTCTTCACCTTGACCCCAACATGCAAAAGGATCTAGGGTGCAGAAGTTCCCCCATCTGAGGCGCTGCTCCTACGCAAAGCCCCGTGTCTAGGAAAACAGAGCTGGTTCCTATCCTTATTTCCTATTGTTCTTCTAGCAAAGTACCATAAACTTAATGGTTTGCATCATATATTTATTATGTTAGAGATTTAAATTTGTCTTTGGTTTTGGATTTTGGTTTTTTTCGAGGTATGGTCTCACTCTAGCCTAGGCTGACCTGGAATTCACTATGTAATCTCAGGGTGGCCTCGAACTCACGGGGATCTCTGCCTCCTGAGTGCTGGGATCAAAGGCGTGCGCCACCACGCCCAGCTTTTAAATTTTTTAAATTTATTTATTTGTGTGTGTCAGGGGGTGGAGGCAAGTCAGGGACTCTTGACACTGCCAATGAATACCAGATACTTGAGCCACGTTTTGCATCTGGCTCATACTGGTGGCTTGAGAATTGAACTCTGGCTAGCAGGCTTTGCAAGCAGACATCTTTAACCTCTGAGCCATCTTCCCAGACCCATGTTAGAGATTTTTATTTTGTTTTGTTTTGTGACTTCAAAAACAAGATCTCAGCATGTAATCCAATTGGTCTCAAACTTCTAATCCTCCTGCCTCAGCCTGCTGAGTGCTGGAACTACAGACATGTACCACCATGCCAGATCTGTTATAATTTTAGAGATCAAAAGCCTAAGATGTCTTTTTCTCCGACATCTTAGCGAAGCCACAGTGGTCGCCGCAGCTCTCCAAGCTTCGCCATGCAGCCCAAGGACGACAAGAAGAAGAAAGACACCAGGAAGTCGGCTGAGAAAGACAAAGACCCAGTCAACAAGTCTGGGGGCAAGGCCAAAAAGAAGTGGTCCAAAGACAAAGCTCGGGACAAGCTCAACAACCTTGTCGTGTTTGACAAAGCTATGTACAACAAACTCTGTAAAGAAGTTCCCAACTATAAGCTTATTACCCCTGCTGTGGTCTCTGAGAGACCAGAGCAGCCCTTCAGGAGCTCCTTAGTAAAGGACTCATCAAACCGGTTTCAAAGCACAGAACTCAAGTGATTTACACCAGAAATACCAAGGGTGGAGATGCCCCCCGCTGCTGGTGAAGATGCATGAACAGGTTCAAGGCAACTGACTATACATTTGGAAAAATAAAATTTTATTAAGTCAAAAACAAAAAAGTCTAAGATGTGGGTTGGAGAGATTGCTTAGCGGTTAAGGCACTTGCTGCAAAGCCAAACGACCCAGGTTCGATTTCCCAGGACCCACATAAGCCAGATGCACAAGGTAGCCATGTGTCTGAAGTCTGTTTGCAGTGGCTGGAGGCCTTGGCATTCCCCATTCTCCTCTCTCTCTTTCTCTGCCTCTTTCATATATATATATATTTAAGTCTAAAATGGGTTTTTCTGGCTTAAAATCTAGGGGTCAGCAAGGTGTCCCCTTATGGAAGCTCTGGGAGACAATCTACTCACTCGTGTTTTCTGGTTTTCAGAGACCGCCTGCATTCCTGGGCTCGTGCTCCCATCCCTCACCTTGTATGTCCCAAACAGCAGGTTCTTCTCACATGGTACCGTCTGCTTCCTCTTCTGTTTCCCATGTCCACATTTTAAAATGCTGTGATCATATTGGACCCACCTAGATAATCCCAGGTAATCCCTTTATGCTAAGGTCAGGTAACTAACAACCTTGACTCCATCTGGAACCTTGTTTTCCTTTGGCATGTAATTGAACATTCACTAATGCCAGGGATTAGGATGGCGGCCTTGTTGTTGGTGTGGGGTGGAGGCACCATTCTGTCTAACACAGATGGTCGTATGTACCCATAGAATATAACAAACACTGAGAGGCAGTGGCTGTGCCCAAGTAACAACAGAGAAAGATGTCCAGCCTCTGCTGCCAAATGGCCATGGCGTCATCACTGCTGCAGCAGACTGTTGGGAGCGTGGAACTTACTAATGATTTATCTCCCTTTAAATGTAAATGCCGACAGACTGGAGATGGCTCAGCAATTAAGGTACTTGCCTGCAACACAAGTTTGATTCCCCAGTACCCACGTAAAGCCAGATGCACAAAGTGGCACTTGTGTCTGCAGTTCGTTTGCACTGACTAGAGGCCCTGGCTCACCCATTCTGTCTCTCTCTCTCTTTCTCTCTATCTGCCTCTCTCTCTCTCTCTCTTATTTTGTTTTATATTTATTTATTTATTTATTTATTTATTTGAGAGCAACAGACAGGCAGAGAAAGAGAGAGAGAGAGGGAGGGAGAATGGGTGCACTAGGGCCTCCAGCCACTGCAAATGAACTTCAGATGCATGCGCCCCCTCGTGCATTGGGTTTACGTGGCTACTGGGGAATCAAGCCTTGAACCAGGGTCCTTAGGCTTCACAAGCAAGCACTTAACCGCTAAGTCGTCTCTCCAGCCCCTGCCTCTCTCTCTTAAAAAAAAAAATAAATATTTGTTAAGTTAAAAAGAAGGAGGAGGAGGGGAAGTTGGCATGGTGACACTTTTTTAATCCCAGCACTCAGGAGGCTGAGGTAGGAGAATTGGCTCCATAGATAGTTCAATCTGGAAAGTGCTTGCCTTGCAAGTATGAGGTCCTAAATTCAATCCTCAAAACCCACCTGACATTACAGAGTGAGTTCTAGGTCATTAGACTGGGCTAGAGTAAAACCCTCCTTCAAAAAAATTATAGGAGCCAGGCATGGTGACGCACACCTTTAGTCCCAGCACTCGGGTGGCAGAAGTAAGAGAATTGCCATGAGTTCAAGGCCACCCTGAGACAACATAGTGAATTCCAGGTCAGCATGAGCTAGAGTGAAATCCTATCTCAAATGTGTGTGTGTGTGTGTGTGTGTGTGTGTGTGTGTGTGTGTGTTCTGGGGAAATTTCTCAGCGGTTAAAGGTGCTTGCTTACAAAGCCTAATGGCCTAAATTCCATTCTCCATACTCACATAGAGCCAGTTGCACAAAGTGGCACATGCATCTGGAGTTCCTTTGCAGTGGCAAGAGACCCTCATGCACCCATACTTTCTCTCTCTCTCTCTCTCTCCCCTTGCAAATAGATAAAAATATTTTTTGTAAATGTGCCTAGCCACCATGGTGCTGAGAAGAAGTGACAGAGGAGTGCTCAGCACTGAAATATCTCTATCACTTCTTCCAAGGCTCAGGGTCCATTGCAGAAGAGGGGACGGAAAGAATGTAAGAGCCAAAGGAAGGGTAGGACTCCTTACAACATGCTCCTCCAGACACAAAATTGCCAGGATATCCATGACCTCACAGTGCCTGACACTACCTACACAAGACCATCATAATAGGAGGAAAAGATGATGACATCAAAATAAAAGAGAGACTGATTGAGAGGGGGAGGGGATATGATGGAGAGTGGAGTTTCAAAGGGGAAAGTAGGGGGAGGGAGGGAATTACCATGGGATATTGTTTATAATTATGGAAGTTGTCAATAAAAAGTTATTTTAAATAATAATAATAATAATAAAGAAAGAAAAGGTAATTAAAAATGTGCCTAGCATACCAGGGGTCCTAGGTTCACTGCAAAATAAATAAGTTAACGGACAATCAAGCAATGACACCGAACCCCATCCTGTCTCTCCATGTGACCTCCCCTCTCACACACAGTTCCTCTGTGATGCTCAGATGTTGGTGCCATGCTCCTGAACCTTCAACACCATGAGCTAAATTAGTCTCATCTTTATACATTATCCAGTCCTTATTGTTTTGTTATAGCAACAGAAAATGGACAAATAATGTAGCTGAAATTTTTGAAATATTTTTATTCATTTATTTGCAAGCAGAGAGAAGAGGAGGGGAGGAGAGAGAATGGGTGCTCCAGGGCTTCTTGCCACTGCAAATGAACTCCAGACTCGTGTGCCACTTTGGGCATCTGGCTTTACATGGGTACTGGGGAATTGAACCCAAGCCCTCAGGTTTTGCAAACAGGTGCCTTTCACTGTAGAGCCCTCTCCCCAGCCCTAAGATTTTTATAATAAAATTATTTTCATTGTTTCTATTTTGTAATGCTGGGGTTGTACCCAGGGCCTGTGGTGCTAGACAGGCCCTCTACTGCTCAGCTGCACACACGAGCCCTCTTTTTATGTTCTTTGTTTGTTTGTTTTGTTTTGTTTCATTTTGGTTTTGGAGGCAAGATCTTCCTAAGTGGCTTAGGCTGGCCGTGTACCTTTCATCCTCCTGCCTCAGCCTCCCAAGTAGCTGTGATCACAAGCCAAATAAGAAGTACTTAACTGCCTTCTTCCTCTCCATTTCTTCTAGAAAGACCTCAGAGAGCGTTTCCTGGCTGCCTGCGGAAACAGTCTGTGAGCTGATCTCTCATTCATCTTCATCTCCGCCCCTGCCGGCTAGCTACTGGAACAGTGGCAAGCTCCATTCCTGAACTGGCTAGTAGGGGAGATCGGTAGCCTTTCGGAATAATACCGTTTTTTTTTTGTTGTTGTTGTTATTTTTTTGTTTTTGTTTTTTTTTTTTTTTGACAAAAACAATCTTTATTGTCAAGAAATAGCCAGGCGTGGTGGCACACACCTTTAATCCCAGCACTCGGGAGGCAGAGGTAAGAGGATCTCTGTGAGTTTGAGGCCACCCTGAGACTACATAGTGGATTCCGGGTCAGCCTGGGCCAGAGTGAGATGACCAGACAAAGCCCCATCTACGTATTCTCCTGCATGTTCATGCAGCCGTCTACAGACACGAGGTAGCCCTGGTACTCCATTCCCCACTGAAGCTTCATCATCACTGGCCTTCCTGTTAATCCCACTGAGGAAAGGGGTGAACTCACCATGAATTCGAGTGAGCCCTGCAGGCTACCCCTTTCCAACCATTTGCCACCGTTCACTCCCTCATGACCTGCCGCTGCTCCTGCAGGGCCGAGCCACTGAGCAATGAGAGAAATAGCTGCCAAAAGGAGCGTGACCTTTCACCTTCCCACCAATTAAAAAATAATCATTTTATTTACTTATAAGCAAAGAGAAATAGAAGAGAAACAGACAGAGGGAATGGGCGTGCTAGGGCCTCCAGCCGCTGCAAATAAACTCCAGATGCATGCACCACTTTGTGCATCTGGCTTTATGTGGGTGCTGGGGAATCAAAGCCGACACCAGACAATTTTTCTGGAGCTTTTAACCTTGACCACACCACAGACTAGAGGGGTCCCTAGTGGAGGACCTGCTTCTCCGTAGTTCTATCCATGGGGCCTCTGGGGCCTTGATTTCTGCCATTGGCCAGAAGCTGAACCAAAGGTGACTCTAAGTGATGTCGCAACAGGACTCTTTGGGAGCCCTGCTCTGTTTCTAGTCAACCCTGAAGGTCAAGTCGGTTCAGCTGTTCAGTCAGTGTAATGGACTTGTGCATCTGGTTTACACGGGTCTTGGGGAATCAAACCTGGATCCTTTGGCTTTGCAGGCCAGCACCTTAACCACTAAGCCATCTCTCCAGCTCTAGTCTGGACTTGGAACTTCAGTACCTGTGAACTCAGCACCAACCATCTCCATTCCAGTAGGCAGTGGGTCAGACCCTAGGGTGGCAGTGAGTTTCTTTACAGTGGTGAGACTCTTCCTGCTGGGACACACATGCCACCTGCCATCCCCAGGTCATGAGAGCTTCCACGTGGCCTTCATGACCCACTGCACTTTCTCTCTCCAAGGAAGCGCTCTGCCCTCTCGCCAGAGAGCGACATCTTCTCCCCAAAGCCGACTTGGGAGTGAGGCGGTAGAGAGGGTACGTGGCTCTCTCTATCGGTTCTGTCAGCCAGGTTCTGCAACTTGTTGAGTGAGTCATCATGCTGCGATCCTGCCTCACTCTCTCCGCCCCCAGCTCCCAGAACAACTGACACCTACTCAAGGTCCAGGAATCTTGTCTGGGTTGTGTCCCAGAAACTGCGCTGGGGGACTCCAAGAGAGGACCACGACCACAAGGTGAGGCACGCTAATGGCACAGTGAGAAGCAGCCTGGGTGGGGAGGGAGGACCGTCACGAGGACTGGACGAAGGGAGGCGCGGATGGGAAGTCCAGAGAGAGCGCACTTCCTGGGGCAGTAAGACAGAAACGGGAGCAAAGATCCGAGAGGCTTTCAGTTCAACAAATGCTTATTGTTTTCTTTCTTCGTGGGAGGAGGTGTAAGGTGTGAGAGACACACGGGGCCAATTTAGGAATGGGAACCGGAGACATCGCCCTCTAGAGGCGCAGGGGGAGTACTACCCAGCTCCTGGGAGGAGACCCAGGACTCCAAGAAAGCAAAAAGTCTGCACTAAGTTCAGAGTTCACACCGTTTATTGAGCTGTGACCAGGATCCAAAGAGAGCTGATAGTCTATGCCAGGCTCTGCAGATGCCCTGACGTCCACAGGCACAGCGGACAGTATCTGTGCCAGGCTCTGCAAATGACCCTGGTGTCGACAGGCACCGCGGGCAGCCCCCCCCGTGCTTTCGAAGAGTGGGCAGCCAGGGAGAGGTTGAGAAGACAGCTTGGGAGACAAGGGTGTGCTGGGTGTGGCGAGAGCTGTGATGGACGGTAGGTGGATGCGGGAGGGAGAACCCAGTGATCTAGGGGTTGCTTGGACAGATCAAGACATGTCTTGAAGAGTGGGGATGATTTTCCGGTAATTGGGGAGAGAAAAGGGTCAATTGTCCGGACATGGGAGGTTGAGGAGGACTCAGGGGCTTCCGGGTCTTGAACCTGAATTAAGTGTGCTTGGACAATGGCCCTTCTCAAAGAAAGGGCAAAGGGAGATTTAAGGGGTGGTGACCGGGCAGAGTGGGCGCCGTGGTGGAAGGGGATCAAAGCAGTAGGTGAGAATGAGAAAGGTGATTGGTGTCCACCACTGGGCGGGAGCCTAAGTAAAGAGAGAGCAGACAACAGGAGGGACACGTGAAGCAGCTCTCCTAGGCTGGAGGTGGGAAACTGAGCTAACCCCATGCCCGGGCCCCTGGACACCTCCCAGCTGGGAGTGACCAGTGTGCAAGCACATGCGCCCATGGATGCACTTACAAAAACCGACTTATGGGCTGCCAACGGGCTCTCCCTGGGGCAGGAAAACTTCAGGGTCAGCTAACTGAGGTCCCAGAGGCTTCACTCGCGCCAGGATGTTCCTGATGGAGCGGCAGGGCACCCTACTGATGCTGTTGGGGCCACAGGGCTTGGCGCCAGCAGAGGGGTCAGGCTGAGGAGAGCCATCGGGACCCCCACTCAGTGGGGAGGAGGAAACAGAAAGGCAGGGGTGGCCAGGGGAGCTGGACTTGCTGCAGGGCTGCAAGATGATCTTGCCGCTGGAGATGGAGGATGGGCCGCGGCTGCCACCAGACGCGATGGAGAGGGAGCCGGGGCCTGGTGGGGAGCAGGGCCCCTGGGAAACACCACCTCCGCAGGGGTGGTAGGAGGAGCTGGAGCTGCTAGAAATGCTAGAGGTGATGTGCACTTTGGAACTGGAGAGATTGCAGGGCCCCTTAGAGCTCATGGAGCCAACTCCACAGGGCTGGACCCCACCAGCGCCCACGGGCTGGAACACAATGGCCGAGGAAGCTCCGGACGGGTAGCCATTGGAACTGGAAGAGCTGTAGCTGGGGATGATGGGATTGCTAGAGAAGTATTTGCCTTCAGAGATGGGGGGGCCAGCTGCAAAGGAGGGGGCCCCTGGAGAGCCCTTGACAGGGTTATCTTTGGTGAAGTAGCCCACAGGGTAGATTTTACCACCGCTGTAGGTCATACCTGGGACCAGATAACTGTTAGCAGAGCCACCCACTACCTCATAGCCGCCGTAGGGCTGCTGTACAGAGGTGATGGGGGGGCAGGGCTTGCCTGAGAGGCCTCCGTTGCTACAAGGCATGCCTTGAACCACTCCAGGGCCACCAGAGCCGTGCTGCTCGACCACCACCACCACAGGCCTCTGCCCACCTGACACCGAGTGGGAGCTGGAGATGTAGGGGCCGGAGTGGGAGACGATGGGCCCCCCACTGCAGGGAGAGTCTGGCACGTTTGAGCTACAGGGACGCAGGTTGGAGCTGCTGCTGCTGCTGCTGCTGGACATCCCCGAAGTGTAAGAACCTCCAGCCAGAGAGGAACTTCTGTCGTTGGTTGGTAGAGCGGAGCCTTGCCCTGGTCCTTCCCGGCTGCTTGATGACTGAGAGTAGCTGATCTGGGAATACCCTGTTCCTGGCTTAAATAGTGCAGACCCTGAGCCACCCTGGAAGACGCTGGAGCCACTGCTGGGACCGCTGGGACGGGAAACGGAGCTGCTGGAGCCAGTGTGGCTGGTGAAGCTGCTGGAGCCAGTGTGGCTGGTGAAACTGCTGGAGCCACCCTGGCCACTGGAGCCACCATAGGTGCTGAAGCTGGAGCCACCCTGGCCACTGGAGCCACCCTGGCCACTGGAGCCACCCTGGCCACTGGAGCCACCATAGGTGCTGAAGCTGGAGCCACCCTGACCACTGGAGCCACTGTGGCTGCTGACGCCGTTGGAGCCAGTCTTTCCAATGAGACAAGGGTCGTTGGGGGAGGTGATCCGTGTGGGGTCCTTACATGGATCTGAGAAGGTCCCGATGCTCTTAGCCAAGGTTCCTTGGGATAGAAAGCACTGGTCAGTAAGGACCAGAAAGGAGTTTGGATTAGCCCAATCCCAGTCATCTGCCACAACCAGGGCTAGGAAAGGAAGAAACGGCTGCTTGTGCGGGAAATGGAGGTGGCACAGACATGGGCAGTCGTGTTGTTCCAGGAGCTGGAGGCTGAGTGGGGATGAGGGCAAACATTCGCAAGGAAAACAGACAGTAAAACTCCAAGGAGGGAGGCACTGAAAGGATAAACTGTGGAGAGTGGAGAAGGGGGACAAACAGTTCCAGGAACAAACATGTCTAAAAGAAGACAGATTGCAGAGGCTGAAACCTCAAGGTAGAGAAATCTCGAGGGAAATCCTGGGTCAGACCGTGGAACCAAACAAGATGAAAGGCAACGCTGGGGCTGGGCTGGGCTGGGCTGGGACTCAGCGGCTGAGCGTGGGCCTAGCAGACAAGGCCCTGGCTTCAATCCGCAGCACAGCAGAGAGAATGGCCTAGAGGAGAGGGCTAATATTTGGTCTCCGGGTCCTGTTTGAAGGTCCAGGCTGGAAATCCTACTTCCTGTCCCAGCACTGGCCATGCCAGTAAAGCTAGGTGGGAGCCAGGGGGTGGGGGCACTCATGTGTTGCTTCAGAACCTGCTGGTACCAGTGTGACAGGACACCGCACCCTGAGCCACCTCTGCTCTCACTGGCCCAGCCCAGGGACATGAGGCTGAAAACCCTCCTCGAAGGCGCGTGACCATTATCAACCAGCCGTTGCGCACACACACACACACACACACACACACACACACACCTGCCACGCCCACTCTGCCCACATGTGACTTCTGTGACCTCTGCCTCCCACAGACAGACCCACTTCTTTCCTTCGCTGACTCTCTGCTCCTTATCCCCAGGCTTCTCTCGCCACAGCCTGCCTGCACGGCTCTCTCACTTGAGTTTCCTATGCTCACCTCAGTCCCTTCAAGTCCCTGGTAGCACGGACAGAGCACGTGACTAGCCCTGACACTCGGAGAGGCAGAGGGTGCCCTTGCTTTCTCCACGGAGCTACCATGACGAGGTGAGACAGATCATCTCTCTAGACAGTGCTTCAGACCACAGCACCACCGGGCATCACGATTCATGCTTGACCCTCGTGCTGGTGCCATCCATCAATAGCCAGACCTTCCCCACCTGTGGCTTCCTTTCCTCACCTACTACCATGCCAAGCCCACCCTCACACTGCCCCTTCATTCCTGTGGTGACAGCGGCCAGGAGCCACCCAGCCTGAGCCCAGAATCCTTGCTGTCCTGCTTCTGGCTGCAACCTAAAGCTATTTTCCTAACCGTGGGGCCCTCAGCTGTAGAGTGGGAATAACCTATCATGCAGTTCTCTCAGTGATCAAAGCTGCTAATTAACTAACTTAAAGAGCTCAGAACAAGTGTAGCGATTTAAGAAGGGTAGTACACAGCATTCAGGAAGCTGGGGAGAGGGGTTGGTCACCATGAGTTTAAGATGAGGCTGGGCGTGGTGGCACACACCTTTAGTCCCAGCACTCAGGAGGCAGAGGTAGGAGGATCAGTGTATAAGTTTGAGGCCACCCTGAGACTACATAGTGAATTCCAGGTCAGCTTGGGCTAGAGTGAGACCCTACCTCAAAAAAAAAAAAAAAAAAAGCAGGGAAGAAGGGAGGAAAGGAGGAAAAAAAGACTAACCCATAACCTATTAATGCTAAAATATTAATATTAAAAAGAAAGACTCCAGCCAGGTGTGATGACACACACCTTTAATCCCAGCACTCAGGAGCCCAAGATAGGAGGATCACTGTGAGTTTGAGGCCAGCCTAAGACTACATAGTGAATTCCAGGTCAGCCTGGGCTAGAGTGAGACCCTACCTCAAAAAAAAAAAAAAAGAAAAAAGAAAAGATAAAAACAGGGGCTGGAGAAATTCCTCAGAGGTTAAGGCACTTGCCTGTGCAGCCTAAGGACCCAGGCTTGATTCCTCAGGACCACATAAGCCAGATGCACATGGTGGCACATGCATCTGGAGTTTGTTTGCAGTGGATGGAGACCCGGGAACACCCATTCTTGCTCTCTCTTTCTCAAATAAATAAATAAATAAAAGATTTTTAAAAATAAGGAAGGGGGCTGGAGAGATGGCTTAGCTGTTAAAGTGCTTGCCTGCAAGGCCAAAGGACACAGGTTTGATTCCCCAGGATCCACATAAGCCAGATGCACAAGGTGGTGCATGCATCTGGAGTTCGTTTGCCATGGCTGGAAGCCCTAGCGTGCCCTTTCTCTCCCTCCCTCTCTCTCTCTCTCTCTCTCTCTCTCTCTCTCTCTGTCTGCCTCTTTCCCTCTCTCAAATAAATAAATAAAAATAAAATATTTTAAAAAAAGAAGGAAGGAAGGGGAAAAGACTAACCTATTAATGCTAAAATATTAAGAACAAAAAAAACTCCAAATGGTAACAATTCTTATTACTATGAAATCTCCAACCTTCATCCTCTAGCATGTCCAAATATCTACCACCATTTATACAACCTTCTAGAACTTCCAAAGCTCGTGCTATGTACATCTGTTTATGATGTGCCAAGAGACTTGTGTTATTAACCCATGTTTAACATTTCAAAAAGAAGCTCAGAAGATTTAAGTAGGGGCTTGAAGGGTAGCTCAGTGTCAAAGCATTTGCCCAGCATTTGTTTAAAAAATAAAAATAAGCTGGGTGTAGTGGCACATGCCTTTAATCCTAGCACTCAGGAAGCAGGGGTAGGAGGACTGCACTGGGTTCAAGGTCACCCTGAGAACAGAGTGAATTCCAGGTCAGCCTGGGCTAGAGTGAGACCCTACCTCGAAAAACAAAAATAAGTAAATAAATAAATAAATAAAAAGAGAGCTGAAGAGATGGCTTAGTGGTTAAGGCACTTGCCTGTGAAGCCCAAGCACCCAGGTTCAATTCCCCAGGACCTACATAAGCCAGATGCACAAGGTAGCAGCATACTTCTGGAGTTCATTTGCAATGGCTGGAGGCCCTGATGCGCCCATTCTCTCTCTCTTTCTCTCTCTCTCTCTCTCTCTCTCTCTCTCCTCAATAGATACATAAATAAAATATTTTGAGAATAAAAGAAAACGTTATTTGCCTGAGGTGGCAAGCAGAGGTGAGGAGCAGTCCCTGGGCTCAACATCCAGCCTCTGCTCCCTTGCTGGATGCTCCTCTTCCAGGACCCTGTCCCCCTGGCTCCGCATCCCCTCCCTTCTCCCTGCACTGCCCCCACCTCCCAGCTTCCCTGTGGGGTCCGCACCTCCCACTGCCCTTTCAGGGCCCCAGTCTCCTACCTGTCAGAAGACCAACTAGCAGCAATGCCATCAGCCCGGGCCCACCCACACACCCCATCCCGGGTACCCAAGAGGAACCCATCACGATGGCGTGGCCTCCAGTGACAGCCGCTCGTGGACACCGGGGCCTTTATGCCAGGGCTGGACATTCTCTGGGCAGGAGTCATTGTGGGGAGGGAGGAGGGACGGAGGGGGTGGGTGCCTGGGGGAAGTTGGTGTGGCAGGAGGAGCTGAAGCAATCAGCCGTTGCATCTGCCTACTCAGCAGCAGAGGTGGCTGCAGTGCAGGGGACCCAGGCCACAGGGCCCTAGACCCTGCCTGGCTGGCCTCCCCTGGCTCCTCATTGCCAAACCCAGAGCCAGGTGCTCTGCCCCAGGGCCATCCCTTGGGGGTGGCCACTCTCACCCTGGAGCCCAGTCTCTGGCTCTTCCCCACCTGACCTGCTCTGCTCCCTAGTCCCACTCAACACCGCCAGCAGATGTGAGCATTTCAGTCTTTTCCTGCTGCTCTTGGAAACATCCCACCCCACCGCATGGATCAGCTCTGTTGGGATTCCCATTGCAGCCCCTATCTGGCCATTTTCTTAGGGTCCCATCACTCAGCCCCCACGCCCCTCCTTCAGATATGAGATCTTCCTCCTCCCCAGGCCCCCCTGCAACCAATTCCAAAAGCCTAGATGTATCACATCCCTGAACGAAAGTTTTCCCTTCTATAAAACTAGACATCCACAGGCATGGTGTGCATGCCTTTAATTCCAGCACTCGGGAGGCAGAGGTAGGAAGATCACTGTGAGTTTGAGGTCAGCCTGAGCCTACATCGTGAATTCCAGGTCAGCCTGGGCTAGAGCAAGAACCTACCTTAGTAATCCATAATAATAATAATAATAACAATAAACTAGACATCCGCACAATGAAAA
Organism: Dipus sagitta; assembly: GCA_036346955.1. NCBI lineage: Eukaryota > Metazoa > Chordata > Mammalia > Rodentia > Dipodidae > Dipus > Dipus sagitta. The sequence goes on along the minus strand of CM070779.1, from coordinate 128,428,099 downwards.
CCAGCCCCCTGACCATTCTCTTCTAGGAAATCCTGGGATAGGCTGAGGCACTGGGTGCCAGGGCTCGACCTAGGGAGGGGCCTGGGCTGGGACCCCTGTCATAGCTGGGTCTCTGTGACTCACAGGCCACTCACAGCCCCTCCTCCATGGTGGTGACCCAGACTCAGAGGGTGAGCAAGAGGCGAAGAGGCTAATTGACAAGGTGGCGGCAGGACACCCATTAGCAAGCTCCCCGGCCCGGATGGGCAAACAGGAAGAATGGCAGCTCTTCCTGTCCACGTAAAATAAAGAAGGGCCAGGCCCACTCCTGAGTCCCCAAAGGACCAAGGGCCAGAGCCCTGCGATCCAGCAACAGAGTGATTTCCCTCCACTGAAGTCCCTCCCTCCTTCTGTGGCCCTGGCCCCGCCCCTGATTGCTCACTGGTATTGCCCGAGTATCAGTATCGGAGGGAGGGCCCCGAGTCTCCCCTCGGACGGCCGCCCGCCTGCCCTGCCAGGTCCTCCCCTCAGCCGGAGTCCATCTCACAAAAGCGTCTCTATGCCTCCAGCCCTTGGGCTGGTCTCTCCCGTTTTCTTTCCGGTCCTGCCCTGAGCTCTGGCTCCCTGGGACTGATGATTGTGATGGCCTCGTGCCTCCTGTGCTGTTTCAAACTGCAGCCTACACACGCACACACGTGCACACACGCACACACGCGCGCACACACACTCAAAGGTTTAAAATGGAACTGGTGTGACCCGTTATGGAGATAAATTTTTTCACTTTCTCTAAGTTTAATTAACTTAAATGCAGGGCTGTGAAGAATATGGCTCAGGTGGCAGAGTACTTTGCCCAGCATGCATGAAACCCTGAGTTCAATCCCCGGCACCACGTAAACTGGGCATAGGGGTGCATGCAAAGGAGGATCAGAAGTTCAAGGTCATCCTCACCTACAAAGCGAGTTCAAGGCCAGCCTGGGCTACATGAGACCTGTCTGAAAAACGAAAAACTATAGCTGCATGCAACTACCGGGCCCCATCTTCTGTACCCCGACTTCCTACCAGAACCCAGCACGCAAGGAAAGGGTCCAAGGAGCTGTGCAGAGGGCAGTCCAGAGAACAAACCCTGAGGAGGGTGGGCAGGCAAATGGAGAAACAGAACAGACAAGACCCCAGGGTTTCAATCCCAGCTAATCCCCCGGCTTTGAGACGCTCACCAAACCTTGTTTCCTTTCTTTCTTTCTTTCTTTCTTTCTTTTGCCACCAAACCTTTTTGAGCTTCATACATATTTGTATATAGAGATGGAACCCAGGGCCTTGTACATGCTAGGCCAGTGCTCTGCCACTGAGCTACAACCCCAGCAAAATGAGGATTTTTAAATAATAATAATAATAATAAGGCTGAAGAGATGGCTTAGCCATTAAGGCAGTTGCCTGCAAAGCCAAAGGACCTCTGTTCAATTCCCAGGACCCACATAAGCCAGATGCACAAGAGGGCACATGTCTGGAGCTCGTTTGCAGTGGCTGGATACCCTGGTATGCCCATTCTCTTTCTCTCTCTCTCTCTCCCTCTCTCTGCCCCTCTCTCTGCTCGCTCTCTCAAATAAATAAATAAAAATAAAGTTTTTTAAAAAAAATAATATGTACTTTGGAAGGTTTTTGTAAAGATCAAACAGGAGGGCTGGAGAGATGGCTTAGTGGTTAAGGCGCATGCCTGCGAAGCCTAAGGACCCCTGGTTTGATTCTCCAGGTCCCACGTAAGCCAGATGCACATGGTGGTGCATGCGTCTGGAGTTCGTTTGCAGTGGCTGGAGGCCCTGGTGCTCCCATTCTCTCTCTCTCTCTCTCTCTCTCTCTCTCTCTCTCTCTCTCTCTGTCTCTAATAAATAAATAAAATAAATTTTTAAAACTTTATTTAAAAAAAAAGATCAAACAGGAAATTATCAGAAAGAATGAACTAAATGAGAGGAAGGTGTGGCCTTCTGGCCCAGAGACTCCCCAGTCGCTCCTGCCTGCACCCTCCCTCTGGGGGTCAGAAAGGCAGACTTTCACCCTCTGTCCTCTCTGCCTGCCGGCCTCCGCGGCAGAACCCAGACAGGGATCCTAGAATAACACTGTCTTTCTGTGCCCCTCCCTAGACTCTCGGGCCCCATCTAGATCCTGGAGAAGGAGGGAGGCTGGAGCCAGGAAGACCAAGGGGAAAGGAACCCTGTGGGCTAGAGAATGCAAGCACCCCCAGGTGGGCGGGGAGGCAGAACTCTTTCCAGCAAAGCTAGAGGTGGTGATGGTTCATTCATCTCCCTTGTTTTCCTCACATTCCTTCCTGCTGCCGTCAGACCTTGGCCAAGACAGCCAGGCTGGAGGAGGCCCAGTCTCTCTCGGCCTCTCGCCAGCTCCCAGCCACCTACACAGTCACATTCCTCCACCGCCTCTCCTCCCATCTCCTCTGTCCACTCCACTCCCAATCAGCCACCCAGGGCTATGCTGCTCCTCAGCTGCCCTGACCACATGTGGCCCTTGGAGCTTCAATCCACTCCCTCTGTTCTTATTAAAACCCTATCTTTGTTATTTATTTACTTGCAAGCAGAGAGAGAGAGAGACAGAGAGAGAGTGTGTGTGTGGATGTGCCAGGACTTCTTGTTGCTGCAAACTCTAGATCTTTGTGCATCTGGCTTTATGTGAGTACTGGGGAATCGAACATGGGCCAACAAGCTTTGCAAGCAAGCGCCTTTAACCGCTGAGCCATCTCTCCAGCCCTGAAATCCTATCTCCTCCACTGTACAGTGCCCACAGCAACCCCCATCCACAGTTGCTTTCCCATCACGCCAATTTTCCAGAGTCTGAAATGAATAAGTAGAAAATTCCAGAAATAAGCAATTCATACATCTTAAATCACTGTCATTACAGTATATTGTTGTGATTATTCTATTTTATTTGTTTGGTTGAGTTGTTTGTTTGTTTGTTTGTTTTTTTGAAGTAGGGTCTCATTCCAGCCCAGGCTGAGCTGGAATTCACTGTGTAGTCTCAGGCTGGCCTTGAACTCACAGTGATCCTCCCAAGAGGTCCCACAGTGACCTGTCTCCCAAGTGCTGGGATTAAAGGCTTGTGCCACCACGCCTGGTGTGATCATTCTATTTTGTTAATCTCATACTGTGCCTAATTTATCATTGTTTATCCTACATACATATAGGAGAATCACAATTTAGCACATACAGGGCTTGGTACTATCTATGACCTCTGGCATCACGGGGTCTTGGATTGTACCCCCTGCAGATAGGGGCTACTACACTCTGCTGGGTCCCTCTTGGTCACTTGGTCACTTGGTCACCTTCCTCTCAGCTTGGGCAGTGAAACCCTGAAGCTAACAGGACAAAGGAGGGGAGGGGAGGGGAGGGAAGGGAAGGGAAGGGAAGGGAAGGGAAGGGAAGGGAAGGGAAGGGAAGGGAAGGGAAGGGAAGGGAAGGGAAGGGAAGGGAAGGGACGAGACACTAGCCAAGTATGTACACAAGCCAGGGTCACCTTCTGGAAGGCTGGCTATGGTGGTATGAATGAAACCACCTCCTTCAGCTCGTACGTTTTCAATGCTTGGTCCCCAGCTGGTGGCAGTTTGGGAAAGTTGTGGCCTTTGGGAATAAAGCCCTGCTGGAGGAGGTGTGCAGCTGACAGCAGACTTTGTGGTTTACTAATCCAGCCCAGTGGGTGTTCAGAGATAGCTCGCTCAAACTACTTCCTTCCCTCCCGTTGACGTGGACATGTGACACAGACTTCTGGCTCAGGGCTGTCATGCTTTCTCACCATAATGAAACTGTCCCTTAAAACTATAACTGGAGGGCTGGAGGGATGGCTTAGTGGTTAAAGCACTTGCCTGGGAAACTAAGGACCCAGGTTCCATTCCCCAGGACCCACATAAACCAGATGCACGAAGTGGCACATGTATCTGGAGTTCATTTGCAGTCCCTGAGGCCCTGGCACACCCATTCTGCCCATTTTCTCTATATATCTGCCTCTTTCTCTCTCTCCAATAAATAAATAAATAAAATATTTAAAAATAAAATCTATAACTGGATCCAGGTGTGGTGGCACACTCCTTTAATCCCAACACTCGGGAAGCAGGGTTAGGAGGATCACCATGAGTTCGAGGCCACCCTGAGACCACATAGTGAATTCCAGGTCAGCCTGGACTAGAGTGAGACCCTACCTCAAAAAATCAAAAATTAAGCCGGGCGTGGTGGCGCACGCCTTTAATCCCAGCACTCGGGAGGCAGAGGTAGGAGGATCACCGTGAGTTCAAGGCCACCCTGAGACTCCATAGTGAATTCCAGGTCAGCCTGGGCAAGAGTGAGACCCTACCTCGAAAAACCAAAAAAAAAAAAAAAAAAAAAAATCAAAAATTAAATAAATAAATAAATAAAACTTGGGGCCTGGGAAAATGGCTTAGTGGTATGGCATTTACCTGCGAAGCCTAAGGACCCAGGTTCTATTCCCCGGGACCCATGTAAACCAGATGCACAAGGGGGCACATGTGTCTGGAGTTTGTATGCAGTGGCTAGAGGCCCTGGTGTGCCCATTCTCTGTTTCTATCTGTCTCTTTCTCTCTCATAAATAAATAAATTAAAAAAAAACTTGGGCTGGAGAGATGGCTTAGCAGTTAAAGGCATTTGCCTGCAGAGCCAAAGAATCCTGGTTTGACTCTCCAGGACCCACGTAAGCCAGATGCACAAAGGGGGCTCATGCATCTGGAGTTCATATGCAGTGGCTAGAGGCCCTGGCACACATTCCCTCTATTTGCCTCTCAAATAAATAAATAAATTGTAAGCTATAATAAACCCTTTCTTCCCATAAGCTGCCTTTGCTTGGGTATTTTGTCCGAGCAACAAGAGGGTAACTGCAGGGGCTGGAGAGATGGCTCAGCGGTTAAGGTGCTTGCCTGCGAAGCCTAAGGATCCAGGTTCAATTCTCCAGGTCACACGTAAGCCAGATGCATATGGTGGCATATGCGTCTGGAGGTTGTTTGCAGTGGCTAGAAGCCCTGGCGTGCCCATTTTCTCTCTCTCTCTCTCTCTCTCTAATAAATAAACAAGTAAATCTTTAAAAGAAAAAGAGGGTAACTGCAACACTTGTAGATCTCCTGGGTTCCACACAAGAGTCTAACCTGACCTCACCAGAGAGTGGCCAGCGCAACGGACAGACTGGACGAGACCACATGGATGGCGCATAGCCAAGCCTCTACAAGCCAGGCTGAAAGCTTGCGTCCTTGGCAGGCAGGAAACCCAGGGTCTTGCGTCACATTTGTGAGAAAGGCGCCTCTGTCCACTCAGCAGCCCCGCGCGGTGTCCGTCCCGCAGTGGGTGCTGGCTCACCGGACACTGCACTGCGGAAGCTGCTAAGAAAGGAAGATGAGCCCTGCTTGCCTCGCAGGCGCTGCAGCCATCTGGGGACCCACAGCACAGAGAGAAGCCGCGGTGGAGAAGAGGGCAGGCACTTGGCTTTGAGGGCTTGGCAGAACTTTCCCTTAGCTGCGAGGAATGAAAAGAGCAGGGGGCAGGCAGCCCCTAGCCTGGGCCCAGCTGTAGGGGTGAGGGGACACGTGCAGGGGACAGTGGGGTTGGACGGAAGAACAGGCTGGAGCACTTTGAGGGCTAGAAGGAATGGGGTGAAGGTAGGAGGGGACAGGGAGAGGTGAATGGGAGAAGAGCCTGGTCAAAGAGAGCCAAGAGAAGCCCCTTTCACTGGCAGTCCGCTGCTCAGACACCATGCCCGCGTTATCTTGTTTAGTCTTCACACTGTTCTACCAGCTAAGTGGGTTTTTTTAAATAATATATTTATTTATTTGAGAAACAGAGACAGAAAGAGATATACAGAGTATGAGCACATCAGGGCTTCCTGCCAGTGCAAACTCCAGACACATGTGCCACTTGGTGCATCTGGCTTTACATGGGTACTGAGGAATTGAACCCAGGCCATTAGGTTTTGCAAGCAAGCACCTTAGTCGCTGAGACATCTTTCCAGCCCCAGCTAAATGTTTTTGTTTTCGTAGCAGAAGTGACTGAGTTTAAGTAAGTGTCAGAACCAGATGTTCACAAGTAAAACGCAGGCCCATGGGATATGCAAGCCCACGGGGACCCTGTGACTCGTGAGCAGCAGCGGTGGCTCCCAGCCGGGCCCCACAGCTCCTCTACAGCCTGTAAGAACGTGAGACAAGCTCCTCCGGCAGGTGTGTGTCGCTTTCTAGAAAGAGAACGTTCCTGCTTCTCCCAAAGTCTCAACAGATAAGCAACAGTCCAGCCTGTTCAGATGGGAACCTAGAAGTCAAGAATTCCATGAAGAAGGACTTTGTAGACCCAGCGCGGAGAAGGAAATAGAATGGGCAAAGATAAGAGAGAGATGCTCATCTGTGGCAGGAGAGTTGGGCTGAGGCCGCCCGGCGCCTCCGTGGGGTCTAGGCTCTCTCCTCCAGCTCTCGTAGAAGGCCATCTCTTCCCCACCCTTTCTTTCTCCATCATCCACTCTGCCCATGCGGACTCATCTCCTCTCACACACACCCTCCTCTCCCTGGAGTGGAAGGTGACAATCCTGGCCCACTCCCACCCAGCATGTCCTCTGTCTGAGCCGTCTGCCCTGTGCTGGGGATGGGTGGCCCTGAGTCAGCCACACTGTTCACCTGGTGGCTCCCAGGACCAAGAGCACAGGAGGGTAGGGCCTGCGTATATGTGGAATGCCTCTCCAGCTGAGACCTCGTGATTGGAAAATGACTCCTGAGTCTTCATCGCCACTCTGTCTCCCGGGTGGGAGCTCCCAGTTTGCTTCTGTGAAATGGCATGACTGCATTTGGAAGCCCAGAGGACATTTCCCTCTGGCCTCGGGCTCTAGGACAGTGGGCAGTGTCCGCGTATGTCCACTGAGCTCCTAGCACTTGGTGCTTGGTGACGTCTTCAAATGATGTGTCCAAGCCACGCTGCCACCCTGAGGAGCACAGGGCCCTCCACTCTGGCTCTGACCTCTCCTCCACTTCCCCCCATGTGCGACCCCATAGTTGCTGGAAAAAGGGGTCCACTGAGATAATGGCCAGCGACCAGACCCCAGAGGCGCTGGGCTGCAGAGCAGGGAGCAGGCCCAACATGTGTGACTGGCCACTGACTACTCTCTATGGTCCCGCCCTCGTTCCTCCGGAGTGACTGACTCCTCTGAGCCACTCTTCTCTCTTACCGGTTTATATTGTTTCCCCAAGGGATACGACACGCTTCCATTAACACATAGCAGAGCTCACACGGCTGTAATGAGGAAGTGTGGGAATGTCCCCTTGGACATGAATCCCATGCTGGGGTGAGGTAGAAGAGTGTCACTTGTTTTAAGAGTCTCATGCTCTACCAAGTGAGCTAGGCTTGGTATACTTTAAAACGCCCTAGGGAAGCCCGGCGTGGTGGTGCACACCTTTAATCCCAGCACTCAGGCCGCAGAGGTAGGAGGATCGCTGTGAGTTCGAGGCCACCCTGAGACTACATAGTGAATTCCAGGTCAGCCTGGACTAGAATGAGACCCTACCTCAGGAAAAAAAAAAAAAAACTAGGAGTTCTGGTAGGTGCCCCCTCTCTGACTAGCATGTGAGCCCTGACTGGGAGTCACCACTCTGCCTGCCCTGCTGCCACAGAATGTCCCTTGGTATGGTCTTTATCAGCTCTCCCCTTTCTTTATTTTTCGAGGTAGGGTCTCACTCCAGCCCAGGCTGACCTGGAATTCACTATGTAGTCTCAGGGTGGCCTCGAACTCACAGCGATCCTCCTACCTCTGCCTCCTGAGTGCTGGGATTAAAGGCGTGCGCCACCACGCCCAGCTCCCCTTTCTTTCTTATCCCTGCCTAGCTCCTTCCAGTGGCTCTGTCCTGCAGAACTGGCCCACCGAGCTTGTCCAGGCCCACCCCCATTTTCCATACTGCCCGTGCCCGATCCTTACCCTCTTAGAAGCCTACTGACCCTCTCCAGGAGACCCAGATAATGGCAGCTGGTCCCTGGAAGAGAGAACTGGGGTCTGAACCCAGACTTGAATTCTGAAAGAGGAAGAATTGATAGGTGGCCGGGCGTGGTGGCGCACGCCTTTGATCCCAGCACTCGGGAGGCAGAGCTAGGAGGATCGCCGTGAGTTCAAGGCCGCCCTGAGACTCCATAGTGAATTCCAGATCAGCCTGGGCTAGAGTGAGACCCTACCTCGAAAAACCAAAAAAAAAAAAAAAAAGAATTGATGGGTGGGGGCCCTACCTACAAGGCTACCTAACCCCCCAGCCTTAACCTTTCATCCACACCTACTGCCCTAAGCAGCATTGTCAGCTGAGGGACAGTCACGCTCCCTCATGGCTCTGTTTAAGTGACATCTAATTTAGCCACCACCCCTCTTGTCCTGTGAGGAGACACAGGCAGGCAAAGGGTGTGATCAGCTCTTGGAGTAACAAAATATTTTTCCTTTGTCAGTTCTGTGGAGCAAATACCAGGGAAACCAGCACTCATTGTCTGCTCATTAGTATACCTATTAAATAGTCAGTCTTCCACTGTGGCCATTAATGCTTTTTACTGGTCACCCAGAATTAGGGATCCAGGCACCTCCCAGCCAGGAGGGACATGCACGAGAGGCTGGAGGGCGGGCAGGTATGGCACAGTAGAGCACAGTCTACACGTGGTCTCATGGTCTCCAGCAAGTCTGGAAGGACTTGTTCCAGGAGGGACATCTAGGTCAGCTCCTGAGGACAGATCCCTGTAGGCCCCGTTCTCGCCTCTCTTCTCTCCCGTCTGACAGCCTCTAGCTGAAGGCTCCTCACAGGCAGGCAGCTTTTCCTGGTCTCCCAAGTTCTCACTGGTGCCTGGTAACAAGGTGACTGGAGCAATGACCCCCAGAGCTATACCATTTCCACCAGAGAATGTATCCAGTCCATGGACAGCATGTAATATTCAGCTCACTGGAAACCTCTGCACATACATGCAAGGCTTCCCTAGACTCTCTCACTGACACTGGAAATGAGCTATTATTTGACTCTGGAATTATAATCATAAGCTCAGCACAATGCCTACAACTAATAGCCAGGGGCTTTATCCTGAATTCTTTTTTTAAAATAATGTGTGTGTGTGTGTGTGTGTGCGTGTGTGTGTGTGTGTGATAGGGTTTCTTGCAAACGAATGCCAGACACATGCTCACTTTTTGCTTTTGCATCTGGCTTTACATGAATAATGGGGAGTCAAACCTAGGCCAGCAGGCTTTGCAGGCAAGCACCTTTAACCACTGAGCCATCTCCCTAGTCTCCTTTATATTGAAAAGAAAAGTTGTTGTTTTTTTCTCTAGGTAGGGTTTCACACTAGCCCAGGCTGACTTGAAACTCACTCTGTAGCCCCAAGCTGGACACAAATTCACAGTAATCCTCCTACCTCAGCCTCCTGAGTGCTGCGATTAAAAGTGTACACTACCAGCCGGGCATGGTGGCGCATGCCTTCAATCCCAGCACTTGGGAGGCAGAGGTAGGTGGATTGCCATGAGTTCAAGGCCACCCTGAGATGACATAGTGAATTTCAGGTCAGCCTGGGCTACAGTGAGACTCTACCTAAAAAAAAAAAAAAGGAAAGAAAAAAGGACAGGGGCCAGTTTGGAGAGAGGAGAGAACGGGGCCTACAGGGATCTGTCCTCAGGAGCTGACCTAGATGTCCCTCCCAGAACAAGTCCTTCCAGACTCGCTGGAAACCATGAGACCACGTGTAGTTTGGAGAGATGGCTCAGTGGTTAAGACACTTCCCTGCACAGCCAGTACCCATGTAAAGCCAGATGCACAAGGTGGTACAAGACTCTGGAGTTCGTTTGCAGTGGCTAGAGGTCCTGCCACACCCACTGTCTCTCTCTATATATCTGCCTCTCTCTCAAACAAATAAATAAATAAATAAATAATTTAAAGCATGGTGATGGTGACATGCTCCAATAATCCCAGTGCCGGGGGAGGAGGAGACAACAGGATCCCTGGGGCCCACTGGCTAGTCAATCTCATTGAACTGGAGAGGTCTAGGTTCAGTGGGAGATCCTGCCTCAAAACAGTAAGGAGGAGGGTGACACCTGATATCGACTTCTGGCCTCCACATGTATGCACACCCTACACACATGTACCTACACATACATACATACATACATACACAAAGTATATCCAAACCCACCCAAGGGCCCATCACTCTGGTTCCTCTGTGGCCCTGTGCTTCACAGTCTTTACCCCGGCATGGCATCCTGTTACAGGTGCCCACGTGCCCCTACTCAGCCCACTTCCCCACCCAGAGGTAAGCTGCGGGGGGCAGGGCCTCGACCTTTTGCCTAGCTGCTGTCACCACACCTCTACAGCTGGCTTCTGAAGGAATTCAATAAATAATGAATGAAAGAGTAAGGAATGGCTGTTGGCCCAATGGCCAAGCAGTCCAGTCTGCATCAGAATTTTCCTGAAGTCTCCAGAGCTTCTCTCATATCACCTCAGATCACATCACCACCTGGATGTCCGTAGAGTGGTCACCAAGATGATTCTCTTGTGTGCATGAGACAGGGGCCCAGGAAGAGCCCGACATTAGTGAGGCCAGAAGCAAGGAGGATTCTAGAGAAAACCACCTGTGAGGAGATTCTATGCTGCCCTCTGCTGGCAGAATGAGAAATACCCATACAGAAGAAAGGAGGGCTCTGCACTGTAATTTAGAGAGACCATGAAGATATGGCCAGGATGGTGGCACACGCTTCAGATGTAGAGGCAGGAGGATCAGGAATTCAAGGCCAGACTCGCTTATATGACAAATATGGGGCCAGCATGGGCTACATGAGATGCTGTCTCACAAAAACAAAACAGGCACCTGGCACACGCCTTTAAGGCCAGCATTTGGGAGGCAGAGGTAGGAGGATCGCCATGAGTTCAAGGCCACCCTGAGTCTACATAGTGAATTCCAGGTCAGCCTGGGCTACAGCAAGATCATACCTTGAAGAAAAGGTGGGGAGGCTGGAGAAATGGTTTACTGGCTAAGGCACTTCTGGCAAACCAAAAGACCCAGGTTCAATTCCCCAGTACCCACATAAAGCTAGATGCACAAGGTGGTGCATGTATCTGGAGTTCATTTGGAATGGTTAAAGACCCCTGATGTGCCTATTCTCTCTCTCTCTCTTTGTCTCTCTCTCTCTCTCTCCCTCAAATAAATAGCCAGGTGTGGTGGCACATACCTTTAATCCCAGCACTCAGGAGAGTAGGAAGATTGCTGTGAGTTGAGGCCACCCTGAGATTATATAGTGAATTCCAGGTGAGCCTGGGTTAGAGCAAGACCCTACCTCAAAAAAAAAGAAAGAAAAGAAAAGAAAGAAAGATCTGGGCATGGTGGTGCATGCCTTTAATCTCAGCACTCAGGAGGCAGAGGTCGGAGGATCACTGTGAATTTGAGGCAACCTTGAGAATACAGAGTGAATTCCAGGTCAGCCTGGGCTAGAGTGAGACCCTACCTTGAAAAAGCAAAAGAAAAGAAAGAGGGTTGAAGTTAAGGCACTTGCCTGCAAAGCCAAAGGACCCAGGTTTGATTCTCCAATATCCATGTAAAGCCAGATGCACAAGATAGTGCCTGTGTCTGGAGTTCCTTTGCAGTGGATAGAGGCCCTGGAGTGCCCAAATCTCTCTCCATCTGCCTCTTTTTCACTCATTCTCTCTCTCTCAAATAAATAAATATATATGTATTAAATATTTTATTTATTTATTTATTTATTTGACAGAGAGGGAGAGAGAATGGGCGTGTCAGGGCCTCCAGCCACTACAGACGAACTCCAGACACATGCGCCCCCTTGTGCATCTGGCTAACGTGGGTCCTTGGGAATCGAACCTCAGTCCTTTGGCTTTGCAGACAAGTGCCTTAACCACTAAGCCATCCCTCCAGCCCAACATATTTTTTAAAAAAGAAAGAGGGCTGGAGAGATGGCTTAATGGTTAAGGTGCTTGCAAAGCCAAAGGACCCAGGTTTCATTCCCCAGGACCCACATAAGCCAGATGCACAAGGTGGCACATACATCTGGAGTTCGTTTGCTGCGGCTGGAGGCCCTGCCATGTTCATTCTCTCTCTCTCTTTTACTCTTTTTTCTCTCGAATAAATTAATAAAAATAAATTTTTTAAATATTAAAAAAAAGAAAGAGGAGCCAGGCGTGGAGGCACACATCTTTAATCCTAGCACTTGGGAGGCAAAGGTAGGAGGATCAGTGGCCATGAGTTCAAGGCTGCCCTGAGATTACATAGCGAATTCCAGGTCAGCCTGGCCTAGAGCAAGACCCTACCTCACAAAAACAGAAAGAAAAAAAAGAAAGAAAGAAAGAAAGAAAGAAAGAAAGAAAGAAAGAAAGAAAGAAAGAAAGAAAAAGAGAGAGGGGGAGGACAGATGGGAAAGAAAGTGTGAAGGAAAGAAAGAATATTAGAGAGATAAAGTACATATAGTAAGAGACCAAAGCAAGTTTTTTTTGTTTTTTGTTTGTTTGTTTGTTTGTTTTGAAGCAGGGTCTCTCTGTAGCCCAGACTGGCTTTGAACTCACAGTGATCCTCCTACCTCAGCCTCCTGAGTGCTGGGATTAAATGCACCACCACAGCGGACTCCAGAGCAAACTTTTGGTCATGTGATGCTGCCAGAGAGGAATGGGGTGGGGGAAGGGTCCTTCTCTCCCTTACGTTTATCACATCTCATTGCTGTGACTGACGTGTTTGTTTCCTCACTAGACACGGAGCTCCTTGAGGCCAGGGAGGACAGAAACTGCTTCCCGGGACTGTCGCCAGCGCCCAGCACCCCGCAAGATAGAAACTCAATAAACGCTGGATGTGTGGGCAAACAGGAACACATGAGTGGTTTGGAGGTTCCCTGCCTGAGGTCTTCGAAGCCAGCCTTTCCTCTCTCGTGCGGGTTCATCCTTCTCCTGCCCAAAGGCTGAGGGCTGTGCCATGCTTTCTATAATTAGATTATAGCTTGAAACTAGTTCTAGGCTCTTGTGTTTCCTTGGCCAAGCATTTATTGGATGACCGGCATGCCGATTTTGCTATGGTCCCGTAACCTGTGATCCCAGTGTATCATTTATTTCCATGACTCCCTGCTGACAAAAGACGTGAGTGTCCCCGCTTCTTCGTTCGCTCCTTGGTGAGACAAGCCAAGGAGGACAGAGGGGAAGGGACATTGTCTGGCACAATGGGTCTCCCTGTGTCACTACTCCTCACCACCCAGTCCCACTCAGTCTCCTCCCACGTAGTAAAGCACGCCGTGTGTTACTGCCAATGCCAACAGCCTATTAATAGGTACTGAAATCCCCGATTACCTCATGCCGCCTCCTGGCTCCCACTCAGCCACCTGTTGAATGGAACTGAGACTGGACAAGCCACCACCTTCCCTCTGGTGCTTGGGATACATCTTGGCCAAGTGAGTTTCTTTCTTTCTTGTTTCTTTTTCCCTCCCTCCCTCTCCCCTTCAGCATTCTTCCCTCCTGCAGTCCTTCCTTCCTCCCTCTTTCCCTTCCTTTCTTCCTTGTCCTTAAGATAGTATCTTGTCATGTTACCCAGTCTGGCCTCAACCTTGTGATCCTCTTGCTTCAGCCTCCCAGGCAGCTAGCATGCAACACCTGGCTCCAACATAGCTTCTGTTTTGTTTTGTTTTGTTTTGTTTTGTTTTGTTTTGTTTTGTTTTGTGAGGTAGGGTCTCACTCTAGCCCAGGCTGACCTGGAATTCACTATGTACTCTCAGAGTGGCCTCAAACTTTTAGCAATCCTCCTAACTCTGCCTCCCAAGTGCTGGGATTCAAGGTGTATACCACCACACCCGGCTGTAGTTTCTTTTTTTTTTTTTTTTTAATTAATTTACTTGAGAGAGAGAGAAGCAGAGGGAGAGAGACAGAGAGAGAATGGCGTGCTAGGACTTCCAGCCTCAGCAAACAAACTCTAGACGCAAGAATCACCTTGCACTCTGGCTTAAGTGGGTCCTGAGGAATTGAACCTAGGTCCTTTGGCTTTGCAGGCAAGCGCCTTAACTGGTAAGCCATCTCCCCAGCCCTTTTGTTTTTTAATTTTTATTTATTTATTTGAGAGAGAGAAAAAAAAAAGGCATATATACATATAGAGAGAAAGAATGGGCATGCCAGGGCCTCCAGCTGCTGCAAACGAACTCCAGATGCATGCACCACTTTGTGCATCTGGCTTACGTGGGTCCTGAGGAATTGAACCTGGGTCCTTTGGCTTTGCCGGTAAGCACCTTAACTCCTAAACCATCACTCCAGTTCCTCAACATAGCTTCTTAACCTTTGAAATGGAGCTAAGAATTTGCTTTATTGTACACCTCTCAGACAGATTCTAGGAGACAAGAAAGAGATATGAAGGCAGACAAGGACCAGACCAGCCCCTGCCCTTAGGAAGGTCATACTTTACAAAGAGAGAACCCTGCATAAGGTGGGATTAAATAGGACCATGATGCCAAAAGCTCTCACTCCTTACCTGAGCCTCACCAGGGACGGTTTTCTCACTGACCTGCTCTCTCTCTCTCTCTCTCTCTCTCTCTCTCTCTCTCTCTCTCTTTCTTTTAATTTTTTTGTTCATTTTTCTTTATTTATTTGAGAGTGACAGAGAGAGAGAGAGAGGCAGACAGAGAGAGAGAGAATGGGCACACCACGGCTTCCAGCCACTGCAAAGGAACTCCAGACGTGTGCGCCCCCTTGTGCATCTGGCTAACGTGGGTCCTGGGTAATTGAGCCTTGAACCGGGGTCCTTAGACTTCACAGGCAAGTGCTTAACCGCTAAGCAATTTCTCCAGCCCTGACCTTCTCTTTTAAGATACTTTTCTTTCCTATGGGGCTGGGGGTGTAGCTCACCCAATGGAGTACTTGCCTTATATGTGCAAAGCCCTGGGTTCAATCACCAGCACTGTATAAACTGCAGATGGTGGCCAGCTCCTGTAATCGCAGCTTTTGGGCAGGGGTAGGGGAAAGGGAGGTAGGAGGATCAGGAGTTCAAGACTACCCTTGACTATATATCAAGTATGAAGCCAGCCTAGGCTACATGAGACCCTGTTCCACCCAAGTCCGTACTATTGGTTTGGAAGTTTGGGATGATTAGTGTGAGGGATGCAATCTTACTTCTTCCCTTCTAGTCCACGCTCCCATACTGCCCTACCATGAAATACCCCAACGTGTGGGTTCTTCCCCACCCAGGGCTTGGTTCTAACAGAGAAGAAAGGATTTCAGATATGAATTCCCAGGTCTGAAGCCGGGTGCGTGCTTATGATCCTGGCAATTGGGAGGTGGATGCAGGAGGATCAGGAATTAAAGGCCAGCCTACATTACATAGAGAGTTCAAGACCAATCCTGGACAAAATGAGACTCTACCTTAAAAAAAAAAAAAAGTTTCTAGCTAGACATGGTGGCACATGCCTTTGATCCCAACATTTCGGAGGCAGAGGTAGGAGGATTGCCATGAGTTCAAGGCCACCCTGAGACTACATAGTGAATTCCAGGTCAGCCTGAGCTAGAGTGAGACCTTACCTCAAAAACCAAAAATTAAAAATAAAAAAATAGCCTAGTATGGTGGCACATGCCTTTAATCCCAGCACTTGGGAAGCAGAGGTAGGAGGATTGCTGTGAGTTCAAGGCCACCCTGAGACTACATAGTGAATTCCAAGTCATCCTGGGCTAGACTGAGATCCTACCTCGAAAAACCAAAAAAATAAAAAATAAAAATAACTAAATAAGAGACTGGGCATGGTGGTATACACCTTTAGTCCCAGCACTTGGGAGGCAGAAGCAGGAGGATTGCCATGAGTTCAAGGTCAGCCTGAGCTAGAGTGAGACCCTACCTCAGAAAAAAAAAAAAAAAAAAAAAAAAAAAAAAAAAAGAAGAAAGAAAGAAAGAAAGGAAAAAATGCTTAAGAAAAACAACAACAACAACTGAACATCTGGGACTGGAGAGACGGATCAGCAGTTAAGGGCTTGCCTGCAAAACGTAATGACTAGAGTTCAATTGCCCAGTACCATGTAAAGCCAGATGCACAAAGTGGCGCATGCAAGAAGCTTGCTCTCTTTCTCTCTCTCTCTTTCTCTTTCACCTTCTCTCAGGCATAGTGGCAAACACCTTTAATCCCAGCATTCAGGAGGTTAAGGTAGGAGGATCGCTGTGAGTTTGAGGCCAGCCTGAGAATACATAGTGAATTCCAGGTCGCCCTGGGCTAGAGGCAGACCCTCGGCGGGCGGTGGGGGGTGGGGGAGAGGCAGTAGTCAAAGTCCTTAGCATGGGAGCTCAGAGCCTGGGCCTGTAACTAACTGGCCCTTGCCTAACCTTCATGAGCCACTACCATTCCTCTCCCAGTCCCTGTTCCTCTCTGCTGTGGGCTGATGATAAGGACAGGATGATTGAGCCAGCTAAGCTAGAGATGAATCTGCAGAACTGACGGCTCCCCAGCCCAGGAGCCACGAGTGCAGCTGCAGTGGTTTGCAGCGAGCTGTACTGGCTCTCCGGGAGAGATCCGGAAACAGACCTTGGGGTAAAGATTCAAGTGATGCTGGGCGTGGTGGCGCACGCCTTTAATCCCAGCACTCGGGAGGCAGAGGTAGGAGGATCGCCGTGAGTTCGAGGCCACCCTGAGACTCCATAGTGAATTCCAGGTCAGCCTGGGCTAGAGTGAAACCCTACCTCGAAAAACCAAAAAAAAAAAAAAAAAAAGATTCAAGTGAAAGACTTTTGTTTGTTTGCTTTTTTGTTTTTCGAGCTAGGGTCTCACTCTGGCCCAGGCTGACCTGGAATTCACTATGTAGTCTCAGGGTGGCCTTGAACTCACGGTGATCCTCCTACCTCTGCCTCCCAAGTGCTGGGAATAAAGGTGTGTGCCACCACGCCCAGCTCTTTCTTTTTGTCTTCCTTCCTTCCTTCCTTTCTTTCTTTCTTGCAAGTGGACTGGCATGGTGATTCATGCCTTTGAGCCCAGCATTGGAGAGGCTGAGGTAGGAGGATCACCGTGAGTTCAAGGCCACCCTGAGACTACAAAGTAAATTCCAGGTCAGCCTGAGCTAGAGTGAGACCCTACCTGGAAAAACAAAAAACAAAAAAACAAAACAAAACAAAAAAAAAGTGGACCGCCGGGCATGGTAGCACATACCTCTTTTTTAAAAAAATATTTTTATTTATTTATTTATTTGACAGAGAACGAGGGAGAGAAAGAGAGAGAGAGAGAGAGAGAGAGAGAATGGGCGCGCCAAGGCCTCCAACCACTGCAAACAAACTCCAGACGCGTGCGCCCGCCCCCTTGTGCAGCTGGCTAACGTGGGTCCTAGGGGGTCAGACCAGGGTCCTTTGTAGGCAAATGCCTTAACCGCTAAGCCATCCCTCTAGCCCCCCCCCCCTTTTTCTAAATTTATTTGCAAACAGGGAGAAATGAGAGAGAGAATGGGCACACCAGGACCTCCAGCCACTGCAAACAAATTCCAGATACATGTGCCACCATTTGCATCTGGCTCACATGGGTACTGGGAAACTGAACTTGGGTCCTTATGCTTTGCAGGCAAGTTCTTTAACTGCTAAACCACCTCTCCAACCCAGCACATGCCTTTAACGCCAACACCTGGGAGGCTGACGTAGGAGGATAGCCATGAGTTTGAAGCCACCTTGAGACTACACAGTAAATTTCAGGTCACTCGAAAAACGAAAAAAAAAAAAAAATTTTAATCCGGGTTATTAGGTTTTGCAGGCAAGTGCCTTAACAACTAAGCCACCTCTCTAGTTCCACCTGTTTTATTTCTGGTTTCTCGAGGTAGGGTCTCACTCCTCTCCTCCGGAGTGCCAGGATTGAAGGCGCATGGAGGCTTCTACTCTGGCACTGTGTGCAAGGCTCCCTGAGCTCCGGGATCTCTGTCCAGGTCTTGCATGGCCCTCCTCGTGGGACTGCTCCAACTCACCACGACTGCTCCGAACTCATGGAGTTCACTGCCAAGGCCACTGGCCGGCGCTTTCTCCTGTGGCCATTTCCTTACACGCATCCTTCCTCTTGTCTGTACTATGACCTAGCCTTGCACGCACGTCCTGTCTCCCCTGCCTTGATATTCAGCTTCCTTCCAGGGGAAACAAACATTTCTTCTTTACTTTTTTTTTTTTTTTCAAGGTAAGGTCTCGCTCTAGCCCAGGCTGACCCGGAATTCACTATGTAGTCTCAGGGTGGCCTTGAACTCATGGCGATCCTCCTACCTCTGCCTCCCGAGTGCTGGGATTAAAGGCATGCGCCACCATGCCCGGTTCTTCTTTATTTTAATGCTTTGCCATGACTCTCCACATTGATGGACAAATTAATGGTGTAAGATAACGAGTGAATGAATGGGTGAATTTAATCTACTTTTGCCCACTAGACTTACTCCTACAATTCTTGTGTATTCTAAGAATATTCCTAAACCCGAATCATAATTTTCTTTTGTGCTGGTCATCTAAGGGCTTAATGAGAATTAGAACATAAGCAAGGTGGGCACCCTAGAGGTGAAAAGTACTCACTATCATGAGCCTCAACAATTTAAAAAAATATGGGGGGCGGCTGGAGAAATGGCTTTGTAGTTAAGGCACTTGCCTGAGAAGCCTAAGGACCCAAGTTTGATTTCCCCAGTACCAAAATAAGCCAGAAGCACATTGTGGCTCATGCGTCTGGAGTTTGTTTGTAGTGGCTAGAGGCCCTAGCGTGTCCATTCTCTCTCTCTCAAATAAATAAATAATTTTTTTTGGGGGGGGGGGGTCGAGGTAGGGTCTCACTCTAGCCCAGGCTGACCTGGAATTCACTATGGAGTCTCAGGGTGGCCTTGAACTCACGGCGATCCTCCTACCTCTGCCTCCCGAGTGCTGGGATTAAAGGCGTGCGCCACCACGCCCGGCTTAAAAATATTTTTTGAAAGTTGAGGACTGCCAGGCATGTGGCACACGCCTTTAATCCCAGCACTCGGGAGGCAGAGGTAGGAGGATCACCAGGAATTTGAGGCCACCCTGAGACTACATAGGGAATTCCAGGTCAGCCTGAGCTAGAGTGAGACCCTACCTCGAAAGAAAAAAAAAAAGTTGAGAGTTGGAGAGATGGTTTAGTGGTTAAGGCGCTTGCCTACAAATCCAAAGGACCCAGGTGTGATTCCCCAGGACCCACGTAAAGCCAGATCACTAGGTGGCACGTGTTTCTGGAGTTCATCTGCAGTGGCTGGAGGCCCTGGTACACCCATTCTCTCTCTTTCTTTCAAATCAATGAATAAAATCAAAATTTTTAAAACTAGACTGGGCATGGTGGCACACACCGTTAATCCCAACACTTGGGAGGAGGCAGAGGTAGAACAATCACTGTGAGTTTAAGGCCACCCTGAGACTACATAGTGAATTCTAGGTCAGCCTGGGCTAGAATGAGACCCTTTCTTGAAAAACCAAAGAAAACAATTGGGGGTCTGGAGAGATGCCACAATGACCAGGGTTCGATTCCCCAGTACCCATGTAAAGCCTGATGCACAAAGTGGCGCATGAATCCGGAGTTTGTTTGCAGTGTGAGAGGCCATGGTGTGCCCATTCCTTCTCTCCTTGCAAATAAATAAGTAATAGAAAATGGCTGGGCGTGGTAGTGCACACCTTTAATCCCAGCACTTGGGAGGCAGAGGTAGGAGGATCTCCGTGAGTTCAAGGCCACCCTGAGACTACAGAGTGAATTCCAGGTCAGCCTGGCCTAGAGTGAGACCCTACCTCAGAAAACCAAAATAAATAAAATAACTAAGTAACAGAAAACACATCTCCTAAGAGGCTGGGAAGGGCTGATTTACATCTCCTGTCAACCTGTGCTTGGCAGCTCCCAGAAGATCACCCTGGCTAGGCTCACGGTAGGCCTGAGAGACTGGTTTCAGGAAGGGGCATGCGTGCGTCGTGCATCAGCAATGGATTCTCTTGGTGCCGCCCACATGCACCAGGGATGCAAAGCAGGGCTGTTAAAGACAGACTGGTTTTCTCCGTCTTCAGTACCAGCTCCCAGAAAGGAAGGCACATGGTTCTCTGTGTCCTTGTGACTCTCAAAGTCACATTTCCAGGCCTCCTCCAGCTGAATGCCACAGCCTTTGGTTCTACCTGTGGGCAAGACTAGAACTCAAGTCACTTGTGGACCTCTGTTCTAGTAGGGTTCTTGGGCAGAATATTCAAAAAACCTAGGGGCTGGAGAGATGGCTTAGCAGTTAGTGTGCTTGCCTGCAAAGCCTTACGACCCAGGTTCAATTCCCCAGGACCCACATAAGCCAGATGCACAAGGTGGCACATACATCTGGAGTTCTCTCTCTTTATCTGCCCCTTTCTCTCTCTAATAATTTAAAAACCTCGAATCTGTGTGTGTGTGTGTGTGTGTGTGTTTAAAGAGCACAGATTTAGAACCAAGAAAATGTGGCTTTTATTTTTTTCTCGTGGGGACACACCATCACTGTCAACTGCTGGTTCCCAGCAGACCAGCTGAGGGCCACCAGGTGGCAGCAGGGAGGCCTCCAAGTCCCCAGTGAGCCGAGGCAAGGGCTGGGAGAGGTAGGCGTGCGCGCTTACAATGTCAGAGACTAGCTGAGGGATGATGTTGGGCCTAAACTCAGATCTCAAGAGGGGGTAGAAAACAATGGAGACACCTTCCAAAGGAATGAGGAAGGGAGTTCAAGACCTGGGTGAAACAGATTCTAAGGGGCATTAGATGGTAGAAGTGGGACTGGATGCCCTCTGCTGGAAACCCCTGGAAAAGCCTCAAGCTATCTGTATTCTTCCCTTGGTGGGTCAAGGTCCGGTTCCTCCTGAGAGTCATGGTCTACCTCTGGGGCAGGTGGCCAGGGGTTTTCTGGGGGCTGAGGTCCTGCTGGCCAGGGGTCATCGGGCCGTGGAGGTTGTGGAGGATCAGTGCTAGGGGGCTCAGGAGGCCAGAAGCTACTTTCAGGCAGATCTCTCCAGGGACGGTTGGGACCTGGAGGTGGGGGATCATCAAATAGAGGAGGTGCCCCTGGCCAGGGGTCACCAGGGATTGGGGGACCCTGAGGCAATGCCGAAGAGCTCTCCTCCTCTTGGGCTTCTGTGGGTTGGGGAGAGGGTTGGTCCCCACTGCCTGAGATGCCTGCAGAGAAAGGAGAAAGGTGAGAGAAAGTGAGGGCTGAATTGCCCCATCCACCCATCTTCAGACCTAGGGCTCTACACAGCCCTAACCTCTGGCCCCGAACCAGACCTCAAAGTGCTCTCCACGAATTCCCAGATACTAAAGCAATCTCATGCTTCTACAATCTCATTCAGGTGTGACATGCAACCTCTAATCTCAATACATGCCCAGAACCCCTGAAATATGCTCCATCCAGCCCTGGTTGGGACACCCACTGGCACTGCCCCTGACTGATCTGCACTCAATGTGGTCTTGGTCCCATGTGGCACGCAGATTCCACCTTTATAATGGCCTCACTGTCCTTAACACCTACCACCAGTGATGTTCACTCCCTAGCCACATTCCTCCACCTGAACCAGACAATAAGGGCCAAACGCTGCTACCAAATGAATTCTGAGCCTCCCACCCACCACCCTGTGCCTCCCACCTCTCCTTTGCTTCCTCAGATGTCACCCTCTGTAAGACCTGAGTCATTTCTACCATGTCCAGTCACCCCACGTGGATAGTCTTTCCTGCTTACCTCCAGCACACAGGCACAGGACCAGGATCCCCAGCAGCTTCCAGTTGAGCAGCATGGCTGTCTGCTGGTCCCCAAAAGTGGGGTGCTCTGAGTCTGGGTGCCCGGGAGCCCCAAGAGGCTTTATAGGGGAGGAGGCAGAGGTGGTGGCCAATCTGTGGGGAGGGGCCAGCCCAGCCACACAAAGAATCCCATCAGAACCTAACTGGTCAAACCCGTTTGCAAGGCTAACGTGGAGCCTGGTGGCGTCTCTCATTTTAGTCCCCAGGCCCAGGGCCCAGCTGCCAGCTCTTCCCATCAGCGACCCTGACCCTGGGTGGCCCCACCTGTTTTCCCACCTCCTCCATCCACACCCCGGAGCCATCAGCACCCACCTGTCCTCTCCAGTCACAAGGAAGGACACCTTTCATCCTTGCTAGCTATGGAAGCCACAGAATGGGAGCAGGCCTCGCGTGGGGAAGCGCGGTAATTAGAGGCGAGGCAGGACGCCCAGGCTGGGAGGGGGGCACATATGCCAGGGTGAGCCAGCACCCCAGCCTGATCCCCACTTCTTTCCCTGGCTCCTCCTCTCCCTCAGATCCAGGCAGGCTGTTTTCTAGCACATCCTTTAATAGGTACTCAGGGGCCTCCCAAGCAGTAACATCAAGGAATTCCATCAGGAACCACCTGGGGTGACTGGAAGAGGAAGGAGACAGGAGGATGTCCTGACTGTCCGTCCCCACCTGGACTGATTATATTAATCCAACGCTCAGGAAGCAGCAGCCTGTTGGGTAACCCTGACCTCTTCCTCGCTCAGGCCCCTGCCCTACAGGAATGGCCCCAGCTCTATGCCCATTTCACTTCTGAGAGATCCTTGACAACTCTCCAGTGTCCAAATTAGCACTCCCTTCCTCCCCATTGCCCTGAGAGAAACCTCATTCCTCCTCTACCCGAAAGCCTGCTTGCAATGTATTCCAACTTCGCCCACCATCCCACCCAGCTCCCCACAGGCTGTAACCCACTTCTATTCCTCTTCCTCCCCACACCCAACGATCTCTTAAAAATGGGTCCAACCAGCCGGGCGTGGTGGCACACACCTTTAATCCCAGCAGAGGCAGAGGTAGGAGGATCGCTGTGACTTGGAGGCCACTCTGAGACTACATAGTGAATTCCAGGTCAGCCTGAGCTAGAGTGAGACCCTGCCTCGAAAAACAACAACAAAAAAAGGGTCTAATCACCTTGATCCCTAAGAGCAGTCGTGAGGCTTTCTGTGGACTTGAGAGTAAAATCCAGACTCTCTGGGGTACGGGCCTCCCCAGCACTCTCCATCCTGACCACAGCCCTGAGGTCCTTGTCTGTGTTTCCCATGCATGCAGGTGCTTAGTCACAGAGGTTTTGTCCATCAAGCCCACCATGAGACAATGTTGACTTTTTTGTGTGTTTAACATTTTTATTTATTTATTAGAGAGAAAGAGGCAGATAGAGAATGGATACACCAGGACCTTCCGCCACTGCAAACGAACTCCAGTTGCATGCACCACCATGTGCAACTTGTTTACGTGGTTCCTGGGGAATGGAACCTGGGCCCTTTGACTTTTCAGGCAAACGCCTTAACCACTAAGCCATCTCTGCAGCCCTGGTCTCCCCTCCCCCACCCCCGAATCGCTTCTTAAACAAATGAAGCTTGGAGAGATGGCTCAGTGGTTAAACGTCCTTGCTTGCAAGGCTGCTGGCCTGAGTTCAGCTCCCCGAATCCATATAACGCCAGGTACAAAGCGGCACATGTATCTGTGACCCTCGTGTGCTATGGCAATGGGAAGTGGAGCGAGGAGAATATGGAAGCTTGTGGGCCACCTAGAAGCAAGTGGCCAAAACAAAGTGACAAGGGAGATTGGCTCAAGAAAGGTAAAGGGACAGAACAAACACACAAAGGTCCTTAGAACTCCATACAAGCACCATGAAACATGCATTCATACATACAGTCTTTTTAAAAAGCAAAAAAAAAAAAAAAAAAAAGTGAATGTTTACTTCCTATCCCTGGCATTCAATCACCCAAATGCAATATATACATAAAATTTATTTTATTTTTGGAGCAGGGCCTCACTCTAGCCCAGGCTGACCTGGAACTCACTCCTTAGTCCCAGGCTGGCCTCAAACTCAGTGATCCTCCTACCATAGCCTTCTGAGTGTAGAGAGTGAAGGCCTATGACACTATACCCAGCACCAAATGAAAATATTTGGGGGGAAGGGAGGTGGCTCAGTGGATAAGGCATATGCTGTGTAAGCATGAGTACTTGAGTTTGAATCGCCAGCACCCCGCATAAAAGTCGGGTGTGGGCCTATAACCCCAGCCCTAGGGAAATGGAGAATTCCTTGAACTTGCTGGCTAGTCTAGCCAAAATGGTGAGGTCAAGATTCAATAAGACACTGTGGAGAACGACTGTGAAAGGTACTTATGTCGACCTCTAGCCTATGCACACATACACATGTGCCCACACACAAACATGCATATGCATGCACACCACACACACACATGCAAATACAACAATAAATTTAAAAAACGTTTAAGTGAGAATAAAGAAAGCTGGGAGCTTCCCAAACACTCTCAAAGCAGCCAGAAAAGGGGTTTGGAAAAGGTGCCACTCAGAGGCAGAGCTGGCAGGGGCACATCTCAGCCCCAGGAAGGGGGATGCTACGCTTCAGATATTCCCAAGCAACAGCTCTAGCGTGCTCATATTTATTAAGTGCAGAATTCAGACTTGGTGGAAACTGGGGTCTCCAAGGTTGGGTGGGGAGGAGAGTTGGGCTGGTCCCTCCCCCATGGTCTCTCTTCCAGACCCTCCTGGGATCCGGCCCAGGCTGGCTTCCCCTCCAGCTCCCAGCAGCTCAGGTGCAGGCTAATGCAGGAGTGTTCTGATTGTCTCCTTGACAAACAGCTTCCTCTTTGGAAATGGCCTCACTGAGGCCCTGCAGATTGTCAAGCAGGATAGACAGGGACGCTAGGACACAAGACACCAAAGGGTAGGCTGTGCGTAGGGGTGGGGCCAGAACCAGATGGGAGGGCCTGAGGGAGAAGGCTCTTGGGTCTATGGTGGGCATGTGTTAAAGAGGGTGGGGGCCTCTGAGGCTCAGGTATCATTACCTTTTATGGAACCCCTAGTGGACCGAGCAGCTGCCGGAGGAGATACAGGGGGTGAGGATCCCGGAGGCCTGGGGCCTGACTCCACAGACTTCTCATCCAGGGGGGAGGGAAGAACTGCCAGCAGTCGCTGCTGCTTGTAATGGGAGAGGAGACCCTCCTGCTGCAAGGTGGCCTGGGAAGGAGAGGGTTAAACGCCACCTAGCCCCAGATCCTCCCCCACTTCCACATTTTTGCCTAATAACCAGTCCACCTGGGGGCGGGGGGGGGGGGGGGGGGCTGCTTCCTGCTGTCCCTACCAGCATGAGGTTCTTGTCCTTCTCCAGCTCCTGCAGGCGTCTGAGCAGCCGCTGCCCTTCCTCCTTTCTGGCCTCCTCCTGCAGTCGCCTAAGCTCCAGGCTTCGCTCCTTCTCCCGGGTGGCCTTGCGCTGGATCTGGCGCAGGGAGACCACTAAGGAGAAGTGAGCAAGTGGGCTCAGCAGGGCGTCAGCTGGAGCAGCCAGGCCCCTGAAGAAACGACGCTGGGTTTCCAGCTCTGGACTCTCAGGGTCTCTCTCTCTCCTCCCCCCCCCCCCCCCAGGTAGGGTCTCACTCTAGCTCAGGCTAACCTCGATCTCATTCTATAGTCTCGGGGTGGCCTCAAACTCACAGCGATCCTCCTACCTCTGCCTCCCAAGTGCTGGGATTCAAAGTGTGGGCCACCACACCCGGCTTTCACTGTTTAAAAATACTTTTTATTTTTATTTATTTATTTTAGAGAAAGAACAAGGCAGAAGAGAAAAAAATGGGTGCACTGGGGCCTCCAGCCACTGCAAACGAACTCCAGATGCTTGTGTATCTGGCTTATGTGGGTCCTGGAGAATCGAACCAAGGTCTTTTGGCTTTGCAGGCAAGTGCCTTAACCACTAAGCTATCTCTCCAGCCCTCTTTTTCTTTTTAATTTCATTATTTACTTTATGAGAATGAGTGAGAGAGAATTGACATGCCATGGCCTCTAGCCACTGCAATCCAACTCCAGACGTGCAAGCCATCTTGTGGACGTGCGCAACATTGTGCACATGTGTCACCATGTGCATCTAGCTTATGTGGGTTCTGGGGAGCTGAACTTGGGTCCTTAGGCTTTGCAGGCAAACGCCTTAACCTCTAAGCCACTTCTCCATCCCTCAGAATCTCTTTCAGACAGTGGGAGTGATGAGGCAATGCTACAGGATCCTGAGCCCCTATGAACCCCACGTGCTCTCCTCTTCCTCCATCTAGCCAGCTGAGGAAGACCTGAACAGGCTGGAAACCAGATCCCGTGCAGCTGGTGCTCCTGAGCTTTTGTGCTTTGGAGACTGAATCTCACTATGAAGGCCGGCTGGCCCAGAACTTTTGTTCCTTCCATTTCTTCCTCCCACAGGCTGGGATTACAGGTATGTGCCACCATGCCTGGCTAGGGCATGTTCTTAACATGTGATAATGATATTGTGATTAGATGGGAGAATTTCCTATTTGTGGACCACGTGGCTGAGCAATCACATTTGCAGCTAACTTGACTGAAAATACCTGCATGTCTAAATGCTGCCAACAGCAGAGTAAAGGTAATGACTGACACCTGCTGGAGGAGCCGAGTATGAATCACATGACTCTGACTCCTCCAGGTCTCTAAGTTTCTGGTGGGAGCAATGGCTAATGATGGGGGAACTAGCGGCCTCTGTAGCAGCGAGAGCTGATACACAGTGCGTTCACCGACCGTCTCGAGACTCATCTGTGCCACTCCTCCGTTACTTCATCGTGTGCATGTGTCAATAAAAAGCTTTAAAACAAGCTTGGGGCTGGGTGGGAATAACCTTATGTCTCAACGCTGGAAGGCCCACCTCCACCCGGGCACCTCTCACCAGCCTTGGCCTGCTCCCTCTTAGCCTCGTTCAGCCTCCTCTCCGTGTCTGAGAGCTGTTCCCGCAGCCGAGTCTCCACCTCCGCCACCTTCTCTTGCAGGGCTGGAGTGAAGGTGCAATGCTCAATGTCAGGAGGAGCCCCTCACATGGCGGAGGGGTGCCCCCCCCCATGGTGCCCGCACCTTGCCCGTAGATCTCCTGCTGCTGGGTCAGCTCCTTCCGGAGACTGGCTGCCTCCTCCGTGCTCTCCTGCTGGCCCCGGCGAGCCGCCTCCAGCTGCTGGCCCACGCTGACCAGGGACTCCTGGGCACACTGCAGCTCCTGCTCCAGCTGCTGGGCCACCTCACTCAGCTGCCTCCTCTCTGCCTCCCCTGGGAGGAGGACACAGTGCTCGCTCAGGCCTCTCCCAGCACCACACTCCAGACCCCAGGTCTTCCCTCCTCCTCTTCGGCCCCCAAGCATACCTTGCTCTCGGGCCCGGCCCACCTCCTGTTGGATAAGGTGGGCGCTTAGCTGTAGCTCTGCATCCAGGCGGTTCCGCTCTTCCCGCAGCTGCTGCAACTCAAGGTTCAGGTCCAAGTCCAATGCGGGTGGGGCTGGAGGTGGAGGACAGCTGGGACAGAGAAAAAGATCCGGGTAATTCACTCAGCTGCTGGACCCCTGACCTCCCACGGGTTCTGTTTTGGGCCCCAGCAGCCAACACAGGCACACGCCTGCCCCTCAAGTGCCTGAACTTTACCTCTCCAGCCGCAGCTGAGCGACAGCCAATTTTCGAGCCATCAGGCCTGGGAGTGAAGAAACAGAGACAAACAGAGATGAGCACGCGAGGACAAAAGGGGACACAGATGTAAAGTGATGCAAGGACTGGTTGGCAAGAGGAAGGAGGAGGAACATGGAGTCAGAGACCAGGGCTCGGAAGAGAAGGGCGGGAGGTACCTACGACTGCTCTACCTACCCTGGATGGTGTGGACCTGGCGGACAGCATAGCTGAGTCGGTTGCTGAGGCTGGGAAGCCGGGCTACAGCCCGGTCCAACTTGGTCACTGTGTTCTGGAAGCTGATCTCAGAGCTGGAGAAAGGCAGGTAAGGTCATGCACCCTCCACCCCATCTCTAAAGGACTTTCAGGGCCTGGTACGGAGGACACCACCTGTCCTGCATTGTTACACAGTGCAGGAAGCAGAAAAGAGAGGGTCAGGACCCTGGCAGAAAGCCTAGTGCTGGAGCTGCCTGTGTGTAAGTCATACTCAAGCTTCTCAAAGAAGAATTAAAGACAGAAGAGGCAAGCTGCAGCGATGGCTCAATGGTTAAAGGTGCTTACAGGCAAAGCCTGATGCCTAGGTTCAATTATCCAGTACCCACATAAAGCCAAATGCAAAAAGTGGCACTTGCAGCTGGATTTCATTTGCAGTAGCAAGAGGCCCTGGTGTGCCTATACTCTCTCTGTCTCAAATAAATAAATAAATAAATAAAAATATTTTAAGAAATTCAAAGCCAAGTATGGTGGTGCACGCCTTTAATACCAGAACTTGGGAGGCAGAGGTAGGAGAAGGATCACTGTGAATTCAAGGCCACCCTGAGACTACATAATGAATTCCAAGTCAGCCTGGGGCAGAGTGAGACCCTACCTTGAAAAACCAAAAAAGCAAACAAAAAAAATGGGGGGGGGGGGTTACTTGGGAGGCAGAGGTAGGAGGATTGCCGTGAGTTCGAGGCCACCCTGAGACTACAGAGTAAATTCCAGGTCGGCCTGAACTAGAGTGAGACCCTACCTCGGGAAAAAAAAAATTGGGGGCTGGAGAGATGGCTTAGCGGTTAAGGCATCCGCCTGAGAAACTTAAGGACCCAGGTTTGATTTCCCACTACCCATATAAGCCAGATGCACAAGGTGGCACATGCATCTGGAGTTCATTTGCAGTGACTAGAGTCCCTGGTGTGTGCCTATTCTCTGTCTCTCTCAAGTAAATAAATAAATATATATATATCCACACACACACACACACGCACATATATATATATACACATGTATTTTTTATTTTTTTTAATTTTTGCCAGCCTGGGATAGTATGAGACAAACAACAACAACAACAAAAAAAAATCCAGTTCAAACAAGCAAAACGGAACACAGCTATCCTCCTACCTCTGCCTCCCCTTGTGCTAGGATTAAAGGCGTGCACCACCATGCCCAGCATTTTTTGTTTTTTTAGTTTTTCGAGGTAGGGTCTCACTCTAGCCCAGGCTAACCTGAAATTCACTATGGAGTATCAGGGTGGCCTCAAACTCACTGTGATCCTCCTACCTTTGCCTCCCTCTGAGTGCTGGGATTAAAAGCGTGTGCCACCACGCCCGGCTTTGTTTTTGTTTTTTGAGGTAGGGTTTCACTCTAGCTCAGGCTCTCCTGGAATTCACTATGTAGTCTCAGATCGAACTCATGGCGATCCTCCTAACTCTGCCTCCCAAGTGCCCCAGCACTCGATTAAAGGCGTGCGCCACCACATACGGCCCAGCTTTTTTTTTTTATGGGGGGGGGCAGATAGAGAAAAAGAGAGAATGGGTGTGCCAGGGCTTTTAGCCACTACAAACGAACTCCAGACACATGCAACCCCTTGTGCATCTGGCTTACGTGGGTCCTAGGGAGTTGAACCGGGGTCCTTAGACTTCACAGGCAAATGCCTTAACTGCTAAGCCATTTCACCAGCCCCCTGCCTTTTTAAATTTTTATTTATTTATTTGAGAGAGAGAAAAAGAGGCAGATAGAGTGAGAGAATGGGCTCACCAGGGCTTCCTCCCACTGCAAACGAAGTCCAGATGCATGTGGCACCTCGTGCATTTGGCTTACATGAGTAGTGGGGAATTCAACATGGGTTCTTAGGCTTCACAGGCAAGCACCTTAACCAGTAAGCCATCTCTCCAGCCCCACAACCTGCTTTTTGACCACTGGTATGCATGAGACCAAAGTTACCTTCTGGCACTGTCCCCCAGAGCACAGATTTAAGGACAGCACCAGGTGCTTATCAACAGCTGTGCCAGAGCAAAACCCACATTAGCTCAGAAAATGGAGAAGTAAAAGGCCTGCACAGAGGGGCTGGGCAGTACCTACAAGGATGGCTGGCACCTCTTCAGGACAAGCCAGAAGCATAGAAGACCACTTTCTCTAGAAATCACTGGAGAAGGTGCAGCCAACACCCAGCATGGCTCTTATTAAACCACTTTTTGATAAAGTCTTCAGGTCATCTTGAGACTCACTAACAAACCTGGCACCAATAGCCAAGTGGCTTTTTGGTGATGAATCATTAGCAAAAATTCCTGGGACCTCCCTGGTAGCAAAGTAAAACCCCGCCCTGGTGCACCTTTCTGTTCTAGGGGCAGGAGGTGCACATCCTGTGTTGGGTCTGGACAGTGGTTCCTCCCACAGGCTTAAAACGTTTCACTGGTGCAGGGGACTGAAACCATTCATGCTAGACAAATGCTCTACCACTGAGCTACACCACAGTCTTGGCATACATTTAGACCGTATCTAATAAGCAAGTAGGGACTAGCATTAAATTAGTACAGCAGGGCTGGAGAGATGGCTTAGTGGTTAAGGCACTTGCCTGCAAAGCCAAAGGACCTAGGTTCAATTCCCCAGGACCCACATAAGCCAGATGTACAAGGTGCCGCATGTGTCTGGAGTTCGTTTGCAGTGGCTGGAGACCCTGGTGCGCCCATTCTCTATCTGTCCCCCCTTCCCTCTCTCTCAAATAAATAAAAAAATAATAAAATAAAATAAAATAAAAACAGTAGCCAGGCACAGTGGCGCATGCCTTTAATCCCAGTACTTGGGAGGAAGAGATAGGAGGATAACTGTGAGTTGGAGGCCACCCTGAGACTACATAGTGAATTCCAGGTCAGCCTGGGCAAGAGTGAGACCCTACCTCAAAAATTAAAAAAAAAAAAAAGAGCCGGGTGTGGTGGCGCATGCCTTTAATCCCAGCACTAGGGAGGCAGAGGTAGGAGGATCGCACTGAGTTTGAGGCCTCTCTGAGACTACTTAGTTAATTCCAGGACAGCCTGAGCTACAGTGAAACCCTACCTCCAAAAACGAAAAAGAAAAAAGTAAACTTTTTTTTTCCAACTAAACAAATCATGAAGAGAGGGAGGGAGAGGAGGGAGGGGACGGGAAGGCAGAGACCATGATCATGTCTCCCGGGTAGTTCTGAAGGTGGGGCGCCTCCCAGCTCTTCTGCGCAGCTGCAGCTGCAGCTGCGACTGGATTCAGGAGGCGGAGAGCCCTCACTCCAGGCCAGCTGCACAGTAAGAGTGCACGGCAAGTGATGGTGAGATGTTGAGGGAGAAATCAAACAAAATCTGAGGCCTAAGCGATCCCATGCTCTCATCCCCCTCCAACCACACCTTTCCTGAGGCTCTTGGTGGCCAGGAAGCTGGGGACACAGCATGCTCCTGCAGATACCTGCTCACGGCACTGGCCAGGCGCTCCAGCTGCTCCTCAGTAGAGGCTGTCAGCTCCTGCTGCCTTCGCTTGGCCTCCTGAGTACGGTTCAGCTCCATCCGCAGGGCCTGGCAAGGATGCAGTTTTCTGAGGTAGGGTCTCACTCTAGCCCAGGCTGACCAGGAATTCACTATGTAGTCTCAGGATGGCCTCAAACTCAAGGCAATCCTCTCCTACCTCTGCCTCCCGAGCGCCGGGACTAAAGGTGTACGCCATCACGCCAGGCTCAAGGATGAGGTTTAAAAAAAAAAGTGGCAGCCGGGTGTGGCAGCGCATATCTTTAATCCCAGCACTTGGGAGGACAAAATAGGAGGACTTCCATGAGTTAGAGAATTCCATGAGACTACAGAGTGAACTCCAGATTCCAGGTCAGCCTGGGCTGGAGTGAGACCCTACCTCTGGGGAAAAAAAATAAAAACAAATAAATAAATAAAATAAAATAAAATAAAATAAAATAAACTAGGGCTGGGGAAATGGCTTAGCGGTTAAGGCGTTTGCCTGAAAAGTCTAAGGACCCCAGTTCAATTCCCCAGGACCCATGTCAACCAGATGCACAAGGGGGCTCATGCGTCTGGAGTTCGTTTGCAGTGGCTGGAGGCCCTGGTGTGCCCATTCTTGCTTTCTCTCCATCTGCCTCTTTCTCTCTCAAATAAATTATTTTTTTTGAAAAAAGCTGGTGTCCCTCCCTGGTATCTGGCCAGAGGCTTCACCCCCCGCCCCCAGTCTTCCCATCTCAGACCTTGGCACCCATCCGCTCCACCTCCACCTCAGCGGCTTTGTCCTGCAGGGCGCGCTGCAGGATGGCCAGCTCCTGGCTCTGGGCTGTCAGTCGCTCCTGGAGTTCTGCTACCTGGGGAGAAGAGGGAGCTAGGCGGGGGAAGTCTAGAGGCGAAGGCTGTGGGGGACACTGGGGACACAGGGGCAGACAAGCAGCCTGGGCTCCTGAGGGTGCAGTCTGAGTCCACTTCACCTTTCAGAAGCACATTCCATGTACCCACGCTGAGCAACCCTCCCGAGCCTCCCTGGGACCATGCCAAGGCCGATGATGTCACCTCTCAGAGAGGCTGTCCCTGACCGTCCTCTGTGTATGTCACCAGGTCTAAGTTTTTCTGAATAGTACATGTAAGTGTTCGGCATTACCCGTCTGTGTCCGTGCTTATCTGTGCATCTGCACTGAAGCACTTAGGCTCGGTGAGGACAGAGCCCTGACCTGGCCCTTCAGCTGCTCCGTGGAGCCCCTGTGCTCCAGCTGCTGGGACTTGAGCTGCACCATGAGCACGAACACCTTCTCCCGCCAACAGCTCAGCAGGGACTGACACTTCTTAGCAAGCTCGGGCTCCAGGGCGTCTGAAGATTGGGCCTGAGTGTAGGAAAAGGAGGGACAGATGGCTCCTGAGGAAGCAGGAAGGAGGTACCCTCTTTGCCTTTTCCATCCTGCCGGAGCAACAGAGGCCACGGCAAAGAGTTAGGGGAACAAAGATCTTGGCAGCACGCTGACTCCTGCCATCCACAGGGAGGAAGCCTGGCAACAGGGGTTCAGTCCAGGGGGTGAGGGCTGCCCGGGGAGGGCCCTACCTTCCTGATCAGCTCCTCCTCCTGCAGGGTAAGCATGTGTGTGAGGCTCTGCACACGCACCTCCAGCAGCTCCACAGTGGCCTGCAGGCCATCCCGGTCCTCCTGTAAGTGCTGACGCAAAGGACGGCTCCATCACTGAGGGTCTTTGAGCCTGCAACAGTCTGGGCCCTGTGACAGCACGGCCGCCCTTCCTGGGGACTGCACCAGCCCCTGGCCTAATCTTTCTTGGCCCTCCACCTTCTCCAACCTGCACAGTGTCTAGAAGCTCCTGCCGCTCCGGTTCCCATGCCTGGCTGTGGGCCTCAGGAGGGACTTGTTCCCCCACATAGTTCCTCAGATTCTCCACCAAGGTCACCTGAGCTTCCAACTCTTCTTGGGTCTTGCTGGGGTTAAGACAGAACGGAGAAGCCCTCAGTGGGACGGCCTAGAGGCACCCATACCACTTACCGCCAGGCCCCGTTCAGCCCTACCCACTGACCTCAGCTGCCTCCGCAGCAGCTCGCCCTCCTTCTGGGCCAGAGCCAGCTCCTTGGCTTCCCCTGCTCTCCTCATTTCCAAAGTACTCAGAGATTTCTCCAAGCCCTCGGCCTTGCTGATCAAACTGGAAAGAGCCCCCTGGTGAGCCTGGGTCAAGGACAACAGCTGTGGGGAAGAGAGTGGGCTTGAGCAAGGGCCAGTTCACTCCACTATAGGGCTTTGGCCCTCCACTCCCACTGTCTTGTGACCTCAAAGAGCCACCCCACAGGTCACTCACCATAATGCAAACCAAGACAGTCTTGGGCACCTTGATCTCCCCAGTTACTCTCAAGCAACAAGGACCTGCTTCCTGCCAGATCTTGTCACTTCTCGGTCTCTCCATGTCCTGCTAACAACCTGACAACCTTGCCTCTTGGCTGGGTAATGGCATCCATCTCCTAACCAGTGGCTTATCCATGACACTCAGAACCAAGCCCAGGTATCTTCCCCTGCCTGTGACAGACCAGCCCACTTCTGCAAGGCCTCTCCTGTGACTGTCCCCTACTCCCTTGTTCCAGGCACAAGTCACCTGCTCTAGAGTGCAGATGACATGCCCTTGTCATGAAGGCCTCCGTCCCCCCACCACGCTGCTCTGGCCTATCACTGCATCACTGCAGCTTTCTTTTTATTCATTTTTTTATTTCATTTTCCAAGGTAGGGTCTCACTCCAGCTCAGGCTGACCTGGAATTCACTATGTAGTCTCAGGGTGGCCTCAAACTCACAGCAATCCTCCTACCTCTGCCTCCCAAGTGGAGTGCTGGGATTAACAGCATGTGCCACCATGCCCAGCTATCACTGCAGCTTTCTGAGCATGGACCTGTCATCCTTCTGCCCTATGTGGAAAACATACTGTGGGCATGTCCCCTCTCACTACCTCTCAAGCAGTGCCATGGACACCACAGTGACTTAAGAGCTGTGAGACGGACGAGTGAGGTGGGTGAAGGTCACCATGCTTTTTCATCCTCTTCTTAAGAGGACATCCCCTATTGGTTTGACGTATTTATTTTTACAGTGGTATGTGTATGTGCAGGTGCAGGTGTGTGTGTATGTGGAGGCCCAAAGGTCTCTATCAAGGGTCTTCCTCAACCACTCTCCACCTTATTGAGATACAGGGTCTCACACTGAACCTGGGGTTCACCAGCTGTGATAAATTAGCTAGCCAGCAAGCTCCAAGAAGCCTCCTGTCTCCACCTCCTCAGTACTAGGAATACAGACATGTAACAGGCATGTACCACCATGACGGTATTTTACATGGGTCCTGGGGATTCAAACTCAGGCCCTCATGCTTGCACAGCAAGCACTGTATCCTCCGAGCCATCTGCTCTGCCCTACTGCTTAATCTACCTCGCCCCAGCCTTTTCTCCATACCACAGTAAATTTTTCATATAAAGCACAAAACTTGGGCTGGAGAGATGGCTCAGCAGCTAAAGCACTTGCTGGCAAAGCCTAATGGCCTGGGTTCAATTTTCCAGTACCCACATAAAGACAAATGCAGAGTGGTACATGCATCTGAGTTCATTTGCAGTGGGAAGTGGCCCTGGCGTGCTCATTCTCTCCCCAGCTTGCAAATAACTTTTTTTTTTTGTTTGGTTTATCGAGGTAAGGTCTCACTCTAGCCCAGGCTGACCTGGAATTCACTATGTAGTCTCCCAGGGTGGCCTCAAACTCATGGTGATCCTCCTACTTCTGCCTCCCAAGTGCTGGGATTAAAGGCGTGCACCACCACGCCAGGCACAAATAAATTTTTTTTAATTTATTTATTATTTATTTGCAAGCAGAGAGACTAAAAGAGAATGGATGTCCCGGGTTTGACTCCCCAGTGCCCACATAAAGCCACATGCACATGGTGGCGCATGTGTCTGGGGTAGTTCATTTGCAGTGGCTTGAGGTCCTGGCATGCCTATTAGCTCTCTCTTTATCTACCTGCCTCTTTCTCTCTCTCAAATAATAAACAAATAAATAGAGACCCTGCCTCAAAAATAGAAAAACTTAGTCGGGTGTGGTGGCACACACCTTTAGTCCCAGCACTAGGGAGGCAGAGGTAGAAGGACCACCATGAGTTCAAGGCCACCCTGAGACTACATAGTGAATTCCAGTTCAGCCTGGGCTAGAGTAATACCCTACCTCAAAAAAACAAAAAAAAAAAACAAAAACAACAAAAAAAAAAACTTTCAGTGATTTGGGGGGAGCAGTTTTATAACCTTTTTTAACAATCAACAGCTAGCCTCATCCACAATGACTTACTATCTAAGGACTGGGAATATAGCTCAATGGTAGAAACTTGTCTTGCATGTGATAGGTTCAAACCCATCACTAAAAAAAAAAAAAAAAATTAAAGGCCAGGCACGGTGGCACACACCCTTAATCCTAGCACATGGGAGGCAGAGATAAGAGGATCACTGTGAGTTGGAGGCCAGTCTGAGACTACACAGTGAATTCCAGTCAGCCTGGGCTACACCTACCTCAAAAAAATAATAATAAATAAAAAATACAAGCCGGGTGTGGTGGAACATGCCTTTAATCCCAGCACTCAGGAGGGTTGCTGTGAGTTTGAGGCCACCCTGAAACTACATAGTGAACTCCAGGTCAGCCTGGGCAAGACCCTACCTCAAAAAAAAAAAAAAAAAAAAAAAAAATCCCAATCACTGTCTAGATTCTTTTAAACATTATTTTATTCACTTATTTATTTGACAGAAAGAGGTAGAGAGAGAGAGAATGGTGTTGGTAGGGCCTATAGCCACTGCAAATGAACTCCAGATGCATATGCCACCCTGTGCATCTAGCTTACATGGCTACTGGGAAATTGAACCTAGGTGCTTAGGCTTCTCAGGCAAGTACCTTAACCACTAAGCAATCTCTCCAGTCCTGGGGCAGATTTTTTAACATGGTTTATAGGGTCACAGGGCACCAAACTGTAGACAAACTACAAAGCTTGTTGAGTGATGGTACAGTACATCTGCAGAGAAACTTCTCTTGTGATGACTCACAGGTAGGAAAGGCTTCCCTACACCAGCAGTGTGTCCTGTCTTCTACTGGTACCTTTATAGTTTCCTTTCTGACATCTCAGCTGGCTGAGGTGGTCTCTCCTCAGCCCCCGTCTACATCAGTACTGACTGGCAATTTGGTCATGGAGTCCCTAGCTCCTGTATCAGTGATGGCAAAAAAAAAAAAAGTCCTGCAATTTGCTGGGAAACTCCTACCCAGCCATACCCATGTTCACCTGCTCCTGGTGCAGCCTCTGAAACTCCTCCAGCTCCCTTTTGTTCCCCTCTTCCAGGTTCTTCCGGACCATTTCAGCCCCAGCCAAGGCAGCACGCAGGCCCTCGGCCTCCGCCCGGCCAGCCTTCTCTGCCAGTGTAAGAGCCTCCAGCTCCATGGCCTGGGCGTCCAGCTTCATCTTCTGCTGCAGTGAGGTCTCCCGCAGAACCCGGGCCTCCTCTTCCAGCCGCCGCAGATCTTGCAACTGCCGAGAGATCAGCTCAGCCTGCTGGCTCAAGGCATGAGAGTCCCCCAGTTCCAAGAACCTTCAAAGACAAGGGCACAGGTGAAATGTGTCTCACGTGCTGCTGGGAGAGTGGCTAAGGACATTCATGGAGACAGGTAAAAGAGTCAGGCTTGGTAGTGCACACCTTTAATCACAGCACTCGGGAGGCAAAGGTAGGAGGATTACCATGAGTCTGAGGCCAACCTGAGACTACATAGTGAATTCCAGGTCAGCCTGGGCTACAGAGCAAGACCTTACTTTGGAAAAACCAAAAAAAGAAAAAAGAAGAGAGTATCCCTGCTTTTATGTTGGGAAGCAGGGGATAGAGCTGAGGCAGAAAGGTCTCCACATTCATATATCATTCATCAGGTCCCTGCTAAGCCTACTAGGTCCACTGTCTGGGCTCAGAGGACCTAAGGGCTAATGAGACCAGCAAACGTGATCCATCTCTCCAGAGATCTATACATAAGTAGATACATTAAACATCAAATGTGCACATCAAGAGACCACATATTTTGTTGTTTTTTTTTCACGGCAGGGTCTCACTCTAGCCCAAACTGAGGTGGCACTCACACTGTAGGCCCAGGCTGGCCTTGAACCCACAGTGATCCTCCTACCTCAGCCTCCAGAATGCTGCCCACGTATTCTGAGAGTAAAGATTGGAAGAACAGCCGGTTGTGGTGGCACACACGTTTAATCCCAGCACTGAGGAGGCAGAGGTAGGAGGATTACTGCAAATTCGAGGCCACCCTGAGACTACATAGTGAATTCCAGGTCAGCCTGAGCTAGAGCGAGACCCTACCTTGAAATTAGGACACCCCCCCCCCCAAAAAAAAAGCACTGAAGAACATCCAAGAACTTGTGAACTATAATTTAAGGGGAAGGAAGAGCAAGAGGACAGGAATTGGAGGACATGAACTTCTGGTACCAACATAGCAAGGCCAAGTGCTAGCTACAGACTCTCTTTTTGTTTTGTTTCATTTTAGTTTTATTTTATTAATTTGAAAGGGGAAAAAATGAATATGAGCCAGGCGTGGTGGCACACGCCTTTAATCCCAGCACTCGGGAGGCAGAGGTAAGAGGATAGCCATGAGTTCAAGGCCACCTTGAGACTACATAGTGAATTCCAGGTCAGCCTGGGCTAGAGTGAGACCCTACCTCAAAAAAAAAAAAAAAATGAATATGGATGTACCAGGGCTTCCTGCTACTGCAAATGAGCTCTAGATGCATGCACCACTTTGTGTATCTGGCTTTTTGTGGGTACTGGGAAACTAAAGCCAGGCCAGCATGCTTTCCAAGTAAGTACCTTTAACTGCTGAGCCATCTCTCCAGACCCTGTTTTCATTTCTTTGAGAAAGACTGGCCATGAACTCCTAATGCTACTGCCTCGACCTCCCAAACACTGGGATTGCAGATGTGCACCACCCCACTCAGCTCATAGACACAGGCTTTACGGAGTGTTTGGTACACCATACAAGGAATCTGAGGACACTTCAATAAATGACACATTCACAACCTTTGCAGAACAGCCTACTGGAGTCATGAAAGTCTCTACTTAGTATGTTACAAGGCTCCTAAGATAGCTCCCTCATTGAGACCCACAGGATTTTCCCCCGCCCCCAGGCAGTGTCTCACTTTAGCCCAGCCTGACCTGGCACTCACTCTAGTCCCAAACTGGCCTTGACCTCACAGGGATCCTCCAGAATACTGGGATTAAAGGTGTACACCACCACTCTTGGCTTTTTTTTTTTTTTTCTTTTCTTTTTCTTTTCAGTAATTTGTAGGCTAGGGAAATTAAATGACTTGTTACAAGTTCCCTAGCTGACAGCTAAACCAGAAACAGAATCTCTGTCCCGGACACAAGTCTAGTCTCCCCACCCACCCCCCTTCTTCAGTATGCTCCTTCCTTGGAGAGTAGCAGAATGACACTGCAGTATATTCGGGGAAAGACACACATAAAGCAACAAAAACAAGAACTCTCAAGAAAACACATTCACAGCATGGCCAGCTTTGGCGGCATGTTCCTGTAAAGACCCTTTGCAGCGACTCCATCAGAATGAACCAGCACACCACTGTACAGGTCTACACGTTTAATGTGAACTTCTTGCTTAATACAGAGCTTTATGATAGCGCTGGCAAACCTATTTCCTCCTTGGGTAGTTAAACTCCTTATTAGTTGAGAATTTAAAGAATTTTCAGGCCGGGCGTGGTAGTGCACTCCTCTAATCCCAGCACTCAGGAGGCAGATGTAGAAGGATCACTGTGAGTTTGAGGCCACTCTGAAACTATATAGTGAATTCCAGGTCAGCCTGGGCTAGAGTGGGACCCTACCTTGAAAAACCAAAAAAATAAAAAATAGTTTTCAGGCTCTCCCTTTTGTTATCCCCATCCCTAGGCCTGGCACATCAATTTGTTTATGCACTGGAGGTACCGATAACTGCTCATGAACGAATGCCGTGCTAAGAAACCAAGGGGCACAAAACAGTGAGGAACCTGGTTAGTGAAGAAGGGTCACTAGCAGTCTGAGAAAACAACCATGAGGGATCCCTACCTGCTTTGCATTACTGGCCCCTGTGCATCTCCAGAAACATTCTGTTTCCACATGGTCACTCGAGGCCTCTCTAAGACATCTTGATTTGCTGTGGGTGGGACCAGGTGAATGTCTGAAGCCCAGGTTGGGGCCATTCTTGGCACAGTTGGGAGGGGCCGGGCTTGGAAGTGAGAGGGGGGAATCAAACCAGTGAAACCTGTGGAATCACAAGCACAATGAAGGTCAGTTTCTCAGAGAGGGACCATCATCCGTCCCCTTGACTGGCCTACTGACCTGAAGGTGGCAACATCTCCACGAAATTTGAAGGCTCTAGATTCTGTCTCCAGCTATTTATGCTCCCCTGGACAATAGGAGAAACAAGGACACTCCAGTTCAATTTTCAGGCCACCTTCCAAAGAGAAAGCCCCTACAATAACAAAGTCATAATCCTTAAATTACAGACAGGTCCACCCAACTCTCAGCTCCTTTTCCTATTTCCCCAAGAGGCAGGAGATAAACCCAAAACCACTTGCTTGATCCCACCTGGCTCCTGATAGAACTAGACAGTGATGACATGGAGAGAATTAACTGAGACAGGCCCAGGGGACGCTGGTGGCCAATTGCTCCTACTTATAGGTTCTGGTGGGGGTTGGGTGGGTGCCTTTACCTTCCTCCTCAAGTTTCTACGAACCCTGTGGCTCGGGGCTGGAGATGAGAAAGGAGGCATATAGTACAAGGAGCTCAGCCTCCCGAGTTCTCTCCATGTTGTGACAGGGCCTTGGGGAAGCCCATCTAGGCTCCACCAAGCCATGGCTCTTGGCTCACTCCCTATTAAAGCACTGGCCCAAGGCCTGGCCCCAGAAGAATGTGGCCGCAAGGGGGGCAAGTGTCTCCCTGAGAGCCCTAGGTATCCGCACAACTCCCTGCCATCTCATCTGATCCTCTCTGCCTCGTGCCTCAGTTTCTCTCTACCGCGCTCTCGGCTTCCATTCCGGATGCCCTCCTTCTCTCAGGAGTCCCACAGCGTACAGTGCGCTCCTTAAGCCCTGCCCTCTTCCCTCCCTCCCGAGCCCGTCTACTTCTCACCCATACCTAAGATTTCTACCCCCTTCCCTTCCCACGTCCTAGCCGGCTTTTGTCTTCGTGGGCACCCTCAGCTCCGCTAAGAGCCAGCCCTATCTACTTTTCTCCCCCCAGACAACCCTGGCTCTGCCCCCTGGGGACCCTCCCTCCGTGTTAAGGTTGTTTTGACCACTTCATCCGTTCCCTGACCCGATTCCTGCACTCCTCTTCCCCTTTGGACCTCCTCCACCCACCCCAACACCCTCAGGACCCTTCCCGCCCCCAACCGACTCTTCCAGAACGCCCCTCACCCTGCGCGCGACCCCCGGCTCGGCTTTTTGACCACGCCCCCACACCGTCCTTACCCAGGCTCCGCCCCCAAAGGCGCATGCGCAAGGCGGGCAGGTTGGTGGGGCTGCTCTAAAAAGTCTCATTTCTCCTCCGTGGGAGGGAGAAAATACACGCAGGCGCACTGACGTGTAAGGCTGGGCCCAATTAAAAAGGTCCCTGCATCTCCGCGCCCTGACGACTCCTCCCCACCTCGGGAACCCGGGAAAGTATGGGACCCAATCAGAAAAGGCGGAAGGCGGGAACTCCGGGATCAATATTGCTCGCCGCCCAATAGGAAGGAGCTAGGTAAGATAGCTGGCCAATCAGAAGCAGTCCAGGGGCGGGCTCGCTGGGCGCGAAGTCTAACCCGGGAATCGCGGAGGCGGGGTTGGCGCGCCCTCCCGGCCAGGCTTCCTGGCTGTCAAACGGCGGCGCGAGCGCGGGTGCTGCCGGAGGAACCCTGGGGTGCAGCCTTCCGGGAGGGAGACTTCTCGAAGACGGTGCTGAGCGGGTAGACCTGAAACTGGGAGGGAGAAGGCCAGGTTTGCCTTTTTAAAAAAATTAACATCTATTCATTTGCAAGGAGAGAGAGGGTGAGTGGGCACGTCAGAGCCTCCCACCACTGCAAACAAACGCCAGACACTGCACCACTTTGTGCATCTGGCTTTACGTGGGTACTGGAAAGAAAGTTGAACCCAGGCTGGCAGGCTTTGCAAGTCAGGACGTTTATTTGCAGAGACGTCCCAGCCCCGGACTTGCCTTCCCGCCCCCAAACGACTACCCAACGGAGCCGGGAGGGCTGGGCACTAGATCTGCTTTGTTGGATGGAGCACTTAGGGAGGGACTTGTCTGCCCTGCTCTTTGGGGATGGAGTCACTTCCCTTAGGGAGCCAAACAGGTTGTGAGTGAAGAGTTGACCAGAAGACGAGGCGCGGGAAGCATGTGTTATTTAGATAAGCCAGATTTGGCCGCCAGCTCCTCTTTCCCCCAATGACACTGACGTGCTACTGCGTGCCTGTCACGGTCACGTTTATATAGCAGGACTAACCTCCTGTCTGCATATTCCCAGAAACTGCCTAATGTATAACTTTGCCTTGCAGGTTATTGGAGGCTTCTAGGATGTTCCGTGGCATGAGCGTCCAGCTCAATTGAGACAGGGTGTGTTCCAATTTTTGCATCGCTTCAGGGCCTTCCAGAAACTTTAGATGCAAATTTGTTGAACAGCCAACCTTGCCATTTCTAGTAGAGGCTGCCTGCGTTCTGAATTTTGACTACTCGGGCTGTGCTCCAAGCTGGAATTGCACACAGTAAAGCCAGAGAGGTGCATGGCTCAGGAGTGGAAAGTGATGAACCCTTGAAGTGGAAGAGGTGGGACCCCCCCCCCATGCTGCCCTGCTTCCAGTTGCTGCGTATAGGGGGAGGCCGGGGCGGTGATCTCTACACCTTCCATCCCCCAACTGGAGCTGGCTGCACCTACCGGTTGGGTTGCCGGGCTGATTTGTGCGATGTAGCCCTAAGGCCCCAGCAGGAGCCTGGCTTCATCTCTGGGGTCCACGCAGAGCTGCATGCTGAGCGTCAAGGTGATGACTGGAGGGTCAGCCTGGAGGACCACAGCAGCCATGGTAAGCACTGAGTAGGGCAGCCTTACCTCTGGGTAGCTCCAGGTTGAAGGAAGGGGGATCCACTGAAATGAGACGCTGCCTCCCACCTCCCAAAATCCCTGTCAAGTTAGGTGAGCAGTCCTGTCACCCATCAGAACTGTGCAGAGACAGCTCTCTGCAGGACACACGTTTGTCCAGTTTAGGTCCTGGGGGGGTGGGATTAGCAATGTAGGGGCATTCAAGGGCCAAGCTCAGGTCAGACACAAGGTTTTTGGCCTGGGGTATTATGAGCATTAGGCTATATATAACAAGGACAGGAAGTCCTTACTACTTGTGAGCTAAGGCACTGTTCTAATTGCTCAGTCATTTACAAATTTTATTAACTGCATTTTTGAGACAGGGTCTCACTTTAGTCCAAGTTGATCTGGAATTTACACTGTAGCTCAGGCTGGCCTCGAACTCACAGTGATCCTCCTACATCAGCCTGCCTAGTGCTAGGATTATAAGTGTGATCAATCGTTAGCTGCATTCTTTTGATTGTTGAAATAAAAGCCCTACAAGATTTAAAAAAAAAAAAAAACTAATCTTGGCAGAAACCAAATATGGTAGCAATATGCCTGTAATTCTAGCACTTGAGAAGCTAAGGCAGAAGGATCATGAATTCCAAGACAGTCTGGGCTATATATTGAGACCTTGTCTCCCCACCACACACCAAAAACAAATGTAGGGCTGGGGCTATAGCTCAGTGGTAAAACACTTGCCTTTCATGTGTGAGGGTCTGGGTTCAGGCCCCAGTACCTTAAAAACAAAACAAAAAAAGAACACCAGGTCTCTTGGTGCTGGGCCCAAGCACAGCAAGACAGGTGTCTGTCCACCCATGGGAAAGAAAAGTGAAGTAGCTAACACAAAGCTTAGTGTTCCAAACTAATATTCAGTGTTCTCTGTATTCTCCTGAAGAAAAACCAAACAGCCAGATTCTCTACTCCTAACCGGTCATTTCTGTTTCTGTTCTTGTCATTATTTGCCTTGTGCACCCACTATCAACAGGGACTTTGGTCAATAATGTCCGACTCCCAAGGGGCCACAGACTGGAGTTGAGTGATGGTGATCTCTTGACCTTTGGCCCTGAAGGGCCTGCAGGAGCCAGCTCCTCGGAGTTTTACTTCATGTTCCAACAAGTCCGGGTCAAACCTCAGGACTTCGCTGCCATTACTGTCCCTAGGTCTAGAGAAGCTGGGGCTGGTTTTCAGCCTATGCTGCCCCCACAGGGGGCGCCTCAGCGGCCCCTCAGCACCCTCTCCCCAGCCCCCAAGGCCACACTGATCCTCAACTCCATTGGCAGCCTCAGCAAGCTCCGGCCCCAGCCCCTCACCTTCTCCCGCAGTGGAGGTAAGCCACAGAGCCTCCCTGGTCCCACCCCACCTGGAGAAGTGGGAGCCGTACCTACCCCACCCTCAAGAAACCGAAGGAAATCTGCTCACCGGGTGCTGGCAGAACTGGATGATGAGAGTGAGGCTCCCATGGGCCCCCTTCCAGTCCTCATGGAGCCCAGGAAGAAACTTCGTATGAAAACCCCACTGACACCCAATGCGTAAGTCTGCACCCAGCCCTCTCAGTACCTCACTGCCCTGACTCCTCTGTAGCGCCTCAGGTTGTGAACATGGGTATTAGAATGTCAAGGGAGCCGGGGGTCTCACTGAGAAATGTATACAGGAAGAACCTGGTGTGGTGGTGCACACCTTTAATCCCAGCACTTGGGAGGCAGAGGTAGGATTGCCATGAGCTTGAGGCCACCCTGAGACTACAGTGAATTCCAGGTCAGCCTGGGCTACACAGCCAGACCCTACCTTGGGGCGTGGGGGTGGGAACATACACAAGAAGGAAGAAGTAAGGCACACAGGTGGTAGCAGTGACTAGAAGTAGAATTTTTTTTGTTTTGTTTTGTTTTTTTGAGGTAGGGTCTCACTCTAACCCAGGTTGACCTGGAGTTCACTATATAGTCTCAGGGCGGCCGAGAACTCAGGATTCTCCTACTTCTGTCCCCCAGTGCTGGGATTAAAGGCGTACACCACCATGCCGGCTATTTTTCTTAATTTTAAAAACAGAATATAGGTCTGGAGAAATAGCTCACAGGGTAAAGTGCTTGCCTCGTAAGAATAAAGACCTGAGTCCAGTCCCCCAGAACTCACATGGAAATGTATGGTGGTACTTGAGATGGGGCAGAGATAGGCTGATCCCGTGGGTCCTTAATCTTTGCAGGCAAGCACCTTAACTGCTATGGAATGTCTCCAGCCCCCA
Source organism: Dipus sagitta (assembly GCA_036346955.1). NCBI lineage: Eukaryota > Metazoa > Chordata > Mammalia > Rodentia > Dipodidae > Dipus > Dipus sagitta. Next base: position 128,383,578 of record CM070779.1, on the reverse strand, counting down.
AGTACTTATTTTTTATTTGAGAGGTAGATAAGAGAATGGGCACATTAGGGCCTCTTGCCACTGCACACAAACTCCAGATGCATATGCCACTTTGTGCATCTGGCTTTACACAGGTACTGGGGAATCAAACCTGTAACAACAGGCTTTGCAAGTGCTAAGCCATCTCTCTCCAGCCCCTCTCACAATCTTGGGTCTCACTCTAGCTCAGGATGACCTGGAATTCACTATGTAGTCTCAGAGTGGCCTCAAACTCACAGCAGTCCTACCTCTGCCTCCCCCAGTGCTGGGATTAAAGGCGTGCGCCACCATGCCAGGCTCAGACTTACTTTCAATGTGATCCACTTGCTTCCTAAGTGCCAGTATGACAGGTATGTCACCATGCCTGTTGGATAGGCAGATGCTCTACTCCTAAGATACACAACTGCCCCGAGTCCTTACTTTCTACAGTCTGAATGAAGACTGCCCCCAGCTAGCCGCTGGTGTATAATCTGGCAAGTCTAGCTAGGTTGTCCAATCATCCAGGGGTAAAGTGTAGACTTGTGGATTTTCAGTGAGCCGTTTCATCGTTTCCTTCAGAGACCCCCCCCCCATAACCATAAGCACCCAGTGAGTATTCCCAGGGCTTCCCCTGCAGTTGGTGGCAGGAAACCCTGTGCAGCTCCTTGCTATAGCCCCGGTCAGTGTTAGGGTTGTGACGTCTGGTACCATGTGGCCTGTGCTGGCTGCAGCATCCAGACCTAAGGCCTTTTGATCTCCAATCCAGGACTGGACAGTAGGTATGAACAGACTCCTAAATACTTCCTCCTTTTCTTCTCTCCACAGGAGGTAGTGACCATAGGGAAAGGTCCACTCTTGTGGACACTGACTCAGGGCTAGAGCCCTCATGGCAAGGATGATAGAAGATGGTTTTCTACCGAAGATGTTGCCGTTGCCAGCAAGTTACCAGTGAGCTGGAAGTTCCCAATTACAAGTTATAAATTCTTGTTGCCATAGAAATCTTTGGCCAGAAGCCATGCCTAGTAAGATATAAGAGGGAGTCCTGAATGTCTTTTTTTTTTTTTCTTTTTTTCTGAAACCAACATGTTAAGCTAGTGCTCTGCCACTGAGTTACACCTGCACCCCTAGTCATGATCTTGAATGGCATCACCTGAAGCATCCTGGGAAAACACAGCACAGCCCCCAGACATCCTCACGCCGCCGTGGCTAGTCCTGCCCCTGCAGTTGACCATGATCTCAGTGTCCTGGCTTTTTTCAGACCTTTGCTTTTATTTCCAAATAAAGAACAGCTTCACCTGTGTGTGTTCCCTCTTCCTGTGGGTCTGACTGCTTTTCAAACCATGGGAGACTAGACTTAGGAAGTCTAGAGTTCATGTTCAGATTTGTACAGGAAGGGCAGGCAAGAGAAAAACCAAACTTGTTCACTTAAAATGAGGCTATTGTTGGGCTTTGCCTTTAAGCCCAGCACTCAGGAAGCAGAGGTAGGAGGATTACAGTGAGTTAAGACCACCCTGCGACTACATAGGAGTGATGGTGCGCGTGCCTTAAGTCTCAGCAGAGGTAGGGTCGCTGTGAGTTCACAGCCAGCCGAGAACTACAAAGTGAGTTCCAGGTCAGCCTGGGCTAGAGTGAGACCCTACCTTGAAAAGAACAAAAGCAGGGTGTGGTGGTGCATGCCTTCAATCCCAGCACTCGGGAGGCAAGGTAGGAGGATCGCCATGAGTTCGAGGCCACCCTGAGACTACATAGTGAATTCCAGGTCAGCCTGGGCTACAGCAAAACCCTACCTCAGGGGGAAAAAAAAAAAAAAAAGGTAGAGTTCTGTTTTACCTGAAGCAGGAGTTCTCAAGACAGCTTCTTGGTATAAAGCCACAGAGGACTTCCAGAGAAACGAGGAAAGCAGAAAGTGACCTCCTGATGGGCAATGGCTATGTGGGGACTACATCTATGGACAGAGCTATGGCCCTCAATTTCCAGGACCCTAAACTAGTGCATATGTGTGCAAGGCTCTTTGCAAATAATCTGGCCATACCTTGGGCATTTTGTTTAAACAGCACCACACTTTCAGGGTCAGAGATAGGAAAGCAGTCAGTGTCTATCACCCATTTGTTTGACCCACCTCCTCTTTAACTAAAGAAAAACCAAATACAAAATTCTCTAAGTACTGTGTCCCAGGCTACTTTATTTTAAAACAAAGTAATGAGTGACTTGGGGATTTAAAAATCAAGAGCATCCTTAAACTTCATCTTTTCCTCCAACCACCACCCCCTAAACTTCCTGTCCCCGCCCTTCCATTCCCTTTAAAAGCCCAGGTTGGCTTCCCCCCCCCACTCCTCCCCCCGCCCTGCTCCCCCATCCGTGGGCAGGGCAGACACCTCAGTTTGAATGCATGGGAGAACCCAGAGCAGTAACAGGAACAGAGGGGAAGGCTTCACCCTCTGGGAAAGGGACAGAGGAGTAGAGTGTGGGGTACCCATAGCCAGGAGTACCAAAATGGGGCCCAGGGGCCAGAGGGAAGGATACAGGACCCCCTGGGAAAGGAGACCCTGCGGCCTCGAACTCTTCTCGCTGGGCATAGTCACTGCTTGAGCGCTTGCCCTTCTGGCGCCGGTTGCAGAACCACACTCGGACCACCTGGGAATGAACAGCGCAAGGAAGGGACATTAGACCTTAGGCTTGGGGGGAGGAGAGGCGTCTGACTCTGGTCATGTCAACCAAAACCAGCAGCCCTGGAGAGGGCAGGAAGCTGAGTCCCAGGGGAACAGGGCTCCAGGCACTCACATCCTTCTCCAGCCCCAGCTGCTCAGCGATGAGGCTGATCTGCTGCAGTGTGGGCTTGGGGCACTGCAGGAACATCCTCTCCAGGTTTCCTTTGACTCGGTTCTCGATACTCGTTCTCTTTCTCTTCCGGGCCTGTAACAGGGTCTCCGCCTTGCATATCTGGGCGGGGGGGGGGGGGGGGGGTTGACAAGGCTTTGGACTTGCTGAGCACACTGAATTGTCAGTGACTCAGAACAAATGCTAAGAAAGAGAGCATCCGGAGAGGGTCTTACTCTAGGTCCTAGGCTGGCCTCAAACTCAGTGATCCTCCTACCTCTGCCTCCCAAGTGCTGGGATTAAAGGCACGCACAATATACCAAGCCAGGAACTCTTTTTTGTCCCCTCCCCCATCCAGATAGGGTCTTGTTCTGGAATTCACTATGCAATCTCAGGTTGGCCTGGAATTCACAGCCTGGAACTTCTACCTTAGCTAGGATTAAAAGCATTAAAACCAGCTTTGGTTTTATTTGCACACGTGTGTTCATGTATGTATGTGTGCATAGGTGCACCAGGGTCTCTTGCTGCTGTAAATGACCTCCAGATGAATGTACCACTGTGTCTGGCTTCATGTGGGTGCTAGAAATTAGAACCTGGCTAACAGGCTTTGCAAACAAGTGCCCTAACCACTCAACCACCTCCCTTCTCGGTACCCCACTCACTCTACAGCCCTGGGCTGGGCAGTGGCTCACTGGGATAGCATGTGCTTAGCAGATAGCAAAGTCTTGAGGTTCCAATACCCAGTACCAGCTGCCCCCACCACCACCACCACCACATACACAGAGCCCTGGTGGGAGCTTAAGCTTCAAGCCAGGGATCCCGTGCAGCCCTCCCACCCTCACCTCCTGAAGGTTTTCATTGTTGTCAGCTTCCTCCACCCACTTCTGCAGCAGGGGACGTAGCTTACACATGTTCTTGAAACTGAGCTGCAGAGCCTCAAAGCGGCAGATGGTCGTCTGGCTGAACACCTTTCCTAAGGGAGGCCCGTTGAAAAAGCAGCCAGTGAGGCAGTGTGCAGACCTGGTGATGTCCAGCCCCAGGCCTCTCTGAGGCTTCCCCCTCCTCCCAAGTGCCAACTGTTCCCAGGGGCAGCTCAAGCCCCAAATGCCTTCTCCCTCTCCACAGGTTTAGGGGTTGGTGACCCCTGAAAAGCCCACCCCTCTCCCCTACATCCTGAGCTGGAGTCAGAACATGCTGATGGAGACCCACCAAAAAGAACCCCCAGGGTGAGCCCCACATCGGCCTGGGTGTACCCCAGCATGATCCTCTTCTGCTTCAGAAGCTTGGCAAATTGTTCCAGTTCTTTCTGCAGAGCTTTCACATCCTGGGACTGCATCAAGAAAGGCAGAGGACTCATAAGAACAAGGACACACCAGCATCAACCTCAGCTTCCTGACCAGTTTGTGGGAATGTCTCAGTCTACCAGGATTTACAAACCTCACTCACTGATTTGCTGCCCAGTGTGACAAGGGATAGATCTCTCCCCAGAAACATGTATGCAAGGATGGAAATATGCAAGAATGGAAAACAGGCCCTGGCCTCCATGAGAACGCCTGTCAGCTACCTTGGCAAGCTTCCATCTGTTAACAGTGATATTAACAGGCTTTCTGGCCAGGTGCGGTGGCACACGCCTTTAATCGCACTAGGGAGGCAGAGGTAGGAGAATCTCCATGAATTGAAGACCAGCCTGGAACTACAGAGTGAGTTCCAAGTCAGCTTTGCCTAGAGTGAGACCCTACCTTGAGAAAAGGCAAATAAGCAGGGCGTGGTGGCGCACGCCTTTAATCACAGCACTCGGGAGGCAGACATAGGAAGATCACTGTGAGTTTGAGGCCAGCCTGAGACTACATAGTGAATTCCAGATCAGCCTGGGCTAGAGCAAGACACTACCTCGAAAAACCTAAAATAAAAAACAAAGTAGGGAAACTGGAGAGAAAACTGGAGAGATGGCTTAATGGTTAAGCGCTTGCCTGTGAAGCCTAAGAACCCCGGTTCGAGGCTCGATTTCCCAGGACCCACGTTAGCCAGATACACAAGGGGGCACATGGAGTTCATTTGCAGTGGCTGGAGGCCCTGGCGTAGCCATTCTCTCTCTGCCTCTTTCTGTCTCTTTCAAATAAATAAATAAAAATAAACAAAAAAGTAAATAAAACCAGGTTCTCTAAATGTTACTCTCCGTTTGAGAAAGCTTATTATTATTACTATTTGTTTTTATTTTAAATTTATTTTATCATTTGAGAATGGGCCCTCAAGGGCCTCTAGCCACTGCAAACTTACATGGGTACTAGGGAATCGAACCTGGTTCCTTTGGCTTTGCAAGCAAACACCTTAACCGCTAAGCCATCTCTCCAGCTGTTTTTTTTTTTTTTTTTTTTTTTTTTTTTTGAGGTAGGGTCTCACTCTAGTCCAGGCTGACCTGGAATTAGTCTCAGGATGGCCTCAAAGTCACTGTGATCCTCCTACCTCTGCCTCCCATGTGCTGGAATTAAAGGCGTGTGCCACCACGCCTGGCTTTTTCTTTTTTTGTTGTTTTGGGTTTTGTTTTTGTTTTTGTTTTTTTTTTGAGGTAGGGTCTCCCTCCAGCCCAGGCTGACCTGGAATTCACTCTGTAGTATGGGGTGGCCTTGAACTCATGGTAATCCTCCCTCTGCTGTGATTAAAGGTGTGTGCCACCATGCCCTGCTAAAGTTTCTTTTCTTTTCTTTTCTTTTTTTTTTTTTTTTTGTTCTTGAGGTAGCGTCTCGCTCTAATCCAAGGTAACCTGGAATTCACTATGTAGTCTTGGTGGCCTTGAACTCACGGAGCTCCTCCTACCTCTCAGCCTCCTGAGTGCTGGGATTAAAGGTGTGTGCCACCATGCCCAACTTATTTTATTTATTTATTATTATTATTTTGGGGGGGGGGTTCAAGGTAGCATTTCACTCTAACTCAGGCTGACCTAGAATTCACTATGTAGTCTCAGGGTGGCCTTGAACTCAAGGCAATCCTCTTACCTCTACTTCCGGAGTGCTGGGATTAAAGGCGTGCGCCACCAAGCCCGGCTTTTTTTTTTTTTTTTTTTTTTCAAGGTAGGGTCTCACTCTAGTCCAGGCTGACCTGGAATTCACTATGTAGTCTCAGGGTGGCCTCGAACTCACAGGTTCCTCCTACCTCTGCCTACTGAGTGCTGGGATTAAAGGCGTGCGCCACCACGCCCGGCTACTTTTTGTAATTTCTTTGAGAGAGATAGAATTGGCATGCCAGGGCCTCCAACCACTGCAATCCTAACTCCAGAGGCACACACCACCTTGCACACATGTGTGACTGCACACTGGAGTCATCTTGTCTGGTGTATGTGGGATCTGGAGAGTCGAACATGGGTCCTCGGGTTTTTTTTAATTTTTTTGTTAATTTTTATTTATTTATTTGAGAACGACAAAGAGGCAGATACAGAGAGGGAGAGACAGAGAGACTGGGCGTGCCAGGGTCTTCAGCCACTGCAAACGAACTCCAGATGCATGCACCCTCTTGTGCATCTGGCTAACGTGGGTCCTGGGGAATTGAGCCTCGAACCAGGGTCCTTAAGCTTCACAAGCAAGCGCTTAACCGCTAAGCCATCTCTCCAGCCCGGTCCTTGGGTTTTTGCAGGCAAGCACCTTAACTGCTAAGCCAGCTCTCCAGGGCCCACCCCAACTTTTTTTTTAAAAGGTAGGGTTTCACTCTAGCCTGACCTGGAAATCATATGTAGTTTCAGGGTGGCCTAGAACTCACAGTGATCCTCCTACCTCTGCCTCCTGAGTGCTGGGATTAAAGGCATGTGTCTTCCAGACCCCTTAAAAAAAATTGGGTTTTAACATGCAAGGAACAGAGAAAGAAGGGGCACACGAGGGCCTTGTATCTGCTGCAAACAAGCTCCAGAAATACGCTCCACGTTGTGCATCCAGCTTTATGAGGTCACTGGGAATCAAACCCAGTAGGATTTGCAGGCAACGGCCTTAACCACTGAACCATCTCTCCGGTCCCAATTTTTGTTCTGTTTTTTTCAAGGTAGGGTCTCGCTCTAGCCCAGGCTGACCTGGAATTCACTAGGTAGTCAGTCTCAGGCTGGCCTCAAACTCATGACAATCCTCTTACCTCTGCCTCCCTAACTGCTGGGATTAAAGGTGCATTCCACCACACCACCAGCTCCAGCCACAATATTTAAAATTATGAGGGCTGGAAGGATGGCTTAGCGATTAATGTGCTTGCCTGCAAAGCCAAAGGGCCCAGATTCGATTCCCCAGGACCCACATTAGCCAGATGCACAAGGTGGTTCATGCATCCAGACTTCCTTTGCAGTAGCTGGAGGCCCTGGCATGCCCATTCTCTCTCCCTCTTTCTTTCTGTCAAATAAAATATTTAAAATTATGAATTATAAGGTTTATTTAAGAAGAGTTAGAATCCAAGCCGGGCGTGGTGCGCACGCCTTTAATCCCAGCACTCGGGAGGCAGAGGTAGGAGGATCGCCTTGAGTTCAAGGCCACCCTGAGACTCCATAGTGAATTCCAGGTCAGCCTGGGCTAGAGTGAGACCCCACCTCGAAAAACAAAAAACAAAAAAAAAAAACAAAAAAAAAGAGTTAGAATCCATAGGTAAGGGTAGCAGGAAGCCACAGCTAAAAATAAATTCTCCCTTTATTTTGTTTCTAGAGGTAGGGGGCACGCCTTTAATCCCAGCACTCAGGAGGCAGAGGGAAGAGAATCCCTGAGTTCGAGGCCACCCTGAGACTACATAGAGAGTTCCAGTCAGCCTGGGCTAATGTGAAAGCCTACCTTGAAAAAAAAATTAAAATTAAAAGACTAGAGAAATAAGGGTCATTGTGTCCATGTATCTGTTTGATTCTAAATTCACTACACTCTCCATTTTGTTTTGAGGGTCCTGAGCTATGCCTTGGCGTGCACACACACATAACGTACAGCGGCCAGTGTCACAGGAGGTATGCAATCTGGTGAGGTTAAGACAGGGTCCTCCTAGGTAGCTAGCCTCGGACTGCAGAATCCTCCTGCCTCAGCCATTCAAGTGCTGGCATCACAGGCATGCATCACCCTGCTTGGTTCTCACTGCACACCTTTAAAACAGCAGCTACAGAAAACAGACAAAAGCCGTGACCTCACGGAGCTGCCATTCGAATGTGAGAGACAAATTCCCGCTACACCTCAGGATAAAAGAGGCACGGAGAAAAGTAGGGCAGGACAGGGTACAAGATTGTGGAGGCTGACACTTGTATTTTTTATTTATTTATTTTGGTTTTTTGAGGTAGGGTCTCATTCATTCTAGCTCAGGCTGACCTGGAATTCACTATGTAGTCTCAGGGTGGCCTCGAACTCACGGTGATCCTCCTACCCCTGCCTCCTGTGTGCTGGGATTAAAGGCGTGCGCCACCACGCCTGGGGAGGCTGACACTTTTAAATAAGGTAACATTTAATGAGGCCAGATGAAGTGGGTAGAGTAAGAAGACGCTGAGTGAAAACATCTGACTCATTCCCAAGCAGATTCCGGTAGATGTGGAGGCCACAGAACAGGGGGAGGAGGCAGAGGTGTAACTAAGGAGGATGTGGCCTCCATTCCAGCACAGGTGGTGGTGGTGGCGGAGACCGTGGGGGGGGAGGGGACAGGGCATGACTGCAGCAGGTAAAGATAGCAGGGCTTCCTACAGACCAGACACAGGATGTAAGAGGAACAAAAATGGTTGGCTGTCAAGGGGTGGGGGCAATCCAAGGCCACCCACTAAAGGGGACAAAAAAAAATGTGCTCGTGATCCTTGAGGGAGGATGAAAAGGGAGGCCAGATAGAGCAGAAATTGCAGGACTGAGCCCTTGGGCACTTCAGTGAAGGTGGGCCAGCCCTGGGGACAGGAGCCACAAGCTGTGAGTACACAGCCTCAATGTGGTCCCAGAAGGCCGACGGTCCTACCAGCTTCCCCCAACTCCTCACCAAAGACTCAATTCTCTATGTGTCCCCAACCCTTGTTAGCTTTTCTAAATCCGATTTTGGGGGATTTGGAATAAGGTAAACCACACTCCAAGCCCTGGTTAAGCCATTAAAACCTGTGAAATAAGCACCTAATGCCTTCCTAGGAGACTGGGGTTGTTATCGAGATGTGCGAGATAATGCTGGAACCGAGCACACAACCGGGCACTTAGAAAGGGAACCCCGATTGCAGCCATTGTTATGCCTAACACCTGCTGCCAAGAGGCTGAGACGACTGTTCCAGAACTGTATCCACTCACCCCGTCACTCACTGCTAGAGCTGTTCACGCTTGCCTAGGGGAGCAGTGACCACGGGAAGAGCTATAGGCCATCAGCTGCTCAGCAAAACTGGAGATCATTTCTCCCAACCGTGTCTTTTCCTTGTTTACAAACTTAAGGAGCGAAGCTAAAATTGGCTGACTCTGGTCGAGGGCAGACAGACCCTCAACTTGACTGGAGATGAACCCCACTCCATACTCACGCAGTCCCAACAGAAGCTCCTATCAGAAACCCGTCACACCCAACCGAGCTTTTCAGGAACAATAACCCTGGGATAAGAACTGTTTTGCCCTCCCCTCCATGCTTAACCCCTCAGGCCAAGATCCAGAGTGTGTGATAAAGATCAAATCGGCCCAGAAAAGGGAGAGGTGGAAGGCGGGACCCAGTCCTGCCACAGGCTGAAGCTGGAACTTGGCTGGTGCTAAGCCAGTGCCCAGGCAGAGAGGCCTTAGGAAGTGCAAGAGAATTGCTCCGCCAAGGCCAGGCCTGAGGGACAATTTGGGCCAGCTTCCGATTCTTAGAATTCCAATTTCGAGTTCCCACCTTGTCCCGGCCTCCCAGCCACCAATCAAACCCACCTTCTCTGCTAGGGAAGCTATCCCGCTGGCTGCCCTCAGGTTCCAGACTTGGGTAAGGAACGAGAGTACAGGTGACCACTTTCCCCTCACTGCGGCCTCTGCCAATCCAACCATTTCCAATACTTAGACCTTGTGTCATCTCCCTCACTCACCTCCTCCGGGTTTGACTCCTGGTTCTCCACCTCCACCTTCACTGCATCGGGGTGGGGCGGGCAGGGCCCCGGGGAGGCCCCCTCTGAGTTGCTCTCCACCCCGGCTCCTGCCTCGCCCTCGGGCTGCAAGTTTTCCAAGCCAACCTGGGGCATCAGGCCCACTCCAACCTGAGGTCCACAGTATGCCATCCCGCCACAGAACTCATAAGGAGAAGGGCATGGGGAGAGCCCCCATACCTCCGGACCTGGTCCAACCCCGGGCCCGATTCCTGGCCCACCAGGAGGGCCTTGGAAGCTTAGCCAGGTCCGAGGGTCCACCCAGCCCGGCTCCAGACCTCCTGACCCACCACTACCACCACCCGGCGGGGGCGAGAAGGCAAAGTCCGAAGCCAGGTGTCCGGCCATGGGGAAGACGGGCACCCCAAGCCGGGGGCCTGATGGAAGGAGGGCTCACCAAGAGACTGCTCCACGCCTCTCACCCTCCCTCCCCAATCCCACCCACTAGCCTTGACCTTTGGCCCCGCCCCCTGGATGGGTGGAGGAGCAGGCGCTGGGGGGGGGGGGAGGTGGAGAAACTGAGGCGGAGAGTGTTAGCCCCAGAGTAGCAGTGGTGTCTGGGAGGGGAAAGCGGGGAATGTCCCCTTGGGTAGTCCGTACATGCTGGACCCCAGGGGGAGCCTTCACTCTCAACCCCCTAAGACTGCACAGGCCTCTCTTGGGCCTAGTACACCTCAGAGCTGTCTGGGATCCTTTCCACAACTCCGCATTCCTCAGGAACCAGACTTTTGGCTCTGTCCCCTCACTGGGGGGCCACCAAGCCATCCTCAACTACTCAAACACTTACTGAACATGCTCCAAGTACTTCTGCGGCCACCCCTCAGTTCACTAAGAGCTGGGCATTCATGGGCTGGCTGCCCTTCAGCTTCCCTGGCCATCCGGAATCTCAGAGTACTCCCATCTCGATACTGCCCACATCCAGTCAGCCGCTGATCCACCTGTCAAGCTCTACCCTATTTCTAGGTGGCAGACTGCTGGACAAAGCGGCCACTAGTTTGCCATTTTGGGGGCTCAATACTCCTCAACTAAGTGGGCCCCCAATAGCCACACATATACTTCCCCGTAGAGGTCCAGGCTCTGCGTTGACAGATCATGGGTTTTCCAACCTATATCCAGAGGCGGGCAACAAGCCAGTCAAGGGACACCCCAATGCAAGACCAACATACCTAACCCGATCCCTGGGTCAGGACCACCACATCTCAAACCACAGCAGGCCCAGGTCTCCCTCCCCTACCTCCCCACCCCAGGCCTCCAGCCCTGGTTCCTGGGTGGAGAAACCCAAAGGGTAGGAGGTGTTCTGGAGAGAAAAAAAAAAATCTGACTTCAGGTTCAAAGAGGCCTGGGAGGGACTGGGGGGAAGGGGCAGGACAATGGCCTTGGCTGGACAATCCCAGTCCCCTGAGGGGGGCAGCTCTAACCCTAAACAAGTGCTCAACCCTTGAATGGGCCTGCATGGCTCCCCTGGGGACAACTTCCTGCTCCCCAACCCCCCCAGCCCCAATCTCCTCACACAGAATCCCTCTCAGAGCTCTCTAGCGAGCCCTCCTCCCCAGTCCCCTCAAAGTCTGAGCCTCAGACGGCTCCTGCGGGAACCTGGGTATCCGGCTCCCCTTCCTCTGGGGACTCCATCCAGCCTAGTCACCCACCCCTCCCCCAGCCCCCCAGGGATGCCTTTGTTTAGGGGGTTGGCTGGCGGAAAGATGCAGAGAAGGTGGCGGTTTGGAGGAGGGGTGCAGGAAGCCTCCCCCAGACTTTCCCCAAGGGTCAGTTTCTCTGAGCCGGGTCCCAGGGTTGGGAGGCTAACATGGCTGGCTCTGGTTGCAAGAGAATGGCCCTGTCTGTATGGGATGATCTTTGTCTGCTCCCACAGTTTGCCCTAAATGACAGCCTCGGGGTAAATCAGGTTCTGGGCTAGAGGACACAGCAACCAGGGCAGCCCAGCCAGAGCTCTGAGCCCAAACACTGCTCTTCATTTTGGTAATATCCATCTTTTTTCTTTTTCCTTGAGACAGACTCTCACTCTAGCCTAAACTAGTCTGGAACTCACTATATAGCTCAGGCTAGCCTCAAACTCATGTTAATCCTCTTGCTTCATCCTCCTGATTGCTACAGTTAGAGAGGTGAGCCACCTCGCTGTACTTCCCCCCCCACCAGTGTCACAGTGCCTCAGTTCCAGCCTATCTTCCACCCACACACACTTATGAGGCAACTAGAGTGGCATGCATAAATTGCAGAACTTCCCACAGGTCAGTTTAAAGATGTATAGCGAGCCAGGTGTTAGGAGAATTGCTGTGAGTTCGAGCCCAGCCTGGAACTACAGAATGAGTTCTAGGTCAGTCTGGGCAACAGGGAGACCCTGGAAGGAAAAAAAAAAAAAAAGATCGAAAGTGGGGTATGGTCACTATTCACGCAGAAGCCACAAGCAGCCCCCACTAGAAAATAGATTAAGGAAGGGGAGGACAGGTGGGGCCCCACCCCAACCATCTCCACAGCCCCGGGACAGAGCCATCAGGGCACCTTTGTCATGCATTTACCTGCAGTCTGCCCAGAAGACAGCCTCCTGGAGGGGGAGGGGGAAGGGGAAGGTGCCGACTGGAATCCCCAACTCCCTTACCAAAACCCCCTTGCCATCAACAATGTCCTTGCTATTGTTTTCCCAGCTGCGCACCCCCCACACCACCTTTGTCTGGAGAGGGACCAGTATGCCCAGGTCTCTGGCTGCCTTGTAATGGAGCATCAGCCAGGTTACTAAGGGACTTGCTGAAATCTGATGAGGGATCTCCCCCCACACACACAAGGTAGGGTCTCACTCTAGCCAGACACTGACCTGGAATTCACTGTGTAGTCTCAGGGTGGCCTTGAACTTAACTGTGATCCTCCTACCTTAAAGGTGTGCTGATATGGGGTCTTGAAGGCAAGTTAAATGTGTCTACAGTCCCAATGGATCCCCTCCTAGGGGGTTCAGGCCTGCCCTGGGGCAGAGACTTTCTCCCTCTCCTCACCCCGCCCTCCCTTAGATCTGAAGAGACCCTTCTGCCCAGTCAGCTCTTATCCTGAATCAACCAACGAGGCTTCTTGCCTGGGACCCAGAGTCACTGAAATCCTCAAGCCCCCCAAACTAATTTGAGACAAGGCTGGGAAATTCTCGACATATACCTGTATTGTAGGGCTATGTCAAGATTAGTACAAGATGAGCTCCCCCCAGCCCACCCTACAAGGTATGGTCCATCAGATGACCAAAAATAATAATAATAATAACAACAATAATAATAATGATGATGATAATGACGATGGTGTAATGTCCAAAACACCAGCTTTCAATATGACTTACTCATACTCTCTTAGATTTTGATTAATTCTCCCCCTACCCGGCCTTTATTCAGTCTCTTCCCCTGACCTCACTTAGGCCTTTCCACCCTGAGCTCTTGTCTTTTGAAATCAAAACTGATCTACGAGGAAGAAGTCTGGGGACAGTCTGAGGCAAAGCAGAGGGGAGAATAAGGAAACTGGGGACACAGTCTGTGGGGAGGCAGGAGAACCAGGGGTCTGGGGACACAGTCTGAGGGGAGGCAGATGGAGAATCAGGAGTCTGGGGACACAGTCTGAGGGGAGGCAGAAGGAGAATCAGGAGTCTGGGGACACAGTCTGTGGGGAGGCAGATGGAGAATCAGGAGTCTGTAGACACAGTCTGAGGGGAGGCAGAAGGAGAATCAGGAGTCTGTAGACACAGTCTGAGGGGAGGCAGAAGGAGAACCAGGAGTCTGGGGACACAGTCTGTGGGGAGGCAGAAGGAGAATCAGGAGTCTGGGGACACAGTCTGTGGGGAGGCAGAAGGAGAACCAGGAGTCTGGGGACACAGTCTGAGGGGAGGCAGAAGGAGAATCAGGAGTCTGGGGACACAGTCTGAGGGGAGGCAGAAGGAGAACCAGGAGTCTGGGGACACAGTCTGAGGGGAGGAAGATGGAGAATCAGAAGTCTGGGGACACAGTCTGAGGGGAGGCAGAAGGAGAACCAGGAGTCTGGGGACACAGTCTGAGGGGAGGTAGAAGGAGAATCAGGAGTCTGGGGACACAGTCTATGGGGAGGCAGAAGGAGAACCAGGAGTCTGGGGACACAGTCTGAGGGGAGGAAGATGGAGAATCAGGAGTCTGGGGACACAGTCTGAGGGGAGGCAGAAGGAGAATCAGGAGTCTGGGGACACAGTCTGAGGGGAGGCAGAAGGAGAACCAGGAGTCTGGGGACACAGTCTGAGGGGAGGCAGAAGGAGAACCAGGAGTCTGGGGACACAGTCTGTGGGGAGGCAGAAGGAGAACCAGGAGTCTGGGGACACAGTCTGAGGGGAGGCAGAAGGAGAACCAGGAGTCTGGGGACACAGTCTGTGGGGAGGCAGAAGGAGAACCAGGAGTCTGGGGACACAGTCTGAGGGGAGGCAGAAGGAGAACCAGGAGTCTGGGGACACAGTCTGAGGGGAGGCAGAAGGAGAACCAGGAGTCTGGGGACACAGTCTGTGGGGAGGCAGAAGGAGAACCAGGAGTCTGGGGACACAGTCTGAGGGGAGGCAGAAGGAGAATCAGGAGTCTGGGGACACAGTCTGAGGGGAGGCAGAAGGAGAATCAGGAGTCTGGGGACACAGTCTGAGGGGAGGCAGAAGGAGAATCAGGAGTCTGGGGACACAGTCTGAGGGGAGGCAGAAGGAGAACCAGGAGTCTGGGGACACAGTCTGAGGGGAGGCAGAAGGAGAATCAGGAGTCTGGGGACACAGTCTGAGGGGAGGCAGAAGGAGAACCAGGAGTCTGGGGACACAGTCTGTGGGGAGGCAGATGGAGAACCAGGAGTCTGGGGACACAGTCTGAGGGGAGGCAGAAGGAGAACCAGGAGTCTGGGGACACAGTCTGAGGGGAGGCAGAAGGAGAACCAGGAGTCTGGGGACACAGTCTGTGGGGAGGCAGAAGGAGAACCAGGAGTCTGGGGACACAGTCTGAGGGGAGGCAGAAGGAGAACCAGGAGTCTGGGGACACAGTCTGAGGGGAGGAAGATGGAGAATCAGGAGTCTGGGGACACAGTCTGAGGGGAGGCAGAAGGAGAATCAGGAGTCTGGGGACACAGTCTGTGGGGAGGCAGAAGGAGAACCAGGAGTCTGGGGACACAGTCTGTGGGGAGGCAGAAGGAGAACCAGGAGTCTGGGGACACAGTCTGAGGGGAAGCAGATGGAGAATCAGGAGTCTGGGGACACAGTCTGTGGGGAGGCAGGAGAACCAGGAGTCTGGGTACACAGTCTGTGGGGAGGCAGAAGGAGAATCAGGAGTCTGGGGACACAGTCTGTGGGGAGGCAGGAGAACCAGGAGTCTGGGTACACAGTCTGTGGGGAGGCAGAAGGAGAATCAGGAGTCTGGGGACACAATCTGAGGGGAGGCAGAAGGAGAATCAGGAGTCTGGGGACACAGTCTGTGGGGAGACAGAAGGAGAATCAGGAGTCTGGGGACACAGTCTGTGGGGAAGCAGAAGGAGAATCAGGAGTCTGGGGACACAGTCTGTGGGGAGGCAGAAGGAGAATCAGGAGTCTGGGGACACAGTCTGAGGGGAGGCAGAAGGAGAATCAGGAGTCTGGGGACACAGTCTGAGGGGAGGCAGAAGGAGAACCAGGAGTCTGGGGACACAGTCTGAGGGGAGGCAGAAGGAGAACCAGGAGTCTGGGGACACAGTCTGTGGGGAGGCAGAAGGAGAACCAGGAGTCTGGGGACACAGTCTGAGGGGAGGCAGAAGGAGAATCAGGAGTCTGGGGACACAGTCTGTGGGGAGGCAGAAGGAGAACCAGGAGTCTGGGGACACAGTCTGAGGGGAGGAAGATGGAGAATCAGAAGTCTGGGGACACAGTCTGTGGGGAGGCAGATGGAGAATCAGGAGTCTGGGGACACAGTCTGTGGGGAGGCAGAAGGAGAATCAGGAGTCTGGGGACACAGTCTGAGGGGAGGCAGAAGGAGAACCAGGAGTCTGGGGACACAGTCTGAGGGGAGGCAGAAGGAGAACCAGGAGTCTGGGGACACAGTCTGAGGGGAGGCAGAAGGAGAATCAGGAGTCTGGGGACACAGTCTGTGGGGAGGCAGAAGGAGAACCAGGAGTCTGGGGACACAGTCTGAGGGGAGGCAGAAGGAGAATCAGGAGTCTGGGGACACAGTCTGAGGGGAGGCAGAAGGAGAACCAGGAGTCTGGGGACACAGTCTGTGGGGAGGCAGAAGGAGAACCAGGAGTCTGGGGACACAGTCTGAGGGGAGGAAGATGGAGGACCAGGAGTCTGGCGACACAGTCTCAGGGGAAGCAGATGGGACAATCAGGAGTCTGAGGACACAGTCTGTGGGGAGGCAGATAGATAATCAAGAATCTTGGGACACAGTCTGAGGGGAGGCAGACGGAGAACCAGGAGTCTGCAGGTGTGCTGGGCAAGAGGCACGGGAGAGCTAGGCATGGTAAACTGAGAGAAGCTAGGATTCTGAAGATACTAACTCTGACACCCTGGCTAACTGCACCTCCCCATCTATGCCTCAGTTTCCTTACCTAATCAACAGGATTCAGGGGGCCTGAGAGATGGCTTAGAGGTTTAGAAGCTTGCCTACAATGCCTCAGGACCCTGGTTCCTTTCCCCAGGACCCACGTAAGCCGGATGTACAAGGTAGTGCTTCATCTGGACTTCCTTTGTAGTGGCTGGATACCCTGTCACACCCATTCTCTTTCTCTCTCAATTAATTGATCTAAAAAAATTTTTTTAACCGCGCATTGTGGCACACACCTTTAATCCCAGCACTTGGGTGGCAGAAGTAATAGGATCTCTGTGAGTCCAAGGCTACCCTGAGAGTACATAGTGGATTCCAGGTCAGCCTGAGCTACAGTGAAACCCTACCTCGAAAAACCAAAAAAAAAAAAAAAAAAATTAAAAATTACTGTGCATGGTGGCACAAGCCTTTAATCCCAGTATCTGGGAGACAGAGGTAGGATGATTGCCATGAGTTTGAGGCCACCCTGAGACTACAGAGTGAATTCCAGGTCAGCCTGGACTAGAGTAAGACCCTACCTCAAAAAATTGTTGGGGTTTTTTTGTGTGTATTTTTTTTTTTTTTGTGATAGGGTTTCACTCTAACTCAGGCTGACCTGGAATTCACTATGTATTCTCAAGGTGGCATTGAACTCATCGTGATCCTCCTACTTCTGCCTCAGACAAGTGCTGGGTTTAAAGGCATGCACCACCACACCCAATATTAAAAACATTTTTTTTTCTCAATTTTTATTAACATTTTCCATGATTATAAAAAATATCCCATGGTACTACCCTCCCTCCCCCCACTTTCCCCTTTGAAATTCCATTCTCCATCATATTGCCTCCCCATCTCAATCAGTCTCTCTTTTATTTTGATGTCATGATCTTTTCCTCGTCTTAGCATCTGGAGGTCTTTCCAGTGGCTAAAGGTCCTGAAGTGCCCATTCTCTCTATCTGTATCTTTCTCCCCTCCCCCCAAATAAATAAAATAAATGAATAAAAATATTTTCAGATTGCGCTCGCCATGCGGTGTTGGGAGTTCCAGTAGGGATCAGTCGTGCGGTTGGGGCCGGCGGCGGCCAGGCTACTGTGGATGAGTTTGCCAGGCGCGCTCAGAGCCCAGGCTTTCCCTGAGGCTCATGTGTTACAGGCGACCTAGGCCGTGCTTCCGAGGGACTCGTTGGGAAGATGTGGGGTTGACCCTAAGAACTTCACTGGCACTCACGACCATGTGGACGATCACACAAAGTAGAAAGGACTGTCATAGCTCTCCTAAAAGGTAATGCTACTGGAAATCCCATCTCTTGAAATGCCAGAGCTAGAAGAGATCTGAGATGATCCCTTCAATGATTGTTGGGCACTTTTGCAGAAAGTCAAGCGGTTTGGCTCTCAGGCTGTGCCGATTTGGAGACTGTTGTCTAACATCTGGACTTTGAGGCCCTCAACGTTCATGAGATAAGGAAGTGGATCCTGAGAAGGTGACTTGGCCATGTTGACACCTAGGAGCCAGCTTGAAGCCTTACTTGCCTCCCCTTCTACCAGGAATGAGCAGTTCCTGGTTCTTGGACACTTGCTGGTATCTCAGGACCTTTGTTGCACATCTGACAGAATTCCACCCTCTGCCTCCAGATTTGGGCCATGTTCTTTACTTCCTGAATGAATAAGGAAACCAGCTATGCCTCAGACCTTTTTGACAACCAATTTTTTTTAAAGGATATGTGGGCTGCTCAGGGTGAAGCATGCTTTAATTTCTGCACATAAGATGATCATGAGTTCTCCTCGAAGTGATTTCCATGCCATCCTGGTCAGCAGGAGGCCTTTGTCAATCAATAAAGCCCCTTGACTCTGGTGAGCTCAGTCCAGGATAATCGGGGGGAAAAAAAATATATATATATATATGTATACATATATATTAATATATAAATATTTTTTTCAGACAAAAATATTTTTTAAGAACTCAGGGCCAGGTGTGGTGGCACACACTTTTAATCCCAGCACTTGAGAGACAGAGGTGAATAGTGAATATGTGGATAGTGAATTCCAAGTCTGCCTTGGGCTAGAGGGAGACCCTACCTCCAAAAACCAAAAATAAATGAATAAATAAATAAATAAAAATGTAAAAAAAAAAAATCCAGGCATGGTGGCGCACGCCTTTAATCCCAGAACTCGGGAGGCAGAAGTAGGAGGATCACCGTAAATTCTAGGCCACCCTGAGATTACATAGAGAATTCCAGGTCAGCCTGAGCTATAGTGAGACCCTACCTCATAAAACAAACAAACAAAAAAAAAGTAAAAAGAAAAAGCACACAGGGGTGCCTGGTGTGGTGGCACATGCCTTTAATCCCAGCATTCAGGAGGCAGAGGTAGAAGGATCCCTGTGAGTTCAAGGCCACCCTGAGACTACATAGTGAAATTGAAATTGAAATTCAGGTCAGCTTGGGCCAGAGACCCTACCTTGAAAAACAAAAAACAAAAAAAAAGAACTATTATTTATTTGTTTATTAGAGGCAGAGAGAGGGAGAGAAACGGAGAGAGAAAGAATGGGTTCACCAGGGCCTCTAACCACTGCAAACAAACTCCAGACACATGTGTCACCATGTGCGTCTGGTTTATATGGGACCTGAAGATATCGAGTCTGGGTCCTTAGGATTCACAGGCAAGCGCCTTAACCACTAAGCCATCTCTCCAGTGCCCCCCTTTTTTTGTTTGTTTTGTTTTTCCAGGTAGAGTCTTGATCTAGCCCAGGCTAAATTGGAATTCACTATGTATCTCAGGATGTTCTCAAGCTCACAGTGATCTATCTACCTCTGCCTCCCAAGTGCTGGGATTAAAGACATGTGCCAGGATGCCAGGCTCATATTTATTTATCTATTTAAAAGAGAGAGGCAGAGAGAGAGAGAGAGAGAGAAAATGGGTATGCCAGGGCCTCCAGCCACTGCTAGTGAACTCCAGACGCATTCACCACCTTGTATATCTGGCTCATATGGGTCCTGGGGAATCAAACCTGGTCCCTTTGGCTTTATAGGCAAGAGCTTTAACCATTCAGCCATTTCCTCCACCCCACATTTTTTTTTTTATTTGTCTCTTTTGAGACCTTATCTCACGTGGCCTAGGCTGGCCATGAACTCACTATGTAGCTGAGAATGACCTTGAACTCCTGATCCTCCTGCCTGCACCTCCCAAAGACTGGGATGATAAGTATACACCACCATGGCTGGCCTCACTGTACATTTTCTTCCAACTTGGAAAGAAAATTGCCCCCCACTCCCAAATATCGTATCCTCCCTGGTCAATTACTTCACATGAGAGCCCTGGTCTTCCTCTGGTCCTATGACATGTCACAGGCCTTCCCTGTACCCTACCTCCCACTTCGTTTGTTTATTTGCTAAGGGAGAGAGAATGTGGACACACTAGGGCCCTTTGGAGCTATAAATGAACTCCAGATACATGTGCCACTTTGTAGATCTGACTTTATGTGGGAACTGAGAAATGAAACCCTGGGCCAGTAGTATTTGCAAGCAGGTGTCTTTAACCGCTGAACCATCTCCCCAGCCCCCACCTCCAACTTCGAAAAGGACCTCCTGCGAAGTCTGCCAGGGTCTGATCCAGTTTGATCAAACTGTGCATTAGGCCTTCACAAACTCGGTTTGCATTTGGTTTTCAGATAAATGAACAGGTTTAACCAACCATATATTTGAAAACTAAAACTCTATTAAGTTAAAAAAACAAAACAAAACTGGGTGTGGTGGTGCACGCCTTTAATCCTAGCACTCGGGAGGCAGAGGTAGGAGGATCACCAAGAGTTCAAGGCCACCCTGAGACTACATAGTGAATTTCAGGTTAGCCTGGGCTAGAGTGAGACCCTACCTCAAAAAAAATAAATAAAATAAAATAAAATAAAAGCCGGGTGAGGTGGTGCACATCTTTAATCCCAGAACTCTGGAGGCAGAGGTTAGAGGAGAGGATCACCATGAATTTGAGGACAGCCTGAGACTACATAGTGAATTCTAAATCAACCTGAGCTAGAGCAAGACCCTATTTCAAAATAAAAATCATGGTGCTATAGGGATGGCTTAGCAGTTAAGGCGTTTGCCTGCAAAGCCAAAGGACCAAGGTTCGATTCCCCAAGACCCACATTAGCCAGACGTACAAGGGGGCACATGTGTCTGGAGTTCATTTGCAGTGGTTCGAGACCCTGGCACACACATTCTCTCTTTCTCGCTCTCTCACTCACTCTCTCTCTCTCCCTCTTTCTATTTAAAAATAAAAATAATTGCCAGGCATAGTGGTACATGCCTTCAATTCCAGCACTTGGGAGGCAGAGGAAGGAGGATCACATGAGTTCGAGGCCACCCTGAGACTACATAGTGAATTCCAGGTTAGCCTGGGCTAGAGTGAGACCCTACCTCGAAAAAATAAAATAAATAAATAAATAATAAAATAAATAATCTAAAAAGCTGGAGAGATGACTTAGTGGTTAAGGCACTTATCTGCAGAGCCAAAGGACCCAGGTTCAGTTCCCTACGACCCATGTAAAAAAAATAAATAAAAACGAAAAGCCGGGCGTAGTGGTGCACGCCTTTAATCCCAGCACTCAGGAGGCAGAGGTAGGAGGATTGCCATGAGTTCGAGACCACCCTGAGACTCCATAGTGAATTCCAGGTCTACCTGGGCTAGAGTGAGACCCTACCTCGAAAAACCAAAATAAATAAATAAATAAATAAATAAAGACGAAAAACCTGGGAATGGTGGCACATGTCTTTAATTCCAGCACTTGGGAGGCAGAGGTAGCCATGAGTTTGAGGCCACCCTGAGACTACATAGTGAATTTCAGGTCAGCCGGGGTTAGAGCAAGACCCTGCTTCAAAAAAATAAAAATAGGGCTGGAGCGATGGCTCAGCAAAGCCAAAGAACCTAGGTTTGATTCCCTAGGACCCATGTAGCCTAGATGAACAAAGTGGCACAAGCCTAAGTGAGGTCAGGGGAAGAGATTGAGTACAGAAAAGGTGGAGGGAGGGCTAATCAAAATCTAAGAGGGTATAAATGTGTCGTATGGAAGCCTACTTTATTTGAACAATGGCTCACTCAGAAGCCATAGACTGTTAATAGAGAATTTTCAGTGCCAGGAATGGGATACCTTCCAGTGAGTTGTTGGCCAGGGAGGTCCCTGATGCCCCCAAAACATTACAGGCCATTGCTGAGGACCTTGGTTTCCCACCAAGAATAGATGGTAAGACCCTATTGCTGAAGACTCCACATACTTGGGCTGCAAGGTCACTGAGAAACCCTGCTAGAGCTGATCTGAAAACCTCCTCCATGTAAACCAGCTGACAGAAAGCTGGAAAAAGCCATGTTGCATGCAGTTCAATGGGAGAGAGAGAAATCACCAGAGAAGATACTCAACAGTGGACACTACAAGCCTTATATTTTGGCCAGCCAGGCCAAATGAGCCAATGGGTGCAATAGTAGCATGTCTGTTATGGGGGAAACCAACTGCCCTCTAATTTGACTGGAGGCCTGCTCCATGGGAGGGAATATATCCTTGATACTAAAAACCTACAACAGGGGTAATCATAAGCCCTAGGGGTGTAATGTCTGCTGTTGTCTGGCTAAAAGTATATACTATGTTCACCAAACTGCCCAGTAAGCAAGCATTTCTCTTAATGTTCATACCTATATATTAATACTATTCTCACTTTTGGTTACAGAACCTTCTCTTTTCAGATGGCAGTGACCTTGGGCTGACTCAGAAGGCACCATGGTGCTAAGTGACAGAGGAGTGTTCAGCACTGAAATATCTCTATCACATCTTCCATGGTTCAGGGTCCATTGCAGAAGAGGTGGCAGAAAGAATGTAAATGCCAAAGGAAGGGTAGGACTCCTTACAATGTGCTCCTCCAGACACAAAATGGCCTGACCATCCATGACTTCTCAGTGCCTGACACTACCTACACAAGACCATCATAACAGGAAGAAAAGATCATGATATCAAAATAAAAGAGAGAAGCCGGGCGTGGTGGCGTACGCCTTTAATCCCAGCACTCGGGAGGCAGAGGTAGGAGGATTGCCATGAGTTCGAGGCCACCCTGAGACTCCATAGTGAATTCCAGGTCAGCCTGAGCTAGAGTGAGACCCTACCTCGAAAAAAAGAAAATAAATAAAAAAATAAAAAAATAAAATAAAAGAGAGACTGAGCCAGGCATGGTGGCACATGCTTACCTGCAAAGTCTAAGGACCCATGTTTGACTCTCCAGATCCCACATTAGCCAGATGCACAAAGGTAAGGCAAGCGCAAGGCCGCACATGCCCATTAGGTGACGCAAGCATCTGGAGTTCATTTTCAGTGGCTAGAGACCCTGCACGCCCATTCTCTCTCTCTATGACTCTCTCTGTCTCACTTAAATAAACAGACAAAAATAAATAAATTTAATTAAATAATTTAAAAATAAAATAAAAGAGAGAAGCCGGGCGTGGTGGCGTACGCCTTTAATCCCAGCACTTGGAGGCAGAGGTAGGAGGATTGCCATGAGTTCGAGGCCACCCTGGACCAGAGTGAGACCCTACCTTGAAAAAAAAAAAAAAATAAAATAAAAGAGAGAAGCCGGGCGTGGTGGCGTACGCCTTTAATCCCAGCACTTGGAGGCAGAGGTAGGAGGATTGCCATGAGTTCGAGGCCACCCTGAGACTACATAGTGAATTCTGGGTCAGCCTGGGCTAGACTGAGACCCTACCTGAGAAGATGGCTTAGCGGTTAAGGTGCTTACCTGCAAAGTCTAAGGACCCATGTTTGACTCTCCAGATCCCACATTAGCCAGATGCACAAAGGTAAGGCAAGCGCAAGGCCGCACATGCCCATTAGGTGACGCAAGCATCTGGAGTTCATTTTCAGTGGCTAGAGACCCTGCACGCCCATTCTCTCTCTCTATGACTCTCTCTGTCTCACTTAAATAAACAGACAAAAATAAATAAATTTAATTAAATAATTTAAAAATAAAATAAAAGAGAGAAGCCGGGCGTGGTGGCGTACGCCTTTAATCCCAGCACTTGGAGGCAGAGGTAGAAGGATCACCGTGAGTTCGAGGCCACCCTGAGACTACATAGTGAATCAAAGGTCAGCCTGAGCTAGAGTGAGACCCTACCTTGAAAAAAAAAAAAAAAAAAAAAGAACCTCAAGGGGAATCCCAGCTCCCAGAAGGCCATACGCTTTCAGCCTGGCCCCTTTGTTCTGGTTCTGGCTGCAGCCCACATTCCTCCCAGAAACCTGCCCTCAAGGTCAAGTTCAAGGTCAAGCAATGCTCTGCAGGATCCTTCTTCCCTTATTTATTTATTTATTTATTATGAGGTTGGGTCTCACTCTAGCTCAGGCTGACCTGGAATACACTATGTAGTCTCAGGGTGGCCCCGAACTCATGGCGATCCTCCTACCTCTGCCTCCCAAGTGCTGGGATTAAAGGCATGCACCACCATGCCTGGATCTTTCTTTTTTTATTTATTTATTTATTTATTTATTTATTTGAGAATGACAGACAGACAGAGAGAGAAAGAGGCAGAAAGATAGAGAGAGAATGGACGCACCAGGGCTTCTAGCTGCTGCATCTGGCTTTTACACGGCTACTAGGGAATGGAAGCCAGGTCATTATGCTTTGCAGGCAACAAGCACCTTAACTGATGAGCTATCTCCCCAGCCCCCACCACTATCTTTTTGTTTAGTTGCCTCAGTCCCTATGGATTTACTGATTCCTCTTCCCCCTCAGAGGTAGAGTCCCACTCTAGCTCAGGCTGACCTGAGTTCCAGGTTGCCCTTGAACTCATAGCCATCCTCCTACCTCTTCTACCTCCCGAGTGTTGGCATTAAAGGCATGTGCCACCATGACAGACAGACCAGTTATTGACTGAGTTAATTGGGAAGTTCTTCTAGTCAGAAGAATGGAGAATGTTAAGAAAGCTGTATGATGGGTGTGGGAGTACAGGCCTGAAATCCCAGCACTCGGGAGGGAGAGGCTGGAAGACCTTCCACGTGAGGGCAGCCTAGAATACTTGTGAGACCCCACCCCCAACAAAAAAAAAATTGCTTGAGACAGAGCTCTAAAGCCACCACCTATTGGCCAATATGCAGCATTTTTATATTATTAGCTGTCTCTAGTATATATTAGAAAATAAGAACAGAATACATAGTATATATAACAAATAATAGAAATAAACTGGGTAACTGGATGTGTACACTTTTTTTTTTTTTTTTTTTTTTAAAGCAACAGAAAGAACAGAGGTAGAGAGAATGAGTGCACCAGGGCTTCCAGCCACTACAAACGAACTCCAGATGCATGTGCCACCTTGTGCATCTGGCTTACGTGGGTCCTGGGGAAGACGAGCCTCGAACCTCAGGAGGTAGAAGCAAGAGAATTGCTGTGTGTTTGGGACTCTTGAAGAAGAAGTTAAAAAATAAAATAAAAGAGAGAAGCCGGGCGTGGTGGCGTACGCCTTTAATCCCAGCACTTGGAGGCAGAGGTAGGAGGATTGCCATGAGTTCGAGGCCACCCTGAGACTACATAGTGAATCAAAGGTCAGCCTGAGCTAGAGTGAGACCCTACCTTGAAAAAAAAAAAAAAAAAAACAAACTTGGGGGCTGGAGAGATGACTTAGCAGGTCCCACATAAGCCAGATGTACAATGTGGCACATGCATCTGGGGAGTTCATTTGCAGAGGCTCTGGTGCACTCATTCTCTTTCTCCCTCTTTCTGTCTCTAATAAATAAATAAAAAAATAAAATAAAAGAGAGAAGCCGGGCGTGGTGGCGTACGCCTTTAATCCCAGCACTCGGGAGGCAGAGGTAGGAGGATTGCCATGAGTTCGAGGCCACCCTGAGACTACATAGTGAATCAAAGGTCAGCCTGAGCTAGAGTGAGACCCTACCTTGAAAAAAAAAAAAAAAAAAAAAAAAAAAAAAAAAAAAAGGTAGTTCTTAATGTTCATACCCATATATTAATGCTAGTCTCACTTTTGGTTACAGAACCTTCTCTTTTCAGATGGCAGTGACCTTGGGCTGACTCAGAAGGCACCATGGTGCTAAGTGACAGAGGAGTGTTCAGCACTGAAATATCTCTATCACATCTTCCATGGTTCAGGGTCCATTGCAGAAGAGGTGGCAGAAAGAATGTAAATGCCAAAGGAAGGGTAAGACTGCTTACAATGCGCTCTTCCTGGATGGCCTGGATATCCATGACCTCGCAGTGCCTGGCACTACCTACACAGAAGACCAGTATAATAGGAGGAAAAGGATGGTGACATCAAAATAAAAGAGAGACTGATTGAGAGGGGGAAGGGAAATGATGGAGAGCAGAGTTGTGAAGGGGAAAGTGAGGGGGGAAGGAATTATTATGGGTTTATTGTCAATAATTATGGAAGTTGTCATTTAAAAAAAGTAGGAAACTGGCATGGTGGCGCACACCTTTAATCCCAGCTCTTGGGAGGCAGAGGTAGGGAGGATCACTGAGGTTCGAGGTCACCCTGAGACTACATAGTGAATTCTGGGTCAGCCTGGGCTAGACTGAGACCCTACCTGAGAAGATGGCTTAGCGGTTAAGGTGCTTACCTGCAAAGTCTAAGGACCCATGTTCGACTCTCCAGATCCCACATTAGCCAGATGCACAAAGGTGAGGCAAGCGCAAGGCCGCACATGCCCATTAGGTGACGCAAGCATCTGGAGTTCAATTACAGTGGATGAGGTCCTGGCGCACCCATTCTCTCTCTCTCGCTCTCAAATAAAATAAAATAAATAAACAAAAATAAAGTAAATAGCTGGATATGGTCATGGTACACAGCCTTAATCCCAGCACTTGGGAGGCAGAGGTAGGATGGCCATGAGTTTGAGGCTACCCTGAGACTACATAATGAATTCCAGGTCTGCCTGAGCTAGACTGAGACCCTACCTCAAAAAGCAAAACAAAAAAGTAAGTAAAGACATGATTAACAAATTTTGTTTCGGAAAGAAAAAATTAATTTTTAATCTTTATTGCTGTGCATAGTGGCTCACACCTTTATTTTACTTATTTAAAAAAATTTTATTAACAACTTCCATGATTGTTGACAATATCCCATGGTATATTTTATTTCTTATTTGAGAGAAAGGCAAAGAGAGAATGGGTGCGCCAGGGCTTCCAGCCATTGCAAATGCATTCCAGATGCATGCGTGGGTCCTGGAGAATCAAACCAGGATCCTTTGGCTTTGCAGGCCAGCGCCTTAACCGCTAAGCCATCTCTCCAGCCTCCCCACCCCCCTTTTTTTTAAACAAAGGAAATTTTGACCCACACTTGGGCAAGTCTGGTCACTTAAGGGACTGTAAGTGGCTTTGGAATGCTCGTGGCTCCGGCGAGCTCAGAGCGCCCTCTAGTGTCGACTACGTTGTATCATACCATAAGTAGAAAAGCTTGCCGGTTGTGCTCAAGTACCTTTTGGAAGCTGTCAAATTTTCAGTCATTGTGACCCATTCTGTCAGCCCTATAAATTTTCCCAGGCTGACCTGGAATCCACTATGTAATCTCAGGGTGGCCTCGAACTCACGGTGATCCTCCTACCTCTGTCTCTCAAGTGCTGGGATTAAAGGCCTGCGCCACCATGCCCGGCATGGGTGTTTGTTTTTTTTTTTTTTTTTTTTTTTAAGCAACAGACAGAACAGAGGTAGAGAGAATGAGTGCACCAGGGCTTCCACCACTGCAAACGTATTTCGGATACATGTGCCACCTTGTGCATCTGGCTTATGTGGGTACTGGGGAATCGAGCCTCGAACCAGGTTCCTTAGGCTTCACAGGCAAGCGCTTAACCGTTAAGCCATCTCCAGCCCCGGGTGTTCTATTCTTGATGCCCCCAGGAAATCAGACACTGGATCCTTGAGGTGGGGAGCTTTCTAGGATGGGCTAGACATGGCTACTGCAAAGGAACTCCAGAAACATGCTCCACTTTGTGCATCTGACTTCATGTGGGTACTGGGGAACTGAACCCAAGCCAATAGGCTTTGCAAACAACTGCCTTTAACTGTTGTTTTTCCAGCCGAAACATTTTTGTTTGCTTGTTTTAAGGAAGGATCTCCCTGTAGCCCAGGCTGTCCTCAAACTCGTAGAGATCCTCCTACCTCAGCCCCTTGAGTACTGGACTAAAGGCATGTGCGCTTCAGAAAAACACCATTTTATTTGCCTACATTCCTTAGTCAAAATTCAGGTGTTAAAAAAAAAAAAAAAAAAAAAAAAAAAAAAAAAAAAAAAAGATTAAAAGCTGGGTGTGGTGGTGCACGCCTTTAATCCCAGCACTTGGAGGCAGAGGTAGGAGGACCACCTTGAGTTCCAGGCCACCCTGAGACTACATAGTAGATTCCAGGTCAGGTCAGCCTGGATTAGAGTGAGACCTTCCTCAAAATAATAACAGTAAAATCCTCTCATACTAAGGTTCTTGTTTGGAAAAACTAGTCCTTTGATTAGGCCACTCCAAGAGAAATCCCACGTATTAATAGCACACCAGTTACTCGGACCAAATCCTTCCACAGCAGCACCTGCCTTAGCATGTGACTAATGGGGAGAAAGCAGATAACCACTGTACCCATCATAGAACCAGCTGAGCACAGCTTGGTTCTTCTGTGTACAACTGGGTCACAGTCAGATTATGAGGGTGAGATTTTTTTTTTTTTTTTTTTTGTTTTTCAAGGTAGGGTCTCACTCTAGCCCAGGCTGACATGGAACTTACTACATAGTCTCACAGCTATCCTCCCACTTTGGCCTTTCAAGTGCCAAGATTAAAGGCATGTGCCACCATGCCCAGTAAAAAAAAAATTTTTTTTTCTTTTTTCAAGGTAGGGTCTCGCTCTAGCCCAGGTTGACCTGGAATTCACTCTGTAGTCTCAGAGTGGCCTCAAACTCATGACACTCCTCCTACCTTTGCCTTCCAAGTGCTGGTATTAAAGGCGTGCACAACCACACTAGGATATTAATTAATTAATTTGCAAGCAGAAAGAGTCAGGGAGAAAAGAGACAGACACAGAGAGAGAATGAATGTACCAGGGCTTCTAGCCACTGCAAAGGAACTTCAGATACATGTGCCACTTTGTGCATCAGGCTGTACATGGGTACTGGAGAATGGAACCTAGGTCATTAGGCTTTGCATACAAGTGCATTAACAGCTGAACAATCTCTCCAGCCCTGGACTGGAGTTTCTGAGGCTGGCTGAACCTTCTTCAAGATGCCATCAACTACCCCACCTTTCTTTCCCTTGATCTGTTCGCTCCCATCACATGCATTAGGGACCTGGGCCCCAAACATCTCCAGAGCTGGGAGGTACAGCCCTGGGCCAGGAAAGCCTCCTCTCTTCCCTTCTCTGCCTCCACAATCCAGCTTGTTTCTCATTGGAAACACAGAAGGGCATCCTGGCTGACACAGATACATGGCCAGCATACCCTGGTACTCTTGTTTCCCAGTAACTCACAGACCAAGGTGTTCTGCAGGGTGTGTGACTCTGACATGCCAAAACCCCCGAACTCCCATGTGGTAAGTTTTGTTAAAAAAAAAAAAAAAAAAAGAAAAAAAGTAAAATAAGCCAGGCATGGTGACATGCCTTTAATCCCAGCACTTGAGAGGCAGAGGCACAAGGTAGGAGGATCACTGTGAGTTTAAGGCCACCTTGAGACTACACAGTGAATTCCAGGTTAGCCTGGGCTACAGGGAGACCCTACCTTGAAAAAAACAAGATAAATAAATAAATAAAACAGTGACTCTTTCCACCTCCCAAAATTCCTGGAATTCCCATCTCCACTGATAAACCCTCACTCATTCTCCAAGATAGAACTTCTGTGTCAGGCATGTGCCCAGCAAAGCCTTACTAGTGTACCCCACCCTCTGTCCCCTACCCTATAGCCAGAGGCTCCCTCCTGTGTCCCCAGCACTCATCCTTCCTGGCATGCTACGGGGCTTGTGAAAAGTAGTTCTTAATGTTCATACCCATATATTAATGCTAGTCTCACTTTTGGTTAGAGAACCTTGTCTTTTCAGATAGCAGTGATCTTGGGATGACTCAGAAGGCACCACAGTGCTGACAAGAAGTGACTGAGGAGTGCTCAGCACTGAAACATCTCTATCACAGCTTCCAAGGCTCAGGGTCCATTGCTGAAGAGGTGGTGGAAAAAATGGAAGAGCCAAAGGAAGGGTAAGACTGCTTACAATGCGCTCTTCCTGGATGGCCTGGATATCCATGACCTCGCAGTGCCTGGCACTACCTACACAGAAGACCAGTATAATAGGAGGAAAAGGATGGTGACATCAAAATAAAAGAGAGACTGATTGAGAGGGGGAAGGGAAATGATGGAGAGCAGAGTTGTGAAGGGGAAAGTGAGGGGGGAAGGAATTATTATGGTTTATTGTCAATAATTATGGAAGTTGTCAATTTAAAAAAAGTAGGAAACTGGGCATGGTGGCGCACACCTTTAATCCCAGCTCTTGGGAGGCAGAGGTAGGAGGATCACTGAGTTCGAGGTCACCCTGAGACTACATAGTGAATTCTGGGTCAGCCTGGGCTAGACTGAGACCCTACCTGAGAAGATGGCTTAGCGGTTAAGGTGCTTACCTGCAAAGTCTAAGGACCCATGTTTGACTCTCCAGATCCCACATTAGCCAGATGCACAAAGGTAAGGCAAGCGCAAGGCCGCACATGCCCATTAGGTGACGCAAGCATCTGGAGTTCAATTACAGTGGATGAGGTCCTGGCGCACCCATTCTCTCTCCCTCGCTCTCAAGTAAATAGCTGGATATGGTCATGGTACACGGCCTTAATCCCAGCACTTGGGAGCCAGAGGTAGGATGGCCATGAGTTTGAGGCTACCCTGAGACTACATAATGAATTCCAGGTCTGCCTGAGCTAGACTGAGACCCTACCTCAAAAAGCAAAACAAAGTAAATAAAGACATGATTAACAAATTTTGTTTCGGAAAGAAAAATTTAATTTTTAATCTTTATTGCTGTGCATAGTGGCTCACACCTTTATTTCACTTATTTAAAAAAATTTTATTAACAACTTCCATGATTGTTGACAATATCCCATGGTATATTTTATTTATTTGAGAGAAAGAGGTAAAGAGAGAATGGGTGCGCCAGGGCCTCCAGCCATTGCAAATGCATTCCAGATGCATGTGTGGGTCCTGGAGAATCAAACCAGGATCCTTTGGCTTTGCAGGCCAGCGCCTTAACCGCTAAGCCATCTCTCCAGCCTCCCCACCCCCTTTTTTTTAAACAAAGGAAATTTTGACACTTGGGCAAGTCTGGTCACTTAAGGGACTGTTAAGTGGCTTTGGAATGCTCGTGGCTCCGGCGAGCTCAGGGCGCCCTCTAGTGTCGACTACGTTGTATCATACCATAAGTAGAAAAGCTTGCCGGTTGTGCTCAAGTACCTTTTGGAAGCTGTCAAATTTTCAGTCATTGTGACCCATTCTGTCAGCCCTATATATTTTCCCAGGCTGACCTGGAATTCACTATGTAGTCTCAGGGTGGCCTCGAACTCACGGTGATCCTCCTACCTCTGCCTCCCAAGTGCTGGGATTAAAGGCGTGCACCACCATGCCCGGCATGGGTGTTTTTTTTTTTTTTTTTTTTTTTTTTTTAAGCAACAGAAAGAACAGAGGTAGAGAGAATGAGTGCACCAGGGTTTCCAGGCACTGCAAACGTATTTCGGATACATGCGCCACCTTGTGCATCTGGCTTATGTGGGTACTGGGGAATCGAGCCTCAAACCAGGGTCCTTAGGCTTCACAGGCAAGCGCTTAACCGTTAAGCCATCTCCAGCCCTGGGTGTTCTATTCTTGATGTCCCCAGGAAATCAGACACTGGATCCTTGAGGGGGGGAGCTTTCTAGGATGGGCTAGACATGGCTACTGCAAAGGAACTCCAGAAACATGCTCCACTTTGTGCATCTGACTTTATGTGGGTACTGGGGAACGGAACCCAAGCCAATAGGCTTTGCAAACAACTGCCTTTAACTGTTGTTTTTCCAGCCGAAACATTTTTGTTTGCTTGTTTTAAGGAAGGATCTCCCTGTAGCCCAGGCTGTCCTCAAACTCGTAGAGATCCTCCTGCCTCAGCCCCTTGAGTACTGGACTAAAGGCATGTGCGCTTCAAAAAAACACCATTTTATTTGCCTACATTTCCTTAGTCAAAATTTCAGGTGTTTAAAAAAAAAAAAATTAAAAGCTGGGTGTGGTGGTGCACGCCTTTAATCCCAGCACTTGGAGGCAGAGGTAGGAGGACCACCTTGAGTTCCAGGCCACCCTGAGACTACATAGTAGATTCCAGGTCAGGTCAGCCTGGATTAGAGTGAGACCTTCCTCAAAATAGTAACTCCAGAGAAAATTCTCCCACAGTAAAATCCTCTCATACTAAGGTTCTTGTTTGGAAAAACTAGTCCTTTGATTAGGCCACTCCAAGAGAAATCCCACGTATTAATAGCACTCCAGTTACTCGGACCAAATCCTTCCACAGCAGCACCTGCCTTAGCATGTGACTAATGGGGAGAAAGCAGATAACCACTGTACCCATCATAGAACCAGCTGAGCACAGCTTGGTTCTTCTGTGTACAACTGGGTCACAGTCAGATTATGAAGGTGAGATTTTTTTTTTTTTTCCCGAGGTAGGGTCTCACTCATGCTCAGGCTGATCTGAAAATGTGGTCTCGAACTCATGGCAATCCTCCTGCCTCTGTCTCCCAAGTGCTGGGATTAAAGGCATGCACCACCATGCCTGGATCTTTCTTTTTTTATTTATTTATTTGAGAGGGACAGAGAGAGAGGGAGAGAGAGAATGGGTGTGCTAGGGCCTCCAGCCACTGCAAACAAACTCCAGACAGATGCACCCCTTGTGCATGTGGCTAACATGGGTCATTGGGAATCAAGTCTTGAACTGGGGTCCTTAGGCTTCACAGGCAAGCACTTAACCGCTAAGCCGCCTCTCCAAGGCCTTTTTCTTTTTTTAAAAATTTGAGAGGATGGGCATGCCAAGGCCTTCAGCCACTGCAAACATGCACATGCACGTTGCTATGGCTTCAGTTGGCCCTGTCCTTCATGGGCTCATGTGTTTGAACTCCTGGTCTCCAGCAGATAGCACTATTTTGAAGGTTGTTTTATTCTGAGGCCAAGCTGGTACCTCACTAGAAGCAGGCGAGAGTCCTGTTCTGGTTCTGGCCTGGTAATCTCCTGGTATAAGGTGTGAGACTCCTCTGCCCTATGCTTCCACGGCAGTAGAAGCTGCTTCACTATGAATTCTCCATCATAACAAACAAATATCTCAGAAAACTTGGGCCAAGGTTTTCCCTGTTTGTGTCATTTCATGGTAACATCAAATATTGGAGGGGCTAGAGAGATGGCTCAGCTGTAAAGCACTTCCTTGTGAAGCCTGCTGACCCAGGGTTCAATTTCCCAGTACCCACATAAAGCCAGATGTACAAAGTGGTACATGCAGTCTTTCTCAGCCCCACACCTCAAAAAAATTAGGTAGGGCTGGCCGGGCATGGTGGTGCACACCTTTAATCCCAGCACAACATTATCTGAAGCCGGGTATGGTGGTGCATGCCTTTAATCCCAGCAATTGGGAGGCAGAGGTAGGAGGATCGCCGTGAGTTTGAGGCCACCCTGAGACTACGTAGTGAATCAAAGGTCAGCCTGAGCTAGATGAGACCCTACCCTCAGAAAACCAGATTGATGATGGGTTCCTAATGCCCCGAGACTGAGCTGGCCCACATGAAGGAGATGCTGGAGCTGTACCAGGCCCTGCTGGAAGGACAGGAAGGGGCCTGAGAGGTACAGTTGAGAAGACACCAACACACCCTAGGAGGAGATGCGTAGGATTCCCAGTGCCCTCCTAACACCAACCCTGGCCCCACCCCAACTTTTCTACAACCAGCCCAGCTTCCCCCAGGAAGCCCAAGACTGGAAGGTATTAGAAACCTATAGCATCTGTAGACCTGGGCCCAACCCCACAGGTCCACTGCCCTCCTAGACACCAAAATGCAGTAAAGGATGGAGACTATAGACCACAAACACATTTGTGTTTCATTTTTAGTTTTGTTAAAAAATTCTGATAAACCAGGAATGGGTTTAGGACTGGTGGTGATGCAAAACGAAGCATGGGTAGGGATAAGGATTGTTGTTGAGGGCAGGTGGCACTAGTGTCCTCTTCTGAAGAGAGACCGCCACATTCCAGAATGGATGTCTCCTCTACCGCGTCTGTTCAACTGAAGAAAAAACACAGTTAGAATACAGTAAGTAGGAAGGTAAAGTTACATACACAAACATGAGTGCATTACTTCATTTGATCAAAGTAAGAGACCGCACAAAGGTCAACAGAGCCACCCAACACAGCACTCAACTTCAGTGAAAGGAAGTCAGCTAGTGTACATCATGCATTGGATGCCCACTACCTACAGAAAGGGATTTAATGATTTAATGTAAGATACTAAGGAATAGCAAGTAGCACTGTTAGGGGAGCCAGGGTCATGAGGCCAACACTCACTGTACGAGGAGATGTCTATCTCATCTGGTAGCTCACTGATGTTGACCTCAAAACGGTCCTGAACATCATTGAGGATCTTGGCATCATTCTCATCTGACACAAAGGTGATGGCCAAACCCTTGGTGCCAAAACGGCCTGCTCTGGCCACCTGGAGAAGATAAGCATTAAGACTGTACAACTCAAGACACCTAGAGGAGACATGCTCTCACACAAGGAAACAGGAGAAGAGAGGAGTGTCCTGGGTGGGGGCTTACTCGGTGCAGGTAGGTGTCTGAATCCTCAGGCATGTCATAGTTGAAGGCAATGTTCACCCGCTCGATGTCCATGCCTCGGCCAAACAGGTTGGTAGCCACAAGAATCCGTCGTTGAAAGTCTTTAAACTGCTGATACCGAGAAAGCCTTTGTGAGAAAGATTAGAAGAATGTTGAGATGCTTTTCTGTGGTCCCTTTCCTTCCTCCCAAGGCCACAAATCCCTTTTCCATGTCCAAACTCACCGCTCCTCCTGAGGCATTCCACGGTGGATGGCAATGGCTGGGAAGTTCTGCTCCACAAGGAGCTGGGCCAGGGCAATGCAGCGCTGCACGGACTTCACAAAGATCACCACCTGGGGGGGGGGGGGGCGTGGCAGATGGGCCATGTAAGCAAGGGTTAAGGTGTGGGAAAGGTTTTCCACTTTTTTTTTTTTTTAGTTTTATATCATCTCAAGGTGGCCTTAAACTCACAGCAACATCCTACCTGCCTCCCAAGTACTGGGATTAAAGGTGTGTGCTACTGTCACACCTGGCTTTCCACTTTTTAAAGCCAGGGCCTCTTGCCCCTGCAATCCAAACTCCAGATGCACATGACTTTGTGCATCTGGCTTTCCATGGGTAATGGGGAAATCAAACCAGGCCAGCAATTTTAGAGCCTCAGCCTCTCTCGCAATGTGGACTGCTGTATTGCAAACTGCCAGACACAATCAACAAGGATGAGGCTTCTTCATGAAGACTTGCTAAAAATTAGAACTAAAGTGTGGCAAGAAAACTGGTGATAATCCCACTCACTGAAAAACCACCCTAAGGGACCCATCCAAATTCCAGAGTCTGTTTTAGTAGAGGCCAGCACAGGTAAACTGGACTGCTTCTCAATCAGAAAATTATCTAAGAGACATAAATATTTTCATCTTACTAAAAATCACCAAGGCTTCCCCCCCTCCCCAGTAGGGTCTTACTGTAGTCCAGACTGATCTGGAATTCACTATGTAGTCTCAGGCTCAACTCAACAATCCTATCTCTGCCTCCTGAGTGCTGGGTACAGCAGGGACTCCTGCCACTGCATATGAACATATGAATCACTTTGCACATCTGGCTTTACATGGGTACTGGAGAATCAAAACCTACACGGTCATGCTTTGAAAGGAAGTATCTTAACCACACTGAACCACCTCTCTAGCCCCTGCGTTTAGAACTTCTCTACCATTTTCCCCTTACCATCTTCATCGCTTCCTCAATAAAAGGCTGGAGACACATGCTCATCCCCTATTGCTCCTTGAACTACTGACCTGGTTGAACTCAAGAACATCTAGAAGGTCAAAGAGCTTGCGGTTCTTCTCGTTGTCCTTCAGTTTCACGTAGTACTGCTGCAATCCATGCAGCGTCAACTTGGTCTCATCATCCACGAAGATCTCCATTGGCTGAGGGGGAGGAAGGGGTAGGGAGCGGGAGGAGGGCAGAGTGGGGGGGTTAAACCTGGGGGGGTGGAGGAAGCTGATCTCCAATGCACCCCATGGGGGGGATGGGGAGGAGAGAGAAGACTGAAAACCCCTCCCCACCATGAAAAACACCCATTTAACTATGGCCCCTTTAACATTAGATTTGATATCCTTCATATCATAGAGTTTAAGGCTGCCCAACTGAAAACTGTCATAGGATAAAGAAACTTTACTAAGTAACAGGGCAGTGAAGCCACCCAATGGCAAAGTGCCATTACCTCAATTGGAGGTGGTGGAGGGAAGCAAGCAAGCAATGGGAGATGGTACTTAAAGGGAGAGTTTGACAGAACACCCTGGGAATAAGGAGACAGTGACAGGGCAACTCTTACAGCAGGAGCAGGGAGGGACAACTAGGAGAGCCACACACGGCAGTAACATGAATGTATCTCATGAGGATGCTGCAACTGACATGGTCAAAATGACATGCTGGAGCATGCCTATATCCCAGCACTCAGGTGGCTGAGGCAGGATTTTTTTTTTTTTTAATTATTAAAAATGTTATTTCAAGAGAAGTAAAAGTTACTCAAGAGGATAAACACCTTGCTTGGTTTCAGACCACTGTAACTGTTTTAGGTGAGATCAGTCTCTGAACTAAAAAAAAATCAAATCACCAAACAGGTTTACAGGAAAACAACAAATGGTCCTAAAACAAACACAGCAGAAGATAGGAATTCACCTTCGAGACTGATATACTTTCTTTTAAACCCATACAACCCTTGAAGGGGAGGAAAGTAACATAAGACGACAAACTGACATAAGGCAGCCCAAAGCCAGACTTTCCTAACTCTCTCCATACTGAGCCGGTTACTCAAGGCCTTGCAAAGTCCCCATGGCCTCCTTCAAACCTAACTCTAGTCCCACCCACAGCCCAAGAGTCATCCTTCCATGGGATGAGCACTGCAGGGAGAAAGAACACTCCACTGCCCACCATGGGCTCCACCCAGTAAGACACTAACACCCATTGTGCTAACACCCACTTGATCACATCCAAGTGGAGCCTCCCAGTTTTACCTTTCCTATAACCATGAAGATTAAAAAAAATTCTTTAAGAAAAAAAAATTTAAAAAGCCACCACCCCATTCAGGATACCCCTCCCCAAACACATATGGGGGAAATGAGGCACAGCACTTTAGGTTCAGGAAAAAAACCGGGAACAGAAAAAGAGGCTGGCTTGGTCCTCAGCGTCCTGGTCAGCTTTCACGTGGCCTCTGCCGCCGCCATCCATCGCTTGTGAGGTCCGCATCCCCCGTCGTACCAGCGCTTCTCTGCTGCCAGCTCACATCAACCGAGGTTCCGATGGGTGCAAGGAAGTATGGGTGGGGAGGAGTAGGGGACTGGGACTGAGGTGCCAAAGGCCCTCACCCCTGGAGATGTGGAACGAGCAGATTCATCGGTGCTGTTTGCTCTTCTTTTGGACATGCCCTGCCATCTGACTGTCCCTCTCTTGCTCTCCTGCCACCGTGAGTTATGAGCTTTGGTGAGCAGAAGGCTCCAGCTGTATGCTTGAAGCCACCTTGAGCGTGTGTGGCAGTAGGGGGTATTGTACAAGACGATGGGTGGGTGGTAGGGCAGAAAATCTTGCCCTCCCCCAAAAGGGAGAAGAGGTTCAAAAATTCTGAGTTAAAAAAAGTGTCGAACACTACCCGATCTCATGTTAACCCGACCAAGTCTTCCGGAGTTTCCCTGGCAAACGCGCAGACCCTAATGCTAGCTGTCTCTGCCTCTGTGTTTCTTTCTCTTCAAGGAGCCATCACTCCCAGACGGGCTCAGGCCCACTTCTTGGTGCTTGAAGGACAAGGGAGTCTGGAGGAAGAGGGCGAGGAAGGGGAGGAGGCAGCGGGCAGGGAGTGGAGGGAGAGAAGGTAGAAGGGTATTTACATCTTGCATGAACTTGCGGCAGACTGGCCGGATCTCTTTGCTCAAGGTAGCACTGAACATCATGACCTGCTTCTCATGGGGGGTCATGCGAAAAATTTCCTGGACATCCCGACGCATGTCTAGAAGAACAAAAATTACAGAAGAAAATGAACACCTGTGTTTTCAACTAACATTGAAGGTAGGGGAGATGGCTCACCAGTTAAAGGTGCTTACTTGCAAAGCCTGCTGGCCCACGGTGCAATTCCTCAGTACCCACATAAGGCCAGACACACCAAGTGGTACACATGCCTGGAGTTCGTTTGCAGTAGGAAAATACCATAGCCAGCTCATTCTCACACTCAATTCATTCTTACTCTCAAATAAAACACTACTTTCTAATGGAAATGGGTAAGAAGCCATCCCAGGGCTGAAGAGATGGCTTGAGTTTGATCCCTAGAACCCACAGCAACAGCTAGGCATGGCCACACATTATCTGCAATCCAATCTTGTAGGGGAACAGAGACCAGAAAATTGCTGGGGCTCATGAAAAATGGCAAATACTGAGATCAATAAGACATTATTACTCTGGCTCAATAGGCAATGGAGGACACCTACTCGGTCCCATCCCTGCAGGCAAGTACACTCTGCCACAGTGAAGCACATATGATGTAGCATGGGCAAATATACATGTGTATATACCACACACATCATATCCACAAAAAAGGTAGTTACTCCAAGAGGCCGGGTGTGGTGGTACACATCTTTAATCCCAGCACTTGGGAGGCAGAGGTAGGAGGATCGCCATGAATTTGAGGGCATCCTGAGACTACATATAGTGAATTCCAGGTCAGCCTGGGCTAGAGTGAGACCCTACCTCAAAGAACCAAAATCAAAAAACAAATAGAACTATAGAAATGGCCCAGCAGTTAAAGGCACTTGCTAGCTAAGCCTGCCAACCCATTGCAGCAGCAAAAGTCTGGTCCATGGGCAGGCCAGTGGCACAAAAATAAACATTAGATTAGACTTGGAGTCAGGTCTCGGCTCCATGGTTTAGATAAGAAATACAACAGCAATCTATAAAATAGGCACAAAGCCCACCAGGGGCTCTCCAGGATAAAACCTTTTAAAATCAGACTCTTTTCCCAACTGTTCTACCCAAGCCACAGACTACAAATCCTGAGCAACAGTATACTGTACATTTCAGATGACAGTTCAACAGCCAAACATCATTTGGTATGACAAATGCTGCACTAGGGTGCCAGAGGACACAGGGTGGGGACAGCGACAGAGTGTGTCACTCTCAAAGATAAAGAGCATAGGTTATAGAGAGGAAGAACATCAAAGCACTGAAGGGTACAACTCAGGGACACCGTGTGACCCAGGGACCTCAGAGCCATCAGTCATGGGTGATAGATAAGAGTCGTCCTTGCACTCAAGTGCTCCTCTATCAAATAAGCATCATTTGGCTCCAAAAGGCAACTTCCCAAACCACTAGAGCTCATCTCAAGCCCTGCCACTCACCGAGCTGTTCAAGCATCTTGTCGCATTCGTCCAAGATAAAGTGTTTAATGTGTTTGAGGTTGAGGCTCTTATTTCGAGCCAGGGCTAGGATGCGACCAGGAGTCCCCACGACGATATGCGGGCAGTTCTTCTTCAGCACCTCTTCATCCTTCTTGATAGACAGACCACCAAAAAACACGGCAACCTGCACAGCAAGGGAAAAGTCTCACAAGAAAGAAAAAAGAAACTCTGACCCTGCCACCCAGTCCCCATTCTTCCAGTTTGAGCTAAACTGACCGTTCAGACTTCTAAGAAAAAAAAACCTTTCACTTAAGCAGGGCTTAGTGGCCCACACCTTTAATCCCAGCACTCGTGAGGGAGGCAAAGGCAGGAGGATCACAGTGAGTTTGAGGCCACCCTGAGACTAACAAACTGAATTCTATGTCAGCCTACACTACCTCAAAATAAAATGAGACTACAAGTGTCACGTTCTACAAAAAGCTCACCACTCAAGCTTCCTAACTGGCACATAAGCCCCACACAATTACTGACTTCAGTGAACAAACTTGGAAGTACCTATTCAAACCACAAGGCGAATCGTTGTTGGGATCTGGGCCTTAGTATCATTATCAAAGATCATCCGAAACTGCTTTCTAGTTTTAAGCAGGATAGGAATAATCAAGGAATCAGATGGCACAACCCAAATTCTGGGGTAAATTTTACCCCCATGGTAAACCTTTAGGTCACTGAGGGGAAAACAAGGTTTGAGGTAAAGTAAAACACATACCATTACCTATGAAGTATTCTTGCCCTGAATGCTTTAGCTCCAATCAGTTAAGCTTTCAAATACAATTTC
Organism: Dipus sagitta; assembly: GCA_036346955.1. NCBI lineage: Eukaryota > Metazoa > Chordata > Mammalia > Rodentia > Dipodidae > Dipus > Dipus sagitta. Next base: position 128,343,688 of record CM070779.1, on the reverse strand, counting down.
AGTTTAATGTCAAGAACAAGCTAAACCTAAGAATAATCCATAGGGAACATATCTGTCCTCTCCACTAAAGTCAAATAAAGAAAAGCAGTTCTGGGCTGGAGAGATGGCGCAGAGGTTAAGCGCCTGCCTATGAAGCCTAAGGACCCGGTTCGAGGCTCAATTCCCCAGGACCCACGTTAGCCAGATGCACAAGGAGGTGCACACATCTGGAGTTTGTTTTCAGTGGCTAGAGGCCCTGGCATGCCCATTCTCTATCACTCTCAAATAAATAAACAAAAGAAAAGCAGTTCTTTTTTTCTTTCATTTTTCAAGGTAGCTCTTGCCTTGGCTCAGAATGGCCTGGAACTCAGTGATCCTGTTACCCCTGGCAGCCCCCATTAAAGATGTGTGTCAAGCCCACCTGACAATTACTGTTTTATGATTGTATAGCTAGAAGGTTCATTTTGGAGAAAGGCTTTGCTACGCTGCCAGGCTGACGGTTAACTTTTTTTTTTTTTTTTTTTGGTTTTTCAAGGTAGGGTTTCACTCTAGGTGAGGCTGACCTGGAATTCACTATGGAGTCTCAGGGTGGCCTCGAACTCACGGCGATCCTCCTACCTCTGCCTCCCGAGTGCTGGGATTAAAGGCGTGCGCCACCACGCCCGGCTTCGGTTAACTCTTGAGCTTAAGTAATTCATACGCCTTAGTCTACAAACTAGCTGGGATTATAGGTGCACGCCATCATACTCATTCTCATACCTTTTCCAGCCACTACAAACTGACTCTAGATGCATGTACCACCTTGTGCATCTGGCTTACGTGGGTCCTGGGGAATCAAACCAAGGGCCTTTTGCTTTGCAGGCAAGCGCCTTAACCACTAAGCCATCTCTCCAGCCCAGGAGCTCACTTTTTAAAGATTGTATTATTTTGGGGCTGGAGAGAATGGCTTAGTGGTTAAGGTGCTTGCCCATGAAGCCTAAGGATCCCAGATTTAGTTCCCCATGACCCATGTAAGCCAGATGCACAAAATGATACATGTGTCTAGAGGACCTGTTGCTCACATTCTCTCCTGGGGTGGCCTCGAACTCAGTGATACTCTTACCTCTACCTCCTGGTATTAAAGGCACACACCATCACACTCAATTATTTTTTGTTTTGTTGACAGGATTCCACTCTATCCCAGGCTGACTTTAACTCAGTGACCCTCCTACCTCACAGCCTTTCTAGTGCTGAGATCCAAGGTGTTCGCCACCATATCAGCTTCATATTTTAAAATAAACTAGGTAAAACTGTATGGCTAACTCAGCAGAAGTACACAGCAGGTAAGTGCATTACACAAACACTACCTTCAGCGCATAAAGAATGAATTGCCAGGTATACTGACGCACACTTAATTTTTATTTTTATTTATGTGAGAGAAAGAGACAGAGCGTGAGGGAGAAAAAGAATATGGGTGTGCCAGGGCCTCCAACCACTGCAAACAAACTCTAAGCGCATGTGCCACCTTGTGCATTTGGCTTACATGGGTCCTAGGGAATTGAATCTGGGTCCTTTGGCTTTGCAGGCAAGCCCCTTTAACCACTAAGAGATCTCTCCAGCCTTGCACATTTTTAATCACAGCACTGGGGAGGCAGCAAGAGAATCACCACGGGACTGCACAGTGAGTTCCAGGTCAGCCTGGGCTAGAGTAAGACCATACTTAAAAATAATTAAAGAAAATTTCAAAATGCTAGGAAGAAAAAAGTATAAATAAGCTAAATGCTTAAGTGGCTCACAAGTTTTCAAAATTTGACAAATTATGAAAACTGCAATACTTGCTTATTATTGTTTACACTGAAGCATTAGAACTTAGGGGGAAAAAAACTCCCTCTTTCAAATAAAAAGGGCTGGAGAAATTCCTCAATGGCTAGAGGCACTTGCTTGAAAAGTCTAACTGCCTAGGTTCGACTCCCCAGTGGCTGTAGTTTGTTTGCAGTGGCTAGAGGCCCTGGCATAACTATTCTCTCCTTAGGCCTCACAGGCAAGCACTTAACTGCTAAGCCATCTCTCCAGCCCCCTGCCTTCCTCTCTTTCAAATAAATAACTATATATGTGTGTGTGCTTCCCCAGTGCTGGGATTAAGTGCGTGTGCCACCATGCCCGGCTAAGTATATTTCTAAAAGAAATCTAAGCTGGTCATAGTGACGTACACCTTTAATCCCAGCACTTGGGAGGGAGAAGTAGGAGTACATTGAGTTTGAGGCCACCCTGAGACTATACAGTGAATTCTAGGTCACCCAGAGCTAGAGTGAGACCCTACCTCAAAAAACCAAAAATAAATAAATTTTTTAAAAAAGGATGAAAGCCTTTAATTCCAGCACTGGAATAAGATAAGATAGGAAGTTCCAGGCCAGCCTGAGCTATAGTAAGACCCTTCCTCAAAACCAAACAAACCCTCAAAATCAACAAACTACCCTGGAGCTGTTTGAGCCCAATCATGAATTCTCATGAAAACACTCTATTAAACCAAGCAAATTAAAGCTCTCCCCAAACTAAAATACAACAAGCATCTCTGAGTGAGCAAGAGCAAATTCAGAAGAGTCCTGCATTGCAGTAATATCTCTCCTGCACCCTTGATCTACAGGGTGCACACACACTGAGGTGCTACAGGAACACCTGGACATCACGGTAGACCCTCAAGTTTCTGGTGCCTTCAACTAACTACCCCCACAGCCTTCTCAAGCTTTTTTTAAAAACCAGGACTTACCTTGACATTCGGCATGTATTTTGAGAAGCGCTCATATTCCTTGCTGATCTGAAAAGCCAACTCCCTAGTGTGACACATTACCAGCACAGACACCTTGGAAGGGAAGTAGATGAAGATAAACATGTAAATATGGCCCCCTTGTGATCCCCTCTAGGGAATATCTGCCAGATGACAAATGACTTCCATTCTAAGAATCAATCATTAAGCCAGGGCTTACTATTGAACATCCCTCCACCCCCAAGGAAGACAGAAGCCAGAGTAACAAGCACTCCTGGCTTGGAAAGCCACACCTCCCAGCCATCTCCCCAAACATACCTGCCCAGTAATTGGCTCCAGCTGTTGCAACGTAGCTAAGACAAACACTGCTGTCTTTCCCATGCCTGACTTTGCCTGGCACAGGACATCCATTCCCAGAATGGCCTGAGGGATGCATTCATGCTGGACTAAAAGAAGGTAAATTACACTTCAGTCGCCAGGTGACTTTTACTATGCCAAACTCTTCTTCCAGTCAACCCTCCAGGTTTTATTTACCTGGCTCTCACCAATTTTCAGACCCTTTCTATCCCTCTGCCCGCTTAATCACATTTATCCTCATATCAGAGCCTCCTGGTTCCCTCTGGTTTTTGCTTCCTCCAGGCGCAGGCCTCCCCAGTGTTGCTAGAGCCCTCCTGCACCTACCAACAGCTCACCTCCAGTGCTCCTGGCTCTGTCCTTAATTTTCCTTAAACTGTAACAATCCATGACATTTGAATGCCTGCCACAGCCCATTTCTCTGCTACATAGGTTGTGTTTTTGGGTCACGTAACCCTGCAACCTTGAACAAAATGAAGGACTTGGTACCTGACTCAGAAGCCAAAACTTCAAAAACTCAAAATTAAAATAATTAAAAATGAGCCATCAAGAGGTGGCAGGCAAAAAGGATAGAATGGTGGTCTTCTCCCAGTCCTCATCACTAGCACTCTTGTGCCGCCAGAGACAGACCTATACAAGCCTCTTTTGTTAGGGTTTTTGCTACTTGTTGCACGTCTATCCTAAATATCAATTTTGTCACCCAAGTGAATGACAGACACACCCTTTTCTTATACCTACACCTAAAGTACCTAACAAGGTCTCTATGCCCAACAGAAACTTACCTTCCGATGGATGCTCAAAGCCACAGTCAACAATGGCCCGGAGCAACTCTGGCTTGAGCAGGAAATCTCGAAAGCCAGAGCTGTGGATGGAGACGTAGGAGCCTTTGACATCTTTCTTGGCAGGGGCTTCAGCCCCATCTCCCCCAGCTGCCGTCTCTACGTCATCATCTTCATAGTCCAAGAGCTCATTGTCCACATCATTCTCCGCCATAACTGGGCCGGCAGGGGGAGAAGGGGAGGTGTCTCGGAAGGAGTGCTTCCAGAATAGTGAAAACGACAGAGAAAGAGAGGGGCTTGAAGAACAGCAAAGGAAAAGGCAGTTTCTGATAGAAGAGCTGGCGTGGGGGGAGAGAGACAAAAACATCAGCCATGATCAGACTTTGACCACTTTCCCATCCCCACACTGATCATACTGTCCCTAAACTGAACCTTTACCTCTAAAGATAAGTAACAAAGATACACAAGGTAACATGAACAGCAAGTAGAAAATCTCGGGGACAAGATTTAGGTTCACACCAGCAGAAACCAAGTAGTCTGTGGCCAGAACAGCAAGATTAAAAAAGTGAGTACTGCTAACGACACCAGGAGGGGAAAGACGGAGATGACAAGATGAACAAAGTCCTGAAAAATCCTCAAAGGAAGACTGTGCTTTCCCTATCATCTCAGCGTTGATCCCTAACAGCAGCCATCAGTCAAGGGTGATAGATAAAGGTCAGCACTGCGCAAAGCGCTCACTTCTGAAAATATAAACATCATGTGGCTGCTCATCACCTTTCGCAGGCCCCGAGCCTCCCCTTCTCGCCCTTCCTCCACTAGTCAAGAAACACCTGTAATCCCAATTCTGGGGAGGCGGAGGCAGGCGGGAAAAGTTAGGCCTATGTAATTAATATTGGTGCATGCGTAAAGAAAATGACTTCATCACCCCTCCCCCACGAAACGTGTTTGGGTATATGATTAAGTGGTGGACTGCTTGCCTAGCACTCAGGAGGCCCTTGATTTGGCCTAACGCTGCAAGAAATAATATTAAAAACCACAATTAAAAAATAACAATTGCCAGGCGTGGTGGCGCACACCTTTAATCCCAGCACTCAGGAGGCAGAGGTAGGAGGATCACCGAGAGTTCGAGGCCACCCTGAGACTACATAGTGAATTCCTGGTCAATCTGGGCTACAGTGAGACCCTACCTCGAAAAAATAAATAAAAATTGAGGATAACGGAAACCCCAATTCAGCTTACCAACATTTACCAAATGGTCTCACAACACGACTGCACTACGCACTACTCAGGTAAGACACCAAGTTCAAGTGGGCCCTACGGCAAGCCGGCTTACCAGGCCGAGAGATGGATGCAAGAGAAAAGCCCCGCCCTCCACCAGTCTCAGGACCGGGGCACACCTAGAGCCACCTCTCGCCGCTGCGGCCTCCAAGAACCACGAGTAAAGAGAATACAATGGCGGCCGAGGCCACCATCTTGGACTAGCCCGCCCGGCCCCCCTTGTTTCCCTGCCTCGCCCCGAGATTTGCTCTCCAAAGGGATGAAAGCAAGGGAAATAATTACCTAACGAGGCCTTACCAACCAGCCCGCCGCCTGAGGAAGGGGTATCAGCAATTCACAGGGACAGGATGGGCGAAAGGAAGGGTAGATGGAGGCGGATGGTAATGAAGGCCAAAGCTTACCTGAGCAAGAGAAGCGTGTATGGCGGCAGCGACAGGGACGAGGGAGGGAAACTGCCTTCACTTCCGGTTCCAGGCTCTCTACCCTAGGCTTCCCACCTTCGCAACCGCCAGAGCGCAAGCGCAGTATGCCAGAAAAAGGACCTGCGGCAGATCTGTAGTCCCGCGCGCTTCTGAGTTGTCTGTGAAAATTGCCTGTCCAGAAAAAGAAAAGTTAAAACCATTTCTAATTCCGCTGCTGCTGCCAGTCACAAAAGATATGAGTGGAACTAAAATCTCTTCCTGTAGCTTTTTCGGGGGTTTTCTACTCCTCTAGAACTCAACCTTCAGGGTTTTTTCATAAAGGCCTTTCCTCTGGGCAGCCCCCCGTGGACGCCAGAGGAACGCGCGTGGCAATGGGGTAGGCGGGCTACGAGTTCTCACGGGGTCCTTGCCCCGGTAGTCAAGGTGACCTGAGGGCTGCTGAGCTTGCGGTGTCAAGGTTTCAGCTGGGGAGCCGCGGAGGGCTCAGGAGCCAGGCTGCTGAGTTGTGCTGAGGGCGGTCCTGACCGCACCCTTTAGAGAGAATGAGGGTTATTTGACCAAAATGATGTTGGCTAATGTAGCAAGTGTGCCCTTAAGGACTGCGAGTCAGGAATAATGTTCTGAATGCACCATGGCAGACGGGGCTTCGATTCTGCCCAAGTGTTCAAAACAAATAGCCCGAGGGCTATGCAGCTTTCTGTAATTACTGTTAACTGGAGCAGAACGTTCTTAGTCCTGTCTCCAACAGCCCCATTGTTCAGCCTGGATATTTTTCTCCCCTGAATGAAAGATTTGACAACCCTTTCTCTGAGATGCTACACAAGTCATCTGTGATGTCTTTTTTTAAAAAAATATATATAATTTATTTGAAAGAGAGAAAGAGGCAGAGAGAGGGAGAGAATGGGCGTGCTAGGGTTTCCAGCCACTGCAAACGAACTCCAGATGCATGCGCCACCTTGTGCATCTAGTTTACGTGGGTCCTGGAGAGTCGAACCGGGATCCTTTGGCTTTGCAGGCAAACGCCTATTTGATAGAGAGAGAATGGGCACGCCAGGGCCTCTGCCACTGCAAATGAATTCCAGATGCATGATACCACTTTGTGCATCTGGCTTTACGTGGGTACTGGAGAATTGAATCGGGGCCATCTGGCATTGCAAACAAGCGCCTTTAACCGCTGAGCCATCTCTTCAGTCCCCAGATGTGTGTGATGACTTGTTGCTTAATAAAAATGAGAACAGGGCTGGAGAGATGACTCAGCGGTTAAGGCACTTGCCTGCAAAGCCAAATGACCCCAGTTTGATTCCCCAGGACCCAAATAAGCCAAATGCACAAGGTGGTGCACACATCTGGAGTTCATTTGCAGTGGCTGGAGACCCTGGTGTACCCATTCTTTCTCTATCTCAAATAAATAAATATAATAAATACTTAAACGCGGCTGGAGAAGAGCCGGGTGTGGTGGCGCACGCCTTTAATCCCAGCACTGGGAAGGCAGAGGTAGGAGGATTGCCATGAGTTTGAGGCCACCCTGCGACTACATAGTGAATTATTCCAGGTCAGCCTGGGCTAGAGTGAAACCCTACCTCGAAAAAAAAAAAAAAAAAAGAAGAAGAAGCGCTTGGAGAGATAGCTTAGCGATTAAGGCATTTTCCTGTGAAGCCTAAGAACCCAGGTTCAATTCGCACCGCCCCCTCAAATAAATAAAAATAAAATATATTTTTAAAAATGAGAACAAGTGTTTGGAACTTCCTCTGTAATACACTTAACAATAAGAAGCACGTACCATTATTACCAATCAGCTGGCTGAGTCTTTTGACTAATCAGCTGGGAACCATGGGTGGGCAAGAAGCTCTTCCAAGTGCTGGTCTTGGGTAGCTTTTGTATCTCGCGGTGAACAGCAGGCAGGGATTACAGCGGCAAGAGGCTCCCTCTAGTGTTAGCATTCTCATTCAGGGCTCAAACCCCTAACTCTGAGGGCGTTTTAGCTCTTGTGTAGATAGGTCTAGGAAGTGGGGGGTTCCTCTTCGGCCCTTCATAATTGTGTTACAGCTCCCCGTATCCGGAGTCTCAGGCCCCTGTCCTTAAAGACTTGATGGCTCCCTGAAACTCTCCTAGTGTCCAGGGCCTGCGATTTCTTGTCTCTGGCTGTTTACAACTCTCCAATCCCACCACCCTTATTCTTGGGCCACTGTCTCTACTGTTTCTTAATTCCTTTTGATACCAGCTCAGCCCTCTGTACTAAAAGGTCACAGAAGGGACTGGAGAGATGGCTCAATAGTTAAAGGCGCTTGCTTGCAAAGCCTGCCAGCCCACTTCAATTCCCCAGCCACCCACATAAACCTGGATAGGAGAAACCCTGGCACACAAGTGCACACACATATAAATAAATTTTAAAAATTAGCTGAGCTCGCTGGAGAGATGGCTTAGTGGTTAAGGCGCTTGCTTACAAAGCCAAGGGACCCAGGTTTGAATACCTAAGACCCTCGTAAGGCAGGTGCATAATGTGACACATGCGTCTGGTTCGTTTGTAGAAGCTGAAGGCCCTGGCGCATCCATTCTGTCTCTCTCTCTCTACCTGCCTCTCTCAAATAAATAAATAAATAAAATATATTTTTTAAAAAGTTAGCTGGACGTGGTGGTGCACGCCTTTAATCCCACCACTTGGGAGGCAGAGGTAGGAGGATCACCATGAGTTTGAAGCCACCCTGAGACTACATAGTGAGTTTCAGGTCAGCCTGGGCTACAGCAAGACCCTACCTCAAAAGAACAAAAATAAAAGGTCAGAGAAGATCCTTCAAAAGAAGTCTTTTTTTTTTTTGTCTTTTTGTTTTGTTTTTCGAGGTAGGGTCTCACTCTAGCCCAGGTTGACCTGGTATTCACTGTGTAGTCTCAGGGTGGCCTCAAACTCTTGGCAGTCCTCCTACCTCAGTGTGCTGAGATTAAAGGCAAGCGCCACCATGCCTGGCTGGCTCATCTAGAGCATAAATTCTATAAAGAAGTTTGTAGCCGGGCGTGGTGGTACACGCCTTTAATCCCAGCAGTCGGGAGGCAGAGGTTGAAGGATCGCTGTGAGTTCAAGGCCACCCTGAGACTCCACAATGAATTCCAGGTCAGCCTGGGCCAGAGTGAGACCCTACTTGAAAAACTAAAAAAAAAAAAAAAGAAGCTTGTGACAGCAAAAAGTCTGGTGTCAACTGAAGGCTTAATAGCCTTCCCTGAAAACTAGAGGGAACTAAAGAGTTAATAACTATCCCTAAAACTAGCAGCCAATAACGAAGCACAGATAGAGCCAGGTGTGGTGGTGCACACCTTTAATCCCAGAACTCAGGAGACAGAGGTAGGAGGATCGCCATGAGTTCAAGGCCACCCTGAGACTACATAGTGAATTTCAGGTCAGCTTGGGCTAGAGTGAGACCCTACCTAAAAAAATAATAAAATAAAAAATAATAAAATAAAAAATAAGCCGGGCGTGGTGGCGCACGCCTTTAATCCCAGCACTCAGGAGGCAGAGGTAGGAGGATCGCCATGAGTTTGAGGCCATCCTGAGTCTACATAGTGAATTCCAGGTCAGCCTGGGCTAGAGTGAGACCCTACCTCAAACCCCACCCCAAAAAAAAAGTCACAAAGGAATTGGGTCTCACCTTCCCTGATTGATGTATTCCCCTAAAGCTCAGATGGCCTTAAAGGACCATCTGGGCATCCTCCCTTAAACAATCCTGGCTGAAGAAGCTTATTCTGAACAAAGACATAAACAGCTACAGTTTTCTTATCAACTGCACCTGGTAACGTCTGTTGCTTAGGATCCTCCTTATAAATTTGAATCTCAGCCTGGCTCAGTGCTTCAGCCTTCGTCTGTAGGAAGGTTGCTGCCCCTCGCTGTTTCTCTCAATAGTCTGTCTGTAGAGATCAAGTCCGGTGTTCTCTTTTGCTTTTCTTACACTTTCCTTACACCAACAGAAATGGCCCTGGCTGAGGCTGCACCTTCAGTAGCCAGAGCAATCAGCTGTGGTGACTGTGTGCTTTTCTCAAGACGTGTGGAATGTTCAAAATGGCCAGGTTGGCAAAAGCATGGCCAACACAGGAAGGGAGAGTCCAACAGCTGCTAAGTAGGGCGTCAAATTGCCCCATACCCCCAACTTTATAATAAAAAGGAACTTACCTTTAACAATAATAGTGATCTTTACAGATTTTATTTGCAAGCAGAGAGAGGAGGGAGGAAGGGAGAGAGAGAGAGAGAATGGGTGCACCAGAGCCTCTTGCTGCTACAAACAAACTCTAGATGCATGTACCACTTTGCACCACTCTGTGCATCTGGTTTTATGTGGGTACTGGGGACTCAAACTTGAGTCATGAAGACTTTGCTAGAAAGTGCCTCTAGCCCCTGCGCAATCTCTTTTAGCCCATGATCTTAAAATTTATTTTTTTCAATATTTTATTTATTTATTTGAAAGAGAAAGAAGGAGGGAGGGAGAGAGAGAGAATAGGCACACAAGGGTCATCAGCCACTGTAAATGAACTCGAGACAAATGTGCCACCTTGTGCATCTGGCCCATGTGGGTCCTGGAGAATTAAACCTGGGTCCTTTGGATTTGCAGGCTAGTGCCTTAACCGCTAAGCCATCTCTCCACCCCGATTTTTTTTTTTTTAAAGTAGGGTCTAGCTCTAGCCCAAGCTGACCTGGAACTCACTATATATTTTCAGGGTGGCCTTGAACTCACAGCAATCCTCCCACCTGTGCCTCCAGAGTGCTGGGATCAAAGGTGTGCGCCACCACACCCAGCAGATTCAAGAGTTTTATTAAAGGTCTTGGATTTCCAGTCACCTAGCTGGAGCCGGGATCACTGGGCAGATCCTGGGGTCCAGCCCTACGGTATTTGTTCCTCATGCACTGGCGTGTGCTGCTGCTGGTTGCTTTTTTCTCTGTGGATCTGCGAAAGGGGATCAGCTTCTCCTGCCATTATGGAACTTCCCCTGGATCTGTAGCCTTCAATAAACTCCATTTCTTCTATAAACTGTGTCTGGTCTGAAGGTCCATCCCAGCAACATGAAGCTGACTGTGACAACTATGTGCCTTCAGGCTGGCCTCGAACTCACAGCAATCTTCCTGCCTCTGCCTCCCAAGTGCTGGGACTAAAGGTGTGTGCCACACCTGGCTTTTAAAAAATATTTATTATTTATTTATTTATTTATTTATTTATTTATTTGAGAGAGAGAGAGAAAGAAAGCGAAAATGGGTGCACCAGGTCTTCCAGCCACTGCAAATGAACTCCAGATGCATGTGCCACCTTGTGCATCTGGCTTACATGGGTCCTGGGGAATTGAATCTGAGTCCTTTGGCTTTGCAGGCAAGTGCTTTAAGCACTACCCAATCTCTTGATTTTAACTGTACTTTAGCAATGCTTCAAACCTGCCCGGTGGCCCAGGGAAAGGTAGGTCCCCCTTATCTGTTTCACCACTGTTCCTTTCTTTGTCTTATAGCCCAGGCTGTTCTCACACTCTCAGTCCTCCCACCTCCACCTTTGAGTGCTGGGATTCAAGGCACTGGCCATCACACCCAGCTCCACTATTCCTATAGATGTTAACAAATACTAAAGCAACATGCCCAAAGCAGTACAGCTACTAAGGTGACAGCAAGCACTCCTAGTCCGACAAAATCCTAACTCCCTGCTTCAGAAAGCTAGTTAAGGGCTGCAGACATGGCTTAGTGGTTAAGGAACTCGCTGGCGAAGCCTAAGGACCCAGGTTTGATGCCCTAGCATCCACATAAACCAGATGCACATGGTGACACATGTGTCTGGAGTTCATTTGCAGTGGCTGAAGGCTCTTTGTCTCTCTCCTCTTTGACTGCTTGCAAATAAATAAATTAAAAAATATTTTTAAAAAACACAATTGTGGGCTGGAGAGATGGCTTAGCGGTTAAGCGCTTGCCTGTGAAGACTAAGGACCCCGGTTCGAGGCTCGATTCCCCAGGACCCACATTAGCCAGATGCACAAGAGGGCGCACGCGTCTGGAGTTTGTTTCCAGTAGCTGGAAGCCCTGGCACGCCCATTCTCTTTCTCTCTCTCTCTCTTTCTGCCTCCTTCTTTCTCCCTGTTGCTCTCAAATAAATAAATTAAAATAAACAAAAAATTAAAAAAAAACCACAATTGTTCTTACAGTCCAGCTGTTTCTTACAGTTGCCATGTGTAATCCTTAAGTCACCAAATGAGGAGCCATACATGTTCCCTGTCTGAGAGAAACCAGAGAGTACTGTTTGCTTTTTTCCCCCTAACTAGCTTCAAAGGACATCTTTTGCAATGTTTGGAAATTATGTGAATGCAGAACTCTCAAAAGTGACTGAAGGGAAGAGGCAAAAGGAGGATGTTGCTTGGCGTGGTGGCGCACGCCTCTAATCCCAATACTCAGGAGGCAGAGGTAGGAGGATCCACGTGAGGGTTCAAGGCCAACCTGGGACTACAGAGTGAGGGTTCCAGGTCAGTCTGAGGTAGAATGGGACCCTACCTTGAACAAACAAAAACAAAATAAAAAAAAACAAGGAGGATGCTTCCACTCACCCACTGATTGTTCCATCATTATTTTATTGATTTTTTTTTGTTTTTTGTACAAAGGGAAAGCAAGGCAGAGAGGATAGAGAAAGGCAGGCCATGCATATGGAAGCCACAGCATCACTTCAGAACTCAGTGAGCAGCGAGCATCTGGTAGGTCCTTGGGAAAACAGAAAATGTGCAAAGAGAAAGGCTAACTTATGAGAGACAAAAAGAGAAGCTAAGAGAAGTGATATAACATGGGGGGGGGGCAAATGAAATCAACATTTCATCTTTTCAGGGATCATAATGTGTCTGGGGAAAGAAAGATGGAGAAAACAAGTTCTTCAGGGACTCACTAAGGTCACAATGAATAGAACTAAAGAGCCATTTGCCAAAGTCACGGAACATAGTACTTGGGCCTTGGCAGGTGAGCAGAAGGTAGTTATAGTATTATGGAGTTGCTATTTACTGAATTAACACTATAACCTGCTGGGAGCACAGACTGATTCCCTGTCAACCACCGTAACCTCAGCAGGAAAGTAGCGTCATCATTCTAGCTCTGCAGAGGAGCACGCTGAGGGCTCCAGGTTAAGGAGTTTGTCCCGGATGCATGCCAGCAAGGGACAGGGTTAGGAGAGGGATTCACATTTTCCAGGCTCTGAGACCAGGGTGCTTCCCACACCCTATGTCCCTGTGTTACAAATTTTACAGAAGGGTTGGGAGAGGATGACATGGACATCTAGGTTCTGGTGATTGTTAAAGAACACAGAGATTCAGGTTTAAACAGAAGATTTCTAAAAGTCTCACAGAAGAATGTTGGATCCTGCCTCTAAAATTCCTGAATTTTTCTTTTTCTTTTCTTTTCTTTTTTGGTTTTTCGAGGTGGAGTTTCACTCTAGCTCAGGCCGACCTGGAATTCACTATGTAGTCTCAAGGTGGCCTTGAACTCACCGTGATCCTCCTACCTCTGCCTCCCAAGTGCTGGGATTAAAGGCATGCACCACCACGCCTGGCCATAATTTGCCTTTCTTTTTTCCTTTTTTTCTTTTTTTTTTTTGGTGGTGGTATTGGGGATGAAACCCAGGGCTTCATGCATGCTGGGAAAGGAAAACAAGGGAAGCACTTTTGAGATTTCTTTGTAGAAGGGCCTGGCAGGGGAAGTCAGTTCCTATGGTGGGTCTTCCACAGCAATCCTAGGCCGTGATCCGGTAGTTAGGATGAACCTGGGGCCTGACGTCGCAGACCATGCCAAGAAGCTGGGCCAGGACGCGCTCCCGATTCCTCTGCTGGGAGCTCTGCATGCCCTGCACCTGGCGCCTCGTAGCCTGCTCCACTTCAGCAGACAGGTTTCCCTGAGAGCCCATGGCCTGAGGGGTGGGGAAAGGAGTGCAGAAGAGAAAGGGGGGGGGAGCAGAAATAGAAAAAGAAAGACCCCAGCATGTGGAGGGAAAGATCTTCAGCAAGGCCAGGAAGAAAAAAAAAACCTTTTCAAATCCCATATATCCGGATAGCAAAGAGATCAACATAATCCCGTTCTCTAAAACCTGGCATGCAACCTCATCCTAAAAGAGACTGTAAACTCCCCATGTCACCACCCTGACCATAACACTGCCCCCACCCTGATGTTACCAGACTGCGCACAGTCTATGGAGACTGCCCCCACAAGCTGTCCATCCCCTCCAAATCCCCAGTCCCTGGCAAAGCTTTATGAATTGAATGTTGTAGCCCTTGTCAGCCTCCCCCCAGGACTCTACCACCTCAGTTTCTGGTTGAGTCACCTGGATACACCTCACTACCTGTCTATGCACACCACCATCTTGCACCGCTGGGAGCCCCTCTTCCCCTCCACTCACCGCCTGCTGCTTGCTCTGGAACTCCTGCTCCCTCTCCCTGCGGTACTGCTCCACCTCCGTCTGTGCCTCCTCTTTAGCCTGCTTCAGCCTCCGAGCCTTCCCTGGAGACAGAAGGCCAGTGGGTGGGGGATGGAGCCCCCCCCCCCAGCAAGGTGTGTTAGTAGAGGTCATTCCCCTGCAGAAAGTTATTCAGCCTTCAGTCAGCCAACCAAGTACTGGATTCTAAAGCTCACCCATTTCTTCCACCTTAACCAGCCCCAACTCCCCGACACAACCCCACAAATCAGTCTTGGGTTTCTCTGAGGACTCAAATGCTTGCTAACCCTCATTCTCAATTTTCTGTCCAGACTTCTAAGAGAAGGGGGGGGGGGGGAGGCTCACTCTTTCTGGCATCTGCCACCTTCTCGGCTGCCCGCTTCTCAGCTTGGAGGAGCTGCTGGATGCCCTGAGACTGACTGGCCATTTCTAGCGTTAGAGCTAATGCTATTCTGAAGGCGACCAAGGTAACAGATGGCTCTCTCCCCTCCTCCCAGCGCCTGCTTCCCGCAGTCCTCCACTACCACTGGGTCTTAGCGCTCCCCTTTTCGCTCAGCCTCCTGCACCGGTGTCTCCCCAAATCTCATCCTTCCACTGATGACTGGTCCTCCTCCCTCACCTCTCCCTAAGGCAGTACCCAAAAGGGCCATTTGGGAGCAGCAGAGACCAGGCCCTAAGCTGCTGTCTAACCCTGTAGGGCTTTTCCAAGTCATCAAGGTGTAGGGATGGGGCCACGGGCCTAGGAGGGAGGAGTATTTGGATGGGAAGTGGTCTCAGAGGAGGCAGAGAGTAGTGTGGAAGGGATGCATCGTGCCACGTGAGCTGGGCTTCTCTCAATACTCCAGCTCTCCTCCCCCTCTCTCCCTACATGCTTCCCAAAGCCAAATTTCTGCACACATCTGACTTGTCCTATTTTAGAGTTGTCTTTTTTTTTTTTTTGGTTTTTCGAGGTAGGGTCTCACTCTGGTCCAGGCTGACCTGGAATTAACTAAGTAGTCTCAGGGTGGCCTCAAACTCATGGCAATCCTCCTACCTCTGCCTCCCGAGTGATGGGATTAAAGGCGTGCGCCACCACACCCAGCTTTTTATTTTTAAAGATTCTATATTTTATTTTTATTTATATTCGAGAGAGAAAGAGGCAGAAAGAGAGAGAATGGGCGTGCCAGGGCCTTCAACCGCAGCGAACGAACTCCAGATACATGCGCCCCCTTGTGCATCTGGCTTACATGGGTCCTGGGGACTCAAACCTGGGTCCTTTAGCTTTGCAGGCTAGTGCCTTAACTGCTAAGCCATCCCTCCAGCCCTAGGGTTGTCTTCTTAATGTTTTTGTTATTTTGTCTCTCTTCCTCTTTAGAGCAGGGTCTCACTGTAGCCCAGGCTGACCTGGAACTCATTCTATACCCCAGGTTGGCCTTGAATTCCCAACGATCCTCCTAGCTCAGCCTCCCGAGTGCTGGGATTAAAGGATCACTGTTTTCCTCTTTAAAAAAAATTTTATTTATTTATTTATTTATTTATTTATTTATTAAGAGAGGAAAAAGAGGCAGAGAGAGAGAATGCGCACACCAGGGCCTTGAGCCACTGCAAACGAATGCCAGATGCATGTGCCACCTTGTGCGTATGGCTTACATGGGTACTGGGGAATTGAACCCAGGTCCTTAGGCTTCACAGGCAAGCCATTTCTCCAGCCCCTTTATTTTATTTTGGTTTTTTGAGGTAGGGGCTCACTCTAACTCAGGATGACCTGGAATTGACTATGCAGTCTCAGGACAGCCTCAAACTTATGGCGATCCTCCTACCTCTGCCTCCCTAGTACTGGGATTAAAGGTGTGCATCACCATGCCTGTTTTTTTTTTTTTTTTTTTTAATTTGAGAGAGAGAAAAACAGAGACAGAGAGAAGTGGCCTCAAGCCACTGCAAACGAACTCCAGACCTTGTGCATCTGGCTTACATGGGTCCTGAGGAATCAAACCTGGGTCCTTTGGCTTTGCAGCCCCTCTCTTTTCTTCTTTTTTCAAAAATATTTTTTATTGATATTTATTTGAGAGAGAGAGAGAGACAGAGATACAGAAATAGGCAGGTAGAGAGATAGAGAATGAGCGCGCCAGGGCCTCCAGCCACTGCAAATGAATTCTCTCGTACATCTGGCTTACGTGGGTCCTGGGGAGTTGAACCTGGGTCCTTTGGCTTTGCAAGCAAGCGCCTTAACCGCTAAGCCATCTCTCCAGCCCCCCCCTCTCTTTTCTTCTTTTTTAAAATCTAATCCATATTCTTGACCTCATTGTGGTTTTCGTTTTGTTTCACTGTAAAGGTTTATATTTTCTTTATCTTCCCTGTTTTCTCTTTTCCATGGTCTCCGTCTCCTGTCCTCCCAGTTGGCGGAGCCCTCCTCTCTCACAGCCCCAGCCCGGCTCTGCCTTCTTATCCTGTCTTCCGGTTTCGGGCGGACCCTATATTACAAGTTCCCTAGTTTCCCCACCGGAAGCCTAACCGGGAACCACCCGGTCGGGGCAGAAAGACTTCCTACAATGTGTCTCGTAGTTTATTTCCGCCCGAAACCTGCGACTGAGTTTGCGCAATTTCCGCCAGCCTGGAGCGTCTTCTCCTTCCCGCCTCCCTGCTCCGAGCGTCTCAAACTCCGGCCTCGGGCCTTCAGCTCTGGGGGTCCTTGGGGGGGCGGGGTGCAGGTCTGATGAGTGACCCCTCCCCCCAGCTCCTGGAGGGAGAAGCCTCTACGTCTGTGTGCCGGGTACATTATATTACATTTCTAGATCATTATTTGAAATCGTGACTTTTTTTTTTTAATTCAAATTTTGGTTGATGAAAATTTCTCCCATCAAGGGCCCTATTCTTTTTTCTTTTTTTTTTTAATTTGAGAGAGGGAGAGAGAAAGAAAGACAGAATGGGCACGCCAGGGCCTCCAGCCACTGCAAACGAACTTCAGACGCTTGCACCACCTTGTGCATCTGGCTTATGTGGATCCTGGGGAATCGAACTGAGGTCCTTTGGCTTTGCAGGCAAACGCCTTAACCGCTAAGCCATCTCTCCAGCCCCAACTTTCTTTCTTTCTTTCTTTCTTTTTTTTTTTTTTAACAGAAGTTCATAACTTTTTTTTTTTAATGTCTCCTGGGCTCTTGACTCCTAAAACAATTGTGTATTCTTTTCTCAAATTTCACTTGGAAAACAATTAAGCCTGTGACTTCCAGCTTCACTGTAACCCCCCCCCCCCCCACACACACACCACATCCAACTTGTTACCAGGAAAGGGATGAGTTGGGCTAGGCTTCATCTTTGGCTGGAGATGTGAGAGGCAATGAGGCAGGGAAGGGAGAGGCAAGAGGGATGTCAGAGATGGAGCTGCGGGGGAAGAGCAACAGCGGGGGGCTGATGCTGCCTTTTGTTCTCCTTCCTCAGCCCAAGAGTTCCATGGCCTCCACTGCACGCAGGCGACGCAGAGAGCGTCGCTTCCGTCGCTACCTGTCTGCAGGACGGCTGGTCCGGGCCCAGGCCCTCCTCCAGCGACACCCAGGCCTTGATGTGGATGCTGGGCAGCCCCCACCTCTCCACCGGGCCTGCGCCCGCCATGACGCCCCTGCCCTGTGCCTGCTGCTGCGTCTTGGGGCTGACCCTGCCCACCAGGACCGCCATGGCGATACGGCGCTGCACGCTGCTGCCCGCCAGGGCCCAGATGGTGAGTGGGCCAGTGGGGAGTGAGCTCATGAGAAGTTCAGCAGATCCTGAAATGAGAACGAATTAATAGTTGAGGAATAACCTGTAGTTGTTTGGTCAATGGGACCTTCTGAAGCAGTTGACCAACTTGACATTCCATCTGTATTGTTGGGACCTTTATATTACTAAGATGCTGTTATCTGAAGAGCCCAGACCCCCCCCCCCCCATAAAAAAACAGCAATTAGGGATTTTGTTTTGTTGGCTTTTGGTTTGGTTGAGTGTTGTGTTTTTACAAAATATTCTATTTATTTAATTATTTGAGAGACAGACACAGAAAATGGGTGCGCCTGGGCCTCTAGCCACCTCAGACAAACTCCAGACACATGCACCACCTTGTGCATCTGGCTTACGTGGGTAATGGGGAATTGAACCAGGTTCGTTTGGCCTTAACTGCTAAACCATATTTCCAGCCTAACTGGAACAACCATGTTCTTCTTTTTTTGAGGTAAGGTTTCACTCTAGCCCAGGCTGACCTGGAATTCACTATGTAGTTTCAGGCTAACCCCGAACTCATGGTGATCCTCCTACCTCTGCCTCCCAAGTGCTGGGATTAAAGGCGTGTGCCACAATGCGTGGCTAAAAATTTATTTATTTATTTGCAAGCTGAGAGAGAAAGAGTATTGGCACACCAGGGCTTCTTGTTACTGCAAACAAACTCTAGATGCATTTGCTACTTTGTGCAGCTGGCTTTATGTGGGTACCTGGGAATCTAACCTGGGCAGTCAGGCTTTGCAAGCAAGTATGTTTAACCATTGAACCATTTCTCCAGGTTTTTTTGTTTGTTTGTTTGTTTGTTTGTTTTTGAGTTCAGGGACTTACTGTATGTCCCAGGCTGACCACAAACACAATTTTGCTTGTCTCCCAGAGTACTGGAATTACAAGTATATGTCACTATGCGTGCTGTCTGAATTTCACATCTTAGATTGGTAGCTCTGTTGTTTCTTGGCCCATTGCACAAATAGGAAGTAGAAGATAGGCTGTGCACTTGGGCTGACTGGATTCAGATCCCAGAGCCACTGAACTTTCCCAGGCTTAGTTTATCCCTCCCTGTACAGAATTAAAACAATCTTTGCAAGAATGCCACAGACTTGGTACAAAGTAACTTGTTTAAAGGTGTGCATCACCATGCCTGTTTTTTTTTTTTTTTCTTTTAATTTGAGAGAGAGAAAAACAGAGACAGAGAGAAGTGGCCTCAAGCCACTGCAAACGAACTCCAGACCTTGTGCATCTGGCTTACATGGGTCCTGAGGAATCAAACCTGGGTCCTTTGGCTTTGCAGCCCCTCTCTTTTCTTCTTTTTTCAAAAATGTATTTTATTGATATTTATTTGAGAGAGAGAGCGACAGAGATACAGAAATAGGCAGGTAGAGAGATAGAGAATGAGCGCGCCAGGGCCTCCAGCCACTGCAAATGAATTCTCTCGTACATCTGGCTTACGTGGGTCCTGGGGAGTTGAACCTGGGTCCTTTGGCTTTGCAAGCAAGCGCCTTAACCGCTAAGCCATCTCTCCAGCCCCCCCTCTCTTTTCTTCTTTTTTAAAATCTAATCCATATTCTTGACCTCATTGTGGTTTTCGTTTTGTTTCACTGTAAAGGTTTATATTTTCTTTCTCTTCCCTGTTTTCTCTTTTCCATGGTCTCCGTCTCCTGTCCTCCCAGTTGGCGGAGCCCTCCTCTCTCACAGCCCCAGCCCGGCTCTGCCTTCTTATCCTGTCTTCCGGTTTCGGGCGGACCCTATATTACAAGTTCCCTAGTTTCCCCACCGGAAGCCTAACCGGGAACCACCCGGTCGGGGCAGAAAGACTTCCTACAATGTGTCTCGTAGTTTATTTCCGCCCGAAACCTGCGACTGAGTTTGCGCAATTTCCGCCAGCCTGGAGCGTCTTCTCCTTCCCGCCTCCCTGCTCCGAGCGTCTCAAACTCCGGCCTCGGGCCTTCAGCTCTGGGGGTCCTTGGGGGGGCGGGGTGCAGGTCTGATGAGTGACCCCTCCCCCCAGCTCCTGGAGGGAGAAGCCTCTACGTCTGTGTGCCGGGTACATTATATTACATTTCTAGATCATTATTTGAAATCGTGACTTTTTTTTTAATTCAAATTTTGGTTGATGAAAATTTCTCCCATCAAGGGCCCTATTCTTTTTTCTTTTTTTTTTTTAATTTGAGAGAGGGAGAGAGAAAGAAAGACAGAATGGGCACGCCAGGGCCTCCAGCCACTGCAAACGAACTTCAGACGCTTGCACCACCTTGTGCATCTGGCTTATGTGGATCCTGGGGAATCAAACTGAGGTCCTTTGGCTTTGCAGGCAAACGCCTTAACCGCTAAGCCATCTCTCCAGCCCCAACTTTCTTTCTTTCTTTCTTTCTTTTTTTTTAACAGAAGTTCATAACTTTTTTTTTTAATGTCTCCTGGGCTTTTGACTCCTAAAACAATTGTGTATTCTTTTCTCAAATTTCACTTGGAAAACAATTAAGCCTGTGACTTCCAGCTTGACTGTAACCCCCCCCCCCCCCACACACACACACCACCACCCAACTTGTTACCAGGAAAGGGATGAGTTGGGCTAGGCTTCATCTTTGGCTGGAGATGTGAGAGGCAATGAGGCAGGGAAGGGAGAGGCAAGAGGGATGTCAGAGATGGAGCTGCGGGGGAAGAGCAACAGCGGGGGGCTGATGCTGCCTTTTGTTCTCCTTCCTCAGCCCAAGAGTTCCATGGCCTCCACTGCACGCAGGCGACGCAGAGAGCGTCGCTTCCGTCGCTACCTGTCTGCAGGACGGCTGGTCCGGGCCCAGGCCCTCCTCCAGCGACACCCAGGCCTTGATGTGGATGCTGGGCAGCCCCCACCTCTCCACCGGGCCTGCGCCC
The DNA here is from genome assembly GCA_036346955.1 of Dipus sagitta. Lineage (NCBI taxonomy): Eukaryota > Metazoa > Chordata > Mammalia > Rodentia > Dipodidae > Dipus > Dipus sagitta. The sequence continues at coordinate 128,323,130 of CM070779.1, read as the reverse complement.
GCCATGACGCCCCTGCCCTGTGCCTGCTGCTGCGTCTTGGGGCTGACCCTGCCCACCAGGACCGCCATGGCGATACGGCGCTGCACGCTGCTGCCCGCCAGGGCCCAGATGGTGAGTGGGCCAGTGGGGAGTGAGCTCATGAGAAGTTCAGCAGATCCTGAAATGAAAACTAATTAATAGTTGAGGAATAACCTGTAGTTGTTTGGTCAATGGGACCTTCTGAAGCAGTTGACCAACTTGACATTCCATCTGTATTGTTGGGACCTTTATATTACTAAGATGCTGTTATCTGAAGAGCCCAGACCCCCCCCCCATTAAAAAACAACAATTAGGGATTTTGTTTTGTTGGCTTTTGGTTTGGTTGAGTGTTGTGTTTTTTAAAAGATTCTATTTATTTATTTATTTGAGAGACAGACACAGAAAATGGGTGTGCCTGGGCCTCTAGCCACCTCCGACAAACTCCAGACACATGCACCACCTTGTGCATCTGGCTTAAGTGGGTAATGGGGAATTGAACCAGGTTCGTTTGGCCTTAACTGCTAAACCATATTTCCAGCCTAACTGTGGTTGTTCTTATTTTTTTGAGGTAAGGTTTCACTCTACCCCAGGCTGACCTGGAATTCACTATGTAGTTTCAGGCTAACCCCGAACTCATGGTGATCCTCCTACCTCTGCCTCCCAAGTGCTGGGATTAAAGGCGTGCGCCACAATGCGTGGCTAAAAATTTATTTATTTATTTGCAAGCTGAGAGAGAAAGAGTATTGGCACACCAGGGCTTCTTGTTACTGCAAACAAACTCTAGATGCATTTGCTACTTTGTGCAGCTGGCTTTATGTGGGTACCTGGGAATCTAACCTGGGCAGTCAGGCTTTGCAAGCAAGTATGTTTAACCATTGAACCATTTCTCCAGGTTTTTTTGTTTGTTTGTTTGTTTGTTTGTTTTTGAGTTCAGGGACTTACTGTATGTCCCAGGCTGACCACAAACACAATTTTGCTTGTCTCCCAAGTACTGGAATTACAAGTATATGTCACTATGCGTGCTGTCTGAATTTCACATCTTAGATTGGTAGCTCTGTTGTTGCTTGGCCAATTGCACAAATAGGAAGTAGAAGATAGGCTGTGCACTTGGGCTGACTGGATTCAGATCCCAGAGCCACTGAACTTTCCCAGGCTTAGTTTATCCCTCCCTGTACAGAATTAAAACAATCTTTGCAAGAATGCCACAGACTTGGTACAAAGTAACTTGTTTAGTCCTCACAGAAACCCTGTGAGGTAAATGTTGATATGATTCCCAATTACCTATATAAGGAAACTGGGCACAGAAGTCATTTGTCAGTCACACAGCTATTCACTGGCAGAGTCCAAGCATTCTAACTAGCTGTTGTGTTCTTTTTTTGTTTGTCTGTCTGTCTTTCTTTCTTTCTTTCTTTCTTTCTTTCTTTTTTTTTTTTGGTTTTTCCAGGTAGGGTCTCACTCTAGTCCAGGCTGACCTGGAATTCACTCTGTATTCTCAGGGTGGCCTTGAACTCACGGCAATCCTCCTACTTCTGCCTCCCGAGTGCTGGGACTAAAGACATGCACCACCACACCTGGCATCTTTCTTTCTTTTTTAATATTTTAAATAATTAATTTATTTATTTAATAGAGAAAGAGGCAGATAAGGAGAGAGAATGGGCACCCCAGGGCCTCCAGCCACTGCAAATGCTCTCGCAATCTAGTCACATGCATTGTGCATTTGGCTTATGTGGGTACTGGGGAACTGAACCTGGGTCCTTAAGCTTCACAGGAAAGCCCCTTAACTGCTAAGCCATCTCTCCAGCCCATTGTTTTGTTTTTCAAAGTAGAGTCTCCCTCTAGCTCAGGCAGACCTGGAATTTACTTTGTGGCCTCAGGATGGCCTTGAACTCACAGTGATCCTCCTACCTCTGCCTCTTGAGTGCTGGGATTAAAGGCATGCCCTACCATGTCCAGCTCTATCATCAGTTTTTTTGTTGTTTGTTTGTTTTGTTTTTTGAGGTAGGGTCTCACTCTAGCCCAGGCTGACCTGAATTCAGGGTGTCCTTGAACCGTGGCAATCTTCCTACCTCTGCCTCCGAAATGCTGGGATTAAAGGTGTGCACCACCATGTCCAGCAAAAAATTTTTTTGTTATTTATTTGCATGTGTGTGTAAGTATGTATGTGGTGGGGGAGTGTGCTTATGCCATGGCACACATGTGGAGGTCAGAGAGCAACCTCAAGGCGCCTGTGCTCTTTTCCACCTTCGGTGAGACAGGTTCTCTTTCAGAGGACTGCCAGTGTAGCTTTCCCTGTCGGCTTTGGATTCTCCTGGTCCTGCCTCACATTTTTGTAAGTGTGTTATGTCCAGCTTAGCATGAGTTCTAGGGAATGGAACTCTGGTTAATAGGCTTTGCAAGCAAGTGTCTTTAATCACGGAGCCACCTCCCCAGCCCCAGCCCCAGGGTGTGTACTTTTATGCCAGCTCTACCAACTTTCCTAAACATCTGAGTTCATGTTGGCTTTGCAGTGACAGAGGGAACAACTTCATAGAACACAGCAACTCTTACCCAAACCAGAGGTGAAGCGTCCTGTCCCATCTGGAGTCTTCCTTCTAGGGTGAGCACATTGCAGGAAAGTGTCTGAGTCCAGGTGAAGAAAGCTGCTTTTCCCATCTCCGGCTCTCCACATGTGTATAGCAACCCTTTCTCCCCAGAACGTTCGCTGTCTGGTCAAAAATCTTTTCTTTACTTGTGCTTAATGTGAGGTGGGCTTGTCTATTTCAACTGTTGTTGTTTTTGAGGTAGGGTTTCACTCTAGGTCAGGCTGGGCTGTCCCTCACTCTGTATGTAGTCCCAGGCTGACCTCAAACTCCTCCTACCTCTGCCTTCCTTCAGAATGCTGGGATTAGAGGCGTGCGTCACCACGCCCAGCCTATTTTAACTTTATAAATTTTCATTTTTACTTAAAAACGAAGAGGGGAGCCGGGTGTGGTGGCGCACGCCTTTAATCCCAGCACTCAGGAGGCAGAGGTAGGAGGATCGCCATGAGTTCGAGGCCACCCTGAGACTCCATAGTGAATTCCAGGTCAGCCTGGGCTAGAGTGAGACCCTACCTCGAAAAATTAAAACAAAACAAAACAACGAAGAGGGGAAGTTTGCCAAGTGTAGGCCTCCAAGTGGCCTCCTGACAAGAGGCAGGGCCTGGGAGGTAATGAAGCAGAGAGCCCCAAGGCAGAACTGCTTGAAGATACCGGACACACACCCTGACCTCCCGGGCCTGTTTTGCCTCTCTAAAATGGAGATTGTGATGAATAAATGAACACACATTGGCTGGAGCTCTGCCACTGATACTGTATGCGACTCAAGACTTTCCGAGTAGTAGCTATGTGCCTCGTAGTGTGGAAGGTACTTCCTTCATTGTAAGGAGCAGGCATGATGATATTAACCTACGCACAGATGAAGAAAGTGGGGCTCTTCTAGAATGTTCAGAAACTTGTCTGAAATGTCAGTTGAGAGGTTCCAAATGGGACCTCTGCCTTGGTACTTCTACTCCTCCTGCTCACTTGCCAGTCTAGCCACCAGGTGGCGCTGCAGCATCCATGTCCGGAAACCCATCTTCAGCCACCAGCTTTTGTAGCCACCCTGCTTTGAAAAAGATAGGAAAATATCTTCTTTGGGAAATGGCGAGATGGCTCAGAGATTAAAGGCACTTGCTTGCAAAGCCTGCCTGTTGGGATTCAATTCCTTAGTGCCATGTAGAGCCAGATACACAAATTGTCACATGAGCATGCATGCTGTGCCAAAGAGGGCCTGGTACACCCATAATCTCTTGCTCTCTCTTTCTCTATCTCTCTCACAAATAAATAAAAATATATTTATACTTAAAGAAAATATCAGCTGTGTGTGACGCCTTTAATCCCAGCACTTCAGAAGCAGAGGTAGAAGTATCGCTGTGAGCTTGAGGCCAGCCTGGGACCACAGAGTGTGTTCCAAGTAAGCTTGGGCTACAGTGAAACCCTAACTTGAAACAAAAAAAGAAAGAAAGAAAGAGAGGAAAATATCTTCTTTGAGCAAATTAAGTGGTCAGAATCCATGGCAGTTTTCCCTCTAGTTCCCATGTTAGGTCTAACAATCCCACTGTGAGTGGGGTTTTCATACCCCATACTCAGTCTTTGCAAAGAAAAGAATCAATCACTTTTATTTTATTTTGATTTTTCGAGGTAGGGTCGCACTCTAGCCCAGGCTTACCTGGCATTAACTATGTAGCCTCAGGCTGGGTACAAACTCAGTGATCCTCCTACCTCAACCACCCGAGTGCTGGAATTAAAGATATGTACCACTACGCCTGGCTAAAATAATCTCTAAAACAGAATCTTTGTTGTTGTTATTTTATTTGGGGATTTTTGTTGTTTTTTTAATGTTTTATTCATTTACTTATTTTTAGAGAGAGAGAGAGAGAGAGAGAGAGAATAGGTGTGCCAGGCCCTCAAGTCACTGCAAACGAACTCCAGACCCATGCACCACCTTGTGTATCTGGCTTATGTGGGTACTGGGGAATTGAACCTTGGTCCTTAGGTTTCTCAGGCAAGTGCCTTAACTGCTAAATCATCTTTCCAGCCCTGTTATTGTTGTTTTTACTTCTTTGAGACAAGGTCTCAGTAGCCCAGGGTGGTCTTGAATTCGTGATCATCTTTCCTCCTCTACCTGAGTGCTGAGATTACAAGTTCACTACTGCACCTAGTTACTACTACTGTTGTTGTTATTATTGACTTAGAGGTAGGGTCTCGCTGACCTGGAATTCACTATGTAGTCTCAGGCTGGCCTTGAACTCACAGCAAACCTCCTGTCCTACCTCCCGAGTGCTGGAATTAAAGGCGTGTGCCACATGTCCAGACTTTATTATTTCTTAATCCTCTCTGGTCTGTAATTTGAAGGGGCTTCTATGTTCTATCTCCCACATATGTGTGAAACTGCCCCAGCCTTTTCCTAGGTGTCAATTTCCCCTAAATAAACCTTATGATTTCTCCCTAAATACATTCAATAACTTATAATTTAAAAAATTTAAAAAAAACCCTTTTTAGTTTTAGGCAGTCTTACTCTGTAGCCCAGGCAGGCCTTGAACTTGTAATGTTCTTGCCTCAGCCTCCTAAGGGCTGGGTGACGGGTCTGCACCACCGGGGCTGGCTTGTTTTGTCTCTGAATGTATGTAGCATTCACTGCACTCCTACTCTGGGCCATCATGGTACCAGACATTTGCCATCCATTGCAACGTTCATCTGCATAGGAAGATGTGGCCTCATTTTCAAGTGACTGAGCATCCGGTTTATGTTCCACTTACCTTTCCAGCCTCGCCTCACGCTGCACGCCCACAGCCCCACCAGCCAGCCACACAGCCCTGTCTGCAGTGACCCTGAGCACAGGTTTCACAAGCCTGCTTGTCTCTTGTTGTCTTTCCTTCTACCTGCCATGCCAGGAAATAGCAGTGGCAGGGCCAGTGTTGCACAGGTGGTGAAGAATTTACCAGGGCTGGCTGTGGTGGTACACCCAGTAAGGCTGAGGCAAAAGGATCCAAAGTTCAAGGCTAGCTTTGGCTACACAGTAAGTTTGAAGCCTGTATGAGCTACATGGAACCCTGCCTTAAAAAAAAAAAAAAAAGCCAGGCATGGTGGTGCACTTAGGAGACAGGTAGGAGGATTGCCATGAGTTCAAGGCCAGCCTGGAACTACAGAGGGAGATCCTGGTCAACCTGAGTTAGAGCAAAACCTTACATTGAAAACAAACAAATTGCCAGAGGCAGCAAAGGGCAGTAGTAGACAGTCTGTTAGAACAGGGTGGGTCAGGGCTAGAGACACGGCTCAGCAGTTAAGGCGCCTGCCTGCAAAATCTGACAACCTGAGTTCAATTCCTCAGTACCCACATAAAACCAGAAGCAAATAGTAGCACATGCATCTAGAAATTGTTTGCAGCAGCTAGAAGCCCTGGTGTGCCCATACTCTCTGTCTCTCTTCTCCTTATCTCTCTCTGCTTGCAAATAAATACGTAAAAAACAAAATAAAGATTTTTTTAAAAGCCCCAGTGGTCAGGACATGGAGAGGAACTTTTATTGGAGGAAGGGACAGTTCTATATTAGCACTCAGGCAGTGTTTTAAGGTTCCAGGTGCCCTGGTTGCTTAGGTCTTATTGGGTGGGACACCTGTGTGTGGCTCCTGTCTGGATGAGCAGATGTCCACCATCCCACTGTTTTGCTGAGGAATAAGTTTTGCAGTGAGGGTTTTTTCTTCTGGGCACTGGCTCTATGAGACCTCAAGAGTCATACTCCTGATGGTCTGAGCTAGTGGCAGGGCATGGTGGCGCACGCCTTTAGTCCCAGCACTCAGGAGGCAGAGGTAGGATCACTGTGAGTTCAAAGCCAGCCTGAGACTACATAGTGGATTCCAGGTCTGCCTGGCCTAGAGAGAGACACTTGCTCAAGGGCTGGAGAGATGGCTTAGTGGTTAAGCGCTTGCCTGTGAAGCCTAAGGACCCCAATTTGAGGCTCGATTCTCCAGGACCCACGTTAGCCAGATGCACAAGGGGGCACACACATCTGGAGTTCGTTTGCAGTGGCTGGAGGCCCCATTCTCTCTCTCTCCATTCCTCTCAAATAAATAGATAAAAATGGACCAAAAAAAAAAAAAAAAAAAAAACCAGAAGAAAAAACTTGCTACAGTGATGCCTGGACACCCTGAGATCGACGGAATTCAGGGCTCATTAACTCTTTGGCCCTGCTCGGAGGCAGCAGAGGCCTTGTTCTAAGCCCAGTTTATTGTGAGGCAAAACAGGCTTATTCTGAGATTAGAGTAGGTCAGTACAGCCATTTATCCCAGAACAGCATCCATACTTCTCCTGACAGGTTGGCAAAGTCCCGAGGTAGAATCATTCACAAAAGGTCAAGGTCACTTTCTAGAGCTGCTAGATACTGTTGGCTTTGCTGGTCTGCTTTAGAGACATGGGACCACAGGGCATAAAGTAGTCCATGGGCACTTTAGACAAGGGAGGAGTTGCTGTCAGAGGAGGCTAAAGGTCATCTGGTGGCACAAGATCAGGAGATTCTGGGGGGTGGGAGGCAGGCATCCACACAGTGGTTGTAGCTGCTGACCCTGAGACAGCACCATTGGGAGCTTCCAGGCCTGTAACTGGGAAAAGACTGGTCATTTTAGCAGGTTAAGTAAGCTGGGGCCAAAAACACAAAGCAGAATTAAAAACAAGGGGCTTTGGGAGCTACCGAGGGTCCAGATGTCCAGACAAATGACCTAGGAGTTGTCCCAGCCCGAAGGCCAATACCACATATTGGTTAAGGCCCTCGGGTTAGAGCTGTTATTTTGTTTTTGGCTGGAGAGAGGGGCTGAGAAACACCTCAAGCACAGGCAAGACTGTCAGAAGGTGGCAAGGAGGAGCTATGGTTGCTCTCTGACTTGATATGGTGTGTCTGTCAGGACAGGAGGTCTGTGAACACCAGGAGAATTGTCCCTTGAGGGGACTGTTTTATGTTAAGGCAAGGTTTCCCTAGTGGGAGGTTTTGAGTGTCTCATACCAAGCCAGAGCAAAGGAGGTACTTTTCTGGGGGAGGCGTTACTTGGGCCAGAGGAATGAATGCCTGCCCAGTAAAACAGTGAGGAATCCTTGATACGGATACTGCCACGTTGGTTCTGCCGTAGGGAGACTTGAAGGATGTTCGTTGAGGCAGAGAAGTAAGGACAGAGCGCCCTCAGGAAGGCTGACCATTGGGATGAGAAGAGACGCTACATACCCACAGGCCAGGGCCCAGCTGTGCTGGGGTAAAGGAGTAAAGATGGCGTGAGGACAGTGTGGGCACACAAGGAATCTAACACGTCTCCCTGGAGGAGCACATTCAGGATGGATTCCTGGAAATGGGCTGGGTCATATGGGATATCAAGGAGAGAGGAGGGAGCACTTTGAAAAGCGTATCATAGTTGGGAGCTGGGGATGGCTTAACAGTTAAAGACACTTGCTCAGCCTGCTGGCCTGGGTTCAGTTTCCCCAGTACCCACATAGGGCAGATGCACAAAGTGGCGCATGGATTTGCCGTTCAGAAGCTGGTCGTCTCTGTAGGGCTGTAAGAGCACCAGGTCCCCTGCGGATCCAGGTTGGGGGTGAGAATCCCACTTGAGGGCTACCCGAATTTTGTTTCATCATATTACTGATTATTTTATTTTGGGGGGGGATATACTTCCCTGCTTAAGACCATATATGCTTCTCTTTCCTACACCTATAAAAAAGTAAGTTGAGACTTCTTAGGGGTTACTTTTGGGGACTCGTGAGGGTCCCTCAGCTCTTTTAATTTTGCTATTCCAGTGTGCCACCTGTAGGGTTGGGTCAGGGTCTCGCTGACCATGTGACTTCCCTTGGAGGCTTAGGGAACTTTCCCCCTTTAATGACTGCTCTTTGCAGAGTGTGCACTACTTAAAATGCAACCTCTGGTGCCCTGTGGCCTCGGGACTACAAGGACAGGTGACATACTGGAGTGGTAGGACCCTCTTAGAGAGGGTCCAATTGTCCCCCAGGTTCTGACTGACCTTGGAGGGCAAGGTCTAAAATACCAGCTGACCTTTTTTTTTTTCCTGCTATCTTCTCTGAACTTTTGTTGTTGAACACCCAGAAAGATGGTTTCTCTTATCCTGTAGAGGGAGTAGAAAATTTTAGTTTTAACTTTTATAGAGCATTTAGGCAAACCTTACAGGAAAATAAAATTTCTTTGTTTTGTTTTGAGGTAGGGTTTCACTCTAGCCCAGGCTGACCTGGAATTCACTATGTAGTCTCAGGGTGGCCTCAAACTCATGGTGATCCTTCTACCTCTTTCTTCCAACTGTTGGGATTAAAGGTGTGTGCCACCATACCCGGCTCCATGTTTTTATTATTATTATTATTTAATCTTTTATTTATTTGAGAGAGAGAATGGGCACACTAGTGCCTTTAGCCACTGTAAACGAACTCCAGACACATGCGCTACCATGATCATCTGGCTTACATGGGTCCTGGGGAATTGAACCTGGGTCATTAAGTGTCTCAGGCAAGTGCCTTAACGACTAAGCCATTTCTCCAGCCCTGTTTTGTTTTTATTTTTCCAAGGTAGGGCCTCACTGCAGCCCAGGCTGGCCTTGAACTCACTATACAGTCCTCCTATCTTAGCCTCCTGAGTGCTGGGACGTGTCCCTCACCCCTGTTGACCTGTCCCAAATACAACTGCTCTTCATGCAGCAAGCCATTGCTGGACCCAACAGTCAGTCTCCTGTCCAGCCTGTACCGCTGGTCTCTTGTCCGATGTCCCTTCCCCTCTTTACTTCTTTCTCTCCCCTCCACCTTGGCCTCCAGGAGAAAGTAACCATCTGCTGCTTTCTCTTTCTGTTCTTTAGAGGAACAGATCTTGCTTGTACCCAAAAGCTGCAGTTACAGGGATCCATAGAGACTTGGTTCTCTGTGTACTTTTGCTTCTACCAAGACTGCTCACTGCCCAAGGTCCATGGTTATCTTGGCCACTTCTCTCTCGATGATTAGGTGGACAGCTCATTGTTTTGCTGAAGAGTAAGTTGTTTTTGTTTTTTGTTTCTGTTTTTGTTTTGTTTTGTTTTGCTTTGTTTTCCGAGGTAGGGTCTCACTGTAGCCCAGGCTGACCTGGAATTCACTATGTAGTCTCAGGTTGGCCTCGAACTCAGGTGATCCTCCTACCTCTGCCTCCCAAGTGCTGGGATTAAAGGCATGCGCCACCACACCTGGCAAAGAGTAAGTTTTGAAGAGAGGGTTTTCTTCTGGGGCCTGGCTGTATGTGTGAGACAACATGTGGTACAGGGGTCAGACTCCTGTTAGCCTGAGCCTGCTCATTAAAGATTAGAATTTACTGCAGTGCTGTCAGATACCCTGAGGTACACTGAGGCCAGGGCTCATTAACTCTCTAGTTCTGCTTAGAGGCAGCAGTGAGTGGCCTTGCTCTGAACTCAACCTACTTTGAGACAAAATAGGCTAGAGTAGCTCAGCACAGCCACTTGTTCCAGAATGGCATCCACCCACCTGATTTCCATTTTACTCTGTTACCCTCCCTCCCATCCCAGACCAGCCTTCTTGAAGCCCTCTGTAACCACTCCACCCACTGTTACCTTTTCCGCCTCGGAGCCTCAGTATCTACTTAATAGAGGCTTTTGATTCTGGGTTTTTGTTTGTTTCTTTGTTTGTTTGTTTTGTTTTCTCAAGGTAGGATCTCACTCTAGCTCAGGCTGACCTGGAATTCACAATGTAGTCTCAGGGTGGCCTTGAACTCATGGCGATCGTCCTACCTCTGCCTCCCAAGTGCTGGGATTAAAGGCATGTGCCATCATGCCCAGCATCATATATATATATATATATATATATTTGTTGTTGTTTGTTTGTTTAAAAAAACCCTGCTGGGCTGTGTTCAGTTCCACAATACCCACATAAAGCCAGATACACAAAGCAGAATGTGTTTCTTGAGTTTATTTGCCAGGGGAAGAGGCCCTGGTACACTCATTCTCTCTCTGTAATTTCATTTTTTCTTTCTTTCTTTTTTTTTTTCTTCAAGGTAGGGTCTCGCTGTAGCTCAGGCTGACCTGGAATTCACTGTGTAGTCTCAGATTGGCCTCAAACTCACAGCAGTCCTCCTACCTCGGCCTACCAAGTGCTGGGATTAAAGGCATGTGCCACCACACTTGGACCCTCTCTCTCTTTCAAATAATAAAATAAAATATTATATATATATATATATATATATATATGTATATATATGCATATATACACGCACATACACATATATCAAATAAATGTATTTAAAATATTTATCAAATAAATAAAAAAATTTTTTGAGGTAGGGTCTCGTCCTTTAGCCCAAGATGACCTGGAATTCACTACATAATCTCAGGGTGGCCTTGAACTCATGGCAATCCTCCTACCTCTGTCTCCCAAGTGCTGCGATTAAAGGTGCACACCACCATACCCAGCCTTAAAAAATATTATTAAAAATCATATCAGAAGCCGGGCGTGGTGGCACACGCCTTTAATCCCAGCACTTGGGAGGCAGAGGTAGGAGGATCACCGTGAGTTCAAGGCCACCCTGAGACCCCATAGTGAATTCCAGGTCAGCCTGGGCTAGAGTGAGACCCTACCTCAAAAAACCAAAAAAAAAAAAAAAAAAAAAAAATCATATCAGAAGCCTTTAATCCCAGCACTCGGGAGGCAGAGGTGGGAGGATAGTCATGAGTTTGAGGCCACCCTGAGACTACAAAGTGAATTCCAGGTCGGCCTGGGCTAGAGTGAGACTCTACCTTGAAAAACAAAACAAAACCAAAAAAATATAATAATAATAATATCAGTTGCTGGGTGTGGTCACCCTGGCTATAGTGAAACCCTACCTTAAAAAAATTAAAAAAAAATAATACCAATAATGGGCTGGAGAGATGCCTTAGCAGTTAAGGTGCTTGCCTACGAAGCCTAAGAATGCATGTTCGAATCTCCAGGTCCCACATAGCCAGATGCACAGTGATGCAAGCTTCCAATGTTACACATGCGCACAAAGGGGCACACCACTCCCAGTGGCTGAAAAGGCCCTGTTGTGCCCATTCTCTCCCTCTCTCTCTCTCTCTTCTTTCTTCCTTTCTCTTTCACAAAAGTAAAATAAAAAAATAGGGAATGGGGAGATGGCTTAGTGGCAAAGCCAAAGAACCCAGGTTCAGTTCCCCAGGACCCACATAAACCCAGATACACAAGGTGGCGCATGCGTCTGGAGTTCGTTTGAAGCCTTTCTGTCCCCAGATCAGCATGGAGCTGGGTTCTAGAGTCCTCCTCACTTCTGCTTGCTGTCTTCCCACAGCTTACACGGACTTCTTCCTGCCACTGCTGAGTCGCTGTCCGTCAGCCATGGGCATAAAGAATAAGGATGGAGAGACCCCTGGGCAGATTCTGGGCTGGGGACCCCCGTGGGATTCTGCAGAAGAGGACGAAGAAGATGAGGCTTCCAAGGAGCGGGAGTGGCGGCAGAAGCTGCAGGGAGAGCTGGAGGACGAGTGGCAGGAGGTGATGGGGAGGTTCGAAGGTGAGGAGGCCATGGCCACCCAACAGTTGTCTAATGCCCGGGCGCCCCGCACGAGCACCCCCTGCCCGCTCGCGTCCCGTTTCTGCACGTCCTGCCTGTGCCCTCCTCACCGCCTCTCTCCCGCTGTCCCACCTCCGCGCAGATGACACCCCGGAGCCCGAGTCCTTCTCCGCCTGGTCCGACCGCATGGCCCGGGAGCACGCGCAGAAGCGGCAGCGGGAGGCCGCGGGACCCTGCCGACCCCCGAGGGCTGAGGGCCCGGGGCGCAGCTGGCAGCAGCAGGAGGAGGAGCAGCGGCTCTTCCGAGAGCGAGCCCAGGCCAAGGAGAGAGAACTGCGGGAGAGCCGGGAGAGCCGAGCCCGAGGAGCCGGGGAGGCCCGAGAGGACCGAGGCCCGCGGGCCAGGGCTGGGCCCGGCGCCGAGCGCCCCCGAGGCCCGGGGAGAGGCAGCCTCTGGCGCTTTGGGGACGTGCCCTGGCCCTGCCCCGGCGGAGGAGACCCCGAGGCCATGGCCGCAGCCTTGGTGGCCAGGGGACCCCCGCTGGAGGAGCAGGGCGCTCTGAGGAGGTACTTGAGGGTCCAGCAGGTCCGCTGGCACCCTGACCGCTTCCTGCAGCGATTCCGAAGCCAGATTGAGACCCAGGAGTTGGGCCGCGTGATGGGGACTGTGACCGCCCTTTCTCAGGCCCTGAACCGCCATGCAGAGGCCCTCAAGTGACCGAGGGACCGCGCAGCCGAGCCGAGCCGAGCCGCGGGAGGAAGGGGATGTCGGCCCGGGATGGACGGAGGAGCAGGTGCCGCAGTGTGGGTGGGGCACGTGGGCCGCTTCTGCTCCATTCCGCCCTGCGTTTCCTAATAAGACCTGCTCCCACAGCTCCCGGAGTCTCCTCTGCTTTTTCCATCGCTGTGGTTTTCATCACCCATGACAGCGCCTTTCCCGCTGCTGTCGAAACCCACGGCTCCTACACGCCTGCCACATGCGAGCACCCATGGGTGCCCTCAGCCGGAGACCAAGAAGCCCCCTGCGCGCTCTCCCTTGTCAGCCCTCAGAAGGCCCAGTTCATCCTCCAGCCCCCCTCGCCCTGCTCCGATGGGGTCCTGTCCACTCTACAATCCGAAGCGGGAGCACGATGTGAACAGAGACAAAAAAGGAACCACACCAGATCCCCTCCCCCGACCTCCCCTGGCAGACCACATCCTCCTCCCCACCTCACCCGCACTCAGGGCTTTCCCTCTGCTGAGTCACTGAATGAGCTGAGTTGGGGGCAGCTGGGGCAGGGGGCACATGAGCTGGGTTAGGATGAGGAATAGTAGCAGGATGGATGGAGGAAGAACCCTGTGGGGGCGGGAATTTCTGTTGCTAAAATTAGAAGCAGGAGGAGGAGGCTGAAAGAGCCAAGTTATGTAACCTGGGTTGTCTGTTCTTGGGCAACTAGAGCTCCACGCCCAGGCCAGCAGTTCTCCCCACCTCTCCTCAGGGGCCACAGTCATATGTCTTGTTCAGCTTCTGCCCTATTCCAAGCCTCGACTTATCCCTGGGCAGCCTAGGCTTGGCCTTCCACATAAACATAGCCTTTTTAAAAAATTTAATTTTTTAGCTGGGCGTGGTGGCGCACACCTTTAATCTCAGCACTGGGAGGCAGAGGTAGGAGGATCGCTCTGAGTTCAAGGCCACCCTGAGAATACAGAGTGAATTCCAGGTCAGCCTAGACTAGAGTGAAAACCCTACCTCGAAAAAACAAACCAAAAAAAAATTAATTTTTTATTTGAGAGAGAGAGAGAGAATGGGCACGCCAGGGCCTCTAGCCGCTGCAAACAGACTCCATACACATTCACCACCTTGTGCATCTGGCTAACGTGGGTCCTGGGCAATTGAGCCTGAGTCCTTTGGCTTTGCAGGCAACAGCCTTAACTGTTAAGCCATGTCTACAGCTCACCTTTTCTTTTTTTAATATTTTATTTGAGAGAGAGAAAAAAATATGGGTATGCCCAGGACCTGTAGCCACTGCAAATGAGTTCCAGATACATATGCCACCTTGTGCATCTGGCTTTATGTGGCTTTGGGGTAATCGAACTGGGTCCTTTGGCTTTGCAGGCAAGTGCCTTAACCTCTAATCCATCCCTCCAGCCCTAAACATGGCCTTTTCTAAGAGCCAGTTCTTGAGGTCCTGAGGGATAGAGAGAGGGCCTGGGGCTCCCATGGAAGAGGGCTGCTGTGGTGGGGGATATTGTCTATCCATACACTGTTCTAATTCAGCAGCTCCCTGAAAATGGGAAACTGTACGCCAACACCCACTGCCATCACCTAGGACACAACTGGGAGCTCAGTACAAGAGAGGGCAAGGTGGAGGAGGGGAGATACAGGTGTGCTCAGTGTGCACTTTGGAATCTCCAGGGTCTGAAGCTTGATTGCCAGCGCTGAGCGCAGGGCTACACGGAAGGTCCCAGCAGTGGAAGGGGAAGCTGCTGGGAGCAGGGGTTGGGCGGGGGACCCAGGGAGAAGACGGCCTTGAAGACCAGGCAGATGTTCAGGGGCAGCAGGGGGAAGGGCTGCTGAGATCCTGTGAGAGGAAACCGCTGTGATTCAGAGAAGAGACTTCGAACTGTGAGCAGCCCAGGCGTCCGGTTCCTCTCACAGGCCCGGGGTTTCGGAAGTGGCATGCAAAGAGCCAGGGCTGGGAGTTGGGGTCGGGGTGGTGGGGGAGTTGGAGTTAGGATCCTTCAGCTGGGTGTAAGCAACAGAAAACCGGAGTCCACACTCGCTCCTCGTCCCAGATTTCTCTCACAGCAAATGGTTTTGCTCTTCTGCAAATGTTATTTACATCCAAAGTAAGATCAGCTGTGATAGAGGCCCCCCGGACCTCCTTCCTCAGTATCCCCTCCTGGTGTCTGGCCCCCGGCTCTGGTGGGGGTTCCCCTGAGATAAGGGCTGTTCACTTTCTCTGACCACATGGTTTCCGTTTCTGTGTCTCATTTCCTAGGCTGATAAAAATACTGAGCCCCAGAGGCCCTGGCTTCCTCTGACCCCCTGGGGCCAGGCAGTAGGCATCCTGCCACCACAATGTGTATGGCGAGGGGGCTCAGGGATCCCCAAAGAGTGACTCAGTGGCTGCCATGAAACAGTGGAGCTGTGGAAGTGTGTGCATCTCTGCTCTCAAGCTGGGCCCAAGAGTTGAGTCGGGTGGGGAAATGCTTTGGGGTTCAGTTTGAGAAATGGTTGGGAAAGCAACTACAGATTAAAGAGGGTTGGCCCGAGGATCAGAGTAGGATAAATTTGGGTTAAATTGGGGAAAAAAAAAAAAAAAAAAAAAAAAGCCTGGGAGAGAGTGTATTCAATGCAGGTCAGAGGAGCACCAGGTAACCCAAAGGTAGATTTGAGCCCATGGGGGGGCACAGACCCATGCCTTAGGAACTGGCGGCATGTTGAGTCAGCTGCTCAGGAAGGTCCATGGATCGAAAGGAGGCTCCCAGGGGGAGCAAGCATTCACACAGGTGGAGCAAGCCATGGTGGAGGTGGACAGAAAGGCTTGTCAGGTAGAATGGCTTTGCACAGAGCTGGAAGCCAGAAAACAATCTGTGCTGGGTGAGCTGAGCACCTCAAGGTGGAGAAATACAGGCGTGAGGGAGCACACATAAAGACAGGGCCATGGGCTGGAGAGAGGGCTTAGTGGTGAAGGCGCTTGCCTGTAAAGCCAGAGAACCCAGGTTTGATTGCTCAGGACACACATAAGCCAAATGCACAAGGAGTTCATTTGCAGTAACTAGAGGCCTTGGTGCACCCATTTTCTTTCTCTGCCTCTTTCTTTGTCTCACTAAGATAAATAATTTTTTTTTTTTTAAGCCAGGCATGATGGCACACAACTTTAATCCCAGCACTCAGGAGGTAGAGGTAATAGTATCTCTGTGAGTTCAAAGCCAGCCTGAGACTACATAGTGAATTCCAAGTCAGCCTGAGCTAGAGCAAGACCCTACCTCAAAAAAAAAAAAAAAAAAAAAGGCAGGACCAGAGATCTGGGATTTGTACTGGGTCAGTGACCCGAGATAGCTGTGAGGAGGGACAGGAGAGTGCTCAGGACCCAGGCTGAGGACCCACAGTAAGGCAACTAGACCTCCTTCCTCCCATCAGTAATCCTGCTGGGACTCAGGCTGCGGAGTGCTTTGAAGTGAAGGAGGCGGAAAAACCTCAGAGGCAAGTTCCACTCCACCGCTAGTTCTCTTATCCTTTGGACTTCCACCTTCTTCTTTTCCCAGAGCCACTGAAAAGCCAGAACTCCTCCCAGGTGGGCCATAGTAACACAAGGCTAGCCCTAACACCTGGAAATACTTCTTGATCTTTTTGTTGTTGTTTTCTCCCCAAGGTAGAGTCTTGCTGTAGTCCTGGCTGACTTGGAATTCACTATGGAGTCTCAGGGTGACCTCAAACTCAAAACAGTCCTCCTACCTCTGCCTCCTGAGTTCTGGGATTCCTAGCTTGGAAATACTTATTTATCCCCCTACCTTTCTGTGTAAGAGCTGGCCATCAAGAAACTCTGCTTGAAGCCCAGCGTGGTGGCACAAGCCTTTAATCCCAGCACTGGGGAGGCAGAGGTCAGAGGATCGCAGTGAGTTCGAGAATACCTGAGAATACATAGTGAATTCCAGGTCAGCCTGGGCTACACAGTGAGACTCTACCTCGAAAAACATAAATAAATAAATAAAAAAGAAACTCTGTTCTGCTCTGACAGTGGGCCATAGACCCTCATTCCAGACAAGTCCTGCCCAAACCTGTGAGGGAAGGAGTGTCACACAGAAAGACCCAAGGACGCTGCATGCGCCTGGCGGAGTTGCCCAGTCACCTTGCGCATTACATCACATTCTTACCAGTCACATGTTTTCTTTTATTTTTTTTAAAATACATTTTTATTTTTATTTATTTATCTGACAGAGAGAAAGAGGGAGAGAGAGAGAGAATGGGCATGTCAGGGCCTCCAGCCGCTGCAAACAAACTACAGACACAGCCACCTTGTGCATCTGGTTTTTGTGGGTCCTGAGGAACCGAACCTGGGTCCTTTGGCTTTGCAGGCAAGCGCCCTAACCACTAAACCATCCCTCCAGCCCTGTTTTTTTTTTTTTTTTCTAGGTAGGGTCTCACTCTAGCCCAGGCTGGCCTGGAATTTACTCTGTAAGTCCCAGGGTGGCCTTGAACTCACAGCGATCCTTCTACCTCTGCCTCCTGAGTGCTGGGATTAAAGACCTGCGCCACCATGCTGGGCTCACTTTTATTTATTTATTAGCAACAGAGAGAGAAAGAAGCAGGGAGAAAGAGAGAGAAAATGGATGCGCCAGGGCCTCCAGCCACTGCAAATGAACTCCAGATGCATGTGCCACCTTGTGCATCTGGCTTACATGGGTCCTGGGGAACTGAACCCCGGCTGGCAGGTTTGTATGCAAGTGCCTTTAACAACTGAGCTGTATCTCCCCAGCTCCCGATTTACACTTCTTTTTCTTTCTTTCTTTTTTAAAGTATTTTATTATTTATTTATATATTTGAGAGAGAGAGAGAGAATGGGCATGCCAGGGCCTTCAGCCACTGCAAACAAACTCCAGACGCATGCACCACCCTGCGCATCTGGCTTATGTGGGGCCTGGGGAACTGAACCTGGATCCTTTGGCTTTGCAGGCAAATGCCTTAACCTCTAAGCCATCTCTCTAGCCCTCACATTTCTTTTTTCTTTCTTTCTCTCTCTCTCTCTCTCTCTTTTTTTTTTTTTTTTTTTTTGAGGTCAGATCTTGCTCTTGCCCAGGCTGACCTGGAATTTACTATGTAGTCTCAGGGTGGTCTCCATCTCTTGGCGATCCTCCTACCTCTGCCTCCTGAGTACAGAGATAAAAGGCATGTACCACCGTACCTGGCTTCAATGATTTTTTGTTTGTTTGTTTGTTTTCTGAGGTAGTGTCTCACTCTAGCTCAGGATGACCTGGAATTCACTATGTCATCTCAGGGTGGCCTTGAACTCATGGCGATCCTCCTACCTCCCAAGTGCTGGGATTAAAGGCGTGCGCCACCACACCCGGCTTTTTGTTTTTTTAATAGTACGTGGTGGCTCACACCTTTATTATTTTTTATTTTACTTGATTTATTTTAGAGAGAGAGAAAGGGGTCAATAAAGAGGGAGAATGGGCACTCCAGTGCCTTCAGCCACTGCAAATGAACTCCAGATGCATGCACTACCTTGTGCATCTGGCTTACATGGGTCCTGGAGAATTGAACATGGGTCTTTACCTTTGCAGGCAAGCGCCGTAACTGCTAAGCCATTTCTCCAGCCCTTCAATGACTTTTTATTAAGCCTCTATTCCTGTGCCCAGAGCAGGCCACTGGTAAACTGTGGATGAACGTAAATTCACTGTCATAGAACTTGAACCTGGTAAGGTGAAACACAGGTCACAGCTGCACAACAGTGGAGGGACACCTGCCTAGAGTAACGTTCAGAGAAGGCCTCTTGGCACGACAGGTGGAAACTTCCAGCAAGCAGGTCTGGAGCTCAAGAGTGTGGGCTAAAGAGATGGCCTTGCATGTCATGGCCTTCTTGGTCGAGGCTGAGCCTTTCGGTGAACAGGATCTCAGGAGAGAGTCAAAGATCCCTGAAGGCAATCAAAGGAAGAACCCACCAGGGAGGGGGCTGGGGAGCAGCGGAGAAGCAGGGCAAGGGGGCCGAGAGCAAGCGGCCGTGTCTGAGGTCTCACAGAGGTCTGGTAGGGGGAGGCTGAAAGATCCTTCAGGTTTGGGAACTAGACAATTACAAATTTTGAGAGAAACAGTTTCCATTTACTAGAGGGGAGATATCACTTTACACGGGTGAGGAATGAGTAGGAGGTGAGGCGAAGGAGCCAGTGGGTACAAAGCCATAGAATGGTGAAGCCAGAAACAACTAAGAAAGAATCATCTCTACCCACGAATTTATAGATGAGGGAAATTTTACTAGCTCCTGAAAAAGCAATTAGTCAAGGGGCCTAGTGTCTGAGATATCACACAGAAAGGGAAGGTACAAGATAGAATGGACATTTATTTTAAGGAGAGAGAGTCCAGGGAGGAACTTTTATTTTTATTTATTATTATTTTTTTGTTTTGTTTTGGGTTTTCAAGGCAGGGTCTCACTCTAGCCCAGGCTGATGTGAAACTCACTCTACAGTCCCAGTCTGGCCTCAAACTCACTGCAATCCCCCTACCTGTGCCTCCCAAGTGCTAGGATTAAAGGCAAGTGCCACCATGCCTGGTGGAAGTTTTATTCTTATTTTTATTTTTTCAATTTTTAAAAATATTAATTTATTTATTTTAGAAGAAAGAGAGAGAAAGAGGCAGACAGAGAGAGAGAGAGAATGGGCATGCCAGGGCCGCCAGCCACTGCAAACAAACTTCAGACTCATGTGCCACCTTATGCATCTGGCTTACGTGGGTCCTATGGAATCAAACCGAGGTCCTTTGGCTTCACAGGCAAACAACTGCTAAGCCATCTCTCCAGCCCTTTATTTTTATTTTAATTTTTATTCTTTGAAGCAGGGTCTCACTCTGGAGCCCAGGTTGGCTTCAAACTCATAGCATTCCTCCTACTTCCCCTCCTGAGTGCTGGGATTATAGGTTTGAGCTACCACACCCCGTCTGGATCCAGGGAGGGATTAAAATTTATTTCAATTAATTTTTTAAAGGTAAGGTATCACTCTATCCCAGGCTGACCTGGAACATACTTTAGTCTCAGGCTAGACTCAAACTCACAGTCATCTTCCTATTCTGTCTCCCAAATTCTGGGATTAAATTCATGCACTACCATACCTGGCAAAGATTCTAATTTATTTTCAGGCCGGGCATGGGGATACACACCTTTAAACCCAGCACTCGGGAGGCAGAGGTAGGAGGATCCCAATGAGTTTGAGGCCACTCTGAGACCACATAGTGAATTCCAGGGCAGCCTGAGCTAGAGTGAGACCCTACCTCAGAAAAAAAACAAAACCAAAAACAAAAAAAAAAAAAAGGAAAAGAAAAGAAAAAACTTCTAATTTATTTTCAAGAAATAAAATTGAATGAGTTTGTAGGCTGGGGAGATAGCTCAACAGTTAAAGGTGTTTGCTTGCTTGCTTGTTTATAATGCCTACTGGTCTGGGTTCAATTCCCCAGTACACATGTAAAGCCAGATGCACAAAGTTCATGGTAGCAGCAAGAAGCTCCAGAGTACCCTTCTTTTCTCCTTAAATGGATAAATAAAAATATTTTTAAAAAACTGAATGAGCAAAACAAAACAAAACAACTGAATGAGCCTGGCATGTTGGTGCATGCTTTTAATCCCGCACTTGAGAGGAGTTTATAAAATGAAAAAGACACAAAGCAAGAAAGACACTGGAAATATAAGAAAGGAAAGGGAGGGCTGGAGGGATGACTTCATGGTTAAGGTGCTTGTCTACAAAGCCAAAGACCCAGGTTCGATTCCCCAGGACCCACATAAAGCCAGATGCACAATGTGACGCATGTGTCTGGAGTTCATTTGCAGTGGCTGGAGGCCAGGAAGCACCCATTCTCTCTCTCTCTCTGTCAAATAAATATAAATTTAAAAAATTTAAATATTTAATTTATTTACTTATTTGAGAGAGAGAAAGAGGCAGAGAGAGATAGGGAGTGGGTGCACCAGGGCCTCCAGCCACTGCAAACGAACTCCAGATGCATCTGGTTTATGTGGGTCCTGGAGAATCGAACCAGGATCCTTTGGCTTTGCAGGCAAACACCTTAACCACCAAGCCAGCCCTCCAGCCCCAAATAATTTTTTTTTCTATTTATTTATTTATTTTTATTGACAACTTCCATAATTATAAACAATATCGCATGGTAATTCCCTCCCCCCCCACTTTCCCCTTTGAAATTCATGATTTTTTTGGTTTTTCGAAGTAGGATTTCACTGTAGCTCAGGCTGACTTGGAATTCACTATGTAGTCTCAGGGTTGGCCTTGAACTCATGATGATACTCCTACCTCTGCCTCCCAAGTGCTGGGATTAAAGGTGTGTGCCACCACGCCTGGGCACTTTCCCCTTTGAAACTCCACTCTCCATCATATTCCCTCTCCCTCTCAATCAGTCTCTCTTTTATTTTGATGTCATGATCTTTTCCTTCTATTATGATGATCTTGTGTAGGTAGTGTCAGGCACTGTGAGGTCATGGATATCCAGGTGATATTTTTTTCTTTTCAAATTTTTCTTTTATTAACAACTTCCATGATTATAAAAAATATCCCATGGTGAGAAAGAGAAATCACCAGTGAAAATACTCAACAGTGGACACTGTAAGCCTTATATTTGGCCAGCCAGGCCAAATGAGCCAATGGGTGCAATAGTGGCACGTCTGTCATGGGGGAAACCAACTGCCCTCTAATTGGACTGGAGGCCCGCTCCATGGGAGGGAATATATCCCTGATACTGAAAACTTAAAACAGGGGTAATCATGAGCCCTAGGGGTGTAACGTCTGCTGATGTCTGGCTAAATGTATATACTATGCTTATCAAACTGCCCAGTAAGCACTTCTGTTAATGTTCACACCCTTATATTAATGCTACTCTCACTTTTGGTAGAGAATCTTCTCTTTTCAGATGGCAGTGACCTTGGGACGACTCAGAAGGTATCATGGTGATGGAAAGAAATGACCGCAGTGCTCAGTACTGCAATACCTCTATCACACCTTCCAAGGCTCAGGGTCTAATGCGGAAGAGGTGGTGGAAAGGATGTAAGAGCCAAAGGAAGGGCAGGACTCCTTACAACATGCTCCCTCCAGACACAAAATGGCCTGGATATCCATGGCCTCACAGTGCCTGACACTACCTGCATAAGACCATCATAAGAGGAGGAAAACATCATGACATCAAAAGTAAAAGAGAGACTGATTGAGATGGGGAGGGGGTATAATGGAGAATGGGGTTTCAAAGGTGTAAGTGGGGGGAGGGAGGGTATTACCATAGGGTATTTTTTATAATCATGGAAGTTGTTAATAAAAAATATATTAAAAAATATCCCATGGTAATGCATTACCATAGGGTATTTTTTATAATCATGGAAGTTGTTAATAAAAAATATATTAAAAAATATCCCATGGTAATGCCCTCCCTCCCCCACTTTCCCCTTTGAAACTCCATTCTCCATCATATCCCCTCCCCCTCTCAATTAATCTCTTATTTATTTATTTATTTTTTATTTTATTTATTTATTTATTTTTTTGGTTTTTCGAGGTAGAGTTTCACTCTAGCTCAGGCTGACCTGGAATTCACTATGTAGTCTCAAGGTGGCCTCAAACTCATGGCGATCCTCCTACGTCTGCCTCCCAAGTGCTGGGATTAAAGCTTGTGTCACCACGCCCAGCAGTCTCTCTTTTATTTTGATGCCATCATCTTTTCCTCTCCAGGCTATTTTGTGTCTGGTGGAGCACTTTGTCAGGAGCCCTACCCTTCCTTTGGCTCTTGTGTTCTTTCTGCCACCTCTTCTGCAATGGACCATGAGCCTTGGAAGGTGTGATAGAGATATTTTGGTGCTGAACACTCCTCTGTCACTTCTTCTCAGCACCATGGTGCCTTCTGAGTCATCCCAAGGTCATTGCCATCTGAAAAGAGAAGGTTCTCTAACCAAAAGTGAGAGTAGCATTGATATATGGGTATGAACATTAAGAGACGTGCTTACTGGGCAGTTTGGTGAGCATAGTATATGCATTTAGCCAGATACTAGCATACGTTATACCCCTAGGGCTCATGACTACCCCTGTTGTAGGTTTTCAATATCAGGGATGTATTCCCTCCTATGGAGTGGGGCTTCAGTAAAATTATAGGGCAGTTGATTTCCCTCATAACAGATGTGCCACTATTGCACCCATTGGCTCATTTGGCCTGGCTGGCCAAATTTAAGGCTTGCAGTGTCCACTGTTGAGAATCTCCACTGGTGATTTCTCTCTGTCTCATTCAACTGCATGCAGAGTGGCTTTTTCTAGCTTTCTGTCAGCTGGTCTACATGGAGGAGGTTATCAGCTCAGTTCCAGCAGGATTTCTCAGTGACCTTGCAACCCAACTATGTGGAGTCTTTAGCAACAGGGTCTTACCATGTATTCCTGGTGGGAAACCAAGGGCCTTGGCAATGGCCTGTAATGTTTTGGGGGTATCAGGGACCTCCCTGGCCAACAACTCACTGGAAGGTATCCCATCCCTGGCACTGAAAATTTTCTCGTAATAATTTATGGCTCCTGAGTGTTCCATTGTCCAAAACAGTAGGTTTCCATGTGACTTATTTATATCCTCTTAGATTTTGATTAGCCCCAAATAAAAATATTTTTAAAAAAGAAAGAAAGGAAAGGGAGAATATAGTCAACGAGGAAGTGGGATGAGTACAGATGAAAGGGTTAGACTTGGAAATAAAGCATCTCTTTGATGGGCTGAGGATGGCTCACTGGTTAAAGGCACTTTCTTGCAAACCCCGATGGCCCAGGTTTGATTCCCAGTACCCATGTAAAAACCAGATACACAAAGTAGCACATGTGTTTGGAGTTTATTTGCAGTGGCAGGAGGCCCTGGTGCACCTATTCTCTTTGTCTGCCTATTTCTCTCTGTCTCTCTGTGTCTCAAATGAATAAACAATATTAAAAAAATAAACAGGTGTGGTGGCACATGAATTGCAGTGAGTTTGAGGCCACCCTGAGACTACATAGTGAATTCCAGGTCAGCCTCAGCTAGAGTGAGACCTTACCTTGAAAAACCAAAAAAAAAAAAAAAAAAAAGGACAAAAATAAATAAATAAAGTAAGGACTGGAGAGATGGCTTCGTGGTTAAGGACCCAGGGTTGATTCCCAGTACCAGCGCACATAAAGTCAGATAGATGCGCAGGGTGGTACATGTGTCTGGAGTTTGTTTGCAGGGACTAGAGACCCTGGTGAACCCATTTTTTTTTCCTCTACCTGCTCCTCTCTCTCAAATACATAAATGAGTAAAATACTGATAAAGATAAGAAAGTGTTTCTTTGAGCTGAGAAGGAAGTGAAGAGGAGGCATACTTCAGGTGAAGGAGAAGGAAGAAGGACCGGAAGCCCCTCTGGGATGGGCTTCAGGTCATGGAAGTAGATAACAGCATCAAGTGAGAGGAAAGCGGTCAGGTGAGGGGCACGGGGGCCTAGGTGTTGCCTGAGGAGCAATAGGAAGTCTCCAAAAGTAAAAAAAATGATGAAAAATTTTGTGAAGACCCACTGGAGCCTTCTAAGTAGGTGGCCAAGAGAGTAGCAAGTCCCTTGGGGAGGTCACTCTCCAGCAATTCTTGGCAGCCATGGAGAAAATTCTCAGAATGAGGCCTTTGTTTTACCCAAACCAAGATCCTCTCGGTAGAACATCAGCCGATAAGAGATTCTAAACAGAGTATGGCTTCAGTTGTTGGGCCTGGGGCTGGGGAGATGGCTCAGTGGCTGGAAGTGCTTACTGGCTTGGGTTGCATTCCCCAGCATTCATGTAAAGCCAGATGCAAAGTGGTGCATGCATGTGGAGTTTATTTGTAGCAGCAGGAAGCCCTGGTGCACCATATTCTCTCTCTCAATCTCTCTCTCTCTCTCTCCCTGCTTGCAAATAAATAAATAAAAATGTTTTTAGGGTTTTTTTTTTTTTTTTAATTTGAAAGCCAGGCATGGTGGCACACACCTTTAATCCCAGCACTGGGGAGGCAAAGGTAGGAGGATCGCCATGAGTTCCAGGCCACCCTGAGACTACAGAGTAAATTCTAGGTCAGCCTGAGCTACAGTGAGACCCTACCTCAAAAAAGAAAAAAAAAAAAAGAGCTGTAGCATGTGTAAAATAAAATCAACATGAACGGTGTGGTACACACAGATCTTGGGAGGTGGAGGCAGAAGGATAAGGAGTTCGATTCAAGGTCATTCTCAGCTACATGAAAAAGTTCAAGGCCAACCTTGGCTACATAAAGCCCTGTCTCAACTCCTACTCCCCCCGCCAAAAAAAAGCAAAACAAAAACAAGAGGGTTGGAGAGATGGCTCAGCAGTTAAGGCACTTGCCTGCAAAGCCTAAAGACCTGGCTTCAATTCCCCAGTACCCACATAAAGCCAGAAGCACAAGGTGATGCGTGCATCTTGAGTTTGTTTACAGTGGCTGGAGGCCGTGTTGAGCCCATTCTCTGTCTCTCTCAAATAGATAAATAAGCAAATTTTTAAAAATTCAAGTCAGGCATGGTGGTGCACGCTTTTAATCCCAGTACTTGGGAGGCAGAGGTAGGAGGATTGCCAGTGTGTTCTGGGCCACCCTGAGACTGCATAGTGAATTCCAGGTTAACCTGAGGTAGAGTGAGGCCCTAACTTGAAAAAAAAAAAAAAAAGAAAAAGGAAAAAAGAAAGAAAGAAGAAAAGAAAAAAATCAGCAAGAAAGAGGAGAAAGAAACTAGAGTGAGACAGAAGAACTAATTTGACAGAGAGGAGAGAACCTGAGAGAGGGATAATGGGTGATTATGATGACGTGGAAAAGCTGGAGTTCAGGATCATTTAGGGAGGCAGGGTCTCACTCTAACCCAGGCTGACATGAAACTCACTCTGTAGCCCAGGCTGGCCTTGAACTCACAACGATCCTCCTACCTCAGCCTCCCCGGTGCTGGGACTAACGGCGTGTGCAAGGGCAGTCCTGCTCCAAGTGACACTGAGTTGGAGGAAGGTTTCTAGGGTTGGCTAATGAAGAGCAGAGAGAAGCTGTAAAGCTGTCAGAGGTGAGAATGCTGAAGAGAACCAGAGCATAAGATTCACTGGGTCTGCGTGGTTTTGACGTCACTAGAGATGGAGATAAGGATGAGAGGTGAAGAAAAACTGAGCTAGGTCTGGAGAGATGGCTTGGCGGGTAACGCGCTTGCGGGCAAAGCCAGAGGATCCCAGTTGAACTCTCCAGGACCCACGTAAGCCAGATGCACAAGGGGGTGCATGCATCTGTAGTTTGTTTACAGTGTATGGAGGCCCTGGCTGCTCTCTCCCTCCTTCATTCTCTCTCTCGAATAAATTAATAAAAATATATTAAAACTGAGCTAAATGTGTGAGTTAAGAACATGGTACAAGGGCTGGAGAGATAGCTTAGTGGCTAAGCACTTGCCTATGAAGCCCAAGGACCCCAGTTTGAGGCTCGATTCCCCAGGACTCACGTAAGCCAGATGCACAAGGTGGCACATGCATCTGGAAGTTCGTTTTCAGTGGCTGGAGGCCCTGGTGTACCCATTCTCTCTCTCTCACTCTCTCTCTCTCTGTCTCTGCCTCTTTCTCTCTGTGTCTGTCTGTCGCTCTCAAATAAATAAATAAAATAAAATTTAAAAAAAAGAACACGGTACAGAAGCTGATGGGGAAGATAAGGCTGTGAAGACAGGAAGCGCGAGGCCAACTCAGAAGCACCGGTTTCAAGAGAGCAAGTTGAAGAGGAAACAGAGCAGTGACCTGTGTCCTCTGTCCCATTCTCCTGCCACTCGAAGGAAGCCTTCTTCCCCAAAGAGGGCAGACACATCATCAGAAGAAAACCAAGTCTCCTGGTACCTGAAGGAGATGCTTCCGGGAATGAAACCAAAGATGTGAACCGTTGAGGAATTCTATAGAACCAGATCCATAGAAAGGTCTTTGTTGAGCCTGGGAGGGGTGGTGCACGCCTTTGATCCCAGCACTTGGGAGGAAGAGGTAGAAAGGTCGCTGTGAGTTCGAGGCCACCCTGAGACTACATGGTGAGTTCCAAGTTATCACCTTCTCTTCAGCATGCCCATCCTCCTGGTGTCCCTGTTTTCCCTCTTGTCTCGTACAAGCTAGTGAACCACAGTAAGCATTTTAACAAAAATAAGCTAGTGAACCACAGTAAGCATTTTAACAAAAATAAGCTAGTGAACCACAGTAAGCATTTTAACAAAAGATATTTATTTTTGGCTTTTGTGAGGTAGGGTCTCACTCTAGCCCAGGTTGACGTGGAACTCACTCTGTAGTACCAGGCTGGCATCGAACTCATGGCGATCCTCGTACCTCAGCCTCCCGAGTGCTGAGATTAGAGGCATGCACCACCATGCCTGGCTTATCTTATTTATTTATTTATGAGAGAGAGAGAATGGGCAAACAAGAGCCTTCAGCCACTGCAAACAAATGCCAGACACATGTGTCATTTTGTGTATCTAGCTTAAGTAGGTACTGGAGAACTGAACCTGAGGCCCCAGGCTTTACAGGCAAACACCTTAATTGCTAAGCCATCTCTCCAGTCCCCACAGTAAGCTACTTATTGTTTTATTTTTTAAAATTTATTGCCGGGCGTGGTGGTGCACGCCTTTAATCCCAGCACTCGGGAGGCAGAGGTAGGAGGATCGCCATGAGTTCAAGGCCACCCTGAGACTACAGAGTGAGTTCCAGGTCAGCCTGGGCTAGAGTGAGACCCTACCTCGAAAGATCAAAAAAAAAAATTATTTGTTTGAAAGCACACACAGAGAGAGATAAGAGACACAGACAGAGAGAGAATGGGCACGCCAGGGCTTCCAGCCACTGCAAACGAACTCCAGACGCATGCGCCCCTTGTGCATCTGGCTAACGTGGGTCCTGGGGAATTCAGCCTTGAACTGGGGTCCTTAGGCTTCAAAGAAAGAAAGAAAGAAAGGGGCTGGAGAAGATGGCTTGGCAGTTAAGGTATTTGCCTGTATAGCCAAAGGATCCAGGTTCGATTCCCCAGGTCCCACATAAGCCAGATGCACAAGGGGTACATGTGTCTGGAGTTTGTTTGCAGTGGCTAGAGGCCCTGGTGTGCCCATTCTCTCTCTCTCAACTTCTTTCTCTCTCTCTCAAATAAATAAATAAAACATATTTTTAAAAATTAAAGAGATATTGCTGAAGACTCCACATACAAGTGGCTGCAAGGCCACTGAGAAATCCTGTTGGAACTGAGCTGATAACCTCCTCCATATAGACCAGCTGAGAGAAAGCTGGAAGAAGCCATTCTACATGTAGTTCAATGGGAGAAAGAGATACCACCAGTGAAGATACTCATCAGTGGACACTGCAAGCCATATAATTGGCCAGCCAGGCCAAATGAGCCAACAGGTGCAATAGTGGCACATCTGTCATGGTGGAAACCAACTGCCCTCCAATTGGACTGGAGGCCCGCTCCATGGGGGGGGGGGGATACATCCCTGAAACTGGAAACTTAAAATAGGGGTAGTCATGAGCCCTAGGGGTGTAACATCTGCTGGTGTCTGGAAAAATGTATATAGTATGCTTATCAAACTACCCAGTAAGCACTTCTCTTAATATTTATACCCTTATATTAACGCTACTCTCACTTTGGGTAGAGAATCTTCTCTTTTCAGATGGCAGTGACCTTGGGATGACTCAGAAGGTATCATAGTGCTGGGTAGAAGTGACTGGAGTACTGACTAACATCTCGATCACACCTTCCAAGGCTCAGGGTCCATTGCAAAAGAGGTGGCAGAAAGAATGTAAGAGCCAAAGGAAGGGTAGGACTCCTTACAACGTGCTCCCTCCAGACATAAAATGGCCTGGATATCCATGACCTCATAGTGCCTGACACTACCTACACAAGACCATCATAAGAGGAGGAAAAGATCATGACATCAAAATAAAAGAGAGACTGATTGAGATGGGGAGGGGGGATATGATGGAGAATGGAGTTTCAAAGGGGAAAGTGGGGGGAGGGAGGGTATTACCATGGGATATTTTTTATGGAAAATGTTAATAAAAATTTTTAAAAAAATGGGGGGGCATTATGACCTCAAGAAAAATAAATAAAATAAAGAGAAAGCTGGGCGTGGTAGCGCATGCTTTAATCTCAGCACTCTGAAGGCAGAGGTAGGAGGATTGCAGTGAGTTCGAAAAAAAAAAGTCTAAACAAGCATGCTAGGCAGGATTCTAGGTCCCTGAGAATACAGTGTGAATTCCAGGTCAGCCTAGACTAGACTGAAACCCTACCTCGGAAAACCAAAAAATAAAATAAAATAAATAAAAAATAAATAGAAAAATAAAAAGGCATGATGACATATGCCAGTAATCCCAGTGCTTGGGAGGAGAAAGAGGTTTCCTGTAGCTTCTGGGCGAGCCAGTCTAGTCTAATTGATGAGCTCCAGGCCTGAGACCCTTTCTCAAAATTAGGGGAACGGACTTCCTGAGGATGACACCCAAGGTTGCTTTTTGGCCTGCGTGCACACATGTGCCTACACACACAGGAACATGCATATACACAATAAAAGTTTAAACAAGGTGCCAGGCGTGGTGGCGCACACCTTTAATCCCCCAGCATTTGGGAGGCAGAGATAGGAGGATCACTGTGGGTTTGAGGCCACACTGAGACTACATAGTGAATTACAGGTCAGCCTGAGCTACAGTGAGACCCTACCCGGAAAAAAACAAAACAAGTCTAAACAAGCATGGGAGGCAGGATTCTAGGTCCTGGCAAGTTGAC
This sequence comes from Dipus sagitta, assembly GCA_036346955.1. Lineage (NCBI taxonomy): Eukaryota > Metazoa > Chordata > Mammalia > Rodentia > Dipodidae > Dipus > Dipus sagitta. The sequence continues at coordinate 128,293,588 of CM070779.1, read as the reverse complement.
GACAACATCATCCATCACACACTATGTAGCAGACGATGACGTTGAGTTTCTGCTCTTCCTGCCTCTACCTTCCGAGGGTTGGGATTACAGGTGAGTGCTACCATGCTATTGCTGGAGATTAAACCCAGGACACGGCCCATGCTAGACAAGCACTCTACCAACTGAGCTGCACTCCCAGCCCTCTGCCTACCTACCAAGACACTCCCCAGCTATTTCTCCTGTCACTCTCTCAAATAGATAAATAAGTAAATAAATGGTCTCTTAAAAAAAAATAAGGGACTGGAGAGATGGCTTAGGGGTGCTTGCCTACAAAACCAAAGGACCCAGGCTCAATTCCCTAGGACCCATGTAAGCCAGATGCACAAGGTGGCACAATTGTCTGGAGTTCATTTGCAGAGGGTGGAGGCCCTGGCACACCACTTCTCTCTCTCTCTCTCTTTATCTCCCAAATACATAAATAAATAATGAAAAAGTCCCACGAGTGTGGATTCCTTGTCTCCCCATTTGCCACTATCTGCTTTCCACCTAGGTACAACCATGCCCAGTTCCAAGCGGACACTCATTCAAAACTTATTAAGTAGAAGGAGTCATGAATATTGAGGTAAAGTAGGGCAAAGTTCAACTAGGTTTGTGGCTCAGACAGAACTGCCATTTAGTGGCAGGTTGAAGTTTGAGCTGGGTGTGGCAGTGCACGTCTTTAATCTTGGCGGAGGTAGGAGGATCCCCATGAGTTCGAGGCCACCCTGAGACTACATAGTGAATTACAGGTCAGCCTGGGCTAGTGAGACCCTACCTCAAAAAAAAAAAAAAAGAAGGTTTCAAGACAAGCACTAGAAGCAGGGCTGGGTTGGTTCAGAGGATTTTGGGGGGCTCTCTGATGGGGGTGTTTATATTTGAGGCTAAGATTTCCATTGGGATTAACTTTGAGTTGTGATTTGCGCTGAGGTGAAACTTGAATTAGGTGTGAAGCTAATGTCATTTCAGCCTCACTTGGGGCCTCACTGGTTCTCCAGAGACTCCTACAGACATTGCATCTCCCTGAGTTTGGGCACAAGTCTCCCTCTGGTCACCAGCTCTCCACCCAGGGAAAATCCCAAACAGCTGCTGGCCTCCCCAAGACAGAAACGGAATTTCACACAACCCCTGAAACTGAGATTGAAACCAAGATTGGTCCCTCTCCAGCAGCTCCTTCAGCACAGAGCAAGTTCTCATGACGGCCAGTTCCTGCCCTTCCTTCCTCTTCTTCCGTCTCCCATACCACTTCTTGCCATTCCTATCTGTTTCTCGGTGTGCCAGTCTCTGACCTAAATCTTTCTCTCTCTTACTTTCTTACTTTCTTTCTTTTTTTTTTTTGCAAGCGAAGAGAGATAGAGATAAGAGAGGCAGACAGAAAGAATGGGCGCACCACTGCAAACAAACTCCAGATGCATGCACCACCCTGTGCAACTGACTTTACGTGGGTTGGCCTTGAACTCACAATGACACTCCTACCTCTGCCTCCCAAGTGTTGGGATTAAAGGTGTGTGCCACCACGCCCGGCCACTTTCCCCTTTGAAACTCCACTCTCCATCATACTCCCTCTCCTTCTCAATCAGTCTCTCTTTTATTTTGATGTCATGATCTTTTCCTCCTATATATGATGGTCTTCTGTAGGTAATGTCAGGCACTGTGAGGTTTATTTTATTTTTTTAATTTTTTTTTTATTAATTTGAGAGAGAAAGAGGCAGATAGGGAGAATAGGCACGCCAGGGCTTTTGGCCACTGAATATGAACTCCAGTTGCATGCGCCACCTTGTGCATCTATCTGGCTTAAGTGGGTCCTGGGGAATCGAACCTAGGTTCTTTGGCTTTGTAGGCAAACACCTTAACCACTAATCCATCTCTCCAGTCCCTTATTTTTTTTTAAGAGACCATTTATTTATTTATTTATTTGAGTGACAGAAAGAAAGATGCAGATAGAATGGGTGCGCCAGAGCGTCCAGCCACTGCAAACAAACTCTAGACACACGCACCACCTTGTGAATCTGGCTTACGTGGGTCCTGGGGAATCAAACCAGGATCCTTTGGGTTTGCAGGCAAGTGCCTTAACTGTTAAGCCATCTCTCTAGCCTGCTTTTACATTTTGATACAGCTTAATGGGTTCTCAGTCCATCAGCAGAATAACAGGAAATATATGACACTTAGAAAAAAGAGGAACATGGGAGAGGAAAGGAGCAGCACCCAAAAGAGAAACCAACAATGACACAAGTATGACATGACTGAAAATGTGGGTCTGGAGATATAGCTCAGTACGAGCGTGCTTACCAAGCGTGCTCAAGGTCCTGGGTTCCATTGCTAGCAATGCAGAGATGGGAAGACAAGAAGATGCAGACCAAGAAGTGTGGAAGAGATGTTAAAAAATATATTTATTTTGGGGGCTAGAGAGATGGCTTCGCAGTTAAGGTGCTTACCTGTGAAGCCTAAGGACCCATGTTCGCCTCTCCAGATTCCATATAAGCCAGACACACAAAGGTGAGGAAAGCACAAGGTCACATGCCCACTAGGTGGCACAAGCATCTGGAGTTCTATTACAGTAGCTGAGGCCTTGGTACCCCAATTCTCTTTCCCTCTCTTTCTCTCAAATAAAATTTATTTATTTATTAATTTTGGGCTGGAGAAATGGTTCAGAGGCTAAGGCACTTGCATACAAAGTCTAACAACCTGAGTTCGATTACCTAGTACCCACGTAAGCAAGAAGCACAAAGTGGCACATGCATCTGGAGTTCGTTTGCGGTGGCTAGATGCCCTGACATTGCCATTCTCTCTCTTTCTCTCTTGGTCTCTCTTCTCTCACTCTCTCTGCTTGCTAATAAATAAACAAACAAATAACATGTGTGTGTGTGTGTGTGTGTGTGTGTGTGTGTGCGCGCGCGCGTGTATATTTTATAGAGAAAGAGGGAGAGAGAGAGAATGGGTGCTCCAGGGCCTACAGCCACTGCAAACAAACTCCAGACACGTGTGCCCCCTTGTGCATCTGGCTAAAGTGGGTCCTGGGGAATCAAACCTGGGTCCTTTGGCTTTGCAGGCAAACGCCTTAACCGCTAAGCCATCTCTCCAGCTCTATTTTATTTTATTTTATTTGTGTGTGTATGTATACGGCAGAGGGTGGGGGCCCATATGGTGCACTGGTATCAAAAAAGCATGTGCCATTGCCTCAGCTTTATGCAGGTGCTGGGGGATTGACCTGGGCCCTCAGGCTTGCAAGCAAGTGCCTTTAACCACTGAACCATCTCCCAGACTCCCAGACTTTTTTTTTTTTTTTCTTTTTCTTATATATATTTTATTTTTTTGGTTTTTCAAGGTAGGGTCTCACTCTAGCTTAGGCTGACCTGGAATTCACTACATAGTCTCAAACTCTCTGCAATCCTACCTCTGCCTCCCAACTGCTGGGATTAAAGCTGTGTGCCACTATGTCCAGCTATATATATATATATATATATATATGTATATATATATAATTTTTGTTTATATTTGAGAGAGAAAGTGGGAGAGAGAGAAAGAATGGACACAGCAGGGCCTTCAGTGCCTTAACCACTAAGCCATCCCATCCCTCCAGACCTCCCTTTTTGACACAGGGTCTCACATATCCAAGAATAGCCTCAAACTGGGATTATAGGCCCTTGCTAACACATCTAGTTTGTGTGGTGTGCTAGGACTCCAACCCAGGGCTTCATAAGTGCTGAGCAAGCACTCTACCAATGGAGCTATATTCCAGTCCTGAAGGAGGCCTTTATTATGGCTTTTCTTCCTCCGTTATAGCTGTACACTCCCCAGGACATGCAGGTTTTGTCCGGACACCTCTCCACTCTCTGGCAGCTCCTTCTATAGCAGCGCAGACCTGTCATCTCCTTAGGTTGCTGTGAAATCTCTTCATTGCTGCCCCTGCTTGTTCCTCTCCTGCCACTCACCTACCTCTTTCCACACTCCACTGTTCAGAGCATCCAGGCTGTTTTCTTTCTCTGACATACCAATCTGGGCAGGTCTCCCTTGTGTAATTGTATGTGTGTGTTCATCATATTCAGAGTGAAATCTAAACTTTTTTTTTTTTTTTTTTCGAGATAGGGTCTCACTCTAGCCCAGGCTGACCTGGAATTCACTATGTAGTCTCACAGTGGCCTTGAACTCACAGTGATCCTCCTATCCCAGCCTCCCCCCCCCAAGTGCTGTGATTAAAGGCATGTGCCACCATACCTGACTTATGTGTGTGTGTGCTTTTTGTCTGATGTGAGAAACATTAATTGAATATTCTTGTACATCAGTCAGTTTGTTTTTTTGTTTTGTTTTGTTTTGTTTTTTCGAGGTAGGGTCGCGCTTTAGCCCAGGCTGACCTGGAATTCACTATGGAGTCTCAGGGTGGCCTCGAACTCACAGTGATCCTCCTACCTCTGCCTCCTGAATGCTGGGATTAAAGACGTGCGCCACCACATCTGGCTAACATCAGTCAGTTTTCACTCAGTTTATAAATTACAGCTTAAAAAAAAAATGTCAGGCGTGGTGGCACATGCCTTTGATCCCAGCACTTGGGAGGGAGGCTGGGATAGGAGAATCACTGTGAGTTCAAGGCCACCCCGAGACTACATAGTGAATTCCATGTCTGCCTGGGCTAGAGTGAGACTCTACCTCGAAGAAAAATACTAATAAATAAATAAATAAAAATTTTTATAAACCAGGGCTGGATCTATGGCTCAGCAGTTAAAAGCACTTGTTTGCAAAGCCTGATGGCTAGAGTTCAATTCCCCAGTATTCATGTTAAGCTAGATGCACAAAGTGGTGCATGCATTTGGAGTTCATGTGCAGTGGCTGGAGGTCCTGGGGTGCCCATTCTCTCTGTCTCTTTTCTTTATTTTTTAAATATTTACTATGCATGTTTTTTTTTAAAATTTTTTTGTTCATTTTTATTTATTTATTTGAGAGCGACAGACAGAGAGAAAGAGGCAGATAGAGAGCGAGAGAGAGAATGGGCGCGCCAGGGCTTCCAACCACTGCAAACGGAACTCCAGATGTGTGGGCCCCCTTGTGCATCTGGCTTACGTGGGTCCTGGGGAATCGAGCCTCTAACCGGGGTCCTTAGGCTTCACAGGCAAGCGCTTAACCACTAAGCCATCTCTCCAGCCCTCTCTGTCTCTTTTCTCTCTCTCTCTCTGCATGCGAATAAAAAAATAAAAATATTTTTTAAAAAATGCAGGTGTAGGGCTAGAGAGATGGCTTAGAGGTTAAGCGCTTGCCTGTGAAGCCTAAGGACCCTGGTTCAAGGCTGGATTCCCCAGGACCCACGTTAGCCAGATGCACAAGGGGGCGCACGTGTCTGGAGTTCGTTTGCAGTGGCTGGAGGCCCTGGAGCACCCATTTTCTCCATATATCTGCTTATTTCTCTCTGTCTGTCGCTCTCAAATAAACAAATAAAAATAAACAAAAATATTTGAAAAGGTTACTGTTAGAATCAAAAGATTATGTTACTGGAAATATATTATAAAAAAAAATGCAGGTGTAGTGGTGGCGCATGCCTTTGAACAGAGCACTCGGAAGGCAGAGACAGGAGGATCTTGGTGAGTTTGAGGTCAGCCTGAAACTACATAGTGAATTCCAGGGCAGCCTGAGATAGAGTGAGAGAAACAGCTGTGGTGTGGCTCAGTGGTAGATTATGTATTTAGCATGTGTGGGACCCCAGGGATGGGTGGATGGATAGGTAGATCGATAGATGAGTAGAGTAGATAGACAGATAGGTAGGTAGGTAGATAGATAGATAGATAGATAGATAGATAGGGGGCTGGGAGTGTGGCTCAGTTGGTAGAGTGCTTGTGTAGCATGGGCTGTGTCCTGGGTTTAATCTCCAGCAATAGCATGGTAGCACTCACCTGTAATCCCAACCCTCGGAAGGTAGAGGCAGGAAGAGCAGAAACTCAACGTCATCGTCTGCTACATACTGTGTGATAGATGATGTTGCCAAGTTGCCAGGACCTAGAATCACCTAGGAAAATAGCCTCTGGTCATGCCTATGAAAGATTATCTTTTTTTTTTCAAGGTAAGGTCTCACACTAGCCCAGACTGACCTGGATTTCACTATGTAGTCACAGGGTGGCCTCGAACTCACAGCGATCCTCCTACCTCAGCCTCCCGAGTGCTGGGATTAAAGGCGTGAGCCACCACTTCTGGCTCGAAACGTTGTCTTGGTTAGGTTAGTTGAGATGGGAAAAGCCATCTTGACTGTGGGTGTCTGATTCCACGGGCCGGGGTTTGGGGCTGGGTGGAGCGAGGGAGGTGGCTGAGCACCAGCACTCGTGGTTTTCCGCTGCCTCAGTGTGGACTGAATGTGACCGCCTGCTTCGTGCTCCTGCTGCCACACCTTCCCCGCCGTGATGGACTGCAACTGTAATCTGAAATAAGCCTTTCCTCCCTCACAATTTTTTGTCAAGTATTTTGTCCCAGCAACAAGAAAAGTAAGTAAAGCCGGGCGTGGTGGCGCACGCCTTTAATCCCAGCATTTGGGAGGCAGAGGTAGGAGGATCGCTGTGAGTTCCAGGCCACCCTGAGACTCCATAGTGAATTCCAGGTCAGCCTGGGCTAGAGTGAGACCCTACCTCGAAAAAACAAACAAAAAAAAGAAAAAGAAAAAGAAAAAGAAAAGTAAGTAATACAGAGGGCTTGTGGCAACTCTGGGCTATGTAAGACCTGGTCTTTAAAAAAAAGTCAGAAAAGAGGAAAAGAAAGAAGATTGGGGAGATGGTACTTGCTTCAAAAACCTGATAGACAGGATTCGATTCCCCAGGATCCACATGAAGCCAGTTGTACAAAGTGGCATATGCATCTGGAGTTCATTTGCAGTGGCAGGAGGCCCTAGCGTGCCTATTCTCTCTCTCCTTGTAAACAATCTAAAATATTTAAAAGCCCAGCACTCAGGAGGCAGAGGTGGGAGGATTGCTGTGAGTTTAAGGCCACCCTGAGACTACATAGTGAATTCCAGGTCAGCCTGGGCTATCATGAGACTCTACCTCGAAAAACGAAACAAACAACAAATATATATATATTTATATGTATATATGTGTGTGTGTAAAAGAGAGAGAGAAAGAAAGAAAGAAAGAAAGAAAGAAAGAAAGAAAGAAAGAAAAAAGAAAGAAGGAAAAAAGCAATGCTAACATACATGCTGTTGTTTTCTTTCTTGTGTGGGACTGGAACTAGGTCCTCACACGTGCCTAGCAAGCACCACTGAGCCCCAGCCATGGCCCCTCGAGCCAGTGTAATTGGCTCCACAAATGCAGCTTCAAGATAAGTTCCTTCATCGTCCTCAGCTCACCTTGTGTCACCACCTTTAAACCTTCCTGTGCGGATTCTGAAGACCCCACCGTACAGAACATTGGAGGGCTGGACTGTTTCTGGGGTCATATGAATCTAATCCTGGGGTCTCCTTTGGGAGTAGAATGAGAACTCATGCATGAGAGCGTGGCATTGCTTCTGAGTGAGGAAACCTCAAAAAGTCTAGATACTGGAGACTTCATGTTTTCACTGGGACAAAGGCGCACAACAGGATGTCCCACACAAGGGGTTCTGGAATGGAACTTTTTATTTTAATTATTTTTAGTTTTTGAGACAGGGTCTCATGTTGCCCAGGCTGGCTTCAAACTCTCTACATAGTCAAGGATGATCTTGAATTCTAGATCCTCCTGCCTCTACCTCCCAAGTGTTAGGGTTACAGGCATATGCCCATGTCCAGCCTGTCATGAAACCAGATGATATAAGAAAGGAAAGGGAGAGTCTGCAGGTGTAGCTCAGTAGTGGGGTGTTTACATGAGGCCTTGGGCTCAATGCCCAACACTAAAAAGAAAATTCTTTCTAAATGTAAAAAAAAGGCAAGCCAGGCATGGTGGTGCACACCTTTAATCTCAGCACTCCCAGAGACAGAGGTAGGAGGATTGCTCTGAGTTTGAGGTCAGCCTGGGCTAGAATGAGACCCTACCTTGAAAACAAACAAACAAACAAAAAAAGTATTCAATAGCCACATGTGGCTGTAGAACCCTTAAAATATGGCTCGTGAGAGTGAAGAAGAGAAGGCAACGAACTGAGAGAGGCCTGCAGTCAGCCAAGGGTGAACAAGTGTTACAAGCCATGGCTCTTCAGGGAACTGGGCCGCCAGCCGCAGCGGGCTGTGCCCCTCCATCTCCACGAATCGCCTGCCCCTTCTCTGGAACTTCTAGGCCTGGCAGTCCAGAGCCACAGTTCCCCTGACCCAACTCCTTTTCCCAGAACTCATCTGCTTGAGCCCCCAGCCTGCGGTTCTCTCCTAGGCCTCAGCCTTTCCTGCCTCCACTGAGACAGAAGCATCTCTTCAGCCCTGGGGGCTTCCCCAGGCCCCAGCCCGACCTAGAACCGCCCGCGCCTGCCACACTGCCACTGCCGCTTCCTTTATAAAGGGACCCAGGCCGCCTGTGCCCAAGGGCCCAGCACAGCAGGTGAGAGTCTCCCATCCATCTCCGTGGGCTTCCCCTGGCAATGGGCACCTACCCCTCCTATTGAGCCTCAGCGCCTCCTGTACCCCTGCCCGGCTCCCCAGCCTCGCTGGGCCTGGCTGACCCTTGGTGGCTTTGTCCCTGTCTCTCCCACTCCCTCTGTCAGTCACTTTCTCTCTGTCCCTGTCCCCTCTGTGATCCTTTCCTTTTCCCATCTCTCTTTCTCTGTGTCTACCCCTGCTCACCTCAGGGCTTCCCTGCCTGCAGCTTGTCGCCCTGTCCCGGGTGGCTGTCTCGAGCAGGCTGGTGGGAGGTCTGTCTTCTGCTGTGTGCCCCGCCCAGCTTACTGTGGGGAGCTCACAGAGCGCTGTCTCTCTCTCTCTTTCTCCGTGCAGATACTCTCCATGACCCCACCGGGACATCTCTACCTCCTGAGGGTGCATGGCACCCCCCTTCTTTTCTTCCTGGGGTTGCTGCTGGCCCTGCCTCCAGGGAAAGAGGTGAGGCAGCAAATGAATGGGGCTGCTGGGGTGACCCAGCCGACCTCCAGCGCTAGAGCTTCTCAACTCTGTTCTCCCCTAGGGACTCCCTGGCCTTCACCTGTCACCCTCAGCTGCCCAGAGGGTCCATCAGCATCCACAGAAGCATTTTGCCCAAGGCACCCTCAAGCCTGCTGCTCACCTTGTTGGTAAACTCCCACCTCCATGGTCCCTAACTCTCCTCCTACCTGACTTACCAGGGACCCAAATGGCCATCCCACCCACCCCCAACTTCCCCTAGCCCTATAGACAGAGACGGCCCACTCCCGTCTCCCCCTTAACAACACCCCAGGAGCTCAGTGGCCCGGTGACTGCTTCCTCCGGCATGGAGACCTCTTATGCATCTATCCTTATGACCTTTCCTAGGAGACCCCAGCATACCAAAATCACTGAGCTGGAGAGCGAACACGGACCGTGCCTTCCTTCGCCATGGCTTCTCTTTGAACAACAATTCCCTCCTGGTCCCGACCAGTGGCCTCTACTTTGTCTACTCCCAGGTGGTCTTCTCTGGCGAAGGTTGCTCCCCTGCCCCTGTGTACCTGGCCCACGAGGTCCAGCTCTTCTCCTCCCAGTATCCCTCCCACGTGCCTCTCCTCAGCGCCCAGAAGTCAGTGTGCCCAGGGCTACACGGACCGTGGGTGCGCTCCATGTACCAGGGGGCTGTGTTTCTGCTCAACAAGGGAGACCAGCTGTCCACTCACACGGAAGGTGTCTTCCATCTACACTTCAGCCCCAGTAGCGTATTCTTCGGAGCTTTTGCCCTGTAGAACTTGGAAAAATCCAGAAAGGACAAAGAAATTGGTTTCATGTCCTCACCATTTTGCTCTTTTCTGACCATTTTAAGTCACTCCCCCTCTCCTTTGCCCATCCCCATAGTCTCAAGCCTTCCCCACTAGATCTTTCAAAGAAGAAATTCCAGGCACACTTCCCAGAGCCACCCCAGAAGCTCATCTGAGGAGCTCGAGCCTGCCTAGAAATTTCCTACGCAGAGCTTTTTGTCTGGCTTGTGGTCTCTGCGGGGCCAAGACCTGACCTGGAAGAAGAGCACACAATGGGGGAGGGACACAAGCAGGGAAGGGAGACTATTTATGAAAGGAAAGATTAAATTATTTATTTATGGAGGATGGAAAGAGGGGAGCAACAGAAAGACCCCAGACAAAAAGGGGTTAGGTCGCAGCATCTTCCCGGGGCTCACCAGGGAGAGAGAGAAGAGAGTTAGATGGCAGACCAAGGGGCACTAGGAACCAACCACGGCTTGATGACACACCCACAAGGAGCCATCTGAACCTTGTATGAAGCCCAATAAACCTCTTTTCTCTAAAACGCTTTCTGTTCATGTCTGTCTGTCTGCCTGGGATGGGGTCAGGAAGGATTTTCCAAGTCTCACTATAGGAATGGAAAAAGAGACAGAGGCCTGGGCGGGTCAGGGGCTAAGAAGGCCGAGAGACACATAGTGGATTCATGGGGGCCAGACAGCCTCGCTGGTGCAGGGACCTGAAGGAAAAGCTATATGGAAGCCCAGGGAGAGGTCTGGAGGGTTTGGGATCAGAGGGCTTCTGGGCGATATGACCACAGGTGAAGACTAAGGAATGAGGGTTCCAGAAAGATTCTGAGCAGAAGTGACCACATCAAAGGGTAGGGGGAGATGTCCAGGACTGGGAAAGTGGCACACGGGAATCGGTCGGAAGATGTGAATTCCTTATAGGAGTAGCAGAGCCTCAGGAGTTGGAGCAGGGTGTGTGTGTGTGGGGGGGGGGGTGTCGCGGACACGTGAGGAAACAGCCACTCGCCCCGACTGTGGAGTGGGGGCTTCATGCAAACCGCAGAGGAAGCCGAGACTGAAAGCAGCAGCCGAGGGTCAGAGTGAGAGAAGGCTCGCCTCGTGCGGCCGTGAATTCCCAGCGCTGGGCTCACTCCCTCTGGGGCTGTCCCAGGCTTGTCCCTGCGGCTCCCACCCAGCCCTTCCAGAGGGCTCATGCACACCCCAATGTCACGTTACCCCGCTCTCAGTTACTTCTCCTCCCCACCCCACCCCCACGGAGAGTCCTCCTCCCGAGGACCCAGCTTTCTGAAGTCCCTCCCCATGTCCCCTGTGAGTCCTGTCTGGAATCCGAAGGGAACAAGAAGAGCCCAGGCATGGTCTCCCTACAGGAACCCATAATTAGCATTGGGGAGCAGGAAGGAAATGGGGCCCCAGCTCTCAGGGTCCTGCACACATTGGCCATTGGTCCAAAAACATTGCCTCAGGATCCCTGGTGGGGAAGGGGAGGAGATCCCTTGATGCCTGGGTGTCCCCAACTTTCCAAACCCCTGCCCCCGCAAGAGAGAAGAAACCGAGACCGAAGGCGCAGGGCCCACGACCGCTTCCTCCAGATGAGCTCATGGGTTTCTCCACCAAGGAAGTTTTCCGCCCGCCGCCCGTTGAATGAGAGCCTTCCCCCCGCCCTCCTCTTGCCCCAAGGGCTATAAAGGCAGCCGTCTGCACACCCGGCCAGCAAACAGCTCCCTCGGCAACATCAGGGCAACCTCCAGGAGCAAGGGAAGCTACCCCAGAGCCCCTGGACCTAACTCCCAGACAGGCGGTCAGGCAGCTGCGCAGGCTCTGTCCCTCCCCGTGCACTGGCCCAGAGTTCCAGCTCAGCCTCCGGAAAGGACACCATGAGCACGGAAAGCATGATCCGCGACGTGGAGCTGGCCGAGGAGGCGCTCCCCAAGAAGGCAGGGGGCCCCGGGGGATCCAGGCACTGCCTGTGCCTCAGCCTCTTCTCCTTCCTGCTCGTGGCGGGAGCCACCACGGTCTTCTGCCTGCTGCACTTTGGGGTGATCGGCCCCCAGAGGGAAGAGGTGAGTGCCTCGGCAACCTTCGCTCTCAGCCAGACGGAAATGGGGAGAGAGGACAGGGTGAGGGGGAGAGGAGGAAGGAGGGGAGGCAGTAGGAGGTGTGGAGAAAATAGAGAGGGAGAGTGACCCATGGACCCAGCTCCCCAAACATGTGTCAATGAATGAATGGATGAATGAATGATCAGGCAGATGTATATGTACAGAGGTGTGGAGAGAGATGTGGGGTGTGGGCAGAGGGATGGGGATGAAACAAGTGATCAAGATGGTGAAACACGAAAGATTTGGGAGCTCTGAGAGATAAGGAGAGGGATGAGGGAAAGGGAGAGAGGAGGTGAGAGAGGGTGTGTGCCTATGGAAGACACTTTAAGTGTTGTTGAATGCCTGGATGGGTAGATGCCTGGATGAGTGAAGGGAGAGAAAGCCAGACAGAGTGGGCAGAGAACCTAAACTGCAGAGGCAGGTGGATGCTTCTCCTCTGGGGTGAGTCCTCAGACACCAATCTTCTCTTTTTCTTCCTACCCAACAGTTTCTGAATGGCCTTCCTCTCATCAGCCCTTTGGCTCAGACGCTTTCGCTCAGTAAGTGTCTTAAAGCCTCTTTCCTAATTCAGGGATGGAGTGGGGCGGTTGGTCCTGAGATGAAAGCGGTGAGGGGAATTTAGAGCTGGTTTGGGGGAAGTCAAAATGGGTATCTCTGGGAAGTGAAAGGGTCTCATCTTCTCTTTCCCTTTCCTCTGCAGGGTCATCTTCTCAGAACACAAGTGACAAGCCCGTAGCCCATGTCGTAGGTAAGAGCTCTAAGCAGGCACCTTGGGGCTAAAGGAGCACGCGGGTCACGGAGGGATAGGACTTGTGGACCAAACTGGGTTGAGAGTAGACTGATCTTCGAGACAGTGCGAGGAGTCAAGCAGAGGCCGAGGAACGGCAAGACATTATAAAGAGGAGACTCTGGACCTCGTGGCAAAATGGGATGTGGGAAGACATGGGAGACAGGAACTGGAAGTGGGGTGGGCAGAACTTGAGGTTCAGGGTGTGAAGAGTGAACTCACAGGGTCACACTGACTCCTTCACCCTTCCTTCCTCAGCAAACCAACGGGCAGAGGAGCAGCTGGAGTGGCTAAGCCAACGTGCCAATGCCCTCCTGGCCAATGGCATGAAGCTCATAGACAACCAGCTGGTGGTGCCATCAGATGGGCTGTACCTCGTCTACTCGCAAGTCCTCTTCAAGGGTCAAGGCTGCCCCTCCTACGTGCTCCTCACCCACACTGTCAGCCGCTTCGCTGCTTCCTACCCAGACAAAGTCAACCTCCTCTCTGCCATCAAGAGCCCTTGCCCCAAGGAGACCTCAGAGGGGGCTGAGTCCAAGCCCTGGTATGAGCCTGTCTACCTGGGAGGGGTCTTCCAGCTGGAGAAAGGTGACCGACTCAGTGCCGAGGTCAACCTACCCGACTATCTAGACTTTGCCGAATCTGGGCAGGTCTACTTTGGGGTCATTGCTCTGTGAGAGGGATGGATGTCCACACCCTCTTCATCTCCCTCTCCCTCACTGCCATCCCTCTGTTACCTGCTCCTTCAGATGTCTTCATCTCCTGATTTAGGAAAGCAATTATGGCTCAGGGTCATACCCTAAGCTTAGAACTCTTAATGACAACACTCAGAAACCTAGAATGTGGGAATATGTGGCTTGGACAGTGAGACATTCACTACCCACTACGGAGAATTCAAACCGGGGCTTCCGGAACTCACTGGGGCCACAGGTTTTGATTCCTGAATTCAACACAGGACATCTGGAATGTGGAGGTCATTCCTCAGAGACGACCGCCATGTCTTTCTCTCTCAGATGTTTCTAGACGCTTCCCTGAGATGTGGAACCCAGCCCTCCTCACAGGGCCAACCTCCTCTATTTATGACTGCACTTATGACTACTATTTATTTGTTATTTATTTATTTATTTATTTGCTGATGAATGTATTTATTTGGAAGGTCAGGGTGTCCTGGAGGATCCAGTGTTGGGAACTTTCTTGGGCCAGAGGTGTTTTCTGTGAAAATGGAGTTGAACTACCAGATGTTCCCACTTGGCCTCCTGGCCTCAGTGCCTCCCTTTGCTTATGTTTGAACAAAATATTTATCTACCAGTTGTCTTAATAATGTTGATTTGGTGACCATAATGTCACTACATCGCTTAACCTCTGCTCCCTAGGGGAGCTGTGTCTGTAATCGCCCTACTGGTCAGTGGCGAAAATAAACATTGCTTAGAAAAGAAACTTGGTTTCTTTCTTGGAATTCTGTCTCTAATCTACATGGCTGTGGAAAACCATCCCCTGAAGTCTTCTCTCCAGGGTGCTTAAGGGCTCTGGGCTCAGACTTTGGTCGTTAGGCCCTTGGGCCAGAAAGACCCTAGAGAACAAAGCCCAGCCCAAGTCCTCCCTCTCCCCGGAAACTGAAGCCTGAACCTAATTACCTATCCCCCAGGCATGGGAATTTCCCACTCTGGGAATTCCAAATCCTTGTTGGGAAAGTACTGCAGTTCTTTCCGGCTTTTGTGGCCTGAGCAGAGCTGGGGAGGAGCCACATTCTCAGGTACCTGAATCACAGCCAAGGAACTTCAGAGACTCAGGTGTCTGGGTTCCAAACGCAAACTGAGACCTGAAGCATTCAACCTCATTCACCAAACAGATAGGAATGCCCACTGTCTACCAGGCACTGGGAAGAGAAGGCCCAACCTCCACCAGCATCCATCTCAGTGCTTGACAGAGTAGGCTTCTAAGGAATTCTGCCTTTCTTCCTTTATTCAGCCACAAGTTGCCCTATCCTTTCCATCCACTCAATGGATAAAACTGACTATCAAAGGAAAGTAAAAAAAAAAAAAAAAGAAAAGAATAAGGCTTGGGAGTGTGGCCCTGAGTGACAGGAAGTGTTTAGCATGTGCCACACCATGGGTCCAATCCCTAGAAGCAAAATGAAAAAAAAAAGGGATAGGGTGCTGGAGAGATGGCTCAATGGTTAAGGCACTCGCCTGCAAAGCCTAATGACCCAAGTTCAATTCCCCAGTTACCTACATAAAGCCAGTTGCACAAAGGGTCACATACATTTGGAATTAGTTTGCAGTGGCTGGAGGCCCTAGTGTGATCATTCTCTCCGTCTGTTTCTGTTCTCTCTCTCTCTGCTTGCAAATAAATTTATTTATTTATTTTTGGTTTTTCGAGGTGGAGTCTCACTCTAGCCTAGGCTGACCTGGAATTCACTATGTAGTCTCAGGCTGGCCTCGAACTCATGGTGATCCTTCTACCTCTGACTCCCGAGTGCTGGGATTAAAGGCGTGCGCCACCATGCCCAGCTTCAAAGAAATTTTTAAAAAATTATGTAAAGAAAGAAGGGGCTGAAGGGATGGCTCAGTAATTAAGGTGCTTACCTGAAAAGCCTAGCAACCCAGGTTCAATTCCCCAGTACCGACCCCCATAAAGCTAGATGCACAGAGTGGCGCATGAGTCTGGAGTTCATTTGCAGTGGCTGGAGGCCCTATCACACCCGTTCTCTCTGCCTTTCTTCTCTCTGCCTCTCTCTGCTTGCAAATAAATAAATAAAAATACAAAAAAAAAAAAAACTTTTAAAACAATAAAGAAAGGGCTTGGAGAGATTGCTCAGTGGTTAAGGCACTTGCCTGAACAGCCTAATGACCAGGGTTCAATTCCCCAGGACCCACATAAAACCAGATGTACAAAGTGGCACATGCATCTGGAGATTATTTGCAGTGGCTCGAAGCCCTTGCATATCCATTCTCTCTGTCTCTATTTCTCTCTACTTGCAAATAAATAAACATATGCATAAAAATAAATATAAATATCTGCACAAATGTGCTGGACATGGTGGCGCATGCCTTTAATTCCAGCATGTGGGAGGCAGAGTTAGAAGGATTGCCATGAGTTTGAGGCCACCCTGAAACAACATAGTGAATTCCATTCTAGCCTGTGATAGAGTGAGATCCTACTTCAAAAAAAAAAAAATTTTTTTTTAAAGAAAGAAAGAAAAGAGAAGAAAGAGAAAAAGAAAAAGAAAGAAATCAAGCTGGAGCTAACCGGAAGCCCCTTCCCTATTAAGTAGCTGTCAGGATACTAGAAAGAGCTATGCAGCACGCAGACTTTGAGAGGAGAAAAGTCACCAACAATCGTTTGTTTGTTTGTTTGTTTTTGTTTGTTTTGTTTTGTTTTCCGAGGTAGGGTCTCACTGTAGCTCAAGCTGACCTGGAATTCACTATGTAGTCTCAGGGTGGCCTTGAACTCATGGCGATCGTCCTACCTCTGCCTCCCGAGTGCTGAGATTAAAGGTGTGTGCCACCACGCCCGGCACCAACAGTCTTTTTGTAAAAATATTTTATTTATTTATTTATTTGAGAGAGAGAGATCAGGGAGGGGGGAATGGGTATGCTAGGGCCCCTATCCATTGCAAATAAACTCTATACTCATGTGTCACCTTTTGTATCTGGCTTACATGGGTACTGGGGAATACAACCTGGGTCCTTAGGCTTCCCAGGCCAGCGCCTTAACCACTAAGCCATCACTCTAGCCTGTCATCAACAGCCTTAACCAGCAGTGGACCCTGCAAGCTTTATGACTGGTAAGCCAGGTAAAATGTACCCAGTAGTGCAATGGTGGCATGTCCGTTTTGGAGAAAATCAATTGGTCTCTGGCTTTGAGACCTACTCCACAGGAGGGAATTCATGCCTAGTACTGAAAATCTAGTCAAAAGCCTATGGCAAAGCCGGGCGTGGTGGCGCACGTCTTTAATCCCAGCACTCAGGAAGCAGAGGTAGGAGGATCACCGTGAGTTCAAGGCCACCCTGAGACCCCATAGTGCATTCCAGGTCAGCCTAAACTAGAGTGAGACTCTACCTAGAAAAAAAAAAAGTTTAAAAACAACAAAAAAAGCCTATGGCAAAGGAGGTGATTAGCCCTAGGGGGAAACTACTACTGTTGTCTGGCTAAATGGATATATTATGACCACCAAATTGTCCTCTAAACGCTTATGTTTATGTGCATATATTAATATTAATATTTTGGTTAGAGAAGCTTCTCTTTTCAGATGGCAGTGACCACTGGGATGACTCAAAAATAGCCACAGTGCTGAGAAAAAGTGACAGTGGAGGGCTCAGCGCTAAGACATCTCTATCACACCCTCCAAGGCTCAGGAACCTTTGCAGAAGAGGTGGAGGAAAGAATTTAAGAGCCAAAGGGAAGGAATGCTTACAATGCTGTCATCCAGACACAAAGTGGCCTTGGTATTTATGACCTTGCAGTGGCTGATGCAACCTACACAAGAGCCGCATAACAGAGGAAAGAAAATTATGGCATCAAAATAGAAGAGAGAGTAGTTGGAAAGAAGAAGAGATTCAGTGGAGGAGGATTTGGGAGAAGAAAAAGCGAGTGTTGAGAGGGGATTATGATCATGGTATATTGTCTATATTTATGGAAGTTGTCAATAAAAAGTTAAAAAAAAAAAAAAAAACAACTCGAGCTGGGCATGATGGCGCATGCCTTTAATCCCAGCACTAGGGAGGCAGAGTGTAGGAGGATACCCATGAGTTCGAGGCCACCCTGAGACTACATAGTGAATTCCAGGTCAGTCTGACCTAGAATGAAACCCTACCTGGAAAAACAACAACAAACAAACAAACACCAAAAAAAAAAAACAATAAAAAAGAAAGTTAAAAAAATTAAAAAACAGACAAAAAGATGTCAATACTCTCCTATTTTTTTAAATGACTTGCTAAGTATGGTGGTTCACACCTTTAATCTCAACACTCAGGAAACTGGGGTAGGAGGATCACTGTGAGTTCCAGGTCAGCCTGGGACTACAGAATGGGTTCCAGGTCAGCAGGGATTATAGTGAGACCCTGCTTCCAAAAAAACAAAACAAAGATCTGGGCTTGGTGGCGCATGCCTTTAAACCCAGTACTCCGGAGACAGAAGTAGGAGGATCACCGTGAGTTCAAGGCCACCCTAAGACTACATAGTGAATTCCAGGTCAGCCTGAGACACAGTGAGACCCTACCTCGAAAAAAAAAAAAAAAAAAAAAAAAAAACAAGGGTAGAAAGATGGCTCAATGGTTAAGATGTATGCCTGCAAAGCCTGAGGACCTGGGCTCCATTCCAAATACCTATGTAAAGCCAGATGCAGAAGGTGGCTGCCTCATGCATCTGGAGTTCGTTTGCAGTGGCTAGAGGCCCTGGTGTGCCCATTCTCTCTATCTGCCTCTCTCTAATACATAAATTTAAAAATTAAAATAATAAGCCGGGCGTGGTGGCACATGCCTTTAATCCCAGCACTTGGGAGGCAGAGGTAGGAGGATTGTCGTGAGTTCAAGGCCACTCTGAGACTCCATAGTACATTCCAGGTCAGCCTGGGCTAGAGTGAAACCCTACCTCGAAAAAAAAAAAATTAAAAAAATAGTAACAGGGCTGGCGAGATTGGCTTAGTGGTTAGTGTTTGCCTGTGAAACCTAAGGACCAAGGGTTGACTCTCCAGAACCCATGTAAGCCAGACACACAAGGTGACACATGTGCACCAAGTGGCACACGTGTCTGGAATCTGATCGTAGTGGCTGGAGGCCCTGGTGCTTCAAGTCTCTCTCTCTCTCGCTATCATAAAAATATAACAAAAAAAAAAAAAAACAACCAACTCAGGGGGCTAGAAAGATAGCTTAGTGGTTAAGGCGCTTGCCTGCAAAGCCAAAGGACCCAGGTTTGATTCCCCAGGACCCACGTAAGCCAAATGCACATGGTGGTGCATGTGTCTGGAGTTCATCTTCAGAGGCTGGAGGCCCTAGTGTGCCCATTCTCTTTCTCACTATCTGGCTCTTTCTTTCTCTGTCATTCTCTTAAATAAATAAAAAATAAATATTTTTAAACTCAGTAGTTCTTGTTAGAAGCACAATAAAGATTTTTGTTTGTTTGTTTGAAACAGCGTATTATGTTGCTTAGGCTGGCTTCAAACTCACTATATAACTGAGGCTGACCTTGAATGCTTTTTTTGTTTGTTTGTTTTTTTGAGGTAGGGTCTCACTCTAGCCCAGGCTGACCTGGAATTCATTATGTAGTCTCGAGGTGGCCTCGAACTCATGGCGATCGTCCTATCTCTGCCTCCCTGGTATTAAAGGCATGCTTCACCACGCCAGGCTGAACCCCTTTTTTGTGTTTGTGTGTAATGTGGTGTGCATGTGTGCGTGGTGTATGGTATATGTACGTCCATGTTGCACTTGACTGTGGTGACCAGGATGGAACATCAGGTTCTCACTGCATCTCTTCCACCTGTTCTTATTTGAGCCAGAGTCTCTTACTGATCTCAGAGCTTGCTGCTTTTTCTTGAGCTCTCTGCTCCCTACAGAACTGAGGTTACTGCTGAACAGAGCCACACCTATCTGCTTACATGGGTCCTGGGGAGCTCAGGCCTCCTCAGGTTTACACAGGAAGTGCTCTTAACCACTGAGCCCACACTCAAGCCCTGACCTTGAACTCTTTTTAAAAATAATATTTTTATTTATTTATTTGAGAGAGGGAGAGAGGGAGAGAGAGAGAGAGAGAGAGAATGGGCATACCAGGGCATCCAGCCACTGCAAACTTCAGATGTGCGTGCCTCCTTGTGCATCTGGCTTACATGGGTCCTGGGGAATCGAACCTAGGTCCTTTGGCTTTGCAGGCAAGTGCCTTAACTGCTAAGCCATCTTTCCAGGCTCCTGACCTTGAACTCTTGATCCTCCTGCCTTCACCTCTCAAATGCTGGAATCATAGGCATGCACCACCACCCCTGGATAAGGAGACATTATTCAGAACCGTGGTGACTGGTACAACCAACTGCCACGCGGTCCTGCAGTGAAGAGAGAGGCTGGACTCAACTCCAAACACAGCAAGAGCAGTGGGACTTGGTGGGGCAGCGGTCAGGCCGCGGCAAATGACTAAGAAAGAAGAGTCAGGGGCAGGAGACTCTGTCTAAACACATCTGACAGACACTTGTCGACACAGGCCAAGGTGTTCAGACATCACCTGGGGGTGTGGCAGACAGAAATCCAACCAGATCCCAAGGACGATCAAATAGGGAGACGGAACTAAACAAGTGTAGCAGGGATCTTCACCAAAAGTGGATTTTACAAGGAAAGACACAAATAGGCATAGGAGACTCAGAAGTCTGAAGAGTCTAGGTAACCGTCTACCCCACAGGAAGGCTCTTGTGCACACACAGACATGGAGTCAGAATTGGGGTCCAAGAGAGCAGCCCCCCTGGGAATCACAAGTTGGCCTTTCCTTCAACCTGGTTACCAGGGATGGGAAAACCAACCCTGCAGGGGTAGGGTGACCCCTGGGGTTACCTAGATGGGGCCTTGGGTCCCCCTTCCTCCTGCAGGCTGGGCCTGAAAGCTGGTCACAGGCTGGGGGGTGGGGAGGAGGACGGTTTGTTACTCATCATGGACGCCCTCAACACTTACTCACTTTGGGGAAGGAGAGCCTAAAGTGTGAACAAGGGGTGAGGGTTTTCCGTTCCTCAAGGAGACCCGCACAGCATCAGTTTCTCCACCTCCTTCTCCCCTGACTCTCCCCTGCCGTCCTGGGGCGGTGCCCCTCCCTTCCCCTTGCTTCCGCAGCCGCCTTCCCTTGTGTGCCTGGTGAGCGTCTTTGGAGAACAGCTGGCCGGCAGTCAAGCACTGTGGAGCTGCAAGGTCCCCAGGGCTTGGTTCTTCAGCCGGTCTAGTTTTTCTCCAGGGGTATCTACTTTCCCCAGACGTGACCCCTTTCACAGTGGGCAGGACCCAGGAGCAAAGTGAGGGAGATTGGTGTTCCTGAGAAGTCAGTGTGCTTAGGGAAACTTCAGTGTTCTTCTTATTCTCCAATTGGACTCGTCTAGTCCTGGGGCCTGGCGTTCAGTGCCAGGGATGAGGGCAGCAGGTGGACCATCTTTCTCCTTTTCTTTCTTTTTTTCTTTTCTTCCTTCCTTCCTTCCTTTCTTCCTTCCTTCCTTTCTAAAGAGATGCAAGTTTTTATATATGCTTTCTGCTCTTTTAAATTATTATTTATTTATTTGACAGAGAAAGAGGGAAAGAGAGAGAATGGGCAGGCCAGGGCCTCCAGCCACTGCAAACGAACTCCAGACACGAGCGCCCTCTTGTGCATCTGGCTAATGTGGATCCTGGGGAATCAAACCTGGGTCCTTTGGCTTTGTACACAAACGCCTTAACAGCTAAGCCATCCCTCCAGTCCCCCCCCTTTTTTTTTTAGACAGGGTCTTATGTATACTAGACAAGTTGCAAATTCGCCAAATTCACTGTGTAACCAAGGATGACCTTAAACTTCTTTTTGTTTTTCAAGGCAGGGTCTCACTGTAGCCCAGGCCACCTTCTGATCCTCCTGCCTCCACCTCCTGCTGGAAACACAGGTGTGCATCACCACACCTGGGTTATGTGGTGCTGGGGATGCAGCCCAAAGGTTCTTGGCAAGCACTCTAACCACTGAGCGACACCCCCGTGGGCTCACCTTTCTTGAGAGCAAAGGCCACAGGAACTGTTAAGGTTTTTGTGCAACCAGAAAAGCACAGGGATGGCTGACCACACCTCTAACTTCATAGTCTTTTATTTTCATAAGACTCAACATCAGTTTCCATACAGTAACCCTACCTTTCCCCCCACTGCTATGGATTCCCAGGCGGCGCCTGGGTCCCCAGCATCCGTCGGGCCGAGTCACCCACTCGCACCACGCACGCACGCAGTCTCTGTCCTCTAGAGTGAGCTGGCCTGGTCACCCCACCATCACCGCCCCGAAGAAGGTCTTCCCTCGGCGGCAGTCCACCAAGTCGGGGTGACTGATGTTGACGTGCACCCGCTCTCCTCTCCGGAGCTGCACCAGGCCACCGAAGCCCACGCTCGTGTACCAGAGCCGCCCGTGGCCGGCGCGGTCCAGCAGCGGGGTGACGGTCTCGGCGCCCTCGAGCAGCAGCTGCGCCGAGCCCGGCCCGTAGGCGCCGCCCGCGCGGTACAGCGAGCTGCGCAGCGTGACGGAGCGGCCCCGGCCGGCAGGGGGCGCGCGGCCCCGGTACCCGACGTGGCAGTACAGGTAGTAGAGGCCGTCGCGGGGCAGCGCCAGCCCCGCCGCCTCCGAGAACCGCGCGCCGCTCCGCAGGAACGCCTCCTCTTCCTGCGCCTCCCAGCCGAGCCCGAGCCCCTGCATGCGAGCGCCTGCGGAGAAAGGTGCGCGTGGGGCTCGCGGGCCCTGGGGGAGGGAGGATGGTGGTCCCTGGCCCGGAGAGGCGGGGGGGGTAACCATGCTCTCCTCCGGGAGGATGCGGTAAGAAGCATCACCATGAGTTCGAGGCCAGCCTGGGCTACAGCAAAAAAAAAAAAAAAAAAAAAAAAACCTTACCTCGAAAAACAAAACAAAACAACAACAAAAAATGATGCTACGCTCTGGAATCAGTACCATTTGGGAGCTGGGGTAGGGCGATCCAGTCTGTTTTTTTTTTTCTTTCTTTCTTTGTTTTGTTTTTGCTTGCTTCTGCAGGGAAGAAGCTAGATTGGGAAGGTGGGCTCTTTAGGGGAGAACGGTGGTGGAAGGGATGGTAAGCCCGTACTGTCATAGCAGAGACAACGAATCCGACAGGACAGGGCAGGAATAGCTGGTCCTGTCATGCTGTTGAAACACTTGTTCGGGGCCTGGAGAGCCTTACCTATGAGGTGGGCAGCCGGGAGTGGGGGCGTGGGGCTGACATGTGTTTCAGGCTCCTCCTCCTCTGGCAGCTGTTGAAACCGTAGAACTGGTGAAGAATCTATGGTTGGGGGCAGGGTGGCCACCTCCACATATGCAGCAGGGCGTGAGGCTGGGGAGTCTGGACTGCTGGAGGAAGGGGGCGTCCGAGGACCTGGATGGGAGTCAGGAGTCCCTGAGAGGCTGGTGGGCGAAGGCAGGAGGCAAGATGGTCTTCTCTCTTCTAGTCCTAGCTGGGCCTCTGCTCCGTGGCCAGTGGTCTCTGTTACCTGTTTGGATGGGGTCACAAGGCCTAGAGTTCAAATTCTAATGAATTCCACCAACTCACCCTCTCCCACCATGGACCAGGTCCCAGGCATGGAGAGCAAGGGAAGGCATGTGCGCTTGGGCCAAGAAGCCTGGGCAGCAGTCAGACAGACATCCAGGAAGGGGCTTGGAGACATCAGCACCACTGCAACATGAGAAGAGAGAGAGCAGAGACATTTCCTCCGGGGACAGCCAGCTGCAGAGCCAGGCAGGCAAAGAACCCAAGCCCCGCCAGAGGTCAGTGAGCATCCACGCCACGCAGCCCTCAGCGGGCCTGTTGCAGCCACTCACCCGTCCTCCCTGCTCCTGGGGCACCAAGGCCAGCACAGCCAGGACAGTGATAGGCACTGTCAATAACAGAGTCACCAGTGAAGTGAGTCCTGCCACCACCAACAGGAGGCAGCCCCTCCCCTGGGGCCTCCCACCCAGGTCCTGCTGTCCCCGTGTCCCCATCAGACTCTGAACCAGGGCCAGGGCAGGGGCTTTCATACCTCAGGGGTGGGGCCAGCCCCTCCCGATAGAACCACACACCTGCCTGGGACTTTCCGAACACCCCTGCTCCCCTCACCCAGCTTCCTGTTTACCCAGAGCTGGGGTGAGGCAGTTGGATGCTTGGGTTCTCTGAACTGGGGAAGGAGAAAGAGTAGAGCTGGATAGGTGCTTAGCAGGGAGGGAGACTGAGGTCCAGGGAAGATAGCTTGCAGAAGTCCAGGCATCAAGGCAGTAATGACCATGCCAGACTCCGGGTCTCCAGTATGGCTGCATTCTTCCGCAGAGGTGGGTGCTGGAGGGAACACTGCCAACACCTCCCTGGGGACAAGGGCTGGGAGTTTGAGGCCGAGCCCTGGGGTCTCCAGGGATGGAGGTCTGTGTCCCTGAGAAGAGTCTTTCCCCACACGGGGCTGCCCTCTTCCCATCAGGTGCTGGGGGCAAAGGCAGAATTGAGACCGTCCACAGGGATTGCAGCTGCATGCAGAGCGCCTCTGTCCTGTCCTGCGGCTGACTCGCTGCTGACTGGCTGAGGAAGCAGAGAAGCTGGGCCTGGTCTCCCTTGCTACACCTAGCAGGCAAGACAACGTGAAGGTGCTTCCCCACCCTAAAGAGCTTCAGTCTAGAATGAGCCTCAGCCCAGAGGTGTTCACTGGGTGGGTAAATGAATGGAAGGACGAATGGATGAGTAAGCAAAGCAAAGCAGTGGGGAGAGTTAAAGAAGACTAGGTCCAAGGAAGCCGGACGAGGTCTCAGGTTCTCTCCCCCTTTTTTTTTCTCAATTTTTATTAACATTTTCCATGATTATAAAAAATATCCCATGGTGCTACCCCCCTCCCCCCACTTTCCCCTTTGAAACTCCATTCTCCATCATATCCCCTCCCCATCTCAATCAGTCTCTCTTTTATTTTGATGTCATGATCTTTTCCTCCTCTTATGATGGTCTTGTGTAGGTAGTGTCAGGCACTGTGAGGTCATGGATATCCAGGCCATTTTATGTCTGGAGGGAGCACGTTGTAAGGAGTCCTACCCTTCCTTTGGCTCTTACATTCTTTCCGCCACCTCTTCCGCATTACACCCTGAGCCTTGGAAGGTGTGATCGAGATGTTACTCAGTACTCCAGTCACTTCTTTCCAGCACTGATACCTTCTGAGTCATCCCAAGGTCACTGCCATCTGAAAAGAGAAGATTCTCTACCCAAAGTGAGAGTAGCGTTAATATAAGGGTATAAATATTAAGAGAAGTGCTTACTGGGCAGTTTGATAAGCATAGTATATACCTTTTTCCAGACATCAGCAGATGTTACACCCCTAGGGCTCATGACTACCCCTGTTGTAAGTTTTCAGTATCAGGGATGTGTTCCCCCCCATAAAGCGGGCCTCCATCTCTCCCCTTCTTGATGAGAGCACATGTGTTTGGGTAATAACACTTAGCAATAAAAATGACAATATAGGACTGGAGAGATGGCTTAACGGTTAAGGCGCTTGCCTGCAAAGCCTAAGGACCCAGGTTCGACTCCCCAGAACCCACTTAAACCAGCTGCACAAAGGGATGCATGCACACAGATTGCACATGTGCACAAGGTAGTGCACACTTCTGGGGTTCGTTTGCAGTTTGCAGTGGCTAAAGCCCTGGAGCACCAATTCTCTCTCTCACTCTCTTTTTTTTTTTGGGGGGGGGGTTCAAGGTAGGGTCTTGCTCTAGCCCAGGCTGACATGGGATTCACTACAAAGACTCAGGGTGGCCTCAAACTCACGGCGATCCTCCTACCTCTGCTTCCCAAGTGCTGGGATGCTGCCGGGCGTGGTGGCGCACGCCTTTAATCCCAGCACTTGGGAGGCAGAAGTAGGAGGATCGCCGTGAGTTCAAGCCCACCCTGAGACTCCATAGTGAATTCCAGGTCAGCTTGGGGCAGAGTGAGACCCTACCTCAAAAATCCAAAAAAAAAGAAAAAGAAAAAAAAAAGTGTGCACCACCACGCCCAGCTTCCCAACTCTCTGTTTCTTTCTCGCTCTCTCTCTCTCTCTCTCTCTCTCATAAATAATAAAAATGAAAATTAAAATAATAATAATATATGCTGGGCATGGTGTCACACACCTTTAATCCCAACATTTGGGAGACAGAGGCAGTTGGATCGCCCTGAGTTTGAGGCCACCCTGAGACTACATAGTGAATTCCAGGTCAGCTTGAGCTAGAGTGAAACCCTACCTTGAAAAACAAACAAAAAAGTGTGGGGGGGGGGGCTGGAGGGATGCCTTAGTGGTTAAGGCATTTGCCTGCAAAGCCAAAGGACCCAGGTTGATTCCCCAGGACCCACGTTAGCCAGATACAAAAGGGGGCGCATGTGTCTGTAGTTCATTTGCAGTGGCTGGAGGCCCTGGCGCACCCATTCTCTCTCTCTCTCTCTCTCTCTTTGTCAAATAAATAAGTAAAAATAAAATATTTTTAAAAATTTAAAAAAAGAGAAAAGGAAAGAAACTTATACATTTGTGCATGAAGTGTAGGGATGGGGTGCCTCATTGCTAGAATTCTTAGCCAGTGTAGGTGAGGTCCTGGGTTTAATCCTCCCCCCTCCCCGCCAAAATGAGTGCTATTTTCAGATTTGTATATTTTACTATAGGTAAATTTTATCTTCCTCAGGTAAGAAAAGAAACGGGGAAACAAATACTGAACTCAGGCGAGGGACCACCACTGCTAAATTTAGAGGTGATATGTAAGGATGTTTGCAGGTTTGAAAGATATAAATAGTGGGCTGGGGTTGTAGCTCAGTGGGTAGAATACTTGCCTTGCATGCATGAAGGCCTGGGTTTGATCCCCAGCACTGCATTAATTGGGTGTGGTGGTGCAGGCCTGTAATCCAAACACTAAGGAGGTGGAAGCAGGAAGTCCAGAAATTCAAGGTCATCCTATACTACATAGTGAATCTGAAGCCTGTTTGAGATATATGAGACCTTGCCTCAAAGAAAAGATGGAAGCCGGGCATGGTGGCACATGCCTTTAATCCCAGCACTCGAGAGGCAGAGGTGGGAGGATTGCCATGAGTTCGAGGCCACCCTGAGACTCCATAGTGAATTCCAGGTCAACCTGGGCTAGAGTGAGACCCTATCTCGAAAAACCAAAAAAAAAAAAAAAAAAAAAAAAGAAAGAAAAAAAGAAAGAAAGAAAAGAGAAAAGATGGTGACATCAAAATAAAAACGGGAGCCAGGCGCAGTGGTACACGCTTTTACTCCCAGCGCTTGGGAGGCAGAGGTAGGAGGATCGCCATGAGTTCAAGGTCACCCTGAGACTACATAGTAAATTACAGGTCAGCCTGAGCTAGAGCAAGATCCTACCTCAAAAAACCAAAATAAAATAAAATACTGATTGAGAGGCGGAAGGGATATGATGGAGAGTGGAGTTGTGAAGGGAAAGTGAGGGAATTATCATGGTCTATAATTATGGAAGTTGTCAACTAAAAAAAGGGTGAAAAAGTAATATAGTAGTGTGGTGGTGTACGCCTTTAAGCCTTTAATCCCAGCACTTGGGATGCAGAGGTAGGAGAATTGCCATGAGTTTGAGGCCACCCTGAGACTACATTGTGAATTCCAGGTCATCCTAAACTGGAGTGAGACCCTATCTCAAAAAACCAAAAAGTAAGAAAACTAATGATAATAGAGGGCCAGGGGTGGTTGCACATGCCTTTAATCCCAGCACTTGGGAGGCAGAGGTAGGAGGATCAATGTGAATTCAAGGCCAGTCTGGGTCTATAGAGTGAGTTCCAGGTCAGCCTAGAGTGAGGCTTTACCTCGAAAATAAATAAATAAAAAGTAATATAGGTGTGTGGCTCAGCAGATGTTGCTTGTAGGGTCTGGGGAGAGGGCTCACTTGGTGAAGTGCTTGTCTCACAAGCCTGAGGGCCTGAATTCTTTCCCCAGAACCTACACAACAAATCTGGGCATGGAGGTGCTCAACTGTCACCCCAGTGCTGGGGAGGCGGAGATAGGAGGATGCCTGGGGCTCACTGGCCAGCTAGTCTAGCCTGATTCATGACCTCCAGGCCAGTGGAGACCCTGTCTAACGGCCGGACAGTGTCCTTGATGGTGACAATTGAGGTTTGTTCTCTGATCTCCACACACATGTGCACCTATACACAAATACACATGCACAAACACATATTTAAAATGCTGCTTGAGCCAGCCGTGGTGGCTCACACCTTTAATCCCAGCACTCAGGAGGCAGAGGTAGGAGGATCGCCATGAGTTCATGGCCACCCTGAGATTTCATAGTGAATTCCAGGTCAGCCTCGAAAAACCAGTATATATATATAGCTGCATTGGGCTGAAAAGATGGCTTAGTGGTTACAGTGCTTGCCTTCAAAGCCTAAGGACCCAAATTTGATTGCCTAGGACCCACATAAACCAGATGCACAAGGGGGCGCATGTGTCTGAAGTTTGTTTGCAGTGGCTGGAGGCCCCGGCACGCCCGTTCTCTCTCTTTCTTTCTCTATCTGCCTCTTTTTTTTTTTTTCTCTCTCTCTCTCTCTCTCTCAAATAAATAAAATTCTATAAAAAAATGTTGCTGCCGGGCATGATGGCACACACCTTTAATCCCAGTACTCAGGAGGCAGAGGTAGGCAGGTTACTGTGCTTTGAGGCTAGCCTGAGACTACATAGTGAATTCCAGGTCAGCCTGGGATAGAGTGAGATCCTGCCTTGATAAAACAAACAGGGCTGGAAAGATGTCTTAGCAGTTAACATGCTTGCCTGTGAAGCCTAAGGACCCAGGTTTAATTCTCCAGTACCCATGTAAGTCAGCTGCACAAGGTGGCGCATATGTCTGGAGTTTGTTTGCAGGCCCGTTCTCTATCTGCCTCTTCCTCTCTGTCAAATAAATAAATAAAATATATTTTTAAAAACAAACAAACAGGGACTGGAGAGATGGCTTAGCGTTTCAGGCATTTATTTGTCTGTAAGCCAAAGGATCCAGGTTAGATTCTCCAGTACCCACATAAACCAGAGCACAAGAGGGGGGGCCATTCATCTGGAATTCATTTGCACTGGCTGGAGGCCCTGGCAAGCCCATTCTCTCTCCCTCTCTCCCTCTTTCTCTGTCTCTCAAATAAATAAATAAAATATATTTTTTAAAAATTAGCCAGGTGTGGTGGCACACGCCTTTAATCTCAGCACTCAGGAGGCAGAGGTAGGAGAACTGCTGTGAGTTTCAGGCCACCCTGAGACTACATAGTGAATTCCAGGTCAGCCTAGGCTAGAGTGAAACCCTACCTCAAAAAAACCAAAACCAAACAAACAAACATACAGGGCTGGAGAGATGACTTAGCGGTTACGGTGTTTGCCTGCAAAGCCAAAGGACCCAGGTTTGATTCCCCAGGACCCACTTAAGCCAAATGCACAAGGTGGCTCATGGGTCTGGAGTTAGTTTCCAGTGGCTGGACGTCCTGCCCTGTCCATTCTCTGTCTCTCACTCCCTCTCTCTGTCTCTTTCAAATAAATAAATAAAAATAAAATACTAAAACAAGAAAAATGTTGTTTGAGGATACAGGTGGTAGGGATGTGCTGATGTATGGTTCTCTCACTTGTCTATATGTTTTGAACTTTTTTTTTTTTTTTCTTCAAGGTAAGGTCTCACTCTAGCCCAGGCTGACCTGGAATTCACTATGTATTCTCAGGGTAACCTGGAACTCACGGTGATCCTCCTACTTCTTCCTTCCACCTGAGACTACATAGTGAATTTCAGATCTTCAGATCAGTCTGAGCTAGAGACCCTACCTTGAAAAAAAAAACAAAAAACACCACCAACAAATAAGAATAATAGACTGTAGAGCCGGGCATGGTGGCGCAAGCCTTTAATCCCAGCACTCGGGAGGCAGAGGTAGGAGGATTGCCGTGAGTTCGAGGCCACCCTGAGACTCCATAGTGAATTCCAGGTCAGCCTGAGCTAGAGTGAGACCCTACCTCGGAAAACCAAAAAAAAAAAAAAAAAAAAGAATAATAGACTGTAAATTTTAATGATAAAATATTTGTTTTTATTTATTTCCATATGTGTGTGTATGTATGGGCATGCGAAGGCCACTTGCAGCTGCAACGAACAACCAGACACTTGCACTACTTTTGTGACTGATTTATTTGGGTGGCTGGGGAATTGAACCCATGCCAGCCAGGCTTTGCAAGCAAGAGCCTTTAACCACCTAGCCATCTTCCCAGCCCCTATAAATATATTTTCAAACACCTAAATTTTGTCCAGTTGTTCTGGCAGGGGGGTGTATTGAGGATGGGGTCACAGGGAAGGGAGTGGCAGAAAGTTCCTGAATTTGGTCAACAAAACACATATGCATATATACACCTGATCTCAGCCCCTGCTTCCACTTGAACTCCTCAGTGACTTGCGGTAAGGTCCTCTAGCATTCGTCCCTTTCCATCACAGCGCCCTGAGAGGTCTCTGTTCAGAGGGCCTTGGACCATTTCCCTTAGTTCTAAATTCAACCCTAGCATGCTAGAATGCTGTCTCCTGCAGGAAGTTCGACTTTGCCAGCACCAACCTGTCATCCACTTTCTGTCCTGTCCATTGACCTAGACTGACCTGTGACTCTTCTGCACTTCTTCTTCTCCTCCTCCTCTTCCTCCTCCTCCTTCTTCTTTTTGTTGTTGTCGTTGTTTGTTTGTTTTTTCGAGGTAGGGTCTCACTCTAACTCAGGCTGACCTGGAATTCACTATGGAGTCTCAGTGTGGCCTCGAACTCTCTCTGATTCTCCTACTTCTACTCCCAAGTGCTGGGCTTGTTAATCAGCCTGCCAAGCAGTAGAGTCACTGCAGACACCCAGCACTGTCTGACGTGGGACCTGCTGGGGTGAGTGTGTCTTACACACACACACACACACACACACACACACACACACAGCAGGAGTCTCAGAAGACACAGGATGAGGGGGGATTGGGGGACATGTACAGCAGGAGTGGTCCCTAGAGCAGGTAAGCATTCCCTGACTACTACAGGATGGATGGAGTTAAGAAGGTGACCATTGCCGGGCGTGGTGGTGCACGCCTTTAATCCCAGCACTCGGGAGGCAGAGGTAGGAGGATCACCATGAGTTCGAGGCCACCCTGAGACTCCATAGTGAATTCCAGGTCAGCCTGGGCTAGAGTAAGACCCTACCTCGAAAAACCAAAAAAAAAAAAAAAAAAAAAAAAAAAAAAAGAAGGTGACCATTCCAGTGATACATAGGCGCCTCCAACGAAAGGTGTGGCCCTGGCCCTCAGAGTGGCACTTCCTCTCCCAGATGCTAAGGAAGCATCAAGGCAGGAAAGGGAAGTTACAGCCGGAGGAAGGGCAGGAACGTCTGAGCTGGAACACTTCCCCCAGGTGGCTCTGGACCGTTGAGCGTGTCCCCCTGCCGGCCACAAACTCTTGAGTAAGCTTGGAGTGGTCAGGGACTCTGAATGGAGAGACCTTGAAAGGGCCACCCAGAGTGAGGCGAGGCTAAAAGGAAGGGAACGGCGTGGAAGGCTCCCTGTGATCCTGTCCTCTGAGCCTCAGTTCTCCAAAGAATTTTAAAACCATCCAGTGCTGGACAGATGGCCCAGAGGTTAAGGTGCTTGCCTGGAAAACCTAATGAACCATGTTTGATTCCCCAGTACCCATGTAAAGCCAGTTGCACAAAGTGGCACATGCATCTGGAGTTGGTTTGCAGTGGCTGAAGGTCCTGGTGTGCTGATACACCCTCTCTTTCTGCTTGCAAATGAATATATATATATATACACACACACAGTGATCCTCCTACCTCTGCCTCCCTAGTGCTGGCGTATAATCCCAGCACTAGGGAGGCAGAGGATCGCTGTGAGTTGGAGGCCAGCCTGAGACTACATAGTGAATTCCAGGTCAGCCTGGGCTAGAGTGAGACCCTACCTTGGAAAAAAAAAAAGGGGGGGGTGGAGCTGAGGAGAGATGGTTGCTTGGGTAAAGTGTTTATGATGCGAATTTTAACCGGAGTTCAGATTCCCAACATCCATGTAAATGCTGGGCCATGGCCCAGTGCCCAGTGGACAGGGATGGAATCCCTGAGACAAGCTAGCTACTGAACCAAATCAGAGAGCTCCGGTTCATGTTCCTGTGAGACCCTCCTCAGTAAACAAGGTAGAGATCAAGGAAGATGCCTGCTGCCAAGCTCTGGCCCCCACGTGCACTCAGCTGTGCTCACACACATGTGAACACTTACACACACCGCACATGCCTATTCAGGTAGAAAAGGAAGACTCCTTTCCCTTGTCATCACAGCTGCCTCAGGTTCTCCCTGCCCCCTCCCCCTGTCAGCCCCCCCACCTGTGTCTGCCCCTCCCCCTGTGCCTGCCCCCTCCCTCTGTGTCAGCCCCTCCGTGCCCCACAGCATTCCTCTTACACCCAGGGGGGTCTTGGTCTCAAATTGTAGTCAGTGTTTCTAGTTCTGGGCAAAGTTAGCAGCAACTATTTTGCCCTGAAACAGGAACCACTGGCTGAAGGGCAGGAAGTCTGTGAGGGGAAGTTCAAGGCCCCAGACGCTCCTCCTTAACCTCGCTTCTATGTATCCGCCAAATAGGGTCCTGTTCTCCTGGGAACCCTGAACACGTTCCTCCCTATATTTCCACCTATAAAGGACACCCACTCTAGACCCTGGCTCCCCCTTTGTCAGCTCTTTCACCAGCGTCCAGGGCTATGCAGTGTGCTGGAGAAATCCATCTGAACCACCTGGTGAGCCTTGGGCAGAAGAAAGGGGAGCTCTGGAGCTCCCCCCCCCCGCACCCCGACTTCTGAGCTGGCCCTTGTTAAAGTCCAAGCTTGGTAGCTGGGCTCCTCGCCTGGGAGTGGGGTACCAAACACTGCAGTGTCACGGGTTGTTACCATGACAGTGGAAGGTGCTCAGCTCAGAAAGGGCAAAGTTCTACAACAGGGCACCTCACTTCACAAATGAGGAACCCGGAGCATGTGATTAGTCCAGCCACTAAGCCCAGCAGAGCAGATGCCAGACATCCTGACCTCCAGGCCGGTTCTCAGTCTCGGGAGTGGAGCGTGAGGTTGCAATGCTTTCTAAATCTGATGGTAAGGGTAAGCAGGGAGCCCCTCGGTTCTGCACCGGGAGGAATGCGGGCTTTGAGAGAGCCTGTGAAGGGTAGTGTGCACGGCTCAGGACCAGCCAGTGCATGTGCGAACAGAGCGTCTTGAGAGGCCCAGAAACAGCCGGGGTTGTGTGTGCAAAGCCATCGAGGGGTGACGGGGCTGCAAGCAGACTACAGAGGATGTGAATCTCTGGCAGGAAGTGAGAAGTCTCTGAGGGGCTGTGGATGTAGGTCAGTGGGCAGAGTGCTTGCCTAGCCTACATAAAACCCTGGGTTTGATCCCCAGCACTACAGAAAACAGGCGTGGTGGTGCAGGCCTAGAATCCCAACCCTTGTGAGGTGGAGGCAGGAGGATCAGGAGTTCAATGTCATCCTCAGCTATGGACACATTTGAGGCCAGCCTGAAATCTCTCTGAGAACACACTGATTTTTCTGCCTGGAAAACCATTAGGGGAAATGAGATAATTACACCCAACCAGGAGGACGGGAAGCTGAAAGAAGGAGTGGTCCCTCTATTTTTATGGGGGCGGGGGAGTTCGAGGTAGGGTCTCACTCTAGCCCAGGCTGACCTGTTATTCACTCTGTATTCTCAGGGCGGCCTTGAACTCATGGCGATCCTCCTACTTTTGCCTCCCGAGTGCTGGGATTAAGAGAATTTCCTTTCTTTCTTTCTTTCTTTCTTTCTTTTTTTTTTGTTTTGTTTTCGAGAGTGGTCCCTCTATGTTCCCTCTCTTTCCCACAGGTATAGAACCTTACTTCTTCGGGAGCTTGGGCCTGGGAGGGCTGCTGCTCCTGCTCGTGGTCATTCTGTCCAGCTGCCTGTGCTGGCTCCATCGGAGAGGTGAGTCTCATCCTCACCTCCAGCGGGGGGGCCACGGCTGCCCTCCCACGCCCTGCCTACTGCTGGGGCTGAAGTCCTGTCAGCTCTCGCCGCCGACCCTGCTACCCACGTGGGCACCGGGACTGGGTGGGCCAGGGGAGAGGAGATTGCCCACAGGGCCTAAGCATTGGCTGTATTTCCCGCGGGGCGGGGCAGGGCGCGGCGGGTGAGGGAGCCCCCCTGGGGCGGGTGTGGAAGGCTGTGCCAACCTGCTGCTTTCTTTACAGTGAGGAGGCTGGAGAGGGGCAAGGTGAGTCCGCTGGTGGTGGGGAAGGGCTTCAGAGAGCCCGTGAGGATGTGGCCTGGGGTGGGGGTGGGGGTCAAGAGAAAAGGGAAGAGGAAGTAGCGCCGTGAGAGAATCAGAGAGATGGAGAAAATAAAAAACAGAAATAAGACAGTAAGAAAAAAGAAAGAAAAGAAATGGTATGGTGAAAAGATATAGATATCAGTGGATAGAGAGATGGCTTAGAGGTTAAGGCACTTGCTTGCAAGCCTGACAGCCCAGGTTCAGTTCCCCAGTACCCACATCAAGCCAGATACACAAAGTGGTGCATGCATCTGGAGTTCATTTACCGTGGCAAGAGGCCCTGGCCTGCCTTTCTCTCTCTTTCTCCCTGCTTGCAAATAATAATACATTAAAAAAAAAAAAAAAAAACACCAGAAGAAGAGAAAGGAAGAGATGAGAGAGACAGGGAATGTGTGAGAAAATGAAAGCTCAGTTGGCAGAGTGGTTGACTAGGAGGCACCAGGTCGGGTTCCATCCCAGTGCCACATGAACCCTGTGGGCATGGTGGTGCAAGCTTGGTAATCCCAGCATTTACAAGATGCGGACAGGAGGAAGTTCGAGGTTTTCTTCAGTCATAATGAGTTTGAGGCCAGCCAGACTAGCATACATGAGACCATGTCTCAAAACAAAAAACAGAGGACTGGAGAGATGGCTCAGCAGTTAAGGCACTTGCCTACAAAGCTCATGAACCCGGTTCAATTCCCCAGTACTCATATAAAGCCAAATGCACAAAGAGGCACATGCATCTGGAGTTTGCTTACACACACACACACACACACACACACTCACTCACTCATGTATATATGTATATATATGGAGAAGAGAGAGAGATGGCTCAGCAGTTAAGGCACTTGTCTGTAAAGCCTAATGACCCGGGTTCGATTCCCCAGCACCGGTGTAAAGCCAGATGCACAGAGTCACATGCATCTGGGGTTTCACTGCAGAGGGTGAAGGCTTTGGTACACCAATTCTCTCTGTCTGCCACTTGTTCTCTCTCTCTCTTTATTTCTCTCAATAAATAAATAAAACATTTAAAAAATATTTTTAAAAAGAATAGAATGATAGAAAGGGAGAAAGTGAGAGACTGAGACAAAGAAATAGCACTCAGAGAGAAAAATGGGAGCTGGTGGGTGGAGGAGGAAGAAAAGGTGAGGAAGCCGGGTGTGGTGGTGCACGCCTTTAATCCCAGCATTCGGGAGGCAGAGGTAGGAGGATCGCTGTGAGTTCGAAGCCACCCTGAGACTCCACAGTGAGTTCCAGGTCAGCCTGGGTAGAGTGAGACCCTGCCTTGAAAAACCAAAAAAAAGAAAGAAAGAAAAAGAAAAGATGAGGGA
The DNA here is from genome assembly GCA_036346955.1 of Dipus sagitta. Taxonomy (NCBI): domain Eukaryota; kingdom Metazoa; phylum Chordata; class Mammalia; order Rodentia; family Dipodidae; genus Dipus; species Dipus sagitta. The sequence continues at coordinate 128,258,609 of CM070779.1, read as the reverse complement.
GATTCTGAAAGAAAAAGGGGGACTGCCACGGCAGTAAGGAAGAGAGGCGGATAGATGGGGGGGTGGCACCCCAGGCCATTATTGTTCTCAGCCCTGCCAGGCTAGGGGCCTGGAGCAAGAGCTTTACTACGCATCGCTGCAGAAGTTGCCGGTGTCCAGCAATGACCTCGTGGACAGAGAAGGGGACAGCATGAAGGGAGGCCCCAGCACAGACTACGCCTGCATTGCCAGAGCACCCACAGACGCCTCCCTCGTCCCTGGAGAGTAGTGGGCGTCGTCCTACATCCACCAAGTAAACACCATGGTCTCGCCACTTCTTGTCCCCAAGCGCAAGGAGTGTCATCAAAACTCAAGCGGCTCAGGGCTGGCGAGATGGCTCAGTGGTTACAAGTGCTGGCTTGCAAAGCCTGCTGGGCCAGCAACCATGTAAAGTTCATTTGCAGCCTGAAGTGGCAAAAGATACACACACACACACACACACACACACACACAATTAAAAACAAAAACAAAACTCAAGTGGCTCATTTTCCTGCTTACTTCGGGTCAAGTAATGACTGACTGGGTGAAGAGGGGTGTTCAGGAGCCTGAGCTCCTCCAAAAGCCAGGAAGCAGACTGTGGCTGTGAAGGGACAATTGTCAGATGGGACAAATCAAGGCTCCACTCCTCTGAAGCTGCGGCTTCTGCCCCAGGTTTGGGAGAAGTGGGTGTGCCCAGCAGTGGTGTGGTGGGAAGGGGCTCTAAGGGACTGACAAGTCTGTCCTTGGACTAGTCCTGGTCCGATCTGGTGGAAGGAAGAGCTAAGGGCCTGGGGAAGTGGGAGGAAGCCTACTGGGGCATTTGGAGAAAGGGGAAGAAAAGACACGAGACTTCTAAGCAGGAGTGCGGTGGGGTGAAGGATTTCTTGCAAATCTTGAAGAGGGTTCAGGATAGCAGGGTTTGAAATCACTTCTCAGAGGCAGCGTGTTCCCTTGGGACAGTGACCTGGTGAGAGAAACAGCCACTCAGAGCCACGGCCCTGAAGCTGCCTTCTTGGTGTCTGTCCCTCCCATCTCTTCCACAACCGCCTTGGCTCTGCCATTCACATTTGCCTTGGTAACAGAGGATGCTGCCCATGGGCACGGAGAGAAAGCTGAGGGCACAGAATGCAGCCGGCAGGAGGAGGCCAGAGCAGGCCTCTCACTCAGGAGGTCCTGCGCAGGGACAGTGGAGAGAGGATCCGTGACTTAGGCTGGGGACAGTTTCTGACTTTCGGGGACACTGCTTCTCCTGGCCTTTCAGTGCCTTATCTGTCTCCACCAGCAGCTGACTCCCATTCCCTGTGCCAACTCCCAGGCCTGGCACCTCCACCCTGCACACGTAGATGTCGGCATCATGGCCTCGGGTGTCCCGGATGTGCAGATCAGTCTGGTGGTCCCAGACAAGTTGGAAAGAGGCAAAGGGGAGCACATGGCCCCTGAACTGTGGGGTCTTGTTGCTCACCTCTTTCTCCAAGGCTACCTTGTCCGCATGAAGGAGCCAGTGGCCATTGTCCCTTGGCTGACACTGAAGGAGCAGGGCAGGAGGACAGAGGGGCCTTCCTGGGTATGAACCGTTGGGAGCTGGGATGCCCAGAGAACACAGGATCCAGAGGACAGAGAGAAAACAGAGACACACTTGGGAGAGAATGTCTTAGTTGTCCTTCCTCACATGCCACATCGGGATGGGGCAAGCACCCTGGGGTGTCTCATTAAACCCTTTCCTTGGGCTGGGGATGTAGCTCAGTTGGTGGAGTGCTTGTCTAGCGTGCATGAGGCCCTGGGTTCAAACCCCAGCAGCACATAGACTGGGTGTGGTGGTGTACATCTGTAATACTAGCACCCAAGAGGTAGAGACAGGAAGATTGTGACTCAGTGTCATTATTTAAAAAAAAAAAAATGTGTGTGTCAAGCCAGGCATGGTGGCGCACGCTTTTAATCCAAACACTTGGGAGGCTGAGATAGGAGGATCGCTACATAGTGAATTCCAGGTCAGCCTGGGCTAGAGTGGGACCCTACCTCCAAAAAAAAAAAAAAAAAAGAAAAAGAAAAAAGTATGTGTATGTGGTATGTGGGTGCCATGGTGTGTGTGTGGAGGTCAGAGGACAAGCTTGGGGTATCTGTGCTTTCCTTCCCCCTTCTTTTGAGACAGGGTCTCTTGTTTTGCCACGACGTGTGCACCAGTCTAGATGGCTCCACTCCCAATTGACATAGGCATGTTGGGAATCACAGACGTGTGTGCCACTTTGCACCCTACTTTAAGTGGGTGCTGGGGAATCAAACTCAGGCTAGCAGGCCTGCAACTGCCTTTGACCATAAAGCCGTCTCCCCAGACTCTCTATGTCATTCTTTTGTTGTTGTTTTGTTTATTTTTTCAAGGTAGGGTCTCACTCTAGCTCAGGCTGACCTGGAATTCATTATGTACTATCAGAATGGCCTTGAACTCATGGCGATCCTCCTACCTCTGCCTCCCAAGTGCTGGGATTAAAGGCGTGCGCCACCACGCCCAGCCCTCAATGTCATTCTATTTTTTTTAAGTTATGAATTATTAAGTTTATTTAGGAAGAGATCACAAGTTGTAGGGTTTATTTAGGGAGAAATCACAAATTGTGGGACTTAGGAAACACTCTTATGTAGAAACACTGCATAGTTTATAAGGTTCATTTAAGAAAAATTAAGGTTTTGGGGGAAAAAATGGAGTTGAGCCACAAGCATGTGGAGGGGAATTAAGCTGAGGCTTTCAAGGAAAAATAAGAGGGAAAATATCAAAGCAGAATCCAAGAAATTCAGAAGAGAAATGAGTAATAAAGAGAATTACACTCATGGTTACCCCACGTTTAAGGAAATTACAGATAGCAGGTGTAGAGTTAGTGAAGGCACTCACGTGGTAGATCTGGGGTGTAAGGGAAACACTCAAGTGGTAGATTAGAGACCAGAGGAAAATCATGCATATGATCAAAGTGAGAAGTTGCCTCAAACTATAAAGCAGAGAGAAGCTGAAGAGTTTCCCCAGACCAAGTACCAGTGTTACACTCTTTCCCCCACCCTGAGGAATCAGTGTCATCCTTGACTACATAGCAAGTTCCAATCCAGTGTGGACTACAAGGGACCCTGTCTCAAAAAGACAAAACAAAACTCAGTAGCAGAGGCCAGTAAGCTAGACAATAGATATAAAGGGAATAAAAAGGGGGGGGGCACTTAATAGAATGATATTATATATATTTAAGTAGAAGAACAGATTAATAGGGGTGAAACAGCCTAAGTGAGGTCAGGGGAAGAGACTGAGTAAAGGGAAAGTGGAGGGAGGTTCTAATCAAAATCTAAGAGGATATAAGTAAGTCATATGGAAACCTGCTTTTTTGGACAAGGAACACTCAAAAGCCATAGATTGCTACTAGAGAATTTTTAGTGCCAGGGATGGGATACCTTCCAGTGAGTTGTTGGCCAGGGTGGTCCCTGATACCCCCAAAACATTACAGGCTATTGCCCAGGCCCTTGGTTTCCCACCAAGAATAGATGATAAGACCCTATTTCTGAATATTCCACATGCTTGGGCTGCAAGGTCACTGAGAAATCCTGCTAGAGCTGAGCTGAAAACCCCCTCCATGTAGACTAGCTGACAGAAAGCTGGAAAAAGCCATGCTGCATGCAGTTCAATGGGAGAGAGAAAAATCACCAGTGAAGATATTCAATAGTGGACACTGCAAGCCTTATATTTGGCCAGCCAGGTCAAATGAGCCAATGGGTGCAATAGTGGCATGTCTGTTATGGGGGAAACCAGCCGCTCTTTAATTGGACTGGAGGCCCACTCCATGGGAGGGAATACATCCCTGATACTGAAAACCTACAACAGGGGTAGTTGTGAGCCCTAGGGTAACGGCTGCTGCTGGCTGGCTAAATGTATATACTATGCTCACCAAACTGTCCAGTAAGCACTTCTCTTAATGTTCATACCCATAACTTTTGGTTAGAGAAGCTTCTCTTTTCAGATGGCAGTGACCTTGGGATGACTCAGAAGGCATCATGGTGCTGAGAAGAAGTGACAGAGGAGTGCTCAGCACTGCAATATCTCTATCACACCTTCCAAGGCTCAAGAATGTAAGAGCCAAAGGAAGGGTAGGACTCCTTACAACGTCCTCCTCCAGACACAAAATGGTCTGGATATCCATGACCTCACAGTGCCTGACACTACCTACACAAGACCATCATAATAGGAGGAAAAAATCATGACATCAAAATAAAAGACTACCAGGCATGGTGGCACATGCCTTTAATCCCAGCACTTGGGAGGCAGAGGTAGGAGGATTACTGTGAGTTCGAGGCCACCCTGAGCCTACATAGTGAATTCCAGGTCAGCCTGAGCTATAGTGAGACCCTACCTTGAAAAACCAAAAATAAATAAATAAATAAATAAATAAATAAAAGGGAGACTGATGGAGGGGGGAGGGGATATGATGGACAGTGGAGGTCCAAAGGGGAAAGTGGGGGGAGGGAGGGAATTACCATGGGATATTGTTTACAATTATTGAAGTTGTCAATAAGAAGAAGAAAAAAAAAAGACAAAACATACTGGTCTGGGCATGGTGGCACATGACTTTAGTCCCCACTCTCGGGAGGCAGAAGTAGGAGGATGTTTGTGAGTGGAAGACCAGCCTGGGACTACAGAGTGAGTTCCAGGTCACCCTGGGCTAGAATAAGATGCTGCTTCAAAAAAAAAAAAAAATCATAAGATGAAAAAAAAGTTGTGAACCTGGTGTGGAGGTACACACCTATAATATCAACATTCAAAAAGCAAGGCAGGAGGATTAGCAAATGTTTGAAACCTTCCTTGTATAATAGGGAATTCTGGGTCAGCCAGGCCTACATAGTGAGACTCTGTATAAAATAAAATAAAGCCGGGCGTGGTGGCGCACGCCTTTAATCCCAGCACTCGGGAGGCAGAGGTAGGAGGATCGCTGTGAGTTCGAGGCCACCCTGAGACTCCATAGTGAATTCCAGGTCAGCCTGGGCTAGAGTGAGACCCTACCTCGAAAAACCAAAATAAATAAATAAAAATAAAATAAAATAAAATAAAATAAAAACATGGGCTGGAGAGATGGCTTAGCAGTTAAGACCCTTCCTGCACAGCCTAAGGACCCATGTTCGACCATCCAGGTCCCATGTAAACCAGACACACAAGGTGACGCAAGTGTACAAGATTGCATATGTACACAAGGTGGCACACATACATTTAAAAAAAAAAAAAAAACAGGGCTGGAGAGATGGCTCAGCAGTTAAGGCACTTGCCTGAAAAGTCTAACAACCCAGGTTCGATTCCACAGTACTCACATAAAGCCAGATGCACAAAGTGGAGTTTGTTTGCAGTGGCTAGAGGTCCTTGTGTGCAGTTCTGTCTGTCTGTCTGTCTCACTACTGACATTCTATACTGTCATTGCTTTTTTTTAAAAAAAATTAATTTTTTTTTATTTATTTGAGAGGGAAAGAGACAGAGTGAGAGAAAGAGAGAGACAGAGAATGGGCTGACCAGGGCTTCCAGCCACTGCAAACAAATTCCAGATGCATGCACCCCCTTGTGCATCTGGCTTACATAGGTCCTGAGGAATTGAACTGTAGTCCTTAGGCTTCGCAGGCAAGTGCCTTAACCGCTAAGCCATCTCTCCAGTCCGTTTTCGTTTCCTTTTTCTTTTTAGTTGGGATCCTCCTACCTCTCCCACCTGCTTGGATCAAAGGAGTGCGCCACCACCCCCAGTTCTTCTCTCCCTTTTTATTGGTCCTTTTGATTTTATCTTACTCAGAAGGTGGCTGAGAAGAAAAGGACTCTGGGAAAGAAGATGGAAAGGAGCCTTTCTAGGGGCAGGGACCTGAAGAGACCGTGACCTGGGGAGTCCTCGGGCATTTTCCTCTTACTTCTGCTCTCCTCACTGCACCCCTTAGCAGACAAGACACTCTTCAGCTCCCTGGAGCATCCAAGTCCAGCCTGCCCTGTCCCTGCCTCCCAGCCCCACACCCTGGGTCTTCAGCAAGCGCCTTGTCACCTGGATGGCCCACGAGACAGATGAGCAACAGTGTCCAGGCCATGTTGCAGGGTGCGCCGGCTGGCGGGGGAAGCTCAGCAGTGAGGTCCGGGTGGAGGAGGAGGAGGAATGACCAAATGCTTGTGGGCAGGCCTTGGGTCATCAGATGAGGAGGAGGTCCTCGGACAACAGAACTCTCACACGGCCTGCCAAGGAGCTCCTCTGCCTGGGACCCGAGGCACCAGGAGCGTGCTTCCTGAGGCTAGAGACGATGCTGATCAGGATGCCCGGGACTTGGAGGGGCGGCTTGTGACCAGGTTGGCTGTGTTCGAGGGGCTGGTTATACAAGACAGGGTGAGTGGGCGGGTGAGACCAGGATGTGGTTCCTTCTGAGAACAGAAGCCGGTCCAGAAGCTAGCCTCCTGCCCCCACCTACCCTTGCTCCACCATACCCAGGCCACTAAGCCCCATGCCCCCCCTCCCCCAGGGCTGCCCTAGGATTTCTTCTTTTTCGTGTGTGTGTGTGTGTGTTTGTGTGTGTGTGTAAGCCAACGGTTGATGTCAGGGGTCTTCTTCAATTTCTCTACATTTTATTGAGATAGGGTCTCTCACAAGAGCTCACCGATTCAGCTAGCTAACCCGTGAAGTCCAGGGATTCCCAGCATTGGATCACAGGTATGGGTCACCATGCCCCTCATTTTACATGTGTTCTGGAGAATCCAAGTTCTGTTCCTGATGCTGGAATAGCAAGTGCTTTACCGGCATCTCCCCGGCCCTGCCCTAGGATGTCTGCAAATGAGAGGGGGAGATACCAGGGAAGCAAACTGGCAGTGGTGGGTATGGGGATGCCAGTAACTTTGACAGTGACGGGAGGTTTGGCAAAGAAGTTAGTTTTGCTAATGGAGAACTTTGGGCTTGTCCCTATTCATACCTCCCAGAAAGAAACATACTCCTAGCCGAGGTTATCTTCTTCTGCAGGCACTTACCCACTGGGTATATTATTTGTGGTTGAAGAAATTTAACAGGGCTGGAAAGATTGCTTAGTGGTTAAGGCACTTGCCTGCGAAGCCTAAGGATCAAGGTTCAGTTCCCCAATACCCACATAAACCAGATGCACAAGGTGGGGCATGCGTCTGGAGTTAATTTGCAGTGGCTGGAGGTCCTGGTGTCCCCATTCTCTCTAAAGGAAAGCTGGGCGTGGTGGTGCATGCCTTTAATCCCAGTACTCTGGTAGGAGGATTGCCATGAGTTTGAGGCCACCCTGAGACTCAAAACAAAAACAAAAACAAACAAAAAAAAAAAAAGGAAGGAAAGAAAGAAAGAAGCTTAACAAAGAAACCAGGCCCAGATGATACTCTAAAACATGACTCTGTTTCCTTGTCTCCTTCCTATCTATGCCGCTGCACCCTGCTTGAACAAAAGATTTCTGTTCTACATTTGTACTGTCTTTTTCATTTTTCTATTTACTTTCTTTCTTTCTTTTTTTTTTTTTTTTTTTTTTTTTTTGGTTTTCCAAGGTAGAGTCTCACTCTAACTCAGGCTGACCTCGAATTAGTCTCAAGGTGGCCTCGAACTCATGGTGATCCTCCTACCTCTGCCTCCTGAGTGCTGGGATTAAAGGTGTACGCCACCACGCCCAGCGTTCTTTTTTATTTTTTGAGGTAGGGTCTCACTCTAGCTGAGGCTAACCTGGAATTCACTATGTAGTCCCAAGGTGGCCTCGAACTCACTGTGATCCTCCTACCTCTGCCTCCCAAGTGCTGTGATTAAAGGTGTAAAACTCCAGGTGCATGTACCACCTTGTGCACCTGGCTTATGTGAGTCCTGGGGAATCGAACCTGGGTCCTTTGGCTTTGCTGGCAAGCACCTTAACTGCTAAGCCATCTCTCCAGCCTCCCTTAAAAATTTTTTTTTATTGACAACTTCCATAATTGTAAACAATATCCCATGGTAATTCCCTCCCTCCCCCCATTTTCCTCTTTGAGACTCCACTGTCCATCATATCCCCTCCCCTTCTCAATCAGCTTCTCTTTTATTTTGATGCCATCATCTTTTCCTCCTGTTATGATGGTCTTGTGTAGGTAGTGCCAGGCACTGCAAGGTCATGGATATCCAAGCCATTTTGTGTTTGGAAGAGTGCATTGTAAGGAGTCCTGCCCTTCCTTTGGCTCTTACATTCTTTCCGCCACCTCTTCTGCAACGGACCCTGAGCCTTGGAAGGTGTGATAGAGATATTGAAGTGCTGAGCACTCCTCTGTCACTTCTTCTCAGCAACATGGTGCCTTCTGAGTCATCCCAAGGTCAATGCCATCTGAAAAGGGAAGGTTCTCTAACCAAAAGTGAGAGTAGCATTAATATATGGGTATGAACATTAAAAGAAGTACTTACTGGGCAGTTTGGTGAGCATAGTATATACAATTAGCCAGACATCAGCAGACGTTATACCCGTAGTGCTCATGACTACCCCTGTTGTAGGTTTTCAGTATCAGGGATGTATTCCCCCCCATGGAGCAGACCTCCAGTCCAATTAGAGGGCAGTTGGTTTCCCCCATAACAGACGTGCCACTATTGCACTCATTGGCTCATTTGACCTGGCTGGCCAAATATAAGTCTTGCAGTGTCCACTGTTGAGTATCTTCTCTGGTGATTGCTCTCTCTCCCATTAAACTGCATGCACATCAGCCTCTTTTTTTTTTTTTTTTTTTTTTTTTTAATGCAGGGTCTTGCTCTAGCCCAGAGTGACCTGGAACTCACAGCAATCCTCCTACCTTTGCCTCACAAGTACTGGGGTTAAAGGCATGCACTATCACGCCTGGCACCCATTTATTTATTTATTTATTTATTTATTTATTTATTTATTTTGGTTTTTCTAGGTACTGTCTTGCTCTAGTCCAGGCTGACCTGGAATTCACTACGTAGTATCAAGGTGGCCTCAAACTCATGCTGATCCTCCTACCTCTGCCTTCTGAGTGCTAGGATTAAAGGTGTGTGCCAACATGCCTGGCTGGCTCCCTTAAAAAAAAAAAAAAGAACATTTTATTCATGTATTTATGTGTGTGAGAGAGAGAATGGGCACACCAGGGACTCTAGCCACTTCAAAGGAACTCCAGATGCATGTGTCACCATTGCATCTGGCTTGGGTGGGTACTGGGGAATTCAGCCTGGGTCCTTAGGCTTCATAGGCAAGTGCCTTAACTGCTAAACCATCTCTCCAGCCCTATAGCACCCCCTTTTTAAATATATTTATTTATTTGACAGAGAGAGAGAGAGAGAACGAGGTTGATAGAAAGACAGAGAGAAAAAAAAAGTAAAAAATAAAGACAGAATGGTCATGCCAGAGCCTCTAGCCACTGCAAACGAACTCCAGATGCATGTGCCACTTTGTGCATCTGGCTTATGTGGTTCCTGGGGAATCTAACCTGGGTCCTTAGGCATTTCAAGCAAGTGCCTTAACTGTTAAGCCATCTCTCTAGCCCCCCCTTTTAATTTTTTACTTATTTATTTATTTGCAAGGAGTGAGAGAATGGGTACACCAGGGCCTCCTGCCACTGCAAATGAACTCCAGATGCATGCGCCACTGTGCATCTGACTTTACATGGGTACTGAGGAATCAAATCCATATCATTAGGCTTTGCAGGCAAGTGCCTTAGCTGCTGAGCCATCTCTCCAGGCCCATCTTTAATTCTTTATATTATTGGTGCGTTACAAGTTTCTTTTTTTCTTCTAACTTTTTATTTTTCCAGGTAGGGTCTTACTGTAACCCAGGCTGACCTGAAATTCACTACATAGGGCTGGAGAGATGGCTTAGTGGTTAACATGCTTGCCTGCGAAGCCTAAGGACCCAGGTTTGATTCTCCAGGTCCCATATAAGCCAGATGTACAGGTGGTGCATGTGTCTGGCATTTGTTTGCAGTGGTTAGAGGCCCTGGTGTGCCCATTCTCTCTCTCTCTTTCTCTCAAATAAATAAATAAAAATAAAAATATAGGCTGGAGAGATAGCTCAGTGGTTAAGGTGCTTGCCTGCAAAGCCTAAGGATCCAAGTTCAATTCCCTAGTATCCACGTAAAGCCAGATGCATTAGGTGGCTCATACATCTGTAGTTTGTTTGTAGTGGTTGGAGGCCTTTTCACACCCATTCTCTCTGTCTCTACCTCTCTGCCTCTTTCACTCTCAAATAAATAAATAATATATGTATAAGAGAAGCTGAGTGATGTGGCACAGGCCTGTAATGTCAGCACTGAAGAAGCAGAGACAGGACAATCCCAGGGCTTGGTGCCCAGCTCATCTCATTGGTGAACTATGGTGAGAACTCAGTGAGAAATCCTATCAGAAGAAGGAGGTGGAGAGTGATGGAGGAAGTTACCCAACCTTGACCACATGTTGCAGTTACCAAAGTACTGGACCAAAAGCTGTGATGGGAGGAAAGGATTGGTTTTGGCTTATAGTTTCGAAGGGAAGCTCCATGATGGCAGGGGAACAATAGAGCAGAGGCTGGACATCACCTCCTTGCCACAGTAGCTGGCAAACAGCATCAGGAGAGCGAGCCAAGTTCTAACAAGGGGTAGCTGTCTATAACACGCCAAAATTCACCTCCAACAGCATCCCTACTCCAGCAGGGCTCCACTACCCAAGTTGCCATTCGTTGGATACCAAACATTCAAAATACATGAGTTCATGGGGGACACTTAATTCAAACCACCACACCACATGTGTGCCACAGGCTTATGTGCACCCACACATATGAAAACACACACACACACACACACACACATGCTTAAAAAGAAAAGTCTGACTTAAGAGTCAAGCTGAGTTCCAAGTCCAACACCCCCCAAAGTACTCTGCCATCCATCTCAACATTCACACATGCCATAGGATCTGGAAAAGACGCCCTCTGCCACCTGAGAGCAATGGAGAGGCCACCTCCCTGGGGAAGTGTGGGACTGAGGCGCCATGGGCAGGCAAGGGCTGCCCCCTGCTGGTCTCAGCATTTTGGCTTTTCTCACTGGGTCTGAACTCCACCTTGGGTTCTGTCCCTATTTTGTAAGTATCGCTTCTAACGTCACCTGTGGGAAGCCCATGGCTTGGAGAAGAAGGGGAGACTACCATAAATGGGGACGTACAGTGACCCCTGGGTTGAGGATAAAACTCAGTAATTTTATTTTATTTTATTTTTTGTTTGTTTGTTTTTCGAGATAGGGATTCACTCTAGCTCAGGCTGACCTGGAATTCACTATGTAGTCTCATGGTGGCCTCGAAACTCATGGCGATCCTCCTCCCTCTGACTCCCAAGTGCTGGGATTAAAGGCGTGCGCCACCATGCCTGGCCCTAAAACTCAGTAATGTTTTTAAAAAATAAAAGCTATTTTTTGTTTATCTTTATTTATTTACTTAAGAGCAACAGACAGAGAGAGAAAGAGGTAGAAAGAGAGAGAGAGAATGGGTGTGCCAGGGCTTCCAGCCACTGCAAACAAACTCTAGACATGTGCGCCCCCTTGTGCATCTGGCTAACGTGGGTCCTGGGGAATCGAGCCTTGAACTGGGGTCCTTAGGCTTCACAGGCAAGCACTTAACTGCTAAGCCATCTCTCCAGCCCAAATCTCAGTAGTTTTTTAAAAATATTTTATTTATTTATCTGAGCAAGAGAAAGAGGAAGGTAGAAGAGAGAGAGAGAGAGAGAGAGAATGGGCATGCCAGGGCCTCCAGCCACTGCAAATGAACTCCAGATGCATATGCCACCTTGTGCATCTGATTTATGTGGGTACTGGAGAACCGAACCTGGGTCCTTAGGCTTCGCAGGCAAGTGCCTTAACCACTAAGCCACCTCTCCAGTCCCCAGTAATTTTTGTTTTCTTTGAGGTAGGGATTCACTCTAGTAGAGGCTGACCTGGAACTCACTCTGCAGTTCCACTACCTCAAACTCACAGCAATCCTCCCAATTCTGCCTCCGGAGTGCTGGGATTAAAGGTGTGTGCCACCACACCCAGCTAAAACTCAGTATTTTTTTTCCCTCTGCTTCCTTGCTTTCTTTTCTTTTCTTTTCTTTTTTCTTTTCTTTTCTTTCCTTTTCTTTCCTTTTCTTTTCTTTCTTTCTTTCTTTCCTTCCTTCTTTCTTTGAGAGAGAAGGAGATATAGAAGTAGGCAGGTAGAGAGAGAGAGAGAGAAAGAGAACAGGCATGCCAGGGCCTCCAGCCACTATAAATGAACTCCAGATGCATGCACTCCCTTGTGCATCTGGCTTATATGGGTCCTGGGGAGTCGAACCTGGGTCCTTTGGTTTTGCAGGCAAGTGCCTTAACGGCTAAGCCAACTCTCCAGCCCAAACTCAGTATTTTCTAAAATTGTATTATTTGGGCATGATAGCTAACACCTATAATCCCACCACTCCAGTGACTAAGGTAGGAGGATTACCATGAGTTTGAAGGCAGCCTGGAATACAGAGTGAGTTCCAGGTCAGTCTGGGCTAGATTGAGACCCTATCCCCTCCCCCGCAAAAAAAAACATAAAAAATTATTTATTTGTGTGCACACACACGTGTGTGTGTGTTTGCATGTGCATGTCTAGGTGTGCCAGGGCCTCTGCTGCTGCACCAGACACTGAGGCCAGATTTGCATCTGGCTTTACGTGGCCTTCCCAGTACTGGGACTAGTGGTCTTCACCACCATGGCTGGTTTGGAATTTAAAAAGAAAAAAGTAAAATAAACACTTCCCAAAGATTCAAGAGAATAAACAGACATGACTGGGGAGATAGCTCAGTCAGGAAAGTGCTCACCTCACAAGCATGAGGACCTAAATTCAATCCCCAGTACCTGCATGAAAATGTCAGGTGTGGTGGCATGAGCCCGTAATCCCAGCGTGGAAGCCGTGGACACAGGAGGGTCTCTGGGGCTTGCTGGTCAGCCAGAACCCTAATCCAGCAGGTGCTCTGTACTGGCTGAAGGAAGGTGGGGTGAGAGGTAAGTGACTTCTCTTTCCTCTTTATCAATGTTTGTCAGACTACTGAATTGACCTGGGCATGGTGACGTACTCCTTTAATCCCAGCACTTGGGAGGCAGGGGTAGGAGGATCCCCAGGAGTTCAAGGCCATCCTGAGACTACTTAGTGAATTCCAGGTCAGCCTAGGCTAGAGTAAGACCTTACCTCAAACAAAACAAAACAAAACAAAACAAAACTACTGAATGACTCCTTGGTAGTGACACTTTCATATAAATACAGCGTGCTAACCTGTTGCACCACTGGATCTCCTGACGACACTTTCTATGTCTGAGAATAGCTCTTCACCTGAGGTTCACAGCATCGACCCCACCGCCTTCTCTCTCACTGCTATTGTTGTCTAATCCTCCTTGATGTTTGTCAAGAGCTGTACCTGATGCTCCATCTGGTGAACTTTTATTTATATAACTATAATTTTAGATTTAGTCTTGCTAGGAAGCCCAGGCTGGCCTCAGCCTCCCAAGTATTGGGATGACATACAGGTGCATGCCACCATGCCGGGTAAGCAATGAGCTTTGTCCACATAAATGATCTTTGTAGATATTGAGATACAATTATGTATGATGCCCAGATCCCAGGTGTATAGTCTGATGAAGGATGATGGTTTGAAGGCGAAATGTCCCCCGTAACGTCACGTGTGTGTAGTTAAATCTCGTACTCAACCCCCGGCCGGTGGAGCCTTTGGGAGGTGGCGCCTTGCTGGAGGAGGTGTGTCTCTGGGTGCACCTGGAGGCTAATCAGCCCAGCTACCCTGGGCGTTCCATAGCCAGCTCACTCTTGCTGCCCCTGCCCTGAGCTAATGGGTGAAGATGTGAGCCAGCTGCCTGATCTGTCAAGCTTTCTCCGCCACGATGAAACTCTCCTCAGAACTGTAAAGCTGCTTCTGGTTGGGTGTTTTGTGCCAGCAACGAGAAGGCAACTACAACAGTTGGCAAAGTAAGTAAATAAATAAACAATTGTGTGTGTGTGTATAACATCACTGCAGTTTCCCCAAAATTTTCTCACACCCCTCCCTGGTCAGCCCCTGACCCCTCCCAGAAGCAACCATTGATTTCAACCTTTACAGATTCGCTTGATCTGCCTTTGACTGTGGTAACGGTGGCTCCTCTCTTGTGTTCCTACTCTTCCCCCATCCCAGAATGTTCCTCTTGAATACACTGATGCCCCTCTGCCTCCTTTCTCTTGCCCCAAGCCCTCTATCCCTCACCTCTGAGTGCCCATCCCCCCTTGTACCTGGCATTTTGATGTTGGAGCTATTGTAAGGATAACAAACTCCTTAATTCTTCCTTCTGTCCTCTCGCAAGGCTGTGCAGAGCCCATCTCCCTCACCTTTTTCTGTCACAGATGTTGCCTGCGACTGCCCCAAAGCCAGCTCAATACAGGGACGATACGAGAGAAGTCTGTTTTGCTCAGGAACAAGTCACAACAGCATGCTACACTGGCGCTGTCAGAGGGTGCTCACTATAGACCTCACCACTCTGCCGCTGCTAGCCAGCACGGAGCTGCCTCCTCATCGCCTGCCCAGAAGGGAGACCCATCGACTGCATTATCCAGCCTCTCCCATAAGAACTCATCGCCCCTACAGTCAGCATGAAGACACTACATTAACAAAAGGCTGGAATGTTAGGTCGGGCTGGGCTCCCAAGATGAAGTCACCAAGGTCAGCAGAATGGTGACAGAGGCACAAGAAAGTGGATTATCCACATTGTTCAAGAGGTTATCTTAAATTATAGAACACTTCAGGTTAAACATTTATTTGGTACTGGGGATTGAACTCAAGGCCTCCATAAAAGAGAACAAAACAAAACAAAAGGCTGGGGTGCAAACCTTTAAATCCCAGCACTTGGGAGGCTGAGGTAAGAGGATCATTGTGGGGGTTGGAGAGACGGCTTAGCGGTTAAGGCACTTGCCCATGAGGCCCAAGGACCCACGTTCAATTCCCCAGAACCCATATAAGCCAGATGAACATGGTGATACATGTGTCTGGAGTTCATTTGCAGTGGCTAGAGGCCCTAACATATCAATTCTTTCCTTAAAAAGAAAAAGAGGATCACTGTGATTTTGAAGCCAGCCTGGGACTACAGATTGAGTGCCAGGTCATCCTGGGCTAGAGCAAGAACCTGCCTGGCAAAAAAACAAAAACAAGGGGCTGGAGGGATGGCTTAGTGGTTAAGGTGCTTGCCTGCAAAGCAAAGGACCCAGGTTGGATTCCCCAGGACCCACATTAGCCAGATGCACAAGGGGGCGCATGTGTCTGGAGTTCGTTTGCAGTGTCTGGAGGCCCTGGTGCGCCCATTCTTCTCTTTCTCTCCTCCCCCCTCTTTCTCTGTCAAATAAGTAAGTAGATAAAAATAAAATATTTTTTAAAAAGGCATCTATGACCAAGCTATATCCCTAGTCAAGGCTATTTTTTGTTTTGTTTTGTTTTTTTTATGATTTGGTTTGTTGTTCATTCAGGCTGGCTCAAAGTTCAGTATGTAGACTAGATGGGCCTCAAACTCCCAGTGCCTCTGTCTCAGTCTGCCAAGTCTATTCCACAGGACAGCCCATGAGTGCTGGGATTAGAGCTGGTACCACCATGCCCAGCTGTCCACACGCCTGGCTATAATACATTGCATATATACCATATATGTAATATTGCATATATATTGCGCAGCCTCCAGTCTTCTCCCTACCCTGCAGTGGTCAGAGCAGACATGAGTTTTTCTAGCTCAGGAAGCTTTTCTATCTAAGCTCTATGTCACCAAGGAAGTTTGCCAAGCTACCCTTAGTGGGAAGACCAGCCTGGGAGGCAGCCCACTTCAAACCAAAGCCGGTGTTCACTCTGCCCTTCGAGGCCTCTGCAGGCCGGGCCGGCCTCTCTGCTGCCCTAGGAACGCTCTGGCTATTCAGACGGCCGTCACCGCAGACCTCCGCGTTAGCTCTCCTCAGCCTTAACTGCCCTTTTCCTATGGCCATATTACGATGGTAACACTGAGCGTCTCTGCCCAACTCCTGGCCACAGCTCCCAAAACCCTTGTAATTTCCTAAGTGATCAAGGTGAAAACAGCATCGTGGTCTATCATACCACAACTGAGTTATATTTAGGTAACTTTTGGGACGTTGCTAGGGGAACCATTTGATTTGTAAGGCTAGAACTTTCAGCCCCACCTGTAAGGAAAGTGTAAGATAAAAGCAAAAGAGAACACCGGACTTGCTCTCTACAGACTCTTTATTGAGAGAAACAGCAGGGGCAGCAGCCTTCCCGCGGGATGAAGGCTGAAGCCCTGAGCCAGGCTGGGGTGCAAGTTTATAAGGAGGATCCTAAGGAAAAACAGACTGGACCAGGTGCAGTTGATAAGGAACTTGTAGCTGTGTGCGAGCTTGTTCAGAATAGGCTTCTTCAGCCAGGATTGTCTAAGGGAGGATACCCGGATGGTCTCTGGTCCTTCAAGGCCATCTAGGCTAAGGGGAGTACATCAATCAGGGAAGCTGGGCTGAACTCCCTGGTTCTTTCTTTTAGGGCCTTCTAGCCTGAGGGATAGTTATTAACTCTTTAGTTCCCTCTGGTTTCCAGGGAAAGCTATTAACCCTTCACTGCCCCTGACCTCCAGCCAACGGCTAATGACTCCATCAGTCATCCCAGTAGGATAAAGCATCGGAAATACCCAGAAGGATGGTATTCAGAGCTGCAGACAGCGATGGTGGTACCCAGAGGGCATGGAAGTTCACTCTGTTGGAATTGGGGATTGACTAGAGTGACCGGTGGAGTAGAGAGAAAGCGAGCCAACTTCAACAGCACTGGTGTCTTTATTGGAGGGACAGCAGATCACCCAGAGTGCAACTACTGCGTGGGAATGTGGGAGACTAGAAGTTTAAAGGGCCAGGGATGGGGGTCTTTGGGAGTGAAGAATAGGGGGAAGGTAAGGCCTTTTCTTTTTGTTTACTAACCACCTGCCCAGGTGGCCTGACAGCTCTTGAGGCCGGATCTTTGCGTTACGAGTTTGCTTTGTAACAGAAGTCTCTTGTCATGCTATGGTCCAGGAAAGTTTTATGGTCCACCAAGGTAGTGGTTCATTATGCCTTCACACTCCAACTCCCCAGTACCTTGTCCTGGGCATCTCTTCCATCTGGCTATCCCTGACTTATGACCTGTAAAATGAGCCAGTGAACATACACAAAGCGCTCCTGAGTTCTGCCAGCCAGCCTAGCAAGTTACCAGACCCGAGGAAGGGCTCACAGCATTCCTGGGTTTGTAGCTGGTTCACCAGAAGTACATGAGCCCTGGACTCAGCACTGGCCTCTTGCCCTGAGAGCCTTTTACCTTGTGGG
This sequence comes from Dipus sagitta, assembly GCA_036346955.1. NCBI lineage: Eukaryota > Metazoa > Chordata > Mammalia > Rodentia > Dipodidae > Dipus > Dipus sagitta. Next base: position 128,241,279 of record CM070779.1, on the reverse strand, counting down.
AGTAGTAGACAGTGTCAGAACTGAATTTAACTCTAGGACAACCCCTGGAGAACTGGCTAGCAGGGGTGGGGGAGGGGAGAGACCGGTTCAGGAAGAGCTATTTTCCTTTTTACCCATGTGTCCACCTCGCCTCCCTGGAATCTGTGGGAACTTCTTTCTTTCTTTCTTTCTTTCTTTCTTTCTTTCTTTCTTTCTTTCTTTCTTTCTTTCTTTCTTTCTTTCTGTGTTCTTCTTTCTTGGTTTTTCAAGGTAGGGCCTCACTCTGGTCCAGGCTGACCTGGGATTCACTATGTAGTCTCAGGGTGGCCTTGAACTCATGGCGATCCTTCTACCTCTGCCTCGCAACTGCTGGGATTAAAGGCGTGCGCCACCACGCCCAGTGGGAATATCACTTTCTCAGAGAAGCCTTCCTGCACCACACTATGCAAACCCTCACCCCACATATGGCCACTCTACTCCTCAACCCTGTTTCCTCCTTCCCTCAGAACATGCTGTTTCTCTTTGCCTTTTTCTTTACTTCCACAGGCCTGGCAGCAGGTCGGGCATCTGGCAAGTGTTCAACCAGTGTTGAATTAGTGGATAGCAGAGGGCACAGGGTGGGTGGGGCAGCAGCTCTGTCTGCTGAGGGAGAGGGCAGCTGTCATAAAGGGAGGTTGAAAAGCCAGAGTCCACCATAGCAACCTGGGCCAGGGAGACAGCAGGTGAAGTGGGCACGTCCGCTGCCGGAGGTGGGGAAGAGGAGGCAAAGGGTCTCTATCCAGCTCAGGCAGTGGTGAAGGCCTGGGGGTCCAGGGAGGGCAAGAAGTCTGGGTACGTTGGATTCACCATCCCCACCTCCCCCTCACTGCAGGGATTGAACAGCCAAACAAAGAAGAAAGGGAAAAAGGCTATTCCTGGGAAGGGCATCTACGGGAGGCTCCCCCCCACCCCCACCCCCGTAGTGAGCCATGCAGACTCGCAGCTGAGCCATCACAGTGATATCTCTTTAGGGTCCACTTTCAGTTCCTCCAAAACCACTCAGGTTCTGTAATTCCTGTAGAGGTTTTACAAAAGATGTCAAGGGAGATGAGACTGCACATCCTAACGGAAACAGACTGTGTCCTTCCTCAGACGTTTCTGTATGTGTTCTTGCCAGGCCCTGGCCCCGGCTTGACCGACTTCTGGAGCCGCCTGCAAGCTCAGCTTCTCCTCCCTCCCACAAGCACTCCAGCCAGCCCCAATCTCGGCTGCTCATCTTAATCTGCAGCACAAGGCCTGAGGAGCATCCAGGGAACTTCCTAAACCTCAGGATCTGGATAAAGGCCATTCATTTATTGCTGGTTTGTGTTTGTTTGAATTTTTTTTTTTAAGGTAGGGTCTCACTCTAGCTCAGGCAGAGCTGGAAATCACTATGTAGTCTCAGGGTGGCTTTGAACTCATGGAGATCCTTCTACCTCTGCCTCCTGAGTGCTGGAATTAAAGGCGTGCGCCACCACACCCGGCTTTTTTTGGGGGGGGGATTCAAGGGAGGGTCTCACTCTAGCCCAGACTGACCTGGAACTCACTATGTAGTCTTAGGGTGGCCTTGAACTCACTGTGATCCTCCTACCTCTGCCTCCCGAGTGCTGGGATTAAAGGTATGTGCCACCACACCCGGCTTTTTTTTTTTTTTTTTTTTTTACTTTTCAAGGTAGGGTCTCACTCTACCAGGCTGACCTGGAATTCACTCTGTAGAGACTACAGAGGGTGGCCTTGACTTCACGGAGATTCTCCTACCTCTGCCTCCAAAGTGCTGGGATAACAGGTGTGCGCTACCACGCCTGGTTTTCAATAGGTTCTTCTTCTTCTTGGTCTTCTTTTTTAAAATATTTTATTTCCTGGGGCTGGAGAGATGGCTTAGCGGTTAAGCGCTTGCCTGTGAAGCCTAAGGACCCCGGTTCGAGGCTTGATTCCCCAGGACCCACGTAAGCCAGATGCACAAGGGGGTGCACGCATCTGGAGTTCGTTTGCAGTGGCTGGAGGCCCTGGCGCACCCATTCTCTCTCTCTCTCTATCTTCCTCTTTCTCTCTCTGTCTGTCACTATCAAACAAATAAATAAAAATGAACAAAAAATTTTTTACAAAAGAAGGAAGTCACAGTATTAAAAATATATATATTTTATTTTCTTATTTGGGCGGAGGGGGGGCAGACAGAGAGAGAGAGAGAGAATGAGCATGCCAAGGCCTCCAGCCACTGCAAACAAACTCCAGACGCATGCACCATCTTGTGCATCTGGCTTACATAGTTACTGGGAAATCGAACCTGGGTCCTTAGGCTTCCCAGACAAATGCCTTAACCACTAAGCAATTCGTCCAGCCCCGCCCATCAACATTTTGACATAGAGGATGGAAGAGGCAAAAAGGATGATACAGCAAAATAGGACTACTTGGAAAGAGGGGTTCAATGGGATGGAGTGGGAGAGGGAGGACAAAAGAGGGGATTATGAACAAATTACAGTACGTCTACTTATTAAAATTCTCAAATAAGCCAGATATGGTGGTTCACACCTTTAATCCCAGCACTTGGGAGGCTGAGGTAGGAAGATCACTGTGAGTTTGAGGCCAGCCTAAACAAGACTACATAGTGAACTACAGGTCAGCTCTGGGGTAGAGCAAGACTCTACCTGTTGCAGTCAGGTTTGCATTGCTGGCAGAAACCAACTGACCAAGAGCAGCTTGTGAGGAAAAAAAAAAAAAAAAAAAAAAAAGGTTTATTTTGGCTTACAGACTTGAGGGGAAACTCCATGATGGAAGGGGAAAATGATGGCATGAGCAGAGGGTGGACATCACCTCCTGGCCAACAGCAGATGGACAATAGTAACAGGAGAGAGTGCCAACACTGGCAATAATACCCGTAAGCCCACCCCCAACAATACACTGTCTCCAGGAGGTGTTAATTCCCAAATTTCCATCAGCTGGGGATCTAGCATTCAGAACACCTAAGTTATGGGGGAACACCTGAATCAAACCACCACATTACCTCAAACAAAAGAAAAAAGCTGGGCATGGTGGTGCATGCCCTTAATCCCAGCATTCCAGAGGCAGAGGTAGGAGGATTGCCGTGAGTTCGAGGCCACCCTGAGGCTACATAGTGAATTCCAGGTCAGCCTGAGCTAGACAGAAACTCTACCTCGAAAAACCAAAAAAACGGAAGGAAGCTGATGATGGCTCACTGGGTAAAGGCATTTGTTTGCAAAGTCAGCCAGCCAGAGTTCAATTCTCCAGTATCCATGCAAAGCCAGGTGCACAGGTGTCTGGAGGGTTTTTTTTTTTTTTTTTTTTTTTTTGGTGGTTTTTCCAAGGCAGGGTCTCGCTCTCTAGCCAAGGCTGACCTGGAATTCACTCTGTAGTCTCAGGGTGGCCTTAAGCTCACAGCCATCCACCTACCTCTGCTGGGATTAAAGGCATGCACCACCACACCCAGTTTAAAGTATATATTAAAAAAAAAAAGAATAATAAAATGAGAAAAAAATGATCAGAATGTTATTTTCTCATCCATTCCACAGTCACTCCTCCTTCTGCCAGGGGTGTTGCTGTCAGCAGAAGTAGATGGGGAAGTGATGCCTGAGAGGCAGCAAGTGAGGGGGGAGACTTAGAAGAGACTGGCAGACAAGAGAGCCAGCAGACAGAGATTGCCAGTCTGGTCTGTCTCCCCACCTACGGCCACCAGCATCGGCTAAACTATGAGCCAAAGCAGAGACTTGCAGGGTAGGGAGGATGCGCCCAGGGCAGGGGCAGGCCAAGGACCTGGGAGAGCAGAACTGTGGATAATCCTGGACTAGGGAGCAGAGAGGCTGGGAAGGGAGGGTGAGGGGTGATTAACCCCTGTGTTCCTCAGGAGGAAAAGCATTCCAATTGCGGAAGATCCAGCAAGAAGAGAGGCTGGATGGGCTCAATAAGGTAAAAGGAAGGAGGGGGGCGGACCAGAGCCTGGAGGACCTGACCTAGGCTGGGAGGGATCACCCTGGCTCTGACCTTCACCCCAACAGCAGTTCCTAGAGGATCCCAAATACAGCCAAGAAGAGAATCTGCCCTCCCGACTGGAAGCCTTCAAGAGTGAGGGGGAGTCAGGGTGGAGAGGGCGCTGGGGCGGGCATGGGGGTTTCCATAGAAAAGCTGCGGGGACAGCAGAAACACTGAGGTGACTTTTATGGTGGGAACAGGGGGGACAGCCTTACTGTTCTCCCATTTGTGGCCCTCTTTCCCTGGCTTGCCCCTCTGAGCACCTCCGCCTTCACAGGGCCCCTCAGCCCCCTAGTCCTACTTCCTCTGCCTGCCTTCCACATCTTCTCCCCTACCTAGCATTGGTCAGCCATTTCTTCCTCAATCCCCTGCCTGTGACCCTATAGCCAGTACCTACCCTCTCTGTTCTCTCCCCATAGAAAAATACATGGAGTTTGATCTGAATGGAAATGGAGATATCGGTGAGAAGAAGTGGGTTTGGGGGACAGTATGGCCCTAGACAGTGAGGTGTTGCTCCATCCCCCATGGACGGGAGAGGATCCATCTGCCCTAGGAAGGGGGGATAGGAAGATGGAGGTACATGGGGACAGCACGAGTCCCCTCTTCTCCCCACCCTGATCTTCTGCCCCAGATATCATGTCCCTGAAGCGAATGCTGGAGAAACTCGGGACCCCCAAGACCCACTTAGAGCTAAAGAAACTAATTAGAGAAGTGTCCAGTGGCTCTGAGGAGACGTTCAGCTACTCTGACTTTCTTAGAATGATGTTGGGCAAGAGATCCGCCATCCTGAAAATGTGAGGATTCACTTTCAGCCTCCCCTGTATTCGCTTGCTTCTGCTCCATCTGTAGCCCTGACTTCCATTCCTTACTCTGCGCTTCAAGGACTCTTCCGAGGCCCTGCCGCTTTCTGCAGCCCCGTCCACAGCTCCGCTCCCACAGCGCCCAGCACTGCTTCTGCTGTCTTCTTCCTCTTCTTCCCGTCTTCTTCCTCTTCTCCCCTGACAGCCCCACCTTTTCTGGACTCTCATGGCAGCCTAAGGGTTAGATTCAGATGTCCCTGGAGGGAAGTGTCCCCTCATGCCTTTGTTTATTCCAGGATCCTGATGTATGAGGAGAAAGCCAGAGAACAGCAAAAGCCATCTGGTCCCCCAGCCAAGAAAGCTATTTCTGAGCTGCCTTAATTAAGTAGCTGTGCACACGCAATGGGACTGAAAGGGCTTCTAATAACCTCCGCGTGAGAAAGAAGACACATTGTACGCCAGAGTCAAACTGAACAATGACCTTCCTCCTCTGAATCAAAGTCAGCTTGGTTTTTATTTGGGGGAACCTTCTCTGGGGTTTGGGAGGCATTGCAGAGGGAAGGGAAGCAAGGATTAACCCAAATAAGCAATCCATCCAAATGTGGGGTCATCTACTACTGCAGCTGGTCTGTGTACCACAGGGGGTTCCAGAATGCTAAGAAGGCTTGATCTCAAGGAATGCAAGTAGAATTAAAAATAAAACAAAACAAAACATTTTATTGGTTTATTTGCAAGCAGAGAGAGAGAGAGAGAGAGAGAGAGAGAGAGACAGACAGACAGACAGAATGGGCACACCAGGGCCTCTAAACACTGCAAATGAACTCCAGATGTGCATATGGCTTAACGTGGATACTGGGGAATCAAACCAGGGTCCTTAGGCTTTTCAGGCAAGCAGCTTAACTGCTGAGCCATCTCTCCAGCCCAGCAAATAGGATTTTTTTTTTTTTTTTTTTTTGGTTTTTCAAGGTAGGGTCTCACTCTAGCCCAGGCTGACCTGGAATTCACTATGTAGTCTCAGGGTGGCCTCGAACTCACGGCGATCCTCCTACCTCTGCCTCCCGAGTGCTGGGATTAAAGGCGTGCGCCACCACGCCCGGTTTGCAAATAGGATTTTTTAATCTGTACGTTTGGTATATGCCCATAGTAGGTTTCATAAGGAGTGAGGATATTTTAAAAATATTTTTATTTATTTATTTGACAGAGAAAGAGGGATAGAGAGTGAGAGAATGGGCACACCAGGGCCTCCAGCCACTGCAAATGAACTCCAGACACACATGCCCCCTTGTGCATTTGGCCTTGCAGGCAAACGCCTTAACTGCTAAGCCATCCCTCTAGCCCAGGAGTGAGGATTTTTTTAAAAATTATTTTATTTATTTATTTGTTTTGGTTTTTCGAGGTAGGGTCTCACTCTAGCCCAGGCTGACCTGGAATTCACTATGGAGTCTCAGGGTGGCCTCGAACTCATGGCAGTCCTCCTACCTCTGCCTCCCGAGTGCTGGGATTAAAGGCATGCGCCACCAGGCCCAGCTTTTAATTAATTTTTTATTAACAACTTCCATGATTGTAAACAATATCCCATGGTAATGCCCTCCCTCCCCCCACTTTCCCCTTTGACACTCCACTCTCCATCATATCCCCTCCCCCTCTCAATCAGTCTCTTTTATTTTGATGTCATGATCTTTTCCTCCCATTATGATGGTCTTGTGTAGGTAGTGTCAGGCACTGTGAGGTCATGGATATCCAGACCATTTTGTGTCTGGAGGAGCACGTTGTAAGGAGTCCTACCCTTCCTTTGGCTCCTACATTCTTTTTGCTCCTTCTTCCACAATGGACCCTGAGCCTTGGAAGGTGTAATAGAGATAATGCAGTGCTGAGCACTCCTGAGGAGTGAGGATTTTTATCTGGGACCAATATTTTCAACCACTATAGCTTTGTGACCCTGACAAATTATATGGCCTCTCTGAGGCCTTTATCTGAAAATGGAAATGAGTTATCTATGCTATTGTGCCTGCCACATCACAAGCCCTTAATAATGTTTAAAACCTGAAAGGAAGCCAGGAGTGGTGGTGCAGGCCTCTAGTCTCAGTGCTCATGAGGCAGAGGTAGAAGAATCAATGTGAGTTGTTTGAAACCAGCCTGGGACTACAGAGTGAGTTCCAGGTCAGCCTGGGCTAGACTGAAGCCCACGTCAGGAAAAAAAACAAGGGGGGGGGGGGACACTGGAGAGATGGCTTAGCAGTTAAGGCACTAGCCTGAAAAGCTAAAGGACTCAGGTTCGATTTCCCAGGACCCACATAAGCCAGATGCACAAGGTGGTTCATGCTTCTGGAATTTGTTTGCAGTGGCTGAAGGCCCTGGCACACCCATTCACTCTCTGCCTCTTTCTCTCTCTTTGTCTCTACCTCTTTCTCTGTCAAATATAAACAAAAATAAACTATTTTAAAAAATTGCCAGGTGTGGTGGCACACACCTTTAATCCCAGCACCTGGGAGGCAGAGGTAGGAGGATTACCAAGAGTTTGAGGCTACCCTGAGACTACATAGTGAATTCCAGGTCAGCCTGGACCAGAGTGAGACCCTATCTCAGAAAACCAAAAAAACACTTAGGTGAGGAAGAGGCCATTGCTCAATGATATAGATCAAATTATCTAGGGATCTAAATTGACAAATAAGTTAGTGAGATATCCAAATATCATGGATTACTAGCTAATCTTACTAAACACACCGTTCTAAATGCTCTCTGTGTATTAATTCATTTAATCCTCACAACAACCTGCCCATGACAGGGAAGATAGAGAAGCCCTGAGTTTAAATCATTTATTCATTTAGGATAAATAAACTGGGTAATAGTCACATAATGAACTATCATTACTCTATAGTGAGAATTAACCAACTACACCTGCACAGAGCAACACAGACAAAACTCACATAGAGCTAGCCAGAGGACTGACCCAGAATAAGCCCTGCTGTACAGTTTGCATAAAGTACAAGAACAGGGCTGGAGAGTTGGTTCAGCAGTTAAGGCCCTTGCCTGCAAAGCCTAATGACCTGGGTTTGATTGTTCAATTCCCCAGTATAGATGTAAAGCCAGATGCACAAAGTGGCACATTAATCTGGAGTTCATTGACAGGGGCTAGAGGCCCTGGCATCCTCATATTCATTCACTCACTCTGTCTCTCTCCCTCCTTGCAAATGAATAACATATAAAAATAAATAAAGTACAAGAACAGCCAAAGCTCATGTATATTGTTTGCAGTGAGGGTAGTAGTTATCTTTGGGGGATGGCCCAAGGCAGCTTCTGGGGTACTACTTAAGAGTCTTCATCAGGCAGGCGTGGTGGCACACGCCTTTAATTCCAGCACTTGGGAGGCAGAGGTAGGATCGCAAACCAAACCGAACCAGTCTTCTTCAGGCGTTGTGGTGCACGCCTTTACTCCCAGCACTCAAGTGGCAGAGGTAGGAGGATCACTGTGAGTTCAGGCCACTCTGAGACTATATAGTGAATTCCAGGTCAGGCTGGGCTAGAGTGAGAGCCTACCTCAAAAAAAAAAAAAAGAAAGAAAGAAAGAAAGAAAAAAGATTCTGTTCATGGTCTTTAATCCCAGCACTTGAGAGGCAGAGGTAGGAGGATCTGCATGAGTTTGAGGCCACCCTGAGACTACATAGTTAATTCCAAGTCAGCCTGAACCAGACAGAGAGATCCTACCTTGAAAAAAAAAACAAACAAACAAACAAACAAACAAAAAAAGGACTAGAGAGATGACTTAGAGGTTAAAGGTACTTGCTTGCAAAGACTGATGGCCATGGTTCGATTCTGCAGTATCTACGTAAAGCGAGATGCACAAAGTGGAGTTCATTTGCAGTGGCAGGAGACCCTGGAGTGCTCATACTCACTCTATCTCTCTGTCTGCCTCTTTCTCGCGGTCTCTCTGTCTCAAATAAATAAATCAAAATGTTTAAAAATACATAAATAAATTCTCAATCAGTGGAAAAGGTAGGGTATGGATAGAGCAGGTCTTGAGAGACTGAGCAGATGTTTGGTTTAGTACATTGCTTAAATGCAAGCCTGCAGTTTGGGCCTGTGAAAAAGACCCTACCTCAAGCCAGGCGTGGTGGCACATGCCTTTAATCCCAGCACTTGGGAGGCAGAGGTAGTTGGATCCCTGTGAGTTCAAGGCCATCCTGAGAACACAGAGTGAATTCCAGGTCAACCTGGGCTAGAGAGCAAGACCCTACCTCAAAAAACCAAAACAAAATAATAATAATGATGATGATAATCAAAAAAGAAACAAATGAATGACAATAAATGCTGGTGAGAATGTAGATGAAGAGGAACCCTTCTATACTGTTGATGGGAATGTAAACTGGTACAGCCATTGTGGAAATCAGTGTGAAGTTCTTGAGACAGCTAAAAACAGATTTACTATATGACCCAGCTATAACACTCCTAGACATATATCCTAAGGACTCGTCTCACTAGCTTAGAGATACTTGCTCAACTATGTTTATTGCCACTCTATTCACAATAGCTAGGAGATAGAACCAGCCTAGATGTCCCTCAACTAATGAATGGATAATGAAGATGTGGCACATTTGTACAATGGAGTTCTACTCAGCAGTAAAGAAAAATGAAATTTGTAGGGAAATTGATGGATCTGTAAAGATTATACTAAATGAGGTAACCCAGGCCCAGAAAGCCAAGGGCTGCCTGTTCTCTCTCACATGTGGATCCTAGCCACAAATGTTTAGACTTGTGTGTGAATTGGGGTAAAAATCAGTAGCAGAGGTCAGTAAGCTAGAAGGCGGCTATAAGAGAGGGAGGAGAGGACTTAAGAAGATGGTATTCCATATATTTAAGTAGATGAACAGATTACTAGGGGTGCAATGGCCTAAATGAGGTCATGGGAAGAGACTGAGTAAAAGAAGGGTGGGGGAGGGTTAATCAAAATTCAAGATGTTATGAATAAGCCATATGGAAAACTACTTTTTTTTTTTTTTTTTTGGTTTTTCAAGGTAGGGTCTCACTTTGGCTCAGGCTGACCTGGAATTCACTATGTAGTTTCAGGGTGGCCTTGAACTCACAGTGATCCTCCTACCTCTGCCTTCCAAGTGCTGGGATTAAAGGCATGCACCACTGGGCCTGGCAAAACCTACTTTTTTGGATAATGGTGCACACAGAAGCCATAGACTTACTAGAAAAATTTCAGTGCCAGGGATGGGATGCTTTCAAGTGAGTAGTTGGTCAGGGAGGGGTCCTTGATGCTCCCAAAACATTACAGGCCATTGCCAAGGCTCCTGGTTTCCCACCAGCAATAGATGGTAAGACCCTATTGCTGAAGACTCCACATGCTTGTGTTGCAAGGTCACTGAGAAATACTGCTGGAGCTGAGCTGAAAACCTCCCTGTAGACCAGCTGACAGAAAGCTGGAAAAAGCTATACTATATGTAGCTTCATGGGAGAGAGAAGTCATCAGTGTAGATAAACCACAATGGACACTGCAAGCCTCCAGTTTGGCCAACCAGGCCAAAAGACTGAATGGGTGCAATAGTGGCATGTCTGTTATGGGGGAAACCAACTGCTCTCTAATTGGACTGGAAGCCCACTCCACAGGAGGGAACACATGTCTCATACTGAAAACCTATGATGGGGGAGGTCATGAGCCCTAGGGGTATAATACTTGCTGATGTCTGACTAAATGCATATATTATGTTTACCAAACTGCCTGGTAAACACCTCTTAATGTTCATACCCATATATTAATGCCATTCTCATTTTTGGTTAGACAAGCTTCTCTTTTCAGATGGCAATGACCTCTGGGATGACTCAAAATGCACCATAGTACTGAAGAAGTAACAGAGGAGTGCTCAGCACTGAAACATCTATACAGCACCTTCCAAGGCTCAGGGTCCATTGCAGAAGGGGTGGCAGAAAGAATGTAAGAGCCAAAGGATGGGTAGGACTCCTTACAATAATGCACTCTTCCAAACAAAAAATAGCTTGGATATCCATGACCTCGCAGTGCCTGGCACTACCTACACAAGGCCCTCATGATAGGAAGAAAAGATGGTGACATCAAAAAAGAAGAGACTGATTGAGAGGAGGGGATATAATGGAGAATGGAGCTATGAAGGGGAAAGTTAGGGGGGAGGGAATTATCACGGTTTATTATCTATAATTATGGAAGTTGTCAATAATGAATTTTTTTTTGTTTTTTGTCTTTTGAGGTAAGGTCTCACTGTAGCTCAGACTGACTTGGATTTCACTATGTAGTCTCAGGGTGGCCTTGAACTCATGGTGATCCTCCTACCACTGCCTCCCAAGTGCTGGGATGAAAGGCATGCTCCACCATGCCCAGCTTAAAAAAAGTTTTAAAAAATAAAAATAAAAATGAAGAAAAGAAACACAAAAAGAAATTTTGCTACAAAGGGAAAACTGAAGTCATCTTAAATCATAGAGTCCTTCAGGTTAAAATTTCATGCTGGTCTGTGGCAGGCAGAAGCCACAAGGCATGGCTCCCTCTAGTGTCACAACTGTTGTGCAGCTCTACAAATGATCCAGCTCTTATGCCAGTCTAGCCGGTTGAGATTCCTCAGCCCTTAAAATTACAGTGTTATAGCTCTTGGGCCTAGAGTACCTGAGACCTGTGGCCCTAAACACTTGATAGCTCTCTAGAACTCTGCCAGTGATCAGGGCCTGAAGTTAGTGTGCATGTGTGTGTGCATGTCTATGCAGGTATGTGTGCACAAGAGTTACACATGTGGAGGCCAGAGGACCACCTCAGGTATTGTTCCTCAGGAGCAAGCCATCTCTTCCTCCTTTTCTTTTAAACTTTTTAAAAAGTATTTTATGTTGGGTGTGGTGGCGCACGCTTTTAATCCCAACACTCGGGAGGCAGAGGTAGGAGGATTGCCATGAGTTCGAGGCCAGCCTGAGACTACATAGGGAATTCCAGGTAGCCTGGGCTAGAGTGAGACCCTACCTTGAAAAACAAAACAACAAACAAACAAAAAAAAGTATCTATTTATTTGATAGAGAGAGAGGAGGGAGGTGAGAGGAAAGGGGAGGAGAGAATGGGTGTACCAGGGCATCCAGCTACTGAAAATAAACTCTAGACAAATGTGCTACCTTGTGCATCTGGCTTTATGTGGGCACTGGGAAATGGAACCTGGGTCCTTTGGCTTCGCAGGCAAGAACCTTAACCAATAAGCAATCTCTCCAGACCCCCCCTTTTTTGTGAGGTAAAGTTTTATTGGGTAAAAAGAAAGAAGAAGAAAGCTGGTGCACCAGGTCTGCATCCCAGAGTTGGGGATCTCAAGATGCAACCTAGCCTTTATTTATTTATTTATTTATTTATTTTTATTTTATTTTATTTTTTAATTAACAACTTCCATGATTATAAAAAATACCCCATGGTAATACCCTCCCTCCCCCTACTTTCCCTTTTGAAACTCCATTCTCCATCATACCCCTCTCCCCATCTCAATCAGTCTCTCTTTTACTTTTGATGTCATGATCTTTTCCTCCTCTTATGATGGTCTTGTGTAGGTAGTGTCAGGCACTGTGAGGCCATGGATATCCAGGCCATTTTATGTCTGGAGGGAGCATGTTGTATGGAGTCCTGCCCTTCCTTTGGCTCTTACATTCTTTCTGCCACCTCTTCTGCATTAGACCCTGAGCCTTGGAAAGTGTGATATTGCAGTACTGAGCACTGCGGTCATTTCTTTTCATCACCATGATACCTTCTGAGTCGTCCCAAGGTCACTGCCATCTGAAAAGAGAAGATTCTCTACCAAAAGTGAGAGTAGCATTAGTATAAGGTTGTGAACATTAACAGAAGTGCTTACTGGGCAGTCTGGTGAGCATAGTATATACATTTAGCCAGACATCAGCAGACATTACACCCCTAGGGCTCACGACTACACCTGTTTTTTTTTTGGTTTTTTCGAGGTAGGGTCTCACTCTCTCACTCTAGTTCAGGCTGACCTGGAATTCACTATGTAGTCTCAGGGTGGCCTCGAACTCATGGCAATCCTCCTACCTCTGCCTCCCAAGTGCTGGGATTAAAGGCATGTGCCACCACGCCCGGCACTACACCTGTTTTAAGTTTTCAGTATCAGGGATATATTCCCTCCCATGGAGTGGGCCTCCAGTCCAATTAGAGGGCAGTTGGTTTCCCCCATAACAGACATGCCACTATTGCACCCATTGGCTCATTTGGCCTGGATGGCCAAATATAAGGCTTGCAGTGTCCAGTGTTGAGTATCTTCACTGGTGACCTTATTTATTTTTAATATTTTATTTTTATTTATTTATTTGAGAGAGAGGAAGATAAGATAATGGGGGCATCTCCAGCCGCTGTAAACGAACTCCAGACGCATGTGCCACCTTATGCGTCTGGCTTATGTGGGTCCTCGGGAATCGAACCTGGGTCCTTTGGCCTTGTAGGCAAGCACCTTAACCACTTAGCCATCTCTCCAGTCCTCCAGCCCTTATTTTAAACTTAAAAAAATTACTTTATTTTTATTTGAGACAGAGAGGGAGAGAGAGAGAGCAAATGGGAGTGCCAGGACCTCTAGTTACCACAAACAAACTCTAGACATATGTGCCACCTTGTGCATCTGGCTCACACGGGACCTGGATAATTGAATCTGGGTCCTTAGGCTTCACAGGCAAGTGCCTTAACTGCTAAGCCATCTCTCTGGCCCAATTTTATCAATTTGCAAGGAGAGAGAAAGAGAGAGAGAGAGAGAGGAGGAGGGAGGGAGAGAGAAAATGAGCATATCAGGGCTTCTTGCAGATAAAAACAAACTCTAGATGTATGTGCCAATTTGTGATCTGGCTTTTATGGGTACTGAGGAATCAAACCCAGGAATCGCTGAGCTATCTTCTCAGCCCTTGCTTAATTTTTTTTTTTTTTAAAGCAAGTGCTTTAACTGCTAAGCCCTTTTTTTTTTTTTTTTGAGGTAGGGTCTCACTCTAGCCCAGGCTGACCTGGAATTCACTATGTAGTCATGTAGTCTCAGGGTGGTCTTGAACTCACAGTGATCTTCCTACCTCTGCCGCCAGCCCTTGTTTTTTGTTTGTTTGTTTTCACGAGGTAGGGTCTCACTCTGGCCAAAGCTGAACTGAAACTCATTCTGTAGCCTTGAACTCATGGCAATCCTTATACCTCAGCCTTTAGAATGTGCCATCATGCCTGACCTATTTACCTCTTTAATTTTTTAAAAAATATTTATTTATTATTTGAAAGAGAGAAAGAGCTCTGCGGCCTGGAAAGATGGCTGAGGTAACATTTGCCGGTCACCTATTGCAGAAGCAGTTTTCAGAAAACTAGTAACTGATGCAAATGTTTCAGATAACTGGAGGATAGACAGTGCAGCTACATCCACCTACAAAGTGGGGAACCCCCCCTGACTATCGAGGGCAGAGCTGCATGAGGAAGCATAGCATCCCTATGGATCACATTGCCCGGCAGGTTACCAAAGAAGACTTTGCCACATTTGATTATATACTGTGTATGGATCAAAGCAATCTGAGAGATTTGAATAGAAAAAGTAATCAAGTTAAAAACTGCAAAGCTAAAATTGAGCAGGGGAGCTATGATCCACAGCAACAAATGACTATTGAAGATCCGTATTATGGCAACGACTCAGACTGTGAGCTGGTGTACCAGCAGTGCCTCAGGTGCTGTCGGGCCCTCCTGGAGAAGTCCTCCTAGCTGAGTCTTTCCTCAGCAGCTGGCAACTCTCCCACTAGTCTTGTGCCCTAAGGATGGTGGTGTTCCTAAGCCCTGGACCCCATATGTCTCTTCAGCTGATTTACTGTTTATCTTAGAAATAATTGTAGGTGGGCATTAGTTGTATTTGCAGAAGAATAAAAATGTTTGAGTCAGTCTGAGGTACAGCATTCTTAGACTAGTTGAACCTCTCTCTCACTTTCCCCAATTACAAAATAGTAAAACTAGCAAATATTGAACACAAGAAAGTAGGAATGGCCTGCAGGCCCAGGCCAGCCTCTGAGCCCAGCAAGACCTGGGTAGTGTAGTCTACCTAAAGTGGGGCATGGCCAGCCCAGACAGTGCCCTCCTCTTGCCTTATGCCTCTCTCTCCTGGGCTCTTAACAGTCAGTCACAGCAGCCCCATCTATAGCAGCCATCAGCTTAGCATTAGAAGAGTTTTAGCTCAGACACTCAGGGTGCACATTTGTATATTCAAAAGATAAGGGAGATCCGGTGTGGTAGGGCATGCCTATAATTCCAGCACTGGGGAAGATGAGGCAGGAGGATCATGAGTTATAGACCACCCTGGGCTATGTAGTGAGAACCTGTCTCAAAATGAAAGAAGGAGCTATATGTAGATGTAGAATTAGCCTTTATCACCCTTGATTTACTCAGCTTACTTGTTCCCATCTTATCCAACTTTGCTCTAAAACTGGAGTGACTTCCAAAAAGGACAACTGTGTTTTATCTATGGTCAGAAGGACATGTGTACACACATAATGCACATAAGTTGGCTTCCGTATGAAAAAGTAGTTTAAAAAGTTGGGAAAAGTCCCATTATGTTAAAGTGCTTAAATACTGACAACATTCTTTTTTTAAATTTTTAAATTATTAATTAATTTATTTATTTGAGAATGACAGAGAGAAAGAGGCAGGAGAGAGAGAGAGAGAGAGAGAGAGAGAGAGAGAGAGAGAGAGAGGGGGAGAGGGAGGATGGGCGCGCCAGGGCCTCCAGCCACTGCAAATGAACTCCAGATGCGTGCGCCCCCTTGTGCATCTGGCTAACGTGGGTCCTGGGGAATTGAGCCTCGAATCAGGGTCCTTAGGCTTCACAGGCAAGCGCTTAACCGCTAAGCCATCTCTCCAGCCCATGACAACATTCTTAAGTATCTTTTCATCAGCTAAAAAGCTGCAGGCAAGCATAGGTAATTTCAGTGCACTTAACATAGCTGGCTTCAAACTAAACTCATGTGGATATATGTCAGGGAAGATTGCTTTTTCAATAAACTGGTTGTTATAAATTTAAAAAAAAAAAAGGGAGAGAGAGAAAGAGGCAGAGAGAGAGAGAAAGAAAGAGAGAGAGAATGTGTGCACCAGGGCCTCCAGCCACTACAAAGGAACTCCAGACACATGGGGCCCCTTGTGCATCTGGCTCGCATGGATCCTGGGGAATTGTACCAAGATGCTTTGGCTTTGTAGACAAGCGTCTTAACCATTAAGCCATCTCTCCAGCCCCCTCTTTTTTTTTTTTTTTTTTTTTTTTTTTTGGTTTTCCAAATTAGGGGTCTTACTGTAGCCCAGGCTGACCTGGAATTCACTATGTAGTCTCAGGGTGGCCTCGATCTTACGGCGATCCTCCTACGTCTGCCTCCCAAGTGCTGGGATTGAAGGCATGCACCACCACACCTGGCTCCTCTTTTTTTTTAAGGGCTTAAAAGAGCAAAGTTTATCTTGAAATAAGAGGTAAAGTAGAGAGAACACAGGCTCCTCATAGAGGAAGAGATTCCAGAGCTGAAAAACTTCCCATCCGCCTCTTTTTTTTTTTTTTTTTTTTCTTTTTCGAGGTAGGGTCTCACTCTGGTCCAGGCTGACCTGGAATTAACTATGCAGTCTCAGAGTGGCCTCAAACTCACGGTGATCCTCCTACCTCTGCCTCCCGAATGCTGGGATTAAAGGCGTGCACCACCACGCCCGGCTCCCCCCATCCGCCTCTTTTGAGACAAGGTCTCTCACTGGAACTTGCCACGTAGGCTAAATTAGCTGGCCAGCAAGCCTCAAAGACCTGCCTGTCTCTGCCTCCTCTGTGCTCAGATGACAAGCATACCACCATGTCAGCTTTTTTTTTTTTTTCCCCCGAGGTAGGGTCTCACTCTAGCCCAGGCTGACCTGGAATTCACTATGGAGTCTCAGGGTGGCCTTGAACTCACGGCAATCCTCCTACCTCTGCCTCCTGAGTGCTGGGATTAAAGGCATGCGCCACCACGCCCGGCTCCATGTCAGCTTTTTTAAAAAATATTTTATTAATTTATTTATGAGAGAGAGAGAGAGAGAGACAGAGAGAATGGGCACGCCAGGGCCTCCAGCCACTGCAAACGAACTCCAGACGCATGCGCCCCCTTGTGCATCTGGCTTACATGGGTCCTTGGGAATCGAACCTGGGTCCTTTGGCTTTGCAAGCAAACGCCTTAACTACCAAGCCATCCCTCCAGCCCTTGTTTTGTTTTTTAAAGCATGGGTTCTGGGGATTGAACTCAGGCCCTCGTGTATGCAAGGCCATTTTAGCAATCTCTCTGCTTTGGCTCTTAACAGCCTTCTACCCTTTGCCTCACCTCTCAGTCCTCTCCTGTTTCTCTCCTTGTTCCTGCCCTGCCAGCTCGCTCAGACTGTTCAGCTGCCTCCTCTTCAGCTGTCAAGCAGCCTGCCTCTGCTGCTGTCTTCAGATTACCAGCTCAGCCCACACTACTGAAAGGCAAGAAAAGACCATTCGGGGAAGTCTTTTATTGGACCTCATGTCACACCAGGGGAAGCAGCACAGGAGGTGTTGCCTAGGAGGCTCACTAAGTGAGCCAAACCGCAAGCTTATACAGCCAGAGAAAGGGCTGGCACCGATCACGGAAGGGTCCCAGACCACCCAGACCACCCGCGGAAGTGCTCCCCCTCTGGCCTGCGTGGAAATGGTTGAAGGTCACCTGGAGTTCATGAAGGCTGTGACAGCCAAAAGTAGGGTACAAACTGCAAGAGTCCTGGCTGCGGCTGCACCTTCAGGAACTCCAGCAATCAGCTGCAGTGTCCAAACAGGTGGTGTTGGCAAAAGGATGGTCTGTCTAGTTGTGTGACTGACAGTCCTTCTGCTCAAGGCAGCCACTACAGGAAAGGAGAGTCTAACAGCTGTCAATGAAGGACGCAAACTGTCCTCTGCTTCAGCATCTATGCTTGCTTACATGAAGATGACAACAGAAGGACAGCTTACAATAAGAACTTCAAGAGGAGTAGATGGCTCAGTGGTTAAAGCTACTTGCTTACAAAGTCCACCAGCCCAGGTTCAATTTCCCAGTACCTATGTAAAGCCAGATGCACAAGGTGGTACATGCATCTGGAGTTCCCACTCTCTCTGCTTGCAAATAAATAAATAAATAAAAGAATTTGCCACCGGGCATGGTGCCACATACATTTAATGCCAGCACTTGGGAGGCAGAGGTAGGAGGATCACTAGAGTGAGACCCTACCTCAAAAAACAAAAAATTAGCCGGGCGTGGTGGCACACGCCTTTAATCCCAGCACTCGGGAGGCAGAGGTAGGAGGATCGCCGTGAGTTCGAGGCCACCCTGAGACTACATAGTGAATTTCAGGTCAGCCTGAGCTAGAGCGAGATCCTACCTCGGAAAAAAAAAAAAAGAAAAAAAAATTAATAACACTAATAGTCCTTAACACCCAATGCCCCAGGAAGAGGTGAGGCCCTTCGTCTCTCAGGATTACAAGTATGTGTCAAGCACACCTGGGTCACCAAGAGTACAATTCTTGGCTGCATTCTACTAACTCTTCTGTGTACATTGTTTCTGGTAGACAGGTGGTCCCTTTACTTAGCTACATGGCAGGTCTGCAAACCCATGCACCGGAGAAGCGCTCTGTCCTTAAAATTACATTCTACGGGCTGGAAGGATGGCTTAGCAGTTAAGGCATTTGCCTGCAAAGCCAAAGGACCCAGGTTCGATTCTCCAGGACCCACGTTAGCCAGAAGCACAAGGGTGCGCATGTGTCTGGAGTTCATTTGGAGTGGGTGGAGGCCCTGGTGTGCCCATTCTCTCTCTCTCTGTCAAATAAATAACTAAATAAAAATAATTTTTTTTAAATACAGAAAAATTTTTTTAAAAATTACATTCTGCATCTTTTTATTTTTCAAGGCAAGGTCTCTCATTCTAGCCCAAGCTGACTTGGAATTCACTCTCTAGTGCCAAGCTGGGCTAGAACTCACAGAAATCCTCCTACCTCAGCCTCATGAGTGCTGGGATTAACGGTGTGAGCCATCATGCCCAGCTAAATTCTGTGTATTTGTTAAGAATTTCTCAAATAAATAAGTTATTAAAAATTTAAAAGGGCCGGGAGTGGTGGTGCATGCCTTTAATCCCAGCACTCGGGAGGCAGGGATAGGAGGATCGCTGTGAGTTTGAGGCCACCCTGAGAATACAGAGTGAATTCCAGGTCAACTTGGGCTAGAGTGAGACCCTACCTCGAAAAAAAAAAAAAATTAAAAGGGGCTTCAGAGAGATGGCTCAGCAGTCAAAGGTGCTTGCTTGCAAAATCCTGATGGCCCAGGTTTGATTCTCCAGTACCTATGTGAGCCAAATGTACAAAGTGGCAGTTGCATCTGGAGTTTGTTTGCAGAGGCTAGAGGCTCTGGTTGCACCTATATTCTCTCTCCCTCTCTCTCTTTCTGCTTGCAAACAAACAATTGGATTTCTCCAGTAGGTAAAATGTATGAAGATGTGAAATTGGACACCCCTCCCAACACCCAGGTAAATTCCAGATGTAGTGGTGTAGGGAAGTGAAGATAGGGGACTTGCAGGCTAGTGTAGTTGAAATGATTAGTCCTGGGTTCAGCACAAGACCCCATCCAAAAAATAAGGTAGAAAAGCACATTGAGGAAGACACCTGATACCTCTGACCTTCACATGCTTGCACAAACATGTGCATTCACAGACACACGCATCCATATGCAAACATGCATACACACAGACCACACAAACACATGCATAAAAAGATTTTATTCATTTGTTTGAGAGACAGAGAGAGTGAGAATGGGTGTGCCAGGGCCTCTAGCCACTGCAAACGAACTTCAGACCGCATGCACCACCATGTGGATCTGGCTTACATGGGGCCTAGAGAATTGAACCTGGGTCCTTAGGGTTCACAGGCAAGCATCTTAACTGCTAAGCCATCTCTCCACCCCCCTGGTCCCCCCCCAAAAAGATTTTTCAGGCAAGCCTTGAATGCAGATCCTCCTGCCTCAGCCTACTGAGTGGGAGTAAGGCATGAGCCACTACACCCTGCTTAAAAAATGTTTTTTAGGGGCTGGGGAAATGGATTAGCAGTTAAGGCATTTGCCTGTGAAGCCTAAGGACCCTCGTTTAATTCCCCAGGACCCATGTAAACCAGATGCACGGGCGCACGCATGTCTGGAGTTCATCTGCAGTGGCTAGAGGCCCGGGCATGCCCATTCTCTCTCTCTCAAATAAATAAATTAAAAAAAACTTGAGCCGGGTGTCGTGGTGGCGCACGCCTTTAATCCCAGCACTCGGGAGGCAGAGGTAGGAGGATCGCCGTGAGTTGAGGCCACCCTGAGACTCCATAGTGAATTCCAGGTCAGCCTGGGCTAGAGTGAGACCCTACCTCAAAAAATCAAAAAAAAAAATTTAAAAGAATTTATTTAAAAAAGTGTTTTTCAGGGGCTAGAGAGAGAGCATATCAGTGAAGGACACAGGTTCGATTCCCCAATATCCACCCACGTAAGCTAGATGCACATGGTGGCACATGCACCTGGAGTTCATTTGCAGTGGCTAGAGGCCGTGACATGCCCATTATATCTGCCTATTTCTCTCTCAAATAATTACATAAAAATGAAATTAAAAAAAATGTTTTGGGGGAGAAACTTGAAGATGGCTCAGCGATTAAAGGCACTTGCTAGTAAAGCCTATGGACCCCAGTGTTCAATTCCTCAGTACCTAGGGAAAGCCAGATGCACAAAGTGGCACATGCACGGGAAGTTCATTTGCAGTGGCAAGAGGCCCTGGCATGCCCATACTCTCTCTGCTTGCAAATAAAACCAAAATTTATTTTTTATTTTTTGAGAGAGAGAGAGAGAATGGGCGTGCCAGGGCCTCCAACCACTGCAGATGGAACTCCAGATGCACGCGCCCGTGTGTGTTGGTTTACGACTTAACAGCTAAGCCATCTCTCCAGGCCCCTCCTTCCTTTTTTGAGGTAGAGTCTCACTCTAGCTCAGGCTGACCTGGAATTCACTATGTATTCTCAGGGTGGCCTTGAATTTACGGGAATCCTCCTACCTCTGCCTCCTCTTCTGGGATTAAAGGCGTATGCCACCACACCCGGCTCAAAATGTTTAAGTTTCTCTAGAAGTTCTTCTATCCATCCCCATCAGTCATAAATGACATCTCTACCGCTAGAATATTCTGCTTATATCCGAGGCCCTTCAAAATATTACTTCTGGGGCTGGGGAAATGGCTTAGCCGTTAAGGCGTTTGCCTGTGAAGCCTAAGAACCCCGGTCCAATTCCCCAGGACCCACGTAAGCCAGCTGCACAAAGGAGTGCATGCATCTGGAGTTTGTTTGCAGTGGCTACAGGCCCTGGTGTGCCCATTCTCTCCCTTCCTCTCTCTCTGCCTCTTTCTCTCTCTCTCTCAAATAAATAAAATATATATTTAAAAAAATATTACCTCTCTATGAGGTCTGATTGGGAGCAGAAGATCCTACAACAAATACTAAGAAAGGGGAACTTGCAGTACATTTCAAAAAAAAAAGAGAGAGAGAGAGAAAGAAACCCAAGCCGGGCAAGGTGGCAGAGGTAGGATTGCCGTGAGTTCGAGGACACCCTGCAACTACATAGTGAATTCCTGGTCACCCTGAGTGAGACCCTACCTCGAAAAACCAAAAAAAAAAAAAAAAAAAAAAGATGACCATTGCTTAGAGAACACAAATATCTAATAGCATCAACTATATATACACATATTCTTGAAAATCACAAGGTGTAAAATTGAATGTCCATCTTATTTATTGGTTGCTGAAAATTTGGAAGACTAGGCCATTTCTAACTCATCTTTGTTCAAATAATTTGCATATATTATGCAGATCAACAGAATCGCTCAAAGAATGCCTGTACTGCAAATATCAATGATACTCTCCTCTGGCCCCTCCGATTGGCCTGTCTGGCCATCTTATTTGCATGACGTGATTGAATAAATGAAGGCTACCCCCCCCCCCCCCCCCGCGCCCGGGCCCCCGACGCATTCAGTCTTTTCGGAACGGACGCACGACCTGGGATTCTTCCCGGATCCTCTTAAACCCCGCCCGTGGCCAGCCAGCCAGTCACTCCTGTTCGTCTCCATCGGCTTTGCAGTACCACGGGCCTCGCTTCCTTTCTGTCCACTCTCGGCGTCCATACGTCCCTCCGCTCCCGTCTTTCCGTGGACGCACCACGCACGCCCCGCCTCTGTCTCCCACCATTCGTCGCGTAAATTCTGCGCCCCATCAGCTCGGCAGGGGACCCGCACCGCATTTCCGCCCCCTTTACTCGTCTCAACGGCCGACGCCGCAAACCTAACCAACCGGCGTCCTAGCGTCTGTAAGTCCCGCCCCTTTATGCAAATAATCTCCATACGCTGCCACCCCTTTTTTTAAAAAATAAGGACAGCCCTGAGGTACCGAAGGGTAGGAGAGGGGAGCCCCGCCCTCTATGCAAATCAAGGGGCGTGCTCAGCGCTGAGGGAGGCGGGAGGTGGGGGGTGCTCCCGGGGGCGGCGGTTGCCCGGATGGGCCGTTAGTCGGAGCCCAGCCGCGGAGTGAGCGAGGGAGACGGGAGGAGCCGAGCCCGGCGCCATCCGCCGCCATCCGTCCCCGCCCCACCGCCATCCGCCCCGGGGAGCCTCTGAACCCCGGTCCCGGACCTCCGCGCACCCGGCCAGGTGAGTCTGAGCGAACCGAACGCCTGACGCCCTTTTCCGGCGCGGGAGCGGCGACGGCGGCGGGCCGGGGGAGGAAACGCTGCCATTAGCCGCCGCCATTTTGTCCTCCTGCGGCCGGCCGCCGCCCCTCCCCCTCGGCTCTCGCCGGGCCCGCACCCCGGCTCCTGTCGGGGCCTGCGGCTCCTCCGCTCCCCACCCTGCGCGGGCCGCGGCCCCGCACCCGCTCTGCTGGGCCCCGGGCTGTGCCTCAGGGCCCGCCCCTTGGAGAGTCTTTTCTTATCCCTGGACCCCTTCCTGCCGGTGCTGGAGGTCCTGTCTGTCCCCTTCCGCTTCTGCACCCCTGCTTTTATCCAGCATCTTTGCCCTTTTTTTTTTTGTTTGTTTTTTGCATTCCTTCATCCTCCTACTACGGCCCTGCGCCCTCCTTTTTCCCTTGGTTCTTTTTTTTTTCTTCCCGGCTCTCCTGATATTACCCACTTGACTTTTTTCGCCTCCTTTCTCTGCCATCCTTGCTTCTGTGTAATTTATTAATAGGCTTTCGTATCAACCCTCTGTTTGCCTACCTTTTTCCTTCGCACGTTTCAGATGGGCCCTCTAAAGTACCTGCAGAGAGGCAACCTCCATCCTCTTGTGTCTGGCCTGTCATAAAGTTTTCCCCAGTTTTGGTTTTTATCCTGAGCCTGTCTGCTTTGTTCCCATCTCTTTCCACTATTCCCATCCACAAATGAATGCCTGCTCGCTCTAGAATGGACTAAGATGGAGAGTTTGACCTGGCTGGCCAGTAGGGGCTATTACAGGGGAGTAAAATGACTGCTTGTGGGCGAATTTAGTGAGGATAGAGACAAATGAAAGTTCATTCTGGCCTTGGCCCTCTGGTGTCTGGCCCATGGTTACAGGGTGTTTTCAAGGTAGCGCCATAATGCTTTATTTTTCTTGGTTTTTACATAGGTAATCTAGAGCTCTCTAGTATTTCTTCTGAAAACGGGATTATTCACAGGAGCCGAGATTGGGGCAAGTTCAGGAATAGATACTAGAGGTTCTGTATAACATGGGGTCGTGGAGAGTCCCTGTTGTCCATGAGGATTATTTTGGCTCCAGCTCCTAGGCTGGTGGAGTAAGCTCGTAAAAAATCCTTGCGCTCCCAGCATACCTTCCTTCAAACCTCCCAGATGGGACTTGAGGCTGCTGGGAATGGAAGCTGGGGACAGGCCCCTGGGGCATGGCTAGGGAACTACTTTCTTAATAAGTTGGTAGTATGAAGCTCTCTTCTTGCTGCATGGGGTTGTAAAAATCTTCCTTATTTTCTTTGAGGCTTGGACTTGCTTGCCCCACTTTATTGTAGCTCTCTGAAATGACTTTGGCATGAAAAGAGATTATTACTTTGGGGGATAATGAAGAGGCTGCCACCCTTTACAGAACAGCACAAAGGGCAGAGAGTTGGTATCAGGAAAATAGTAGCTTCTATTTGGTTTTCCTTGGCGGGAAGAGTCAAGGAGAAAGGGGGAATATAGCAGTTGGGCCTCAGGAACTGAGGTTGCTTGAAGGGACTAGGAAGTTTGCATAGGAAAGACTAGAGGGCTGCGCATCTGATCCTCAATGAGACCAAAGGAGGGGTTCCAGGCCTTTGTTAGAGTCTGTGAAGGAGAGATGCCTACTATCTGGCCCACAGGCTCCGGCACGTTTTGGGGGAGGTGCCTGCAGGACCCAACGTACTCAATGAGCTTCCAGCGCAATGTCCGATCGCTCGGGGCCGACTGCCAAGGGGAAGGATGGAAAGAAGTATTCCTCGCTCAACCTGTTTGATACCTATAAGGGCAAGTCCTTAGAGATCCAGAAACCCGCCGGTGAGGGTCCTACAGAGATGCTTCCCTAATGGAGGCTAGGCTTGTCTGGGGCATAGGCTTCAGAGTTCTTGAAGGGGAACAGTTACAGTAAAAGTTGCAAAAGACTAGAGGAGCTCTGGAGACCCCGAAGTTTTACCTTGGTTGCTGACGGGGGCTTGGGACTGTGGGTGAATACTAGTTACTCTCCTACAAAGGCGTGTTTTTGGTCTTCTGTCCTTGAACACGTAAGAATTGGAGGCAAAGAAATGTGGATTTGGAGAAATCTAGGGCCAGCGTGCTCCTTGCAGGCTCAAGATCAACCATCCCATACAGCAGTCTTGATTATAGTGTGCCTCAGCCTTTCCAGGAGAGGTTTTAGAGATTATTGTTCAGGGAAGGAATTGGCTTCTAGAGAAATGGAGTAAGAAGGAAGGAGAACTTGAGGATGTCTGAATGGATTTGGGGGTGGGAAACAATCTCCCATGTGAGACATTTTTGACCCTCTTTCCACTTTTGTTTCAGTTGCCCCTCGACATGGCCTTCAGAGTCTCGGAAAAGTTGCTATTGCCCGGCGTATGCCACCCCCAGCCAACCTTCCAAGCCTGAAAGCCGAAAACAAAGGCAATGACCCCAATGTCTCACTAGTGCCGAAAGACGGAACAGGATGGGCAAGCAAACAGGAGCAGTCCGACCCCAAGAGGTAGACAGAGGCTTGGGGAACCTAGAGTGAGGAGTATGTTAGCTTTGAACTTGAGAGTGGATTAAGGTTTGGTCTAGGTGAGCCCTGTCAGAGCCAGAGAGGGACCTTTCGTACCTATTTCATTAAGTGACTAAGAAATGATGCCTTTAGCTTCCTGCCAGATGGAGAGGAGGTGGAGAGAAATGGACCTGTACAGAATTATAAGTTTGTCCTATTACTTGTAGATGGTTGCGGTGGTATTAGGGTCAGTTCCAACATTGCACCAGTTGGATAACTGAGGGAGGCATCCAGGCTCCAGATAACTTTCCTGTTCTGTCTCCTCAGTTCCGATGCCTCAACCGCTCAGCTGCCGGAATCGCAGCCACTGCCGGCTTCACAGACGCCTGCCTCCAACCAGCCGAAACGACCCCCAACAGCCCCCGAGGTACCTGGGGAACTGGAGGGGCTGCTGGGGGAAAGCTTGCTCCCAGTGAATTCTGTCTTCATTGCCATTTATTGTCTCTGCTTCCCCAGAACACTCCTTCGGTTCCAAGCGGGGTAAAGTCCTGGGCACAAGCCAGCGTCACTCATGGAGCACACGGAGATGGTGAGTGCCAGAGGGAGTGGAGAGCTGTCTGGCCCAGTGAGAGGCAGGTTCCCTGCACAATGCTTTCTATGGTGTCTTGGTCTTTTGATGTAATCGTGCCCACTCCCCAATACTTAGTTTCATGGGGCACATGATCAAGTTTAAATGTTAGTCTTACAAGGAGCTGGAGGGTCTCAGAACAGGCCTTGCCTCCTGGGGAGAAAGCATCTGTTTTGAGGGTACATTGTCAGGCGAGTACCAGGTCTGGCCCTCAGAGCCTTCCACCTTTGTGGTGCACTCTTTCTCTCTGCCCCTGCTTTACACCCTCATCTCACTCAACAGGTGGAAGGGCATCAAGCCTACTGTCGCGATTCTCTCGAGAGGAATTTCCGACCCTGCAGGCGGCTGGCGACCAGGACAAGGCTGCCAAGGAAAGGGAGTCTGCCGAACAGTCGTCTGGGCCCGGACCAAGCCTCCGCCCCCAAAGTGAGTGGCTGCCTCATGTGCGTGTGTAGGTGGTTGCTTTTTAGCCAGGATGGTGCCTATTCGTCCAGCTAAGTTTTTATGTCCACTTGCACCCCTCCCCCACCATTAATTAATCCCCCTTTGGATTTTCCAAAATACAGATTCTACAACTTGGAGGGACGGTGGTGGGCGTGGCCCTGATGACCTGGAGGGCCCGGACTCCAAGCTTCATCATGGCCATGATCCCCGGGGGGGCCTGCAGCCTTCAGGCCCACCCCAGTTCCCTCCCTACCGCGGAATGATGCCGCCCTTTGTGAGTTTGGCTATCTTATATTGGAGTGGTTACACTGGAAGCTAGAGTATTGAGGATCACAATTAGAAAGCTGGTGCCGATGAGAACGGGTGGGAGGGGGTGGGAGGGGAGCTGATAGGCTACTTGGCTCCCTCTGAGCAGCTACTATTGGGCCCTTTTGCAGATGTATCCCCCATATCTCCCATTCCCTCCGCCCTATGGACCCCAGGGGCCTTACCGATACCCGACTCCTGATGGGCCTAGGTAAGCAGTCTAGCTTTGAATTTGTGGTAGGGAAAGGGCAAGCCTGTTGGGAGGAGAGGAGATGGTTTTTCTACCCACAAGGCTCAATCTTGTGTGTAGTTTTGATTTTGTTTTTGTTTTTCTTCTTCTTCAAGGTAGGGTCTTGTTCTAGTCCAGGCTGACCTGGAATTCATTATGTAGTCTTAGACTGGCCTTGAACTCATAGCAGTCCTTCTACCTCTGCCTCCTGAGTGCTGGAATTAAAGGCGTGTACCATCACACTGGGCTTCTTGTAAATAGTTCTTACCATGCTATTTTTGAATCTTGCTTCCCATTTTTCTTTCCATACACAGCCGTTTTCCTCGTGTGGCAGGCCCCCGGGGCTCAGGGCCACCAATGCGCCTTGTGGAGCCTGTAGGTCGGCCTTCTATTCTTAAAGAGGATAATCTCAAAGAGTTTGACCAGTTGGACCAGGAGAATGATGATGGCTGGGCAGGTTAGTGACTATTAACATTTATTTTTGTATATTAAAAGACAAAAGTTAATCCTAGCACTTGGGAGGCAGAGGTAGGATTGAGATCACCCTGAGCTAGAGCAAGACACCCCCCCACACCCCCGAAATAAAAAAACAGAAATCTGATGGAAATAAAAGATGGATCATATGGGAAATGTTTAAGGGTTGGGGAGAACATGGAGAAAACTAAGTCCTGGTGAAGTCTTGAGAGGAATGAGAATGATAGGGCTTAGTTGGTGGACCCAGACTTCTGGGGTGGGTCAGTATTGAAGGAAAATCATTGGAGATTGGAGAGCAGAATGCTTGGATTACTTACTACCTTCCTTTTTTTTCTCTTAGGGGCCCATGAGGAGGTCGACTATACTGAAAAGCTCAAGTTCAGCGATGAGGAAGATGGGCGTGACTCTGACGAGGAGGGAGCTGAGGGCCAGTGAGTTAGGGCCACCAGGGGAGCAGGGGGCGGTTTCCTTAGGGCGTAGTATATTTAGAGGAGCTGGGCTACAGCCGAATTTAATTCTACTGTTGATCTGCCTTACAGCAAGGATTCCCAGTCAGCTGCTAGTGAGGACCGGCCCCCTGAAGCAGATAGCAAAAAGGGCACCTCCCCTGGCAGCGAACCGCCCCCTCCCAAGACTGCTTGGGCAGAGACCTCTCGTCCTCCTCCAGAGACCGAGCCAGGGCCTCCTGCCCCAAAGCCTCCCCCACCACCACTTCATCGTGGCCCTGCCGGGAACTGGGGCCCCCCTGGGGACTACCCAGTAAGTGTCTACAACAAGGGTTTGAGAGGGTCAGTTGTGGTAGGTTTCCACTCAGTAACTGAGCAGCAGTAAAGGGAAGCTGGAGGGAAGCTGAAAATGGGCTCTGTGAAGTACAGGGCTATGTAGTGTCTCTGACAAGCTTGGGAAATTTGGTACTAAAAGAGTCTGGGAGGTGAGTTGGTAGGCTGGGAAGGAAGAAAAGGAGGTGTGCATGTTGAGATATCCAGAGGAGAGAAAGAACTTAGATCAGGGTGAGGAGTCGTCTGTATCCACCAGAGACCATCAAACCTGAGATCTGGGTCTTACATCCTGTGGCCATAGGAAGTTGATAGATCTGTGAAAGAGATGGTAGAAAGTAGAATGACTGACATGCCTGGCCTGCTGGGTCTACCCATCGACAGGATCGTGGGGGTCCTCCCTGCAAACCTCCAGCACCCGAAGACGAGGATGAGGCATGGCGACAGCGGCGAAAGCAGTCTTCATCTGAAATCTCCCTGGCAGTGGAGCGGGCCCGGCGCAGGCGAGAAGAGGAAGAGCGGCGCATGCAGGAGGAGCGCCGGGCGGCCTGTGCAGAGAAGCTTAAGCGGCTTGATGAAAAGTTTGGGGCACCTGATAAGCGCCTCAAAGCTGAGCCTGCTGTTCAACCTGCTGCCCCTCCTGCCCCAGCTCCACCACCGGTTGTCCCCAAAGAACTCCCTGCTCCTCCAGCTTCGCTGCCAACACCAGAGACAGAGGCTGAAGAGCCAGCACAGGCCCCTCCTGCTCAGTCCACCCCCAGTGCAAGTGTGGTTTCAGCTCCCACTCTGGTGAGTGGTGGTGGCACTGCCAGTAGCACCAGCAGTGGCAGCTTCGAAGCCAGCCCAGGTATGGAGGAGAAGGGAGTAAGCACTGCTAAGTGTCAGGTCTCTCCTTGGCTTGAGAGGGTACAGGGTGGTGAGGAGGAGAGCCAGTGAAAGGGCAGTTGTTTAGATTTACTGAACAGTCAGTGGTAGGGAAAGGGTCCTGTCGTTTGTAAGGGTCTGAAACCACTTTTTAGAATCTATAGTGGGACAGGATTCGAAAGTGGGGGCTTCCTAGGAGTACCAGCACCACTGGCTCTTGAGGTCTGGGAGTGTTTGTATGGATCTTAACAGGAAGGCTCTCGGTACCATGGGGATTCAGTTGTACACTTCAGTGAGGGCTTGAATTCTGGGGTGTTTTTGGACTGTTGTGGACTAGGTCATTGTTCTTCAATGCAGTGGAAACCCAACTACCTTCCAAAGAGTGTCCTGAGCCACCAGAAGAGGTTCCTCCACCTGCCACACCCCCAGCCCCAAAGGTGGAATCTAAGGGTGATGGGGTTGGTCCTACTCGCCAGCCCCCCAGCCAGGGTTTGGGCTACCCCAAATATCAAAAGTCATTGCCACCTCGTTTCCAGCGGCAGCAGCAGGTGAGATGGAGCTCTTGCCTCTCTTGGGACAGCTCCTCTGGCTTTGTTGCTTGTCTTGTCAGTGGTGGTGTTCTGCCTTCATCTGCCTCTTCACTGCTCTGTTTTTCCATCTAGTACAGATTTTTGTCACATTAATGCATTGTTTTTTTTCCCTCTGCTGATACCTTTATGTGGTGACTTCTTCCATCCTGTCTTCATTCTTGCCAGGAGCAGCTCCTAAAGCAGCAGCAATGGCAGCAGCAGCAACAAGGCTCTGCTCCTCCTGCCCCGGTGCCCCCTTCACCACCCCATCCTGTGCCTCTGGGGGCTGTTCCGGCTCCGCAGGCACCGCCCCCACCCCCTAAGGCCCTGTACCCAGGAGCTCTGGGCCGACCTCCACCAATGCCACCGATGAACTTTGATCCTCGATGGATGATGATTCCTCCTTATGTGGACCCTCGGCTCCTCCAGGGCCGGCCTCCTCTGGACTTCTACCCTCCTGGTGTGCATCCCTCTGGTAAGGGGCCATGTGAAGAGGTGAGGACTTCCTCAGTCCTCAGAGGTGGACTCTCCATGGGATTGGTGTGTGAGAGAAGTCTTGTGAGAATGAGCTTGGGGAAAAAGTAGACAGTGGTAGCCAGGGTTTCTTTTGGGGGCAGAGGGTAAGGGGAAATTGGCCACTTCTGAGGAGAACTGAGCACTTGACCCTTTCACGAGAGCAAGCAAAGGCACAGAGCTGCTGGAGCCAGGCGCAGGTAGAGGCAGTGCTGTCATAGAGCAGATGCTTTTTGGTCTGCAGGACCTGTGACATGACGTGTTGTTCTTTCTTGGTTTCTTAGGCCTGGTTCCCCGGGAACGCTCAGACAGTGGGGGCTCAAGCTCGGAGCCATTTGAACGCCACGCACCCCCTCTATTACGGGAACGGGGCACCCCCCCAGTGGATCCAAAGTTGACCTGGGTAGGAGACGTCTTTACCACCACACCCCCTGACCCTCGCCCTCTTACCTCGCCACTGCGCCAGGCAGCAGATGAGGACGACAAGAGTGTGAGGTGAGTCTTGCAGCACCAGGATGAAAGTGGTTATTAGGGAAACAACAGGGATGACAATGAGTGAAGAGTCTAATTCAGCGTTTTCTTTCCCACCCAGTTGCAGTTGTCCTCATCCTGACATATGTTCACTCTTTTCTCTCCAGGAGCGAGACTCCTCCAGTACCTCCCCCCCCACCCTATCTGGCCAGCTATCCAGGTTTTCCTGAGAATGGAACCCCCGGGCCCCCAATCTCTCGTTTCTCTCTGGAGGAGCCCGCTCCCTCAGGGGCCCATCCACTTCCCTGGCTCCCAGGCGATGACGAGGTTGCCAAGTTACAAACTCCACCACCCAAGAAAGAACCACCCAAGGAGGAAGCTCCACAGCTCACAGGGCCAGAAACAGGCCGCAAGCCTACTCGTGGAGTTGGAAGCCAGGGCCCCCCACCACGCAGAGAGAGCCGCACTGAGACTCGCTGGGGACCGAGGCCAGGCAGCAGTCGTCGGGGAATCCCTACAGAGGAACCTGGGGCCCCTCCTCGCAGAGCTGGGCCTATAAAGAAACCACCACCGCCGGCAAAAGTTGAGGAGTTGCCTCCTAAGCCCTTGGAACAGGGGGATGAAGCTTCCAAGGTTCCAAAGCCAGACCCACTCAAGACAGCCAAGGGGAAGGTGGCCCCCAAGGAGACCCCATCCAGTGGGACTCTCTCCCCTGCACCCAGGCTTCGGAGGGACTATTCCTATGATAGAGTGGGTCCTACCTCTTGCCGGGGTCGTGGTCGGGGAGAGTATTTTGCCAGAGGGAGAGGTTTTAGAGGGACCTATGGAGGCCGAGGTCGAGGAGCCCGAAGCCGGGAGTTCCGCAGTTACCGGGAGTTCCGAGGAGATGATGGGCGGGCAGGTGTGGCCCGGGGACCGAACCACCCCCCTGCACCCCGGGGCCGCACTGCCAGTGAGACACGAAGTGAGGGCTCTGAGTACGAAGAAATCCCCAAGCGGCGTCGGCAGCGAGGCTCAGAAACAGGCAGTGAGACCCATGAGAGTGACCTGGCTCCCTCAGACAAGGAAGCCCCCCCACCCAAAGAAGGAGTTCTCACCCAGGTCCCACTTCCTCCCCCACCACCAGGAGCTCCACCATCACCAGCCCCAGCCCGTTTTTCCACTGGCCGTGGTGGGCGTGTCTTCACTCCAAGAGGGGTTCCCTCACGAAGGGGTAGAGGTGGTGGGCGGCCCCCTCCTGTTTGCCCTGGCTGGAGCCCTCCAACCAAGTCCCTGGTTCCAAAGAAGCCTCCAACAGGTCCTTTGCCCCCAAGTAAGGAGTCTTTGAAAGAGAAGCTAATCCCAGGTCCCCTGTCTCCTATGGCCCGGGGTGGCGGCAGTGGAGGTGCCAACATGGGCATAGGGGTGGAAGATGGGGAGCGACCCCGACGGAGGCGGCATAGCAGGGCTCAGCAACAGGACAAGCCACCTCGATTCCGGAGGCTGAAGCAGGAGCGCGAGAATGCTGCCAGAGGGACTGAGTGCAAGCCGCCTTCTCTAACCCTGCCAGCCTCCACCCCTGGCCCAGAAGAGGCTGTGGCAACAGTTGCAGTGGCCCCGCCACCTCGCCGGACAGCTGCTAAATCTCCTGATTTGTCAAACCAGAACTCAGACCAAGCCAATGAGGAGTGGGAGACTGCATCAGAGAGCAGTGACTTTGCTAGTGAGCGCCGGGGAGACAAAGAGGCTTCCCCGGCTGCCCTAACTACCCCTAAAGCCATGGGCACTCCTGGAGCCAGTGCTAGTGGATCTGGACCAGGCATTTCAACCATGTCCCGTGGAGACCTGAGCCAGAGAGCCAAGGATTTGAGTAAGAGGAGCTTCTCAAGTCAGCGGCCAGGCATGGATCGACAGAACCGGCGTCCAGGCCCGGGGGGCAAGGCAGGCAGTGGTGGCGGCAGCAGCGGCGGTGGGGGGACTCCTGGAGGAAGGACCGGCCCGGGCCGAGGGGACAAGAGGAGCTGGCCCTCTCCCAAGAACAGAAGGTGAGTAGAGGTAGGCTGTTAAGCTTAAGGTTGTGGTAGTGTGGAGTCTAGGGGAAAGTAAGGAGTGGGTACCAGGGATTTGAACACGTGGGCAGTTTAGGAAAGGACTGTGGTTCCCTTCCTCAGCTTGTAGATGACAGTGCCCATGTGTGTGGTCTCTGTTCCTTGCTTTACACTCAAACTTGTGCAAGCAGAAATCCTTAAGGGGGATCAAACCACCTGGAGGTTATCAGAGACAAGGACCAGGCTATGGGGAGAAGTTCAGAAAGAGATTCTTGTACAGGAACTAGTAGTTTAGTGAACCCTGGAGCTGATGCTCTGCTCTCTTCAGCCGTCCTCCAGAGGAGCGTCCCCCCGGGCTTCCCCTGCCTCCCCCGCCCCCCAGCAGTTCTGCTGTCTTCCGCCTGGACCAAGTTATCCACAGCAACCCTGCTGGCATCCAACAGGCTCTGGCCCAGCTTAGCAGCCGCCAAGGAAATGTAACTGCACCAGGGGGGCACCCAAGGTCTAAGCCTGGGCCTCCCCAAGCCCCTCAGGGCTCCTCCCCTCGGCCCCCAACCCGATATGACCCCCAGAGAGCCAGCAACAGCATCAATCCTGGTAAGCTGGAGGGGACTGGAGGGGGGGGTGGGAAGGCTTTCTTGCCCAAAGGAGGTCAAGGGCTAAGTGTAAAGGCAGGCCTGGGTGCAAGTGAGCGAGGCTGGAAGGGTTGAGAAGAGGTGTAGTGAGGTAACTAGCATCAGTGATAGATTTGAGGGAGGTGCTGACAGTCTCCTCCTTTCCCCAGACCCCCACTTTGAGGAGCCAGGGCCAGTGGTGAGAGGGGTAGGGGAGACTCCCCGCGACTCTGCTGGGGTTAATCCCTTTCCCAGCAAACGGCGCGAGAGGCCTCCCAGAAAACCGGAGCTGCTACAGGAGGTGAGGAGTGGGGCTGGAGACTGGGCTTCATCGTGTCCTCGCTTTGCAAGGGAGTTGGTGGTTTTCTGTACTTCTCACTTGCAGTCACCGCTTATCTCCCCTACGTCTGTCTCCCCTGCTGCTGCCACTCTCCTACTGTCACTGTGCTGCTTTCCCCATTCCTACCTAAGTGCTTTGTCCTGGGTTTTTTCATCTTTAGGAACCTCTGCAAGCTTCACATAGCCCTGGATTCTTGGGCTCTAAGCCTGAGGTTCCAGGCCCTCAGGGAGAATCCAGAGATGCAGGCCCAGAAACCCTGACTCCCCACATCTGGAACCGTTTACATACTGGTGAGTAGAGCGAGGTGGCGGGAAGGGCTGGTAGAGGAGCAGGAGTGAAGTGACCGTAGAGCTCTTTTCTCTTCCTGCCTGCATCCTGGTTGGTGTTCTCCAGCCACAAGCCGAAAGAGTTACCGGCCCAGTTCCATGGAGCCCTGGATGGAACCCCTAAGTCCCTTTGAGGATGTGGCAGGCACTGAGGTAAGTGGGGAACCACAGAGGGAACAATGAAGTTGGGATTTTGTAAGGGGGTTGGTCATATTTCTTCGTCTGTTCCTGGATGGAGCCTGGGGCTGTTGTCATAGGTTATCTCCTTCAGTCTGTCTTTGTGTGTACATCGCTCAGGCTTTGGGTGCTTTCTGCTCTGACTTAACTAGTCCTTCTCCACTCCTCTCAGATGAGTCAGTCTGACAGTGGGGTGGACCTGAGTGGGGATTCTCAGGTGTCATCAGGTCCCTGCAGCCAGCGAAGTTCCCCTGATGGAGGACTCAAGGGGGCAGCAGAGGGACCCTCCAAGCGGCCTGGAGGCCCCTCACCCCTGAATGCTGTTCCTGGTGAGGGTCCACCTGGCTCTGAACCCTCTGAACCTCCTAGGAGACGGCCATCTGCCCCCAGTGATGGGGACAGAAAGGTAAAAGACCAAGAAACGATAGGAATGTTTCTAAGATCTCACTTTGGCCCTGTCCATGCTTGCCCTTCCCTTTGTCTATATGGTCTGGGGATTCCCTGGTTTGGGCTTCTTTGTCCTCCCCCAAGTTCCATTTCACTGTTCCCCAACCTAGGAACTGCCCCGGGAGCAGCCTCTGCCCCCTGGCCCCATAGGCACAGAACGATTGCAACGTACAGACCGAGGCCCAGAGTCAGGCCCCCTCCGGCCATCCCATCGACCTGGCCCCCCAGTCGAGTTTGGCACTAGCAACAAGGTCTGCATGGGCTGGACCCGCGTATCTTGCATTGGGTAGAAGGGAAGAGCAATGGGTGGATGTAAGTCTGAATCACGGGATGTCCCGTACTGCTTCACTTGCAGGACTCAGACTTGTGCCTAGTGGTAGGAGACAGTTTTAAAGGAGAGAAGGAGCTAACAGCATCAGTTACTGAGGTTAGTGGAGAGAGATTGTGGAAAGGGCTGTATTTTTTGGTGAATATTAACCGGAGTGACCAGGGCACCCTTGACAAAAGTCTCTTCTACCCAGGCCATTCCTATATCCCGAGACTGGGAGCTGATCCCCAGTGCTTCTGCCTCAGCTGAGCCACAATCCAAGAGTCTGGGTTCTGGGCACTATGGCTTAGAACCCAGCTCCTCAAGTCAGCGCCCATACCCTGAGGTCTTCTATGGCAGTCCTGGGCCTCCTACTTCCCAGGTAAGCCCCACATTGCATCCCATCCCCCCCTTTCTGCCTGCTGTTTCTTTTGATTTTTTTCCAAGTAGGGTCTCACTCTAGCCCAGGCTGATCTGAAACTCACTCTGCAGTCTTGGGCTGGTCTCAAACTCACAATGATCCTCCTCCCTCTGCCTCCCAAGTGCTGGGATTAAGGGCATATGCCACTACACCAGCCATTTTTTACTACAGTGAGTGGGCTTGGGTGAGGTTTGTTTTTAATTGTGAACTTTACTGTATGAGCATACTACATATGTTGGTCATATTTCCACCAGGCTATACTTCTGTGTGTATCCTTTCTCTTGTCCCCTGGAGGAGGGGGGGGTTGTGTATGTGATAGTAAAACATTGTTTTTCTATTGCTGTGACAAAATACCTGAAAAGACAAGGGTTTATTTTGACTTGTGTTATCAGGGTTTCTGTTCATTGGGGTAGAGAGGGTGTGGCATAATAGTAAAGCAGTTTGTTCTGGTGGCCAGGAGTACAGAGAGAATGTTTTTGCTAGCACTGACGCTTAGGCGCACTCAACTGCAGCAGTGTATCCCTAGCCCTCTTTTTTCTGTAAGTGCATGTGCCCATGCGGCACCCCATGTACTCACCTCATGTTCTCATTTGAGCCAGAGTCTGTACTGGTATCAGAGCTTGCCATTATTTATTTTTGTGAGCTCCAGTGATTCTCATGTCTCTTTCTTCCTTTTGGTTTTTCGAGGTGGGGTCTCACTCTGGCCCAGGCTGACCTGGAATTAACTATATAGTCTCAGGGTGGCCTCGACTCGGGGCAATCCTCCTACCTCTGCCTCCTAAGTGCTGGGATTAAAGGTGTGCGCCACCACACCCAGCTAAAATTAAGTATTTTTAGCCGGTCATGGTTGGCATGCCTTTAATCCCAGCACTTGGGAGGCAGAGGTAGGAGGATTGTCGTGAGTTCAAGATCAGCCTGGGCTAGAGCAGTGACCCTGTCTCAAAAAAAGGGGGGGGGGGGTTCACTCTAGCTCAGGCTGGCCTCAAACTCATGGCAATCCTACCTCTGCCTCCCAAGTGCTGGGATTAAAGGTGTGCGCCACCACGCCCGGCCAGAAAAGGCATTTTTATTTGCATGCTTGTGCGAGAGAGAAAGAGAATATGAATGAACCCTCCAGGTCCTCTTGCCACTGCAAATGAACTGTAGGTGCATGTGCTCACATTTTGTGCATCTGGCTTTACATGAACACTGGGGAATTGAACCCAGGCTAGAATGTTTTGCAAGAAAAGCTCCTAACTGTTGAGCCATCTCCTCAGCCCTTAATGTTTTGATATCAATTCTCACTTAAGTTATTCAAAATGACCTTAACTCCTTCTGTAGTCCAAGCAGACTTTGAACTTGGTGATCCTCCTGCTTCAGCCTTCCCAAGAGCTGGGATTATAGGCATGTGCCACCAAACCCAGCTGCTTTTTACATTTTTCCCTTTTATTCCCCTCGGGCATCCCAGCCTGTAAAATGGTCCTGCCCACATTCAGGCTGGGTTCTTTTCCCCTTAATCTTCTATGAAAAACAGTCTCACAGACATACCCAGAAGTGTGCTTTACCAGTCTCCTAGGTGCTTCCCAGTACAGTCAGGTTGACAAGATTAACCATTTTATAATGCTAGAGACCAGACTTGGCAGCCCTCGGCCACTGTGCTGTTGTAGAGGTCATACCCCAGCTGTGCTTTTCCTGACCAACCCTGCTTTTCTCCAGCAGATTTCTGGGGGTGCCATTGACTCTCATTTACACCCCAATAATGGAGGCTTCCGCCCTGGAACCCCCTCACTACATCCATACAGGTAAAACTAGGTGCCTGCAGACAGACCTCAGAAATGGGGATAGATTCCAGGGGAAAAAGGTACCACAGACTGGTGGATTTAGGCATTACTCGTTCTAAAGGAGTGAATGATTTTGGCTCCCTGACACCTTTCCTCATTTCTTTGTAGGTCACAGCCCCTGTATCTACCCCCAGGCCCAGCTCCACCTTCAGCACTGCTCTCTGGGGTAGCACTCAAGGGCCAGTTTTTGGATTTCTCAGCACTGCAAGCCACAGAGCTGGGGAAGCTGCCTGCTGGGGGAGTTCTCTACCCTCCACCTTCCTTCCTCTACTCTGCAGCTTTCTGCCCCAGCCCTTTGCCTGACCCACCCTTGCTTCAGGTAAAAGGTGATGGTGGGGAGGGGATGCTTTGGGGAGCACTTGGCCCTTTTTGATCATTGTTGGACAAGGTGTCATTCTGTAGCACATTACTGGTGGGAGCCACCACAACCAGCTAGGAGTTGACCTTTTTTTTTTTTTTTTTTTTTTTTTACTGTTTCCCTGCAGGTACGCCAGGATCTGCCATCTCCTTCAGACTTTTACTCTACTTCTCTGCAGCCGGGTGGCCAAAGTGGCTTCCTTCCTTCGGGGGCCCCTGCCCAGCAGGTACCATTTAGCTTCTTGCTTCCCCTTCGTTTTCTCTTATCAGTCTCTGGCTTTTGATTTCCCACCTCCCAATGTGCACTGGGGTTTTGTTACAGGTGCTTCTCCCTGTGGTAGACTCACAGCTGTCAGTGGTGAACTTTGGCTCCCTGCCACCGGCGCCACCCCCTGCCCCACCCCCCCTTTCTCTGTTACCTGTGGGCCCTGCTCTGCAGCCCCCCGGCCTGGCTGTGAGGCCCCCACCTGCTCCTGCTGCTCGGGTGCTGCCTTCACCTGCCAGGCCCTTCCCCCCTAGCTTGGGGCGGGCAGAGGTAAGGTGTAAGGAACAGGGATTGTCCAGCAAGTTAGGAGGAGGGATCCTGAATCAAAAAGCTGCATGGGTTGAAGGGAGGGTGAGGTGAGGTGAGGTGAGATCAAGAAGAGCCAGCCTGGGCTCTCTATGCAGGGTGATCCTGTTTCAGGGGAGGGTGTAACTGGGTTGAGAAGAGACTGATGAATTTTTGCTGTGCAGCTTCACCCAGTGGAACTAAAACCGTTCCAGGATTACCGGAAGCTGAGCAACAACTTGGGGGTACCTGGGTCATCACGGGCTCCCTCAGCTGGAAGGTAAGCAGGAATGGAGATAAAAGCTCCCCATCTCATTCCAGGTGGCTTTCCTTGAGGCCAGAGGCAGGTTCTTTTTTGTTTGTTTGTTTTTTCTGACATAGTAGAAAGGGTGAAAACATAAATAAGGCTTTAATTTGGCAAGATACAATACAGTGCCTTCTGTTATCCTCAAATGAACAGTTTCCCCATTAGGTCCTTAAAGAGGCTTTTCTTAAATGGCCCATCCTCTCTTAGGTCCTTCTCTGGTCTGAATTCCCGTCTCAAGGCTCCACCTTCTGCCTACAGTGGAGTATTCCGCACCCAGCGCATCGACCTCTACCAGCAGGTGAAGGAGAAACCCCTGTGCTCCTAGTCTAAATTCAAGAGTTGCCACCTAAACTCCTGACCTGCTGTGACTTACTGTTCCTCGTGTACTTGTCCCTTAGGCCACCCCACCAGATGCCCTGCGCTGGATGCCGAAGCCTTGGGAGAGGACAGGGGCACCTTCCCGAGAAGGGCCTTCCCGAAGGACAGAGGAGCCTGGGTCCCGAGGGGACAAAGAGCCTGGATTACCCCCACCCCGCTGAGGGAGTTTCCCTTGACCTCCCCCCAACCCCAGGGCTTGTATATAGATTATAAATATATAAGGGGGAAAAGGAGTGAGTGTAGAGGGGTGTGGGTCTGGAGCCTCACTTCCCCTCTTCTCTTCCCCTACTCCCCTATCCCTGGGGCTGTTTGTTAAAAAAGAATAATAAAAGGATTAAAAAATGGCAATCGTTTTGGGGATAGGTTGGTTGGTGTAATGTCTTAGAGCTCACTTAGCAAACCATTAGTGGGTTTGGTAATTACTCCCTATAGCGATCTTATTACAATGGCCTGCCTTTAAAAAAAAACAAAAACTTATTAGCCAGGCGTGGTAGTACACGCCTTTAATCCCAGCACTCAAAAGGGATCTCCATGAGTTCCAGCCCACCCTGAGAAGGGGTGGACCAGGGCCTCCAGCCACCTCAAAGAAACTCCAGATGTATGCATCTGGCTTATGTGGGTACCAGGGAATTGAACCTGGGTCCTTAGGCATTGCAGGTAAGTTCTTTAACCGCTAAGCCATCTCTCCAGCCCCAGCATGTCACGTTTTGTAGGTTGAACTTTTCAGCTCCAAGAAAAATCACCAGTAGCTGAGGTCCATAGTTACCAGGCTTCTAACAGCTGTTTTTTATTTTTTATTAATTTGAGAGCAACAGACAGAGAAAGAGGCAGAGAGAGAGAGCACTGCAAAGGAACTCCAGGCGCATGCGCCCCCTTGTGCATCTGGCTAACGTGGGCCCTGGGGAATCGAGCCTCAAATCGGGGTCCTTAGGCTTCACAGGCAAGTGCTTAATCGCTAAGCCATCTCTCCAGCCCATACAGCTGTTGTATTTATTTTACAAATGCCCGGGGTCTTGGTGGGACACGTAGTTGTCATCCATTCTCAGATGTTTAGTCATCTGGTGGAAGCTGCAAGACTTACAAGGCCTTATGTCACATTGTTGGCTTAGCTCTAGGCTAGTAAAAGGAAGACCAGCTGGGTGTGGTGGTGCACACCTTTAATCCCAGCACTCAGGAGGCAGAGGTTAGGATTGCCACCCTGAGAAGAGAGTGAATTCCAGGTCAGCCTGCGCCTAGAGTGAGACTCTGCCTCGAAAAACAAAAAAAAAGGGAAGGGCAATTTCTAGCCACTTAGCACCAGTCAGACACTAATCACAGCTATCTCCTAAGTGGGTTCTTGGGACTGCATAGACAAGGACCTATGTGGTTTGATGTTCCACTGTGTGCTAGATGGCATAGGTCTGCACATGCTCAAATTTACTGAGTGCTAAGCCAGGTGTGACAGTGCACAAAAATTACAGCATTTGGGAGAAAGGAGGAATGCTGAATTTGAGGCCAGCATAGTGAATCCCAGGTCAGTTAGAAACCCTACTCCCCCAAAAAATACACATGTGTGGGGTGGTGCACGCCTTTAATCCCAGCATTTGGGAGGATCGCTGTTAGTTCAAAGCCACCCTGAGACTTCATAGTGAATTCCAGGTCTGCCTGGGCTGGAGTGAAACCCTATCTTGGGGAAAATGTATATTCTAGCATTTATACAGTCAAATGCTCTACCACTGAGCTACACCCCTTTCCTTACATTTATCTATCAAATGTTCCATATAAAAATTTAAATCACAGGTAGGCGGATCTCTGTGAGTTCAAGGCCACCTTAAGACTACATAGTAAGTTCTAGGTCAGCCTGGGCTGGAGGAGACCCTACTTTGAAAAAAAACAGGCTTGCACCTTTTAGTGTTACAAGTTGGTATGATAGCTAGGTTCCTATATAGTACTATTTGATATGCAGAGAGAGAATGGCCACACCAGGGCCTCCAGCCACTGCAAACAAATTCCAAAGGTATGTGCCACCTTATGCAGCTGCTGGCTTATGTAGTGCTGGGGAGTGGCACTAGGTCCCTTGGCTTTGCAGGCAAGCACTTTAACTACTAAGTTCTTTTTCCAGCACTATCTGGGAAGAAGTCCACACAAGACTAAGGGATTCAGACAACTTGGAGGCAACAGAGCCAGGAAAATCCGACTTTTATTTCTTAAATACTGTGAAGGAAAGGGGGAAATGGTCCCCTAGTTGAAGAAAGCTAGGGATCATCAGCAAACGCCCGATGGGCATTAGGGAAGCGCTGGGGGCTGTAGTTGGGATCTTCTTGCAGTCGTTTCTGTATATCAGACCGGAGCTAGGGAAAGAGCACACAGGTTGGCGGAGCTCTGGTCTATTACCATGATCCCAACAAGGACAGACCAAACCCCACAGTAGCTACTACTGGTTCCACCAGCCACACTCAAGCCCAGTAAGGAACTCTTGAAAAGATCCAGGGAAGAGGGACCCGGGCCCAGACCCCTCCCACTAGACCATCCCTATTCTGCTTTAAGGTGGGGGCACCTGCTGCCTGTAGCTCTCCTGAACCTCTGGTGCCTCCAGGTCCCGGCTCAGGCTGTCGGGGCTTGTCAGGGGCCGAGCTCCGGCTGCCTTAGCTGCCCGGCTCACAGCCTCTGAGAGAAGCAGCTGGGGGCCCTCACCCTGCATAGTCTGGGGGACAGGGTTGGGAGGGAAAGTGATCAAAGTCAGACCCAGTGCAGCCACCCAGCTCACCCTTTCAATGTCAAGTCAGTATCTATGCTGTCTGAGAAAGGGAACAGTCCACGAAGCAGAAATGCCTTCCTAACTGGTTCTAGCCAAAAGTAGTATGTGCCAAACTAGCTCTTCAGAACAAGAGGGCACAATTGCCACCTGGAACTCAGAGCTAGCTACTCTTCAAGATGAAGCCCGTCTTAGAAAATGGGCCCTAGTCACTTGGGGATTTAGAGAGTTGAGAGATGAGACAGAATTGCTAGCAAAGTCCTGCAGTGGTGGCCAAGTATGAACAAGTCTGAGTCCTAGACAGACTTCCTCAGTAGATGAAGGGACTGAACTAGGAAGAGCCTCCAGCATTAGGTTTTAAGTATGCCATGGGAACTGCACAGAGAGACCCTCAGGGAGACGGACCAACCTTGCGTCTCTTGGCTGGCATACCACTGAGGTAGGCATCACTCAGTGGTGGCTGAGGTTTCACCTTCCGCTGGCTCTGAATGTC
This sequence comes from Dipus sagitta, assembly GCA_036346955.1. Taxonomy (NCBI): domain Eukaryota; kingdom Metazoa; phylum Chordata; class Mammalia; order Rodentia; family Dipodidae; genus Dipus; species Dipus sagitta. Next base: position 128,199,712 of record CM070779.1, on the reverse strand, counting down.
CTGCTGGATAATTGGAACCCATTCCTGGGGAGGAAAGGGTTAGTTAGTCAGTCGCACAACTTGTAGCTGCCTTAACCCACTGGATCACCTCCTGCCACTTACTGGGGGGACTGCAGCTGCCCAAGGTTCTGCATCGGCTGACGCGCCATCCTGTTCATCTCGGGAGCCCCCTTCAGGTGCAGGGGGTGGCCCTCGGGACATAGCCTCTTCTGCAGTTGTTCCAGGGGCTGGGGAGGCATTCTCCCGCTGGGAGTCAAATGGCAGAAAGATCTGGACTTCAGAATTCTTAGCCTCTGAGCCCTTCTTCCTCCAGCTCACCCCACTCCACATTATCTGGCCCTTTGACCTCTCCCTGGTACCTGAGGCTCAGGAGAAGTTCTTTCTGCTCCCTGAACTTCCATTGGCTCTTCAGAAAGTGGCTGTGAAATTGAACAGAAATAGAACAACAAAGAGCCCCCTCAGACCTTTTCAGTACCCACAGGCCCCTGACTCCAAGGACCATCAGCTCCCTTACCTGAGGAGGATCACCAATCCTGCGAACATATCTAAGGATGGCATCAGGGCCCACAGGCATGTGCTCCAAAACCACCTGAAGCCTCAATCCCATCATAGTGGTCAGCCAGCTCACCAAAGATGGATTCACCCCACGAGACATACGACGCTGAGGGTTAGAAAGCAGACTCAACACATCTTCAACCAGCTTTTGCAAGCTACCACATCCAGGGCTTCAAATAGCAGTTTAGAGAAGAAAAATAAACTACAGAACACTGAGGGAAAGAAGAGGCTTGCAACCTGAAACTGAGTGGTGCTTACAATTCGGCCATTGATGACAGCAGCAAGCTCCATCTGCTGTCCCCCCAAGCAGTGCAGATTCAGGGCCAAGCATTCAAACAGGCCCTGGTTGCACAACTCCAACAACCGGGCTCCAAATCCACTGTCTGTAGGGCAGATATAAGGAGGGAACTAGCACCAGCAGCCCTGCACATATGGAACACCCCACCCCCACCCCCTGGCCCTGGCTGGCCCCTGACCTGTGCAGTGCAGCACATGAGCAGCAATACTATTAAACTGCTCTTGGAGAAACTCCAAGTTTGTCCGGATGATGTCCACACCTGGCTGAACCTGCACCAAAGACTGAGACAAACATACAAAAATCTCCAAATCAGGACTCCTGAGGGATTAGAAATGAAGGAGTAGGCAGTAGGGAACACCAAGTGCCCTGTCCAAACCTAGGACTGAATATAAAAAGGATACTCACAAAGCTCTCCCGCACATACTCTTCTAGCCCGGTGATCAATGTGTGGGTTGCCATCTACAGGGGAACATCACAGGTTCAGTCCCAAGCGTCGGTCCTCAACCGACCTCCCCACCCTAAAATGCCAGGGCTCAGGCTGAAGCGGCTGTAGCTTCAGCTGACAGAGAAGTTTAGCCAGGAATAAGGAGGTGAGATAGGAGTGAGAGCTCCGGGCCCCAGGCTTCATTTACCCGGATGTTACCAGGTGTGGGCTCCTGGCCCCCCAGGTAGTGCTGGTGGAAGAAGGATCGCAACTGGGGCTGGAGCCGTTGTAGGGGCTGGAAATGCCCATGAAGAAGCATCACTACATCCACCATGGAGAAGTTCTGGCATAGAAGAGAGAGCAAAGCCCCAAAAAACCCTGGGGAAAGAGATGAAAGTTAGCAATCATCTTCACTTCCTAGCCTACACACCCCTTAAGTCCATCAGCCTCATCTCATCTTAACCATAAAGGCCTTCCCCTAGCTGTCCTATACCAGAAAAGGCCAATGCATTCCGTTTGCTTACCAAGGGCCCCGTCAGCCCCAGGTTCAAAGATGTTGCTGGATCCACTGAGACGTTGGATGAAGGCAGCGATACTTTCACTGCTGCCAGCTCGAGCCCCCAAGGAGCCCAGGAGGGAGCTGAGCACACCCTGCACCACTGAGGTGAAAAATTCTGGCGGCAGGCTTTCAGGACCTAGGCTTCCAGGACTCCCTGTGCCACCAGATGGGGCGGGTGGTGGTGTAGTCTGTTGCTCTGGGGCAGGAGGCTGGGGTGGAGGAGGTGGAGGGGGTGGAGGGGCTGTCTGTGTTGCCTAGCAGAGAAGGAATACAGAACAGAAAACAAAGTCAGGGGGTCAAGGTAATAACTAACATCAAGAGGGCACAAAACAGGGGCCTGGGAAGGAGGGCAGCAAGCCAGATTCTGGTCTTTACTTAGAACAGAATACTCACAGCAGATATTCAACAGAACTCTCTGCCTCTGAATGATCAGATCAGAAAGCACCAACACTTGCTAGACTTCATCATCTCCAAAAGGGAGGGTTTAGGGTTGGGATGATACTCAGTAGTAGAGAGCTTGCCTAGTATACACAAGCCCTGGGTTCAATCCCCAGCACCACAGAAAAAACATGGAGGATGTGGCTGGCATGGTGGTACACACCTTTAATTTCAGTACTCAGGAGTTTGAGGCCACCCTGAGGCTACAAAGTGAATTCTAGGTCAGCCTGGGCTAGATAGAGCAAGACCCTACCTCTAGAATAAACAAAAACAACAATAAACCCAAGATTTATGATCAATGAATCCACAGGTCCCTTCCTCTCACTTGTTACTACAGCCTATGACTCAAAGGCTCTAGAATGGTGACAAAGTATCACTGCCATGGCTGGGCTGGGGACAAAAAGGTAGGATGAAGGGGAAGCAAGTCACTCACCTGCAAGAAATCAGTCATGCCCTGGAGAAAAGCAGGGACACCAGGCATCGCCACAGTGATGGTGGGAGAAGCCATGCCAGGCCCACCAGCCCCTGGCCCTGCAGGCCCCAGCAGGTTGCCCAGGAGCTGAGAGAACTGAAGGTCAGCTGTAGAGGGCTGAGGGGGTGGAGGCTGGGCAGGCCCCCCAGGAGCAGGGCTAGCTGTGGTAGCTGTGTTGGTGGTACCAGCACTAGCCGAGGCAGTGGCAGGAGCTGGAGCTGGAGTCATTCCTGGGGTCCCCTGAGCTGTCAGGAACCAAAACAGTGAAATCAAGAAAAAGTAGACATCACAGCAGGCCCATTCTGGTCTTTCTGCATGAAAAGCTAAAACCAAGACATTCTGAAAATAATGGGGGAAGTACCAGTGAGCAGGCTACGAAAGGAACATCACGCAGGAGTTACGGAAATCTTTAAAAAAGAAAATTAGGGCTGGAGAGATGGCTTAGCGGTTAAGCACTTGCCTGTGAAGCCTAAGGACCCTGGTTCGAGGCTCAATTCTCCAGGACCCACGTTAGCAAGATGCACAAGGGGACACACGCGTCTGGAGTTAATTTGCAGTGGCTGGAAGCCCTGGCGCACCCATTCTCTGTCTGTCTCTATCTTCCTCTTTCTCTCTCTGTTGCTCTCAAATAAATAAATAAATAAATAAATAATTAGGGGCTAGAGAGAGTTTAGAGGGTTAGGTGCTTGCCTGCGAAGCCTAAGAACCCTGGTTCAATGTACCCATGTAAGCCAGAAGCACAAGGTGGTGTGTATGCATCTGGAATTTGTTTACAGTTGCTAGAGGCCCTGGTATGACCATTCTCTCTATCTGCCTTTCTTGGTCTCTCTCAAATGAATAAATAAAATACACAAAAAGTAAAATTAAATTCAAAAATTTTTTTAAAAAGTGCCTTAACCTCTAAACCATCTCTCTAGCACAGAAAATCTTTTTCATTTTTTATTTTATTAGGAGAGAATTGGCACGTTAGGGCCTTAGCCACTGCAATCAATGTCCAGACACTTATGCCACCCAGTGGGCATGTGAGACCTGCACTTGCCTCACCTTTGTTCATCTGACTTATATGGGATCTGGAGAATCAAACATGGGTCCTTAGGCTTTGTAGGGAAGTGCCTTAACCCCTAAGCCATCTCTCCAGCCCTTTGTTTTTTTGAGGTAGGGTCTCACTCTATCCCAGGATGATCTGGAACTCACTCTGTAGTTCCAGGCTGACCTCAAACTCACAATGATCCTCCTACCTTTGTTTCCCAAGTGCTGGAATCAAAGGCATGCACCACCACACCCGGCTGGAAATCTTCCTCCAAAGTATTTTTGGGCTGGAGAGATGGCTCAGCGATTAAAGGCACTTGCTTGCAAAGCCTGCTGGCTGGGTTCAATCCTCTAGTATGCACAAAGTGGTACATGCACCAGTAGTTTGTTGCAGGCCCTGGCATGCACATTCTCTCTCTCTCAAAGGATGTAAGGGCAAGCTGCCTGCGGTATCTGTCACCCCATTGACCGCCAGGGTTGATTTGTCTGATCTGGCTGGCTAGGTGGGTGTCCCCTTCCTCCCTCACTGCTCCATATGCATCCCTCCCGAAGCTGTGCACTTGGTCAAAGAGGACAACCTTGCCGGAACAGAGGAGGACTGGTCTTTGGTCAAGGGTATACAAATAGCTGTGCTCCCATACTAGAACCTCCAAAAAGGCTCTCTAATAAGTAACTAAATATTTTTTAAGTATTTTTATTTGAGAGCAAATTAGTATGAATGAGAATCAATATGCATACCAGGACCTCTTGCTGTTACAAACGAACTCCAGATGCATGCGTCACTTTGTCCATCTGGCTTTATGTGGGTACTGGGGAATTAAACCCAGGCCATCAGGATTTGCAAGCCAAGTGACCTTAACCACTGAGTCATCTCCCCAGGCCCCTTCTATTTTAAAAAATATTATTTATTTATTTATTTATTTGGTTTTTCAAGGTAGGGTCTCACTCTGGCCCAAGCTAACCTAAAATTCACTATGTAATCTCAGGGTGGCCTTGAACTCACAGTGATCCTCCTACCTCTGCCTCCCAACTGCTGGGATTAAAGGCATGTGCCACCATGCCCAACTATCTATTTATTTGAGAGAAAGAGAATGGGTGCAGCAGGCCCTCTAGCCACTGCAAACAAATTCCAGGCACATGTACCACCATGTGCATCTGGCTTACGTGGGTACTGGAGAATTTAACTGGGTCCTTAGGCTTCACAGGCAAGCACCTTAACCACTAAGCCATCTCTCCAGCCCATTTTCTTCTTCTTCTGGGTCCTTAGGCTTCACAGGCAAGCACCTTAACCAAGCCATCTCTCCAGCCCATTTTCTTCTTCTTCTTCTTCTTCTTCTTCTTCTTTTTTAATGTGGTAGGGAGCTGGAGAGATGGCTTAGTAGTTAAGGCACTTGCCTGCAAAGCCAAAGGACACAGGTTTGATTCCCCAGGACCCACATAAGCCACATACAGAAGGTGGCACATGCATCTGGAGTTCGTTTGCAGTGTCTGGATGCCCAGGTGTGCCCACTCTTTCTCTCCCTCCCTCCCTCACTCAAATAAACAAATAAATAAGATATATTAAAATATGATAGGGTCTTTACACTATCCCAGGCTGACCTGGAATTCACTATGTAATCTCAGGGTGGCCTCAAACTCCAGGCGATCCTCCCACCTCTGCCTCCCAAGTGCTGGGATTAAAGGTGCACGCCACCATGGCTGGCCCTTTTTTTTTCTTTTTGACACAGGGTTTCACTCAGCAGCCCACCCAGGAGGGCCTTGACCTTAGCGTATAACCAAGGTTAGCTTCAAATTCACAGTGTGATCCTCCTTCCAAGTCTGATTATAGGCATGTACTACCACACCCAGCCCTAGCCTGACTCTCTCAAGTTTGAGCTGGGGAAGAACACGGACTCACCCACAAGGACAGGCTGCATAAGAAGTTGCCCCACAAGGCCGCTCACCATCTGTGCCAATGAGGCATTGGTACCCAGCCCAGCACCCTGCTAGGGAGATGAAGAGTGGGTTTAGTTCTCCACTTCCCAAACACCACCCAGGATTGCTGCCCACTGGAACTCCCTCACTCTTGCTCACCAGAGTCCCAGAGACCGGGGTCCCCCCAGGATGGGAAGGCCGAGCCTGTGGAGGAGTGGGACGGGCAATCACCACCCGGGTTGGAGCTGTTGGGAAGCCTGGCACCTGCTGTCCTGTGGGTGGCAGAGGAGAGAGACCAAAGAAGGCTGAGGGGCGGGCCCTTGCCCGCCAGTCAACAATACCCACCACAGTGGACGAAACCCCACCTCCCAGGCCTCCCCTTCCAGGTCATTACCTGTGGCCGCGGAGGCAACAGCTGCCACCATGGCCTGATGAGTGATCTGGTGGGCGACGGCGTGCATGAACTCAGGGGGCAGGGAGGGCAGCTGGATGAGGGTGGAGCCTGGGGGGCGGGTCTGATGTAACCTTGAACCTCAACCCCTTCAGCCCACCCACTCAGCCCTACCACTTTCTCTACCCAGAACTCAAGCTGCTCTGATACCCTCACTCTTACCCAGGGTCTGTCCATGACCAGGTGGTCCTAGGGGGCCAGTGGGAGCACTCGGGACACCACCTGGCTGTGTACCAGAATCTGGAAAAGGAGACAGGGAGGGGGTGTGTGCAGAAATGAATGGTACTGAGACTGGTGAGGCCCAGACTGTACCCTCCTGACATTAGCCATCTGATATGCTCCCACCCCCAGTCCAGAAAACCTGTCTGTCCTTCCCTCCATCTAATTGGGAAGAAAGTGTTCCCTTCACACAAACCAGGTCCCTCCTGCTCTCTCCCCACACATGCCACCAGTGCTGACCTCCCTGGCCCACCTTGAATGTTCATGTGCATCATGACCACAGGTTCCACACTCTGGTGGGAAATCCGGATGACCCTCGGGTGGCTGGTGGTTGGTGGGGGAGCTGGCCCTGGAGGGGAAGTCCCCTCTGTTGAGGACTCGACAGTGGTAGAAGCAGGAGCCAGAGATGAAGCCTGGCCAGAACCTGGAGAAGTTGCCTCCACATTGGAAGCTGGAGGAGGTCGAGTCCCATTGCCCGTCATGGTCACAGTGGTCCCCACATTGATCTGAAGACACAGATGTCAGGCAAAGTAAGAAAAACAGAAGGGCCTAACTGAGAGCACCCCAAAACCATCACTGAAGATTCTCATACCCACCCTTCAACATCATAGCTTTTCAAAGTCTCTATCCTCTATAACCTCCTTGAAGTTCAATTAACACTTTGAATCATGCCATCATGTCCCTTCCATTTTTCCTACACCCAGGCTCCCCTAACACACCTGGATGGGAATGGCTGCCTGCTGAAGCACCATGGGAGTCGTGTAATGAGACATGGGCCGGACCACGTGCAGGTGCCTTGGGGGTGCACAGGCCAGATTGCAGCGCAGATCAGACAGCGCCACAAAAGTGTTTCCCAGCAGTCGCAGGCTCTCCCCCACCAAGTTGATCAACCTCTGGTCCTCCTCACGGCCCTCATGCTGTGGCCCAGGTCAAACCCAGAAAAGCAGAGTTATTAAGCTGGAATCTATGTGACAAACAGTAGTGATAGTATCTGAGACTGCCCCACATTCTCTGTCTTTGGGAGCTTCTGCATAAAACAAAACTTTTCAAACAACCTTTCAAATAAGATTTGACACACATAAAGAATACCTACTAAGATTGCCTGAACAATTAAGGGCACTAGGGATTCACAATGACAGTGGGAAGGGAAGACCCATCACAGGGCTCATGCTGCTGTAGCCTGCTCTGCTGTGGAGTGCCTAGGAAGGGCTACCACAGGCTCACATTGCTGTAGCCCTGCTCTGCTGTGGAATACTTGGGAAGGGATATCACGGGCTCAGACTGCTGTAGCCTGCTCTACTGTGGGATACTTAGAAAGGGTTATCTACAGGCTCACACTGCTGTAGCCTGCTCTGCTGTGGGGTACTTAGAAAGGGTTATCTACAGGCTCACACTGCTGTAGCCTGCTCTGCTGTGGGGTACTTAGGAAGGGCTATCATAGGCTCACACTGCTGTAGCCTGCTCTGCTGTGGGGTACTTTAGGAAGGGCTATCATAGGCTCACACTGCTGTAGCCTGCTCTGCTGTGGGGTACTTAGGAAGGGCTATCACAGAGCTTACATTGTTGTTGTAGTCCGTGGTGGCAGCAGCACCCAAGACCTCACAGTAGCGCTGCAGAAAGGGCTGGAGACGGCGCTGCAAACGCTGCAGCTCCTGGAGCACCTCCACATGCTCTGCAGGGGAAGGGTGGCTGTGGAAAACCAGAGGGCAACATGATGAGTGTCCTCAGAGGCCAACCCATAATCCCGAAGGCCTCCTAGCACAGAGAAGGAAGCAAACTGCTCCCACATTCCTACATGATAGTGGCAAGAAAGTAGCTCTAAAAGGGGGGGCTCTCAAGGGAGAGATTTCAGGCCCAGGAGGCTCCATCTGAAGCCCCCTGCCCCAAGGGGAGCAGTGCTTCTCCTTCACTGCAGTCCTAACTTCCTCTATCTACACACTCAGATCCCCTCCTCCCCAAACAAAACTCAACCTACAAGGAAGACACTAAGCAATGCTTTTCTTCCCATCCTATCTTTAACTGGTCCTCTCACTGCAGCCAGGAGCCCCCAAGACCCAAAGGTTTCCTCCATCTCTCACTTGGGTGCATTTGTCTCTGATGCAGGTGTTGGGCCCGCTGGAGCTGGGCCAGAAGGGGTGAGCTCTGGGCTCTGGGCTGGGGCACGCTCCTCCATTTCTTCTGCCTCCATGGACTCCCGAGGAGGTGTTTCACTTTCCACTGGTTCTGATGTTTGTGAACTCAAGGCTACTGTCTCTGGAGCCACAGTTGGTGTCTGCAGGGGTGGCTGACTGGACTGTCCTTGGGGTCCCCCTCGACACTGAAGGTGCAGGAGACACAGGACACAAAAGGAAGGATGAGACTGCTGCCAAGAATTACATAGGCCAGGGGCTGGAGAGGTGGCTTAGCAGTTAAGGGGCTTGCCTGTGAAGCCTAAGGACCTAGTTTCAATTCTCTAGAACCCCATCCCACATAAGCCAAGATACACAAGGTGGTGCATGGGTCTGGAGTTCATTTGCAGTAGCACTTTCTGTGTCTCAAATAAATAAAATTGTTTTTAAAAAAAATTTTTAAAGCCGGGTGTGGTGGTGCATGCCTTTAATTCCAGCACTTGGGAGGGAGTAGGGTCGTCATGAATTCAAGGCCACTCTGAGACTACATAGTGAATTCCAGGTCAGCCTGAGCTAGAGTTAGACCCTACCTTGAAAAAGCAAACAGCAAACAAAAAAAGGCTGGAGAGATGTCTTAACAGTTAAGACATTGCCTGTGAAGCCTAAGTACCCAGGTTCAATTTCCCAGAACCCATATAAGCCAGATGCACATGTGTGTGGAGTTCACTTGCAGTGGCTAGAGGCCCTGGCATACCCATTCACTTGTTCATTCATTCTCATTCTCTCTCTCATAAATTTAAAAAGAAAGAAGAAACTGAGTTCTATTACCAATACCCTGGTAAATGTTAGGCATGCACCTGTAATCCCAGTGCTGGAAACCAGCCAGGCAGGTCCTTAGGGCTCACTGGCCAACCAGTTCAGCCTGATGAGTGAGCTCCAAGTCAACGAGACACTGCCTCAGAAAGAGGGGAAACTGAGTATGGTGGCTCACATCTTCAATCCCAGCACTAGGGAAGCTGATAGAGAATTTCAGGTCAGCCTGGGCTAGAGTGAGACCATGCCGCAAAGAAAAGAAAAAAAAAAAAAAAGAGGTAGACTGCAATTGTGAGAATGACAACTAATCTCAGGCTGCCACATGACACACAACTCACAAACACACATAAGAACATACATACACACATGTACACACACACAAATAAGCCAGCACTCAGAAGGTTGAGATAGGTGTATTACTGTGAGTTCAAGGCAAGCATGGGCTACAGAGTGAGTTACAGGTCAGCCTTGGCTAGAATAAGACCTTATCTTGAATCCCCCTCCCCCCAAAAAAGGCTCAGTAGTTAAAAGTACTTGCTTGCAAAGCCTGCTGGTCCAGGGTCAATTCCCAAGCCACCCATGTATGTAAAGTAGGATGCAGAAAGTGGCACAAATGTCTGGTGTTCGTATGCAGCAGCAAAGAGACCCTAGTAAGCCCATACACACATGCACACACCCACTTAAGCCAGGTGTGGTGGCATATGCCTTCAATCCCAGCACTCGGGAGGCAGAGGTAGAAGGATGGCTGTGAGTTCAAGGCCACCTGAGACTACATAGTAAATTCCAGGTCAGCCTGAGCTACAGTGAGACCCTGCTTTGAAAAACAAAAAAAAAGGAAACTTAAAAAAATAAATTAGGGGAGCCGGGTGTGGTGGCGCACGCCTTTAATCCCAGCACTCGGGAGGCAGAGGTAGGAGGATCGCCATGAGTTCAAGGCCACCCTGAGACTCCATAGTGAATTCCGGGTCAGCCTGGGCTAGAGTGAGACCCTACCTCGAAAAACCAAAAAAATAAAAAAATAAATAAAAAATAAATAAATTAGGGACTGGATTAATATGGCTGAGCAGTTAAGGCACTTGCCTGAAAAGCCTAACGACCTGGGTTTGATTTCCCAGTACCCATATAAAGCCAGATGCACAAGGTAGTGCATGCATCTGGAGTTTGTTTGGCTAGAGGCCTTGGCATGTCCACATTCTCTCCCTCTCTCAAACAAATAAATGAGCACTCAGGAGGTAGAAATAGAAGGATTTCTGTGAGTTTGAGTCCAGCCAGCTTGGGCTACAGTGAGACCCTTCCTTGAAAATCCAATAAATAAATAATGAGTGAAAATAAATAAATAAATAAGACACATAATAATAAACATTTGTAGTATCTGCAAATCAATTAGTAACAGTAGGAACCATGATTTCCAAACTTTCATAAGAGGAAAAGGCCACAGGCTGCATCTATGGCACAAATAGCTAGAACATTTCAATACTAAACTATCATTATTTAAGAAATTGGACTAGAGATAACTTAGTGATTAAGGCACTTGCCTGTGAAGCCTGAGGATCCAGGTTTGATTCCCCACATAAATCAGATGCACAAGGTGGTGGATGCATCTGGAGTTCATTTGCAGTGGTTGGAGGCCCTGCCATGCCCATTATTTTCTCTCTCACACACACACACACTCTCTCTCTCTGTGCCTCTTTCTCTCACTCTCAAATAAATAATAATTAAAAAAAAAAAAAAGAAACTAAATAATGTTGAGAGACTGCTTCAATGAAGAAATTTTTTGTTTTGTTTTGTTTTTCACGGTAGGGTCTCGCTCTAGTCCAGGCTGACCTGGAAATCACTGTGTGGTCTCAGGGTGACCTTGAACTCATGGCAATCCTCCTACTTCTGCCTCCCGAGTGCTGGGATGAAAGGTGCGAGCCACCATGCCCGCCTCAATGGAGTTAATTTTTAAAAAATATTTTCAAAAGCCGGGTGTGGTGGCTCATACCTTTCATCCCAGCACCAGGAGGCAGAAGTAGGAGGATTGCCATGATTTCAAGGCCACCCTGAGACCACACAGTGAATTCCAGGTCAGCCTGGGCTAGAGTGAGACCCTACCTCAAAAAAAAAAATTTTTTTTAATATTTTAGGGGTGAGAACAGGTGCACCAGGGCCTGTAGCCACATGCACCACCATGCATATGCAGCTTATGTGGGTTCTGGTGAATCAATTCTGGGTCCTTAGGCTTCACAGGCAAGCGCCTTAACTGCTAAGCCATCTTTCCAGCCCATAATGGAAGAAATTTTATGTTGTTATTTGGTAAGTCTGAAACTAACTCTCCAAGAGCTAGGCATCAGGAGGACTAGCAGAAGATAGGCATGGCAGCACACACCTATAACCCTAGTACTTGAGACACTAAGGCAGAACTGTCCTGAGCTCCAGGCCAGCCAGCCAGCCAGCCAGGGCTATATAGAAAGACTGTTTTTGTTTTTTGTTTTTTTTTTTAAGAGAGATGGGCTTGGTGGTACACACCTTTAATCCCAGCACTTGGAAGGCAGAGATAAGAGGATCGCCATGAGTTCAAGGCCTCCCTGAGACTGACTACACAGTGAATTCCAGGTCAACCTGAGCCAGAGTGAGACCCTACCTCAACAAAACAAAACAAAACAAAACAACCCCCCACAAAAAAGAGAGAGCTGGGAGTGGTGGCACACACCATTAATCCCAGCACTCGGGAGGCTGTGGTAGGAGGATCACTGTGAGTCCAAGGGCACCCTAAGATTCCAGAGTTAATTCCAGGACAGCATGAGCTAGAGCAAGAATCTGCCTTGAAAACAAACAAAAAAAAAAAAAAAAAAAAAAAAAAGCTGGAGAATTGGTTTGGCACTTAAGGTGCTTGCCTATGAAGCCTAAGGACCCAGGTTCAATTCCCCAGTGCCCACATAAGCCAGATGGACAAGGTTGTGTATGGTTCTGGAGTTCGTTTGCAATGGTAGAGGCTCTGGCATGTCCACTCTCAAATAAATAATAAACCATTTTATTAGAAATAAAAATTTAGCCGGGTGTGGTGGCGCACGCCTTTAATCCCAGCATGCATTCGGGAGGCAGAGGTAGGAGGATCACTGTGAGTTCAAGGTTACCCTGAGACTACAGAGTGAATTCCAGGTCAGCCTGGGCCAGAATGAGACCCTACTTCGTAAAACCAAAAAAAAAACAATAATAAAATAAATAAACAAATAAAATTTTAAAAAGCCAGGTGTGGTAATACACACCTTTAATCCCAGCACTTGGAAAGCAGAGGAGGACGACATAGTAAATTCCAGGCTAGCCTGAGCTAGAGCAAGACCCTACTTGGGAGAACCAAAAAAAAAAAAAAAAAAAAACTGGCAGGGACAAGATAGTCTCATAAAGTAACGTTCTCTATCTAAAAGAACAATTGCACACAGAAGGTACCAGATTAGAAAATGAGAACCCAGCAGAATTCCATCACACAGACAGTAAAGCTCCTACAGCCTAGCCATGAGAAGAGACACAAGGAGAAACCAGAGCAAGACTTGTCCACTCACCTCCATGCGGGCCAGTAAGGTCTGTATATCCCTGATCATGTGCTGAGCCATCACCAGCCGCACACGGGGCTCACTCTACAACATAAAAGGGATGATCAGGGTAGGTCTGAGGCGAAGGTATGAGCTCCACCACATAACAATCCCAGAACCCAGGCATCTCAACCAGGTACCTTCCCCCATCTCATGGCCTGGCCTCCTTCTCCCAGATCCCCTTCCTTGACCCTCCCAGGCCCCTCAATACCTGAATCGGGGCCTGTTCCATGTTGATGTGAACATCCACAGCAGAGCCGTCACTCTGGGGAAAGGGTAAGGGAAGTTGCTCTGGGAGAAGCCACATACTAAGGCCTCCATACTTCTAACTCATTTTTTGGATTCTCCCCAGACCCTCTTTTCCTCAAAAACTGAGGCCAGTATTAGAACAGAGGGCCCTCCAAACCCAATCTAATCACTCAGTCACCTACCTAGCTTATAAGCTCTCTGCTACTACTACAACCCAAACTACCCTTACCCACAAAACCCTCCCTTGTAAAACACAGGCTTACAGGAAGATTGAAGGTTCCAACCATGACATAGCTATTGGCGTTCCGGTCATGAACAGAGGTCCCAGGCCCTCGAGTACCAGGCAAGGGTGCCCCACCATGGGTAGCTGAGGCGGACCCTGTCCCAGAAGATGCTCCAGAAGGGAGCTGAGTCTGAGGAGGAGCCCGTTCCACCAGGTGAATAACCTTTCCCCCAACATCTGCAGGGGGGAAAAAAATACACACCAAAACAATGTATGAGAAGGTAAGCCCATGGTCTCTGCATAGCAGCCCCAACCTTGGGAGGGCTCCCCCACTCCCTTACTGTATTCCTGGAGCTTCTTATCATCTTGCAGAACTCGCCCTTGGTAGATGAGCCGTTGCTTCTCAGAAGGGATACTGACAGAAGCAGCAATGTGCTCCTTAAATTCTTTCACATTCATCTGTTAGCAGGAAGAGACATGCAAAACAATCAGGAAATAAAAGAAAGACTAGGAACAGAGGACAGACAGGTGACTTGAGGTGATGAAAAGGGTCAAAACAGCGTAGAATTACCACCAACTCACAATGGCTGCCAAACAACAGATGGCCGACTAACCAAGCTCAAGGTATAATACCAGGGAGAAACAACATGGACAAGAAACAAAATGAAGCAACTGACATCCCTTCTCTCCTCCTCTGCCTCACTCCCAAGTGAAATGTGTCAGCTATCAATGACTCCTTTCCAAGCACAAAATGACACCAGTGAAAATATCCCCTGTAGTGATCTCAAAGACAAAAACAATGGCAAGGAGGATGGGATAAGGAATCAGGTTACAAGAAGGTGAGAAGGAAGTAAAGGGCTGGAGGAAGAGTTCAGTGATAGAACAATTGCTTAGTATGTGCAAAGTCCTAGGTTCAATCCTCAGCACCACCAAAAAAAAAGGAAGAAGAAGAAAACCTCAAAATAAGTTGAGTATGGTGAGACATGCCTGTAATCTCAAACTTGGAAGGAAAAGGTAGAAGGATCAGGAGTTCAAGACCATCCTTAACTATATATTAAGTTCAAGGCCATACTGAGCTACTGAGACTGTCTCAAAAAATTAAATAAAATTCACAACTAGACAAATGACTCTTGGAAAGTAGCAGAACTAGGTATTATATATGCTGACTCACAAAAAACTTTTAAGATTTTTTTTTTCTCTCAAAAGTACATGTATTAGAAAGCTATGAACTGACCTGCTCATGATTTTGTCTCCAAGAATTACAGGGGCAAGAGCACAGATAACCGTGTCCATGCTACGCTAAACTTCAAACTGTGCCAGGTATTAACATTTCTGTTCAACAGTATATTAGGTCTCTACCTGATTATGCATTCACAGCATACAACTGTCATCAATTTATCCATTTTAAAAAATAAAACAGTTGTCTGAGGTTCATATGTTGTTTCCCCTCCCAAAGGCTAGGGTCATGTCTGTCCCTTTGGGACAAGGTCTGCCCACAATGACAGTGTATAGATTCTTCCTTCCTCTGTATTTACCTCTGCATTGGGTTCAATCAAGGTGTAGGGGAGTACAACAGAATCTCACTTGACAACAACAACAAAAAAATCATTATGCTCGATGTAGAACATGAACAAAGATATAAAAAAATGTGAGGACAAAAATTATCAAGGTCAGCATAAAGGAACGAGGGAAAGAGCTGATGGGTGTCTCCTCTAAGTACTGAGGTCTCACCTGGGCGCCCACAATAAAAGTCCGAGTCTGAGAGTCTAGGGTCTTCACCAATACCTCCAGGCTGTCAGGCTCCTCCATAGCGGTACTGGTACTATCACTGGCAGGCTCCATGGCCGACAGCTCTCTAGGGAAAGACGACGGGAGGGAGGTTCGCTGAGCCCGGCCCAGATTTTACATACCCGGAAGCCTCCCCGTCTCGATCTCCGCCACAATACCTAGAAAGTTTCTCCTGCACAAGCATACACACTCATACCCGCCCTCTCGTCTCCCTTCTCGGATTCCAGGGCACAGAAAGACACACACAAAGGGCAGGAGATGGACGAAGCAGAGGGAGCTGAAGGGCGAGAGGTGGGAGGGGCTGCAATGTCAATCACAATAGGGAGGGCCAGTGGGGCCAGGGGAGGAAGCGCGAGAGCAAGGCCAGTGTCATCACCGGTGGCGACAGGGAAGGGGGCCTGCAAGGTGGGGAAGTGCAAGGGACGACGCGGGGGGGAGGGTCGGCTAGGCTCGGGGGAGAAAGTGGCTCCGCGCACGCGCATCACAACCACCGAACCGCCTTAAATCACGCCAGAGCCGAGACGGCGGACACTCACGGGAGGCCGGACCGGCTAGCTGGCCGCCCCTTCCTTCCGTCTCCGCCTTCTGTCGGTGTCCCAGCAGAACAAGTCTACGCACACGCGGCCAAACACACACATACACACATACACAGCCCACCGCCCTGCGACTCCGCCCCCGACTTCCCCACAGTACCGTCACTTCCGGTCTCCCCTAACCTGGCACTAAAAGCGACTTCCGTTTCCCCGTTCGTGTGTGAGGGTGAGGAAATCTCGAGGCGGTACTTCCGGCTCCCCCAGGTCCCTAAAATTTACTTCTATGGGGCACGACGAGAAAGTCCCGAGCCCCAAAACAGTGAGTTCCGAGGGGCAAGACGGGCCGGGGCCGGCCTAGGTGGAAGGGAGCCGAACACCCCGAGGAACCTCCGCCGCCGCCGTCGCCCGGGGGACCGTACTGCGCCTGCGTGAGACGCAATACGCATGCGCATGTACTGAGCCCCGCCCCCTCAGGCTGTGTGTGCCTTGTGTCTGCGCGCGCAGGAGTGCTACCAAGCCGAGGTGGCCACAGTGAACGCCTGAAGGAAAAAAAAAATATATATATATATATTTATATATATATGTATGTGTGTGTGTGTAACCTACATATACATATATATACATACATACATACACCTAGTGAGACGCAGCCTGTGCCTCGGGAGAGGCTGTACACCCCTGTGTGGACCTTGAGACTGAGGGCTGCGCCTCGTTTCCCTACGCTCATTTTTCTGGGGTAGAGAAGTTCAGGCGGCACAATAGTAACCACCTAAAATCCTGCGGTCCTCTCTCGTCATTCCCGCGCCCCTCGCCGTCGCCGGAAGTGACCCTTTCGGGGGCGGTTGGGGTTGTCTCGCGGGCTGTTTTGTTTGCAGTCGCGTCGTTGAGCCCTCGTTCTGCAGGGTGATTTTTTTTTTTTTTTTTTTTTTGGCCGACTGTGGGCGTCCTGTGTGTCATTGGCTGTTGGGAGTTGGAAACCAGAATGTGACTGGACTGAGAGCCAAGATCCTGAGACCCGGACGACCCAAGGGCCCGCCGCGGGGGCGGGGCGGGGCGCCTTCAGCCTCTCGGCCCCCTTCCCCCAGCCCGCTCGGTTTCTTTGGAGCTCAGTGCCGTTCCTGCCCCGACAGTTCAGTAAACTGTTCATGAACAGTTCGTACCAGACAGGCAAAGCCTTGAGCTGGGCATTGACATCTGCTATGTAGCTTGTAAACTGTAGCACAGGGAGGCTGAGGCAGGTGGATCTTATGCATATAACATGGTGAGACCCGATCTTAAAAAAAAATAATATGCCGGGGCTGAAGAGGAGGCTTAGCGGTTAAGGTGCTGGCCTGCAAAGCCTCAAGAATCCAGGTTCGATTCCCCAGTACCCACGTAAAGCCAGATGCACAAAGTGGAGCATGCATCTGTAGTTCGTTTGCAGTGGCTAGAGGCCATGGTGTGCTCATTCTCTTTCCTTGCAAATAAATAATTTGTTTTAAATTAGGGGCTCGAGAGATGGCTCAGCAGTTACTAAATTGCCTGCAAAGACTAGATCCGGGTTTGAGTCCCCAGTACCCGCATAAAGTGGCATATCTGCCTGGAGATTGTTTGCAGTGGCTAGAGGCCCTGGCGTGCCCATAATTTTTTTTTAATTAATAAAAAATACCAAGCTTGGCCATGGTGGCTCACACCTTTAATCCAGCACAAAGGAAGCTGAGGCAGGAGGATCACCATGAGTTCAAAGCCACCCTGATGCTACACAGTAGTGCCAGGTCAGCCCTGGCTAGAATGAGACCCTCCTTAAAAAAAATAACAACAGGGCTGGAGAGATGGCTTAGCCATTAAGGCCCTTCCAGGTTTGATTCTCCAGGTCACACATAAACCAGATACACAATGTGGTACATGAGTCTGGAGTTCATCTGCAGTGGCTAGAGGTCGTGTCGCACTCATTCTGTATTTCTCTGTCTCAAAAAATAAATTTAAAAAAGAAAAAAATAACAGCTGGGTGTGGTGATACACACTGTTAGTCCCAGCACTTTGGAGGCTGCTGTAGGATTGGTACAGAGTGAGTTCCCTGATCAGTCTGCGCTAGAGTGAGACCCTACCTCAAAAATAAGTAAATAAATAAACACCAAATAATAACAAAAAATTAAGAAAAAAACTTTGTACATGAATATACTTAGGCCAACTCAAATACTAGAACTGACAGCCTCCCAGACTCCAAATGGGGCTGTTCTTTACTATCCCAACAAATTATTGCATTTTAGGGGTGTTTTTTTTTTTGCTTGTTTGTTTGTTTGTTTGTTTGTTTGTTTTAGTAGGTAGAGTCTCACTCTATTCCAGGCTGACCTAGAATTCACTATATAGTCTCAGGCTGACCTTGAACTCACAGCCATCCTCCCACCTCTGCCTCCCCAGTGCTGGGATTAAATGTGTGTGCCACCTAATTGTTGCATTTTAGTTTGTTACTATAAAATGTTTCAAGGTCAGGCATAGTGGCACATGCCTTTAATCTCAGCACAGCACTCAGGAGGCACAGGTAGAAGGATAATCGTGAGGACTGGGGAAATGGCTTAGCAGTTATGGCGTTTGCCTGTGAAGCCTAAGGACCCAGGTTTGATTCCCCAGGACCCACATAAGCCACATGCACAAGGGGGTGCAGGCATTTGGAGTTCATTTGCAGTGGCTAGAGGCCCTGGCACGCCCATTCTCTCTTCCTCTGCCTCTTTCTCTCTCAAATAAATAAATTAATTAAATACTCAAAATAGAAGAAGAAGAAGGGGGAGGATCATCATGAGTTCCAGGATCTTCCTTGAAAAAAATCCAAATATATATATATTTTTCAAAGACTGGAATATACATATATATATATATATATTTTTTTTTTCCCAAAGAATGGAACTTGCTTAGTGGTAGAGGACTTTCCTAGCATGCACAAAATTGAGGTTTGATTCCTGGCACCAAAACATACTACCCTGAAGAGAAAAATATAACTCATGCCTATCATCCAGTTTTTTGTTATTTTGAGACAAAACCTCGCTATAGCCCAAGTTGGCTTGAAACTCACCTCCACTTCCCCCAGTACTGGGATTACAGGCCAATGCCACCATTGCTGTTCTTTGTTTTAAATAAATCATAAGCACCTAGCAAGTCTCACTTCTCAGACTTTCTTTTTGGGGGGCAGAGAATCATCTATTTTAATATAGATTTAAACAGTCATCAATGGGGAAAGACAGGCAGTTAGAAAAAGGGCAATACACACCAAAGACATGGATGCAGGGTTCTTGAGAAAGTCACTAGATCAAATCTTTTTGTGTTAGCTCACGAATTATAAGTAAGCCCCACCTCTGATTGCCTCAACTGCTCTATGCACTAGGCACCACCTAATATCTATGTCTTTTTGGAAAAAAAAATTCAGTTTTTGAGGTGGGGTCTCACTGTAGCTGGAATTCAGTATGTAGTGTCAGGGTGGCCTTGGACTCATGGCAATCCCTCCTACCTCTGGTAATTTTTAAATAATGGTAAGAATTGTCAAGAAAAAAAAAATTGTTGCCGGGTGTGGTAGCACATGCCTTTAGTCCCAGCACTTGGGAGGCAGAGGTATGTGGATCGCTGTGAGTTCAAGGCCACCCTGAGATTACATAGTGAATTCCAGGTCAGCCTCGGCTAGAGTGAGATCCTACCTCAAAAAAAAAAAAACAAAACAACAACAAAAAAAAGTCAAGATATATACATTGGGGCTGGAGAGGTGGCTTAGTGCTTGCCTGTGAAGCCTAAGAACCTAGGTTTGATTCCCCAGAACCCACGTAAGCCAGACACACATGGTAGCACATGCGTATGGAGTTCATTTGCAGTGGCTAGAGGTCCTAGTGCACCCATTCTCTATCTGCCTTTTTCTCAAGTAAATAAAATATTTTTCAAGGTGGGAGTGGTGGTACAGGCCTTTAATTGCAGCACTCAGAGGTAGTAGGATCACTGTGAGTTTGAAGCCAGTCAGCCTGGTGCCACAGAGTGAATTCCAGGTCAGCCTGGCCTAGAGTTAATACCATACCTCCAGCCCCCGCCCCCCCCAAAAGAATAATCCTCTGAGATTTATGAGTTGCCCATTTCAGAGATGAAACAAACAAGACATAAAAATTAACAGTTGTCTCAGGAGCTGGGGACGTGATTCAGTGCCCCTCTGAGCTTGCCTAGTATATATGATGCTCTTGGTTTGATCCCCAGCACTAGGGAAAAAAAACAAAACTGTAACAGGGCAGTAAAGTCCTCAGGTGTAGTAAGTAGTAGAGTTAGGGTTTGGGCACACTCTGGCACCAATGTCTTATCTCATTTCATCATTAGCTTTTATAGCCTTTTTTGTAGTAATAAATAAATGAATTCCTTGTGTCAGTAGCTTTTCCAGGGTGTGTGCCTACTGATTCCCCAACTGTAACATAACTTCAGAGAGAGATCCATACTGGCTCATACTTGTTCTAATGCACTTATCAGTTTGTACTGCGCTGGTTTGTTTGTACAGCTCGTTTTTCCTATACGGATTTCTTCAAGGCCAGGAACTGTTGTTTTTGTAAATGTCTGCAAGGATTAGCCAGTTCCTGGCAAACAAGTTTGCTAAGTGAATGAATGAATGAAAGGACACATCAAGCCATGTCTCGTCAATGAGCCCAACACAGCCAAGCTCCAACGCGGGTAGGGGTCGGAAGACCATGGGCTTTCTTCTACCTGAAGGGTTCAGCTCTGTAATTCCTGAGAGTCCTGGGATGTACCAGCGTGTATTATGGAGTGGCTGCATCCAGAAAGAGCAGGGACAGGAAGGCCCCAATACTCAAAGGCTGTAGGTAACTAATCCAGGCTTGGGCTGGAAAACAAAGTTGAAGTTACTTATTAGCAGGCAAAAGGGTCAAGGGTCAAGGCAAGGGGGCTGGAAACAGACAGGACTGGGCAGCCAGAAGAGAACAGTTAAGGCACCAGTCCCCTCACTCACAGAGCACCAGCTCCCTCCTACCTGAGATGTTCCACCAAATCTGGGCAGCTCTGCTCTACCTCTATGGCATTCTCCTTACCTCCATCTATCAGTGCCCTGAGCACAGTCAACTGACGACCCTGCGAGCGAACGAGAAAGAGGTATGTACCGAGAATGGGGTAAGCTGAGAGTCTTGGGTGAGCAGCCTAAGATGACCAGAAAGCATGTTGGAAAAGAAAGGGAGGAAAAGGGTGTTTTGATGATGGAAGCAAGAAAAGTACCAGTGTTGTGATCATAAATGTAGAGACATGGCAAGACTGGGAGGTGGGGTGGTTGACCAGGCTGCCTGGAGAATGCAAAAAGGAAAAGTTCTTTCATGGTTCCTTGTTGGAAAAACCAACATATCGCCCCCCAAGTTTTGCTCCACTGACTGATGAAGACGTTGGATGGACCCATGAACTCACCCTCTCACTCCCTTGTGTCTAGTTTGCAGAGCCCCACCTGGGCCAGTGGTACTTTATCGCAGGAGCAGCCCCCACCAAGGAGGAGTTGGCAACTTTTGCCTCTGTGGACAACATTGTCTTCAACATGGCTGCTGACTCTGTCCCCCGGCAGCTCCAGCTGCATGCTGCCATCCGCATGTGAGTGGTGAGGGGGCAGAGGCACCCATGGGTGTTCTCGCAGCCCAAACTGAGCGCCCACCTACTTAGCTCTTAGATCCACTACTCTTGACCAGTTGTCCTACGGAGACAGACTGAGCCTAACTGTCCCTTGGTAACCTCAAACCCAAAGGGAGCCAGGATGTAGGAAGGAATAATGTAAGAGTGAATAAAGAGGCTGGTACTGTGTGGTTGGGATGACACTTGGTCTTTCTTCCTTCTTGCCATTTTTGCAGGAAAAATGGTCTCTGTGTGCCCCGGAGATGGACTTATCACTTGACTGAAGGGAGCACAGACCTCAGAACTGAAGGTTGGTTCTCAGCCCTCACCCTTCCCAATCCCCCTGAACTCTTATTTCACTTTTAAATTTCCTTTTCCCTTCAATCCCTGGGGATTGAATGTAGGCAAGCACTCTATCCCTGATCTACATCCCAAGCCGTTAGCTTTTTACTTTTTGTTTTGAGACAAGATCTCACTAAGTTGCCCAGTTTGGCCTTGAGCTTGCAATCTCCCTGCTTGGCCTTCTGGACAGCTGAGATTGCTGTCCTACACCCCCAGGCCAGGCTCAGCTTGGTTTTACATCTGTCCTCACCCTCTCCCCGCCCCCACAGGCCGCCCTGACATGAAAACAGAGCTCTTCTCCAGCTCCTGCCCAGATGGAATCGTGCTGAAAGAGACAGGCCAGGGTTACCAACGCTTTCTCTTCTACAGTGAGTGGGGATGCAAGGCGGGAAGTGTCACAGAGAGAGAGAGAGAGAGAGGAAAGCAAAAGGCCCTTCACATAGTTGGGGCCCTTGGACATCCTCCCAGCATAGGTTAGGTGCAGAAGGAGGGAGCAGCCTTGGGAAGCAAGAACTTTGTCTGACCTGCCTGCACCCTGCCCTTCCAGATCGCTTGCCACACCCTCCTGAGAAGTGTGTGGAGGAATTCCAGTCCCTAACCTCCTGCTTGGACTTCAAAGCCTTCTTAGTAACTCCCAGGAATCAAGGTGAGGGGTTAAAGTCTCCCTGAAGAGACCTGGGACTCACCAAGTCTTCTGTGGGTGCTGGATGAAAGGGCTCATGTGATGGTTCTGGAAGGCATGGGCCAAAGGCAGAAACCAGAGTGGCTATGTTGACACCTCCACTTCTCATAGGATAGGGTGGCACCAGAAGGACATGGCTAAGAGCTATGCTGTCAGCTGAGGAAACAGATGGGGGAACTCTGGGCCACTCAAAAGATAAGTTTCTGGCCAGATATACTAAGGCATATCTGTAATTCCACATTCAGGAGGCAAGAGAATTGCCACAAGTTTGAGGTCAGCTTGTTCAACATGAGTTTCAAGTCCAGGCCAGCCAGGGCTACACAGTCAGACCCGGTCTTAAAAAAAATAAAAAATAAAAAATAAAGGAAATTAAAAAAGAGCCAGGCAAGCCAGGTGTGGTGGTGTGCACCTTTAATCCCAGCACTGGAGAGGAAAGCTAGACACAGGAATGAAGCACATCCCCACCCCATTGCCACCAGCCTGGCTTCTTCCCCAACTTCCTTTCCATCCTTTTCTCTCTTCTCCCTCTTCTCATCAGAGGCCTGTGGGCTGTCCAGCAACTGACCTGGAACATCGTCTGTGCCCTCAGATACAGTAGGACCTGAATTGTTGGGGGAGAGACACTGGGGACTCTCAATTCCCTTTCAAGGATAATAAAGATGACTTTTCAATCATCATCTCATTATGGGTTTTGTCTCCAGATGCCAATGTCATGTCCCCTATTTAGGCACTCCTCCTGAGCCCTCTGCCACCTAGCCTCCGCCCAACTGGATGACATCAGGAAGGACACTGAGGGCAGTACCTCTCACGTTGTAGTGGTATATTTAGGATTTAGTGTGGACGACGTCAGAAAGGACACTGAATGGAGATGACAAGAGCCAGGGCTACATTGCCAGCACTCTCCCTGCTCCTTCTGGCTCCCATGGGCACCACGTCCTCCCTGCAGGCACCATACCACCTGCAGCCCCTATAGATGCCCGGTTCTAAACACTCTCCCCTACATGGCTTAGGTCCCGATATACACCCTCTTCATAGAGACCTCTGTCCTGCCTCCGGCTTCTACCCCTGGGGAGTTTTGGAAAGGTGGAACGTACCCTTTGGTCTTCACTCTCCACCATCGCACTTGTTTTTTTGTTTTGTTTTGTTTTGTTTTTTTAGCAGTATAGGTGGGGGAAAAAAAAAACATGGTGGAAAGAAAAAACCTTGACGTGGGAAAAATGTGAAAGCAAAAGGTAATAACAGCTGGTGATTCCACGGGCAATGCCCCACTATCCATAAGCAGACAGCCCGTTGAACAGCACTGTCTCTCACTGCATGTGAAGGGTGTCACTGTGCCCTCCTGCTCTAGGGTTTCTTCCCTGTCCCTGAGGTCCCTGTGCTTACAAACTGGGTATCCCCACTTTCCTCCCAAAGGTCACAGTGTCTTCACCCTTTGTCCCCACCCTACCCACTGTCACAGTCCTTTTGGTGGGCCTCCTCCCCGCTCCTCAGCCTCCCTCCCGGGTCCCTCGTCCTCCCACTCAGTGGCCTCCTCATTCCCACTGGCCTCCCGGAGGCTGACAGCCAGCACCAGGGCCTGCAGGAGGCCAAAGAGGCAGGCAAAATGCAGCGGGTGGGCAGTAAGCAGGCTCAGTACAGCATGGAGCCCATGCAGGGCAGCCAGAAAGGACAACAGCCCATGTAGCCAGAGGCCCACGGGTCCTCGGAGGCCCAGTGCGTCCAGGGCTGCCCGAAGTGGCCGAGAGCACAGTGCCAGCAGTGCTGAGGCAAGCAGCTCCAACAAGTGCAGGGTCAGATTGGTGGAGATCTGCAGACACTCCTCTGGGCTCCCCAGGTACTGTGGGGGAGCACCTGGTTCCCCCCGCAGCCAGCCCAGTAGCTTCTGACGCCGGCCAGGTTTCTCCACTGAGGCTTCCGAAGGTCCAGAGGTAAACAGGCCTCCTTCAGAGGACACCCCGGATATCCTGGTGCTTCCTGAATCCACAGGATCCCATCCCAATTTGGGAATGGCTCCTCCAGTCTCCAGTCTCACAGACTCTGGAGTGCTGGAGACAGTCTTGTCCCACTTGAGGGAATCCAGTCTCTTGTTCCCCAGTTGCTCAAGCTGGGACTCCCTGCTTGCTTCTGGAGTAGCCCCATGGCTCCTCAGTGACCCCGAGTCCTTGGTCTTGGGAGGCCCCACATCTCCCACATTTTCGGGCGCACTGTCCCAGTCACTCCCTGAATTCTCGGGGGAGCTGTCCACCCATCTGGGTTCTGGGGCAGGTGGGTCAAGCTTCGTTGGTTTCCGCCGTCCCCAAGGGCGAGGTAGCCAGCTACCAAGCCTTCGCAGGAACATGGCTGTGATGCGTATTATAGCCCCCAAATTTGCGACCACTTCCTGGCACTGATTAACCTCTGGAGGGTCTCCTCAGAAGCCAAAATCTGTTTGGGTTCAGAAGAGAGATATGCTCGGTGATGCTGTCCTACCCTGAATTCAAGAAGGGCTCCCCTGTTTCCTGAACGCTCATGAAGCCCCAAGAGTGGTGTGGTCAATTGGCCTGCTTCATCTAGACCTCCTACACACACACACACACACACACACACACACACACGATTTCAAGGGTCTGACACGGCCAGGGTCGCCCCCACCCCGTGTCCTGCTTCCAAATTTCCTTCCCAACAGTCAGCACCCCAAGTTTCACTCACCAAGGCCACACCCCAAGGTGCCCCAGAATCGGGGGAGGTGGTGCTCCATCAAAGGAAGGAAGGAAGAAGGGCTCTTTGGCCGGTCCTCCTGGAAGTGAGGAGACCTTAAACTGCTGGCCCACTGGAGCTCGCGGAGCAGGAAGTCTCTTGGGAGATGGGACGAAGTGTCCAACAAACTCCAGACAGTAACATCCGTCCCTTCCCGTAGGGGTCACGGATCCCGCAGAGGGGCCTCCCGGTCCCGCGAGGGCGCTGCTGAGAGGCGGCCTCCGCAAGGTCACACCGGAGATGTCCTCGGAGATCCCGGTCCCAAGGCACAGCACCGGCCTACCTGGGGACCCAGGCGTCGGGCTGCACCGCGCAGGGGCCGAGCCTGGGGCCCGCGGCCTCGCCGAGCCCGGAAGCAGCTGCACCAGGGCCGGGAGGGACAGGCGGGGGCGGAGCCCGCAGCTCGCGGGGCGGACCCTGCCGAGCGACCTCCCTCCCGCGCCGGGCTAGCGCAGGCGTGGAGAGAGCACCGGGGGCCAGAACCTGAATATAAGCCCAGCCCCTCATGTTCGCCGCCCAGATTGTGTGCCCCCTCTCCGGTCCGTGGGTTCTTTTATGGGGGGTTCTCACTACGTATGCAACCCAGGCTGGCCTTAAACTCCCGATTCCCACTCTGTGACTGTCCCTGAGCTCTTTTACGCATCCTCCATCACTCCATGTCTCGCCCACAACTTTTTTAAAAAATATTTTTACTTATTTAAGATAAATAAGCCGGGGAGGAGGGGGAAATGGGCCCGCTAGGGCCTCCAGCCGCTGCAAATGAACTCCAGATGCGTGCGCCCCCTTGAGCATCTGGCTTAGGCGGGTCCTGGGAATCGAACCTGGGTCCTTTGGCTTTGCAGAAAAGCGCCTTAACCACTAAACCATCTCTTCAGCCCTCTCAACCACTTTATGAAAGGCTGGTCCAGAGGGGAAAATTGCAGGAGCCCTGATATTTAAACAGCTCCTCTCTACCCCTCCATGTAAGGGATTCAGAGCTTTCCAATCTTGTATGTGCACTGTGAGGGAATGAGGGTGATAGGCAGCAGTGTGACAAAGAAAAATAGCTTTCAGGGATTGGCGAGATGGCTCAGCCGCTAAGCTTTCCCACAGAGCCTAACCACCAGGATTCAATTCCCCAGTACCCAGATAAAGCCAGGTGCACAAAGTGAAAAATGCATCTGGTGTTCGTTTGCAGCGGCTGGAGGCCTTGGTGTGCCCACTATCTATTCCTCTCAAATTAAAAGAAAAAAAAAAAAAAGCCAGGCGTGGTGGCACATACCTTTAATCCCAGAGGTAGGAGGTAGAGGATCACTGTGAGTTCAAGGCCACCCTGAGACTACACAGTGAACTCCAGGTCAGCCTGGGCTAGAGACCCTACCTTAAAAATAAACCAGCCAGCCGGGCGTGGTGGCGCACGCCTTTAATCCCAGCACTCGGGAGGCAGAGGTAGGAGGATCGCCGTGAGTTCAAGGCCACCCTGAGACTCCATAGTGAATTCCAGGTCAGCCTGGGCTAGAGTGAAACCCTACCTCGAAAAACCAAAAAATAAAAATAAAAAAAATAATAAAAAACAAAAAAATAAACCAGCCAGGTGTGGTGGCTCACGCCTTTAGTCCCAGTACTAGGGCAGCTGAGGTAGGATACTGTGAGTTGAAGGCCAGCCTGAGACAGACTAGTGAATTCCAGGTCAGCCTGGACTAGCCTATCTGAAAAAAACAAAATAATGGGCTGGAGAGATTGTTTAGTGATTAAGGCGTTTGCCTGCAAAGCCTAAGGGCCCCAGTTCAATTCCCCAGGACCCACATAAGCCAGATGCACAAGGGAGAGCATGCATCTGGAGTTCCTTTGCAGTGTGCCCATTCTCTCTCTTAAATAATAAAAATTTTAAATTATCAAAAATAAACAAACCGGGTGTGGTGACACACGCCTTTAATCCCAGCACTTGGGAGGCAAAGGTAGGACGAGTACCATAAGCTCGAGGCCACCCTAGGACTACATAGTGAATTCCAGGTCAGCCTGGGCTAGGGTGAGAGCCTACCTTGATAAACCAAAGATAAAAAATATAAATAAAAATATCCCTCTGGCTGTGTGCCTTTCTTGTCCACCATGCACATTGATCTACATATCGAGTGACAGCATCCCCACCCTCCAGCTGTGAGCTCCTGGATGATTGAGGGACCTTTTGAACTTGTGACTGTACTGTGAAGGCCGTGCCAACTGAATCCGCTGGAGTGGCCAGGAGATTTTTTACTGGAATGTGAGGTTTCATAAAGCAGGACAACTCCTGGTTTAGGGAGGGGCTTCAAAGAGCAGGGGTACTTCCAGCAGGTGTAGGATCAGACAGAGGGTTGTAACTCCCTCATGTAGCCTCACGTTTGCTACACTTCCCTACCACAGCTTCCAGAAAAGTAAATAAAACACAATAGGAGGAGGCTAATTTATTTGTCAACTCTCAGTCCTCTCCCAAAAGTAGAGGAAGTAGAAGTCATAGGTCCAAGTTCAGACTTCAGCAGCAGACAGGCCAGACTCCACCAAAGTCAGAATTCAAGGTTCATGTACGTCCTCAGATCTCGTTCCCAGACCCTGTCCTTCTCCTCGCGTCTTCTGTTCTCCCTCTGACTCAGTGTGGCGACCCGAGGAACCCTCTCTCTCCCAGACACAGCTCGGGTGTCCCGAGCTGAGAAGTGTGTGATTCGGGGCTGGGGTGCTGATCTGTAGCCTAACCCTTCCTGGTCCCTCTTGAGCACAGTGGGGATAGGGTTGGCACGGCCTTCACCCCGGGGGCCCAGTCCCATTCCTGGCTCCCAGCCCCCCCTTAACAGTAACTTGAAGCCAGGGCTGGAGGTGGGCACCCCAAGGGGAAGGTTGGGGGGTTGGGAACCCCTGGACAGTGACAGCAGGTGAGCAGTAGATGTGCGGTGGTTGGAGTCTTCAAAGTGGGAGCCACAAGTCTGGCAGAACTGGGGGGAGGAGGAGAAGGACCTGCAAAGAAAGAAAAAGGGTAAGGGCAGAGAAGCAGCCTCAGAGCGGGGCTGGAAGGGTAGAGAAGAAAACTTCAGATTTCCTGCTAAGGAACAAATGTGCCTTCCTCCCCACCTAGTAGCACCTTTCTGCTTTGTTTGTGGTATTAGAGATGGACCCCACAACCTACCCAAGTGCTTCATCACTAAGCAACAACACCAGCCCCTCTCCACTTAACTGAAAAGGCCCCAGAAGGATAATTTAGAAGAACTGGTAAGTATGCCTCAAAGATCTTGGGGCAGGGCTGGAAAGATGGCTTAGTGGTTAAGGTGCTTGCCTGCAAAGCCTAAGGACCCAGGTTCGATTACCTGTACCCACATAAGCCAGATGCACAAGGTGGTGCATGTGTTTGGAGTTTGTTTGCAGTGGCTGGAGGCCCTGGCACACCCATTCTGTCTGTCTGTCTCTTAAATAAACAAACTAAAAATAAATACCTATGTAGGTTATACTGTGTGGCAAGCACTACCCCAGCACTTTACAAGCTAACCCATGACATCACGGCAGCCCCACAGATGCTCTAACTACCCTTATCACTCAGACAAGGAAAAAAAAAACATGTAGACATTAGGCTGAGTGCAAGTTAAGTCGAACTGGGACTTCAATCAATCAAGGGTGCCTATGTCCATAACTGCTCTACTACAAGGCTTAATCAGCTACACTGGAAGATGAGGAGACCTCTTTAGCTATTTTGGGGCCTCTGTTATGGGGTGGCCTGGAAGGACAGAACACACAGAAAGCAGAGTATGAGCTCAGGCTCCTCCTCACCGGTTCTCTGGGCTCCTTGTCTCTCCATGACTCTCTCTGACTATGCGAGCCACCTCGGGGAAGCCTGCTTCTTCAGCCAGCTGCGCAGCATCCTTGCCACCCAGCTCGCAGACTCCCACCCAGGCAGCCCCCCGGCCCAGCAGATAGCGCACAGCAGGCCCCTGGCCTGCCCGAGCAGCACACATGAGGGGGGTCCACCAGAAGGCATCCCTGGCATTGATATTCCCTCCAGCTCCCCCTGCCTCACGAGGCTCCAACAGTCTATGAAGTTCTGCCAGGTCCCCGTCCTGGGCTGCTTTCAGGATCCTCTGGGTCATCTTGTCCTCGGATTCACGGGATCTCCTTTGTTCTGATACTCCTGCTGTAGCCTTCCTCAATCGTCTTTTCTTCTTTCTCTCCCGGGCAGGCTCAGAAGTAGATCTCTGAGGTTTAGGGGCAATGCTCTCATCTGCAATTAGAGCCTCATAGAATGCCCGGGCTGCAGCCCCATCCAGGGTGGACTCTGGTGTCTCAGGCTGTGACTGCTGCCGCCCATCCTTCCAAAGGTCACTGGGGTCACTGGCTGGAGTGAATGTAATGAGGGATGGCTTGGCCATAGCTGTTGGGAGAATTGAGAAAATGATGACTAAGTAAGAAAAGGAAGAGACAACCTGATTCTAGTGACACCCTAATGACCACAGCCACCACCACCTCTGGAGACCTGGTGGGAGCAGAAAAGGTCCAGAAACTTAGTTAGCAAACAGACCCTGAACAGATGCCAGGGGATTTGCCCAGACGTTGCAGACAAACTGGAGCTACAGTCTACCCAGAGACAGCCACCTGCCCCTCTATCTTAGGCCACAAGAAGCCACTTGCTGACTTGCCACCCTGGAAAACTAAAATAACTCCAGACTGCTTGCAGTTCAGACAGCTTGCAGCTCCCATGTCCTCACCTCCCCCTTCCTCGTTTTGCAGCTAGAAAGTCCCTATCCCAACCTCAAAGCTAATAAAACCTCGCAGCACACCCGCCCAGTGCGCACGTTTGTTTCCTGAGTCATACTGCCACTGGAACCTAGGTGTCAACTTCTCAGGCTTTATACTCAACGGGCACGCCAGGGCCTCCTGCCACTGCAAACAAACTCCAGATGCATGTGCCACTTTGCACATCTGGCTTTACGTGGGTACTAGGGAATCGAACTCTGGTCGTTAGGTTTTGCAGGCAAGCACCTAAACCACTGAACAATCTTTCCAGTCCCCCTATACTCTTAAATAAAGCCTGCTCTTTGCAATTGAGATGCCTGTCAGTTTCTTCCTATCAAACTCGCCTCCAAATTTTTTCCTTATTGAAACAAAAAAAACATCCTCCCAGATGGACATGTTGTTGCTTGAATCTGAGGTAGGAGCATGACAGGGAGTTCAAGGCCAGCCAGGAGATAGAGTGACACCCTGCCTCAAAATAAAATAAAATAAAAATAAACCCAGCCGGGCGTGGTGGTGGACGCCTTTAATCCCAGCACTCGGGAGGCAGAGGTAGGAGGATCGCCCGTGAGCTCAAGGCCACACTGAGACTCCATAGTGAATTCCAGGTCAGCCTGAGCTAGAGTGAGACGCTACCTCGAAAAAAACAAACAAACAAAAAATTCCTCCCACTCCCAAACTGACTCCATAACCTAACACTCTAGGACCCAAAGACCGAAGATCATGGGTAAGACTCCTAGTGGCAGACCCTACCCCTTGGTAAAGACGGTGGGTGTAGCTCAATGAAAAAGCCCTTGCTTTTGCACTAAGAAGGCCCTGGGTTCCATCTTCCGTAAAAGGAGGGAAGAAAAAAGGAAAATACTCCACGAAATTTGTCCAAAGGTTCTGCATTCCGCCTCCATCTCCTTACCAACAATAAAACTACTTTCAATTCCTATTAACACATACCGTTAGGAAATAACAGCTCGACCTTTTAAATCTTCCTCAATCCTATTTCGGGGTCTCCTTTTTCCAAACAGAACCAGACGTGACATTATTCCGGAAGACTTCGGTGCAAGACGGTGCACACAGTCTCAGCTTCCGTACAGCAAAATGGCGCTACCCTAACCTAAGAGTTCATGCAACTAGACACATGGCACGGAGACGCATGCGCAACAACAACAACAACAAAATCCCACAAGGTTCAGTTTCCCGCCTTGGAATCTTTCCTAGCAGCGGAGGAAAAGCATCTCGTGCCCGGACGGCGCGAGGACCCAGGAGAGCTCAGTCGGTTGGGAGGGGTCCTACGCCCCACAATGCTCTTCGCCGCCCTCGATGTGTCACCCCCGCCCCACATTTCTCCACGCTCCTTTCCTGGGGGCGGGAAGCCACTGTCCGCCTTCAGAAAGACCCCGGAGCACACAGAGGGACACCCGAGGAATGCCGGCGAGTAGTGACATGAAATAGTGTCACGGTGCCCCTCACCACTACTCAGGCCAGGGCACACACTTAGGGTCCGCACCCCACTCGAGCCCTAAGAGGAAATGGAGAGGCACAGAGGGACGAGCAGCAAAATGGCCAGCGCCAGCCCAGGTGAGCGCACTGGGCCGTCCAGGTTCTCACGCCGCTCCGTCCCAGCATGCCTCTCGCCTCAAGCCCGAAGCACCGACCCGACAAGGCGATAATAATAAGGGCTCGCTGGCATGCCCTGAGATGGAACCAGTTGACCAGGGTAACAGTGGACAGGAGGAAGACTCTATTTCCCAGGCTCCCTGGTCCAGAACGCCCCAGTACCTGGCTTCCGCTTCCGGATAGAGCCCGTTCGCACCCGGGCCCCCCAGGATGTTTCCTCGCAGATCTCGCGATATCAGAGGTCGTTCGCGGGGCCTCCTGGGATTTGTAGTTCATGTTCCCTTGGTTCCGTCAGTTTGTCTCACCACCAGGGGACTCCATCTCCCGGCGTTCATGGAGGCGCCGGACCCTCGGCGCTTGCGTGTTGCCCTCTTCCCTCCCGTCACTGGTTTCCACTCCCCCCAGCCCTCTCGTCCTGCCGCGGTCTGGTCCGCGGCCTGCGCTGAAGCGGTCGCCGCCGTTCCTCGGAAGCTGCGGCTCCCCTCCCCCATCCCAATCCCGGTCCCCGTTCGGCTGGTGAGTGCGAGGTGGGCGCCGGGCCTAGTCGCCGAGTCTCCGGGCGAGGGAGGCCCATGCGCCGTCGGTGGGGCGAGGGAGGGAAGTGACCGGCTGCGGGCGCCCGAGGAGGCTGGGCGGCCTGACGAGCCGGCGGGATGTGGGGACGGCCGTGAAGCCCCTCCGTCACCACTGGGGGGAAAGGAGAGCCCCGGGTGTGCTGG
Source organism: Dipus sagitta (assembly GCA_036346955.1). Classification (NCBI taxonomy): domain Eukaryota; kingdom Metazoa; phylum Chordata; class Mammalia; order Rodentia; family Dipodidae; genus Dipus; species Dipus sagitta. Next base: position 128,167,651 of record CM070779.1, on the reverse strand, counting down.
GGGCGGGGGGGGGAGGATAAACTTCGTGAAGCCCGAGACCGGCGCCGGGGACCTGGGAGACACCTGCGCTCCAGGGAGCGGCGCCGGCGGTGTGCATGGCTCACTAACGCCATGGAGCCGCTACCGGGAGGGCTTCGAGAAAGTACCGGGAGTTCGAGAGGAGCGCTGAGAGAAGCTGGGGAGGGGGCCTTTAAAAAGGGTGTCCTTCCCCCCCCCAAAAAAAAAAAACACTCTCCTTGCGTGCTTGGACACCAGAGGCCAACAGAGAGCTCGGGCTTCACCTACGCTCTTCTTTTTCAGCCGACGTGAAGATGAGCAGCTCCGAGGAGGTGTCCTGGATTTCCTGGTTCTGTGGGCTCCGTGGCAATGAATTCTTCTGTGAAGTGAGTTCTCCTTCAGCTTCCCCGGCTTGCCAGCTCCGCATGTCCTCTGTTTGGTCAGACACTCAGCAGCTAGGCTTACATGTGCCCATGAGCACCCCTTCCTGTCAAAGAAGGATCCTGTTAACTACTCCCCATCAACCTGTAGTGTAGAGACAAGACAGGCCGAGACCCAGTCTCAGAACTGAAGACTGGTCAACCTGGATCTTGTTTGCTTGTTTTGGGTTTTCCAGGTAGGGTCTCTCTCTAGCTCAGGCTGACCTGGAATTCACTCTGTAGTCTCAGGGTAGCCTTGGGCTCACCGGGATCCTCCTACCTCTGCCTCATGAGTGCTGGGATTAAAGGCTTGTGCCATCACACCCAACTATTTAGGTTTTTTTAATATTTTATTTTTATTTGTTTATTTATTTGAGAGAGAGTAAGAGAAAGAGGCTGAGAGAGAGAGAGGAAGAGTGGGCACACCAGGGCCTCTAGCCACTGCAAATGTACTCCAGAGGAATGTGCCACTTTGTGCATCTGGCTTACATGGGTACTGGAGAATCGAACCTGGGTCCTTAGACTTCACAGGCAAGTGCCTTAACTGCTAAGCCATCCCTCTAGCCCAGGCTGTTTGGTTTTGGCTAGAATATCACTCTAGCCTAAACTGACCTGAAACTCACGAAAATCCTCCTGCCTTAGCCTCCTAAGTGTTGAGATTACAAGTGTGTGTAGTCACACCTGGCTAACGTGTGTGTGTGTGTGTGTTTATTACTAGAAAAGTTTCTCTGATAACCATCAGGTGAGCTGAAAGGTTGCATGTTAAAAGTTTTGTAATGGGCAGAAGCTGTATGTTAATATGTAGAGAATCCCAACTGCCTTCAGCTCCCATTATGCTGAGAGAGCCAGCCTTGCCCAAAGAGAGGACAAATTTGGTTCCTAGAAATGAGGGGCAGATGTAGAACCAGTGATCTTAAAAGGAATATCTCTGTAAGGAGGACATTCCTGTACCTGCTTATTTGAAAGAGAGACAGAAAGAAGCAGAGCTGCTGGGTGTGGTGACACACACCTTTAATCCCAGCACTTTGGAGGCCTCCCTGAGACTACAGAGTGAGTTCCAGGTAAACCTAGGCTAGAGTGAGTCCCTACCTTGAAAAACAAGGAAGAAAAGGGGGGACGCTGGAGAGATAGATGGCTTAGCAGTTAAGGTGCATGCCTGCGAAGCCTACAGACCCAGGTTTGATTCTCTAGGTCCTATGTAAGCCAGATGCACATGGTGGCGCATACATCTGGAGTTCACAGTGGCTAGAGACCCTGGCATGCCCATTCATTCTCTCTCTCCTCCTCCTTCCCTCCCCCTTTCCCTCCTCCCTCTGTCCCAGATAAATAAATAAATAAAAATAAACCTTTACCTAAAACAAAAAAGCAAGCAGCAAGAGTATGGGTAGACCACAAATGAACTCCAGACACATTCACTGCTTTGTGCATCTGGCTTTACGTGGGTACTGGCGAATCGAACCTAGGTGGTTCTGCCTTTAGGCATGACAAACAAGCCAAGCACCTTTACCCAGTGAACCATCGCTCTAGCCCAAGACAAAGTGTTGTGTTTTTTTTGTTGTTGTTGTTTTGTTTTGTTTTTTTTTTTTTTTGTTTTATGAGGTAGGGTCTCACTGTAGCCCAGGCTGACCTGGAATTCACTATGGAGTCTCAGGGTGGCCTTGAACTCACGGCAATCCTCCTACCTCTGCCTCCAGAGTGCTGGGATTAAAGGCATGCACCACCATGCCGAGCTGTGTTTTGTTTTTTTTTAATATATTTTTATGTATTTGACAGAAAGAGGTAGAGAATAGGCAGGCCAGGGCCTCCAGCCACTGCAGACAAACTCCAGATGGGTGCACCCCCTTATGCATCTGGCTAATGTGGGTCCTGGGGAATTGAACCTGGGCAAATGCCTTAACTGTTAAGCCATCCCTCCAGCCCCAAAACAAAGTCTTTATGGGCAACAGTGTGTAAACTGGAGAGACTCAAGTACTTAAGCCAAGTTGGAAGAGGAAAACAAGATGCCATTTGTTGTGGATAAGGCATCAATAGAGCATCTTGCTCAGATCAGAGCTGTGGATTCTGATACCAGTTTCCTCTTTACTTTCTTGCCATGGCAGGTAGATGAAGACTACATCCAGGACAAATTTAATCTTACTGGACTCAATGAACAGGTGCCTCACTATCGACAAGCTCTAGATATGATCTTGGACTTGGAGCCTGGTAAGGCAACCCAAGGATGGTTGTTAGGATTTCTGTATATGTGCACAAGAGCATGTTTTGTTTTAGTTTATTTGGTCTTTCGAGGTAGGGTCTTTCTGTAGCACAGGCTGACCTAGAATTTACTATGTAGTCTCAGGGTTGCCTCGAACTCAAAGCAATCCTCCTACCTTAGTCTCCCAGGTGTTGGGATTAAAGGCATGTGCCACCTTGCCCTCCTGACCACTAACTCTTAATCTTCCTCCTCAGCCTTCTGAACCCTGGGGTTACAAACATGTATCAAAAACACTTGGCGGCGGTGGCTACTGCTGCTGCTTTTTTTTTTTTTTTTTTTTTTTTTTTTTTTTTTTCCACTTTGTTTACTAAAGAGAGAGAGAGGCAGAGAGAGAATGAACGTGCCAGGACCTCCAGCCACTGCAAACAAACTCCAGACCACACACCCTCTTATGCATCTGGCTTATGTGGGTCCTGGGGAAATGAACCGAGGTCCTTTGACTTTGCAGGCAAACGCCTTAACCACTAAGCCATCTCTCCAGCCCCAGGCTTCTTACATTATTTTGATCCTTGCCTGATTCTTGCTTTGTGTGACTGGTAATGCTTGTTCTGAATCTAGTTCAACTCCATTTCATAATGATAGTTTACTTAAAGGTTTTGTTTATTGCTTCTTTTTTTCTGCATGACAGCATCCAGTCTAGAATACCACTTTCTGCATTGATGTTTATGGGTTGAGGAGGGAGTTTGGTGGGAGAGAAGAGGGCAGAGGCTAAATAGGTGTAGTGAGAAGGGAAAGCTGGGCTGCCTCGAGTTGGTGGAGGGATCACAAGTCCATTTTTCTGGGTCAGATGCCCAGGTGGTGGTAGGGTGAGGCTCAGAGATGGGTGCTGGGTAAACTGAGTAGGCTTCTACCCCAGGGGGTGGGTGGAGTACCGAAGAAAGCTAAAAAACAAGTGGTTGCATTTGTTGGTTGCATATTTCAGATGAAGAGCTGGAAGACAACCCCAACCAGAGTGACTTGATTGAACAGGCAGCCGAGATGCTTTATGGATTGATTCACGCCCGGTACATCCTCACCAACCGAGGCATCGCCCAAATGGTGAGCCTCTGCTCCTGCTTGACTCCTGAGGCAGTAAGGGAAGCTGACATGCCTACAGTAAGATGTCCCTGTTGAGGAGGCTAGCTGACAAGAGAGAAAGAATTCCAAAGCCTGGGCCTGTCAAATCCTCCTTGAGGGTCCTTCTGAACGGGGTGTTTTCAGGATATGAAACCATGGACAGGCAGTTCTTGTAGCTTGCCTCCTTCTCAGGGAACTCATAGCAAAGGACACTAATGCCTTTACTGCTTAACTGGAAGGAAGGTGAAAGAGAAGTTGAGGGCCCATCTCAGTAGAGAGGGTCCTCTGGCCAGAGGTGGGAAGTGTGAAGGACAATGATGTGGGTTGAGTGAAGAAAGGAATTGCCTCCTTTCACTTTCTCACCAGTCTCTCCCGTTTTATATACCTCAGTTGGAAAAGTACCAGCAAGGAGACTTTGGCTACTGTCCTCGTGTGTACTGTGAGAACCAGCCGATGCTTCCCATTGGTGAGTGTTGTAGAAGGAAGGGAGGGCTCGTGAGAAGTTGGGTGTAAGCAGGTTAGTGCCTGAGTCCTGCAGGGCGGTTGGACGGAGCACGGGGAGCCCGGCTTGCAGAGTCTGGCTCTCTCCCAGGCCTTTCGGACATCCCAGGTGAGGCCATGGTGAAGCTCTACTGCCCCAAGTGCATGGACGTGTACACACCCAAGTCGTCGCGGCACCACCACACGGACGGCGCGTACTTCGGCACTGGTTTCCCTCACATGCTCTTCATGGTGCATCCCGAGTACCGGCCCAAGCGACCAGCCAACCAGTTCGTGCCCAGGTAGGAAGGAAGAAAGGAGTCACCAGGGGTCAAAGGAAATGCCCCAGGCTCCCCAAAGAGAAGAGGACAGACACGTGTCTCCCTTTTTTTGAGACCTGCATGTTCCTAAGCCAGAGCTTTTTTGTGCTGAGTGGCTGTTGGAAATTAATTGATTACCTGTGCCTCAGTTTCCTTGTCCATGAAACAAGGATGCTGATAATACATGTCTGACAGGATCTTTACTTGTTTTATTTGGTTTTTCAAGGTAAGGTCTCGCTCTGGCTGACCTGGAATTCACTATGTAGTCTCAGGGTGGCCTTGAACTCAAGGATCCTCCTACCTCTGCCTCCCGAGTGCTGGAATTAAAGGCGTAGGATCTCTAAGTGTATAAATGGTTCAGAGTAATATGTGGCACTTCACTTACCATTTAAACAGCAGCAGTAATTGTAACATCTCAGTGCGCAACCTTTTGCCAGAAGATCTCAGATTGTGGTTAAACATGGTTTATCTTGGTGTATCATGTTTATTGTGTACAGGTAAAAAAGATGCCACATTAGCTGGATGTGGTGGCACACCCCTTTAATCCCAGCACTTGGGAGGCCAAGGTAGGAGAATCACTGTGAGTTCCAGTCCACATTATGTTGCAACAGATGAATTTGAGGTCTCGTGTTTAGGTTGGGTATTTAACCCAGGACCTCACGCATGCTAAACCTTTTTCTATCCTGAGATACACTACCAACCTGTGGTTGTTTTTTTTTTTTTTTTTTTTTTGGTGTCTCACTCTAGCCCAGGCTGACCTGGACATACACCACCACCATTACCTAGCTTGAAATTTTGAGTTTTAATTAATATTTGGGATATATTTTTCATGTGTTCATAAGCAAAGAAGTTGGGGAACTATTGACCTTAAGCAGTGAGTAGGCCTGTGGAATGGAAGAGCTCGGGCAGTAAGCTCCAGCTCCCAGCTGTTGGAGTCAGGAAGATACTCACCCTGCCGCCCTCTCTGACTTCTGCCCAACCAGGCTCTATGGTTTCAAGATCCATCCAATGGCTTACCAGCTGCAGCTCCAAGCCGCCAGCAACTTCAAGAGTCCAGTCAAGACGATTCGCTGATTCCCTGCCCCACCTGTCCCTCAGCCTTTGACACCTCCATTCCTTTGCTGCCGCCCTTTCAGGAGCCCTTTATGGTTTTTAGTTTAAATTAAAGGAATCATTATTGTGGTGGGAATATGAAATAAAATGGACAAAAAGGCCATGAGCTAGTCTACTGGTACTTGCGATTGGGGAAGGGAAGGTGGTGTTGTGCTGGACCCCAGGGACCCTCAAACCCAGCCCACCCTCCCCAGGTTGAAATCCAGCACAGATTGGTGAGATCTGGGTAATGGTTGTAATATAGAGCAGGACAGAATTCCTAGATTGGATGTGGGGATTATAATAAAAAGGAAATGGTTTCAAAGGCTAGAAAAACATGTTTTCTGGGGGGGGGGTATCATGGCTGTCTTTATTCTATAGACACTTTATCGTCAAGAATGTCTGAGTTTTACTTTTCCAAGGCAATGTAAAATAGAACTGGAGAAGTCCAAAATTGATGCTCAGTGGTGTCTGTGCCCCTGTTGGGGGAGCTGAGACATGTCCATCTCAAAGGGTTGGGGGCACTTGTAGCCAGCCTCTCCCAGCACAGTGGGCGTTGGCCTTGTTGTGTAGGAAGACAGCAGATGGTGCCAAAGACAGTAATTCCTAGCCCTTGAGGCAAAGGGTAAGTCTGGGGGGGGGGGGCACATCAGACAGACAACTGGATAAAGATTAGCTGGTGCCAGGTTTGTCCCTGTCTGGGCACTGCTCCCACACTCGGGAACCAGACCTTGTGGATGAGAACATGCCATTCTTCCTGCCAGATTGATAACTTCCTCCCAACCAGGGTCCTTCCCCGGGCAGGAATACATAGAGTTGCTGCACATGCAGCATCTCCCTCCAGACTGCTTGTGAAAGCACCCTGTAGCTCAGGGTCAAGAGCGTGGTCTTGGGAAGGTGGAGCATCGGGCTGTTCCACAGCAGCTGCCCCTCTCCCCTGAATTCCATGATGAAAGCCTGCATGCTTGTAGGTGTGCTGGTCATTGTAGGCTTTGCAGTGGGAAAAGGGTAAGTGGGGCCCATGGGCAGGGAGGAAGGGGCAAGTAAATCCAGGAAGGGGTGAGGCTGGGGGCCTGTGGGGTAGAGGATTTCCAGGTGAGCCACTGCCCCCATCTCATTCCTTCTGTATTCTCAGCTCGCGTTTCTGATGTTGGTCCTGCCACTTCGGCCTCTTAGAAGACCCTGCAGTGGGATGCATTTCCATCTTGGAGAAGTGCACCATCAGCAGTTCCTCCCCATGCATGGTGATCACCATCTACGGAGGTGAGTGAAGTCCCGAAGGGGCTCCTGGTGAGACAGGAAGAGAACTGGGTCTTTAAGGAGGGCTCTGGAGGCAAGCAAGTGAATCTTCTGGAAGTGCCTAGGATAGGTCTGGGTGAGCACAGAGAATTAGTGGCAGGGAGCCAGGTTGGGGGACTGTGGGAGGCTGTTACCAAGATTACAGCTCCCCTCTCCTCTAGACATTAACGCTCCCTTCAGCATCCGAGGCTGTGGACAACACAACTACCGCTGCCAAGAAAAATGCAACACGTGCGTGTCAGAGTATTGGTGTCAGGCCCAGTGCTGTCAGTACAACTACTGCAGGGCCAGGGCCCAACTCCAGAGCTCCCTGCCTGAGTCCCCCAAGAGGACTCTGCCCCTGACCACCTCCCAGGTGTGCCAGTGTTACCAGGCCTTGAACCTCTCATTGTCCCTGCTGAGCTTCCCAGCTGGGAAGGAACCTGAGGGCCTGGGCCTCCCAGTCACCCTGTCCCTGGAGCTGGGCTTGTCCATTGCTGACCTGCGCCACATGTGCTTGTTCCTCAACAGTTCTGGACTTCTGGTTCTTCCCCAGGCAGTACCCTGACTGCTTCTGTACATGAACACCTGGCCCCTGTACTGCCCTTGGAAAACACACATCTGGGTTGCAGGATCCCTTAGGCTTCCCCTTGTACCTCCAGCTTCTTTTTCCTAGAAAAGAGTATCAAGTATGGATTCTATCCTGGCTGACCCAAGAAAAGCACAGATTCCCATGAGCGATTACCATTCCCCAGTCCCTTTATTCTGATCACCTGCCACTGCCCCTCAGATCTAGCCTGTCCTCCTCATCTCAGGCCTGTCTCTACACTGCCAGGCACCTTGCAGTGGGATTTCCTGTATCACAAGTCTTTTCACACTCTACCAGCCTCTCTGCCCTGGTCTGCTGGCCAGGCTTCATTACTTTCTTGCCTCAGCCTCTTGTATTGTGAGTGCTGACACCCATGTCCATTGGTCCCTGGTGAGAAGAGAGGGGTAGGGTCTGTCCTGCTCTGCTCTGCTTCGCATACCACTTTCCCTCTACAATAAACCAGGACGAGGCTAAATGTGTGTCACATTGTGGGGTCAGGCTCAGATGTGGGCAGGTGTAGACATGCTAAAGAGTACATGTGGGATTCAAACAGGATTGCCAAGCCCTGCCCATTCTATTTGGATTTTTCTTTTGACTTTTCAAACTGCCCCGGGCCACATATGTCCTATTCTCACCTAAAGATCAAAGTGTAACGATTGACTCCCCACCTTAACCCTAACCCTGTAAAACCTGGGATACCAGCCCACATGGTACCAGGATTTTCACTTGAAAGAATAACTTCATTAAGCCAGGAAGGAGCTCATACCGATGTCCCTGCAACCTACGTCAAGGATCCTTTATGCCCAGAACCCTTTCCGTGTGAGCCACAGGGGGATATGCAGAGAACACTGGTGGGCTGTAGTTTTTGTTTTGAGGTACGGTCTCACTCTAGCCCAGGCTGACCTGTAGTCCTCAGGGTGGCCTTACACTCAAGGTAATCTTCGTACATCTGCCTTCCTGAGTACTGGTATTAAAGGCATGTGCCACCACCCCTGGCTTTGTTTTCTTTTTCTTTTTCTTTTTTTAATTAATTTGAGACAGAGGGAGAGAGAGAATGGGGGCACAGGGCCTCTAGACACGCAAATGAACTCCAGACGTATGCTGTACCTTGTGCACCTGGCTTATGTGGGACCTGGAGAATTGAACCTGGGTCTTTAGGGTTCACAGGCATGCGCCTTAACCTCTAAACCATCTCTCCAGCCCTTGTTTTGTTTTTCTGTAGCTCAGGATGACCTGGAACTGACTGAATGTCCCAGGATAGTTTTGAATTCCTGGTGATCCTCCTACCTCAACCTCCTGAATCCTAGAAATAAATGCATGAACCACCATGCATTTTTTTACTTGAGAGGAAGATGCAGATAGAATGGGCACAGCAAGGCCTCTAGCCACTGCAAACAAACTCCAGATACGTGTGCTATCTTGTGCATCTGGCTTACATGGGTACTGGGGAATTGAACCTGGGTCCTTAGGCTTCTCAGGCAAGTGCCTTAACTGCTAAGCCATTTCCAGCCCCTCTCCACATGATTTTTGTGTGGTGGTGCACACCTTTAATCCCAGCACTCAGGAGGCAGAGGTAGGAGGATCGCCGTGAGTTTGAGGCCACCCTGAGACTCCATAGTGAATTCCAGGTCAGCCTGGGCTAGAGTGAGACCCTACCTCGAAAAACCAAAAAAATACTTTTTTTTTTTTTTTTTTTTTTTTTTTTTGAGGTAGGGTCTCACTCTAGCCCAAGCTGACCTGGAAATCACTATGTAGTCTCAGGCTGACCTTGTACTCCGACAGTTCTACCTCTACCTCCAAGTGCTGTGATTAAAGATGTGCGCTACCACTCCCGGCTCCCTGTTGCTTTTTGAGACGGTCTCACTGTAGCTCAAGATGGCTCCAAATGGACTCCTAACTCACTGTATTCTTCTGGGCACTGGGATTGTAGTTGTGAGCTACTGTGCCCAACAGCCTATTTATTTCTAGGTTTTTGAGGAGGTCTAGAAGCTTGTACATGTCAGGGTTTGAATTACCTCTACACCAGTATAGCCAGACCTGCAGTGCACACAAAGAACCTACTAGCACCCAAAGCTGCCTTCATGCTGTCGCCTGTGCACCACTACTAACTCAGGCAGCCACTTGTAGCAGCCTGGGTACCTGAGGCTGGCCTGGAATTCACTATGTAGTCTCAGGGTGGCCTTGAACTCACAGCAATGGCCCTACCTCTGCCTCCTGAGTGCTTGGATTAAAGGCATGTGCCACCACACCTGGTGCATTTTTTTTTTTAAATATTTATTTGAGAGAGGGAGGGAGAAAAGAAAGAGGAACAGGCTGATAGAATGGGCACACCATGGCCTCCAGCTATTGCAAACAAACTCCAGATGCATGTGCCACCTTGTGCACCTTGCTTATGTGAGACCTGGAGAATCGTTAGGCTTCACAGGCCAATGCCTTAACCGCTAAGCTATCTGCAACTCCACCTGCATGTTTTGTAGATTACTATCTACCTCAGCTGTTTGTGTTGGGGCAAACTTCAGAGGACTAGGGAGATGGTTCAGTGGTTAAAGGCACTGGTGCTGGACTGAGTTTTGTTCCAACGCACACATGTAAAGTCAGATGCAAGAAGTGGGACATGCACCTGATGTTAATTTACAGCAGCAGCAAGAGACCCTGGTGCATTCTCCCTCTCCACACGAGTAAATATATGGTAAATAATATCCCATGGTAATTCCTTCCCTCCACCCACTTTCCCCTTTGACACTCCACTCTCCATCATATCCCCTCCCCTTCTCAATTAGTCTCTTTCTTATTTTGATGTCATCTTTTTCCTCCTATTACGATGGTCTTGTGTAAGTAGTGTCAGGCACTCGGAAGTCAAGGATATCCAGGCCATTTTGTGTCTGGAGGAGCACTTGTAAGGAGTCTTTACCCTTCCTTTGACTTACGTTCTTTCCGCCACCTCTTCTGCAATGGACCCTGAGCCTTGGAAGGTATGATAGAGATATTGCAGTGCTGAGCACTCCTCTGTCACCTCTTCCCAGTACCATGATGCCTTCTGAGTCATCCCAAGGTCACTGCCATCTGAAAAGAGAATTGAGAGTAGCATTAATATATGAGTATGAATGTTAAGAGAAGTGTTTACTGGGCAGTTTGATGAGCATAGTATATACATTTAGCTAAACAGCAGTAGACTTGACACTCCTAGGGCTCATGACTACCCCTGTTGTAGGTTTTCAGTGTCAGGAATGTATTCCCTCCCATGGAGTGGGCCTCCAGTCAAATTAGAGAGCAGTTGGTTTCCCCCATAACAGACGTGCCACAATTGCACCCATTGGCTCATTTGGTCTGGATGGCCAAATACAAGGCTTGCAGTGTCCACTGTTGAGTATCTTCACTGGTGATTTCTCTCCCTTTGAACTGTGTGGAACATGGCTTTTTCCAGCAGTCAGCTAGCCTACATGGAGGAGGTTTTCAGCTCAGCTCCAGCAGGGTTTCTCAGTGACCTTGCAGCCCAAATATGTGGAGTCTTCAGCATTAGGGTCTTACCATCTATTCCTGCTGGGAAACCAAGGCCCTCGGCAATGGCCTGTAACGTTTCAGGGGCATCAGGGACCTCCCTGGCCTGGCCCTTTTGTGCCCAGCCCACATCCTGCCAGTATAGCCTCTGTACCACCCTTCTGTTTCCTCTCAGTGCTGTCTGACAGCACCGCCAAGCATACCCATTATCCCAGCCTCCCCCATAGGAAGGAAAACTTACTCTCTTTTTATACCTAGAGCTGCCAAAGCAGGAGCAGGGCTGGGAGCCCCTTGCCTGTCTCCATGATGGGGTGCTCAGACCCATTTCCATAGCCTCTATCCCTACCAGAAGACAGAAACCAAACACTGCACACTGATTTATTTTGGAGCAACACCTTGGAGCTTGAGGCAAAAAGAAAAAAGGGAGTCTAGGGGCAGAGTAGGAGTGGGAACTGTTGTGTCATCCACCTAGAGGGAGAGGCCAGGCACACTTGGAGTGACTTGAGAGAGGCAGGGAGGGCTGGTGTGAGCACCTGGAAGTTGCCACTGCTGAACCTGGATAGAGATCCTGAGGGGAGCTGGAACCGCAGTGGGGTCTGTGGTGCTGAGTGCAGAGCCCTATGTTCCGAGGGTTGTTGCAGAAATCACTGAAGCAGCATTAAGAGGAGATCCAGAAGCCAAACCTGGCAAGGGGCGGGTGTAAGAGCAATCACACATCTGCTCCCTGTTGCGGCAATCACCCACCATGACGTCAAGGCCACTGCCTGCCAGAGATCCCAGGCACCAGTGACGAGAAGGTCCCCACGCAGTCCCTGAGCCCCCTTATCCCTTTTACTGCCTTTCCCCCCTGCCCTGGATCAAAAGAAAAGCCAGTTAGAATTGGTCCTCAGTAGGGAGCAGCCAGAGGGAGCAGTGGACCTCCAGAGCTGCTCCTGAAGGAAGGTTGGAGGGAAGAGCCCGAGAAGTCCTCCTTGGAGATTTGCTGCTACCTGGCCCAGCAGCGAAACGTCAGAAAGCACCCAGATGCTGGTCAGCAGTGCAGTCAGTCAGCTCTGATGTGCCCACTGCCACAGACCTCCCTCCTGCAGTTCCACGGAGAAGGAGGCTGCTTACAAGCTGGTGAGGAAATGTAAGTCTCCATAACTAACTGTCAAAAGTCAAGTACAGAGCAGTGTTTACTGTGGTCTGAGGTGAAGGGAGAGGTGAAGACAGGGTATGCAGCATATTTCTAAGAATGTGCAAAGAAGATGGCAGAAAGGATAAGATAAAAAAAGGAGCCAAACATGGTGGTGCGGCCTTTAATCCCAGCATTCGGAAGGCAGAGCTCCTACAGGTCATCACCATGAGTTCAATGCCACCCTGAGACTACATAGTGAATTCCAGGTCAGCCTGGACTAGAGCAAAACCCTATCTGGGGAAAAAAACAAAAAGTGTAATGGGGCTGGAGAAATGGCTCAGCAGTTAAAGGAGGGAACTTGCAAAGCTTGCAGGCCTGGGGTTCAGTTCCCCTAGATAAAGCCAGATGCAGAAGGTGGTGCATGCATCTGGAGTTCATTTGCAGGCACAGGAGGACTTGGAGTGCCCATTCTTTTTCTCTCACTGACTCAAATATAATGTTGGCTAGGGGTTTAGCTCAGTGGTACCTCACTTGCCTACATGAGTCCTTATGTTCAATCCCCAGCACCATAAAAAAGGGGGTCTTACTATTGCAAGACTGCCCTAGAAAAAGCCAGGTGTTGGGGAGATGACTCAGCAGTTAAAGGTGCTTGCTTGCAAAGCCTGATGGCTAAGGCTTAATCCCCCAATACCCATGTAAAGCCAGATGCAAACTGGTGCATACATCTGGAGTTTTCAGTGGCAAGAGGCTTTGGTGCACCCATCCCCCTCCCTTGTTCTCTGTATTCTTGCAAATAAATAATAAAAAAATTAAAGGATGAACTGGGTGTGGTAGTTACTGCCTTTAATCCCAGCATTTGGGAAGAAAAAAAAAATGAAAAAATAATGAAGAAGATAAAGAAGAGAAGATTGCCTCAAGTGTGAGAACAACCAGGGCTACATGATGAGACATTGTCTCAATGGAACTTGTTATTCTACGTGTTACAGTTAACTATAACTGGAGTTAATGCCTGTAATCTTCAGCACTTGGGAGGTGGAGACTGGAGGAGGATCAGAAATTTAACGTCATAGTTACACAGTGAATGCAATATCTGTCTGGGATACTTGTGACCCTGTCTCAAAGAACAAAGAAGCAGCTGGGCGTGGTGGCCCATGCCTTTAATCCCAGCACTCCAGAGGCAGAGTTAGGAGGATCACCGTGAGTTCATAGTGAATTCCAGGTCAGCCTGGACTAGAGTGAGACCCTACCTAAAAAAGAAGAAAGTAAAACATGTGAACCAAGTGTGATGGTGCCTGCCTGTAATCCCAGCACTCTGGAGGCAGAGGTAGGAGGATCCAAGTGAGTCTGAGGCCAGCTTGGGCTACAAAGTGAGTTCCAGGTCAACCAGGGCTAGAGTGAGACCCCGTCTCAAAAAAACTAAGAAGAAAGCATCACCTCTAGAGCCGCCCATTCTGAGTCAGCCTCTGAGACGCAGGAGGGTTTCGGACCTCTCTGCACCTGTTCCTTTATGTGTAACGTGGTGGTAAGGCCTGCCTTAGAGGATAAGTCAGCTCCGATCTGCTTATAGCAGTGCCCGGCACAGGGTGCACGCTGTGTTTGTTGACTTAATAAAGGTAGGGGATTGGGTGGAAGGGCAGACAAGAATGAAGGAGGAGGAAATGAAGTCTGCAAGGTGAACATGAAGTGAAGACATAAAGTGGACAAGAGGAGAGCAGGTGGGAAACACTCGGGCCCAGGAGGAAGCTGCTGGTCAAAGCCAAAGGAGTGGATGGAGTGCATCAACAGGAAAACCGTTGGTGGACTTGAACCCTTACAGGCCAGGGAGAAGACAAGACTTGTTGAGGGCAGTGGAAAGGCTGACGTCTGGTGAACAGGCAGCTTGAGGGAAGGCCAGTGCCTCTGGAGAGCACAGTGTCCTTTCCAAGGGTGGGCACCACCCCAGCGGGGTGGGAGCCAGGCAGCCAGGGGGTGATAGTGGAGACAGTGGCTGTGAAGGAAAGGGCCCTGGGAACAAGATTTGGGTGGAGCACGGGAGACAGACAGAGCTGGGTGTGGGAAGGACACAGCTTACTGTTCTGTATGTGCCCATCGGGGTGAGGCAGGTGTCAGATCCCAGAAGGCACCCCAACTTCTTGGTCTCAAAGAAACATCAATACCAGTGCAGGCATTTTGAGAATGGAGGTGACAGGGACCCCTAGCGGGAATGATCTTACTTAGAACACAGAGAAGCAATGGCCTGAAACCCTGCCTGCCTGACTCCAAGTGGTCAACCCACCCACGGTTCCCTTCCCACCTCAGAAAACCATCTTCTTAGCCAGGTGTGGTGGCGCACACCTTGAAAAACCAAAACTAAAAGGAAACCATCTTCTTTAATAGATTAGAAACTCTTTTTGTTTTTATTTTTTTCCTTTGTTTGTTTTTACTTATTTGAGAGTGACAGAGAGAAAGAGGCAGAGAGAGAGAGAGAATGGGCACGCCAGAGCCTCCAGCCACTGCAAACGAACTCCAGACGCATGTGCCACCTTGTGCTTCTGGCTTATGTGGGTACTGGGGAATCAAGCCTCGAACCAGGTCCTTAGGCTTTACAGGCAGGCACCTACCTGGCTGATTAGAAACTTTAGTATTTAGAGCTGGGCATGATGGCACACGCCTTTAATCATAGCACTCTGGGAGGCAGAGGTAGGAGGATCGCCATGAGTTTGAGACCACCCTGAAACAGCATAGTGAATTCCAGGTCAGCCTGAGCTAGAGTGAGACCCTACATTGAAAACAAACAAACAACAACAACAAAAAGAGTTCAAGAGTTCACTGCCAACCTGGGTAACTTCGTGAGACTGTCTCAAAATGAAAAATAGTCTACTGCCATACCATCCCGAACGTACTCTATCTCATCTGATCCTCGAAGCTAAGCAGGGTCGTTTGGTTAGTACTTGGATGGGAAGCCAGGCGTGGTGGTGGTGGTGCACGCCTTTAATCCCGGCACTTTGGAGGCAGAAGTAGGAGGATGGCCATGAGTTCAAGGCCACCCTGAGACTACAATCCTATGTCAGCCTGAGCTAGAGTGGGACCCTACCTCCGAAAAATACAAATAAATAATAAAAAAGAAAGCAAGGGAGAATGATGAGGTAGTGCTGATTGGTATAGTACTTGCCTAGCACACACCTGGTACCTAAATTCAATCTCCCATACCAGGTGAAGGTCAGGAAATACAGCGTTATTCCTGAGTTTGTTTGAAAAATAATAACCACATCTCATGGCAGAGAAGTAGACACTCCCAGGGGGCAGTGTGAATGAGCTACAGTATTTGCTTAGTTTACTTTTCTGCTTTGTTTTGTTTGTTGTTTGAGGTAGGGTCTTGCTGTTGCCCAGGCTGACTTTTTTTTTTTTTCCAAAGCAAGATCTCACTCTAGTCCAGGCTGACCTGGAACTCACTCTGTAACAGCTCCAGGTTGGCCTCGAACTCACTGTGACCCTTCTGCCTCAGCCTTCTCAGTGCTGGGATTAAAGAGTAGCTAACATGTCAGGCTTGTTTTTATTTTTATTTTTTAAACATTTTTATTCTTATTTATTTGAGAGAGGGAAAGAGGCAGAGTGAGAGAGAGAGAGAGAGAGAGGGAGAGAATGGGCACACCAGGGCCTCTAGCCACTGCAAACAAATTCCAGATGCATGCGCCATCTTGTGCATCTGTTTTATGTGGGTATTGGGGAATCGAACTGAGGTCCTTTGGCTTTGCAGGCAAGTGCCTTAACCTCTAAGCCATCTCTCCAGCCTTTTTTTTTTAATTATTATTATTTATTTATTTATTTGTGTGTGTGTGTGTGTGTGTGTGTGTGTGTTTCGGGGTAGGGTCTCACTAGCTCAGGCTGACCTGGAGTTCACTATATAGTTCCAGCCTGGCCTGGAACTCACGGCGATACTCCTACCTCTGCCTCCACCACGGCCGGCAGGTGTTTTTTATTTTTGAGGCAGGGTTATCCTTGAACTTGTGGTGATGCTCCTGCCTCGGTTTCTTAAATGCCGGGGTTAGTCGTAAGCCATCTTTCCGGGATGTTTAGCCCACTGCAGGTCTGGTGCGCGGAGGCGAGGCGCGCGTGCGGAAAGCAGCCGCGGTGGTGTGGCCGCTCACCCTCGGCTCGGCGCTCCTCCGGGAGGGGGCGCTGTGCCGCCACCGTCGTGGAGCCGCCCCAGGACGCTCCGGTCCCGCCACCCTCAGCCCGTGCAGAGGTCGGCCTTCCTTTTCCTTCCTTCAGTCCGTCCTTCCTTCCTCCTGTCCTTCCTTCAGTCTGTCCTTCCTTCCGTCTGTCCTTCTTCCATCGTCCTTCCTTCCTTCTGTCCTTTCTTCCATCCTTCCGTCCCCTCTTCCATCCTTCCTTTCTTCCTCCCTCTCCCCCTCTCTTCTTTCTTCCTTTCTTTTTTCTTTTTCGAGTTAGGGTCTCTCGCTAGCCCAGGCTGACCTGGAATTCACTATGTAGCCTCAGGGTGGCCTTGAACTCACAGCCATAATGCCACCAAGCCTGGCCAGTTTAATTTTTAATTTTTTTTTTTTCCCCGTAGGGTAGGTAGGGTCTCACTCTAGCCCAGGCCTGAAATTCCCTCAGACTGGCCTCGAACTCACAGCAATCCTCCTACCTCTGCCTGCCTCCCAATGATGCTGGGATTAAAGGCGTGTACCACCACACCTGGCTAAAGGTGCTTTCTTTTTCTTTTCTTTTTTCTTTTTTGGTATTTTTTCTTTTTTTTTTTCTTTTTTTTTTTTTTTTTTGGTTTTTCGAGGTAGGGTCTCACTCTAGCTCAGGCTGACCTGGAATTCACTATGGAGTCTCAGGGTGGCCTCGAACTCAAGGCGATCCTCCTATCTCTGCCTCCCAAGTGCTGGGATTAAAGGCATGCGCCACCACGCCCGGCTCTTTTTTGGTATTTTTTCGAGGTAGAATCTTGCTGACCTGGAATTCACTATGGAGTCTCAGGGTGGCCTTGAACTTATGGCAATCCTCCCACCTCTGCCTCCCGAGTGCTGGGATTAAAGGTGTGCGCCACCATGCCCAGCATAAAGGCAATTAATTTCTTACAAAGCCTGATGGCCTGCACTCAAGTCCCAGTATGAACATAAAGCCAGATGCATAGTATGGCACATGCATCTGGATTCCACTTGTGGCCACGAGGCCCTGACACATCTATACATTCTCTCTCTATATCATCTATTTATCTTTGTCTCTCTGTTTCTCCCTCATGGTCTCTGTCTCCTTGCAAATAAATAAATAGGCTGAAAGCAGGCGTGGTGGCACACGCCTTTAATCCTAGCAGAGGTAGGAGGATCTCCATGAGTTCAAGGCTACCCTAAGACTACATAGTGAATTCCAGGTAAGCCTGGGCTAGAGTGAGACCCTAGCTCAAAAAAACAAAAATGAATCAATAAATGAATAACGGCTGAACCAGGCTATGGTGGCGCACACCTTTAATTCTGGCACTCAGGAGGCAGAAGTAGGAGGATTGCTGTTAGTGCCAGGCCACCCTGAGATTACATAGTGAATTCCAGGTCAGCCTGGGCTAGAGCAAGAACTCACCTCAAAACAAAAAAAAACGAAAAGAAACAAACAAACAAGAGCTGAGTAGATGGATCAGTGGTTAAAAGTGCTTTCTTGCAAAGCCTAAAAGCCTGGGTTCAATTCCCAGTACGTGTCTGGAGTTTGAGTTCCTTTGTAGTGTCAGGAGGCCCTAGCTGGCATATTCACTGTCCCTGTCTGTCTGTCTCTCTTTTCTTTCTTTTTTCTTTTTCTTTTTATTTATTTATTTATTTGAGAGTGAGAGAGAGAGAGGGAAAGAATGGGTGCCCCAGGGCCTCCAGCCACTGAAAATGAACTCCAGGTGCATGTGCCACCTTGTGCATCTGGCTTACATGGATCCTGGGGAATCTAGCCTCGAACCAGGGTCCTTAGGCTTCACAGGCAAGCACTTAACCACTAAGCCATCTCTCCAGGACACCCCACACCCACCTTTTTTCTCTTTCAAATAAAAAAGTTTTTTTTTTTTTTTTTAATTGGCCAGGCGTGGTATCGCATGCCTTTAATCTCAGCACTAGGGAGGCAGAGGTAGGAGGACTGCTGTGAGTTTGAGGCCTATGTAGTCTCAGGGTGGCCTCAAATTCACAGCAATCCTCCTACCTCTGCCTCCCAAGTGCTGGGATTAAAGGCATGTGCCACCATGCCAGGCTTCCCTCTTTTTTAAATTAATTTTTATTTATGTCCAAGTGGAGAGAGAATGGGTACACCAGGGCCTCCTGTTACTGCAAACAGCTGCATGCACCCACCACTTTGTGCATCTGGCTTTATGTGGGTACTGGGGAATTGAACCCGGAACCTCAGGCTTTGGAAAGAAGCACCTTTAACCACTGAGCAATCTTCCCAGCCTGGGACTCTTTCCATATAGGTTCAGCCCAAAATTATTCTAACAGAGTTGTCCAAATGCCAAGTATGGCCTGAGAGGACCGGAGTCCTTGGCACCTGGCCCTCAGCCCTGGGCAGGTCTTGTTTGCTAAACTGCAAACAGGGAGTGAGGAGACACCTGATGACAAGGTGATGAAGTACACAGGGTTTTCTAGAAGGTTCACTTGGAGTGGGACAGCTGCTCCCTGTGGGGATAGCAAGAGCCGAACAAGAATTAGGGGTGCTCGACATGGAAATCAGGAGAGAAGCTGAGGTGAATCTGATACTGGAAAGTGCTTCGTATATTATCTATAAGCAAGAGAGGACAGTCCCCACCCTGCTCCTGGGGTGGGTGCATACAGGAAGGACTGGGGAAGGAGGTAGCGGGACCTGCAAATGTATGTGTGTGTACACAAGGTATCGCACACCAGGGAAGGGTCTGGCCGGGATACCTACTGCATAACGATGGCTGGGGTACATGGAGGTCAGGGTTATGCTGGCTGGAGTTGGGGTTTCCCAAAACCTAGCTTTCTGGGGGCTCTGCTCTCTCTACTACCAGCCCCTAGTGCTCCCTGGATACTTGGAGAGTCACACAAGCAGCCCGATAGTAGAAAAAATACCTTTTTTTATTAATTATTAGGAATAAATCATTCATTTAATGCAGGGTGTGTCAAGGAAGGTCAGGTGCTGCAGCGTGGATGAGGGAAACGTGCAAGAGGGACAGTGGTGAGAAGGGGACGTCCCCAGCTTTCCACAAACTAGAAACAGCAACATGAATATAGAGAATCACAAGCACGTGTCCCTCTCACGTCTCCTCCCATCCTGATCTTCCAGAATAAGTTCCGATGTGGTCTCTAGAGGTGCCAGGGCATCTGGAAGTTCTGGGCTGGGAGTGGGGTGCAGTGCGTGGCCTCAAAGTTGTGCAGGTGCTTCCGGGCCTGAAAAGGGGCAGGGCCTGCAGTGAGTGGGAGCAGCTGGACACCACCCTTGGAGACCACCATCCACCTCCGGATTCCATCCCCAGCCCTATGTGAGACCCAGTCCATTCAGGCCCTTGGGCTTCCCCTCCTGAGCTCACCAGAAACAGTGCCAGCTGCCGCCGTCCATCTGCACTCATGTCCTCCCCTGCGGAGAGGAGCCAGTCGCATCCGCGGGCTAGGATGCACCCACCCTGTCTGGCTCTTCCCTTCCCTGGCCCAGACCTTCCTTACCCACACTCCAGGGGAAGTCGGGCCCATGTTCTGCCTGGTAGGAGCGGAGCACGGACAGACACCAGTCTTCCTCCACCTCCCATCGGCTGTAAATGGAGGCTGGTCCGGAAGAAAGATGCGGGCCCTGTTAACAACCCTGCCTTGCTAGGCCCTGCCCACCAACCTGCGGCGCCTCTCACCTTCCTCTAGCTGGGAAGAGGCCTCCAGCCACTGCCTCACCACTCGGAGGCCTTCCTCTGCCATCACTCGAGGATACCTGTGGAGCAGCACAGGGACAGGCCAGGCCTGACACTGCCGCACGCCCAGCCCGCCCCTCCCGCTCGCACCAGCCAGTGCGCACCCCGCGGCGCCCTCACCGGAACTGCAGCAGTTTCAGCAGGAGGTCATTGCCTCGGTTGGACATGACGTCCTCAGGAACCCTGGGGTTGGGGGGGAAGAGTTAGCCTGGGGGAGCTGCGGGTTCAGGGGAAGGGTCTAGAAACCTGGGCTCCCGGTGGGCACCTCCCGAACCACTGAGGGGTGGGGGCGGGCAGGGCGCAGGTGCTCACGTGGTGGTAATGATCTCATCCTTGGTTCTTCGGATCAGCAGCACCGGGCCCTGGAACCTTCGGGACAGAGCGGGAAGGCAGAGCTCAGAAGAGGCAGGTGAGACACCTTCCACCTCGGCGTGGAGAACACTGTTAACCTCCTCCCAAGGGCAAGAGTCAGAGGATTAAGAGTGGCCCTGGGGCAGCCCCTACCGTACCAGGTGGGGCGGTGGCATGCTCACTGGGGGATAGGGGCCAAGGTTACCCGTGGAATGGGAGGGTCAGTGGCCATTTACCACCTTTCCCTTCAGTACTAAGTGTCTGACTGGGGAAGGGGAAGGGACACCAGCCACTGGCTGCTCCCACCTGCACAGCTGCTCCGAGTTGTTTAGGTTAAGGTGCTGCCTCACAGTCCTGGTCACCAGGGCCCCTGGCATGAGATAAAATTGAAGGGGCGAGGGCTGGAGAGATGGTTCAGCAGTTAAGGCACTTGCCTGCAATGCCTAACAACTGGGGTTTGATTCCCCACTACCCACACGAAGCCAGCTGCACAAAGTGGTGCGTGCATCTGGAGTTTGTTTGCAGTGGATAGAGGCCCTGATGCACCCATCCTCATTCATTTTCTCTTTCTCTCTCTCTCTCTCTTTCCTTGCAAATAAAACATTAAAAAAGCGAAGGGAATGGCCTGGCATGGTGGTGCATGCCCAGTATTCAGGAGGCTGAGGTAGGAGGATTGTGATGAGTTCCTGGCCAACCTGTTTCAGATCAGCCTGGACTAGAGTGATATTCTATGTATGTAAGTAAGTAAGAAAGAAGGGAGAGAGACAGGACGGCAGGGAGGAAGCATTTGCTCAATGTAAAGTCTCCACTGTCCACAGACAAAAACCTGAAGCCACTGGTCAGGGGAAACCCTGCTTCTCAACAGTGGAGTAGCCTGTTTCCACCCACGGAAATGGGAACCACCTCCAGTTAGAGGGCAAGCCTGCGAGCTATACTCACTCCAGCTGTCCGGCATGACCTTCAAGGCCAAAGGCACCAGGTCATCAAAGGAGGCATCAAGGATGACAGCGCTGATGTCTGGGTAAGACATGGCTGCCCATGTCGCTGGTAACAGGACAAGGAAGAAGATGAGGACTGAGGGGGCCTCCTGCCCTTGTCCCAGTGCCCATCCCATCCTCCCTGCGTATCCACTGGTCTCGCAATGCCACCCTTCACTTAGGTGGGGAGCCATCGAGGGAGGACAGAGAGAGTAAGCAGGTGCATGACAAGGCTTGGTGACCAGGTCTGTGAGACAGCACCTCAGTGTAAGACAGCAGGAGACAAACATTCCTTTCCCTGACCTCTCCACCCCACACCCTGGCCTGCTGGCAAACATGCTGCGGTGGGCAGAGCACATGTAACCGGTCCCCTCCTTACACGTTCACTCAGAGTCTACTTCCTACTTCTTCTGGGAGTCTCTACCCACCCCACTGCCAATCCCCGCATCTCCTGGGCACGGGCATGGGTGTGTGGACAGTGGGGAGTGGCAGGGGGCTGGTACCAGTGAAGCCTCCAATGGACCAGGCATAGATGACAATGTCCTGGGGCTGGAAGCCCAGGCGGTGGATGGCAAACTGGACCACCACATCCATGGCATTGGCCTCATTTTGAGGGAATGGCACCCCCTGCAGGAGGGGAAAATGAAGACAGGGGTCAGACTACAATATAGGAAACAGGGAAGAACAGCTGGTAGGGAGGGGCTGTCCTCTCCAGAAGACAGACTGATAGACAGTGAGACCATTGCCTGTCTGCCAGCCCCTGTGAGAAGAGGGGCCACAGCTTCCATGTGCCCTCGAGCCTCCCATCCCTCGGCACCCTGAATAGTGGGAGTCCTGAGGACATAGGCACCTAATTTCCTCCCTCCTGTGGCTGACCAGAGGGATGCACAATTCAGGGAGGGGAAGGCTTCTCACCGTGCTGCCAGCAAAGCCTGGATGGTTCCAGCCCAGTACTGAATATCCAGCTGTAACACAGGGGAGGAGGGACTGAAACATGGTAGCTGTGCCCCTCTGTCTCTGGGCAGGGGGCAGTCAAAGGACCCTTCAGCCCACAACAGACAGGAGGCCACAGAATGGCAAACTGTGGGCTGTGGGGTCTGGCAGGGAGGGTGGAGCAGGAGGACACGCACAGTACAGCCAGGAGCCAGGGAGGAGTGCCTGGGCAGCAGAGCTAAGTGGACTCCCCCACCCCGGTCAGAGATGCAGGCCTCTCCCCGAGAGAGAAAGAGGTCAGGACAGGGCAGGCAGGCCTGTGAGAGGTGGCGACATTCTGGTCCACGGGGCAAAGCCTACCTTCCAGGGGTGTGGAGACACAGCCCACCTCATAGAAGCCTGCATTCCCCTCACAGCAGATCACCTAGGGAGGAGGCAGAAAGGAGATGTGGGAGGGTGCCAAGAAGGGACGCGGGCAGCCTGAGCAGAGCTTCCCGGGTGAGCAAAGGGCGGCCTCCTCCATCTCCAAAGGAACAGAAGCTGCTCCTTCCCGGCCTGGCCCACATGAGGAGAGGCAGACTGGACCCTCAGCGCAAAGTGACTCAGGGCAATGACTCAGCCACCTGGCATGGCGCCCATCTCCCCCGGGAGACTAGCAGGTGGATCTCTCTCGGAAGGGATGACAACCAAGGATGGAACCCAGGGTCTCACGTATGCCGAGTACATGCACTACCACTGAGCTATGCCAGACTCTGCAGTCTCAGTTCTTTTCTTTTCTCTTTCTTTTCTTTTCCTTTTTTTGTCTTTTTTTTTTTTGTGTGTTTGTTTGTTTGTTTTTTTGAGGTAGGGTCTTGCTCTAACCGAGGCTGACCTGGAATTAACTATGTATTCTCAGAGTGGCCTCAAACTCCCAGTGATCCTCCTACCTCTGCCTCCCAAGTGCTGGGGTTAAAACTGTGGACCACCATACCTAAAAAAAATGTTTTATTTATTTATTTGAGAGAGAAAGAGAAAAAAAAAAAGCTTTTTTGTTTTTTTTGAGGTAGGGTCTCACTCTCTAGTCCAGGCTGACCTGGAATTCGCTATGTAGTCAACATGAGTTTCGTTATGTAGCTTAGGCTGGCCTGGAACTCACAGTCCTCCAGCCTCAGCCTGCTGAGTGCTGAGATTATAGGCCTGTGTTGCCCATGTAGCTATGTGCTCATTCCTACTTCTGCACTACTTCCCTCTCAGGTCTCCCTACAGAAGTCCTTAGGTAGTATTCCCTACTGTGGGTCTACAGGGAATGTGCTATAGCACTGGGGTCCCCAAAACCTCTACCACACCCTGCCCCTACCCTCTCCTTAGTCCCTGCTCCCTCTTACCAGCTTCTGTCCCTGGGGCTCTGCTGTCCCCCGCCGGTCCACAAACATGGTGTCGATCTCATTGCCATCACAGGCCAGCAACTTTGCCCGACGCCCATTACACTGAGCAAGGGAAATACAAGGGCCAGGTCACAACAGGCAGGAGGCCACGTCCCTGGGGGAGATGGGACCAGCAGGGGACAGGGAGCTTTACCTCTTCCACCAGTCGGGCCTGGCCCTGCAGCAACACAGGCATGAGGGCCTTCTGGAGCAGGTACACGGAGCCTGGGTACAGCATCCTGCGCCCCAGGGTGTGCGCTACCAGGTAGCTGTGGGGAATAGAAGTTAAAGAGCCCCAACGCCAGCAGAGGAGCAGAGGGACTCCTGCCTGTGGCATTCACAGACGCTAGGGTTTGCTTCACCTTTCCATTTATCGAGCCAGTGCTTCCCAAACTGTTTTCAGATGGGGTCTCACTCTGTAGCCCAAGCTAGCCTCAAACTCCTACCTCAACCTGCAGACTGTAAGCACTGGGGTTAAAGGCCTCAGCCACCATGTCTGGCTTCAAGCTTTTTTCTTTTTTTTCTTTTTTAACTGCAAGCTTTATTAAGATATCCATTTAATCCCAGCACTTAGGAGGCAGAGGTAGGAGAACTGCTGTGAGTTGGAGGCCACCTTGAAACTACATAGTGAATTCCAGGTCAGCCTGGGCTAGTGTGAGACACTACCTTGAAAAAAAAAAAAAGAAGATATCCATTTTAGCCAGGCATGGTGGCACACACCTTTAATCCCAGCACTTGAGAGGCAGTGGCAGGAGGACTGCTGAGAGTTTGAGGCCACCCTGAAACTACATAGTGAATTCCAGGTCAGCCTGGGTTAAAGCAAAACCCTACTTCGAAAAACAAAACAAAAAAGATATCCATTTTAGGGCTGCAGAGATGGCTCAGCTGTTAAGGTGCTTACCTGCAAACAACAACCGGGGTTTCATTCCCCAATAAAGTGGTGCATGCATCTACAGTTCATTTGCAGTTTTTTTGTTTGTTTGGTTTTTTTTTTTTTTTGTTTTTCGAGGTAGGGTCTCACTCTTGGCCAAGCTGATCTGGAATTCACTATGTAGTCTCAGGGTGGCCTCGAACTCATGGTAATCCTCCTACCTCCGCCTCCCAAGTGCTGGGATTAAAGGGTGCGTGCCACCAAGCCTGGATTTTGTTTTGTTTTGTTCGTTTTTGTTTTTCAAGGTAAGGTCTCACACTAGCCCAGGCTGACCTTCAACTCACTCCGCTCAGACTGGCCTTGAGTTTAGCAATCTTCCTACCTTGGCCTCCTGAGTACTGGGATTAAAGGCATGACACCCATTCTTTCTTTAGCCACTGCAAACAGCTCCAGATACATGCACCACTTTGTGCATCTGGCCTTATGTAAGTACTGGAAAATTGAACCTGGGTCATTAGGCTCTATAGGCAAATGCCTTCACTAGTAAGCCATTTCTCCAGCCTCCCATTCTTTTTCTCTCTCCATCTCTCTTCTCTCTTTCTGCTTGCAAATAATAAATAATAATATTTATTTTTTAAAAAGACACTATTTCAGTGCTGAGGACATAGAGAGCCCTGTGACTCTGGCTGACCCATGGTTCATGGCTATTACTCAGTGGCACATCATTAGCCCAGGAGCAGATGAAAATCCAGAATTCAAGGTGTTGTTTCTATTGCACGTCTACTGCTTTTCTACTACCAGAAAGCAAAAAAAAAAAAAAATTTTTTTTTTTTTTTTTTGGTTTTTCGAGGTAGGGTCTTGCTCTAGCCCAGGCTGACTTGGAATTCACTGTGTAGTCTCAGGTGGACTCAAACTCATGGTGATCCTCCTACTTCTGCCTCCCAAGTGCAGAGATATTAAAGGTTAAAGGTATGTGCCACCATGCCCGGCCCAAAAAATCTTAAATTTGGGACCAATCACTTATAAGTGATTCTGAGTGTTTTACAAGATGATCATTTCTAGGTTTAGTAAATATTACACAAAATAGATACTAAACTTGATCTTAGTCAAAAGGCCAAGAAGCTATACAAAATAGGACCTTAATACATATTTAGTGAATGAAGAGACTCATCTAGACAGTTGATAGGTACTGTTCCTGAAAAAGTATTAACTACTTCCAGCTAAGCTAAGTGTCCCCCAGGCAACAAAGTATAACACGGCCCTCCCAGCCTCCAGCGTGGACCCCCGCAGACGGATCAGCACACAGTCAACTGGCAGCCACCAAGTCCAGCCCTCCTTGGCAGGCCAGAGCCAGTAGCTCTTCCCAGCATCTGCTCCACTGTAAGAGCCAACAGCCACGCCTTCCTCTGACATCCATCCTCTCACTCAGACTGACCAGGCTTTATCGTGTGTCTTAGGCACCCAGGCAAGGTGGCAACCCCTCAGAAATATTGTCCTTTTTGTCCTGATGAGGCAGGCTATTCATAGGGGGAGAAAATGAAGCGCAGTGGGGCCAGCGTAGAAGAAAAGGGCAGGAGGGGGTTGGAGAGATGGCTTAGCAGTTAAGGGGTTTGTCTACAAAGCCAAAGGATCTTGGTTCGACTGTCCAGGACCCATGTTAGCCAGATGCACAAGGGGGCGCATGCATCTGGAGTTCGTCTGCAGTGGCTGGAGGCCCTGGTGTGCCCACTCTTCACACACACCCCCGCCCCGCCTCTTTCTCTCTCTCAAATGAATAAATAAAATATATATATTTGTTTTTAAAAAAGAAAAGGGCAGAGGGGCCAGGCCAGTTTCACAGCGGACACTAGAATTTGCTCCAGCAATGGGAAGGTGTCTCCCCTCCAACCCCAGCCCCGCAGCTGTCTGAGGCTCACTGAAAGCACCTTGGCATCAGGCAGAACTGTGGTAACATTCCAGTTCCTCCTTTTTTACCTCAGACTTTTTCTTCACACTAAAGATTTCTTCATCTCAAACATCTGCATCAAGCGCATGGCAGCAGGCCCAGTGAGTGAAAGCCGCTTTACAAGGGAGCAAACAGTCCCAGGGACCATGTCCCATGTCCCCGACTCCCTAGCTGGCTTCTCTTCCCACTATTTCCCACCTGGTGATCTGACAGGGAAGCTTTTTAACCCGGTTGAGAAGCGTGTCCGCTGTCCCCCGGTGCAGGGGCTCTGGGCGAAGCAGGGCCACACCCCTGCGGGAAGGGCCGCCTCGGGACTCCTTCCTGAGAAGGGAAAGAAAGAAGCCGGAGGGAATGCGGTCAGGACCTGCGAGGTGTGGAGGAAGGCAAGGCAGTTCTGTACCGCAGGCACTGAGACCTCAGGGGGGCGGAGGTGGGAGGACAGGGCAGAGGAGGGATTATCTGAGACAGTTACACGAGAACTGGGGCCTCACCGGCTGCTGGGCTCCTCCCAGTGGAAGTCAACTGGCCAGCTCCTGAAGTCGAAGTTGTAGTTGGCCAGCTGCCTCTGTGGTGGGCAGAGAGAGGAGAGGAGGAAAGGGGAACTGAGAACCAAGGAGAGGCCCAGCTGCCCACCTTCAGCTCTCATCAGCCAGGAACAAGTGGAGGTCAGCATTCCCTTGGATCACAGATGGGAAGATCTAGTGTGACCAGAATAACTGGACAAGGCAGGTGGCTACTGGGTATCAGGACTGGCCTGTCTGCCCTCTTCTACAAGAAAACCTTTAACTCTGTTGTCCGCAAACCCTAAGCCTAGGCTGGGGTGTAGCTCCATGCTAGAGTACTTATCTAGGATGTATGGTGCCTTGGGTTCAATTCCCAACAGTACCAAAAAAATTTTAAAAGCTACGTGTGCTGGCACATGCCTAAAATCCTAGCATTCCAGAGGCAAAGGCAGGAGGACCACATGTTAGAGGCCAGCCTGAGGTACATAGTGAGTTCAAGGCTAGCCTGGGACACAGAGTGAGACTCTGTCTTAAAAACTAAAGGAAGGGGAGGACTGGAGAGATGGCTTAGTGGTTAGAGTGCTTTCCTGTGAAGCCTAAGGACCAGGTTTGATTCCCCAAGACCCACATAAGCCAGATGCACAAGGTGGCGCATGCTTCTGGAGTTCATCTGCAGTGGCTGGAGGCCCTGGCATGTCCATTCTCTCTCTCACTCTATCTGCTTCTTAATGCCCCCTCTCATATAAAGAAGTAAATAAAATATTTTTTTATAAAGGCGGAGGGTCAAGCTAGGCATGGTGGAGTATGACTTTACTCCCAGCACTCGGAGGCAGAGGTAGGAGGATCGCTGTAAGTTCAAGGCCAGCCTGTGACTACATAGTGAATTCCAGGTCAGCCAGAGCTAGAGCAAGACCCTACCTCAAAAACAAAGTGGGGGGTGGGGAGCGGGGGGCTAGAGAGATGGCTCAGCAGTTGAGGCACTTGGTTGAAAAGCCTAACCCAGTTTGACTCACCAGCACCCATGTAAAGCAGATGCAAAGTGGCGCATGCGTGTAGAGTTTGTCTACAGTGGCTGGAGGCCCTGATGTGCCCATGCTTTCTGTCAGTCTCTCTTCTCTCTCTCTTTGCTTATAAATAAATAAGTACTAAAAAAAAAAAAGGGGGGGGAGCTGGGCGTGGTAGTGCACGCCTTTAATCCCAGCACTTGGGAGGCAGAGGTAGGAGATCACCAAAAAAAAAAAAGGGGGGGGAGCTGGGCGTGGTAGTGCACGCCTTTAATCCCAGCACTTGGGAGGCAGAGGTAGGAGGATCACCATGAGTTCGAGGCCACCCTGAGACTACATAGTGAGTTCCAGATCAGCCTGAGCTAGAGTGAAACCCTACCTCAAAAAAACCCAAAAAATAAAAATAAATAAATAAATAAAGGGGGGAGGCTGGAGAAATGTTTCAGCAGTTAAGGCACTTGCCTGTAAAGCCTAACCATCGAAGTTCAATTCCCCAGTACCCATGGAAAGCCAGATGCACAAGGTGGTACATGTGTGTGCAGTTCATTTGCAGCAGCAAAAAGCCCTAATGTGCCCATTCTGTCTCTCTGCAGGGTGTGATGTTGCACGCCTTTAATCCCAGCACTTGAGACGCAGAGGTAGGAGGATTGATGTGAGTTTGAGGCCACCCTGAGACTACATAGTGAATTCCAGGTCAACCTGAGCTACAGTGAGACCCTACCTTGAAAAACCAAAACCAAAACCAAAACCAAAAACAAAAACAAAAAAAAAAAGGCAGGGCATGGCAGCACATTCTTATAATCTCAGCTCTCAGAAGGCAGGAAGATCACTAGAAACTCAAGGTTAACCATGAGCTATATGGCAAGACCCCTTCTCTTTCTCTCTCTCAAAAAAAAAAAAAAGAAAGAAAAGAAAAGAAAGTGCTGGGAATGGTGGTGCATGCCTTTAATTCTAGCACTCAGGAGGCAGAGGTAGGAGGATTGATGAGTTTGAGGCCACCTTGAGACTACAACATAGTGAATTCCAGGTCAGCCTGGACTAGAGCGAGACCCTACCTTGAAAACCCAAAATAAAAAGAGGAAAAGAAAACAAAGAGAGACTGGAGAGATGGCTTAGTGGTTAAAGCACTTGCCTTTGAAACCTAAGGACCCAGGTTCAATTCCCCAGTACCCATGTAAGTCAGATGCACAAAATGGCGCAAGCATCTGGAGTTCATTTGCAGTGGCTACAGGATTTGATGTACCCACACTCTCTCTATCTGCCTCTTCTATCTCTATCAAATAAATAAAATAAAATAAAAAATTAAAATTAAGCCTTTAATCCCAGCACTCGGGAGGCAGAGGTAGGAGGACTGCCATGAGTTCTAGGCCACCTTGAGACTACATAGTGAATTCCAGGTCAGCCTGGGCTAGAATGAGACCCTACCTCAAAAAAAAAAAAAAAAAAAAAAAAAAAAATTAGCCGGGCATGGTGGCGCACGCCTTTAATCCCAGCAGTTGGGAGGCAGAGGTAGGAGGATCACCATAAATTCAAGGCCACCCTGAGACTACATAGTGAATTCCAGGTCAGCCTGGGATAGAGTGAGACCCTACCTCAAAAAAAAAAAATTTTTTTTTAAAAGAGAAAGGAATAAAATAAATCTAAGGCAGATCCATCCATGAGGCTAATGCTTCTGAGGACAAGTGGGCCCATCAGCTGGTCACACCCCCTCCCCACCTAGGACTTTTACAGTGCAGTCTTGGAGGCTCAAAAGTTCCCAGCAGAGGACTAGAGAGATGACTCAGGGGTTAAGGTGCTTGCCTGCAAAGTTTAAGGACCCCAGCTTGATTCCCCAATACCCACGTAAAGCTAGATGCTAGATGCACAAAGTGGTGCATGGATCTGGAGTTTGTTTGCAGTGACTGGTGGCCCTGGTATGCTCATTCTCTCTGTCTCTCTTCTATCTCTCTGTGCTTGCAAATAATAAAAAATAAAATAAATAATAAAATAAATCCCCTGAAGCTCAAACTGATGGTCCCAAGCTGAGCTAGGGAAGGAGGTCATGCCCACAGTGAGTTCCTGCACTCTTGTCCTAGGAGAGAGCCTCTCTAACTGTAGCACTGTCAGGCCACCTTGCTCCCCTCAGCACTTCAGCTAAAGGCCCATGCTGCCCCCAGCCCATCTGTGCTTCTGTCCCCTACATTTTCCACATGGTTTCTGTGGGCAGAAACCCTTCAGACTGTGTTCTTCCCCCACACCTAGAACTCTTAGCTCTCTATTTTGAGATTTTTTTTTTTTCTGCAAGACTTTTTTTTTTTTTTTTTTTTTTTTTTAAGTTTTTCAGGGTAAGGTTTTACTGTAATCCAGGCTAACCTGTAATTTACTCTGTAGTCTCAAACTGGCCTCAAACTCACAGTGATCCTCCTACCTGCCTCCCAAGTACTGGGATTAAAGGCATGTGCCACCATGCCTAAAGAGACATTTCAGTTATTGTATGTAATTGTGTGTGAATGTGGATGTGTGTGCACAGGCACACACAAGCCACAGCGCATGTGTGAAGGTCTGAGGACAACCTCAGGGTGTTTGTCCTCTCCTTCCACCTTGTTTGAGACACGGCCTCCCTTGTTCTTGCCACTGCGCATGCACTAGCCCAGCTGGCCTGCAAGCTTTCAGATTCTCCTGGCTCTGTCCCCATTGCTACAGGTGTGTTGGAATTATAGACACGTGCATCCCTTTGCCTCCCACTTCGGGTTGGTGCTGGGGAATTGAACTGGGACTGGCAGGCTTGCAAGCAAGCATCTTTAACCATGGAGCCATGACCCTAGCCCTGCCAGAGACGTTTTTTGATACTTTCAAAACTAACTTGAGCCAGGCATGGGTGGCACATGCCTTGAATCCCAGCACTCAGGAGGCAGAGGTAGGAGGATTTCTGTGAGTTCAAGACCACCCTGAGACTACATAGTTAATTCCAGGTCAGCCTGGGCTAGAGCAAGTCCCTACCTCAAAAAACAAACAAACAAAACAAACAAACAAACAAACAAACAAAAAACCTAACTTGAGGGCTGGAGAGATGGCGTAGAGCAGTTAAGGCACTTGCCTGCAAAGCCAAAGGACCCAGGTTCAATTCCCCAGTACCCACATAAGCCAAACACACAAGGTGGCGCATGCATCTGGAGTTCACTTGCAGTGGCTAGAGACCCTGACATGCCCATTCTCTCTCTCTTATCTGCCTTTCTCTCTCAAAATAAGTAGATAAATAAAATATTTTTAAAAACTAAAGAGCCAGGCATGGTGGCACACATCTTTAATCCTAGCAATCAGGAGACAAAGGTAGGTGGATCACTGAATTCGAGACCACCTGAGACTACATAGTGAATTCCAGGTCAGCCTGGATTAGAGCAAGACTCTACCTTGAAAAAAAAAAAAACAGTAACAAAAAAACTAACTTGACAGAAAAAAAAACAACAGGAAAAATGCACAAAAATAAATGATGAGGGGCCAGAGAGATAGTTCAGTGGTTAAGGCACTTGCCTGCAAAGCCTAAGGACCCTGGTTGAATTCCCCAGTACCCATGTAAATCCAGATGCACAAGATCAGCCACACTTCTGGCACACTTCTGGAATCCATTTGCAGCAGCTCAAAGCCCTGGCATGCCCATTCTCTCCTTCCCTCCCTCTCTCTCTCTCTCCTTGGAAATAAATAAATAAAATGTACTTTAGTTTTTAAAAAGTATGCTAAAAAAATTATAAGACAAAATAAAATGAAGAAAAACACATTGCAAGGCCAGGCATGGTGGTGCACACCTTTAATCCCAGCACTCGGAAGGCAGAGGTAGGAAGATTGCCATGAGTTTGAGGCCACCCTGAAAATACATAGTGAATTCCAGAATTCCAGGTCAGCCTGGGCTAGTGTGAGACACTCCTCAAAAAAAAAAAAAAAAGAAAAGAAAAGAAAAGAAAGAAAGAAAAACAAGGGCTGGAGGGATGACTTAGTGGTTAAGGTGTTTGCCTTCAATGCCAAAGGACCCAAGTTCAATTCCCCAGGACCCACGCATAAGGGGGCACATGTGTCTGGAGTTCATTTGCAGTGGCTGGAGGCCCTGACATGCCCATTCTCTCTCTCCCTCTTTCTCTGTCAAATAAATAAATAAAATATTAAAAAAAAAACACACACATTTCAGCCAGCCTTGGGTCAGACCTAGCTTAAAATCTAGACCTGGCCATTCCCTTACGATGACTCTGTACAGGTCACTTTACCTCTTCCTGCCTCTGTTTCCTCAGATGTAAACCAGGGTAATCATGCTGCCTCATGTGGTGGCTATGAGAGTTGGACAGGGTGTGAGCTACCTGCAAGATGCCAGGCAGTGTGACGCCACTCCTTCAGTGGTGGTATGCAGTGACCATTAATGTCGTGATGGTGGTCATGGGTGTTTGATCCCAGAGCCCTCACAACAGGAAGGAGACTTATGGGACGTACAGCCCCTTCTTAAAGATAATCACACACTAGCCAGGTGTGCTGAGGCAGAGGTAGGAGGATGCCTGAGACAACATAGTGAACTCCAGGTCAGCCTGAGGGAGAGCAAGATCCTACCTCAAAAAAAGAAGAAAAAAAAAAAATCACACTGTAGCACCCAGAGGCCTGTCACACCTTAAAGGACACCATTCCCTGGCTCTTCCCCCTGCTGTGCTCCAGCCCCAAAGCCTGCACAGTATTCAAAGCACACAACAAAACAAGCATCTATAAGACTGTGCTGTAGTGCTAGAAAATCCTTCTCAAAAACACTGTGGAGGCATCTACATTTAGACAATTCCTGAGGATGGAAGTGGAGGAGGAGGAGGAGGAGGAGGAGGACTATTCTAGCAGAGTACCCGTCACAGATGCCATGGAGGACATACAGGCAGAGTCCGGTGGTGTGTAGCAAAGACACGCCTCCTCCTGCCACCACCAGCCAGCGCCTGGTGCTCTGGGGGCAGTGAAGACAGCCGCTGCTGGTGGGGACGGTGTCTAGCACCTTTCTAGAACCTCTCACCTTGTTTTCTGCAGACTGGTTACGATGTGTCGCTTCTAAGATGGTGATGAACTGTCGGTACTGGGGATTGGTCCAGCGGCCAATGCCTGGTAAGAGGACAAGAAGCAGTGTAAGGAGAAGTGAGGAGCCGGCGGTCTAGGAATTGAGAGAAGGACTATAGACAGGCGGGAAAGTCCTGGGAGGAGAGACAAAGAAAGGGAACCAAGGGCCTGTGATGTGGGGAAACAGACCTTGCAACTGGCTACAAGACTTCTCATCTTAGCTTTTCCAGCTTTTTGTTGGTGGCATTGGCCTCACTTTAGCCCAGACTGGCCTGGAATTCACTATGTAGCTGGGGCAAGACTTGAACTCCTGATCTTCCTGTCTCTACCTCTCAAGTGCTGGGGTTACAGGCATGTGCCACCATACACAGCATTTCTTCAGTTCGCTTCTTTTCTTTTTATTTCTTTACTTTTTTTCCCCCCTCTGGTTTTTCGAGGTAGGGTTTCACTCTAATCCAGGCTGACCTAGAATTCACTATGTAGTCTCAGGGTGGCCTCGAACTCACAGCCATCCTCCTACCTCTGCCTCCCCTCCCGAGTGCTGGGATTAAAGGTCTGCGCCACCACTCCCGGCTTTTCTTTTCTTTTTTTTTTTGGGGGGGGGGGGAGGGTTGGCTTTTCAAGGTAGGGTCTCACTTTAGTTCAAGCTGACCTGAAATTCACTCTGTAGTTTGCCTACAAAGCCAAAGGACCCAGGTTCGATTCCCCAGGACCCACATTAGCCAGATGCAAAAGGGGCACACATGTCTAGAGTACCTTTACAGTGGCTGGAGACCCTGACGTGCTCATTCTCTCACTCCCTCTTTCTCTCTCAAATAAAGAAATAAAATATTTTTTTAGAAAAACTTAAAATTTTTTTTTCTAGCCCAAGCTGACCTGGAATTCACTATGCAGTCTCAAGGTGGCCTTGAACTCAGGGTGATTCTCCTACCTCTGCCTCCTTAGTGCTGGGATTAAAGGTGTGTGCCACCATGCTTGGCTTAAAATTGTTTTAAAAGTAGGGTCTCACTCTAGCCCAGACTGACATGGAACTTACTCTATGGTTCCGCCCCTGAATTTACAGTGATCCTCCTACCTCTGCCTCCTGAGTGCTGGGATTGAAGGCGTGCACCACCACACCCAGCTAATAAAAATATATTTTTTAATTCCTTTTTCTCTGGTTCCTGGGTTTGTCTTTGCCTCCTTCCAATTCCTAGACCCCTCTTCTCTCCTTCCCAAAAAGAAGCAGGTCTCAGTGCTGACCCCTTTCTCTCTTTGCCCCCTGGGAGAGCACCTAGTAACCCTTGCTGCCAAGAAGGCCTCAGGCCCTGGCCTCTCTCCTCACGGACCTGGCAGGTGTTGTATGCCAGGCACTGTCTTATACATGAGACAGGCAGGGAATGAGATACACAGTTCCTGGCCCTCAGAGAGCTGCCATTGTGCTTGGGGCTGACAATAAACCAGTAAACAAGAATGCCAGAGAGAGGTAAGGGCTACAAAGGAAACAAAACCAGGATGAACTGGAACTCTGAATCACTAAGGCTAGTGTCCTCAGACAGTATGATAACGAGAAAAGAAGTGAGCTGCAGAATGGCTTGCGGAGGGGTACCATGCATGCCAAAAACATAAAATGCAGCTGGCTGTAGCAGGGTGCACCTATAGTCCTAGCCCTTGGGAGGCAGAAACATAGGTTGAGGAGTTCAAAGCTAGCTTTGGTTACCTAAGTATTACGCTCGTTGATTGTCATCGCACCTACCAGGCTCAATTACTTGTTTTGCTTCTTGATTTTATTGAATATATGCACAAATTCAGCTTGATAAATGTGAAACAAATGTGACTCTCACCAAAATCAAGAAAGACAACAATGGTGGTGCACACCTATAATCCCAGCACTTGTGAGGTGGAGGCAGGAAGATCAGGAGCTCAAGACCAGTCACAGATCCATAAGTTTCAGCCCAGCCTGGGCTCCATGAGAAAAATAAAAGAACAAAGCAGGGCTGCAGAAATGGCTCAGTGGTTGAGATACTTGCCTTCAAAGCCTAAGGACCCAGGTTCAATTTCCCATTACCCACATAAGCCAGATGCACATGGTGGTGCATGTGTCTGGAGTTCATTTGTAGTGGCTAGAGGCCCTGGTGTGCCCATTCTCTCTCTCTCTCTCTGTACTTGCCTCTTTCTCTCTCTCTCAAATAAATAAAAATTAAATTAAAAAAAAATACTTTTGGGAGGTGGCGGAAAGAATGTAAGAGCCAAAGGAAGGGTAGGACGCCTTACAATGTGCTCCCTCCAGACATAAAATAGCCTGGATATCATGACCTCATAGTGCCTGACACTACCTACACAAGAGCATCATAAGAGGAGGAAAAGATCATGACATCAAAATGAAAGAGAGACTGATTGAGATGGGGAGGGGATATGATGGAGAATGGAATTTCAAAGGGGAAAGTGGGGGTAGGGAGGGTAGCACCATGGGATATTTTTTATAATCATGGAAAATGTTAATAAAAATTAAGAAAAATATTTAATTTAATTAATTTATTTATTTGAGAGAGATGCAGAAATAGGCAGGTAAAGAGAGAGAATGGGTGCACCAGGGCCTCCAACTGCTGCAAATGAACTCCAGATGCATGTGCCCCCTTGTGCATCTGGCTTACGTGAGTCCTGGGGAATCAAACCTGGGTCCTTTGGCTTTGCAGTACTTTAATCCCAGTACTCAGGAGGCAGATGTAGGAGGATCGCCGTGAGTTTGAGGCCACCCTGAGACTACATAGTGAATTCCAGGTCAGCCTGAGCTAGAACGAGACCCTACTTTGAAAAAAAAAAAAAACACCTTTGAATAATATTTTATTATTTATTTCCGAGAGAGATACAAAGAGAATGGGCACACCAAGGCCTCTAGCCACTGCAAACAAACTTCAGATGCATGTGCCACCTTGTGCATCTGACTTCATGGGGGTCCTGGGGAACTGAACCTGTGTCCTTTGGCTTTGCCAGCAAATGCCTTAACCGCTAAACCATCTCTCCAGCCCCCCAAAAACTTTTTAAAAGAGTAAAGCCCCTCCCTGTAGGGTGTCCTCACCCCAGGAACTCACTCACTAGTCTTTCAAAGTCTCCACGCCTGTGTTCTTTCTCTTTAGAGTCTCACCAGGTACGTACAGAACCCTTCTGAACCACATTCATCTATTTACTTACTGAAGAACTCAAAGCCCTCCTGTCTCAGCCTTACCCGAGGATAGCAAACTTTTCTCTTAATTATTTTTCATATGATGGAAGCCCCTTGAGGAGATCATACCTTAGACCATTCTTAGTCATTCTCCTGCAGGACATGGCATCCAAAGCGAATTTAGAAAAAGTATTAAATATTTACCCAGTGAAAGATCCAAACTAGGCTTCCTGTCCACCTACCTCGGAGACAGGCCACGCCTGCCAGCAGCAGCAGCAATGTCCCAGCATAGTGAGAAAATGGCACCACTTTCGATAAACTTAAGTAACCTGGGGGGGGGGGGGAGTGATGATATGAGAAGTACTCCTCCACACTTCTCAGCCATTCTTCCCAGTTTGTCTACAACCTCCACTCTAAACCCGCCTATGGGCCTGCCACACCCCCAGAGGAAGAGAAGGAGGAAAGCCAAGTCATTCTCATAGGACCCCCTTCCTCTTTGGGGGGAATGGTTCATCTGCCAATAACCTACCCGCTTCTTGCCCGACCACCTCTGAAACCACACTGACCTTTCCTGTACAGGTAGAAGAAGGCGAAGGGAGAGGAGTAATAAGAGATGGACCAGAAGACTGAAGCCTGCAGCAGAGACAGAGACAAGCAATCAATACACACACACACACGCACGCACGCACGCACGCACGCACGCGCGAGTACATACACATTGCCTTGCCACTGCCAGGCCCAGGGTCTGACCAAGGGCTAACCTACGCAGCACCACACTGCACATGACACCATGTGCACGGTAGGTGGGCAAACATTGTGGCTAGGTAGCATGTAACAGAGGCTGGGACTAATGCAGACACAATCTCATCACACTGAAAAGGCAGGCCAGTCCTTTGCTCTCCTCAAGTTAATCAAGCCTTCTCAATTGGCCCCGCTCAGGATAGCACCAGACCTTGTCCCCAAGAGATGCGCAAACGTCACCATAGGAACTCTGCCAGAGAAAACAGCTGTCTCTGCAGCCAAAGGGGTTAGTTGCCAGGGAGGATGGGTCACTGGGAACTGCAGGATGGTCCCAAGAGTAAATTTCTTTTCCTCAGGGGTGCAGGCTGCCCCAGAGAAAGCTGTCCAACATGCCAAAGGGAAGGGCTAAGTGTGTGCAGTGAGACTGTGTTGGCAGGTACGTGCTGGAAACTTTTACTGCAGGCAGTGCAGAGCCTACCCCTCCTCCAGGGACGCTGTCTTCTCCCAGGCTGGGGAGGAGTAAGCTCAAGAAGGCGGATAAGTCTGAAAAGATGCAGTGAACCACAGGCGTTGGAGCCCTCTTACCAGTGCCAGGATGCTGTCTGCATGCTTCTCCAGGGCACGGGGCTGATAATATGTATCCTGGAAAACAGATGGCCTGTTAAGGGACCCTGTTGGTGGACAGACCCTTACCCTTCCCTTTTAGAAGCCCAAATGTGCATGGCCTGACTCTAGCCTCCTTGGCTGTCTCCCTTGGAATATCCCTGGCTTCTACAGAAGCCTGTCTTCCCCAACCTGATCCTAAACTTAATTTCCTTCCCCTGCCCATGAAAACAAACACTGGATGCTAGACTAGGAAGGCAAGGTGTATTAAGGAATACCTGCTCCTTTTCCAAAATCCAGGTTTAAATAAGGTGTGGGTGTGTGCATATGGGAGACGGGCTAGAGAAAGAGATTCCCTGACAATTCCAAGGGGGAAAGAAAAGTAACAAATAAGAGTTGATTCAGAAAGAGAAGGTGAGTTGTAGAGGCTGCAGTGCATACATTAAGGCTAAGAAAAAGAAGACTATTTAGGAAAACAGACCACCACCCGCAGCTTTCCTGAAATGCAAGGACCCTGGAGCCTTCGGGTTTATAAGGTGAGGGGAGGAGCAGTGGATATATGACATGTAGAAATCATTTTGAAATTCATAGCAATGTTAAAGGGGAGATAAACAGAGCCAGGGGAAGACACCCAGATGGGCCGTATAAGTGTTGGGAGTATGACAGCAAAATTCCCAGTCCACGCAGGGTATCTCTTCCAGGACTTGACTCAATTGGGAACCAGCATGAACCATGACACACAGGTTGGGGGGGACGTGGGGCGAAAAAGGCGGGGACTGGCGGTCGGACCGAAAAAGAAGTGCTCCAACGGCGGCCCAGAGAGGAGGCGGCCAGGTTCCGGGCATGACTCGAACCCGGGAGGCACGAACGGTGCACTTTTTGGACCACCCGCTTGACAAGCAGACTCCCCTTATTCCCAACAGTGAGCACGTCCGGCGAGCGCAGGCCGTAAAAGGTTTGGACCGTACCATGCTCTTGACGGGGGGGGGGAGCCCGACTCACCCAGGAGCTGGAAGACGGGGTAGTGACGGCGGCTGGAGTTTCGGGGACGCTGGACGGGACCCTGTCGGAATCTCTCTCCCGGTAAATCTTGTAGAGCCGGGGGCCGAGCACGCAGCTCAGCAGCTTCGCCATGGCCCCGCTCGGGCCGCTGCTCCGCCAGCAGCAGGTCCCCCCCCCCCCACCGGCCCGCCCTTCTGTCGCTGAGGCGCTGCGTGACCGTGACGTCAGCGCGTACCCGCTGCGCCCCGTGCCCAGCTGAGACTTTTTACACGCGCGCGCGTGAGAAAGGTTCCGTGCAGTTGGACCTACGGGTCCAGCTAGAGTTAGAAATTAGTCGGAAGCGTTTGGAACGCGGAAAGTTAGAAAAACTAATCCAGGCACGGTTATAGCTCAGCACATCTGGAGGGATCATGGAACCGCTGGGTGATTGATTAAGAGCGTTTGACAGGAACTACAAGAAAAGAGCCTCGTATTGATTCAAAGAAACGTCAGAGGGCTGGAAATGTGGCTCAGTATGTAGAGTACTTGTCTCGCAAATTCGATTCCCAGGTCGGCTAAACCGGGGTGTGGTGGCACACGCCTTTAATCTCAGCACTTGAGCGGCAGAGGTAGGAGGATCAATGTAAATTCGAGACCACCCTGAGGCTCCATAGTGAATTTCAGGTCAGCCTAGGCTAGACCTCAAAAAGAAAAAAAAAGGGGGGGGGGGCTGGAGAGATGGCTTAGCGGTTAAGGCCTGAGAAACCTAAGGACCCAGGTTCGACTCTCCAGATCCCTAGTTAGCCAGACACACAAAGGTGAGGCAAGCGCAAGGTCGCACATACCCACTAGGTGGCGGAAGTGTCTGGAGTTCGATTGCAGTGGCCCTAGTGTGCCAATTCTCTCTCTCTCTCTCTCTCTCTCTCTCTCTCTCTTTCACCCTTGCATAAAAAAAAAGGGCAGTCCTTTGGGCTTGCATCTAAATAAATAAATAAAAGGATTAAAGGTAGGAGGATTGCAGTGAGTTTGAGGCATAAGAGAAGTCATTCCAGCTCACTTGTGGAGCACCCCTTGAATGTGCATTCCCATGCTGTACTCCACGAAAAGCAACAGGCACTTATAGGCTGACAGGAGCTGCACAGCTGGGCCACCTCTACACAGGAGCAACCCAGGACCATAGCCTCCCCTCCCCTCTCCTCCCAGGACTGAAAGGTGGGGGTCACTGTTCCCTAGTAGATATGCAATTGGGCTTTATCTCCCCAGCATTCTCATCCTCTCTAGAGGCCCAATGTTTCCAGTCCGGGGCTTGTGGGCTTTATCTGTACTCTGCTTCCTCCCTGGG
Organism: Dipus sagitta; assembly: GCA_036346955.1. Lineage (NCBI taxonomy): Eukaryota > Metazoa > Chordata > Mammalia > Rodentia > Dipodidae > Dipus > Dipus sagitta. The sequence continues at coordinate 128,127,836 of CM070779.1, read as the reverse complement.
AACACTGGGTCTTGGAGCAAGAGACTCTAGCAGGCTCCCCCATGTTCTTCCTCCTTCTGCTCCTATGTGGGGCCCCAAAGGCTGCTGCAGGTAAGAACCAGGAGGGGGGCTATGCTTCAGCTATTTGAAAGATTGGGGAAGGACTTGCTACTCTTTCTCCTTGAGAGACTTCAGAAGGCTGACCTGGAATTCGCTATGTAATCTCAGGGTGGCCTCGAACTCACAGCGAGTGCTGCAATTAAAGGCGTGTGCCACCATGCCCAGCTATAAATAAATTTAAAAAAATTTATTTACAGAGGGGAAATAGGTGCAGCAGAGCCTCTTGTGATTGCAAAAGAACTAGAGATGTATGCACCACTTTGTGCATCTGGTTTTACATGACTACTAGGGAACTGAACCCCCAGTCATCAGGCTTTGCAAACAAGCACCTTTAACCATTGATCCATCTCCCCCACACACTTTTTTTTTTCTTCCATTTTTCAAGGTAGGGACTTGCTGTAGCTCAGGCTGACCTGAAATTCATTATGTAGTCTCAGAGTGGCCCCAAACTCACAGTGATCCTCTTACCTCTGCCTCTCCAGTGCTGGGATTAAAGGCGTGCACCACCACACCCAGATAATATTTTTATTTATTTATTTGCAAGGAGAGAGAGAAAGGGAATAGATGCCCATGGCCTCTTGTAGCTAGCTGCAAATGAACTTTAGATGCATGTGCCACTTTGTGCATCCGTCTTTGTGTGGGTACTGGGAAATGGAACCCCAGCCATAAGGTTTTGCAAGCAAGTACCTTGACTACTAAGCCATTTCTCCAGCCCCCTCTTTCTTTATACAAAATGCTTATTATTTATACACGTGTATGTGCACGTGTGCACATGACAGGTTTTCTTGCTGCTGCAAAGGAACACCAGATGCCTTTACCACTTTATGCATCAGGCTGTACATGGGTGCTGGGGAACTGAACCTAGCTGGCAGGCTTTGAAAAAAGCATCCCCCAGTCCCACTGTTTTCCTTTTTTTTTTTTTTTTTTTTTTTTTGAGGTAGGGTCTCACTCTGTCTAGCCCAAGCTGACCTGGAATTCACTATGTAGTCTCAGGGTGGCCTTGAACTCATGGTGATCCTCCTACCTCTGGCTTCCAAGTGGGATTAAAGGCGTGCACCGCCACCCCCAGCTCCTGCCTTTTTTTTTTTTTTTTTTTTTTTTTTTTTTAAGCAGAGTCTCACTCTAGCCCAGGCTGGCCTGGAACTCATTCTATATATAGCTTCAGGTTGCCTTAAAACTCGCAGCCTCCTACCTCAGCTTCCCAAATGCTGAGACTAAAGATGTGTGCCCCCTTGGCCTGGAGAGATGGCTTAGCAGCTAAGGTGCATGCCTGCGAAGCCTAAGGACCCGTTTCGATTCCCCAGGTCCCATGTAAGCCAGATGCACATGGTGGCGCATGCATGTGGAGTTCGCTTCCAGTGGCTAGAGGCCCTGGTGTGCCCATTCTCACTCTCTCTCTCTCTCTCTTTCTCACTTCCTCTATCTGTAATAATTAAAAATAATTAAAATCTTTTAAAAATATTTTTAAAAAAGGTGTGTGCCCCCATGCCAGACTCTTACTTATTAACTCATTTGAGAGAGCAAAAGAGGCAGATAGAGAGAGAATGGGCATGCCAGGGCCTCTAGCCACTGCAAACGAACTCCAGACGCATGTGCCACTTTGTGCATCTGGCTATTCCTGGGTACTGGGGCATCAAACCTGGGTCCTTTGGCTTTGCTGGCAAGTGCCTTGCAGGTATGAACTTTTGCCAGCTACGGTAGCCTGTTCCTTCCTGCCTTCAGACCCTCTCACCAGCAATGGACAAGAGAGGAAAGCCATTTCTCTCCACCTTTCTCTCTGTCGCTTGAGAACCGTGCTCACCAGCCAAACCAGCTCTTGGGACCCCAAGGAAGGAGGGAGCCGGCATGGGAGCTAACATGGGGGATTGCTGACGTGATAAATCTTTGGTTTTATACAACCATCTCCCCACAGACAGCATCCAGGCCATCTATGTGGTCTCTGGGGAGTCAGTGCAGCTGCCCTGTCCCTTACCATCCATCCTCAAGGGAGAGCAACTCCTGTCATGGTTCCGCAGCCCTGCGGCAGGCTCCTCCACCATCCTGGTGGCTCAGGTGAGAGTGACCAGGACAGTCCAAGATCTTGAGAAAACTGAAAAGGATTCCAGGTTCAGGGTCCTGGGAAACTATTCGTTGTGGCTGGAGGGGTCCCAGGACAGAGACGCCGGGCGGTACTGGTGCACCGTGCTGGATGAGCACCGAAAGTACCAGAACTGGAGGGTATATGACGTCTCTGTACTCAAAGGTGAGTAGGGTATGAAGACCGGGGGCCACTGTGGGCCAGGAAGAGCCACAGGAATTGAATTGAGGGCCTCTCTTTCCCACCAGGATCCCAGTTCTCTGTGAGGTCTGCAGATGGCTTCTGCTCCCTTCTCCTGTGTTCTGCGGTTCCTCCCAGACATCTGGGTTCTGTGACCTGGCTAGAGGGGAAGGGACACGTGAAAGGACACACTCAGTACTTTTGGGGTGATGGGGCTGCCCTGCTCTTGGTGTGTCCTCTGGAGGGGCTTCCAGAACCCAGGAGCCGGAGGCCAAGGACCATTCGCTGCCTCATGCCTCAGAACAAGAGACTCAGCTTTAGCCTAGCAGGTAAATGAACTGAGGGAGGAACTGGGGAGGGACGCTCCTTCTGCCACATGGCCTCATGGTGGGGAAAGGAGGTGAGATAAGCGAATCCCACCAGGATGGGGGTAACTTCTGTGGAACAGACCATTGCCTGTAGAGGAGGCAGTGCAAACCCATAACAAAGATGGGTCTATTAAGCCAGCTTTCCAGTGGAGTAGACCAGGAATCAAGACATACAATATGATGGGATATATCACTGTTTAGAAATAATATACTCTAGCCGGGCGTGGTGGCGCATGCCTTTAATCCCAGCACTGGGGAGGCAGAGGTAGGAGGATCGCTGTGAGTTCGAGGCCACCGAGAATACAGACTGAATTCCAGGTCAGCCTAGACTAGAGTGAAACCCTACCTCTCTTAGTGGTTAAGGCGTTTGCCTGTGAAGCCTAAAGACCCAGTTCAATTCCCCCAGAACCCATGTAAGCCAGATGCACAAGGGGGCACATGTGTCTGGAGTTCGTTTGCAGTGGCTAGAGGCCCTGGCGTGCCTATTCTCTCTTTCTCTCTGTCTCTCTCTCTCTCTCAAATAAATAAATAAATGTTAGAAATAAGCTACTCTGGGCCAGGAGATAGCTCAGTGGTTAGACATTAGCTTTGCATAGCCTGCTGGCCTGGGATCAATTCCCTAGTACTCACATTAAACCAGATATACACAAAATGGCACATGCTTCTGGAGTTCATGTACAGTGTGGCAAGAGGTCCTGGTATGCTCTCTTTTTCCCTCTTTCTCTTTCTCCCTCTTTTTTTTTTTTTTTTTTTTTTTTTTTCGAGGTAGGGTCTCACTCTAGTCCAGGCTGACCTGGAATTCACTCTGTATTCTCAGGGTGGCCTCCAACTCACGGAGATCCTACCTCTGCCTTCTGAGTGCTGGGACTGAAGGCATACGCCACTGCACCCGGCTTTCTCTTAATAAATAAATAAATAAAATATTTAAAATTTTTTTAAAATATTTTATTTTTATTTATTTGAGAGAGAGAGAGACAGAGAGCCGGGGAGTGGGGGTGGGAAGAATAAGTGTACCAGGGCCTCCAGTCACTGCAAACTCCAGATGTATGTGCCACCCTGTCCATCTAGTTTATGTGGGAACTGGGAAATCAAACCTAGGTCCTTAGGCTTCGCAGGCGAACACTTTTATTTAGGGGGCTGGAGAGATGGCTCAGCAGTTAAGAACCCGGGCCCCTTTCTGCTGCAAATGAATGTGAGACATTTGCCCCACTTTTGAAAAATATATTTTTGAAATTTTATTTATTTATTTATTCATTTATTTGAGAGAGAGAGAGGAAGAGGCAAAAAGAAAGAGAGAGAATGGGCATGCCTTGGCCTCCAGCCACTGCAGAGAAACTCCAGCTTGTGCATATAGCTTATGTGTGTACTGAGGAATCAGACCTGGGGCCTTGGCTTTGCAGGCAAGTGCCTTAACTGCTAAGCCGTTGCTCCAGCCCTTGCCCCACTTTTTGCATCCAGTTTTATGCAGGTAAGGCTAGGGGTCTAGCAGGCTTTGCAAGCAAGCCCTTTTAACCTCTGAGCCATTCTCCCAACCCCACATCTCTCTCTCTCTTTTTTGTAAGGGTTTCAAGATAGGCTCTCACTCTAGTTCAGGCTGACCTGTAACTGACTCTGTAGTCCCAGGCTGGCCTCAATCTCACAGCTATCCTCCTGCCTCTGCCTCCTAAATGCTGGGATTAGGAGCATGCACCACCATGCCAGGCACTGCCTAGTTCTTTCTTTTTTTCCTGAGGTAAGGTTTCACTCTAGCCCAGAATGACCTGGATTTCACTATGTAGTCTCAGGTTGGCCTTGAACTCACAGCAAGCCTACTACCTCTGCCACCCAAGTGCTAGGATTAAAAGGCATGTGCTGTCACACCCACCTTTATTGTTTATTTTTCTTTTTTTGTTTGTTTGTTTGTTTTTTGCTTTTTGAGGTAGGGCCTCATACTAGCTGAGGCTCACCTGGAATTCTCTCTGTAGTTGTCTCAGGGCCACCTCGAACTCATGGCAATCCTCTGCCTCTAGAGTGCTGGTATTAAAGGTATGTGCCACCATGCCTGGCTTATCTTTGTTCTTTAAAAAAGAAAAGTTATTTATTTATTTATTTGAGAGAAAGAGGCAGAGAGAGAAAGAGAGAGAGAGAGAGAGAGAGAATGGGTGCACCAGCCACTGCAAACGAACTCCAAATGCATGTACCACTTTGTGCATCTGGCTTACGTGGGTCCTGAGGAATCAAACCTGGATCCTGTGGCTTTGCAGGCAAGCGTCTTAACCACTAAGCCATCTCTCCAGCCCTTATCTCTGTTTTTTTTTTTTTTTTTTTTCATTTTTCAATGTAGGGTCTCACTTTAGCTCAGGCTGACCTGGAGTCTCAGGGTGGCTTCGAACTCACAGCGATCCTCCTACCTCTGCCTCCCAAGGGCTGGGATTAAAGGTGTGCGCCACTACGCCCAGCTATCTTTTTTTTTTTTTTTTTTTTTTTTTTTGAGGTAGGGTCTTCCTCTAACCCAGACTGACCTGGAATTCACTGTATAGTCTCAGACTGGGTGGCTTCAAACAGTAATCCTCCTATCTTGGCCTCCTGATTGCTGGGATTAAAGGCATGAGCCACCATGCCTGGCTAAAATAATAATAATAATAATTTATTTATTAGAGAGCAAGAGAGAATGAATGTGCACAGTAGGACCTCTAGCCACTGCCAATGAACTCCAGATGCATGTGCCACTTTGTGTATATGGCTTTAAGTGGGTATTAGGGAATCAAACTCCAGTCATTAGGTTACAGGCAAGCATCTTGACCACTGAACTATCTGTCCAGCCCTATTAAAAATTTATTTATTTACTTACTTAGAGAAAATATAGGCATGTCTGGGCCTCCTGCCACTGCAAATGAACTCCAAACATATTGTACACTTTGTGCACCTGGTTTTATGTGGATACTAGAAAATCAAACCAAGACTTTGCAAGAAAGCAAAGTCTGAACCATCTCTTCAGGTCCCCATTCCCCCTTTTAAATTTAAGCTATTTATTTTTTATTTTTATTTATTGATTAAAAAATTTTTGGTTTATTTTTATTTATTTATTTGAGAGTGACAGACAGAGACAGAAAGAGGCAGATAGAGAGAGGGAGAATGGGCACGCCAGGGCCTCCAGCCACTGCAAACTCTAGACGCGTGTACTACCATGTGCATCTGACTTACATGGGACCTGGAGAATTTGAACCTGGGTCCTTAGGCTTCTCAGGCATGCTTCTTAACCTCTCAGCCATCTCTCCAGCCTGATTATTTATTTATTTATTTATTTTTGTTTTGTTTTTCAATGTAGGGTTTCACTCTAGACCAGGTTGACCAAGAATTCACTATGTAGTCTCAGGGTGGCCTCAAACTCATAGTTATCCTCCTACTTCTGCCTCCCGAGTATTGGGACTAAAGGTATGTACCACCACAGCCAACTTGTTTTGTTTTTTAAAATTTTTTTATTTATTTGAGAGAGACATAGACAAAGAGACAGAGAGAAAAAGACAGAGAGAGAATGAACACACTAGGGCCTCTAGCCACTGCAAACAAACTCCAGATGCATGCACCACCTTGCACATCTGGCTTATGTGGGTCCTGGGGAATTGAACCTGAGTCCTTAGGCTTTTCAGGCAAGCGCCTTAACTGCTAAGTCATCTCTCCAGGCCCATCCCCCCCCCTTTTTTTTGGTTATTTTCCAGGTAGGGTCTCACTCTACCTCAGGCTGACCTGGAATTCACTATGTAGTCTCATGGTGGCCTTGAACTCACAGCAATCCTCTTACCTCTGCCTCCTGAGTGCTGGGATTAAAGGCGTGCGCCACCACGCCCGGCTCCTTCCCCTTTTGTTAAAAGACAAGGTCTCATGCAGCCCAAGGTGCCCTCAAACTTACTAGGGTAGCCCAAGATCCTCCTACCTCTGCCTCCCAAGTTCTGGGATCACAGACATGTGCCACCATGCTCAACATTAGCACCTTATTTTTTCTTGAAAAGGTGAATTACTGTGAGGGCAGTTAGAGCTGGGGCATGCTGGGGCATTAGCAGTCCTTATAGGGTCAAAGCGTCACTGCCATTCTCCCTGATGTTGGCTCCTGGGATGGGGGAGGGGCCTGGAAGTGGGCATGATCGTGGTCGTGGTGTGGTGGACACTGTGGTGGACACTGTGGTGGACACTGACGGCAGAGCAGTTCAAGAAGTCTTCTGTAGGGAGAGCCTATCAGACTTCGTGGGGGGCCTCTCTTCGGGGTGCAGTCACGGAGCCTCTCACTGGCCCTTTCTGTTGCTTGTCTTGCCCTCACCCCAGCCTCCATGGATGCTGCTCCCACTGTCTGCGCCCCTTTCCCTAGCTGGGATGCGCCCTGGATCCTGATGCTGCTGCTCACTGTGGGCCAAGGACTCACCATCCTGGCCCTGGGCATCATGCTCTGGAGGCAGAGGGCCCCGGGGGCTCAGCGCCGAGGCAAGTCCCCTGGGTGCGATGTGCAGTCTCCTGCTCACACCCACATCTCACCTCTGCACCCAGTCCTCTGTAGGGGAGTGGAGGGTAAGGAAAGCACTTGTGATTTATCTGATGGCTTCTGTACATCTATGGGTCCTTCTCCCCAGATGCCTCGATCCCTCCCTTCAAACCCGAGATCCAGGTCTATGAGAACATCCACTTAGCCCACCTTAGGTAAGGAACAAGTGGGAGACACAGACTTGAATCCCAGAGGACCTGGGGGAGGAGACGTCACACTGGGGTTGGTTTCCTGATGGGGCTCTGGTTCCTGAAATGGTGGAGAAAATTATCAACGTCTCTTTTCTTTGCAAACCCCTCAGCCCACCTGTGCACAAGACCATGTGATCTTGGTGACAACTGCTGCAGAGTGTGACCTGTTACCTGCTGTCATTCTGGAATTTGAAGGATTTGTTGAAAACCTCAGAGGGGGCAGTATGAGGGTGTGACTTTACCTCCTCTTCCCCCCTTCCTTTGGCCTCTAGCAGCTGTGTGTGTGGGGGGGGAAGGGCTCAAGGGAGTAGCATTATTCTGTGATGTCACCTGCAAAAAGGTGTGTTCTCCTGTCTTGAAGTAGCCAATGGATAGGTGATCGTGTGTAAGAAATACTATGGAGTCCAGGGTAGATAGGTAGGCAGGTTTTGGTGGTCGGGATGGGTGGGGGTGGGCAAGAGGAGACAGAAAAATCCAGAGCAATGCAGGGTGGGGGTGGGTATTAGCTGTTGGAGAACCTAAGGGTGAGCGGAGGAGATGAGAAAGAGAAGGGAGAACCTCAAGTCAGCTCAGTGAGAGGAATAAATTGGAAGCAGAGAGAGAAAAATAGAAGCACATCGTGGGAGAATTGAGGGACAAGACAGTGGAAAGGAATTCAACATGTCTCTGAAAAAGAAACCAGACTTTTAATCAAGCCCTGGGACTTCCTCAGATGGAAGGGGAGGAAGTCAGGATGGGCTATTTGCACTCACGCCTCCACCAGGGAGGCCCTCTTATCCTCCCCGCGCGAACACACACACTTCTGCGGTCTTCTATTGGCCTGGACTGCCCTTGTACCCAGGGGCACTGTGCCCCAGGGCAGAGGAAGTATCCACAGGGACTGGCAGGGGCCAGATCCTTAGTAGAGTGGACACGCCTACAAGTTGGGTCTTGGCGTGCCTGCAGGGGCTGGGCTATGACGTCTGAACAGTGGGCAAGTCTGGCTTGGTGACGTGGGAGAGGACACAGATGCTCCCAAAGTGGCCAGCCCTCAGTGTCAGGAAGAAATGAATAGAACTCCAGGCCTCACGGTCACAAGCGCCTCCACACCTGCCCACCGGCAAGTGCCCTTTTGAATCCTGGCTCAGGTTTGCTTGTCACTGAAGAAGAGCTTGCTGGGAAACCTTCCTGCGGCAGCAGCCCCAGTTTTGATGCAGGAAGGAGAATGACACAGAGGGAAACTGAGGGGAAATGCACAGATCACCGACCGGTCCAGTGCTGCAGCCCACCCCACCCAGCAGCCAGAGTTCATTCTTCTTCTCCCCCCCCCCCCCGCCAGGTTTTCCAGGTAGGGTCTCACTGTAGCCCAGGCTGACCTGGAATTCACTACGTAGTCTCAGGGTTGCCTCGAACTCATGCGATCCTCCTACCTCTGCCTCCCAAGTGCTAGGATTAAAGGCATGCGCCACCATGCCCGGCCCTTTTTTTAAATGTATTTTATTTATTTATTTATTTGAGAGAGAGAAAGAGGTAGGGTGAAAGAGAGAGAGAGAGAGAATGGGCGTGCCAGGGCCTCTAGCCACTGCAAACAAACTCCAGATGTACCTTGTTCATCTGGCTTACGTTGGTTCTGGAGAGTGGAACCAGGATCCTTGGGCTTTGCAGGCAAAAGCCTTAACCGCTAAGCCATCTCTGCAGACCCTAGAGCTCATTTTTAAAGTGCAGCCATGTACCCTGTGTGTGCCCCCCACACCACTGCACACCGCACGCACTGCAGCTTTATCAGCTCAAAACACGAACACGCAGTGAACAAGCAGCCCTTTTATTAAATGTACTTTTGGTGTTTTGTGGGTTTTTTTTCGAGGTAGGGTCTCACTCTAGCTCAGGCTGACCTGGAATTCACTATGGAGTCTCAGGGTGGCCTCAAACTCAGGTGATCCTCCTACCTCTGCCTCCCGAGTGCTGGGCTTAAATTTGTGCGCCACCATGCCCAGCTTTTTGGTTGTTGTTTTTTTGACAGGGTCTCATGTATCCCAGGCTGGCTTGGAACTTAATAGGTAGTTGAAGATGACCTTGAACTTCTTTCTGATCCGTCTGGCCCCGTCTCCAGAGAGTGCTAGGATTACAGGTGTGCCACACCACACCCAGTTTTATGTGGTGCTAGGACTCAAACCCAGGGCTTCTGGCATGCCAGCCAAGCATTCATCCCTAGCCCTAAGTGTACTCTATGATTCTCCAAGACCTCCCTTCCTGAGTCTACCACCCACCAAATCACGTCTTCCCTAGCAAGACTCTCCCCCTCACCAGACCTGGTGCCCCTTCAGTAACCTTGCCTGGGACCCACAGTTCCTTCAAAATAGCTGCCTTGCTAGGGACCAGGGACATCTAGGGGGGGAATAAAAAGACACATATTCCTTATGAGGCTGGACCTGGTGCGTCTGCAGGGGCTGGGACATGTCTACAGGATTGGGTCTTGGATGGTGTCTGTGGAGGGCTTTTTGCAAAGTCAGGTTTGGGGGCATGTCTCAACACATGGATGCAGGGATTTCCGGGGCCGCAGTGACTCCGGAGTCGTAAGCTGAGGGCTGTCAGTCCATGCCTGGCTAGTAGAGGAGGCACCCTGCCCAGGAGAGGCCGGCAGCAAGCAAGAGTGGGGCGGTGAGGAGGAGGCCGGGGGGCCCCTGCAAAGCAGCCGCATTGCACAAGTCCTGCTCACAGCACGTGTGCCTCAGCGCATAGGAACGTAACCAGTAGGTGGCATGGCCCTGCAGCGGGCACTGGGCTCTTGGGAGGCAGCCCTTCCTCTCGATGATCTCATTCTGGTCTGTGGGGCAAGAGAGGAATGCTGAGGCGGGGCGGGGAGGGGGAGATGAGCAGCTGCCCAGAGAAGGGCCAGTGAGCCAGGGTCCTACCTGAGGTGCCCACACTGATGCCACAGACCTCGTCGTTCTCACACTCGGTGGGAACAGGGTAGCAGGGCTTGGCGAAGCTGCAGGTGTAGCACTTGAGCCGTCCCTGTTGTCCCGGTTCTCGGGGCGGGAGAGTGGTGAGACCTGTTGGGTCAGCAGAGATGAAGTCAGGGATGAGAAAGGACGTAAGAGGCAAAGCCCAGAACCTACGGGGGTGACTCCCACAGGAAGGAGAGTGGAGTGGTAAAATGCAGGCAGATAGGAGTAGGAAAACAGAGAAGGGAAGGGGAAGTGGTCCAGGGAAAGAGACAGAGGCAAGAGGGAGACAGGGATTGGAAGGTTTGTACAGACCTGGACAGAATCCCAGAGCAATGGCAGCAGTCACAGTGACACATAAAGCCAGACGGGGGGGGGGGGGGGGGGGGGGGAGTTAAGTAGATGGTGTCAAAGACAGATGAGACATTAGCCAAGGAGCCCAACACAGAAGCAGGACGTGGGAACAGGGACAGGGCTACAATGATGGAAAGGTACAGCAGGAAAGAGACAGAAATTTCCAAATGCCTTTGTTTTGTTTTGGGTTTTCGAAGTAGGGTCTCACTCTGGTCCAGGCTGACCTGGAATTCACTATGGAGTCTCAGGGTGACCATAAACTCACCGCGATCCTCCTACCTCTGCCTCCCGAGTGCTGGGATTAAAGGCCTGCGCAGCCACGCCCCGGCTGCAAGTGGCTTTTTGAGGCAGGGTCTCAAGCAGCCCAGACTGGCCTGGAACTCACTGTGTAGTCCCGCCTGGCCTCAAACTCCAGATCCTTGGTGTGTTGGAATTAAGAGGCATCCCAAAGCTCTCTTACCCCAGCTCCCTTGGCCTCTGCCAGGTCCCTCTCCCTTTCAGCCCTCAGGCTCCCTCCAGAACCCTTGCCCCGTCTCCCCCCACCCCAGGGAGATTCCCCAGTCCACCCTTACCCAGCGCCCCACAGAGGAACAGGACGCTGAAGAAGACACTGGAGGTACCCATGGCGGGACCCGGGCTCAGGAGTCTGGCAGAACCTGATATCTGCAAGGGACTGAGACGAGCATCTGGCCAAGACAGGGAGGGGCCAGTAAACAAACTCTTAAGGAGAGAAGCTGAGGGTGGAACAGTGACAGAATTCACCACCTGGTGCAGCAGGGCTTGGCCCTCTGCTGCCACCCCAGTCTCTCACCCCCTCCCTGCCCTGAGCTGGAGGGTCTTTCGGGTTCTCTCTGTGTTTGTAACTCAGCTCGGCTGTCTGCCACTCCAGAGTTGTCTGTCGCCTTCTCCTCTGCACCCCTCCTCCTGCGTCAAGCTGTTCCCAGCTCACTCGCTCTCTGTCTCCTCTGTCTGTCTGAGCATGTATGCCTCTCATGGTCACAATCCTAAAGGGCCCTGGCCTAGATGTTAGAGTGTGGAATCAACAAAACCTACCCACCACCTGCTCCCACACCCCACCCATAAAGCCCATGTGAGGGGCTGCCCCACCCAGCTCACATCCCTTTGATTCCCCTCTACCTCCCACCACCAAGCCTCAGTACTCCTACCCCATAATTATCCCTGCAAGCATTATTACCTTGCAGGAAAGAATTAATCATGAGCTGGGCTGGAAGGATGTGTACATTTCCTCTGGGAAGGGCTAGGAAAGACCAGGAAGAAAGGCATGGATGGCCAGGTCAGGGAGGGGAGAGTGGCAGTCTGGAAGGCTGGTATCTAAAGACGCTAAGAAAAGCCGTGTGTGGTGGCACACGCCTTTAATCCCAGCACTCGGGAGGCAGAGGTAGGAGGATTGCTGTAAATTCAAGGCCACCCTGAGACTATGTAGTCCAGGTCAGCCTGGACTAGAGCGAGACTCTACCTCAAAAAAAAAAATAAAAAATAAACAAATAAACAAATAAAGAAGCTGGGGACACGCTATGAGTGTACTTTACCTAAGACCAGGAAGGGTATGTTGAGCAGGGGAGACCCAGGTATCCATAGAGAATCTCAGGATATCTACGGCTATACTACCCTGAATGCACCCAGTCTTGTCTGATCTCAGAAGCTAATCAGGGTTGGGCCTGGTTAGTACTGGGATGAAAGAATCTCAGGGATCTGAAAATTCATTAAAGACCCCAGAGTGTTTCTTCTCGTGGACCTCACTGGCATTTACTAGATTAGAAATTACATCAGGAGTACTCAGGGTGTGGTGGTGCACACCTGTACGGCCCGCACACAGGAGGCTGACATAGGAAGATTGATGTGCCTTTGAGGTCAGCTTGCCTGGGCTACATAGGGAGCTTCAGGGTTAGCCTGGATTGCAGTGTGAGACCCTGTCTCAGAAAACAAACAAGAAGCTGGAGAGATGGTTCAGCAGCTAAAGGCATTTGCAAATCAGTGCCTTTAAAGCCCGAGCCATCTCCCAGCCCAGTTAGAGGTGTTTGCTTGCAAGCCTGCTGACCAGAGTTTGACCCTCCTCAGCATGCACACAAGGAGCCCATGTAAAGCCAGACTCAAAGAGGCTCACACATCCTAAAGTCATGGGAGGCGGGGCTCACAAAGCAGCCGCAGCTCAGCAAGAGAGACCCTGTCTCAAAAGTAGGTGGAGGGCTGGAGAGATGGCTTAGCTATTAGCTACTTGCCTACAAAGCCTAAGGACCTGGGTTCAATTCCCCAGTACACACATAGAGCCAGATGCACATGGTGGTGCTTGTGTAGGGGGTTTGCTTGTGATGGCTGGAGGCCCTGGCACACTCATTCTCTCTTATCTGCCTCTCTGTCTCTCTCTCAAATAAATAAGCAATAATAAAATATTTTTTAAAAAGTAAGAGCCGGGCATGGTGGTGCATGCCTTTAGTCCCAGCACTTGGGAGGCTAAGGTAGGAGGATCACCATGAGTTCAAGGCCACCCTGAGAATACATAGTGAATTCCAGGTCAGCCTGGGCTAGAGTGAGACCCTACCTCAAAAATAAATAAATAAAAAAATAAAAAATAAATAAGCCGGGCGTGGTGGTGCACACCTTTAATCCCAGCACTCAGAAGTAGGAGGATCACAGAGAGTTCGAGGCCACCCTGAGACTACATAGTGAATTCCAGGTCAGCATGAGTTAGAGTGAGACCCTACCTCAGAAAAAAAAAAAAAAAAAAAAGGCTGGAGAGATGGCTTAGTGGTTAAGGCGTTCATCTGCAAAACCAAAGGAACTCAGTTCAATTCCCCTGGACCCATGTAAGCCAGATGCACAAGGTCACATGCATCTGGAGTTTGTTTGCAGTAGCTGGAGGCCCTGGCATGTCCATTCTCCTCTCCTCCCTCTCTCTCTCTCTCTGCTTCTTTCTCTCTCACTTTCTGAAATAAATAAATTAACTAATTAAAAATATTTAAAAAGCTGGGCATGGTGGTGTATTAATCCCAGCACTCAGGAGGCAAAGGTAGGAGGATCACCATGAGTTCAAGGCCACCCTGAGACTCTATAGTGAATTCCAGGTCAGCCTGGACTAGAGTGAAACCCTACCTCGAAAAACCAAAATAAAATAAAATAAAAATAATAAAAGGAATAAAAATATTAAAAATAAATAAATAAATAAAAGAAGGTAGAAAGAGAGAACTTTGACCTCCACACATATACCATGGTGCACATGCACTAGCCTACACACACACATCATTCGCATACATGCACTTGGATTTGAAAAAATAGAAAAATAAAAAGGGAGAGAGAAGAGAAATTGAGAGCTTGTTTGGAGGTTCTAGCAGGGGAGTGCAGCTACTGGTATACCCTTGACCAAAAGACCCTATCCTCTCTATTCTGGGAAGGAAGGAATGTGGAGCACAGAGCAGAGCGGTGAGGGAGGATCAGACACCCACCTAGCCAGTCAGTTCAGCCAAATCAACTCTGGTGATCAATGGGGTGACAAATGTCATAGCCAGATGGCACTCACATCCAAGAAGAGAAACTGAAACAGGACATTTTTATTTATTTATTTATTTATTTATTTATTTACTTATTTTTGTTTCTTCAAGGTGGGGTCTCACTCTAGCTCAGGCTAACCTGGAATTCACTATGTAGTCTCAGGGTGGCTTTGAACTCACAACAATCCTCCTACCTCTGCCTCCTGAGTGCTGGGATTAAAGGTGAGTGCCACCATGCCTGGAAAAACTGAAAATTTTAGACAGGAAGTAAAGAGCTCTTATAATTCCAGCACATGGGAGGCTGAGGCAGGAGGATTGGAAGTTCAAAATCAGACTTGACTACATGAGACCTTCTCTCAAAATAACTGCCTAAATAAATAAACAGGCATTGATGGATTGACAAATAAAAACAATAAATTTAGCTGGGCGTGGTGGCTCACACCTTTAATCCCAGCACTGGGGAGGCAGAGGTAGGAGAATTGCCGTGAGTTGGAGGCCACCCTGAGACTACAGAGTGAATTCCAGGTCAGCCTGAGCTAGAGTGAGACCCTACCTCGAAAACAATAATTAGTCCCCAATCACGTGGTGTGAAGAGTGGCATTGTTTGACATTTTTTGGGAATCTGTTTAATGCTGGCTTTAATAAATGGTGTCTGGGTTTTCATAACCTGCGTCCGCATTCCATTTGGGATCTGTTGTTTTGATAGAAATATTTGAAGAAAACCCGACACACACACACACACACACACACACACACACACAATTGGAGAAGGAAGACCCTGGCCCATCCTTTGAATTGGGTTAAGAGACCCTCAGGGGCTCCTGGGCCATTGTACACTGCTGCTGGGCTTCAGAGGTTGCGAAGGGCATCAATGGGGCCCCTCCTTGTCTGCATTGGGGCCCTGGTGCCTGCTGGAGGAGACTCTTTCCTGTTTTTATAGCCCTATAAAACTGGAGGCGAGGGGGATATAAGGCTGGCAGAGCAGGGCCTGGGAGGGGGGCGGGCGGGAGGGATAGGTGCTCCTGCTACAAGAGGATATGATGAACCCCCAATTTGTTGTGATCCTGCTTGGAACCCTGCTGGCAGCTGCTTTGGGTAAGGAAAAGCCCTCTGTCTCTCACACAGGCTGGTCCTTCCCTCTGCCGGCTCCTCTGAGAGCCTGGGTCCAGCGCCTCCTCTCTCTCTCTCTCTCTCTCTCTCTCTCTCTCTCTCTCTCTCTCTCTCGCCAGGAAACCGCATGCGATGCTATGACTGCAGCGGAGGCCCCAGCAGCTCCTGCAAACACACGGTGACCACCTGCAGCGAGGGCGAGAGCTGTGGCTTCCTGGAGCGCAAGCCGCAGCCAGGCCTGGGACAGGTCAAGCAATGTGAGTCCCGCATCATCTCTCCCACTCCCCTCTGCTTCCAGTCCCCTCTTCAATCTTGCTGGCTTCCAGAACCGTCCGGGCTCAGGCTGGCTCTGGGCAGATGGTGCCGCTGTTGGAGCAGAGCAGCCTGTACCTCTCTCCTGGTTCCTGGCATTGAGCCCTGAGCAGCCCGCCATCCTCAGGCTCCCTCTTCCCACCTCTTTACTTTCCAGAAAGAAAGAACCTCAGAGGACTTTGTAAAGGAAGAAGTTCAGCTCTAAGGCAGGGACCAAATGTTAAACCAGGAAGTGTGGGGTGTGTGTGTGTGTGTGTGTGTGTGTGTGTTATTTTGAAGTTATCTTGGGTTGACAGAAAGTTATGAAAATGATGCACAGAGCTGGGTATGGTGGCACATGTCTGGCACTGGGAAGGTGGAGGCAAGAGGATCAGAAGTTCAAAGACCAGGCTCTCAGCCTTAAAAAAAAAAAAAAAAAAAAAAAAAAAAACACCCAGGTGTGGCACCTCACACCTTTAATCCCAGCACTCAGAAGACAGAGTAGGATTGCTGTGAGCTAGGATGAAACTCTACTTCAAAAAATAAAGAAAGAAAAGAAAAAAGAAAGAAGGGGGGAGGGAAGAAGAAAAGAAAAGAAGAAAAGCAGTGGAGGCTAGAGAGAGGGCTTTGCAGTGAAGGTGCTTGCCTGCGAAGCCTAAGGACTGGGGTTAGACTCCCCAGAACCCACATAAGCCAGATGCACAAGGAGGTACATGCACATAAGGTGGCGCACATGTCTGGAGTTCGTTTGCAGTGGCTAAGACCCTGGCGCGCCCGTTCTCTCTTTCCCTCCGTCGCTCACTCACTCACAGAAGAAAAGAGGTGCAGAGGCAGACGAGGCAGAGGAACCAGGGTCATTTCCTACCTCACTTAAAAACTAATGCAGAGATCTGTATTTTCCTCACCCAGCTTCCCCCAATGCTAACATCTCCCATAGTGCAATTATCACCACCCGAAAGCAACAGATTGGTGCAATAATACTGGTTAACCTCGACTTTATTCCTGCCTTTATTTATTTATTTAGTTAGTTATTTATCGACCCGGGAGCCAAATCAGAGCCCACATTCTTTTATGTATTTTTTTATTTAAAATTTTATTTATTTATTTATTTATTTAAGAGAGGGCAAGAGGCAGAGTGAGTGAGAGAGAGAGAAAAAGTGGGCACACCAGGGCTTCCAAGAGCCGCCGCAAATGAACTCCAGATGCATGTGCCACTTTGTGCATCTGGCTTATGTGAGTACTGGAGAACTGAACCGAGGTCCTTTGGCTCTGCAGGCAAGAGACTTAACCGCTAAGTCATCTCTTCAGCCCTGATTTTATGTATTATTATTTTTTATTTGTTGGTTTTTTCTGACCTGGCTGACCTGGAATTCACTATGTAGTCTCAGGGTGACCTCGAACTCACAGCGATCTTCCTACCTCTGCCTCCCAAGTATTGGGATTAAAAGCGTGCGCCACCACGCCTGGCTCCCTATTCTTATTTTTATGATAGGTTATTTTATAGATTGTTCTTTGACTTGGGCTTATCTGCTGTTTTCATCTGATGGAATTGAGGTCCCATGTGACAGAGTGAGGTGTTCTCAGGGCATCACATCATCAGTGTCCCGTGGATGCCCTTGTGTTGAGTTGGATGGCTTGGTTTCAGGGAGGCACTTTTGAGGGGGCAGAGAAGCCCTTGGGGCTCCTGGAAATCACATCTGCTCTGTCCCAACACCCCACTGTCATCCTCTCTCTCTCAGCGTTGAGTCATCACCACCCAGCCTGCGTGGCCACGCAGCACTGCAATCAAGTGGAAATAGAGTCGGTGGGAGACGTGACTTTCACTACCCACAAGAACTGCTGCTTCGGAGAGCTGTGCAACAGCGCCGTGACAAGCACCGTAGCCCCTGCGTGCATCTTGGCTGCAGCTGCCACCACCCTGGCCTGGCTTTTGCCGGGACTGTGGGGAGGGTAGTGGCAGTAAGGGGTAGGGAAGGGGGTGAGGGCGCAAGGGAGTGAGGAAGCTGGACATCTAAGATGAGAAGCACTCCTCTGTGAGCCATTAAAATCTCCTGCTCATTCTAGAGCTGACTGGAAAATTCCATCTATCTTTTGTTAATGGGAAAGGCTGAAGGAGTATCATCCAGCTTCCGGTTCTGCGGTCAACAGTCCATCAGTGGACCTAGTTACAAAAATGCACTCCTTGTCCAGTGACACCCCAAGGGCCATGGAAACTCTGTACTCGGGGATCTGTTAAGAGTGAGCATGGCCGGGCGTGGTGGCGCACGCCTTTAATCCCAGCACTCGGGAGGCAGAGGTAGGAGGATCGCCATGAGTTCAAGGCCACCCTGAGACTCCATAGTGAATTCCAGGTCAGCCTGGCTAGAGTGAGACCCTACCTTGAAAAACCGAAAAAAAAAAAAAAAAAGAGTGAGCAGGCTCTGGGCTGAGCAGAAGGTCACCAGGAGTCCATAAGCCTGCCTGGCCGAGTGGGTTTTACTTTGATCACTTTGAAGCTTGATTTCTGATAAAACTACTTGTGGGTTTTTTTGTTTTTGTTTTTGAGGGACTAGTTTGAACTCTGATTTTTCTAATTTTATTTTCTTCAACATTATTTCTTTTTAAATATTTATCTATTACAGAGAGAGAAAGAGGCACAGAGTGAGAGAGAGAGGAACTCCAGATGCATGTACCACTGTGTGCATCTGGCTTACATGGGTCCTGAAGAATCAAACCTGGGTCCTATGTCTTTGAGGGCAATGACCTTAACCATTAAGCCATCTCTCCAGCTCTCTCTCTCTCTCTCTCTTTTTTTTTTTTTTTTAGTTTTTCAAGGTAGGGTTTCACTCTGGTCCAGGATGACCTGGAATTCACTGTGTAGTCTCAGGGTGGCCTTGAACTCACAGCAATCCTTCTACCTCTGCCTCCCAAGTGCTGGGATTAAAGGTGTGCACCACCACGCCTGGCTCTCCGGGTCTTTTTTTTTTTTTTTTTTTTTTTTTCGAGGTAGGGTCTCACTCTAGCCCAGGCTGACCTGGAATTCACTCTGTATTCTCAGGGTGGCCTCGAACTCATAGTGATCCTCCTACCTCTGCTTCCCGAGTGCTGGGATTAAAGGCGTGCGCCACCACGTCTGGCCTCTTTTATTTTTCATGTGTATATATGTGTGTTGGTGCACATGTGTAGGGGCACACATTCACGTGTGTGCACATGTATGTGTAGAGGCCTAAGGTCAAAATTTGGTGGCTTCCTTAATCCATCTTTCACTTTAAAGAAAATATTTTGCCAGGCATGTGGAGCACCCCTTTAATCCAATACTCTGCAGGCAGAGGTAGGAGGATTGCTGTGAGTTCAAGGCCAGCCTGAGACTATATTAGTGAATTTCAGGTCAGCCTAGGCCAGAGTGAGACCCTACCTTAAATATATACATATACATATATGTATATGTATATGTATATGTATATGTATATATATATATATATATGCATATTTATTTATTTATTTATTTGAGAGAGAGAGAGAAAATGAGGATGAATGAATGGGTATACCAGGCCCTCTAACCACTGCAAATGAACTCCAAATGCATATACTACCTTGTGTATCTGGCTTATGTGTGTACTGGTGAATTGTACCTAGGTCCTTAGGCTTCACAGGCAAGTGCCTTAATGCTAAGCCATCTTTCTAGCCCTTATTTCCCTTATTTATTTATTGTTTTAAATTTATTTGAGAGACAGACAGACTATGGGCATGCCAGGGCTACTTGCTACTGCAAATGAACTCCAGACACATGCACCGCTTTGTGCATCTGGCTTTATGTGGTTACTGGGGAATTGAACCTAGGCCAGTAGGTTTTGCAAGCAAGTGCCTTCTCCCAGCTTTTTTTTTTTTTTTAAGTGGCAGGGTCTCACTCTAGCCCAGGCTGACCTGGAATTCACTCAGTAGTGTCTGGGTGGCCTCAAACTCATGGCAATCCTCCTACCTCTGCCTCCTAAATGCTGGGATTAAAGGCATGTGCCCGGCCTTTATTTTCAGTTTCATTTACTTATTAGAGAGGGAGAGAGAGTGAGGATGGGCATGCCAGCCACTGCAAATGAACACCAGATGCATGTACCACCATGTGCATCTGGCTTACCTGGGACCTGGAGAATCGAACCTGGGTCCTTAGGCTTCACAGGCATGCGCCTTAACCACTAAGCCATCTCTCCAGCCCTCCACCTTATTTTTATTTTATTTTATTTTTTGGTTTTTCAAGGTAGGGTCTCACTCTGGTCCAGGCTGACCTGGAATTCATTATGGAGTCTCAGGGTGGCCTCGAACTCTCTGCGATCTTCCTACCTCTGCCTCCCGAGTGCTGGGATCAAAGGCGTGTGCCACCACGCCCGGCTCTCCACCTTATTTATTTATTTATTTATTTATTTTTTGAGGTAGTTCTCTCACTGAACCAGGACTTGATTGGGCTTGACTAGCTTCTCCACCTCCCCAGCCCTAGGACTGCAGGTGAACCACGGGTGTTTCATGTGATTCTGGGAGCTCCTTGCTTGGACAGCAAGCACTCTGCTCAGGGAGCCATCTCTCTAGCCTCGCAGTAGAACTTCTTTGAATTGAGAAAGGAAGTGTAAAACTCTGATAAAGTTGCTCAGATACTCCAGTTAGGAACCAGGCCAAGTGAGGCCCAGGACTCTAACCCGAGAGACAGGAAAAAGGGGGCCTGATTCTGATCTCTATGCCCCTGTCCTACTCTTTCTGGGGAGCCCTCAAGCCAAGCTGCACCTCTTTCTTGGCAGTAGATCAGGGTGTGGTCTAAATTTAGGATAAGGGTTGTTTCTCCAAACACTAGTGCTTCTGTGCCACCTGCAGATACTAAGCGGAAGCGAAGCGGCTTGGAAAACCTGTTCTTGTGCCTGCTCAGCCCAGCCACCTAGGGAAACTCCCTGAGGAATGTGTGTGTGTGTGTGTGTGTGTGTGTGTGTTTTTCGGGTAGGGTTTCACTCTAGCCCAGGCTGACCTCGAATTCACTATGTAGTCTCAGGGTGACCTGGAACTCATGGCAATCCTACCTCTGCCTCCCGCGTGCTGGGGGATTAAAGGCGTGCACCACCACACTTACATTAGTGCTTAGGTTGTCTGACAATAAAATATGCAATTGATTAGTCACAGACGTTTATTACTCAAAATGGGAAGAGATGAGTAGATAGAGGTTTGGAGAGCCAGCCCCATATAGCCAGGTCATCAGGTCCTTTCTGGGACCCTTCGCTGGGGACAAGACAGGAGCCTTTCCAGTTCCAGACCCCAGATGCGCAGCGGAGTGCATCAGAGCAGGGAGCCCCTCGATGGCCGGTGAGGAGGGAGAGTGGTCTAGAAGACAATGGGGAAAGACCTGGGGGAAATAGAGTGGAAGCTGCGGGGTGAGAAATGTGGCAAGGAAGACCATCCTGAGTAACGTCTGTGGAAGAAATGGGGCGGGACTAGGGAAATGCTCTTCAGAGGAGGGGAGTGGAGAACATTCTGGAAATCCAGGGGCTCTGATGCTCAGGCTAAGGCAGGTAGGAGGAGATGCAGCCTTCAGTGCAGCAGCCAGAGGCCAAGGCCAGCCAGGGAGGTGAGGGAGACGAGGGCCAGCGCGGGAGTGGGCCGCGGAGCTGGGCTGTTACAGTTGTCTTTGTTGCAGCAGGTCGTGTTGTAGTTCAGGCCCAGCTTGTGGTTGGTTTGGTTGAAGGCCTCCCGACAAGGCTCCTCAGGCGTGCCACAGCGCAGGTTGGAGAAAACCCACATTTTCCCTGGGGGTGGGAGCGGGCAGGGAGGTGAGGATGGGCTGTTGATTGCCTTGTACCCTGCTCCCCAGCACTGCCCGCCCTTTTTCTCTTCTGTCTACTTGTCCTTCCTTAGCGTGAGCACCTGGGGCTTTGGGCCTCTTACTGTCTCTTTGTGTATGTGAGTTTGCATGTATGTGTGTGCACATATGTTGACGCGTGGGTGTGAAGGCCAAAGGACAGACACGCTGCTTAGTTGTTTGTTTGTTTGTTTTTCTCAAGGTAGGGTCTCACTCTCATTCCAGGCTGACCTTGAATACATCACATAGTCTCAGGCTGGCCTTGAACTCACATTGATCCTCCTACCTCTCTGCCTTATGAGTGCTGGGATTAAAGGTGTATACCACCATGTTTTGCTTCTTTTTTTTTTTTTTTTTAACATAGATTCTGGGGATTGAACTCAGGTCTTCATACTTGCACAGCACAAACTTTACTGACAGAGCCATCTCTCCAGGCCTACTTCTCTCTCTCTCTCTCTCTTTTGTTTTTGTTTCTCAAGGTAGGGTCTCACTCTAGTCCAGGCTGACTTGGAATTCACTATGTAGTCTCAGGGTGGCCTTGAACTCAAAGCTATCCTCCTACCTCTGCCTCCCAAGTGCTGGGATTAAAGGCATGTGCCACCACACCCAGCTCTTCCTACTGTCTCTTTTGGTGACTGTCTCCTCAGAGTCATGCCCGTGGCCACATTAGAGAGGGTTATCACAAACATGCACTGAAACAAGTGCCTGTAAAGCCACCGTCAGTGCTTGGGACACAGCCATATCTGCCCATGTGTTGTGTCACCACTGTAATTCTCCCTTTGCTCTTGATGGACCTCAGTCCCAGACAAAGAGTCTCCCACATGTCCCCTCTGTCCCAGAGAAGGGGAAGTTACCTAGGTACACGTTTGTTGTTAGGCACTGGTGTCCTGGCTCCAGGCGGCAGGACTGCCGGTCCACACAGCCCAGCACAGGGACCTTGTAGCAGGAGTGACAGCGAATGTCAGCTGAGGAGACACAAATGACATGACGGGCAGTCTGAGTCACCTGGGGGGGGGGTGCGCTGAGCTGGGGTGGGGGTGGAGATCTGCCCATTAAGTGGGCACTCGGACCTGTTTCATCCATAGGGACAGAGCAGGTGAGTGACGGGGTGAAAGTGGAAAGTGGGCGTTGGGCGAGGGTGTTTGTTCTTTGTGGAAAAACCCACGCCCTAAATATCTTCTTCAACCCCACCCCATCTGAGATGAGTCAAGCAGAAAACAGAATGAACAAAAAGCACAGGGCTGGGGAAATCAGGAAGAATGAATGGGGAGGGGGGGGGGGAGGAAGGGAGACTTGCGATAGGAAGAAATATGGACAACAAAAAGCATGTGGGTTACAATGCTTTCAGAGATAGCTTGGCATTGTGGCTCCAAAAATACCACCTGTGACCAGCTTTAGCAGTTTCCTCTACTCCTCGGGGATGCCAAGAGCGTAGGAAGAAAACCAGTCCTGAACAGAATCCTACTGCCATTCTCACTCTCCCTCTAGAAGGAGCTACATCTAGGGGACAAGTTGTCAGATTCTGTCTGTACCTTACCCAAAATGGGAAGGGTGGGTGCAGAAAGTGGCACCCTCAGGGTTCCTACTTCAGCTAACTTAAGATTCAAGCATGCAGCCGGGCGTGGTGGCGCACGCCTTTAATCCCAGCACTTGGGAAGCAGAGGTAGGAGGATCACCGTGAGTTCGAGGCCACCCTGAGACTACAGGGTGAATCCCAGGTCAGCCTGAACTAAAGTGAGACCCTACCTCGTAAAACCAAAAAAAAAAAAGATTCAAGCATGCGAAGTTGGGTGAAGGAATGGTCACTCCAAAGACGGAGTGGCTCATGGGTGTGCCTGCACGAGACTCACCTCACCCAAGTCGAGCATCTCCTCCCTAGGAGACTCAGGGAAACTCCTTGGTCCCGTGGGAGGCTCTAAGAGATCACCTGGGCACCATCCAGAAAGTTCTGCATCTTTGGCTGGAGTGAAGGTACGTAGCCCAGGGAGGAGTGGGAACAAGCTAGGAAGGACCATTTCTGAGCACCTCGTTCACCGGCACAGTGGAGCGGGAGGCCTCTGAGCCCACAGCCTGCTCAGTACAGGTGAGTGAGGGAAGGGAAGCAGGACCCTGAGACCTGAATACTGAGACGGGGCTGGCCATGGAGATGGGTGGCAGAGTTTCCAGGAAAGGAAACCTGCAGTGACAAAAGAGACCCTGAAGCCACGGCAGGTGGGAAGAGTGGGTAATTCAGGAGTGTGTTGATGAGGATCTGGATTCTTAAGAAATGGACCAAAGAGAGCCTGGCATGGTGGCGCACGCCTTTAATCCCAGCACTTGGGAGGCAGAGGTAGGAGGATCGCTGTGAGTTTGAGGCCACCCTGAGACTACATAGTGAATTCCAGGTCAGCCTGAGCTAAAGTGAGACCTTATCATGGAAAATAAAACAAACAAAAAATGAAATGAAGCCGGGCATGGTGGCACATACCTTTAATCCCAGCACTCGGGAGGCAGAGGTAGGAGGATTGCCATGAGTTCAAGGCCACCCTGAGACTACATAGTCAATTCCAGGTCAGCCTGAGCTAGAGTGAGACCCTACCTCGATAAACAAAAACAAAAATAAATAGATGAATAAAATGGACCAAAGAGCTGGGTGTGTGGTGGCACATGCATGTAATCCTAGCACTCCGGTGGTAGGGGCAGAAGTAGTTCAAGATCAGCTTTGGCCACTAGAGACCTTATGAAAGAAAAAAACAAAAAGGAAGGGAGGAAGAAAGAAAGAAAGGAAGGAATAAAAGAAGGAGGGACAAAAGGAAGGAAGGAAAGCCGGGCGTGGTGGCGCACGCCTTTAATCCCAGCACTCGGGAGGCAGAGGTAGGAGGATCACCGTGAGTTCGAGGCCACCCTGAGACTCCATAGTGAATTCCAGGTCAGCCTGGGCTAGAGTGAGACCCTACCTCGAAAAACCAAAAAAAAAAAAAAAAAAAAAAAAAAAAAAGGAAGGAAGGAGATGTAGCAAGGAGCTACAGACACCTGGTCCTGGAGGCATTAGGGGGCTAAACCAGGTGAGGTTGGGGCTGCTTGGAATCCTAAGTAGAGGACCCTGTGGGGCAGTGGGTAGGGTAGGGAAGGTCAAGGTCCTGATTGACAAACCAAGTCCTTGGGGCCTCCAGGTACTCACCTGAGACCCAGCAGCAGAGCAGCGCGGACAGGACTAACAGCAGCAGGCGCTTCATGGTCAGGGTGCTGAGAATGGTCGCCGCCCCAGCAGTCACCTGCAAGTAGTTTCTCAGGGGCCCAGCTCTGGGTGTTGGGCCGTCTTTTGGATATTTATAATACCAAAGGCCCCTCCCTTCCCAGCCTCTGTGGCACCTCCCTTCCAATTTAAATCTAGCTGACCAGAGAGAAAGACCAGGCTAAGCAGGCCTGGGAGGGGAGGGGAGATGGGACAGAGGATAGGGGAAGGCAAGTGTCATGAATGGCCAACTCCATTTTGGTTCTTGGTTTCAAGACCCTCTGCTGAGAGTCCCAACAGCCCAGTCCTCTGAGAGTCTACCACCAAAGGCATCTGTGACTCAAATAGCCATGCTGGTAGCTTCTGCTTGTTTCTAGGAAATGGGTGGTGGGTCGTGGTCCAAGTCAGTCATCAACTTTAGGTCCCTGTGAGGCACTGGCTAGGGGGTGCAGGCAGAGAGTGAGTTACAAAGTAATTGACTTCATGTTAGGCTTCTGCAATACCATAGCAGGTGGGGGTTGAGGCTGTGTATCCCCAAGGATCACACCCACCTGCTAAGGACGCGCTTGGTGTCTTAGATTTACACAAGGATCATGGGACCTCACTCCATTGTGTTTGGGCGAGGCACCCTGGGTGGGGCTGCGCTGCGTAGGCACCCAGAGATGAGGTAGGATCTAAAATAAGAACAGAAATAATAACAATGATAGGCACTTAGTGTTCCTATATGACAACCATTGTTTTCAGGTGTCTTACCTATATTTATTTAGTTCTCACGACATCCTTCAACATATCGGTGCCTTTCTGTGCACTTTTACAGCTGAATGAACAGGCAGAGGGTAAGCGACTTGCCCACTTTGCACAGCTAGTAAGTGGCAGCATGGGCATGTGAACTCAGGGAGCAGAGCTCCCAGAATTGATGGTGCTGGGGACGTGGCCTGCCAGAGGAGTTCAGCTGGCGAAAGTACTTATGCAAAGGGCCTGGACACAAATTTTAAGGGTGCCTTTTGAGAGCTCTGAGTTGGCCTGCTAGGATTCCCAGATGGATCTAGGAACTGGCGGCCCCGCCCCTCTTATCAGAGCCCCCCAGTCCGGCGGTATCCCCATCCCTGCCCCCAGCTTCCCTCCGGTCTCCCGGGCTGATTCACTCGCTGCATCTCCCCACCACATCCCAGCCATGGCCCTGGCTCTGCAGCTGCTGTCGTTGCTGCTCTCAAGGGCCCGCGGGGACCCGGGGGGTAAGTCAACGCAGAGGAGGTTGTGAGGCTGAGAAGGGGCTTCTGGGGAGTGGGATGTAAGGAGGAAGGTGGTGGAAGGGCAGAGGAACGAGATCCCCCTCCCCCCCGTGTGTGTGTGTGTGTGGCGCGGAGCAGTCTAGCCCTAACCACATCCCTTGCCCCATCTCCTAGCTTCTCTGAACGGCCGTCCAGGGGACCGGCTGAATCTCTCCTGCATAGGGGTCGCCTACCCCATCCGCTGGGCTTGGGCGCCCAGCTTCCCCGCCTGCCAGGGCCTCCCTAAAGGGCGCCGCCCCATCCTGTGGGCGTCGTCGAGCGGGACCCCAGCGGTGCCGCCCCTCCAGCGCTTCTCTGGCCGCCTGCGCTCCCTGGAGCCCGGCATCCAGCGGCTGGAGCTGCTCCTGAGCGCGGGGGACTCGGGCACCTTCTTCTGCAAGGGACGTAACGAGAGCGAGAGCCGCACGGTGCTTCGCGTGCTGGGGGACAGGGAAGCCTGCAGGGTCCCGGCTTCTACCCACGGTAGGCAGGCGGGGCCGGGCCCGCACGCAGAGGGGGACTTAATTTGGACAGAGAAGCCCTGCCGAGTGGGAGGAGCTAGCAGGTCCGTGTGGTCTCTTCCTTGACCTCGACATCCCTCCCCGCCACGCGGTCCCCCCAGGGTCCGGGTACCCCCAGGTCCTGTTCTCGCTGATGGGCGTTGGACTGATGCTGGGACTGGGAGCCTTGGGCGTGGTCTGCTGGCGGCGCAGGTGAGCACGTGGGGCGTGGGGCAGGACCTGAAACTTCTACCAAGCTTCAGAACTAGATGTAGAGAAGGGGTGGGTCGGGGATTGGGGGGGAGTCTCGGGATGGAGGGATGCCTTAGCGGGTAAGGCGCCTGCCTGCAAAGCCAAAGACCCAGGTTCAATTCCCCATTACCCACGTAAAGCCAGATGCACTAGGTGGGTGCATGTGTCTGGAGTTCGTTTGCGCTGGCTTGCCCATTCTCTCTCTGCCTCTTTCTCGAATCAATCAATAAATAAGTAAGTAAGTAAGAAGGGGTTCTCTTGAAAGCCCTAAAGGCTTCTTGGAGGTGGCGTGGAGCATGCGAGAAGCCAGCCCTCGCGAGTGTGCGCACTCGTCTGTGGGCTGACTGTGGGGAAGTCGGGGCTGGAGGAATGGAGCCCGAAGGGCAGAAGGATGAGAGCGAGCCTCGTGGGCGGGACTTGGTGGGAGGAACCCAAGTTGTTTTGCGGGTGGGAGCCGGCAAGCTGCACGAGCTGTCGTTGGCGCCGCCTGCGGCCGACAGGAACCTGTGCGACCAGACTGGCGACCGTCACTCTTCCTTACAGACGCTCGTCCCCACCCCCGGTTCGACCACTCCCCGTATTTGGTGAGACTCGACCCCACCCATGTACAGTCCCATCCCCAGATGCTCCAGTGCTTCCAGCAGAGTTGGTCACCTTGTCCCCCACCCTACACATAGCTCCAGCTGTGACGGCCGAGCCCCGGAGGCCCCTAGAGGAGGAGCCCAAGATCCCAGGGGACCCGGACCTGGAGCCGGTAAGGGCTTGCAGACTGGAAGGGGCAAGCCGGAATCGCGGAGGTCCAACAAAGAAGCCTAGCTGGGCGCCTGGCCGAGGCAGCAGGATGGAGGCCAGCCTGTCCTACATAGCGTCCCCTACCAAGAAAAGCCAGGATTGCAGGGGATCAGCCGGCTGAACATCCTGCCTCCTGTCTCTTCCCCCTTCAGAGCCTGCTCTATGCGGATCTGGACCACGCGGCCCTCGGAAGGCGCAGGCGACCGTCTGCAGTGGCCCCTGCTGATGCCCCCACGATCTATGCGGTTGTGGTTTGAAGGAAAGCTCTTGCTCCAAACCTTCCAAATTGGGGGCTCCTGGCTCTCCATAACTCCCATCCCCTTCTTGGCTCCCTCACCTGGAAGAGGAAGAAACTGTGGGATAGAATGAGCACTAGTTAGGAAGTCTGGAGTACTGGGTTCCAAACTGACTCTGCCACTCTCTTTCGTGCTCCATAGTTACTCCCATCTTTCCTCTAAGTCACATGTCTCTTTCACCCACAATGCCTTAAACCTAATCAAACCCTCTCTTCCCATTTTAGGCCACCAACCCCCCAGATAATTATTATTCTTTCTTTAATTTTCTTTTTCTTTTTCGAGGTAGGGTCTTGCTCTAGCCCAGGTTGACCTGGATTTCATTATGTAACTCAGGTTGTCCTCAAACTCATAGCAATCCTCCCACCTCTGCCTCCAGAGTGCTGGGATTTAAGACCTGTGTTATCATACCTGGCTCCCAGATAATTATTCTATTCCTTCTCTTTCTAATCAAGCTTTTATTTTGTTTTGCTTTTTGTTTTTGGTTTTTCGAGGTGGGGTCTCACTCTAGCCCAGGCTGACCTGGAATTCACTATGGAGTCTCAGGGTGGCCTCGAACTCAAGGCGATCCTCCTACCTCTGTCTCCCGAGTGCTGAGTGCTGGGATTAAAGGCGTGCGCCACCACGCCCGGCTCAATCAAGCTTTTTTAAAAAAAATTATTGTTTGAGGTAAGGTCTCACTGTAGCCCAGGCTGACCTAGAACTCACTATGTAGTCCCAGGCTGGCCTAAAACTAACAGAGATCCTCCTACTTTGACCTCCCAGTGCTGGGATGAAAGGCATGAACCACCTCACGGGGCAATCAAGCCTATTTATTTATTTATTTATTTATTTTTGAGACAAGATCTAGTGTAATCCAGGCTGGCCTCAAAACTCTCTGTAGTTGAGGAAGACCTTGGACTCTGCCCTTTCTACCTCCTCCTCTGAGTGCTGGAATGGCTTTTGCCACCACATTCACTTTATGTGGTGCTGGGGGTCTCACCCAGGGCTTTGTGCATTCCAAGCTAGCACTCTACCAACCATCTACATTTTTAGTGTCAGCCAAGCTTTGTGAGTGTGGAACGTACACCTGCTGCTTCCCTTGTTCGACTCTACTCTCACTGCTTATTGGCTGAAATCGCTTGTCTCCTCTCCTTAAGGTTGCCAGGGATGCAGTAGACATGTTATCATTCACTGGTTTTCTTTCTTTATTTTTTTTTCATTTTAATTTATTTATTTGCATGAAGAGAGAGAGACAGAAAGAGAGAGACTGGGTGCACCAGGTCACTGCAAATGCATTCCAATATATGTGTCACTTTGTGCGTCTAGCTTTACGTGGGTACTGGAGAACCAAACCTAGGTCGTACCTTTGCAGGCAAGCACCTTAACTGCTGAGCCATTTCTCCAGCCCCTCTTTATTTTATTTTTGAGAGGGACAGAAGAGGCAGAGAGAGAGGGAGAATGGGTGCACCAGGACCTTTCAGCCACTGTGCTCGGACTCCAGATGTGTATGCCCCCTTATGCATATGCGCAACATTGCACACTTGTGTCACTTTGCATGTGGCTATGTGGGACCTGGAGATTCAAATATGCGTTCTTAGGCTTCGCAAGCAAGCGCCCTAACCACTAGACAACCTCTCCAGTCTTTTTTTTTTTTTTTTTTTTTTTTTAGGTAGGGTCTCACTCTAGCCCAGACTGACCTGGAATTCACTATGTATTCTCAGGGTGGCCTCGAACTCATGGCAGTCCTCCTACCTCTGCCTCTTGAGCGCTGGGATAAAAGGTGTGTACCACCATGCCCGGCTCCTGTTTTTGGTTTCTTTGAAGTAGGGTCTCATTCTAGCCCAGGCCAACCTGGAATTCACTATGAAGTCTCAGGCTGGCCTTGAGCTCACAGTGATCCTCCTACCTCTGCCTCCCGAGTGCTGGGATTAAAGGCGTGAGCCACCATGCTTGGCTGTACTTTCTTTCTTTAAATGTTGGTTTATTTTGTTATTGGTAACTTCCTTCTAGACTTTCCACCATTCTAGGTTTATTCCTTTTCCTGCCTTCTGGGAAGCTCTTATCCATGGCTAATCCTTAGTCCCCAAATGATGCCCAGAAAACTCTCCCGCCCAGATCTCAGATCTAGAACACCTTGTCCAAGCAGGCCCCACGCATTCTGCACATGGCATAGGAAACCTAACACACAGTCATCTGCCAAGCCCGTCACTGAGCCCTCCCTCCTCTGCATTCTCTCTTGACCAACCCAGTTGCCCAAGCCAGAAACTGGAGTGTCATGCACACTGCCTTCTTGTCATCACGCCCCCGCAAGGAGTCATCCAAGTTTTATCTTTTTTTTTTTTTTTTTGAGGGTCTCATGTAGCCTAGTCTGGCCTTGAACTTCTGACCCCGATGCCTTGATTTGCCAAGGGCTGAGATTGCAGGAGTGCTCCACCACACCCAGTCGTGTCGTTCTGTCTGAATGGCACTGTCCAATCTCTACTCTTCTCCATGTCCACTGCTGCCACCAGAACATACCTTCCTCATCACCTCACCCTCCTCTTCCTCTCTGAAGCCTGACAGGTCCTCTCAAGTGCCAGCTACTTTCTGACAAGCTCCCTTATCAGAACTACACTTTCAGTACAGATAGATGCCCAGCACTTTATCCTCCCTTGGGCATATCTGTCATTCCCTCTCATGATGGCCTCTGCCAGGCATACAGGTACACATGCCCCGAAACTTGCCTTGGCCCAGTGAAAGTCCTTCTTCCTGGATTTCTCTCTCCTCCCTGCTCACGGCTGGGCTGACTCTTATCCTCAGAACTAGGTTCAAATGTAGCCTTTCCTGGAATCTTTTCCTCACCCTCCTCACTGGCTTCTGCATAAACTTTGATACTCTAGGGAGCTCTGGTTTTTCTCATAGAAATGGCCTCCTGTGGAGTATTCCGCCACAACCTGTCTCTGGATTTGTGAGAAACTTTCACCAGCTGTGAGACTTCTCTGACATCAAACTGACCCCTTTGTTATCACTGCTAGGCCTCAGTAAATAAATGAATGAAAATGAAAGACCCTGGAAACAACATTTCTTCTTCTCTTATCAAATAAATGTGGACATGTTATCTACCAGTATCTGAATTTCTTTTTTCCTTTTTTTTTTTTTTTGAGGTAGGGTTGCACAATGGCTCAAGCTGACCTGGAATTAACTATGTAGTCTCAGGGTGGCCTCGAGCTGACAGTGATCCTCCTACCTCTGCCTCCCAAATGGTGGGATTAAAGGTGTGCGCCACCACGCCCGGCCTTTTTTTTTTTTTTTTTTTCTTTTGAGGTAGGGTCTCACTCTAGTCCAGGCTGACCTGGAATTCACTCTGTGGTCTCAGGGTGGCCTCGAACTCTCAGTGATCCTACCTCTGCCTCCCAAATGCTGGGATTAAAGGCATGTGTCACCACACCCAGCTTTTACCAATACCTGTATCATCTGACATTTAGATAAATTCAGAGGGCAATCCACTCATGTAGTCCCTTTTCTGCCCTGGACAAGCTGTCCATAATATAAGCTCTCCCTTGTCCCTCTCTTTTTTTAAATTTATTTATTTCAGAGTGACAGACAGAGAGAGAAAGAGGCAGAGAGAGAGAGATTGAGAAAATGGGCATGTCAGGGCTTCTAGCCACTGCAGATGAACTCCAGACGCATGCGCCCCCTTGTGCATCTGGCTAATGTGGGTCCTGGGGAATCAAGCCTTGAACCGGGGTCCTTAGGCTTCACAGGCAAGCACTTAACTGCTAAGCCATCTCTCCAGCCCTCCCTTGTCCCTCTTGTGCTTGAGTACTGATGAAAGGGTTGGGCAGTGAGTCAGAAAGTACAGGAGTTTTTTTTTTTTAGGTAGGGTCTCATTCTAGCTCAGGCTGACCTGGAATTCATGATGTAGTCTCAGGGTAGCCTCGAACTCATGGCCATCCTACCTCTGCCTCCCAAGTGCTGGGATTAAAGGTGTGCGCCACCACGCCCGGCTCAGTACAGGAGAGTTTTGAATGACAGAGTCCTCCTCTCCAGCGCTGACCCCCATCCTCAGGTTTCAGCCCCATCCCACTCCTTTGCCGAATGAGACATCAGCCACAGATCTATCTAAAAGGCCAACTTTATTTTATTGGTTCTGACAGAGAGGACTCGCCCAGTGGCCTCTATCCTTTGTCCTACACTATGCCCTCCCCTATCCTGCGGGCCTCTTCCCACTACCACTTTACGCCCCATCTTCTGCCTGCCCCTTGTACCCCTATGCATCCCTACCCCTGGTCGGCCAGGCCCTCAGCTGTGGGGGTGCATGCTGAGCACCAGGCAGAGGGAGCTGAGGCCTGCACCAGCCTTCTCCAGTTCTGAGCAGGACACAGGTACCAGGGTGACATCAGAGAGCTTCTGTAGTGCCTGCAGGGAAGTCCCCAAGAGAGGTGTAAGATTTTTAAGGCCAGAGCCACGCCCCCTGCTAGCCAGCTGGCAGTGGCCCCACCCAGGCTTCTGGAGAAGGTGCCCTCCTTCCTCCCACTGGGGAAAGATGGAGTCTTCTTCTTTCTCTCGTTGGTGGTGGGGCACTTGCCCTCCCTCACCTCCTGGCTGTTGGGCAAGTCCCCACCTCCGCGATGCAGGAGGAAAGGGGTGGCACCAGGCAACCCAGGACGCAGAAAGAGACAGTCCGCAGCTGCGTCGTCTGGGAGGGTCAGGGAGGCGTAGGGGTGATCCGTCAGCGCTGCCATTGCCTGGGCGGAGAGCAAAGAGGAAGTGTTGGAATGGCTCGGAGTTCTCCGAAGTTGAGTTTGCCTGCTCTGTCATGAGCCAAGGGCCTGGCCCAGGGTTACATTTGAAGAATGACAATAGCAGCCAGTACGTAACGCATACAGGCTTTAGACGCCTCGTCAGTCCTGTGCACCCTGCACCCCTTTGTTTACTAGGGTGTTCCTTCGCACGAGGTGAACAGCTTGGTGCGTGCAAAGGTTGGAGGCAATCTCCTGAGTTAGCTAGCCAGCTACCTGCAGCCTCGGCGAGGAGCCACGCCCCCTTCGTAAGCCCCGCCCCTCCTTACCCTTACAGCCTTTTGGGCGGCCTCGCTGCTGCCGGCCACCACGGTGCGGGGTCCCCCCATGCCGCAGAGGCCACGCAGGTGGGATTGGCCCGAGACCGGCACCGTGGAGACCGCGAAGTCCTAAGAACAAAGGGAGAGGTTTTAGGATGCGGGGGGGGGGCGGGGCGCGCCTGGGCTTGGTTTTTCCCCGGGGGGGGCGGGGGAACGCCCGGCCACGCCCACCTGCACCTGCTCCCCATTCTCCCTCCCCCAACTGCTCCCGCTCGCCCCTCACCCTGAACGTGTCCGCCACGATCTCAGCTCCTCGGTGGTTGGTCCACTTGGAGAGGCCTACGAAAAACTCCCGGCCTGAGCCCCCGGGGAGGTTTGAGGATGGCAGTGAGTTTGGAAACCAGACCTGGACGGGGATCCGTCTAGAGTCCCAGAGTCAGCTTCCCCGTGCCAAAGCCCACAGGGTTGCTGGCTGCCCCCTAAGCCTCACCGGTGAAAAGGACGTCGGTGCCATCCAGCGTCGCGTTCTCATTCCCCATCTCCACTATGCGCAGCCCCAAGTCCTGGAGCGCTTTGCGCACTCCATCAATCTTGGGGAGGGAGGAGACAGAGCCGGGATGGGACCTCCCCACCCTCAGCGTCCTGCAAGCCCCAGAGATCCAGCACAACGCTGCCCTTCCCCCCCCCCAACACACCCGCACCCCGGCGTTCACCTCAGGCCTGCGGGCTGGGCTCCAGGGTCGGGTGATGAGGGCCGTGTCTCCTTGGATCACGGCTGTGTCTCCAAGCAGCGGTCCGAGCGGTAGTGATTCCTCAGGAGGCAGTTCCAGCAGCTGCAGCCCCAGCCGCTGCCTCAGTTTACCCCCCAGCACCCCATGCTCCCTTTGTGCTTTAGCTAGATCCAGAGCTGGAAGCCCAGCGACCGCACCTTCCCCAGACGCCAAGCTCTCGGGGACACCCCGGATCAGGGCATGGGAGCAGCGACCCAGCCCCTCCCCCGGCGTCCCCATCCCATCCACACGGACGTTCCTTCCAGCCAAGCTGATTTCTGTTTCGTGTTTACTTCCACCTACCTGGGGGTATGGGGGGGGGGGAGAGACAGAAGGAGGGAAGGCAGAGAAAGAAATGCAGAGAAGGGTTGGTGGGGGGAGTGTTAACAGAGCCTAGGTCTCCTCTGGCCATCTCCAGGCGCCCCTCCCACCCTGCCCCACCCCCTCCAGACCCTCCTCTCGGGTCGACGCCGCGGATCTGCTTGGAGAGGAGCTCAAGGATCAAGACAGACTCGGATTCCTAATCTCCAAACACCTGTTGCCCCTGCTCGGGGGGTCCTGAGAGGTCCCAGCCCGGCGCCCTTCTTGGCAGCCGCTAGGATGCGCTCACTCTCCAAAAATGTGGCGGCCCCGCCCCCTTAACCCTCAGTGGCTCGCTGCAGGAGGGACCCGAAGTCCAGCCCAGGGACCCACAGGGGTTATGGGACAGGAAGAGAAAGCTAAGGGATCTGGGACTGGAGGATGCAAGTCCTGAATGTCCGAAGGAGAAAGCGAGAGGGTTTGGAAGGGGCAAAGAGTCCAAGGAGTTAAGCACCCTTCCTCCACCCCCAGCCGGTCACGCTGCCCGTGGCACGACCCAGTATAAACCAGACCGGGTCCCGGAGGACTGGGAGAGGTCGAAAACGAAATTCGAGGGGCGGGGAAATGGGGGGTGGGCGTGGTTCCGGGGCGCGGGCTGGCTCCAGAACCTGGTACCCGTGTCCATCTTCCACCAAAGTCTACCCCGCCCATCTCACCCAAATGCAGGTTTTCCGCGCACTCCGTCCTGTGCAAGCACGGTCCAGCACCCCCAAACTCCATCCCCTCCCGTACGGTCCGGGAGACAGCCCCCTCCCCAGACTCACCAGCAGCTACCCCGACTCCTGCCGCGTCGGTGGTGATCTCGGCTTGGGGTCCCACCCCCACAGGAAAGTGTTGATGAAGAAGTCCTAGTCTCCAGGCCCGGAAGACTGGGAGCTCGGGCTTTGGAGGGGTTCCCCGGGATAGGAAGGCTCACGTAGTACCATGGGGCGGGGGCGCGATGGTCTGGCGGCTCCGGGGCATTGTCTAAGCGGGACGGGGCGGGACTCATCCAGGCCACGCCCATCCGCCCTGCTAGGCCGCGCCCACTCCACTAGGGCAGAGCCCCCCTCTTCCAGGAACTCGGCACCGCCCCACGAACGCTGCCCGGGCCCACCCAGATCCGGCTGGCCCTGGCGGCGGGCCTGCAACTGAGACCTGGACCCCAGGATCACGCTGTGATAATTCGACACCAAAAATGGCAGCCTGGGTGCAAACAGGTTTAATTCATGGTAGATGCCCTGAGCCCAAGATCCCTGACCCACCCGATCCCATGCCCACCACACTTTAGCCCCTTTTTATGTAAAAACAACAGATTTCCATTCCGTATTTTATTACTGAAATGCGTTGTCCTACCCACCCACAATAAAAACCTTATCCCTTATCCCACCCCCCAACCCTGCACAAGCGCCTCAATTCTCAGCCCACTGGCCAGTTTGGAGTGTGTCCATTGGGTAGGAAGCCACCCAGGGCCTTGTAGAGAACATGGGCTTTATTTGAGGGCCTTGGTCACTTGCTCATAGGCCAGCTCTATCTCCTCGTCATCCGGACAGGTGGAGGCGAATTCTTCCCTAGCGTAGGCATTGCTCAAGTACCGGTGCACTCCGCGGAAAGCCTCAGGGATGGAAAAACCCCTGTATTTCTTGCACACCACCTGGAGAGAGAGACCAACATGTAAGCCCCAGGGAAATCACACTTGCTTTGCTGCCTCGCTGTTGACCTTTCCTTCCCTCCAAGGTCTACAGATAAGCCTTGTCTAGGCATGCAAACCTTCACTAGCTGGCTTCTCTGCCTGCAGATTCCGCTGGGTTCTTTTGTTGCTGCTTTTTTTTTTTTTTTTCAATTAATTTTTTTGAGGTAGGGTCTCACTCTAGCCCAGGCTGACCTGGAATTCACTATGTAGTCTCAGGGTAGCCTTGAACTCATGGCGATCCTCCTATCTCTGCCTCCCAAGGGCTGGGATTAAAGGTATGTGCCACCACAGCCAGCTTGTTGTGTTTTCTTTTTTATTTAATATTTTTATTTATCTATTTGCAATCAGAAAGGAGAGAGAAAACAAACTGGGCACACCAGGGCCTCCAGCCACTGCAAATGGACTCCAGACACATGTGGCCACTTTGTGCATCTGGATTTACCTGTGTATTGAGGAATCAAACCCAGGTTGTTAGCTTTTGCAGGCAAGTGCTTTAACCACTTAGCCACCCCTGCAGCCTCTCTGCATAGTCCAGGATGGAACTCTGAACCCTTCTGCCAAAGCCTCCCAGTGTTTGAATCTTATCTCCAAGATGAACCTTTCTCCATCATGGTTTTCTCAACTTCTTTTTTTTAAAATATTTTATATTTACTTATTTATTTGAGAGAGAGATATACAGAAATAGGCAGGAAGACAGAGAGAATGTGCATGCCAGGGCCTCCAGCCACTGCAAAGGAACTTCAGATGCATGTGCCCCCTTGTGCATCTGGCTTATGTGGGTCCTGGGGAGTCGAACCTGGGTCCTTTGGCTTTGCAGGCAAGCGCCTTAACCGCTAAACCATCCTTCCAGCCCTCAACATCTTTTATAATATCCCTTCTCTGCACTTACTGAAATCTCTGTCATTAGTAACCAGACCCTCTGCACACCACCCTTTTCAGAGTTCACTTATTCTCTTGATTTGAGAGACACGGACAGGCTTAGGGTATGGCTCAGCCCTGAGTTCTAGTCCCAGCATGTAAGCACACACACAAAAATTCAGACTTAAATTCTCCTTTTGAATGTGTTCCATTTGAGTTTTAGTCTTGTATTATTACTTAACTTTCATTTGAATGTTTTATTTTATTTTATTTTTGGTTTTTTGAGGTAGGGTTTCACTCTAGCTCAGGCTGTCCTGGAACTATGTAGTCTCAGGGTGGCCTCAACCTCACGGCGATTCTCCTACCTCTGCCTCCCAAGTGCTGGGATTAAAGGCATGTGCCACCACGCCCTGCTGAATGTTTTATTTTCTATCAGATGTCAACCCCTCTGTGGGCAAAAACCAATTATCAAACATCTTTTGGTGTCCTTTTTTTTCTTTTCTTTTTTTTTGGTTTGCTGAGGTAGGGTCTTGCTGACCTGGAATTCACTATATATTCTCAGGGTGGCCTTAACTCATGGCTCTCCTCCTGTGCGCTACCATGCCCGGCCCCTTTTATGCTTTTTTTTGTTTGTTTTTTGAAGTTGGGGTTTCACTTTAGCTCAGGCTGACCTGGAATTCACTATGCAGTCTCAGGGTGGCCTTGAACTCCAGGAGATCCTCCTACCTCTGCCTCCCGAGTGCTGGGATTAAAGGTGTGTGCCACCACGCCCGGCCCCTTTTTTACTTTTTTGAAACAGGGTCTACCTACATAGCCTTAGGCTGGCCTGAAACCGCCTTGCTCTTCCACCCTGAGCTTCATGAGTTCTTTCCCTAGCTCCTTTGCCTGTCTGTGCCAAGTAAATACATACTCATGACTCCATTAGTATGGAAGAGTGAGTCTGGACCTATGTACAAACTAGGCTATATCCTCATCCTCGAGGTCACCACAAAAACAGAAGTCACACTTGCTCTTCCTTGAGAGGAAGTGAAAGCTGAGGCTACACAGAGCAACAGCTTAGGCCAGAAGCCTTCTCTGTCTGATCTGGAGAGTCAGCAGTGACACAGACACAGGAAGAGCCTTCTTGAAAGTGACACTGGAATGTGTGACCCTTGACCAGGCCGTGTGTCCTCAAGGTTTGTATTATGGGATGTACAGTCTCTCCAGAGAGCTGCAAGTGCTGAGGGCTGAGCTGAAGCCACTGGGCAGTGGTTCGGCACAGGTAACAAAACATCCCAAGAAAGAAGCTACCTTGCCAGGCGTGGTGACGCACATCTTTAATCCAAGCCCTTGGGAGGCAGAGGTAGGAGGATCGCTGTGCGTTGGAGGCCACCCTGAGACTACATAGTGAATTCCAGGTCAGCCTGGACTAGAGCGAGACCCCACCTTGAAGAAAAAGAAGAAGAAACCTAAAAGAGTCACCCCAGTAGCCGCGTCCCCTCGCACAGGGACCACCCACCTGCACTATGTGCAGCTTTGGCAACAAGTTACAGTCAGCCAGGGTAAGCTCATTGCCATCCAGAAACTTCCTTTGAGAGATGCCCTCATCTTCAGCACTGGTCTCATCCACTTCTTCTGGGAGAGGGGATGTCAAGTAATTGTCTAAAACCTTCAGGGCTTTCAGGAGCCCCTTTTCTAGATCTGTGCAAGAGAGGAAACTGATTAGAACAATAAAAAGTGGGAGAAGGCAGTCTGTCCAAGAAGACCTCCGGGGGTGGAGTGGAGCTCAGATGAAGACTACCTGCTTAGAATGTGGGAGGCCCTGGATTTGATTCTGAGTAAGAGAAAGATAGAGAGAGGAGGGAAGGAATCAGAGAAAGAGATAAAAAATGAACTGAAAGCCGGGCGTGGTGGCGCACGCCTTTAATCCCAGCATTTGGGAGGCAGAGGTAGGAGGATCGCCCGTGAGTTCAAGGCCACCCCGAGACTCCATAGTGAATTCCAGGTCAGCCTGAGCTTGAGTGAGACCCTACCTCAAAAAACAAAACAAAACAAAACAAAAAGAAGAACCGAGAGCTGGGTGTGGTGGCACATACCTTTAATCCCAGCACTCAGGAGGAAGAGATGAGAGGATTGCTGTGAGTTTGAGGTCAGCCTGGGAAAATATATATGTATGTGTGTGTATAATATATATGTGTGTGTGTGTGTGTTTGTTTTGTTTTGTTGAGGTAGGGTCTCACTCTAGCTCAGGCTGACCTGGAACTCACTATGTAGTCTCAGGGTGGCCTTGAACTCATAGCAATCATCCTACCTCTGCCTCACCAGTGCTGGGATTAAAGGCGTGCACCACCACGCCCAGCCCAGCCCAGGACTATAGAGTGAGTTCCAAGTCAGCCTGGAGTAGAGCTAGACTCTACCTTGAAATAAAAAACAAAACAAGCTGGGTGCCGAAACAGATAGTATTCTCATTTTTATAGATATGGACGTGGATTTATAGGCAGGTTAAATGAATGGCTTGGAGTCACAGAGCTCTGTGGACATGCACTCAAGCAGTCTGATTTACTTTCAAAGCATGACCCTAAATGTCAAGACAGGCCAGCAGCCAACTAATGTATGGGGATGGAGAAGAAACAGGGAACAAAAGAGAAAAGTTTAAAAGTGGATTGGATGGCTGGAGGGATGCCTTAGCGGTTAAGGCGTTTGCCTGCAAAGCCAAAGGACCCAGGTTCGATTCTCTCTCTCCCTCTCTCTCTTTCCCTCTTTCTTTGTCAGATAAATAAATAAAAATAAAATATTTTTAAATTGGGTTGGAGAGATGGCTTAATGGTTAAGGCACTTGCCTGCAAATCCAAGGGACCCAGGTTCAACTCCCCAGGACCCACATAAGCCAGATGCACAAAGTGGTGCAAGCATCTGGAGTTTGTTCGCTAAAGCACTGGCATCCCCTCTCAATAAATAAATATAAAAATTTTAAAAATATTTTTAAAAACGGGGCTGGAGGGATGGCTTAGTGGTTAAGGCATTTGCCTACAAAGCTAAAGGACCCAGGTTCAATTCCCCAGGACCCATATTAGCCAGATGCACATCTGGAGTTGTTTGCAATGGCTGGAGGCCCTGGCGTGCCCATTCTCTCTCTCTTCTTTTTCTCTGTCAAATAAATACATAAATAAAATAAAAATATTTGTTTGAAAAATATTTTTTAAAAAATGTTTAAAAGTTTCTGCAGGCTTGAGGGATGGCTTAGCAGTTAAGGCACATGCCTATGAAGCCTAAGGACCCAGGTTTGCATCTCCAGGTCCCATAGTCGCCATATGCACATGATGGCACATGCATCTGGAGTTTGTTTGCAGTGTCTGGAGACCCTGGTGTGCCCATTCTCACTCTCTCTCCCTGTGTCTGACTCTAATAAATAAATAAATAAAAATAAAATCTTATCAGGTGGGTGTGGTGGTGCACACCTTTCATCCCAGCACCTGGGAGGCAGAGGTAGGAGGATCACCATGAGTTCGAGGCCACCCTGAGACTACATAGTGAATTCCAGGTCAGCCTGAGCTAGGGTGAGACCCTACCTCGAAAAACAAAACAAACAAACAAACCAAAAATGTCTGTAGGGATGGAGAAATGGCTTAGCAGTTATGGCGCTTGCCTGCAAAGCCTAAGTACCAGGTTCTGTGTTCCTGGTCCCACATAAGCCATATGCACATGGTGGCACATGTGTCTGGAGTTCGTTTACACTGGCTAGAGACCCTGGTGCACCTGTTCTCTCTCTCTCCCCCTCTCTCTATAATAAATAAAAGAAATTAAAATAAATCTTAAAAAAAAAAAGGTTTCTGCCTCTGTTGGTTTGAATGCAAATGTATGTCCACCATAGGCTCAGGTGTATTCGTTTTGTTTTCAAGGTAGGGTTTCACTTTAGCCCAGGCTGACATGGATCTCCTGCCTCTGCCTCCCAAATGCTGGGATTAAAGACACACCACCACACCCAGTGAGAGACTCAGGTTGTTTTATTTTCTGTTTTTGTTTTTCTTTGGTTTTTCGAGGTAGGGTCTCACTGTGGCTCAGGCTGACCTGGAATTCACTATGTAGTCTCAGGGTGGCCTCGAACTCACGGCAATCCTCCTACCTCTGCCTCCCCAGTGTTGGGATTAAAGGTGTGTGCCACCACGCCCGGCTTGATTTTTTTGTTTTTTTTTTTTTTTAATTTGCCAGAAGAGAGACAAAGAGAGACCAGAGAATGGGTGTGCTAGGGCCTCCAGCTGCTGCAAATGAACATGCATGTGACACTTTGTGCATCTGACTTTACATGGGTCCTGGGGAGTTGTACCTGGGTTGTTAGGCTTTGCAGGCAAGAGCCTTAACTGTCAAGCCATTTCTCCAGACCTCAGGTTTTTTTTTTTTTAATTTTTATTTGTTTATTTGATAGAGAAAGAGGGAGGGAGGGAGGGAGAGAGAGATAGAGAATGGGCACGCCAGGACCTCCAGCCACTGTAAACAGGTAGATCCTTGCTGGAGACTGCATGTCATTGAGGCCAATCTCCAGGCCAGCCCTATGGGGGGTATTGAGAGCCAGTTTGAGCTCTGACTGTGTTTGCTTTCTCCCTCTTGTTGTGGATGCTGAAGTGAGCCAGTGTCCTCTGCCATGATGGGGTTCCCCTGGAATCTGTAAGTCTGAAATAAACCCATAAGCTGCTTCTGGTCAGATGTTTGTCCCAGCGACGAAATGGTAACTTTAACATTGCCAGTGAAGAAGCAGGAAGACAGCAAAGATGGAGGAGCAGAAGAGGTTAGCTAACATCTGCTCCATCTCCCTGGCATCTGAACTTCCTTAAGACTCCTCCCTTCCCAAGGGCCCAGGCCTCTGACCATAGGACTCACTATCATTGAGTGCTGGGTTGGAATTCTTGATGTAGGCAGAAAATTTGGCAAATACGTCCAGACCAGCTGTGTTGGACTCAGGGTTCAGCGCAGCCAGCTTTGGATACCTGAAAGCCAGCGGGAGAGATAAATGAAGCTCCTTTATGGGGCAGCTTTAGCAGAGCAAAGCTACTCTGCCCCAGCCCCACTTCCGTCTCTCTTTTTCATTTCTGTTCTCAGGGACCTTCCAGCTCCCCTTCTCCCCTATACCTGGGAGGGCTCAGCACCGCCTCCAGAAATTCCTCAATCTTGTTGGTATCTGTGTGTACTTCGGTGCCATACAGCAAGAACGGGAGCTGCCCACCTGGGCAGAGCTTCTGCACTGTCTCTGTCCGCCTAGAGAAGGAGATGGGCATCAGGACAGGCAGAGACTCAAGGACAGACAGAGGGATATAGGGAGAGGAATGAACTCCAGATGCGAGGGGGAAAGGTCTAAAATGGAAGAACTCATGAAGGTGAGTATGTGTGTATATATGTACATGAGTCTACACAAGGGACATTTAGAGGAACAGAAGTGGGCCCACCTCTTAGTGTCCACGGTGGTGACGTTGAAGGTGACTCCCTTGAGCCAGAGCACCATGAACAGTCTTTGGGAGAAGGGGCAATTCCCAATCTTGGCCCCATCACTGCCAGCCTGAAAAGCAACCCCCATCCCAAGGTCAGACCTGGTGCACCTCACTTCCAGGCCATGCTCTGTACCTCCTAATCCCAGACCAGCTATTTTCCTTCTAGCCACAGCACATACACTGCCATCCACTAAAATCTACCCCCAGAACTTGGTTCTCCTCCCCTTTGGGGCTGGGTCAAACTTAAGATCAATAGGCAAGTTGTTGGCAAAGGAGGTCTTCTGCTTCCCCAGAAATTAAGAACATGTGGGCGAACTAGGGATGTAGCTCAGTTGATATAGTGCTTGCTTGGTATGAATGAATGAAGCTCTGGGTTCAATTCCCAGTACCACATATACTGAACATGGTGACCCATGTAGGTAGAGGTAAATTCAAGAACAGGTGGGATGATGCAGAGGGAACAGGTCACAGACTTGGAGAATCTGAATCCTAAAGGGGAATAGGTGGGGAGTTTGGGGGGAGGCTG
Organism: Dipus sagitta; assembly: GCA_036346955.1. NCBI lineage: Eukaryota > Metazoa > Chordata > Mammalia > Rodentia > Dipodidae > Dipus > Dipus sagitta. The sequence goes on along the minus strand of CM070779.1, from coordinate 128,085,424 downwards.
GAACTGCAGGCTAGAGCCCTGAACTTGTGGGTTCCCTCCCAAATGAGCAGTCTAAGGAGAGGTGGGGCAGGGTTTGGAAGCCTGCATTGTGGTTCACCTCTCCTTCTTGCAATCTGTTTTTGGCAACTGGGTGGAGAGTCAAATGTTCCTAAGCCTCACCTCAGAGACACAGAAGGCCTTACAGAGGGGGCTACTCTCTAATTGGCAAATGGTGACTTCATCCCCGAGGGGCACCTCCCCCAGACTTGAGGGTGATTCATCTCTCTGTGCCTCCAGCCTCAGCAGCTTCCTTCCTGGCAAGGGAAGTGGGGGCAGGGACTTACCACAGAGAGGCCTGGGCAGCTGAGGCTACCCCTCCAACTCCCCAAACCCTCACTCCCTGGGGCTCCCAGCCCAAGCCCTTTGGTTCTCAATGACCCTCCTCACACAGGGTTGGAATCTCTACAATCCTGCCTCACCCTGGAATAAAAGTAGCCCCGGAGGCAAGGGTGAGAGTGAGGTGGGGACCACACCTAACGGGGCGGACCCAGGCTCCAGCTGACTTCCCTGGCCAAGGGAGCAGAAATGGCTGACCAAGGACCCCAAGCATAGAGGACAGGGGAAAACAAACAGGAGAAAACACACACCGTGGAGAGAGAAGCAGGGGGCGGGAAACGGAGTGTGGGGAGAATACAGACCTGCCAAGCTAGGAAGGGAAGGAGGGACGGAGACAGCTCCCAAGACTAGGGGAAGAATGCAGTGCTGGAGGGGACAGGACTAGGCAAAGCCGGGCAAAGCTGCGGGCTGAGGTTTTGATACCCGCATGACAAGGGACCAAGTCTATTCATGCACACCCAGAGAAAGGAGAGTGGGGGCAAGAGTCTTTTTCTCCGGCACCTAACACCCCAGATCCTCACCCAACCCAGGCCTCGTCCTCCTGAGCTCTTTCCTCCCTGGTATCTTCGCGGTAGTGTTCTAAACTCTGCTTCCTGCCTAGCTGCCCAGCTTCCTCCAGTTGGGGGATAATCATGCCACCCCATCACCTTGCTTCGGCTCCTTTCTTTTCCTTCCACCCACCCATCAACCTCCCGCCGCCCCCGGGCTGCTACACTCTCCCCAACACCCCCCCCCCCACACACACACCCCTCTGTCCCATCTTTCTTTTCCAGAAACATGTCCTAGCTGAAGTTCCCCTCTGTCCTTCCAAGTCCTGCTGGGCTCCCTCTGTCCTCTTCCCTCTGTCCTTCCATCAGGTTGTACCCCTCCACTCTAATCAATCTCCTCACTCCAGGATACCTCCTTTCCCCACTTTCTCTCCTTCAGGCTGCTGGAGAACCCTCTCCTTCAAACTTTTCAGGGTGCTTCTAGAATTCTCCTTCCCAGCTCACAAAGCAATGGTCTTTCTGTCCTGCACCCCCCCCCCACACACACAGTACTGCACAGGGGCTCGGGTGGGTCAAGGAGGAAAGGAGTTGGGGGACTCAGGGCTGGAGCTGGGAGGTGGGGAGAGCTGGCGTGCAGGAATTCCGAGGGAGGCCTAGGAGGGAGAAGGTGTTCTTACCTTCACGAACAATTCGACCTGAGGCTGTTCCTCAGCCATGGTTGCGTCGGGGACCAGGAAGCGGCCGTCGCTGGGGGAACTGGGAGTGGCCGGGGCCTGGGAAGGCGGGTCTCCCGGTCCGGGATTCTCTTCGGGCTGTCTCTTCTTGCACACAAGTCCGATCGCTCCAGGCTCGGCCTCCCCACAGGCCCAGGGCACCCCACACCCAGCTCCTCCACCTCGGTCCCCTCCTGTCTGGCTTGGGGAGCCGCTGACTCACGGGGCTGCCCCGCCCTGACCTGGGGAGGGGACAGGAGTGGGAGGGACTGGACGACCTAGGGAGTGGGCTGGGATGGCATGTTGGAGAAAGGGTGTGTGTGTGGGGGGGGGGGGGGTCCTGGGAAACTTCCCGGATTCTTTTTCCTGCCTCAGTTTCCCCGCAGCATTAACCAGAAGGGTTGGGACATTAACAACTGAGGCTTCTCCTTGAAGATGGGATCTTGCAGTGGAAAAGACCTGCGTTTCTTCCCGACTCCACCAGTCTCCTGGTTTGCTAGGACTGCTATGGGGTGGGGTGTTGGGGGGGGACTTGGAAGTGGAGCCTGGGGTTGGGGTATCGAGGGGTGAAAAACAGTGCAGGGCCTGGGCAGGGAGAGACCTAGAGGCCTGGTGCTAAGGAAACAGGAAGCAGAGCCCAGGCTTCTGGCAGGGGCAGGCTTCTGGAAGCCTGTCAGCTCTAAGGCTTCCACTCCTGGCCCCATGTGGGCCCCTTCCTGGGACGCTTGCCCTCTTCTGGTAGGTTGCCCTGGAGATGGCCCGTCGGTGGGGCCCCGCTTCAGTGGTGAGTGGGGTAGTAGCTGGCTCTATCATGGGGATAAAGCAAAGGTCAGACAGAACAGTGTGAGTGGAGTCCTGAGGGACACCCGAGAAACAGAGGATAGAGGAGGGGCGGCTCTTTCTTTGCCCAGGAGCCTTGACTTTGAAAGCGACCTGAAAAAGCTCCATTATATATCCCAAACATTCTAGCCTCCATATTCTGCATTTTTTCCCCTCCTATTCAGTCATCCCTTCTCTTCTACTCACCACTGTCTATCCAACAAAAGACCTACAGTTCCAGGGCTGGAGAGATGGCTTAGCTGTTAAGGTGCCTGCCTGCGAAGACTAAGGACCCAGGTTTGATTCTCCAGGTCCCACTTAAGCCAGATGCACAAGGTAGCACATGCGTCTGGAGTTTGTTTGCAGTGGCTAGAGGCCCTGGCGTGCCCATTGTATATCTGTCTGTGTCTCTGTCTCAAACGGTTCCAGGAAAAAAACAAAAACAAAAACAAAAAAAAACATGGTGGCCTGAAAGGACCTAGAAGTGAAACAGGGCTTGTGTGCCTTTAATCCCAGCACTTGGGAGGCTGAGGTAGGAGGATCACTGTGAGTTCCTTCCAGGTCAACCTGGGCTAGAGAGACCCTGCCAGGTGGAATGATGGACGAGTTGCTGGGAGCTAGCTGTAGTGGTTTCTTCCTGCGGGACTTTCCTCTTCTGATGGTTCTATCCTGGGGGGGGGGGGGGGTGAAGTATAGGAATTTGATTATCCCCAAAAATCTGCACCTGGGCCTCCTTTCTATTGACAAGAAGGGCAAATCAAAGCAGCCCTACTCCCAGAGTCCTCTCCTGCTCCCACTGACCAGTGACTATCAGAGGCTCTGATCCACAGAGATCTCTCTGGGAGAAGCGCCAGTAAATAGGCCAGCTTCAGTCTGAAACAGGCTTGGCAGCCTCTCCCCTGCTTGTGTTTCTCCCACTGAGATACAGCCACAGCTTCCTTGACCATCAATCACCCAGCCTCATTGGATTTGGGGCTCTGGGGAGGCCCTGCCCGCTATGTCCTGCCTCAGAGAAGCTTCCTCCAATTTCATCTCGACCCAGCTTTTCAATTTCACTCTTTTCTTCCCTTCACCTGGCTTGTCTTTCCATTTCCTTTCTTTCCCTTCCTTGTCTTGGTAAACCAGTCCCTAATCTCTTCACACCCCAGATTGGAAGGTGTGCCCCTCCCTGCCACTCCTCAGAGCTGTCACCAACCTCTGGGTTTCCATAGTTCCATTACTCAACAATCTGCGGAGGGTAACCATTAACCCAACCCTTAACTCCACTTCCCGCCTTTCCCACTCAACAGAATTTTCCAATCACTGATCAACACAGGTAGGTCACCTCACACCATCGCGCCTACCCTGAGGCAGGATCTTCTCATCTCAGCCCACTAAGAACAAAGCTGAGGAGGAAGATGTATTTGAAGGATTTTTTTTTTTTCTTTTGGTATGTATTTTTCTTTTTCCCTCAGAAACTTCTCCTTTCTCTTTCTTCCCTCCCATTCAGATCTGTCACCTACCCCAGTATAGGCACCAAATAAATAGATGTGGGGGCTGGAGAGATGGCTCAGTAGTTAAGGCGCTTGCCTGAAAAACCTAACCACCTGGGTTTGATTCCCTGGTACCCACTTAAAGCCAGATGCACAGTGGCGCATGCATCTGGAGTTCCTTTGCAGAGGCTGGAGGCCCTGGCGCCCCCATTCTATCTCTCTGCTTACAAATAAAAATATTTTAATAAAATGACAAATAATTAGATTTAAAATGAATAAATGTCATCTACTATTCTTAGGGGTGTAGCCATATACCCATAGGCTTACAGGCTTTTGGGGTTTTGGTGTGGTTTTTTTTATAATGTTTTTTTTGTTTGTTTTTTTGGGATAGGGTCTCACTCTAGCCCAAGCTGACCTGGAATTCACTATATAGTCTCAAAGTGGTCTTGAACTCATAGTGATCCTCCTACCTCTGCCTCCCAAGTCCTGGGATTAAAGGCGTGCGCCACCACGCCCGGCTGCCTTTTTTTTTTTTTTTTAAAGCAGGGTCTTGCTGTATAGTTCAGGCTGACCTGGAACTCACTCTGTAGCTCAGGTGGGCCTTGAACTCACAGCGATCCCTCTTCCCTCAGCCTTCCAAGCACCATGCATGGCTCTTGGTGTTGTTATTAGGTCTAATTCATTCAGAATTTGGTGTAACTGGAATACTTCCACATCTCTTTCAAGAGACAGAAATACTAAATTTAAAAAAAAAAGAGAGAGAGAGAGAGAACTGAATGAGACCCTGTAAGGCCCTTTGGGGGTGGTCACATGCTGCACCCAGGAAACATGCAAAGCAGGGCTGAAATAGGAGTTTGCCTTCTTACTTCCACTTATTTATTTAAAACACTCATGCAGTTCTTACTTTGTTTGCCAGACATTGCTCTAAGTTCTTTATAAATATTAACTCAGAGGGTACAAATATTAACTGAGTTGCTGCCCTTGGCACGGGTTGAATTAATGTTACTTCTCTCCACTCTCCAGGGAGGGGGAAAAAAAAATGCCTCTGGCCCTTTAAGGTCGGCCTCCCACCGCCCCAATTTTTTTTTTTTTTTTCTCCACCCCTGAGGCTTTGGCAGAGCGGGAGACCTCCCCCTCGGGTTCCACCGTACGTCAATCAAAACCCAGAAACGCCGTTGGCCTAGAGACCCGGCTGCTAAGCAACGGCAGAGGGCGGGAAGTTTGAACGTTATGGCACCGCCCCTAAGTGCAAATGGACCAATCAGCGCCTAGGCTGCTCAGAGGCTCCCGGACGCTCCGCATCCGGCGGGGGCTGAGGCGCGCGTCCTGGCGGTTGGCGGCTCGAGTACCCCCGGGTGACGGGAGAGGCGGGAAGGGCGCCGCGCGCTCGCGGGAGGCCGTGGGGCGTGCGTGGCGGGAGCAGAGCGTGCAGACGCCGCGGCCGTCGTGACGGGAGGGAGGGCCGGCCCGCGCGCTCCCCCGGGTGTCCGTGGCCGTCCCCGCCCGAGGACCCGGTCGCTGCTGAGCCCCTTCCCCTCCGCACCCCAGGGCCTCCCGAGCCCATGGCCGCCCTCGGCGCGACCCCGGGCTGGACGCCGCGGGGACCAGGGCCGCGGGAGGCCGGGGCTGGCTTCCCCGGGGACGCGGGCCACCGCGAAGACGACGACGACGAGGAGCCGGGCCAGGTGGGGGGCGTGGAGGGCGCGAGGGCGCGCTGGGGAGCCGTCCTGAGGGGCGGGAGGGCGCCCGCGCACAGCTCCGAGCCCGCTGCCTCCCCGGGGTGCAGACCCACCTGTGTGTGCTGTGGAACTCAGGATATCTGGGCGTCGCCTACTATGACACCGGCGACTCCACGGTCCACTTCATGCCTGACGCCCCGGACGACGACGGCCTCACGCTTCTCCAGAGAGGTGGGGCGGGAAGCACCATCGACTGCCCGTGCCCTTGGGAGTGGGCAGGTTCACCTGTAGGGCCCATCTCAATCTATTGTATACTTACCTTCCGTTAACCTGGGTGTCTTTTGTCGTCGGGTCTCACTGGCTCAGGAATTCACTTTGTACTCTCAGGGTGGCCTCGAACTCACAGCAGTCCTCCTACCTCTCCCTCCGGAGTGCTGGGATTAAAGGTGTGGGCCACCACGCCCCGCTGTGGTTTTTTTTTTTTTGTATGTAAATGATTACGTGTATGTTTTCATGTGTGTGGGTGCACACCTGTCTGGAGGCCAGAGTTTGACATCAAGTGTGTTACTGGAATCTTTGTTCTTCACTTAATTCATATATATATGGATGAGTGTGTATATATTTATCCATACAGAATACATGTATGTATGTATATGGCGTGCACCACAATGCCTGCCTTATGTAGTATTGGACATCAGACACAGGGCTTCATGTATACTAGGCAAGCACTCTGCCAACTGGATTATATCAGTAAAATCTTTAGGGGGAGAGACAGTCACAAGAAAAGGGGTAATGAAGTCAGGTGTGGTGGCGCACACCTTTAATCCCAACACTCGGGAGGCAGAGGTAGGAGGATTGCCGAGAGTTCTAGGCCACCCTGAGACTACATAGTGAATTCCAGGTCAGCGTGGGAAGAGAAAGAAAGGAGAAAAGGGTTAATGGTTCTCTCAGTCAAAATATATAGATACTTGTATGTGTGTGCAACACACATGCAGATGTATGTGTGCAGAAGCAAATATCTGTGCGTCTGACTATGTAGGACCTGGAGATTCAGAGCTCTTAGGCTTCACAGGCCAGCACCTTAACCTTGAAGCCATCTCTCCAGCCTCTTGAGATTTTTATTATTTTTTTTTAACTAATTGATCTCTCTTTTTCCAAGTTCTGGATGAAGTCAACCCCCGGTCTATTGTTACAAGTGCCAAGCAGGATGAAAATATGACCCGGTTTCTAGGGAAGCTTGGTAAGGAGTGAGTAAAGGAAAGGGAAAATCAGAAAATACTAAGGTGTGGAATGTACCAGGAGGCTAGAATTAGATGAAAGGGAGGATGGGACAGTGACAGGACTAAGGCTACAGAATGATGGTCCTGTCTTTGTCTCCCACAGCCTCTCAGGAGCACAGAGAGCCAGAGAGACCTGAAATCATATTTTTACCAAGCGTGGATTTTGGTATCTCCTTTTTGCTTTTGCCAGTCTCCCATCCTAGTGTTTAACCCTTCCTCCTAACTCCACCCCATCACCTGAGACCTCTCCTCAGCCTGTTCTCATACTAGAGCTACCTCCCTGCACCCCATTATTAGACTCCTCAAGATTTCTCCTGCTCCTTGCTGGGTGTGGTAATGCACACCTTTAATACCAGCAGTCTGGAGGCCGAGGTAGGAGGATGGTCATGAGTTTGAGGCTACATAGTGAATTCCAGGTCAGCCTGGAGTAGAGTGAAACCCTACTTCGAGGGAAAAGGGGGGGGGAGCACTCTCAGTGACCCTGATGACCCATATGGCACCTTTTTTTTTTCTTTTTTTCTTTTTTGGTTTTTTGAGGTAGGGTCTCACTCTAGCTCAGGCTGGCCTGGAATTCACTATGTAGTCTCAGGGTGGCCTCAAACGGTGATCCTCCTACCTCTGCCTCCTGAGTGCTAGGATTAAAGGTGTGTGCCGGCTCGACATGGCACTTTTATTACCTATCCAGGTTTACAAAGAGGACATGGGATGTTCTATCTTAGATGTTAGGACATTAATATGCTATTATTAGGTATTAGTACTCTATTCCTGTCGTCTTTGACCCCACCCCAAGAAAAATTGCAATTCCAGACATATCTTTCTTTCCTGGGTCATTTATCTTTCTTGCGTTTACTTCCAACCAAACTTTTGTTTTTCTTTTTGTTGTTGTTGTTGTTTTGTTTTGAGGTAGGGTCTCACTAGCTCAGGCTGACCTGGAATTCACTATGTAGTCTTAGGGTGGCCTTAAACTTGTGGCGATCCTCCTACCTCTGCCTTCCAAGTGCTGGGGTTAAAGGTGTGCACCACTGGCCCAAACATCTTTATAATACATAAAGAATAAAAAGAGGGGCTGGAGGGATGGCTTAGCGGTTAAGGTGTTTGCCTGCAAAGCCAAAGGACCCAGGCTCGATTCCCCAGGACCCACATTAGGCAGATGCACAAGGGGGCGCATGTATCTGGAGTTCGTTTGCAGTGGCTGGAGGCCCTGGTATGCCCATTCTCTCTCTCTCTCAAATAAATAAAATAAATATACTAAAACAAAATTTAAAAAAGGACTGAAGATGGCTCAAGCCCGGTAGGAGGATCACTGTGAGTTTGAGGCCAACCTGAGAATACAGAGTGAATTCTAGGTCAGCTTGGGCTAGAATGAGACCTTACCTTGAAAAACCAAAATGAAAAAAGAAGATGGCTCAGTGTGTAAAATGTTTGATCCAAAAAAAAAAAAAAAAAGATTGGGAATCTGATTTTTTTTTTTTTTTTCTTCTTCAAGATAGGGTCTTGCACTAACTAGCCTCTGCTGACCTGGAATTCACTATGCAGTCTCAGGCTGACCTCAGACTCACAGTAATTCTCCTACCTCTGCCTAACAAGGGCTGGGATTAAAGGCATGCACCACCATGCCCACTCTCATTATTATTATTATTATTTTTTTTTTTTTTTTTGAGGTAGGGTCTTGCTCTAGCCCAGGCTGACCTGGAATTCACTATGTAGTCTCAGGGTGGCCTCGAACTCACAATGATCCTCCTACCTGTCTCCCAAATGCTGGAATTAAAGGCATGCACCACCATTCCCAGTAGAATCTAAATATTTTGGTTCTTGCTTCAGCTTTGATTAACTGTCTGATTTTAGACAAGCCATATTATCTCATGTTAGATCAGAGTGAAAAAACTGGGCTACAAGAACTTTGTCTCCCTCATTCCCATAAATAGGTCCAGAGATATGCAAACAACGTCTCCTTTCTGGAGACTACTCCTTCATCCCTGAGTCCATGACTGCCATGGAGAAAGTCCTCTTCCTCTCCTCCATTATTCCCTTTGACTGCCTCCTCACGGTGAGCTGGGTCATGGGAGTGAGGGCTGGGATGCAGCTGCCAGCCTTAGGCCTAGGTTCTGTACTGTACTGGCCCATTCTTGGAAAATAATAGTTTCCTCTTTTGTAGTCCAACTTCTGGGACATTGAGCTTTACCCGAACTGCACTGCTGATCCCCTTCTAGGTTCGAGCACTTGGAGGACTGCTCAAGTTCCTGGCTCGAAGAAGAGTTGGGGTTGAACTGGAAGACTCTAGTGTCAGCGTCCCCATCCTGGGCTTTAAGAAATTTGTATTGTAATTTGATTCACTGTAACCTCAAACAGTGAACTGGGATTGGGAGTTGGCGGTGGGAAGCAGTGCCCTAATGGGTGATGTGTGTTAGAACACAGGAGAACCTGAGGTGCTGGGAGGGAGACTCTGAGGAGAATATTGGGAAAGTATTCAAAAAAAGGGAACCAAGAGTTGAGTTTTGGTATGAACTCATACCCCAGCAGCCTTCTCTTCTGCTGTTTCCTTCCTCAGGACTGATCTGGTGAGCATAGATCAGGACACTTACAGGTGAGGAGGTGGAGGCAGACCTCTGCCTCTGATTTTTCTTTTCTTTTTCTTTTTCTTTTTTTTTTTTTTTTTTTTGAGGTAGGGTTTCACTTTAGTCCATGCTGATGGAGAATTCACTCTGTAGTTGCAGGGTAGCCTTGCTTTCCAAGTGCTGGGATTAAAGGCGTGTACCACCATGCCTGGCTGAGAAAGATTACCTTTAATGCTTTATTTATTTGAGTGAGAAAGGAAGAGAGGGAGAGGATGGGCATGCCAGGGCCTGTAGCTGATGCAAAAAACTCCAAATGCATGCTCCACTTTATGCATCTGGCTTACATGTGTCCTGGGGAATCAAACTTGGGTCCTTTGACTTTGCAGGCAAGTGTCTTAACCACTAAGCCATCTCTCCAGCCCCCCACTTAAAAAAAAATATTGTAAGCAGAGAAAGAAAGGGTGTGTTAAGGTCTCTAGCCACTGCAAATGAACTCCAGACATGTGCACCACCTTCTTCATCTGCCCTATGTGAGGCCTGGGAAATCAAACCTGGGTCCTTAGGCTTTGCAGGCAAGTGCCTTAACCACTAAGCCATCTCCCTAGCCCTTTTAGTTTGTGTGTATGCACATGTGATGGCATGGGTATGGAAGTCATAGGACAACATGGGTTATTTCTCCTTCCACCTTCTTATGAGATAAGGGCTCCTGTTTTTGTTTGTTTTTGTTTTTTTTTCAAGGTTGGGTCTTAACTGTAGTCCAGGCTGTCCTGGAATTCATTTGGTAGTCTCAGGGTGGCCTTGAACTCATTCATGGTGATCCTGGTCCTCCTGCCTGGGATTAAAGGTGTGTGCCACCACACCCGGCAGGACTCCTGTCTTCATGTTTGTTTTGTTTTATGTGTCTGTATGTGTAGAGTATGTGTGGCATGTGCATGTGTGTTTGCAGATGCATACTGAGACCAGAGAACTTCAATAGCCCTTTCTATTGCTCATCTGCATATTTCCTTGAGACAGGGTCTCTCCTAACCAGGAGCTGCCATTTCACATTATCACACTCCAGCAATTCTCTGGTCTCTGTCTGTCCTCACCCCCACCTGGGGTTACAGACAAGCATGGCCACACCCAGCCCTTTACATGGGTGCTGGGGAGTTGAACTCAGGTGGTCTTAGGTCCTCTCATGCCCTGACGTTCAGCCACAAGCCCTCTCAACCACTGATCCATCTGTGACAGCTCCAGCATCACTTTGCTTTTCTAAAAGGGGAAGCTGGGGTGCAGAAAAGATCAAGATAAGCTCAAGAGGATGTCCTTAGTCTCTAGTTTATTTTCTCCATCCCCAATTCCCTTTTCCATTAAAAAAAACAAACAAATAAGTTATAGGCTGGAGAGATGGCTTAGCTGTTAAAGCACTTGTCTGCAAAACCTAAGAATGCATGCTCAAATCTCCAGGTCCCACATAGCCAGACACACAGTGATGCAAGTGTACAATGTTGCACATGCACACATGCCTGGAGTTCATTCACAGCAGCTGAAAGGCCCTGGCATGCTCTTTCTCTGTTTGTCTCAAAAATAAAATAATTAGGGCTGGAGTGATGGCTTAGCAGTTAAAGCACATGCCTGTGAAACCTAAGGACCCACGTCCAATTCTCCAGGTCCCATGTAAGCCAGATGCACATGGTGGCACATGCGTCTGGAGTTCTTTTTCAGTGGCTAGAGGCCCTGGCGTGCCCATTCTCACCCCTCCCCTCATCTCTAATGAATTTTTAAAAAATAAAATATTAAAAAAAAAAACAAAGTTACCCCAAACTCCTCCATTTCTCTCCAACAGTGTTCTGCAGATTTTTAAGAGTGAGTCACATCCCTCAGTGTACAAAGGGGCCAGTGGGCTGAAGGAGGGGCTCAGCCTCTTCGGTAGGTGTGCCCCAGTCTTTACCTCACACTAGAAAAGCAGTTGGCTCCAAAATGGTGTCTCAGCTTCTCCCCTCTTTAGTCCCATTGTCATGTCTGGTCCACACCAACATAGCCTTCTTATTGTATTTGTACCCACCTGAGCCTGAGAGCTCTTCATACTTTGTAAGCTTACTGTGCCATTTGCAGTCATCTGTGACCTTTCCTATTCTACTAACCAGGGCCCTGGTGGGGATTTTGGGATGTCCTGTGGGCAGAGGAGAGTTACATAACAGCTTTGATTTTCATAGTTTTTATCTGAAGCCTCTGGTTTTAGGGCACATTAGGGACAGGGCTCCAAATGTCCGTGTCTTTACTTGAGAAGTGTCTAATTTTTACATGTGATACTGGTCTCTGTGTCTTCACTACACCTGTTATTTTTCTGCCCAAGTGTCCATCCCTTGGCCCATCTCCAGTATGATAAGCTGGGCCCAAATTTGTTGCCAGGTCCCAGCTTTGGCTGCCTTTTGTGTTCTGTAGCTGGACTCCCGGGTTAGGGTACCGTGTAACGAGTTCACTCCCCACCCCACACTCCCAACAGGAATCCTCAACAGATGCCGCTCTAAATGGGGAGAGAAGCTGCTCAGGTAAGTCTTAGAGTGCAAGAGGTGTCTACACAATATATACGGACACCTGCTAATTGTAGGCCACCACACACACACCCCGTTTGTAACCCCACCTAGTTGCTGATAACTGTCTTCATGTGGTCAGCACAGATTACACATGTATATCCATTGAGGACAGACTTGCACAGGTATGAGGAGCAGAATGCCACAAGGCATGAATACAACACAAGATGATATCATTAATTATACATAAAAATAATAGAAGCGAATATAGCTCAGTGGTAGAATGCTTACCTAGTGTGTGCAAGACCCAGTGTTCCATCCCTAGCCCGGCGTGAAAAATAAAAATTAAAAAAAAAAATCAGAAGAGCAAAACATCATACCACATCTCAAAACACTTCCCAAAATTGAGCTATTTAAGCAGGGCATGTGGTAGTGCATGCCTCTTGTAATTTCAGCATTAGAAGGCTGAGGCATGAGTATCAGGATTCAAGGCTAAGAAAAACCCAAAAAGCTATTCACTGATCACTTCCAAGTCTATGTCTAGTTGAGTTCCATGTGTAATGTGGCATTTACACACCATTGACACCTGTGGTTTCTACCTCAGACTTGGAACACCAGACATCTACCTGCCATCTCTTATTAATGCCATTGCTGGCAGTATAGTGCCTCAAGTTATAACGCTTGGATTGATGCTCTCCCAACCCCTACCCTCATATTCAGTTACTGGCAAATGCCTCTGGACACATGCTGCCCTGAAATTACTCTCAACCATCCCTTTCTCCCTCTTTCTGCTGCTTTATTTCTGGATATCACCCTATCTAACCTGGAACACTACATTTACCTCCACACTAGCCTCTGCCTCTAATCCCTTCTAAAATACCTACCATCCCAACACAAGCTATCTGAGCCTGTCACTCTACTTTAAAAACAAAACCCAGCTGGAAGCTGGGTGTGGTGGTGCATGCCCTTAATCCCAGCACTTGGGAGGCAGTGGTAGGAGGATCATCATGAGTTCGAGGTCACCTTGAGACTACATAGTCTGAACGAAAGCCAGACTCTACCTCAAAAAAAAGGGGGGCCCTGGAGAGATGGTTTAGCAGTTATGGTGCTTGCCTGGGAAGCCTGTGGACCCATGTTCAACTCTTCAGATCCCATGTAAACCAAATGTACAACAGGTGAGACAGGCACAAGGTTGTACATGACCCCCAAGTAGTGCAAGCACCTGGAGTTTGATTGCAGTGGCTGAGGCCCTAGCGCGCCTATCCCTTCCCTGTCTTATTCAAAAAATAAAAACCCCATAAGTAGTAACAGTACTGGCATGCTTTCCAAGTACTGCAGGATGAAAATTGGCATGTTTGGTGATATGAGGTTACTGAATGATGTTCAGGATCCCTTTCATTCACCTGATTTTAATTTGCATAGTTACATTCCTGCTGCATCCATCCTATCTTCTAGTTGTTTAGGAACATTTTCCATGTGTGGAAACACATGTTAATTCTCCCCTGTCAAAATTTTATATCTTGTCAGGTGTGGTGTGCACACCTTTAATCCCAGCACTCGAGAGGCAAAGGTAGGAGAATCACTGAGTTCAAGGCCACCCTGAGACTACATAGTGAATTCTAGGTCAGCCTGGTCTAGGGCAAGACCCTACCTTGAAAACCCAAAACAAGAGCCGGGCGTGGTGGCGCACGCCTTTAATCCCAGCACTCGGGAGGCAGAGGTAGGAGGATCGCCGTGAGTTCGAGGCCACCCTGAGACTCCATAGTGAATTCCAGGTCAGCCTGGGCTAGAGTGAAACCCTACCTCGAAAAACCAAAAAAAAAAAAAAAAAGAAAGAAAACCCAAAACAAACAAAAAACACATTTTTTTCTTAATTTTTATTAACATTTTCCATGATTATAAAAAATATCCCATGGTGCTACCTTCCCTCCCCCCACTTTCCCCTTTGAAATTCCATTCTCCATCATATCCACTCCCCATCTCAATCAGTCTCTCATTTTGATGTCATGATCTTTTCCTCCTCTTATGATGGTCTTGTGTAGGTAGTGTCAGGCACTATGAGGTCATGGATATCCAGGCCATTTTATGTCTGGAGGGAGGACGTCGTAAGGAGTCCTACCCTTCCTTTGGCTCTTATATTCTTTCCGCCACCTCTTCTGCATTAGACCCTGAGCCTTGGAAGGTCTGATCGAGATGTTACTCAGTTCTCCAGTCACTTCTTTCCAGAACTATGATACCTTCTGAGTCATCCCAACGTCACTGCCATCTGAAAAGATAAGATTCTCTACCCAAAGTGAGAGTAGCATTAATATAAGGAAAAAACATTTTTTAATATCCTAGCTGGGCATGGTGGTATGTGTCTTCAATACTAGCACATGGGAGGTAGAGGTAGGAGGATCCTTATGAGTTAAGAGTTCGCAGACAGCCTGGGACTACAGATGAGTTACAAGTCAGCCTGAACTACTACAGTGAGACCTTACCTAAAAAAAAAAAAAAAAAAAAAAAAAAAAAAAGCTAGCTGGGCATGTTGGCAAGTAGTGAAATAAATACAATGTTAAAGAAATACAATCAGCTGGGTGTGGTGGCACACACCTTTAATCCCAGCACTTGGGAGGCAGAGGTAGGATTGCCATTAGTTCAAGGCCACCCTGAGACTACATAGTGAATTCCAGTGCAGCCTGGGCTAGAGCAAGACCCTACCTTGAAAAACAACAACAAACTTCCATACCCATGCCAAAAAAGCCAAAAACATTTATATATATATCTATATCTATCTGATCTATCTATCTATCTATCTATCTATCTATCTATTCTAAGGTTCAAAACAACTGTCACCTTTTCGGGAAAGCTTTTGCAGGTTCACATTTGCAGCCTCCTTGTGCTCACACAGTGCTGTGTGTCCACTATCACATCAGGTTAGAATTAGCAGACAGCAAATCAGCTTGTCTTCATACCTGTAAACTCTAGTGCCATTCCTACTGCCTCAGTGCCTGAATGCAGCCATGCTGGTCCCATCATCCTTCTCAAGTACTTACTAGGCCCAACCCTGCTTAGCTTACAAGATCAGAGAAGATTGGGTGCATTAAGAATTGTATGGCTGGGGCTGGAGAGATGGCTTAGCGGTTAAGGCGTTTGCCTGTGAAACCAAAGACCCCAGGTTTGATTCCCCATGATCCATGTAAGCCAGATGCACAAGGTGGTGCATGCATCTGGAGTTTGTTTATAGCAGCTAAAGACCCTGATGCACCCATTCTCTCTCTCTCTCTCAAAAGAGTTGTATTGTTGTAGACTGGTCCCATCACCTCTACACACAGTGGAAACCTTTGTTAGCCTTTAGGTGCACAATCCTTTCCCCTCCTTATCGCTCCACACCATGCAGTGTTTATATTCTAGGACTTAATTTAGGGTGGTCTGAAGTCTCCAAGTAGTAGATGGAGTAGTTTAATATCCCACTCATTCTCCAGTGTAGTAGATGTTTAATCTTAATCAGGTATAGGAGTTTTTTTTTTGTTTTGTTTTGATTTTTGTTTTTAATTTATTTGCAAGCAGAGAGAGAGAGAAGAGAGACAGAGAATGGGCGCACCAGGGCCTCTAGCCACTGCAAAGAAACTCCAGACACATGTGCCCCTTGTCCATCTGGCTTACATGGGTCCTGGGAAATCGAACCTGGGTCCTTTGGCTTTGCAGGCAAATGCCTTAACCACTAAGGCATCTCTCCAGCCCTGTTTTTTTTTTTTTTTTTTTTATTTTTGAGACAGTATCTCACTATGTATCCCTGATTGGCCTGGAACTCACTATGAAGGGCTAGGCTGTCTTTAAACTTGTAGTGACACTCCTGCTTCTGTCTCCTGAGTGCTGTGATTATAGGCCTGAGCCACCATGCCCAGCTGGGTGGGAAAACATTCCCCATCTAGTAGGGAACTAGGTTAAAGATAGGGTTGAATGATGGACTAACAACCTTGCCAGCACAAAGTGGACAGTGTGCTGAGATAACTGCGTGTCACTGTGTTCTCTAAACACTGTCCTGACAATCTGGAAAACAGTTCAGGTCCCACATGCACTTAACATTAGTGTGATTCTGGACATGTTGCTAATCCAAGGGCCTTATTTCCTCAGCTATGAAAGTACGGTATCTGGTTTGACTGCAGTCTCCTATGGCATTAAGAGAACAAAACAGGTGGGCGTGGTGGCACATGCCTTTAATCCCAGCGCACAGGAAGACTCAGTGGAAGGATTGCTGTGAGACTGAATTATAGGTCAGCCTGGTTTACCTTGAAAAGCCAAAAAAAAAAAAAAAAAAAAAAGCAGGTATAGCTTAATGGTATAATGCTTGGTTAGCATTCATGAAGTCTAGGTTCAATCCTCAGCATTCCAAAAATAAATACACAAATAAATGAGAATTAAATTGTAGGTTTATCAATCCACATGGGACAAGCACTTTCATAGGAAGAACACAAAAAGATGAATCTTGATGCTATTATCCAGGGATACTTTCACAGCTAAATATAGATATGCAAACTCATACTGACTCAGCCACAGATAACTATAGTGTTGGCACACAAATACCTCCACACACTGCTCTTCCTCTAAAATATTGACAAGCTCTATCACATAGCCACATGGGATAACACATGGTCACGTCTATCAAAACCATGATATCCAGATACAGTCATATTCGTATCCAGCAATTTTCGGTACTTACATGTAAACGTATCCACATAGACAGGACTCTGTAGCCAGTACGTTCCTATAGCAGGTTACAGGTTCATACGGCACAATCCCTGGGTACTTCCAAATATACATTTCGGAAAATTAGGGATGACATAATGGGGCTGGAGAGATGGCTCAGTGGTTAAAGATGCTTGCCAAGCTTGCTGGCCTGGACTCCGTTCCACAGCCACCCACGTTAAAGCTGGGTGGGAATAGGTTGGTAGAGGCAAGAAAGAAGATAGTGAGAACCAATGTAATTTCTAATCTTCCTACCCCAACCCTCACTTCAAGGCTGTGGTTCACACGTCCAACTCAGGAGCTGAGGGAACTCAATTCCCGTCTGGATGTCATTCAGTTTTTTCTGCTGCCCCAGAATCTGGACATGGCTCAGATGCTGCATCGGCTCATGAGTCACATCAAGAATGTGCCTGTGAGCCCAGAATTGGAAACAGGGTGGTGGGGAGGGAAGGTTAGGGGCTCAAATTGGACTTTGGCTTTGAGGGGTTATTGGACAGTAGATGGAAACTGTGACTGTCCCTTTGCTTTTAGCTGATTCTGAAACGCATGAAACTGTCTCACACCAAGGTCAGCGATTGGCAGGTCCTCTACAAGGTAAGGCCTCCCTTTTTTCTTGAGTGAAGGTCTCACTATGTAGAATCGAACCTGGTCCTTTGGCTTTACAGGCAAGTGCCCAAACTGCTAGGCCATCTTTCCAGCCCCCAGTTTTAATTTTATTTACTTATCTGAGGGAAAGAGATAAAGAGGCAGAGAGAGAGAGTGAATAATGGGCATGCCAGAGCCTCTAGCCACTGCAAACAAACTTCAGATGCATGTGCCACCATGTTCATCTGGCTTACATGGGTCCTGGGGAATCAAACCTGGGTCCTTTGGCTTTGCAGGCAAGTGCCTTAACAGCTGAGCCACCTTTCCCACCCCTATCTTTAGTTTTTAAGGCAGGGTCTTATGTAGACCAGGCCGACTTTGAACCCACTATGTACCTAAGGATAACCTATAACTTTGAACTTCTGATCTTCCTTTTTGCACCTCCCAGCTGCTGAGATTACAGGCATGTGTCACCACACCTGGTTTTGGGGGTTCAGGGAATTGAACACAGGGTCTTGTGCATGCTAGACAAACATTCTGACAACCAAGGTATATCTCTAGCCCTAATATCACCGATTTACTTTCAGAATCACAAGGTTCTCACCTCCTATTTTTTTTTTTTTTTTTTGATTTCTCAAAGTAGGGTCTCACTCTCTAATGCAGGCTGACCTGGAATTCACTATGTAGTCTCAGGGTAGCCTCGAACTCATGGCAATCCTCCTACCTCTGCCTCCTGAGTACTGGGATTAAAAGCATGTGCCACCACACCCATCTGATTCTATTTTCTTAACATTGTATTATTTCACTACTTGTAGATAGCTTTTTATGTTTTTGTACTTTAAGATATTCATTATTTTATTTTATTTTTATTTATTTGGAAGCGAGAGAAAGAGGCAGATTATATACATATGAAGAGAGAGGGTGGGAGAGGGAGGGAGAGAGTGGGCATGCCAGAGCCTCTAGCTGCTGCAAATGAACTCCAGACACATGTGCCACTTTGTGCATCTGGCTTTATGTGGGTCCTGGGGAAATGAACCTGGGTCCTTTGGCTTTGCAGGCAAGTACCTTAACCACTAAGCCATTTCTCGAGCCCCCCTTTTTCTTTAAATTTTTCCTCCAGCTTCTGGAAACGAACTCCAGATGCATGCGCTACCTTGTGCATCTGGCTTACATGGCTTACATAGGTCCTTTGGTTTTGCAGTCTAACTTAAGAAAAGAGGGATGGGCTAGAGAGATGGCTTAGCAGTTAAGACATTTGTCTGCAAAGCCTAAGGACCCATATTCGATCTCCAGATCCCGTGTAAGCCAGATGCACAAAGGTGATCCAAGCACAAGGTCACACATATGCAGTAGGTGGCACAAGCATCTGGAGTTTGATTGCAGTGGCTGAGGTCCTGGCATGCCAGTTCTGTCTCTCTTGTTGTTGCTGTCTCTAAAAAAAAAGAAAAGAACCAGAAATCAGCCTGGAGGCCCTAGTGTTCCTATTCTCTCTCTGCCTTTCTCTCTCTCTCAAATAAAAAAAAAGAAAAAGGAAGAAATACAGAGCTCTTTCCTAAGCAGGCAAGAGTGGGTTTAAGAACCCACCTAGAAAGAAGGAAGAAGTAGCGAGTACAGAAAGTGGCCAATGAGAAGACAGAAGTAGGATAAAGTACCTTATATCATTCTGTGTTTTTTTTTTAAATTTCTGAAATAATTTCAGACTTAAAAGTTGCAAAGAGGCTGGAGAGATGGCTTAGCAGTTAAGGCATTTGCCTGTGAAGCCTAAGGACCCATGTTCAACTCTCCAGAGCCTATGTAAGCCGGTCGCACAAAGGTGAGGCAAGGCCAAACATGCCCATTAGGTGGCCCAAGCATCTGGAGTGCAATTTCAGTGGCTGAGGCCCTGGCATGCCAATTCGCTCTCTGTCTCTCTCTAAAAGAAAAGAAGAAAAAGAGAGCCAGGCGTGGTAGTGCACGCCTTTAATCCCAGCACTTGGGAGGCAGAGACGTAGGAGGATTGCTGTAAATTTGAGGCCACCTGGTGATTACATAATAAAATCCAGGTCAGCCTGGACTAGAGTGAACCCCTACCTCAAAAACCCAAAAAATAAATAAAAAAGGAAAAAAGCTGTAGAGATTACAAAGTTCTCATATAACCTTTTATCTACCTTCAGTTAATATTAACACTCTACATAATCACAGAACAATTGCCCATAGGGGAGGACCCAGGATGTAACTCAGTTGGTACAGTACTTGACTAGCATAGTTTCCCCAGCACCATAAATCCGATGTGGTGACCCATATTTGTAATCCTAGCAGTTGGGAAATAGAACTAGTACGTTCCTTTCTTCAGCCCATCTGGGTGGGGGCGCCCTTTCTTGGTGCATTTTTCCTACAGACCGTGTATAGTGCCCTGGGCCTACGGGATGCCTGCCGCTCCCTCCCCCAATCCATCCAGCTTTTTCGGGACATTGCCCAAGAGTTTTCTGATGATTTGCACCACATTGCCAGCCTCATTGGGAAAGTGGTGAGTGGACGGGGGCAGAGGAGAGGGATGGTGGTGGAAAAATGAAAAGGGCTCGTGTCTGGGGAATAGGGTGTGGGCGGCAGGGAAGAGAACAGG
Organism: Dipus sagitta; assembly: GCA_036346955.1. Lineage (NCBI taxonomy): Eukaryota > Metazoa > Chordata > Mammalia > Rodentia > Dipodidae > Dipus > Dipus sagitta. The sequence goes on along the minus strand of CM070779.1, from coordinate 128,065,615 downwards.
TGGGTAACTAAAGAACAGGATGGAAGAGGAGGTGTCTGAAGGATTGGCAACAAAGTGGGACTGCAGAGGGAATGGGGGAGGGGCAAGGAGTGCCAAGAAACAGGACAGAAATGGTGCAGGGTGATAAGAACCTGGGTTTCTTGTCTGTTTCTTCAGGTGGACTTTGAGGGCAGTCTCACTGAAAATCGCTTCACAGTCCTCCCCAACATAGACCCCGAGATTGATGAGAGTGAGTGAGGGGGTGAGGTGCTGTGAACCTAGCAGGGGCACCATTCTCAGCAGGCAGCCACCAAAGCTGGGGCTCTCTTAACAGTCAGAAGAAGAATTGTAATTTTTTTGTTGCTATTATTTTTGGATTTTACTTTTTTAAATATTTTATTTATTTATTTGGTTTTTCAAGGTAGGATTTCACTCTAGTCCAGGCTGACCTGGAGTTCACTTTGTAGTCTCAGGGTGGCCTCGAACTCATGGCGATCCTCCTACCTCTGCCTCCCTAGTGCTGGGATTAAAGGCATGCGCCACCACCCAGCTTTATTATTATTATTTTTAAAGATTTATTTTATTTTATTTATTAGAAACAGACAGAGAGAGAGAGAGAATGGGTGTACCAGGGCCTCTAGCCACTGCAAATGAACTCCAGATACATGCACCACCTTGTGCATCTGGCTTACGTGGGTGGGACCTGGAGAATTGAACCTGGATCCCTAGGCTTCGCAGGCAAACACCTTAACCGCTAAGCCATCTCTCCATCTCCTTTATTATTATTTTAAGTATTTCGTTTATTTATTTGCAAGCAGAGAGAAAGAACAACAAACTCCAGATGCATGTGCCACTCTGGCTTTATATGGTCCTTGGGGAATTGAATTGAACCTGGGATGGCAGGCTTTAGTAGCAAGTGCCTTTAATAGCTATAGCTGAGCCATCTCCCCAGCGTTTTTCCTTTCCTTTTTTTTTTTTTTTTTTTTTCAAGATAGAGTCTCACTCTAGTCCAGGCTGACCTTGATTTCATGGCAATCCTGCTTCTGCCTCCCAAGTGCTGGGATTAAAGATGTGAACCACCACATCTGGCCTGGACTTTACTTTTACTTTCCCTCCCTCCCCCCAAGGTAGGAACTCTAGATGCATGAGCCACCATGTGCATCTGGCTTATGTGGGTAGTGGGGAATCCTGGGTCCTTAGGCATTGCAGACAATCATCTTAACCACTAAGCCATCTCTCCAGCCCATGGACTTTACTTTTGATACGATGTGTCTTCTGCCCTCATAGAAAAACGAAGACTGATGGGTCTTCCAAATTTCCTCACTGAAGTTGCTCGGAAGGAGCTGGAGAATCTGGACTCTCGCATTCCTTCCTGCAGTGCCATCTACATCCCTCTGGTGAGAGCAGGATGGTGGGTGTAGCCTCCAGGAGTCTCAGAGGAGACAGTAGGCTTATGAAGGACAAAGGGTAGATAGCAGAATGTGTGCAGATCTGAGGAGCATGAATACTTTTTGGTGAGTTTAGATCACTGAGTGAGGGACAGAGCAATCGTACAGGGGCACCTGGGCTTCCTCTGGAGAGAAAGCGTGCCCAGTACGTTACTCTGCTCTATCTCCTTCTCACTCTCCCCAGATCGGCTTCCTTCTTTGTATTCCTCGCCTTCCTTCCATGGTGGAGGCCAGTGATTTTGAGATTGAGGGACTGGACTTCATGGTAAGGCCCTTAACTCTGGAGAGAGTGATCAGCAAAATGATGAGCTGAAGGACAGGCCTTCCTGCCAACATTGCCCAACCTGGGGTCCCTGTAGCTTAACTCTGAGCTTTGTCTTGTCAGAGACAGAAGAGGGAAGTCAGTGTGGGACTGTGGGCATGAGCTACAAGGGGCAGAAAGAGGAGGGCCAAGAGAGGAAAAAAAGCCCTCCACTTTGGATGCTTGTTCCCAGTTTCTCTCAGAGGAGAAGCTGCACTATCGTAGTGCTCGAACCAAGGAGCTGGATGCACTGCTGGGGGACCTGCACTGTGAGATCCGAGGTGAGGAGCGAAAGGCTCCGTGTGTATGTGTGTGTGTGCGCGCGCGCATGTGCGGATTGCGGGGAGTGGGCATCTCTAACTGGCTGTCACCATGCCTTGAACTCCCCCCCCCCGAAAAAAAAAAAAAACATTTATTTGCAAACAGAGAGAAATAAGAATGGGCACACCAGGTCCTCTTGCCACTGCAAATGAACTCCAAATACATGTTTTGCTTTGTGCATCTGGCTTTATGTGGTACTGGGGAATCAAACCTGGGTCCTTATGCTTCACAGGCAAGTGCCTTAACTGCCAAACCATCTCTTCAACCCACTGTTATTTCAGTGTACAGTGTGGAAGTCAGAGGACAGCTTCCCAGTGAAGCTTTGCCTGTCCATCTGATTTGAGGCAGGGTTTCTTACTCTGATTCTTGCTCTGTTCTTCTTTACTAAACTTCAGCCTCCCATCTTGCAGTCAGCTTTCCTGTGCCTGGGATTATAGAAGCCTGCCATGGCTTCAACATTAGTTGGGGATTGAACTCCAATATTCCAGCTTAAGCCATCACCTCAACTCTTCTCAGGTCTTTCTGTAGACCCCTCTCCTTCATTTTCCTCTGGGACTGACCCCAGCTCCCTTCCCTCACCTACTCACAGACCAGGAGACCCTGCTGATGTACCAGCTTCAGTGCCAGGTGCTGGCTCGGGCAGCTGTGCTGACACGTGTGTTGGACCTTGCCTCCCACCTGGATGCACTGCTGGCTCTTGCCAGTGCTGCCCGGGACTATGGCTACTCAAGACCCCGCTACTCTCCTCAGTTCCATGGGGTACGAATCCAGAATGGCAGGTGAGAGGAGTGGGGACATAGATACAAGGTGCCCAAAGGATCGCCCATCTGGATCCACACACCATGCAAAGTATCTCTCCATCCACCACAGACATCCTCTGATGGAACTGTGTGCGCGAACCTTTGTGCCCAACTCTACAGAATGTGGTGGGGAAAGAGGGAGGGTCAAAGTGATCACTGGACCTAACTCCTCAGGGAAGAGCATATACCTCAAACAGGTGAGGGCCTCTGGCATCTCCCCACACCCATGCCACCAGCTCAAGTCCTCTGCTCTCTCACGTCTTGTGCTGTTCTTACTCTACCTGAGGAGAGCCGTGTTCTGTTAGATCTTTCCATGGCCTCAAGTCCCTTGACTACCTCTGAATAAGCTCATACTATTCCCAAGTATGCCTGTACCCACTCTTGACTGATTGTAGTCAGATTTGGGAGGAGGGACAGTGTATTCTATAACCTTATCTTTTATACTGTCTCTCTCTCTCTTTGATCTTTTGTGCCCTCAGTTGAGACCCACTTTTTTTTTTTTTTTTCGAGGTAGGGGTTCACTCTAGCTCAGGCTGACCTGGAATTCACTATGTAGTCTCAGGGTGGCCTCGAACTCATGGCGAATCCTCCTACCTCTGCCTCCCGAGTGCTGGTATTAAAGACGTGCACCACCATGCCCGGCCGAGACCCACTTTAGTCCACACCATCAGGCCCCATGGCCTGTCTCCTCCCTTATCCAGGTGGGCTTGATCACGTTCATGGCCTTGGTGGGTAGCTTTGTGCCCGCAGAGGAGGCTGAAATTGGAGCAGTAGATGCCATCTTCACCCGAATCCACAGCTGCGAGTCCATCTCCCTCGGCCTCTCTACCTTCATGATCGACCTCAACCAGGTGAAAGATAACAAAGTGTGTGTGTGTGTGTGTGTGTGTGTGTTGGATAAGAATAATAGGGAGAGCCGGGTGTGGTGGCGTACTCCTTTAATCCCAGCACTCGGGAGGCAGAGGTAGGAGGATCGCCGTGAGTTCGAGGCCATCCTGGGACTCCATACCAGGTCAGCCTGGGCTAGAGTGAGACCGTACCTCGAAAAACCAAAATAATAATAATAATAATAATAGGGAGGAGCCTGGCATGGTGGTGCAGCCTTTAATCCCAGAGGCAGATGTAAGAGATCACCATGAGTTTGAGGCCACCCTGAGACTACATAGTGAATTCCAACACAGCCTGGGTAGAGTGAGACCCTACCTCGAAAAAAGAGTAACAGGGAGGGAACTGTATGTACCCATGAAGATGCTCATTCCCTTTGCTGCTATCCTCTGTACTTGGGGGCAGAGGGAGGAAGTAACACTTGACACTTGCCTTATATTTATTGATTTTGTGTGCGTGCACATGCATGCACATATGCTCACACATATGGAGGTCAGAAGACAGCCTCATGGGGGTCTGTTCTCCACCTTCTGAGGGTCTCAAGCTGCGTAGCTAGAAGCTTCAGATTGTAGCTGGCTTTACCTGGGTGCTGGGAAATGAACAGGGCCCCACCACTGCAGTTCCTGAAACTGTTTTGTGTTGAAACCTCAGCAGATAGCAAATGAAGCATCAGTGGGACATGGAGCCTTCCACACAGCCACCTGGGGTGGGCAGGCCAAGTATGACAGGCCTTGAATGCTAATGAAATTCCCTCATGCCCAGCAGGTAGCCAAAGCAGTGAATAATGCCACTGAGAGGTCTCTGGTCCTTATTGATGAATTCGGGAAGGGAACCAACACGGTGAGAGGAACTAAGGAGAGGGAGGAGGAAGACTGTGAGAACAATGCCGAGCTTGCGGAAAGAACAGGGATATGTGGGCAGAAAATAGAGACTTTGATAGGAAGTCCAGGGCAGGTGCAGAGGGGTCCATGGGTGCCCTGACTCAACACCCTCACTCTGCTGTCTGGGCAGGTGGATGGACTTGCGCTTCTAGCTGCCGTGCTCCGACACTGGCTGGCACTTGGACCCATATGCCCCCACATCTTTGTGGCCACCAACTTCCTGAGCCTTGTTCAGCTACAGCTGCTGCCACAAGGGCCCCTGGTGCAGTATCTGGTGAGGAAATCAAGCTAGCTCCTGCAGACTCCAACCTGTTTCCCAGAGTTGGGGATTGGCCCCTCCACTAGGTCAGAGCTCCCTGAGCATAGGGACTATGTCCCTTCCTTCTTTGTCCCCACAGTGGTTGGGGATTCCCCAAGCCGTTCAGAGCAGATAGCAGGATGACTAACACACTGCCCCCTCTTATTCTCTTTTAAGACCATGGAGACTTGTGAGGATGAGAACGACCTTGTCTTCTTCTATCAGCTTCGCGAAGGTGTTGCCAATGCCAGTCATGCCTCCCACACAGCTGCTCAGGCTGGTCTTCCCAACAAAGTCATTGCTCGTGGCAAAGAGGTGATGAGATCCTGTCCAATCACCTTCCTCCCAGGGCTCCCTTCCACTGTACCCGCTCCTCTTGGAGCTCTGGCCTTCTAAGCCCACAGGATTTCTGACCCGGATTCTTCCCCAACATATCTCTGGCACCCCCTCCTCCCACCTTCCTCTTGTCCTAGGTCTCAGACTTAATCCGTAGTGGGAAACCCGTTGAGCCTGTGAAGGAGTTGCTGAGAGAGAACCAAATGGAAAAGTGAGTGATGGTCCTGTCTCCTCTCACCAGCGTCTTCTACATCTGCCCCTTTCAAGGGACTTAACCAGCCTTCCTCTAGCCCACATCCTTCACAGACCCACTACTTCAAACCAGGTGTGGTTAGTGCCTGTGATCCTAGCACTTGGAATGCTGAAGCAGGATTTTGATTTGAGGCCAGCATAAACTCCACAGAACTATAGAAAAAAAAAATCAGGGCTGGAGATATGGCTTAATGGTTAAGGCACATGCCTGCAAAGCCTAAGGACCCTGGTTCGATTCTCCAGGTCCCATGTAAGCCAGATGCACATGGTAGTGCGTGCTTCTGGAGTTCGTTTGCAGTGGCTAGAGGCACTGGTGTGCCCATTCTCTCTGTCTCAAATAAATAAAAATAAATCTAAAAAAAAAAAATCAAGGCCAGGTGTGGTGGTGCACGCCTTTAATCTGAGCACTCAGGAAGCAGAGGTAGGAGGTATGAGGCCACCCTGAGAATACAGTGAATTCCAGGTCAGCCTGGGCTAGAGTGAGACTCTACCTCGAAAACCCAATCAAACAAAAACAACATAATGCCCTGGCATGGTGGTGCACACTTTTACTCCCAACACTTGGGAGGCAGAGGCAGGAGGATCATTGTGAGTTCAAGGCCAGTTTGAGATTACATAGTGAATTCCAGGTCAACCTGGGTTAGAGAAGGAGACCCGACCTGGGCGGGGGGGGGGGGGGGGAGAGACACCAGTAGCAGCATCACCACTACTTCTGAGATCTGTTTTGGTTACTGGCTTCCTTTCACACTCTAACCCTGCTCCTGCTCCTGCTCAGGGGCTCCATCAGTTCTCCCACAGCTCTTACTACTCACTGTCTCCCTGTAGTTGCCGGGCACTGGTGGACAAGTTTCTGAAACTGGATTTGGAAGATCCCAGTCTGGACTTGGACGCTTTCATGAGTGAAGAAGTGCTGTCTGCTGCCAGCGTCATCCTCTGAATCCGTCCTCTGCCCTCACCAGCCACCTGAGACTAGGGCTGCTGGACCTCTGTTTCCTTCCCTCCTTGACAGCCAGAGTTCTCAGTTTGCATAGAAACTTTTTGTGTGTGTTTCTCCAGATAGCCTCACTCTAGTTCAGGCTGACCTTGAACTCACAGCAGTCCTCCTACCTCTGCCTCCCAAGTGCTGGGATTAAAGGCGTGTACCATCACACCCAGCCAAAACTTGTTTTATATTAGGAATAAAGTTAATCTGGATCATGTCATTGTTTCTTTAGGCTGAAACATCACTAGGAAAGGGCTAAAGCCCAGCACAGGCCATGGAGGAACCTGCCCTGCCTCATTTATATATGGTGCCACCAGGCTGGGTTGTGTGTGTCTGTAATCTCAGTACTGGGGAGACAGACACAAAGATCCTGCAGGCTGGTTAGTAAGTGCAGCATGATTGTCAGCCTGCGCTAGAGTGAGACCCTACCTGGGGGAGGGGAGGGACCAAGGTGAAGCGTGATGGAGGAAAAGCCCCGATGTTTACCTCCGGCCTCAATGTGCACACACAGGCACGGTACACTCACCACTGTAGGGAGCCCTTCACATTCTACCCGGGGGGCACAAAGAAAGAGAGGCTCTAGGAAAACGGAGTGAAGGGACAACAGAGGGGTTTGAGGTAGGTGACTTCTTCCCAAAGCAGAAGCATCCTAGACTTGCATGCTGTGGGAACAGGCAGAGAGGCTGAAAAGCAAGGCAGGATGGGTATAAGGCAGAGGTGGAGGGGAGGGACCAGCCCTGGCTGCACCGGTGGGCGTGGCTCCACCCTTCCCACTTTGGAGCCATGGGGAGCCGGGGTCCTCGTGGGCCTCCCCTGGTGCAGACTCCCTACACAGTTCTGCTGCTGCCCTTGGAGACAAGCCGCCAAGACCCTGGGGCCCAGAGCTTCTTCCTTTGGGTGAGTTATGACCCCCCCTTCTATCACCCATTTTATGTCCACTCAGCTCTGAGGACCTGAGCGGTCCCCTGCTTCTACTTGCCCTCCATGGCCCAGGGCAAGTCTGGACTCCCACTGCGAACCCTTTGGGAGAGGTCCCTATGACTGGGTGGGGTCCTGCTGGGTTGTACAAGCTGGCCTGTGGTTCTTGTGTAAGCCAGCTGCAGAGGATGCAGGCTCTGGAGAGGGAACAGGATGCGCTGTGGCAGGGGCTGGAGCTGCTGGAGCGTGGCCAGGCCTGGTTTGCAGCCCATCTGAGGGAGGCACAGCGACGGCAGCTGCATCTGGGGGCCCTTGGTGAGGTAGGGCTGGGCCAGCCCTTTGTGTGGGGTGGGGGAGGAGCAGTGTGGACACAGGTCTGCTCCCAACAGAGGAGGATTAATGGCAGAGATAATGGATTGGCAACAATCCTAGAATGACAGGATGTCACCAAATGTTAGGTTGGTGTTCATTGTTGGTGCTAGAGGCTTGTCTGCATTCCATTCGGAGGGACGCCATTTCGATCAGCCCATGGAGAGTGGGGGAGTGGCCTGTGTTTCTCCTCTGGAGAAGGGATGGACAGGGAGGATCCAGAAAGAAAGGAGGGAGGTGGAAAGGACTGGACTTTTCCATATGTCCACACAGAAGTGGCAGCTGAGAACCGGCATGGTGGCGCATGCCTTTTTAATCCCAGCACTCGGGAGGCAGAGGTAGGAGGATCGCCGAGAGTTTGAGGCCACCCAGAGACTACATAGTAAATTAATTCCAGGTGAGATCCTGCCTCGAAAAACCGGAAAAAAAAAAAAAAAAAAAAAAAAGGCAGCTAAGAAGGTAGGGAAAAGAACTTTTCACTCAGTGAGTGGAGCAGACACCTCAAAGTCCTCTGACCACATCACAACATGCTATCATGGCACATGCACATGTGTGTGCACACACATATACACAAATAAAAGTAAGGCAGCTGACCTCAAGTTTTCACCACACCGTGAGCCTCCAACCCTCCTTTAGCATTTCCTAACAGAATTACACTCAGAGGCTGATGTTGCCCAGTTAACCCAGATCCAAAAGGTGAATGCCTGTTTGCACAGCCTGGTTCAGAAGAAGGTGAGTTTACTGTCTCTTCATTGACACTTGTGGGAGGTGGGACAAGAGAGGGGGTGGCTGGGTCAGCACTGGTTTAATGGAAAAGACAGCACACTTCTTCCCAATCCTCCCCACATCCGTTAATCAAGGCCAGTGCCCACCCTACCCCAGTCCAGAAGGAAAGGCCCAGGACACAGAACTCGTGGCAGCAGCAGGTAAACCAGGGGCAGGTACAACACTATTGCCCCACAGGGTGTGGGCTGCACAGATTCCCAGTCTGTTTCTCTCTTCTCCAGGAGTCATCCCAGCAAAAGAAGGGAGTCACCCCACTCAAAGGGGAGATGGCTCAGCCAGGCTGCACCCAGGGGGAGAGGGGCCCTACCCTTGTGTGAACCTTCCTTTTGCCCTACTCAGGCTGCTGGAGGAGGAGGAGGAGTCAGAACCTCCCCATTTTATTCCATCTGAACTCACAGCAATGTCTGCAGACTGTGGTGTGAAGTGTGTCCCTAGCTCCTAGAAGCTTTCTTGCACCTCCTTGATGTGCCACACCCTCATTCTCCCTGTAGCAAGTGAACAATGCTCTGTCTTGGAAATCTCTCTGGGGAGAAGACATGCTCACTGAGACCACCCTTTAGCTTTAAAGAAAGTTGAAGAAACAAAGACTGCTCCAGAATTGAAACTAGAACAAAAAAGAACACTTGCTGGTACCCTCCTGCCCTGCAGTCTCCCTTCCACCTGATCCTGGAGTAGGACTTGTTAGTGGAATAAAGACAATGTGGGGGTTGGGGTGATGGCTCAGCAGGTTACAGGTGTTTGCTTGCAAAGCCTGCCGGCCTAGAGTCAATTCCCAAGTCACTCACATCAGCTAGACACAAGAAGTGGCTCAAGTGTCTAATGAGGAACCCCTCCTGCCCCATGCACACAAGGAAAACTAAAAAAAACCTGGAAGGGCTGGAGAGATGGCTTAGCAATTAAGGCACTTGCCTGTAAAGCCCAAGGACCCAGGTTCAATTCCCCAGTACCTGCACAAGGTGGTACACATGCTTCTGGAGGCCCTGGCATGCCCTTTCTTTCCCAATTGCTCTTAATTTAAAAAAATATTTTTTTAAAAAACATGGAGAAATAGAAGTCAACTTTCTCTAAAATATTTTAGTTTGGTTCCCATACAGGTTAAGGAAAGTACACTGTGGAAAATCTATTACCCTTGGTCTTAGTTGCTGAAGATTTCTTGTTGTTTGGTTTATTTTGACTATTTGAGATCCAGTCTCATAACCCAGTCTGGCCCTCTACTCACAGCAAGCCTCCTGTTTCAGTCTGCCAAGTACTGGGAGTACAAGCATGTACCACCACACCTGGCCAGGCTCTCATTTAAAAAAATGTTATTTACGTGTGAGTGTGAGTACACGCGCAGCATGCCAGCACCGCCTGCTGTTGCAAATGTACGCCAGATGTTTGTGTCACTTTTTGTGACCAGCTTACATGGGTGGGTTGGGAATGAATTGGACAGACAAGCTTTGCAAGCAAGCCCCTTTAACCGTTAAACCATCTTCCCAGCCCCTAATCTCTCTCCATATCTTCAGGATAGGGTCCCACTCTGGCCCAGTTGACCTGGCATTCACTATGTAGTCAGCAGGAGAATCCCCATCCCACAGGGAAGGGTAAGCCCTGAAGCCAGGTGACCGTCCCGTCCCCGGGGCACGTGGAAACTGCTGCTGCACACATCTCTCTAGGTCTGTTGTGTTACCAGGAGGCCAAGCCTAGCAGAAACAGCACCCCTGCAGGTGTGCGCCACCAGGCCTTGCCTACCGTCACTCCCCCAGCCCTGCCATGAGTCACCAAAGTGGAGGGATGAAAGGCAGGGGCGGCTGGAGTAGGTACAGGACCAGCCGAGTAGGCAGGGGCCACGAGCTCATCCTAGGGGGAAGAGTGAAACGGTGAAGGTGTGCAGGAAGGGCTCTGCCCTCTTCTTGTCCTGTCTCCCCCACGATGGATGTGGAGCGACTCACCTGCGAGGCTGCTGTGCCCCCAAGCTGGTCCTGGGGGAAGAAGGAGAGTGTCAAGGTGTGCCAGAGGTGCCCCACCCTGCTCACCAGGAGAGGGAAAGTGGAGAACACTTTACCTGTGAGGTCTGAGCCACCACCAGGAGCCGGAGGAAGGCATGGGTCAGGGCCACTGGGCCGGTTCCTCGACTCACAACGGTCACCGTCACCATCACTACGGAGTCTGGGGCTGCTGAGTCTGGGACCTCCAGCCACAGGCACCCCCAGGCCGACTCATTCAGTCCCAGGCGAGCTCTGCAGAGTGGAGGGATGTGTCGGGGGGACCAGAGGGGACACAGGCTGAAGCACTGGGGCGCCTTCAAGGCAGAAGTCAAAAAGCAGAGCCAAGTACAGGACAGGAGGCAGAGACTCAGAGCCAATGGGAATAGGTCAGGGGGGGGCTTGGGATAAAGCATGTGAGCCCAGGCCTCAGAACTGACAGAAATAGCCAGAACCCAGGCCAGTAGGAGCATCAGGGAACTCACCTGGAGAGGTTGGAGGTGAGTGGGAAGCTGGGATGGAGAGATGTCCTAAGATGGAGATCCTGAGGGCCGGAGAAGCTGGTGATCTGGAGGCTGAGTGGGGCCTTGCTGCCTGGGGCCAAGAAATCCGGGGGGCCACTAAGCTGCAGGGAAGGGCAGGTCATGGAGGCGCCTTCTTCCTCTCCCCTGCCCTGGGTGGCCACCCCATTCCCTGTGTCTTACCTCCAGAAGCACAGGGGCCACAGTGCAAGGCTGAGGGGCAGCCCTGTGCAGGTCACGTCCCTCTGCATCCTGGCCAATCAGTTCCAGGGAAAAGGGGGCCGAGGTGGACAGTAGTGTGGGTGGCAGTGAAGCAGCAAGGAGATGTCGCTCTGGGGGTCCCACAGGCTCCAAGGGCACCTGACCAAGCTGGGTGCCCTCTGGGACCCTTCGAAGGACAACGTGGGAGAAATGCGGCTGGGGATCTCCAGAGACCAGCCCTGTCACTTCCACGAGTAACTGAGTCTGGAGACCTGAGACAGGAGGGGAGGACAGGGAGGAGAGAACAATGGTCTGCCTGAGGTAGGGGACTGGGGAGAAAAGAACGAATGGCCTTGTCTTGATCTGGATGACGGTTACATAAGCGTGGTATACACGTCTCTTTACTGTCCCTTACTCACTAAAAAAGACAGGCACATGTACACGTGTACAAATTGACACTCACAGACAGTGGACTGCTGTAGGTGTGCTTAGGGAAGAGGAGGTACCTGCAACAGGCTGAGCTAGCGGGTAGAGGCCAGGGTGTGGGCCATTCTCCAAGGGGATCCCAAAGTAGACCAGGAAGTCCAGGGAGGTCTGTGCTGGGGGTGGGCAGGTAGAGATAGTCAGAGACCCTCCTGAGAAGAATGTGGTGACAGATAGGTCTCCCTGCCCTTCCCAGGAACACCCCTCCTTACCTTGCACTCTCACCCGAGGGTTCCCTTCAGCTATTATGTGGATCTCCCACATCCCTATCTGAGGGGGGTCAGTCATGGTCACCATCCAGAACTGCCCAGAGCGGTGAGTGTGGCCCAAAGGACCCATGCCTTCCTCGTGACCCTGGGATAGCCCTAGGGTGCGGACAAGACATTGCTACATGAACAGCTCCTTTCCCTCTGTGCAGCACCCCAATTCTCCACCCTACCTTTGGCTCTCGAGCCGAGCCTACAGGTACCTGTGGGGCTCTTGACCCAGAAGCTGCTGATGTCCCCGTGCAGCCGGACTGTGACATTCTGGAGCAGGCGGTCCACAGTGAACACACATGGCCTCCCAGGCACAATGACGGGAGGTTCCAGGGGAAGAGTCACCTTGGTGCATGGGCAGGACCAAAAATGGGGAAGAGAGTGAAGTATGGAGTGAGGTGGGAACAAAAACAGAGACAGAAATGGAAAGACGCTAGTCACACAGAAGGGATGCCAGCCAGGCCCAAGACCAGGGATGAAATGACTGTGCTCAGAGGCACAGTTTGCAATGAGGGCATCAGTGTGAAGCAGTCACCTCTTGTTCTCCCTCACAAGATGACAGGATTTCCTGTCACAGCCCTGATGGCAGGACAAGGAGAGACGACTGATGTGAACAGCAAAGTGGAGCTTTCTATCCCATCATTCTGACTAAATGGCCACTTAGCATGCCCTACCCCATTAGGAAGGGATGTATACATCACAGCCCTCAGCTCTGAGCTAAGGGCATGGACCCCTCTGGCCTCCACTACTCACCAGACCAGCCATGCTCTCCCCAATGATGGCAGCCACATCCCGAATGTGCTGGTCCTTGGTGAAGATCACCTCTCCTCCTGATGCCCGGGCCACTGCTTCATACGGCTCAAAACGCAGCGGAGACAAGATCTCACGCCGAGCTCGACCCTGAGCCCTCGATGGGTCTTCAGTCACCAGGAATGTTACCTGTGGCCCGAGGTCAACCCAATGTTTGCAGTATCCAGGGGCTACCTGCCATTATACATGAACTTTGGGGCTGGGAATTTAGCTCAGTGGATAAATGCTTGCCTAGCAAGTGAAAGGCCCTGGGTTTGGTCCTCAGTGTGTGTGTGTGCACGTGCACACACACACACACACACCAACAAGAACCAATCACATAAGAGCTTTCCCTACAGCTCTGTATACCCTTTGGCTTCTGTGGTGGGGACTCCCAATGACTGAGCCCCTGGTTCCCTGTTAGTAGTTGACCACCCTCTTGAAACTGTCACTGTGTTTCACAGTGAAATTTTGACAACTCGTTTCCAAGTTCTTTGAATGGCTTGTTGGGCACTGTGGTGGTTTGATTTAGGTGTCTCCCATAAACTTAGGTGTTCTGAATGCTAGGTGCCCAGCTGATGGAGATTTGGGAATTAACGCCTCCTGGAGCAATGCAAACCTGACTACATCAGGCAGGTTCCAAAATCAATTCAGCATCACTAAGGGTAGGGCCTCCCATGCTTGAGTATACTAAAGGGACGGCTGGTATGTGAGATGAACGTCCCCATTCTTGGGTGGCCGTGCTCACCCTGCAGCGCCGCTCCCGACTCAGGGATTCCACCCTGTTGGTGAGAAAGGCATCCTTGGGGGAGGCATCGGTGAAGACAAAGATGTCTGAGAGGGGAGGTGTGTGCAGCAGGGCTAGCTGGCAGGAAAGAAAAAGCTGGTGTTAAAAAATGGCAGCAGATGAGAGGTGAGTTCAAGGCTACTCTGAGACTACATAGTGAATTCCAGGTCAGCCTGGACTACCTCGAAAAGTCACCCCCCCCCCAAAAAAAAAAAGAATGGCAGTAGGAGAGGCTGGAGAGACGGTTCATTGGTTAAGGCGCTTGCCTGCAAAGTGTAAGGATCCAGGCTCTGTTCCCCAGTATCCACTGAAAGCCAGATGCACAAAGTGGTACGTGCATCTGAAGTTCGTTTGCAGTGGCTAGAGGCCCTGGCATGCCTATTCTCTCTCTCCTTGCAAATAAATAAAAATATTTAAAATAAATAAATAAGCCAGATGTGGTGGCATGCACCCTTAATCCCAGAATGCAGGAGGCAGAGGTAGGAGGATCACATGAGTTTGAGGCCAACCTGAGACTCCATAGTGAATTCCAGATCAGCCTGGGCTAGAGCAAGACCCTACCTGGAAAAACCAAATAAATAAACAAAATTTGCAGGCAGACGTGGTGGTGCACGCCTTTAATCCCAGCACTCAGGAGGCGGAGGTGGGAGGATCACCGTGAGTTTGAGGCCACCCTGAGACTACATAGTGAATTCCAGGTCAGCCTGAGCTACAGTGAGACCCTACCTTGGAAACTAAAATAAATAAATAAATAAAACTTGCCACAGCAGGGGAACTGGTAGAACCTGAGGGCAGAGTTCAAGCGACATGGCCCTGAAACCCTGGCAGGAACTAGGCTGTGAAGAGGAAGCAGGCGAGTGTGGAGGGATATAGAGAAGGGGAGGAGTGAGGGTGTCTAGCTCTTGCGCCCCCTGGTGGCAGAGCCAAGCAGCGGGCAGGATAGGAGGGGAGGGAGGGAAGGGAAGGTCAGACCTCCACAGCAGACAGGCACATCTCAGGCTCATCTCCACCCCCTAAGGCATGAATCTCATTAAGTTGCTGCCAAAAGCTGTCGGGATCACTGGTTGTAAAGACAGGGCCAAAACCTGGAAGGTGAAAGGAGGTTGAGGTGAGTAAGGAGGGTCCCCTCTCTCCTACCCCAGTCAGGAGAGCACTGTGCTCCTGGGGAGGAAGGATAGAAATAACACCATTTCCTGCCTGCATGAAGCCCTGGATTTGAACCCCAGCTACTCAAAGAACAATGCCCATTTATTTTTATATGGCTTTTAATATTCATTCCTATACTCATTGGAAAAGGCAGGGCTTGACATTCTGTCAGGAAAATGGGGCTCTACTCCCTTAACAAATGGTGGTACTTCCTGTGGTCCTAAGTGGGATTCTTTCCTTATTTATTATGATTTTTATTTATTTTTTGGTTTAGGAACTTGCTGTAGCCCAGACTGATCTGAAATTCACTATGTAGTCTCAGGCTGGCCTTGAACTCACGGCGATTCTCCTACCTCTGCCTCCTGAGTGCTGGAATTAAAGGCATGTGCCACCACACCCAGCTGTTAATTTTTTGAAGGAGGGTCTCACTATGTAACCCTGGCTAACCTCAAATTCACAGCAATCTTCCTGTCTTTGCTTCTAGAATACCAAGATGACAAGTGTACCACCCCACCCAGCCCACGTGAACTTTTACTGGATACATGCACATGTATAAAAAGCAATTGGACCATGGGATATTTTTTATAATCATGGAAAATGTTAATAAAAATTGAGAAAAATAAATAAATAAATAAATAAATAAATAAATAAAAAGCAACTGGAGAGCCGGGCGTGGTGGCACACGCCTTTAATCCCAGCACTCCGGATGCAGAGGTAGGAGGATCACCATGAGTTCGAGGCCACCCTGAGACTACATAGTGAATTCCAGGTCAGCCTGAGCTAGAGTGAGACCCTACCTTGAAAAACCAAAAAAAAAAAAAAAAAAAAAAAAAAAAAAAAAGAAGCAATTGATTGGATGGAGGCTGTAGAGATAGCTCAGTGATTAAGGTGCTTGCTTGCAAAGCTTAATGACCTGGGTTCAATTCTCCAATGCCCACGTAAAGTCAAATGCACAATGGCACATGCACCTAGAGTTCATTTGCAGCAGCTGGAGGCCCTGGTGCACCCATACTCATTCTGTATCTCTTCTATCTCTCTCTGCTTGCAAATAAATAAAACAACTGGGGCTGGACAGATGGCTTAGCTGTTAAGGCGTTTGCCAGCAAAGCCAGAGGTCCTTGGTTTGATTCCCCAAGACCCACGTTAGCCAGATGCACAAGGGGGTGCATGCATCTGGAGTTCATTTACAGTGGCTGGAGGCCCTGGTGCACCCATTCTCTCTCTCCCTCTGCCTCTTTCTCTCTCTCTAATAAATAAATAAAACTGGGCCCCAAGTTTAACCAGAAAAGCCAAAGAAAATAATAGTCCTTACCCCAGAGGCCTATTGTGAGGAATAAATTGAAAATTATGTGAATTTTAGCATAATGCCTGGGTACACTACTAAAATAATCTGTTTATTCAAAACCTTCATCAAACATGTAATAAGTAGGGGCTGGAGAGATGGCTCAGCAGTTAAGGCATTAGCCTACAAAGCCTAATGACCCCAGCTGAATTCTCCAGTACCCACAGATGCACAAAGTGGCACATGTGTTTGGAGTTTGTTTACAGTGGCTAGAGGCCCTGGCACACTTATTGTTTTTGTCTCTCTTTTAGTTCTCCCTGCTTGCACATAAATAAATAAAATTTAAAAAATTAAACATCAGCCACTTTGTCAAATCAGACTCAAACCTTCCCACTAAGGAATTCTCAGTGTGGGTGGCATTTTATTTGATCATCATTTCAACCCTGAGAGTTAGAGAGAATAGGCCAGGTACTGACCTATCTTTTATTTATTTGTCAGAGGCAGATAGAGAATGGGCACGCCAAGGCTTCCAGCCGCTGCAAACAAACTCCAGACACATGCGCCACCTTGTGCATCTGGCTTACATGGGTCCTGGGGAATTGAACCTGGGTCCTTTGGCTTTGCAGGTAAGCATCTTAACTGCTAAGCCATCTCTCCAGCGCCAAACCTACCTTATGGATGACGAAATTGAGGCAAAGAGAGATTAAAATGGCCAGCCCACAGATGCAATAAGACTGGGAGGCCCAGGCTAGGTAAGCTGCCTTTCAATGCACTTGGGAAAGAGATACAAGGTGTCTCACACATCCCCATAGGACCAGCCACACCAAGCTCTCATCTCCATCCCAATCCATGACTGAGGAAAAGGGGCGGGGGTGCAGCAGCCGGGAGGTGGAGGCACGAGTGGAGTGAAGGCCAGCCTGGACTGTAAGTAGTGAGTTCAGTTTGGGCTACATGAGACCCTGTCTCGAGAAGAGAGAGGAAGAATGAAACATAGGAGAGGGAGAGAGGAAGGAAGGGAAAGAGACAGAGAGAGAAAGAGAAACACGATTTATTAGACCAGGAGTGGTGGTTTCATGCCTGTAATCTCACCACTCAGGAGCTGAGGCAAGAGGAGTGCCATGAGTTTGAGGACAGCCTGGGCTTCATAGTAAGTTTCAAGCCACCCTGGGCTATGTAGCAAAACTGTGTCAAAACAAGAAAAGCAAGTCGAGCATGGTGGCGCACGCCTTTAATCCCAGCGCTCTGGAGGCAGAGGTAGGAGGATCGCCATGAGTTCGAGGCCACCCTAAGACTACATAGTGAATTCCAGGTCAGCCTGGGCTAGAGTGAGACCCTACCTCGAAAAACAAAACAAACCAAACAACAACAACAACAAAAAAGCAAAGAAAGAAAATGCCCGTATGGAAGTCTACTAAAACAAGGCCTTTCTACAGGGACACGGTACGTACCCACAGAGGCTCACTCATGACCACAGAAGCATCGCCATTTGGTTAAGGAAGGGAAGTTGTGAGGTCTGCCTCCTCACTTGAGCCCCTCACCCTTCACCCCGCTCCTGGACTGCAGCTACCTGGGTCATGGAAAGGCACCAGGACGTAGTGGACGGGCTCCATGGGGCCTCCCCGCCGCTGCTCCACGATGTGGCGGGCCTGGATTTTGGCAGCATTGATCTCCTCTCCCATGCTGCCCGTGGTGTCCAGGACAAAGCTCAGGCTGGAGGCTGGGGTGATGTCCAGTAGCCTGTGGAGCAGGTCAGAAAAACAATCTGCACTTGGGTTCCCAGGCCCCGGCTCCTTGTTCCTCCGGGATCACTGACCCATCAGGGCACCCACTTCACTAGGGCCACTCACCTGGAGAAACCACTGTCTCCCAGGCGGCTCCGCAGGAGGCCAAAAGCCTCAATGGAGGCCAGGCGGGCTACTTCTGCAGCCTGGCGGTGCAGCATGTGGTGAGGGGAGAAGCCTGGTGACATGCTGTCTTTGTTAATGCCTCCCCGAGGCAGCTGGGAACTGCTCTGGTCAAAATGACCCCCATGGCTACATTTCCCTAGGTTGAGGAAAGAGATCTAAAGCACGGGGGCCAACACCCACTGCCTTCTGAAAGCACAGGGTCCTTTCTGACCCCCTAACGCCCCAGGAAAGAAGCACAGGACATGGTGGCACTTTGAGGGAGCAAATCAGAAATAAATCTGGAAGGTCGTTGCCACAGCACATGGCAGATGCCTGGGTCTCTCCATCCAGTCCCCAGTGCTGTCACGGAATGCTCACGGCACCTCAGTGGGCCCTGCACCCACCCGCTCCACTCCCAACACTGTCCTCTGCTGAGAAGTGACGCTAGGGCGCATGGGACAAAGGCATGCAGCACAGAGATCCTAAGTAGGTGTTTTTGGTTTGGTTTTGTTTTTCGAGGTAAGGTTTCACTCTAGCCCAGGCTGACCTAGAATTCACTACGTAGTCTCAGGATGGCCTCAAACTCAGGGCGATCCTCCTACCTCTGCCTCCCCTGTGCTGGGATTAAAGGCGCACACCACCATGCCCAGCCCTGTGTAAGCAGTTTTGCTGGTTTATCTTGACTGTCAACTTGACAGCACCTAGAAACACCAGTGAGGAATTATCTAGATTAGTTTAGCCTCTTGACATGCCTGTGAAGGATTCTCTAGATTAGGTTAATTGAGGTGGGAAGACCTAGTCTGTGGGCAGCACTGTTCTTTGGGCTGAGATCCAAGACCCATAAAAAGGAAAGAGCTGGCCATGCATGGTGGCATACGCCTTCAATCCCAGCACTCGGGAGGCTGAGGTAGGAGGATCGCTGAGAGTTCGAGGCCAGTGAACCCTACCTTGAAAAACAAAACAAACAAACAAACAAACAAACAAAACAACAAGGAAAGAGCATGCCATTCCTGATGGACTACAACCTCTAACTGTAGGCCTGCCCTCCTGCCCCTAAAGTGTTTTTAAAATTTTTTTGACAGAAATGGAGGGGGAGAGAATGGGGCACACCAGGGCCTCCAGCTACTGCAAGTGAATTCCAGATGTGTGCGCCACCTCGTGCATCTGGCTTACATGGGTCCTGGGGAATCAAACCTGGGTCCTTTTGCTTTGCAGGCAAGTGTCTTAAGTACTAAGCCAGCTCTCCAGCCCACTTAAACTTATTTTTGTCAGGGATTTTTCCCAGCAACGAGAAAGGGAACTAATAATGTGGTTAAAAGATGTGATTTTCAGCTGGGTGTGGTGGCGCATGCCTTTAATCCCAGTACCTGGCAGGCTGAGGTAGGAGGATCACTGTGGGTTCGGGGCAGCTTGAGATGACACAGTGAATTACAGGTTAGCCTGGGCTAAAGCGGGACCCTAGTCCAAAAAATTGAAAACCAAAAAAAAAAAAAAAAAAAAAAGTTTTACTTCCCCTATTTCTGGGGAGTTTTCCTGACTGGTACCTGGAGGTTTGGGGGGATGAATTCCAAAGTAGCCTGAGGTAAGAAGCACAAAGTCCAGTAGGTTGCCAGGACAGCTCAGCTCCTCACAGTCGGAGCACGTAGCCTCTCCTGCTGGGAAGAGAGGACGGCAGCTTTGAATCCCAGGCCCAGCCGGCCCGACTGGATCCCTGTCCACCCAACTTCTTCCACAGTGCAACAGGCATCTTGGCCAGGCTTTCTGAACAGAAACCTGGGGGTCTTGGACTGGCAGTGAGACAGAGGCTGTTGTAGACCCCAGAAATGTGAAGACCAATCCTATGAGGACTCCACCACTCTGAGCTGCAGACAAGTGAACTTGTACTGGGCAGGAGCTTCCTCATGTGTCTGGGAGCCTGAGAGGCCACCATGGGCGCCAGCAGGGGTGGTGGAGAGCCACGTGGGAAGCCTTGAGACCTATTCGTGGCTGTCTCCATGCAGCCCTGCGCAAGCCACTTCACTATGCTGGCATTTAGCTGGACTGAGGGGCCTCAGAGTCCTTGCAAGGACGAAGTGACATCACATCTATGGGACTTCACGAGTTGACACAAGAGGAGGTGATTCCCTGAGCTCACACCTCACCACAGGGCAGGGTCCTGGCCATACCTTGTGCCAGGCTCCAGAGCTCCTGCCTTGGCCAGAGGAGGTGAGGGTGTGGCTGCTGCTCCCCCAGTTCCACCCAGTTGCTGTGACTATAGAAATCCTGGTCCCCAAGAAGAAAAGAAGGGAGCAAGGCACTAATCTGATCTTGTCATGTCACCCAGAAAGTCTCCTTCCACCCCACTGCTGCCGTGGAAGAGCCCACATCCCCACACTGCTCTGTCCAGTGCTCAGAATGGAACTCAAGGGTCCTAGCGTTCCTTCCATCTTGGAGCGTACAAGCCAACGGCTCACTTGCGGCCCTCAGGAGGAGCCAGCCGTCCCCCGCCTCCCCCACCTCCCTTCTCTGCAGCCACTGTGGTCAACTGACTGCTCCTAAAGGAAGCGCTGCCAATTTGGAAGTGGGGAATTTGGGCAGATCTCACACAGCCATCCATCTGGGGTAGGGGGGGGACATGGGTACAAAGGCAAGCCCCCCATCCTCCTCTCTCCTCACCTGCAAGGCATGAAGTGCAGCCCCCAGGCGCTGGCGGGCCAGCGTGTAGTCACGGGCTCTGGCTGCCACCAGGGTGTCACGTAGAGCCCCCACCAGGTGAGTGCGCCCCTGGACCAGGCGTTCAGCATCAAAGTGCAGGTCAGGGTTGTTCCTGGAAGCCGGCAGGAAGTCCTGGGCTGCATTGGCACGTGACACCTCACCTAAGGCTGCTCGGAACCGCCGGGAAGGAGACCCAGGTCCAAAGTAGGCTGCAAAGAGGTCATCAGCAAGGAGGGTTCGACCCTGGATTGGTGGGAGAAAAGGGTGCCAGGGAAGCCCCTTGGATTAGATCACTGTGGACACTACCTCAGTAACTGATACTTAACAGCTGGGTACAGATGGAATCCAGGGGTCTGGGTCCCACACTGGGGGGACAAGTGTGGATCTATTTGTTTCTGATTGCAACAGGGTCTCACTCTGCAGCCCAGGCTGTCTTGAACTTACTATGTAAACTCATTGCCACAAGTGCTGGTATTTATTTAGTTAGTTAGTGTGTGTGTGCGGTTTTCCGAGGTAGGGTCTCATTCTGGCCCAGGCTGACCTGTAATTCACTATATAGTCTCAAGGTGGTCTCGAACTCACGGGGATTCTCCCTACCTCTGCCTCCCAAGTGCTGGGATTAAAGGCGTGCACCACCGTGCCCGACTTTTATACTTATAGGATTTAGTTTGTAGCCCAGGCTGGTTTTGAACTTGCAGCAATCCCCGCCCCCACACACCGATTCAACCTTCTGAGTTCCCGGAGAAGCATGTGCCACGCCACCATAGCTGAGGAGACTCCTGACGTCAGGACCAGGACTACTGGGTGTTGTAGTTTTGGGGGCAGGTGGGGAGGAAGTAGGTGGATCTTCTCTTTACCACTAGGGTCCTTGGAGGGTAGAGGCCTTGGGGAGCCGGAGAATGCGGCAGGGATGCTCACCAGAAAGTCTTCTACACGAAGGGGTGGCCGGCCGGCCGGGGGAGGGTGCTCCAGGAGGAGCCGCAGGGTGGCGTTGAGGGCTGCCTCCTCCGTCAGGTCTTGGTGGGTGATGGAGCCAGGGGCAGCCAAGAGGCTCCAGATGTTGGGGAAGAAGGCAGACGTGGGGGGAAGCAGCAGCTGCAGCAGAAGCAGAGCTGAGGGGTCCAGGGAGAACAGAGGCACCTCCACAGAGGGCATGGCCGAGGCGTGCTCCTGGCGAAGAAGGAGCTCAAGGGAGGAGGAAACGCAGATCCAGGCGGCCTGGCGGGCTCCAGGGCCTGCTTGGACACCTGCTTTCCTCACGGTCTCAACTAGAGCCTGCCCCCCACTCGCCCAGGCAACCTGAAGACCTTGTTAGGACACACACCTGCCAGCAAGGGGAGTCTAAGGCTCCTCCTCCAGGCCTCCCCTCCCAGCCCCAGGCAGTACCCAGCCCTGCCCCAGGGACACCTTCGAGCCGGGAAATCTGTCTCTGGCCTCTCCCCTACCTGCTTGCTGGTCTCCTGGGCAGTGCTGGCCCTGGTATGGCGTCACAGGGCACTTAGGTCAGAGTTATAATTAACTGGACCTCAGTGGAGGGGAGGGAGGCGCCTGCAGAGGGGGACAGGAGAGGACAGGCAGACCCTGGCCCTACGTATGCCTTCCCAAGACTAGAGCAGCAGGCAGTGGCAGGCGGGTCCAGGGCGGGTCTCCCCAGCACAGCTCGGCTCGGCGCAGTGCGGAGGTGAGGGCAGCTGGGAGGATGGGAGCAGCATGACTCAGGCCTGGCACTGTGCCAGGACAGACCCAGACAGACGCATCTCTCTGCCCACCAGCACCCACGAGCCGGCCCTCTGCATCCCCTTCTGCCCCCACAACATGCACAGACAACAGCAACTTGTGGCAAAATATTTTATTGCTGCCAATCCCATGGTGGAGCACTGGGGCTTTGAGGGCTGGAGTTGGGGGTCACAGCATCTTCTGGAATAGGGCGATGGCATCATCCACCTTCCTGAGCTCTGCTTCTGCCTGTTGCAACTGAGGGCAGAGAGGCGCGTAAGCACCCAGGACAGCCGAGGAGGGGTGAGGGGAGGCCCGTGCAGTAGGCTACCCCTGACCACCCCACCCCACTTCCACCATGGCCCAGCCTCTTGGGTTTTCCCTTTTCTCAGAGTGGCCAGTGTCCAAGGACAAATCAATGCAGCACACACCCTGCCCAGAACCCCCACCTGGGCAGGAGACCACAGGCTGCTTGGCAAGTCACTGTGGCTGCACTTAGATGAAAGTGGGGACTGTTTACTTGTACAAGGGCATGCAGGATGAGCGCCTAACCACAGCCACTGCTCTCCAGCCCTCAGCCTCATTACTGTTTACCCTCCGGCCCTCCCTGGAGGATCCTGGACGCAAGCAAGGGGTCTGTGAAGAGCTCCCAAGCCGGGCCCTTCTGCAGTCACCCCAGGTGAACCCGCAGGGACTGGACCACGGCTTCCTGACCACACACGTCCCAAGCCCAGGTCCAGGCATGTCCTCCTGTCTCCAACCTGCTGTGATCCTTACCACCCCGCTCACCCCCATTCCTAATGCAAACAGGGAGTGGGCTGTACAGCCACTGTTCGGGAGCTGGTAAGTGTGGGGAACCCCCACCCCCACCACACACCTTGGCTCCATCTGCTTCTTGGATCTCAAGGGGCACCTTGACAGAATAGCCCGAGGCCGCGCGACGCTCCTGCAGGCGCTGCGCCAGCCGCTGCGCCTCACCGCGCTTGGCCTGCAGCTTGGCCAGTTCCCGGGAGGGATCCACCAGCCCCTGCAGCTGCAGGTGGATGGAGCAGCGCTCCGAAGCTAGGGCCACAGCACAGCCCTGGGGCGCAGGAGCCCCCAGGGCCAGGACAGCCACCACTCCTGCGCTGGCCAGAGTTTGCACGTAACTGGACACTGCCGAAGCCAGGGCACCTGTGGCCTCATCAGCCACTTCCAGGAAACCTGTCAGGGAGGGAAGAAGGTGAGGCCTGACCCCCAGGAGACAAGAGGCAGACCCTGGGACCCCAGAGTGAGCTGAGGGGCAGTGGGCAGTGGACACAGGGCCCGAGGCTCACAGTCGGGGCGGATCCGGGTCAGGTTGTAGTCAGCACGCAGGGAGCGCACGGCCCTAGTGATGCTCAGTGCCAGCTCCAGCGCAGCTTCCGCCTCGGGGTCCTTCCAGGAGCACTGCAGGTGGAGGAGCAGGTGAGAGGGGCCGGGAGAGGGAGGGCAGCAGCCCCTCTAGACCAGACCCCTTACCTCAGAGGGCTCTGGGAAGGGAGTAATGCAGAGGCTGGCAGGGGCCTGGGCTGTCCGCCGGGGCAGCCTCTGGAAGAGCTCCTCTGTGACGAAGGGCATGAAGGGCGACAGCAGGCGCAGGCCAACATCCAGGCAGGTGTACAGGGTCTGCCGGGCACTCTCAGCAGCCCCCTGGTCCACTCCATTCAGGACGGGTTTTATGCACTCCTAGGGCGTGGGGGGGATTAGGGATCATGTCTAGCCTGGAGCCCTTGCTATGCAGGCCTGCCTGTGAGGGCCAGGGAGAAAATGGACGGGCTCAGTCTCACAACCACCCAGTGGCAAAGCTGTGGTCCACCTGCCCCAGCTGCTTCTCACCAAGTAGACGTCACAGAGCTCATAGAGCCAGAAGCTGTACTGGGCGGTGGTAATAGCAGGAAAATCGTAGGCCTGGAAACCTTCATTGCTGAGTCTCACGGCCTCAGTCAGGCGGCTGAGGATCCAGCGGTCCACGAGGCTCTCATGGCCTCCAGGCTTGAGGGAAGAAGGGTGTCAGCCAGTAGGGCACCATATGCCTGGGGGAGGGAGCCAGACCCCACAGGGCTCGGAAGGAAATCTGCACTCCTGAGGGGACCAAAGCAGCTGAGATGTGCCCGACGCCTGGGAGTGAGACAAGCCAGACCCCAGGGGAGACTCCCATGCCTGCATCTGGCATCTTCGCTGTTCCCCAGCCACTGGGAGGCTCCCTGGGGACAGGGACTGCAATTCTGACGTAGCATGGAACATGCAGGACACATGAGCATTAGGGTGAGCCTTTTGGCCCTCACCTTGGAGGTGGGCAAGGGCACGAAACTCTTCCCAAGGCCACGGAGGGCAAACTTGGTGGCATTCCAGAGCTTGTTACAAAAGTGACGGTAACCCAGTATCCGGTTTACATCGAGATTGATGTCTCGACCTGGGGGAGAGAAGCTGGTAAGACTGGCTCTCACTGCCCAGGTAAGAGAGTGTGGGTCTCAGGAAAGGTGGCAGTGGCATTTGGGAGTAAGTGTTCGGGGTCATACCCTGGGATGTGTAAGCACAAAGTCCAAACCGCAGGGCGTCAGTACCACATTCCGGAATCCCAGTGGGGAAGTCAGTCTTCTACAGGAGGAGCAGAGGGGACAGGGCCCAGTCAGCCCCAGCCCAGGACAGCCTGCTCCAGGGCCACTCCCTGGCCTGGCCTGGCCCTTGTACCTGCCCTTCTTTAGCCTTCTCCACCTCGCTGGCATCCAGGTTGCTATTCAGTAACTGGTCATGGAGGCCCTGAGGGTGAAGACGGAGTGGTTAGGTAGCTGTGGCCATAGTCCTACAGCTGTTCTGATGACCAAGTAGCACCCCACCTGCAGGGTCACTCCATGGATGACGTCCAGTGGGTCGATGACATTGCCAAGAGACTTGCTCATCTTTCGGCCATGAGCATCACGCACGATGGCGTGCAGGTAGACCTGGGTGGGGACAGGTGAAAACCGATGAGGCAGCGAGTTCTTGTAAATGATGTCCTCACTAGGCTCTGACAGCTCCGAATCCCAGCCCGGCATGTCCAAAGCCTTAATGTGAGAAGTGCTCCCTTCTGGAGCAAGACCTGGGCCAGGATTGCTGAGTGGAGCCCAGGCTGGAGTTCAGCCCCTCGACCCTGGGCCAGGCCCACCCACAGCTATTCCCGGTCTGCGTGCAGCCTGCCTGTGCCGCACAGGAGGGCAGGTGAGCAGGCGCAGGCTGTGGAAGGGCTCCGGCCATCTTCACACCTCTCTGAAGGGCAGTCTGCCGGTAAGCTTCAGGCCGAGCATGACCATCCGGGCCACCCAGAAGAAGAGGATATCGTGACCTGTCTCCAGCAGCGTCCCAGGGTAGAACACACTGAGGTCTTCTGACTGGGGGAAGATGAGGATGTGAGGAGCCAAGCATCCCCTTTTGAGACCCCACCCCACCCCAGCCTTGCCCCAGGAGCACACCTGGTTAGGCCAGCCAAAGATGGAAAAGGGGAAGAGGCCAGAAGAGAACCAGGTGTCCAATACATCCTCATCTGGGAGAGAGCAAGGGTCAGAGGTTAGAGGGTTAGATATAGGGTTGGAACTCCAGCTGTGTCTTCCAACCCACAAGGCCTGTCTTGCCTTGCTGGAGGCTAATCTTGTCTGGGGACACTTCAAACTCTCGGGCAGCCTTCTCCCGGGCCTCTGCTTCACTGCGTCCACTCACCCAGTAGCGCCCATCAGGGTCCTGCCACAGACATAGTGAATATTACAGGGATGGCCTCCGCCTTGCCGATCCCTCCGCACCAAGGCCCACCAAACCTACAGCCCCCAGAAACCTAGCTCTGGCCTGTCCTCACCTCCCCAGGGGGTATGGACGGGTCATGGACGGTGACGAAGTAGGCTGGGATACGGTGGCCCCACCACAGCTGCCGGGAGATGCACCAATCCCTGTAAACAGCAAGGCTCCACCAAGGTGTCTCTGCCTGTGCCCCGGGCCAGCAGTCCTCCCCACACCACCAGCTCTACACACCGAATGTTATCCATCCAAGAGTGCCACGTCCTCTGATGGGCTTCGGGCAGAATGCGGAGGTCACCCCGGGTCACAGCAGCACTGGCAGCCTGAGCCATCTCCCCACAGCGCACGTACCACTGAGGCCTCAGCAGAGGCTCTACCACATCCTTGGAGCGGCTGCAGGAGGATGTGTGTCACGGGGAGCCAGGGAGAGCACCCTGAGAAGCACCCACCCCTACCTACCCTCCCTGGCCCTCATCCTCACTTGCAAAGTGGCACCACCATGGGGTTGTCCTCGATGCCACGAAAGAGTCCCCGCTCCTTTAAGGCCGCCAGCACTGCTTTCCTGGCCTCAAACCTGGGCAGGCCCTGAGTGGGGAAGGCCTCATCATGGAGGTGTCTAAGCAGCCCTCAACCCCCAAACCAGGCCCCACAGCCAGCCCCTTACCAGGAAGGGCGGGGGCACATTGATGAGGGCCCCGTGTGAGTCCATGATGCTGATGGCCTCTAGCCCGTGCCGCTGCCCAACTTCATAGTCGTTCTGGTCATGGGCAGGAGTGATCTTCACCGCACCTGGGCACATGGGGAGTGGGTCTCAAGGGACAACTTGGGACCCACATGGCTCCCCGACCATCTGCCCTCAACTTCACAATGGAGATTCCTAATAACTCAAGTCCTGCCTATTCATTTAAAACATTTTATTTTTTATTTGAGAGAGAGACACACAAAGATAGAGAGGCAGGGCCTTCAGCCACTGCAAACAAACTCCAGATGCATACGGCACTTGGTGCATCTGGCTTTAAGTGGGTACCGGGGAACCAAACCTGGGTCATTAGGCTTTGCAGACAAATGCCTTAACTGCTGAGCCATTTCTCCAGCCCTGCCTATTCATTTAAAGATGGTGTTCTTTCTTAAGAGAAGAGGGACAGCTGAGTTTAGCCTTTGGACTATCTCTTCTGCACCTAACAGACCCAGCCCCCACTCACCTGTGCCAAACTCCATGTCCACAAAGTCATCAAAGACAATGGGGAGGC
This sequence comes from Dipus sagitta, assembly GCA_036346955.1. Taxonomy (NCBI): domain Eukaryota; kingdom Metazoa; phylum Chordata; class Mammalia; order Rodentia; family Dipodidae; genus Dipus; species Dipus sagitta. The sequence goes on along the minus strand of CM070779.1, from coordinate 128,038,297 downwards.
TCCGGGATAGGAATGGGTGGGTCACACTCCTCCCCTTGAGGTGCTTGGAACAGAGGGAGAAGTCAGCAGTGAAGCAGGGCGGGGTGTGAGACCCTTCTCTCCAGAGCCCTGACCAACCCCCACCCTGCCCTGAATGGCTGCTGGAAGTTCCATGTTCCAGACCGGGAAAGGAGTCAGACGATTTCTAGCTCAAGATCCCTGGGTGACAGCCAGGGAGCCCAGTGCCCCCCACACCTGATATCTGGGATCTTTGGGGTGCACAGCGACGGCCACATCACCCAGCATCGTCTCGATTCGAGTTGTTGCCACCACCACCTCCTCGTCATCGTCTGGAAGGACAGAAGACTTTGTGGCCTCAGCTCTGCTGTGACCCTGTCCTTCCCCCCCTCAGCTCAGCCCCTGATGCTCCCACCTGAGCCTTGAACTTTGTATGCAAAGGACACAAGGACTCCAAACTCCACCTTCTCCTTGTAGCCAGGCACGGAGAGCAGGGTGCGGCCGGTCAGCTCCTTCTTATCCACCTGTGAGATGGGTTATTTAGAGAGGTGGCCCAGGGGCTGGGCAGGGATCGGGAGAGAGACAGGCTGAGGGTTGGGGGTGCACCTCAATGTCGGAGATGGCTGAGTTGAGGGTGCAGGACCAGTTCACCAGGCGGGTGCTGCGGTAGATGACACCTTCGTCATGAAGCCGAACAAAAGCCTCGGTCACAGCAGTGGACAATTTCTGGGTGGAGGAGGAAGGCAGGGCTTAGTCTTGATGCCTGGAAGCCAGGTGGACACGCTAGGCAGTGGGATCTAGTAAGGCCTGTCCTGTCCAGAGTCCACCAGCTGGAACTAGGTCCCTTCAGGGAGTCCCTTCTATTGCATGTGTGTGGGGGGGGGAGCACATGTCTATGCACAGAAGCCAGAGGTCAATACCAGGTATCTTCCACAGTATTCGTTGAGACAGGGTCTCTTGCTGAATCTAGACCTCACTGACTGGGACGGCAGGCGTGCGCCACCGCACACAGCTTTCTAACAGGGTGTTGGTTCCAAACTTGGGTCCTCATACTTGACAGGACAAGCACTTTCTACCACCTCCTCAGTCCACAGGAGTACCTTCCTTGAGCAGGGTGGAAGGGAGCACAGAGGCTGGCAAGAAGCTTGGTGATGCCAGGATGGCAGGGAAGCTTCCTGGCGGGGCAGCCACTGGAGCATGGCATCATGGAACTCAGGCTCCATGGGACGGGGAGGCCTGAGTACCCCTGCCCGGAGGATCCTGGGACTCCCAAGCAGGGGACAGGGAACACAAAGGGCTATAAGGAGGGCTGGGAGATGGTGCCTGCAGCTGAGCCCTCAGTTGTGTCTGAGAAGCAGGCTTACTTCCTGGGGTACTCCCTTCACAGACACCCCACCCTGAGCCCCCCACTCCTGCCCCACCCAAGACCCTGCCTGCCTACAGGGTCCATGGTGAAACAGGCGCGATCCCAGTCCAAGGAGCTGCCGAGTTTCTTCAGCTGGTGGTAAATCCTGTCGCCCTTCCTGAGTGGACAGAGGCCAGGGTCAGCACTCAGGCCTGGGCAGGAGGGAGACATTGGGCAGTCAATGGGGTAACGTGGGGGCCATGTATCCTTCTGGAATTGACCTGGGCCCTCAAGCCAACCAAGCCTCTGCCTTGCAGCCAGGGTTATAGGAAGGCAACGAGGAGCTAGGGCAGAATCTCAACAGGGAGACTGTGTACTCACTCCTCCTTCCACTTCCAGACCTCCTGAAGAAAAGCCTCACGGCCCAGCTGGTGCCGGCTCAGTCCCTGCTCCCGCCATAGTTTCTTCTCCACCACCACCTGGGTGGCAATGCCTGCGTGGTCACAGCCTGGGTTCCACAGGGTGGTCTCCCCACGCATACGATGCCTGTGGAAGGGCATGAGGGTCCCATGGTGGACGAGCCAGGCCAGCTGAGCCCAACACCAAAGTACACAGAAGGTTCTAGGCAAGGGGTTGACAGATGCTCAGAAAATAAAGTGGGCGATGCTGGAACCTTCTGATTCTAAAGCCGGGCAGGGAGAGAAGATTCGCAAGGCCAGCACAGCAGTATGGAGAAACAGGCTGTTGCCCATCTAGAAAGCCAAAGGCTTGAGAAAGTCAGGACTAGTCACCATATGGGAACAAAATGACAGATTAGGGAGCCAAATCTATCTGCACAGAGCCAAGTAGGGAGGAAAGTGAAGAGAAACCGTTAAAGAAGTTTATATGGAACACCCTACTAATTATTTGGAAAAATCAACTTTCCAATAGTCCTAAAAATAAGTTCACATTAAAGTGCTCAAGAAGGAAACAAAGCCACTTGCTGTGGTGGCATTTGCCTGTGATCTCAGCACTCAGGAGACTGAGGCAGGAAGATGAGGAGTTCCAGGCCACCCTACAGCACACAAGACCTTGTCTCAAAAAAACAAAAGCAGGCTGGGCGTGGTGACACACGCCTTTAATCCCAGCACTTGGGAGGCATATGTAAGGAGGATCACCGTGAGTCCACTGTTACCCCGAGACTCCATACTGAAGTCCAGGTCAGCCTGGACTAAAAAACAGAGATGGGTAAAAGTACTTGTCATGTAAGCATGAGGACCTGAGATCAGATCCCTAGTACTCACATAAAAGTGGTGTGCTAGCATACCCTGTAACCCAACACTGGTGGCAAACACAGGCGAATCCAGAGGGACTACTGGCCAGTCAAACTGAATCAGAGAGTTGAGGTTTAGTGTCTCAAAAATAGGGTCTAGGAAGCTGGGCATGGTGGCGCACACCTTTAATCCCAGCACTCAGGAGGCAGAGGTAGGAGGATTGTGGTGAGTTCAAGGCCACCCTGAGATTACATAGTAAATTCCAGATCAGCCTGAGCTAGAGTGAAACCCTGCCTTGAAAAACCAAAAATAAAAAAAAAATAAAAAAAATTAGGGTGGAGGGGCTGGAAAGATGGCTTAGCAGTTAAGGCGCCTGCCTGAAAAGCCAAAGGACCTTGGTTCGATTCCCCAGAACCCACATAAGCCAGATGTACAAGGGGCACATGCATCTGGAGTTTGTTCACTAGGGCTGGAGGCCCTGGTGCGCCCATTCTCTCTCTCTACCTGGCTATTTCTGTATCAATCTCTCTAAATAAAAATAAAATATTTTATTTAAAAAATAGTGTGTTGCCAGGCGTGGTGGTACACACCTTTAATCCCAGCAGAGGGGAGGCAGAGGTAGGAGGATCACCATGAGTTTGAGGCCACCCTGAGACTACATAGTGAAATCCAGGTCAACCTGAGATAGAGTCAGACCCTACTTCAAAAAACCAAACATAAATAAATAAATAAATAAATAAATAGTGTGCAGCTGGGCATGGCAACTCAAGCTTTTAGTCCTAGCACTAGGGAAGCTGAGATAAGAGGATCACTTTGTTCCAAGCCAGCTTGGGCTAAGACCCTGCCTAGAAAAAGCATTAAAAAAGAAAAAAAAAAAAAAGAAAAAGAAAAAAGCCGGGCGTGGTGGCACACGTCTTTAATCCCAGCACTCGGGAGGCAGAGGTAGGAGGATCGCCCTGAGTTCGAGGCCACCCTGAGACTCCATAGTGAATTCCAGGTCAGCCTGGGCTAGAGTGAGACCCTACCTTGAAAAACCAAAAAAAAAAAAAAAAAAAAAAAGACAGAAGTTGTTAACAAAAAAAATTGAAAAGAAAAATAATAAGGCAGAGGGCTGAGGAAATGTTAAATGTTAAAGTACTTACTTACAAAGATTGGCAATGTATCTTCAATTTCCCAGCTACCCACCAAACACAAAGTGGCACAAGCCAGGTGTGGTGGTGCATGCATTTAATCCCAGCACTCAGGAGGCAGAAATAGGATCACTCTGAGTTCGATGCCGGCGTGAGACAATTACAGGTCAGCCTGGGCTAGAGCAAATCTTACCGCGAAAAACAGCAACAAAAAAAGTGGCACAAGCATCTGGAGTTCATTTGCAGAGGCAAGAGACCTTGGTGCACCCAAAAACACAGGCATGCACACAGACTCTTTTTTTTTTGAGGTAGGATCTTGCTCTAGCCCAAGCTGACCTCAAACTCACAGTGATCCTCCTACCTTTGCCTCCCAAGAGCTAGAATTAAAGGCTTGTGGCCACCACATCCAGCAAAATAAATAAATAAATAAATAAGTAAATAAATGTTAAGCTGGTGCATCCCAGGTTCAGTGAGAGACCCTGTATCCAAAATAATAATAACGGTAATGATAATGATAATAATAATAATAAACAGTGACAGAGGAAGATACTGGACATCAACCTGCCTACATACAGATACACGTGCCACTCGCATGCCACAGAAGGTATGTACACACTATGAACACTTAAAGGATTCTGGGTGTGGAGGCACATGCCTGTGATCCCAGCACTGGGGAAGTGGAGGCAGGAAGATCAAGAGCTTAAGGGCAGCCGGGTACACAGCTTTGATCCCAGCACTAGGGAGGCAGAGATAGGATTGCTGAGAAACTGAGGCCACCCTGCAACTATACAGTGAATTTCAGGTCAACCTGAGCTAGAGTGAGACCCTAACTCAAAAAAAATTAATAATAATAATTGGCACAAAAGATCTTAGAAGCCAGGTGTGGTATGCACGTCTTTAATCCCAGCACTTGGGAGACAGAAGCAAGAAGATTGCTATGAGTTTGAGGCCACCCTGAGACTACATAGTGAATTCCAGGTCAGCCTGAGCTACAGTACAGAGCTACCTCAAAAAGCAAAAAAAAAAAAAAGGGCAGGGTGTGGTGGTGGCACATGCCTTTAATCCCAGCAATTGGGAAGTAGAGGTAGGAGGATCACCATGAGTGCATTCAAGGTCACCTGAGACTATGTAGTGAATTCCAGGTCAGCCTGGACTAGAGTAAAATCCTACCTTGAAAAACCAATGGTAGAGCATGTATTGAGCGTGAACAAAGCCTTGGGTTCAATCCCCAGCACCACCAACAAAGTGAACTGTTCTTGGTAGATGAAGGAGGGAGAGGCGCAGGATGGGAGCACACTGGCAAGATGAGCAAGGCCCACCCAGCTGTGGCTCAGAGCCGTTAGGGAAGCGAAGGGAAGCCAGGTAGGGCAGAGGGGACCAGCCAGGTGTGCACAGGAGCTCACCATCGAGTCAGGGAGTCCTGGATGGCGTTGGTGAGAGCGTGGCCTAGGTGCAGGGAGCCTGTCACGTTGGGGGGTGGGATGCACATCATGAAGACACCTCGGGAATTTGGTGTGGACACACTAGGACGCTGATGACAGAAAGGACAGGCACCTTCTAAGGCCTCAGGCCACCTCCCATGTCTCCTTCCCAAGCAAGCAAGGAGTCCTTCCATCCTGTCCTTCCCCACCTCCAACCTCCTCCCTGCCTGGGAAGCAGTGACCACTCACCCCATACTCTGGCTTGAAGAAACCTTGCTGCTCCCACCAAGGGTACCAGGCAGCCTCCACATACTGAGGGCTGTAGGAGTCGGGCATAGTGCCGCTGACATCTAAGGAGAGAGAGGGGAGGGAGGGGAGGCTCAGGGTAGCTGGAGGGGGCTGGGCCCGCACAGGAGGAACAGGCCTCTGCCCTCCACACTTCAGAGCCGGGGTCCATGCACTGAAGGGGCTTAGAACAAAGCAAAAGGGCGAATGCTGGGAAGCAGCGACTAAAGGGAGGGTCCTCCCCCTTCATACCTTTCTTTTCCCCGGGTGGGGTAGGGAGGTCGTAAGTAATGATCCCAAGATCCCGTCTCTCCTTCTTCTCTGCTTTAGGTTTCCTCTGCTCAGGAGGCAGAAGGGACAGACAGACAAACGTCAGCCGCCTCACCAGGGCCAAGGCCGGCACCCTCCAGTCGCCCAGCTCTCCACTTCCGCCGGCTCTCACCTCCCCTGCTGGGGGTTGCTGCTGGAGCCTCTGCTTCTGCTGGAACTTCTCCAGCTTCTCCCGTTTCTTTGCCTCTTTCTTGAGCTGAGCAGCTGTCTTTGGGGGCGCGGTAACCTCAGGACCTTGGGAAGAAGCGCAGACACTGAGACCCAGGCATGTGGGGACCCTCTGTGAACAATGCTACTGAGTGACAAAGAGCCATTTCTGCTGCCCAGGGGCTGGCTCCCTCAGGGGTGCTAACCTCCCACAGGCCCCTGCCCCAGCGGTCCAGCCGACAAGAGTTGCATGGAAAACCCAGAAAAGCCCTTCGTCCCCAGCTCTGCTCACCTGGCTGCTGAGGGACAGACCTGGTCCCTGAGTACAGGACCACTTCTCCCAGCACAGCTCGGAATTCTGGCTGGTGGATACATGTGTTAAACCAGCGAGTCACGTTACCCCAGATCCGGCGGGCAGAGGGGTCCAGGACCTGGTAGAGAAAAGAAATCACCGTCCTTGGCAGCCCTCTGCTGAAGTCTCATGGAAGCACTGCCACTCCTCCCCAGGCCCCCGAGCCTCACATATCGGAAGGGCAGCAGCAAGGCTGTCACAGCAGCCAGGTCAGCCAGCGTGGGGGCGTCCCCGGCCAGGTAAGTGTTCAGCCGAAGCCATTCCTCCAAGGGGCTCAGGGCCTTGCCCAGGGCCCCGAGCGCAGCCTGGCGGGAAGAAAAAGGGATGTGAGACAAAGCTTGCCCATTGCTATCCTGCCCTGTTGCCCACCTAACCCAACCCATTTGGCCTTTCTCTAGTCCCACTGCTCATCACCTCAGAGACCAGTTCCTTACTCAAAGGATCACGAAACAAATACTTCCAACGTGTGGCTCCATAGCAGAGTGCTTGGCATGCATGGACCCTACGTCTGATCCCAGCACCAAATCCCTATGTGTATGCTTCAGATTCCTCCAACAACTCAACTCTGTGTTAAATACTCATCACTATATTGTCACAAGAAACACAGTAAGCGGAGAAGTTACAAGGAAGGATTATATGCAGCAACACAATAACTACTGGATCCAGGGCATCAGTAGGTATATTCTACTGAAGGGACAATAAACTAGCAAATATGAAATGCATTCCCCTGCTTTTCTTCTATGAAGAAAACGAAGCAGGCAGAGGGTAACAGAGATTTCCATGAGAGGGACTCTACTCTAGTCAGGGTGCTCAGGAAGCGAGCCAGGGTCTGTGTTACATATTCATCCATTCACTGGAGTTACACGGAGTACCCCGCATGTAGTTTTTAGTAGAGTAGGTCCCAGGCCTACTCCAGTATGACTTAGTTACCATCTGGTGGGGTTATCTGTCCTTTCCCTCCCTTCTTTCACTTCTCTATCTCCTCCCAGCAACTATGATCTCTTTCTCACATTCTCCTAAGTTCAAAGTAATATCTGTCCGCATCACATTCAGACTCATCACGCGCTTACTCACACACTTTGAAGCACCTGGCACACCCAACGTGGTGGTGCACACTGTAATCCCAGCACTTGGGAGGCTAAGGTAGGAGGACAGACTGAGTGCAGTGCTAGTCTGGTTTACATAGTGAGTCCCAGGCCAGCCAACCTGGGTTATAGATTGAGTGTCTCAAACAAACAAAAACCCAATCAGACATGGTGGCTCACGCCTTTAATCCCAGCACTCCGGAGGCAGAGGTAGGAGGAACACTGAGTTTGAGGCTATCCTGAGACTATATAGTGAATTCTAGGTCAGCCTGGGCTAGATTGAGACCCTACCTGGAAAAAAACAAACAAAAATAAGTCTGGCAGTAGATGATATACTTGGCACATGTCTTTTAATTTCATTAAATCAGCGAGGCAGGGCACCTTTTATATTCATAGACACTGGAAGATCAAAGTAAGGAATTTAAAAATGTGCCTGACCCTGGCATAATGGCTCACACCTTTAATCCCAGCACTCAGGAGGAAGGAGGATCGTTGAGATCCAGGCCAGCCTGGGTTATATATAGAGTGAGACCCTGTCTCAAAACAACAAAACAAAAAGTTTAAGTCTGAAGTGACGACACTGGGCGGTAGATCCCTCACTGTCCATATGTGACAAGCCAGCTCCCTGTCTCACAATCCTTTCCAATCCTCGTTTCCTTCCTCTTCTCTCTTACCTGGGCGTCCTGGCCGGAGCTTCGAAGTCCCAGGGCTGGCAGCGTCGCCCCACAGGCAGCTGGTACTAGCTCTGTGTCTGCGTAACTGACCCACTGTTGGACGAGGACAGCAGCCCGGCTACCCCCAGGTCCCCCGAGACCTGCTGGCCACAGTAGCTGGGCCACAGCCGGGGCCCCCCACACCCAGAGGCCCCCGGGTCCCTGCTCCAAGGCGGGCAGGCGAGGCGGGGGCACCGGGGCCCGGCTGGGCGGGGGTGGCTGCAGACAGATGCGGGGATGGGCTCCTCCCCAGCCGGGACCCTCGCCAGCCTCCCCGTAGCGGGCGGCGATGAGGGCTCGCAGGCTGGGGAAGGCCTCGGGGTGAGGGGAGACGTAGAGGATGGACATGGCCGTGGGGAGTCTTCTGCCGGGAACTGGGGGGCCGTGACCGTGTCCACCCGCGCTCGAGCCGGGGACGTACTGGACTGCGATGGTCACCGGGCCGGAGGAGGCGCCGGTGGGATCTCTGGCCACGCGCGCGACCCCGGCCCCAGCACCGGCGCCCACGTGTCTCCTCCCCTCTGTGACTGCGAGCGTTTCCGGGCGGCGGGTCCTCGCGGGGGCGGCCGCGTCCCGCCTGCGTGCGCGCTCCCTCCGCCTCCGCCTCCGCGCCGGACCGCGGCCGCCCCCGCTCCACCGCCGCGCGCACGAGGAGCGGCACCCGGCGCAGACGGGACGCGAGGCCGCGCGCGGGTCAGGCGCCGCCGCGGGCACCCCGGGAGGGGTCCTCGGCCGGGCCGCGGGTCGGGAGGGGCGGGGCGCCGCCGGGGAGGCGCGTGGACGGTGCCCGGAGGTCCGGGCGCTCAGTCGGACAGCAGTTTAGGAGTGCCCGCCGCGACTGTCCCCCTGCAGCCTGCGTCGCTCGCAGTTGTGATCCACACTAGGAAGTGAGTGCCCTCCTTTGTCTGCACCGAGGAAGAAACCCGGAAATAGAAATTTCCGCGGGCTGGCGCTCAGTCCGGAGAGTTGTTTTTGCTCTCGCGTGTGACGTCTCCGATCCCTCCCTTTACCGAGGCGCCGTCTCTCACGTAAACCCACTCAGCGAGACCCCGGCCGCCTCCCGAGCCCTAGAATCACATGCACGCTGCCACGCCCCCGGCGTTTACAGGGGTGCTGGGGATCCAAAGACCAGCCCTGGAGCTGGCGAGGTGGGCACCTGACCGAGTGAACCCTGAATCCCATTCCCAGAACAAAGTGCTAATGGAAAAACAATGACAGGGGCAGTGAGCACTCCAGTTGCAGGTACAGTATAAGCAAATGGCTGGAAGAAGAATAGGTAGACACATGTCAGTGTCGTCCACTTGGGTGGCTTTATGCCACAGGCCAAAGATGCTGGCTAGATGGGATTCTTGGCTGGAGGGGTGGGGTAAGCGTACCCGAGTGTGAATGAACCCAACACGCCCCTTCAACCTGCCTAAAACACAGACCACAGAACCAGAACTCAAATTTGCACCATAAGGTTTACTCCCGATGCGGGACAGATTCCGTCCATCCCCCAAATGTATCACAAAGGGCCCTGGAAACTCTCACCATCTCCAGGAAGGAGTGAGAAAGGCAGGTGCTGAGGACTGAGAAGGCTCTCAGTTCCCAGCTTTCTTATTCCACCCTTCGAACAGAGGATACTGCTCCCCACTATTGTTAATGTCATTCACCCAATTAAAAAAAAAAAAAGGCATCACTATTTAAAAAAAAAAAACATACAACTCCTGTATGGGGGGAAAGGGGGGACACGCGTCCTCAGCTAGGACTTGAGGCGGTGGACACCCACGGACAGGGAGGAGAAAAGGAACAGCAGCCGTCATTGTTTCTGCTGAAGGGCTTCTTTCCTCGCTGCATCTTGTAGCAGCTGTGTGTCCACCTCGTCCGCCGGCAACTGCACATAACGGACCACTGAGCCTCGGATGAAGCAGTTCTTCACTGACAACTGGAGAGGCAGATGCAGAAGAAACAACCTTAGTAAGTCCTCTAACCACCCAGGGGGCTCGGGCTTTAGTGTTTTCTCCACCCACTCCAACTCACCATGTGAGGGTACTTCTCAGGGTCTGTGACACTGATGTCAGTTAGCTTGATGTTGAGGTACTGAGAACGAAGGTGAACATCGATATTAACCCTGGAGACAAGACGCAGGTATCCACCCTTAACCTCTCCCCTCTCCTCCCAAAGAACAGATTCTCAGCTCTCACTATACCTCACCTGATCCACAGAATGCAGGGTTCCACAGATGCTGTCAAGGGCAAAGAGGAAGAAGAAATTAATTTATATTAAAATCAGCATAGGGCTGGAGAGGAGAGATGGCTCAGCAGTTAAGGCACTTGCTTTCAAAGCCTGATGGCCCGGGATTTGATTCTCCAGTAAGTTCCGAAGTAAAAAAGACAAAGCTGCCGGGCATGGTGGCACACGACTTTAATCAATCCCAGCATTCGGGAGGCAAAGGTAGGAGGCCACCCTGGGACGACATAATGAATTTCAGGTCAGTCTGGCCTAGAGTGAAACCCTACTTCGAAAAGCCAAAAAATAAATAAATAAATAAAAAGACAAAGCTGCCAGACTGATTCATTAATTTAGATCCTAAACCAATCCACTCTTTAGGAGCACAAGGCGAATGAGCACACCAGAGCCTCTTGTCACTCCAGTTATACGCACCACTTTGTGCATCTGGGTTTATGAGGGTACTGGGGAATCACACCAGGCCAGTGGGCCTTTGCAAGAAGCCCTTGAGCCATTTCTCCAGCCTCTAATGGATATAGCTTATAGCTTTGTACACTTATTAAATTGTGAGCTTTACTTTATGAACAAATCACATTTTGGCCATAGTCTCATAGGGTTGGTCTCCTATCTCAGCCTCCTGAGTGCTGGGATTAAATATGTACGTTACCACGCCAGATTTAAGCTGATCTTGACACTTAAGGCATAACTCTTTTTTTTTTTCTTTTTTACTTTATTCCTCTCACACCTTACTCAACCATTTTGGGGAGAAAGGGAGAGTTTCAAGGTAGGGTTTTACTCTAGCCCGGGCTGACCTGGCACCTACTCTGTAGTCCCAGGCTGGCCTTGAACTCTCTGTGATCCTCCTACTGCTGCCTTCCCAGTGTTGAGATTAAGGGTGTGCACCACCACACCTGGCCCTAGGTACATCCACCTTCTGCAGAGTGGTTGCAGTAGGTACCTACCTCAGGTCATTCTTGAGTTCCACGACTACATCTTTGCCCACAAGGGACTTGAAAAAGGAGTAGAAGAGCTATTGGGAAAGAAGGATGAAACATCATATGGAAAGCTCCATGGTTGGGAGGAAGGTCCCTGTTCGATATTTTTAGATACTGGTGTTTCTGTCCCCACCAAATCTCTAGTCGTTGTCAAAATGTCACAGCAAAACATCTAAGAGATTACAGCCCATATGATCTGAACAGTTCACTGTGTTCCTCCACTGAGCCCTGCACCTCTCAACGCCCAGGCCATTCTCCCCAACACCACCGCTGCGGTCCTTTCCCGATCTTGCCAGTAGACTGCAGACAGCATCCCACCCGTACCTTCCGGAAGCCTTATCTCCAGCGAGGACTAGGTTTCCCGTTTCCCGCAGTGCCCGCCCACATTTAAATTTGTTAGGGGTTGCAGAATCCCCAAAAGCCATTTACTCCTAGAAGGCCCCTTAACGATGCGGAGTCGCAGGCACTGGGGAAGGACGAGAAAGGCCCCGGGCGAACTCCAGCCCACAGCCGTAGACCAGCGCGCGCACTCCGCCCCTCGCCCGCCGGCGCTCCCTTTTGACGTCACGGTACCCACCATGGTGCTGGCGCCGCGCGCGGCGGGCTCGGCCGGGAAGGGACCGAGAGCCGCGGGCCACAGGCGGGGAGGGAGAGAGGGGGCGAGCCCACGCGTGGGGCCCGGGGCTGGATCACGCAGCCGCGGGACGAAGGTCGGGGGACGATCCTAATGAGAAGCGCGCGATAGACCGAAGGCTCCGCGGTGGCGAGCGGGCTAGAGGCGAGGAGACCGCGCAGCCGGGAAGGGGGCGGGACTTCCTGTCTTGGACTTCCTCCCAGACAAGCTCCCACTGCGCAGGCGCTGGCTCTGGTTGGAAGCTCGGCGCGGCAGGTAGTTCCCGCGTCTCGGAGGTTTTGTTCTTCAGCGTGCGTCATGGACCCCGTCATTTCCTCGGATTCTACACACACTTCCTAGTGTGACTAATTTTGTGAAAATTATGGGGTTTTTTTTTTGTTTTTTCGAGGTAGAGTCTCGCAAATATATTAAATAAAAATTAGGGCTGGAGAGATGGCTTAACTGCTAAGGCGTTTGCTTGCGAAGCCAAAGGACCCAGGTTCGATTCCCCAGGACCCACGTAAGCCAACTGCATAAGGAGCCCATGCATCTGGAGTTCGTTTGCCTTGGCTACAGGCCCTGGCGTGCCCATTCTCTGTCTCTCTTCTCTCTGCTTGCAAATAAATTAAAATTAAAAAAAATTTAAAAACAAAAATAAATTCTTCAATGAGCAGTGTTTACAATGTTGGGGGCTGGATGATGGCTTCCTGGATAAAGCGCGTGAGCCACAGAGCCCACGTAAAGCAGGATTTCTGTACTCCCAGGGTGCCCACGCGAAATGAAAGACGGAATTTCCCTGAAGCTCAGATCCAGCCAGGGAGGCAATAAGAAGAGACTCTGCCCCAAAACGAGGTGGAAGGCGGGGTACGAGAGCAGAAAGTTGTATTCGGACCTCCACATGCATATCTGCACTCTCACACCAATGCACACATACACCAAGAAGAAATATAAAGGGGGCTGGGAAGATGGCTCAGAGATTAAAGATGTTTGCCTGCAAAACCTGCCTGCCAGCCGGGCGTGGTGGTGCACGCCTTTAATCCCAGCTCTCGGGAGGCAGGAGTAGGAGGATCGCTGTGAGTTCTAGACCAGCCTGAGACTACAGAGTGAGCTCCAAGTCAGCCTGGGCTACAGTAAGACCCTACCTCGAAGAAACAAAACAAAAAAAAGGGCCCAGCGTGGTGGTGCATGCCTTTAATCTCAGCTCTCGGGAGGCAGGGGTAGGATTGCTGTGAGTTCGAAGACAGCCTGAGGCTACATAGTGAATTCCAGGTCAGTCAAAGCGAGACCCTACCTTGGGGAAAAAAAAAAAAAAAAAAGCTGCCTTCCCAGATTCAATTACCAAGCCACCCACGACAAAAGCCAGGCACAAATACCCGGTGTTCCTTTGCCGTGGCACAAGACCCTGATAAACCCATGCACAAGCACACACGTGCAAATAAAGTTTAAAAAACAAAATCTTGGGCTGGAGTGATGGCTTAGCGGTTAAGCGCTTGCCTGTGAAGCCTAAGGACCCCGGTTCAAAGCTAGATTCCCCAGGACCCACGTTAGCCAGATGCACAAGGGAGCGCACCCATTCTCACTCGCTCTCTCTCTCTTGTCACTCTCAAATAAAAATGAGCAAAAAGTTGTTTAAAAAAAATCTTTTAAAAAAGAAAATCTTGCACTCAGGAGGCAGAGGTAGGAGGATTGCTGTGAGTTTGAGGCCTACATAGTTAATTCCAGGTCAGCCTTGACCAGAGTGAGACCCTACCTTGAAAAAACAGAAAACAAAGAAAAGAAAATCTTGAGCTGAGTGTGGTAGTACCCACCTTGTGATGCCAGCACTGGGGAGGCTGAGGCAGGAGGATCCTAAGTTAGAGGGGAAAAAAAAGAGAGAAAAAAAATTCCATTTCTAGAAACTGCTTCTGGTCGGGTGTTTTGTTCCAGCAACAAGAAGGTAACTGCTATACTGCTCTTACCAGTTTAATCATTCACAGTGAACTCACAACCCGAGAACACATGTTCTCTATGAACTCTCCTTACTTTTCAGGATACATTCATACCCTAAAGAATGAAAGAGGACCAATTTGACATTGCATACCTATTGCAAGAGGATCAGGAATTCAAGGTCATCCTTGCCTACTTAGGGATTTTTAGGGTATCTTGGACTGTATGAGACCTAGTCTCAAAATAAAAATAAGGGCTGGAGAGATGGCTTAGCAGTAACGCACTTGCCTTTGAAGCCTAAGGACCCATGTTCAACTCTCCAGATCTCACGTTACACACAAAGGTGAGCCAAGCGCAAGGTAGCACATGCCCACTAGGTGGTGAAAGTTTGATTACAGTGGCTGAGGCCCCAGCACCAGCCTTAATACTCTTTCTATATAAAAAACTAAAAGGGGGCTGGAGGGACGGCTTAGCAGTTAAAGCGTTAGGCAGATGCACAAGGGGGTGCATGCATCTGGAGTTCATTTGCAGTGGCTGGTGGCCCTGGCGCACCCATCCTCCCTCTCTCTTTCTCTCTCCCCCTCCCTTTTTCTCTGTCAAATAAGTAAATATAAAATATTTAAAAAGCCAGGCGTGGTGGCGCACGCCTTTAATCCCAGCACTCGGGAGGCAGAGGTAGGAGGATCGCCGTGAGTTCGAGGCCACCCTGAGACTCCATAGTGAATTCCAGGTCAGCCTGGGCTAGAGTGAGACCCTACCTCGAAAAACCAAAACAAAAAAATAAATAAATAAATAAATAAAATATTTAAAAAGAAAAATAAAAGTGCCAGGCGTGGTGGCGCACGCCTTTAGTGGCGCACTTGGGAGGCAGAGGTAGGAGGATCGCCGTGAGTTTGAGGCCGCCTTGAAGACTACATAGTTAATTCCAGGTCAGCAATGGACCAGAGTGAGACCCTACCTTGAAAAATAAGAACAAAAAACAGAAAGAAAGAAAGAAAGAAAGAAAGAAAGAAAGAAAGAAAGAAAGAAAAATAAAAGGACTGGGGAGATAGCTTAGTGGTTAAGGCACTTGCCTGCAAAGCCAAGGGATCCAGGTTTGATTCCCTAGGACCCACATAAACCAGATACACAAAGTGGCACATGCATCTTGAGTTCATTCGCAGTGGCTAGAGGACCTGGTGCACTCATTCTCTCTCTCTTTCTCTCCCTATCTCTCTCTCAAATAAATTTTTAAAAAATTAAAAAAAAAAAGGAATTGGGCGTGGTGGTGCAAGCCTTTAATCGCAGCACTCAGGAGGCAGAGGTAGGATTGCCGAGAGTTTGAGGCCACCCTGAGACTACATAGTAAATTCCAGGTCAGTCTGAGCTAGAGTGAGACCCTACTTCGAAAAACCAAAATAATAATAATAAATAGCCAGGCGTGGTGGCACATGCCTTTAATCGCAGCACTCAGGGAGCAGAAGGAGGAGGATCGTCATGAGTTCGAGGCCACCCTGAGACTACACAGTGAATTCCAGGTCAGCCTGAGTTAGAGTGGAACCCTACCTCAAAAAACCAAAAAGTAAGTAAAAAAATAAATAAGGGGATGGAGAAATGGCTTAGTGGTTAAGGCGCTTGCCTACAAAGCCAAAGGATCCAGGTTTGATTCCCCAGGACCCACATAAGCCAGATGCACAAGGGGGGCGCACACATTTGGAGTGTTCGGTTTGCAGCGGCTGGAGACCCTAGCCTGCCCATTCTCTCTCTCTCTCTCCCCCTCTCTCTCTCTCCCTATTTCTCTCTCTCTCTCAAATAAATAAAGAAAAACATTAATTAAAAAAAATAAAAAATAAAAGTAAGCCGGGCATGGTGGTATACGCCCTTGATCCCAGCACTTGGGAGGCAGAGGTAGGAAGATTGCCATGAGTTCAAGGCCACCCTGAGATTACATGGTGAATTCCAGGTCAGCCTGAGCTAGAATGAGACACTACCTTGAAAAACCAAAATAAATAAATAAATAAACAAAATAATAATAATAAAATAATTTTTTTTTAAAAAAGGCTAGCCAGGCCAGGCATGGTGGCACACACCTTTAATCCCAGCAATTGGGAGGCAGAGGTAGAATTGCCATAAATTCGAGGCCACCCTGAGGCTACATAGTGAATTCCAGGTCAGCCTGAGCTAGAACGAGACCCTACCTCGGCAAACCAAAGAAGAAAGGCTAGCCATGGTTCTGTACGCCTATACATCCCAAACACATGGGAGGTACAAGAATAGTATCCCTACCAAATTAAGTTCAAGTTCAAGGTCAGCCTAGCCTACATCGTTTTAGGCCAGCCAGGGATATGCTGTCTCAAACAAACAAGCAAACAGAAGGCATCAGTAGTCATTTCCTTTGGGAACAAATTTACTGAGTGGCAAATAACTATCCACACAGGAAGGAGAAAGGTTGGGTGGCTGGAAATAAATATCAGACAGTCCAACTCATCAGTTGGTTCAAAGAGGGGCCTCAATTTCCTAAAGGTTGATTTCAGGATTATAGTTAAGATGTTGGTGTATCAAAAGATGGTATATGAGACTTCTCCATCATAATTCCAAAGGATGGGAAATTAGGTTCAAATCCATTCAATTCAAGAATTGTTAACGATGTTTGAAGATGAAAGGAATAAAATTCACCTAGAGTCACCCTAGCACCCTCCAGCTTGAGAAAAGATTAATCTACTTCTTCAATGGTAGGGCCTGTGGGTCTTTCCGGGTTGTACCCTGTTGCACAGGTAGGCCCAGTACATCCTCCCTGATACAGTTTTGTGATGACAGGATTACAGATCTGCTCCAGTTCCTTTCTCTTGTGATCAAACTCATCTTTCTCAGCCAGTTGGTTGGCCTCCAGCCAGGAAAGGGTCTCATTGCATTTGTCCAGGATTTTCTTCTTATCGGACTCACTGATCTTGCCCTTCAGACCTTCATCACTCACAGCGCTCTTCATGTTAAAGGCATAGGATTCTAAGGCATTTTTGGCAGCGATTTTATCCCTCTGGCTCTCATCCTCAGCTTTATATTTCTCAGCATCCAACACCATGCGCTCGATCTCCTCCTTGCTCAGGCGGCCCTTGTCGTTGGTGATGGTGATCTTGTTGGCCTTGCCCGTGCTCTTGTCCATAGCTGTAACATTGAGAATACCATTGGCGTCGATGTCAAAGGTCACCTCTATCTGAGGTACTCCTCTGGGTGCAGGAGGTATTCCAGTCAGGTCGAAGCGCCCCAGCAGGTTGTTGTCGCGCGTCATGGCCCTCTCGCCCTCGTACACCTGGATCAGCACGCCGGGCTGGTTGTCCGAGTAAGTGGTGAAGATCTGCGTCTGCTTTGTGGGGATGGTGGAGTTGCGCTTGATGAGGACGGTCATCACGCCGCCCGCCGTCTCCAGTCCTAGAGACAGGGGAGCCACGTCCAACAAGAGCAGATCCTGTACCTTTTCTGACTTGTCACCCATTAAAATAGCCGCCTGCACCGCTGCCCCGTAGGCCACCGCCTCATCAGGGTTGATGCTCTTGTTGAGATCACGTCCATTAAAATAGTCCTGAAGCAGTCTCTGCACCTTAGGGATGCGCGTGGAGCCGCCCACTAAAACAATGTCATGGATCTTAGCCTTGTCCATCTTGGCATCTCGAAGAGATTTCTCCACGGGCTCCAGGGTGCCGCGGAACAGGTCTGCACACAGCTCTTCAAACCGGGCTCTGGTGATGGACGTGTAGAAGTCGATGCCCTCAAACAGCGAGTCGATCTCCAGGTTGGCCTGCGTGCTCGACGACAGGGTCCTCTTGGCCCTCTCGCACGCTGTGCGCAGCCGCCTCACAGCGCGCTTGTTCTGGCTGATGTCCTTCTTGTGCTTCCTCTTGAACTCCTCCACGAAGTGGCTCACCAGCCGGTTGTCGAAGTCCTCGCCGCCCAGGTGCGTGTCGCCCGCCGTCGCCTTCACCTCGAAGATGCCGTCGTCGATCGTCAGGATGGACACGTCGAACGTGCCGCCGCCCAGGTCGAAGATGAGAACATGTCGCTCACCCTGGCCTGCTTTGTCTAAACCATAGGCGATGGCGGCCGCCGTGGGCTCATTGATGATCCTCAGCACATTGAGTCCTGCGATCACACCTGCGTCCTTGGTGGCCTGGCGCTGTGAGTCGTTGAAGTAGGCGGGCACCGTGATCACAGCATTAGTGACAGAGTGACCCAAAAAAGCCTCTGCAGTCTCCTTCATCTTAGTCAGTACCATGGAAGAGATTTCCTCGGGGTAGAAAGCTTTCTTCTCTCCTTTATAGGACACCAGCACCTTAGGCTTGCCTCCTTCATTGATCACTTGAAATGGCCAAAGTTTCATATCAGATTGTACAACAGGGTCATTAAACTTCCTGCCAATCAGACGTTTGGCATCAAAGACAGTGTTCTGGGGATTCATGGCCACCTGGTTCTTTGCTGCATCTCCAATGAGCCGTTCTGTGTCGGTGAACGCCACATAGCTGGGGGTCGTGCGGTTGCCCTGGTCATTGGCGATGATCTCCACCTTGCCATGCTGGAACACGCCCACGCAGGAGTATGTGGTGCCCAGGTCAATGCCTATGGCCATTCCCTTATTAGTAGCCATGGTTTTCCGAGGTCTGCGGAGAAATAATGATACCATTTTGGCAGAGTACTTTTAAAATTTTATTTAGGGTAGCAAGTGATTTTATTATAAAATTTAAGGGGGGGGGGCTGGAGAGATGGCTTAGCAGTTAAGGTGCTTGTCTACAAAGCCAAAGGACCTTAGTTTGATTCCCCAGTATCCATGTAAACCAGATGCACAAGATGGCACATACATCTGGAGTTCGTTTGCAGTGGCTGGAGTCCCTGGTGCACCCATTCTCTCTGTCTCTCAAATAAATAAATAAATATTAAATATTAAAGAAAAAATTTAAGGGGTGGAGAGATGGCTAAGCAGTTAAAGGGCTTGCCTGCAAAACCTAATGACTACGTGGCTTTGATTCCCCAGTACCCATGAGTCCGGAGTTCATTTGCAGTATCTAGAGGCCTTGGTGCACCCAGACTTTCTCCCCTGCCCTGCTTGAAAATAAACAAATATTAAAAAATACTTAAGCCAGGCATGGTGCTGCATGCCTTTAATTCCAGCATTTGGGAGGCAGAGGTAGGAGGATTGCTGTGAGTTCGAAGCCACCCTGAGACAACATAGTTAATTCCAGGTCATCCTGCGCCAGAGTGAGACCCTATCTCGAAAAACAAAACAAACAAAAAAATCATTTATTAGTCAATTTTCTTAAAAGTGTAAAACATGAAAATAGACACAGCTAAGGACCACGAGCCTCAGACAGGATAAAAAGAGTTTCTGGAGAGAGAGCCTACAAGTGCTCTCAACTGGTGTTTTTGTTTTGTTTTCAGACAGAGTCTCTCTCTGACCAAGGTTGGCTTGGTATTTACCTTCTAGTCCAGGCTGGATTTGAACTTATATAGCAGTCCTCTTGTCTCAGCCTCTACAGAGCTGACATTACAGGTATGAGTTACTATACTGGGCTGTTTTTCTTCATTCTAATGTTTGAGCTTTTTCATACATTCTAAGGGTGCATGTTTAGTCCTTTTCAAGAGAAGGAAACAGCCGGGCGTGGTGGCACACGCCTTTAATCCCGGCACTGGGGAGGCAGAGGTAGGAGGACCACCGAATTTGAGGCCACCTTGAGACTATATAGTGAATTCCAGGTCAACCTGGGCCAGAGTGAGACCCTGCCTCAAAAAAAAAAAAAAAAAAAAAAAAAAAAAAAAAAAAAAGAAAAGAAAGAAAGAAAGAAGAGAGAGAAAGAAACATTCACATTTGTGTGCTACATTGCAATTTTAAACCCATCTGATGTGAGTAGTTTACACATTCTAGTCTTCTACTCTGAAAAACATGAAATAAACACTGTCAAAATACCTACTCGCAGGCTGGACTGATGGCTTAGCTGTTAAGGTGCTTGCCTATGAAGCCCAAGGAGCCAGGTCTGATTCCCCAGACCCACATAAGCCAGATACACAAGGTGGCACATGCGTCTGGAGATCTTTTACAGTGGCTAGAGAGCCTGGTGTGCACATTCTCCCACTGCCTCTTTCTCTTAAATAAATAAAATTTTAAAAGTATATCTACTCCCACTGAGTATGGTGGTGCACTTGGGAGGCTGAGGCAGGAGGATCCCCACAAGTTCCAGCCTGTAGCCTGGGGCTACAGAGTGAGTTCAAGGTCAGCCTGGGCTAATGTGAAACTCTCTCTCAAAAACAAAAACAAAAAAAAAAAAAAAAGAAAAGAAAAAAAAAGAAAAAACACAGCCAGGCGTGGTGGTGCATGCCTTTAATATGAGCACTAGGAGAGGCAGAGATAGGAGGAGCACCCTGAGACTACATAGTGAATTCCAGATTAGGCTGGTCTATAGCAACACCCTACCTTGAAAATCAAAAACAAAAAACATAGAAAGAAAAAGAAAAGAAAAGCTACTCTCAGTGTTTATTGTGTTTATTCTTTAAATTTCCTTTAGGATTGATTGGTTGTAGGTTCACTTGTTTGTGGTGCTAGGGAGCTATGATCCCAGAGCCTTGTCACGCTAGGCAAATGCTATACCACTAAGCCACACCTCCAGTGGATACATTTTTAACCCTAAGACCCATGTGCAGTCGCCCTGCTCAAGTGAGTAAGGGTGTGTCAGGATAACCCCTGGCTGCTGGAGTGTTTCTATTTCTGTAATGTCTATGGTAGGACAGGCTGGTGAAACAACAGTGTGCTGCCAAACCTGGCCCCTGTTCATCCTGAACCCTCCCTCCCAGACATGGTGAAATCATGAATAAGTAAGGACCTTGTCCTACATTCATCCCAAAATGGAACTTTATGTAACAGGAATACTTTCTTTTGAAATTTTTTTTTTTTTTTTTTTGAGGTAGGGTTTCACTCTAGCCCAGGCTGACCTGGAAATCACTATGTAGTCTCAGGCTGGCCTCAAACTCACGGAGATCCTCCTACCTCTGCTTCCCAAGTGCTGGGGTTAAAGGGGTGCACCACCACGCTCAGCTCTTTTTAATGAAAAAAAAAATTATTGGGCTGGAGGGATGGCTTAGCGGTTAAGGCATTTGCCTGCAAAGCCAAAGGACCCAGGTTTGATTCCCCAGGACCCACGTTACCCAGATGCACAGTGGCTGGAGGCACATTCTCTCTCTCCCTCTTTCTCTGTCAAATAAATAAATATATAAATATATAAAAATCAAATATACAAAAAATATTAATTTCTTTATTTGAAAGAAAGAGAAACAGGCAGAGAGGATTGGCAGGCCAGGGCCTCTAGCCACTGAAAATAAACTCCAGATGTATATACCATCTTGTACATCTGGGGAGTTGAACCTGGGTCCTTTGGCTTTTCTGGCAAGTGCCTTGACTGCTAAGCTATCTCTCCAGGCCACTTTTTTTTTTTTTTTGTTTTTGTTTTTGTTTTTGTTTTTCAAGGTAGGGCCTCACTTTGTAGTCTCAGGATGGCCTCAAACTCATCATGAGCCTCCTACCTCTGCCACCCTAATGCTGGGATTAAAGGCATGCGCCACCACACTCGGCTAAAATTTGTTGTTGTTGCTCTTGTTTTTTTTTTTTTGGGGGGGGGGGTTGAGATAGGGTCTCACTCTAGCTCAGGCTGACCTGGAATTCACTATGTAGTCTCAGGGTGGCCTGGAACTCATGGTGATACACCTACCTCTGCCTCCTGGGTGCTGAGATTAAAGGCGTGCACCATCACCCCGGGCAAATTTTTTAAAGTATTTATTTTTATTTATTTATTTGAGAGAGTGATAGGCAGAGAGAGAGAGAGAGAGAGAGGGAGAGAGAGAAAGAGAATGGGTACGCCAGGGCCTCCAGCCTTTGCAAATGAACTCCAGATGCATGCATCCCCTTATGCATCTGGCTTACGTGGGTCCTGAGTAATTGAACCTGGATCCTTCAGCTTTGCAGGCAAGTGCCTTAACCACTAAGCCGTCTCTCCAGCCCCTGGCTAAAAAATTTTTTAATTGGTAAAAATCCACAAAAGAGTTTATTCTAAATAACTTGTTAAACTTCATTTTGAAGGAATAAGAATTGTAAAAAATACAAATGTTCTAAGTACAATTTAAAGTTCTTATATTTTGGAGGAATTTCATGAAAGCCAAGATGCCACAGCAGCTGACGGACAGGGGAGCTGTCACCTCCCAGAGCAGATGCTGAGTTGTGATGTTCATAGACGTAGCTCTGCAGCGCACGTTTTCCAAAGCATAGATGAATCATGCATTGTCTGGCCTTCTCCTGGGGAGCAGCTTTCTGCTATGGGATGGCAAAACCTGTGTACTCGTCATTTGATCCTAGTTGTTTTGACAGTGAGAGGGCAGGTGGCAGGAAGCAAGTGGGCTCTGACTACCTCAGAATCGCAGCAATGCTCAAAACATTGTCAGAAGATAAATGTAGTTTTAGTTTGGGGGCAAAAAAAAAAAAAAATGGTATAGCGATTTGAAGTCATACAAATAGTCACAGAACTCACCAGCAATAATTATTTCTCACCAGCGGTTCTATGAGCTTTTCTTAGTGGCCAGAAGTTGTTCGCTAGTTTTAAAATGTTTCCCAGGGACTCATTGAGCGTAACAACTTTTATAGAACTACAACACAGAACCTGGATGTTTGAGTTCCTTTCATTTGCTTGTATTGTTTATTGCAGTCTATTTTAGCACTGTCCCTGAGAGATCTGCAGGTTACGGGAGCACCTGGAACTGCACGCCCCAAGGTGCCCAGGATAAAACCACCTTTCTGAAGGTGGCTCCTGGCCACTTGGCACAGCTATTCTCACACACAGTGCTTTACCCGAAATGAAAAACTGTACTACTGCTTTGGCCAACATCAGTGTCTTTTGTAAGTCGTTCTTAATTTTCCTGAATTTAGTTTTTGAGAATATAAAATGACAGTGGGAATAACAATGTGTAAAGAGAAAAGGAAGAAAAAAGCTTAATTCTTTCATTTCTTTCAGAAATGGGAGGCCAGCCAGGCGTGATGGCCTGGCTAAAATTTTTTAATGGCTCTCCTATGTTAACTACCCATGCTAGCGTAGAGCAGGGATTCCCTCAGCGTCCCACTTAGGAAGGGAATACGGACTGAGAATACACACAGGGGCTTGCTAATCACCTCTTTGTTCTTTTCACCATTGACTGGGATTGTTTTACAGAAAGAGTCTATTAATTTGATTACTCTTTTCTCCCAACCTCAAGGTGGGGTGTCACTTTAGCCCACGCTGATCTGGAACTCACTCTGTATTCCTAGGCTGGCCTTTGAATTCATAGCGATCCTCCTACCTCTGCCTCCTGAGTGCTGGGACTAAAGGTGTATGCCACCACACCTGGCTTAAAATATTTACTGGAGCCTGGCATGGTGGTGCAAGCCTTTAATCCCAGCACTTGGGAGGTAGAGGTAGGAGGAGTGCTGTGAGTTCAAGGCCACCCTGAGACTACACAGTGAATTCCAGGTCAGCCTGGACTAGAGTGAAACCCTACCTCCGGAAAAAAAAATTATATATATATATTAATATAATTAATATATTATATATATTTCCTGGAGGTAGGGTTATATATATATATATATATATATATATGACAGGCGAGAGAATGCCTGTGTGAGGGCTTCCTGTCACTGCAAAGAAATTCGCAGACACATGGTTCACTTTGTGCATCTGGCTGGGAAATCAAACCTGGGCAGTCAGGCTTTGCAAACAGGCACCTTTAACCATTGAGCCATCTCTCCAGCCCCTTGACTACTCTTAGTATACCATCTCAGTGGAATTATCCAACATTTGTAGCTTGTGCCTTTTGTACCTTGTCTTATTTCACTAGCATAATGTCCTCAATTTTTGTTAATGATGTGCATGCTTGGGAACATCTTTTTTCTTATTTATTTATTAAAGAGAGAGAATATGAATATGGGCTCACTAGGGCCTCTAACTACTGTGAATGAACTCCAGATGTATGCGGCCACCATGTACATCTGGCATACCTGAGTTCTGGGGAATCGAACCTGAGTGCTTAGGCTTTGCAGACAAGTCTCCAGCCCCCTGGGAACATCTTTTTTTTTTTTTTTTTTCTAGGTAGGATTTCACTCTGGCCCAGGCTGACCTGGAATTAACTATGTAGTCTCAGGATCTCAGGGGGGCCTTGAACTCATGTCCATCCTCCTACCTCTGCCTCCCGAGTGCTGCGATTAAAGGCATGCACCACCACGCCCGGCCCAGAACATCTTCATTTAAAAAAATATTTTATTTTTATTTATTTATTTGAGAAAGAGAGATACAAAAATAGGCAAGGAGAGAGAGAGAGAGAGAATGGGTGTGCCAGGGTCTTTGGCCACTGCAAACTCCAGACGCATGCGCTCCCTTGTGCATTTGGCTTATGTGGATCCTGGGGAATCGAACCTGAGTCCTTTGGCTTTGCAGGCAAACGCCTTAACCTCTAAGCCATCTTTCCAGCCCTGGGAACATCTTTTTAAGACTGAATAGCTTTCGTTGTCTGTGTGCACTTTCATGTTATGCGCTCATCTCTCCATAGACACTGGGTGCGTTCACCTCTTCGCTGCGGTGAATCGCCTATGAATGTAGGTGTACAAATATATGCAGACCCTGCTTCATGGCAAAATGCTCCCTGGACAAAGGCAGACGATGGTATCTCAAAGGGTGTGTATCCTCAATCTCAATTTCTCACAGGGAGGAATTCAACGCTCCTGTTCTTAAGGCTGTGCTTATTATAGTTTATAGTGGGACCACCACTGTCTCCTCCTCTGATGACTGCGTTCGGGATTCCTGAGACAGTTCCCGGCCTCCCTTGGGTTTAGCAGGTTTCTACTTTCTTTGCTCTTTTCCTCTCTAGTAGGAACCCACCGGAACTGAGTTGGACCAGACCATCCCCCTGCCTCCACTTCCTGAGTGATTAGAGGGTTGAGCCACCATGCTGGCCTTGAAGATTTCCAAAGAAGTTCAGGCAGTTTTTCTATCCTAATAGTTATTCTTCAGACTCTCTGCGTAGCCAATTTCGACAGGGACCTGACTAACCCAAGCTGGCCTTGAAGTAGCAGCCATGCTTCTGCCTCAGCCTCCATAGTGCTGAGATCACAGGTGTGTGCCACCACACCCAGTCTCTATGCTCTTTAACATAATCCTTGTGTTCTGGAGGCAGGAACAAATTAAGAGAGTCTCAGGTGCTGGCATAGCAGTTAAAGCGCTTGCCTGCAAAACATAAGGACCCAGATTTGATTCTCCAGGTCCCATGTTAGTCAGATATCAGCTGCACATCATGGTGCATTCATTTAGAATTCGTTTGCAGTGGCCAGAGGCCCTGGCGCACTCAATTCTCTCTCTCTCCCGGTCCCTGTTTCAAATAAAAGAATAAAACGATAAAGAAAGAGAGCAGAGCGTGGTGGCGCCTTTCATCCAGCACTAGGGAGGGAAGGCGTATCGCCATGAGTTTCAGGCGACCCTGAGACTACATAGTGAATTCCAGGTCAGCCTGGGCTAGCTTCAAAAATAATAACAATAATAAATAACTTAATCTTCACGAACCTAGTAGCCCTTCTTCCTCTCTCCAGGCCCCCGGGTTTCAGAGCCTGCACGGCTCACCTGAAATCTCGTCGCCTCCGCTCCAGCTTGGAAACCTTGGGGTTACTGGATCTCTGCGAGGGAGGAGGAGTTCCAGAAACATCCGACGGTTCAGCCCGGTTCCCCCCACCCCCCACCCCGCCCAGCCCGGAAACTCTGAGCTGGCCGTGGACCAGTGACTCGGATTCCTAAATTAGCCCGTGAGGTCAGAGGCAGCTCGGCCATTGTAACGCGACCGGAGGGGACGACGTCACCAGACACGCCCGTGGCCCCTACACCTGGCCCGCAGCACATCCCGGGTCACCTCCGGCGTGACCCCGATTGCAAACGTCCAGTGACCGCAACAAACTGCCCCACAACTCCGCGCCAGGCGGGGCGCAGACCTTGCTCCCCAACTTCCCTCCAAGCGGTGGCCGGCGCGTTGCCATGGAGACGGAGGCAGCACCCCGCCCACCCGCTCAGCCCTCACGAATCCCGTCCGCTCCAGCGAACCCCAGAAGCGTCTGGAGAGTTCTGAGCCGAGACCACCCCTTCGCCTCTGATTGGTCCACGGCGGCCGCGGGGCAGGACTAGAGGCGAAACCGCTGGAAAATTCCGGTCCCTGCTGCCTCAACCAGCTCGGTGATTGGTCGAGCGGGGCGAGGGGCGGGGCTACGCGGAACGTTATAAAAGGCGGCCCCGGCGCCGGGGAGACAGCGAGCGCTGTGCGGCGCAGGGCGGAGACTCTCCGGAGAGCGAGAACGCAGCGAACCACAGGCGCAAACCCGGCGGTTCGGGGCCCGACAAACCTGTCAGAGAGCGAGCGCGCATCCGGCGGCGACATGGCCAAGAACACAGCGATCGGCATCGACCTGGGCACCACGTACTCCTGCGTGGGCGTGTTCCAGCACGGCAAGGTAGAGATCATCGCCAACGACCAGGGCAACCGCACGACCCCCAGCTACGTGGCGTTCACCGACACGGAGAGGCTGATCGGGGACGCGGCGAAGAACCAGGTGGCGCTGAACCCGCAGAACACGGTGTTCGACGCCAAGCGGCTGATCGGGCGCAAGTTCGGCGACGCGGTGGTGCAGTCGGACATGAAGCACTGGCCGTTCCGCGTGGTGAGCGAGGGCGACAAGCCCAAGGTGCAGGTGACGTACAAGGGCGAGGAGAAGGCGTTCTACCCGGAGGAGATCTCGTCGATGGTGCTGACGAAGATGAAGGAGATCGCCGAGGCGTACCTGGGCCACGCGGTGAGCAACGCGGTGATCACGGTGCCCGCGTACTTCAACGACTCGCAGCGCCAGGCCACCAAGGACGCGGGCGTGATCGCGGGTCTGAACGTGCTGCGCATCATCAACGAGCCGACGGCGGCCGCCATCGCCTACGGCCTGGACAGGTCGGGCAAGGGCGAGCGCAACGTGCTCATCTTCGACCTGGGCGGCGGCACGTTCGACGTGTCCATCCTGACGATCGACGACGGCATCTTCGAGGTGAAGGCGACGGCGGGCGACACGCACCTGGGCGGCGAGGACTTCGACAACCGGCTGGTGAGCCACTTCGTGGAGGAGTTCAAGAGGAAGCACAAGAAGGACATCAGCCAGAACAAGCGCGCTGTGAGGCGGCTGCGCACGGCCTGCGAGAGGGCCAAGAGGACCCTGTCGTCGAGCACGCAGGCCAGCCTGGAGATCGACTCTCTGTTCGAGGGCATCGACTTCTACACGTCCATCACGCGCGCGCGCTTCGAGGAGCTGTGCTCGGACCTGTTCCGCGGCACCCTGGAGCCCGTGGAGAAGGCGCTGCGCGACGCCAAGCTGGACAAGGCGCAGATCCACGACCTGGTCCTGGTGGGCGGCTCCACGCGCATCCCCAAGGTGCAGAAGCTGCTGCAGGACTTCTTCAACGGGCGCGAGCTGAACAAGAGCATCAACCCCGACGAGGCGGTGGCCTACGGGGCGGCGGTGCAGGCGGCCATCCTGATGGGGGACAAGTCTGAGAACGTGCAGGACCTGTTGCTGCTGGACGTGGCGCCGCTGTCGCTGGGCCTGGAGACGGCGGGCGGCGTGATGACGGCCCTGATCAAGCGCAACTCCACCATCCCCACGAAGCAGACGCAGATCTTCACCACGTACTCGGACAACCAGCCCGGCGTGCTGATCCAGGTGTACGAGGGCGAGAGGGCCATGACGCGCGACAACAACCTGCTGGGGCGCTTCGAGCTGAGCGGCATCCCCCCGGCGCCCCGGGGCGTGCCCCAGATCGAGGTGACCTTCGACATCGACGCCAACGGCATCCTGAACGTCACGGCCACCGACAAGAGCACGGGCAAGGCCAACAAGATCACCATCACCAACGACAAGGGCCGCCTGAGCAAGGAGGAGATCGAGCGCATGGTGCAGGAGGCCGAGCGCTACAAGGCGGAGGACGAGGTGCAGCGCGAGCGCGTGTCGGCCAAGAACGCGCTCGAGTCGTACGCCTTCAACATGAAGAGCGCCGTGGAGGATGAGGGGCTCAAGGGCAAGATCAGCGAGGCGGACAAGAAGAAGGTGCTGGACAAGTGCCAGGAGGTCATCTCCTGGCTGGACGCCAACACCCTGGCCGACAAGGAGGAGTTCGAGCACAAGCGCAAGGAGCTGGAGCAGGTGTGTAACCCCATCATCAGCGGACTGTACCAGGGTGCGGGCGGGCCCGGGGCTGGAGGCTTTGGGGCTCAGGCGCCCAAGGGCGGCTCGGGTTCGGGCCCCACCATCGAGGAGGTGGATTAGAGACACGACCTGCCTGCTGCCTTCCTCCTGCCGCGTCTGTCCTACAGACGCAGAGACAGGACCCTGGGACCTTGTTGCTGTCCTTCCTCCCCCCCCCCTTCCCGCCCTATTTTTCTGAAATTGCTAGGACTTTACGGTTAAGTATGCGACATGACATACCTGTGTTCTTCACATTTGTGTAAACTAGTTTTCTTAGTATCAACTTTTTCTCCCTTCAGTTACAACTGCCACTTTTTGTATAGTTGTAAGTTTGTTTTTGTAATTTAAGGATGCAAAATAAAATGTATATTTTTTGTTTTGCAACAAAGCAGTTGAGTTCTCTTTGATTCAAAGAAAGTTGCTTAAATAATAAAGCCGCGGGGGTGTGGGGGTGGGGGGTGATCATGGTGCCTATCTTTAATCCGAGCGCTGGGGAGGCTAAGGTGGGGATACAGTGAGTTTTGGGACCAGCCTATGCTCGAGTGAGTTCCAGGTCCGTTTGGACTGGAGACCACAAAACAAAGATACTCATGAGATTGTACCCAGTTTTCCTTCAGTCCTGAGACTTTTTTGGTCTATCCACTCCCCATCCCCCAAAGGATCTCTACATTGGCCGCACCCACCTGAGGTGATTCCATACCCTTCCACAGGACACACTTATGTTGTAGACAGTTGAGAATTAAGTTTTGTGTTTATCTTCTCTCCCTGTGTTGTGAAGTTGATGCTGTAATTGTTTTTCCATTTTGTGAATTTAGAGGCAGATTATACTTCAGGTTTGTAAGTCTGCTGCTTATATTTGAGGTCAGAAGGACTGTTTCATGTGGTTGAGTAGCATTTTGTCTTAGGCAAGAACTAATGCCTTATTCATTGGCAGTCCAGTCCATTTGTGTTAGACGATTGATTATCTTAGGTGAGACCCCAATAAAAGGCCCTTCTGGGATAAGAGTTACAATAGCTCAGTGTTGAGTGCTAATTTAACCTGCAGGAAGCCCTAGGATAGATTCGCAATAGGAAAGGGCAGTCAGCTGACCACAAAAAGCGTGGTCTGCCAGAGCGTCGTAGTGCAGGCCTTTCATCCCATTTGATGCCAGCCCTTGCAAGGCAGAGGTAGGAAGATCACTGTGCATTGAGGCCAGCCTGAGCTAGAGTGGAAAAAACAAAAAAACACTGCTTTTTGGTATTGCTTAGTGTGTGGATCTAGAGCAAGTGAGGCACCTCGCAGGTGGTAAGGGTGTGAACCCACGTGAGATTGTCCTGAAAAGTCATGGGATCTTCAGAATCCCATACAAAAAGGGGGGAAGTGTGTTCCCACATAAGTGAGAATTGACAGCAGAAAGCACAATTCCTAGTTCTCATCTTTTAATTTTTCACTTTAGGGCCTGGGATGACGGCCCCAGTGGTTAAAAGCACTTGCTTACAAAGCCTCATCGCCGAGGTTTGATTCCCAGCCAGAAGGGCAATGTGGTGCATGCATCTAGAGTTAGTTTGCAGTGGCCAGAGGCCCTGGTGTGCCCATTCCCTTTCTCCCTCTCTCATCTTACAAATAAAAAATTTGGCCTGCCAGTGGATTGACATCAGTGCTGGAAAATTGAAGCCTGGAAAGCACTTTGCAAGC
Organism: Dipus sagitta; assembly: GCA_036346955.1. Lineage (NCBI taxonomy): Eukaryota > Metazoa > Chordata > Mammalia > Rodentia > Dipodidae > Dipus > Dipus sagitta. The sequence goes on along the minus strand of CM070779.1, from coordinate 128,008,535 downwards.
AAGCACCGTTACCCACTGGGCCATCTCCCCAGCTCAAAGTTTTTTTATTTGAGGGCGGGCCAGGGCCTCTAGCCACTGCAAAAGAACTCCAGATGCATGCGCCACCTTGTGCATCTGGCTTATGTGGGTCCTGGGGAATCAAATCACGGTCCTTAGGCTTTGCAGGCAAATGCCCTAACTGCTAAGCCATCTCTCCAGCCCAGGTTTTCTTTGTTTAAATATTAAGTTTTTATTAGAGTCAGAGAGAAAGGGAGAGTGAGAATGGGCACGCCAGGGCTTCCAGCCACTGCAAGTGAACTCCAGATGGGGGTGCACCCTTATGCATCTGGCTAACATGGGTCCTGGGGAAATTGAACCAGGGTCCTGTGGCTTTGCAGGCAAGCGCCTTAACCGCTAAGCCATTCCTCCAGCTTTTTTTTTTTTTCCCCCACAATATAGGGTCTCTCTGCAGCCCAGGCTCACCTGGGAATTCACTATGTAGTGTCAGGGTGGCCTCGAACTCTTGGTGATCCTCTTACCTGTGACTCTCAAGTGCTGGGATTAAAGGTGTGTGCCACCACGCCTGGATTTCATCCATTCATCTTTTCTCTTTTTCTTTTTTTAAAATATAGGGCTGAGTTAGGACACACTAGCCCTTTGAAATTATGTGTACCTACACTTCTTTGAGAGAAGGTCTCTAGCTGGGCTGGGTTTGAATTGAGGCAGTACTGCCCTAGTCTCCGGAGTGTTGGGATTACAGATCTTGTCTGGCTCACAACTTTTTTTCTTCTTTTTTTGGCAGTACGGGGGGCGATTTGGGCAAGTGTTTTAGCCCCGGCTGTATCCCCGCCCCTACAGTTTATTTTACTTCATCTGTGGTGCTGAGGATCAAACTCCGGTCCTTGTGCATGCTGAGCACATGATGTACTGTATATTCCCAGCCCATGTTCTTGTAAAGTGTAAGTGTTGGCCTGTTGCTTTGATCTAATGGTCTAAATAATCTCTCGCTTTTTACTTAAAAAAAAAAAAAAAGGAAGGATGCTGGGATACAAATGGCACATTTGGGGGCTGGAGGGATGCCTCAGTGGTTAAGGTGCTTGCAAAGCCTCAGTGTAGTGTCAGCTAAGTTACAGCACCCCAGGAGTGAAGTCTTGCCACTGAAGCACTCTTTGTCAGGTGACACCTCTCACATGTGCTCACTAGAGTATGTAAAATGTAGGTGACCACCTATGAATGTGGCCAGGCATGATGGAGCAGCCCTTTAATCCCAGCACTCGGGAGGCAGAGGTAGAAGGATTGCCTTGAGTTCGAGGCCACCCTGAGACTACATAGTGCATTCCAGGTTAGTCTGGGCTAGAGTGAGAGCCTACCTGGGGGGGGGGGGGAATTAAATGGATGTGGTGGTGCATGCTTGTAATCCCAGAATTCAGCAGGCAGAGGCCGGAGGATCTAGAGTTGAAGGTTATCCTCTGCTACATGGTCGATTTGAGGCCAGCATGGGTTACATACATGAGATCCTGTCTCAAGGAAACCAAATAAGGATTGGATTGGCTGGAGAAATGGTTTAGCAGTTAAGGTGCTTGGTTGCTAAGCCTAAGGACCTAGGTTCGGTTACCCAGTACCCACATAAGCCAGATGTGGGGCATATGTCTGGAGTTCATTTGCAGTGGCTAGAGGCCCTTGGGCGCCCATTATTTATTTATTTCTCTCTAATAATTAAATAAAAATAAAATATTTTAAGGCTGGAGAGATGGCTTAGTGGTTAAGCACCTGCCTGTGAAGCCTAAGGACCCAGTACCCACATAAGCCAGATGCACAAGGTGGCGCATGAATCTGGAATTCGTTTGCAGTGGCTGGAGTTCCTGCCATGTCCATTCTCCTTCTCAAATAATTAAAAAAAAAAAATGAAAAGAGCCAGGCGTGGTGGTGCACCCTTTAATACCAGTACCTGGGAGGCAGAGGTAGGAGGATTGCTAGGAGAGTTCGAGGCCACCCTGAGAGACTACATAGTGAATTCCAGGTCAGCCTGAGCTAGGATGAAACCCTACCTCGAAACACCAAAATAATAAAATAAATAAAATAAAATAAAGGGCTGGAAAGATGGCTCAGCAGTTGTAGTGCTTGCTTGCAATGCCTGAAGGCCTAGGTTCAGTTCCCCAATACCCAGACACACAAAGTGGTACATGCTTCTGGAGTTCGCAGTGGCAGAGGATCTAGCACAACCACCTCTCTCTCTCTCTCTCTCTTTCTCTTTTTGGTTTTCCGAGGTAGGGTCTCACTCTAGCTCCGGCTGACCTGGAATTCACTCTGTAGTCTCAGAGTGGCCTCGAACTCATGGTGATTCTCCTACCTCTGCCTCCCAAGTGTTGGGAATAAAGAAGTGTGTCACCATGCCTGGCTATTTTTTTAATATTCCTATTTATTTGCGAGGAGAGAGAACAAAAGAGAGATGCAGCTCATTGCAGTAGAGGCCCTGGCATGCCCATTTGCTCTATCTGCCTTTTCTCTCTCCCCCCACCTCAAATAAATAAATAAAATATTATATATACACATATATATATATATATGTGTGTGTGTATATGTATGTATGTGTATATATATAGTATATATTTGTTTTTTTTTTTTTTTTTCGTGGTAGGGTCTCACTGTAGCTCAGGCTGACCTGCACGTCACTATGTAGTCTCAGGGTGGCCTTGAACTCACAGCAATCCTCCTACCTCTGCCTCCTGAGTGCTGGGATCAAAAGCATGTGCCACCACACCCTGCTATAAATGAAATATATTTTAAAAGTATTTTAAAAATTATTTATTTAACAAAGAGAAAGAGAGAGAATGGGTGCGCCAGGGCCTCCAGTCACTGCAAACGAACTCAAGACACATGCACCACCTTGTGCATCTGGCTTTCGTGGGTCCTGGGGAATCAAACCGAGGTCCTTTGGCTTTGCAGGCAAATGCCTTCACTGCTAAGCCATCTCTCCAGCCCTGAATAAAATTAAATATTTTTTAAATAAAAATCATTATAATAAGAGCTCTTGCCATACAAGCATAAGGCTGAAGTTCTGACTATCCCTGAGTGTGACTGCCGAGCACCAACATAAACACTCGGGCATGGCTGTGCATGCCTGTGGCCCCAGGGCTGTGGGGAGCGGAGACCACAGAAGCCCAGGACAATCATGGAGCTCACCAAAACAGCGTGTCTCGGTTTAGTGAGAGACTCAGCAAACCCTGGATGAGGGATAGCGGACTCCAGACATTCTTCTGTGGCCTCCGGAGTGCATGGGGCCACACCACATACAAACACCACACACCACGCTAAACACAAGAAATTTTTAAATAAACCAGAATGTCCAGATGTGGTGGTGCATGCCAGCACTTGGGAGGCAGAGGTAGGAGCATTGTTGTGAATTCAAGGCCATCCTGGGACTACAGAGTGAACTCCATGTCAGCTTGGGCTAAAATGAGACCCTACCTTGTAAAAATAAAAACAAAGCAAAAAAAAAAAAAAAAAACAAAAACAAAAACAAAAACAGAATGGCACCTTTTTCTTAATTTTTTAATATAAATATTTTATTTCTTCATTTATTTGAGAGAGAGAGAGGAAGAGGCAGAGAGGCAGAGAGAATGGGCACACCAGGCCTCCAGGCACTGCAAACGAACTCCACACACGTGTCCCCTGAGCATCTGGCTTACGAGGGTCCAAGGGAATTGAACCAGTGTCCTTAGGCTTCGCAGGCAAATGCCTTAATCACTAAGCCATTTCCCCAGCCCAGAATGGCACATTTTATGTTAATGAATTTAGTTTTCAGTGCTAGAGATCCAAACCAGACCAGGGCCTGGTGAAGGTGAGCCACGCCCCAGGCCCTTAGCTCTTCCAGGCAGTGTTACGGGTCACAAGGCAGCTGCTTGTCAGCAACAGCTCCCTCCGGAGAGCCTGTTCCACTTGGACAGACCCGGAACTGGAGAAGAGGGCGCTTCCCTCCCCTCCTCCCCTCCGCATGGGGGTGGGGCACGAGTCGGGTGGAGGAGGGGCGCCTGGGAGTTTTGAGACCCAGTCACTCACTCCAGAGGGTCTTCCACTGTTACAGACTTTCAAAGGCCCCCTCAGAGATGGACTGTGTAGTGGTGGCAGAGAGAAGTTGGAGGGATGCCTCCCTCAAGTCACCACCCAGACAAGCATGATGGCACTTCTTTTGTCTCAGTAGGATGAAAGTCACAAAACTTTCCAGTGTTTCCATCCAGTCAGTCAGAGCTGGGGGTGGTGCACCTCTATAATTCCAGCTCCGGGGAGGTGGAGGCAGGAGGATACCAGCTTGAGAAGAGACCAGGCAATATAGTGAGACACCCTGCCTCAACTCCAAAAGTAGAAAAGCAAGACAAGGTAGCTCGGGTTGGTAATTCCAGCACTTGGGAAACCATGGCAGGATGCCCCAAGTTGGAGGTTCACGAGGCTACATACAGGGTGAGACCCTGTCTCAAACAAACCAAAATGGTTTAGTGGTTAAGGCGCTTCCCTGAGAAGCCTGAGGATCCAAGTTTGTATTCCCTAGTACCCACATAAGCCAGCTGCACAAGGTGGCCCAGGCATTTGGAATTTGTTTGCAATGGCTGCATGCCCTGATGTACCCATTCTATCTGCCTATCTCTCTCATACATACACTCTTTCTTTCTCTCTTTCTCTCTCTCTCTCTCTCCTCCCCCCCCCCCTTTTTCCCTGAGGTAGGGTCTTGCTTTAGAGCTCAGGCTGACCTGGAATTCACTATGTAGTCTCAGATGGCCTCAAACTCACAGTGATCCTCCCACCTCTGCCTCCGGAGTGCTGGGATTAAAGGCGTGCATCCCTGCACCTGGCTTTTTTTTTTTTTTTTTTCTTTTTTGAGATAGTGTCTTACTGTAGCCCAGGCTGACCTGGAATCACTATGTAGTCTCAGAGTGGCCTTGAACTCGGCGATCCTCCCACCTCTGCCTCCAGAGTGCTGGGATTAAGAGCATGTGCCACCACGCCTGGCAACAGCTGGCTTTTTTTCATCGTGTGTGTGTGTGTGTGTGTGTGTGTGTGTGTGTGTGAGTGTTTTGGTATTTGTTTCAAAAAACATCTAGGGCCAGGCATGGTGGCACATGCCTTCAATCCCAGCACTCCGGAGGCAGAGGTAGGGGATCGCTGGAGGAAGCGCCTGCGCGCCCTCGACCTCTGGCCCCCATCAGCATCCGCCCCTGCTTGAGTCTGTGGCCGTCCTCAGGCGCCTTTGCCTTTGCTCTGCTGACTGGGCCAGGACCTTTCTGGAATTGTCTGGTCTGGAAGGCGGGACAACTCTGTCATTATGCTTAGGACATTCCTCGGCAAGCAAAGGACTCCCCAGAGTCTCTTTACCCCCTAACCAACTTTAGTCAGACATTTTACATTGAATATCCACAAGATTCTGTGAACTATGTGCCAGCCTTAGGTGGATCTGCCAGGAGCTGTAGGGAACGGGCGGGGGTTAGGGTAGTCAAAACAACATGGGGGGGGGGGCGGGTGTTAGGAGGAGAGCTGCTGGGTGGTCACTTACCCCATGGTGCCCCTAATGTTCTCAGAGACCTTACATTCTCTCTTTCTCTCTTTCTTACTCTCTCTCTCTCTCTCTCTTTTGGTTTTTCGAGGTAGGGTCTCACTCTAGCCCAGGCTGACCTGACCTGGAATTCATTATGTAGTCTCAGGGTGGCCTTGAACTCACAGCAATTCTTCTACCTCTGCCTCCCGAGTGCTGGGATTAAAGGCCTGTGCCACATGCACAGCTCTTTTTTTTTTTTTTTTTTTTTTTTTTTTTTTTGCTTTGGTTTGGTTTTTTTCTTTTTTGGCTTTTCAAGATAGGGTCTCACTCTAGCCCAGGCTGACCTGGAATTCACTATGTAGTCTCTGGGTGGCCTTGAATTCACATAGATCCTCCTACCTTGGCCTGCCAAGTACTGTGATTAAAGGCATGTGTCACCACACCGGGCAAGATTTATTTAAAATACTTGTTTTTGTTTATTTGAAAGAAAGAGAGAAAGAAAGCTAGAGAGAGAATGGGTGCACCAGGCCTTCTAGACACTGCAAACATACTCCAGACACAGATAGGTTTATGTGGGTCCTGGATAATCAAACTTGGGTCCTTAGGTTTAGCAAATGGCTTAACCACTAAGCAATTTCCCCAGCCCTAACCTGATTTTTTTTTTTTTCTTCAATTTGAGAGAGATAGAGAGAAATAGATAGGTAGAGAAAGAGAATGGGTGCGCCAGGGCCTCCAGCCACTGTAAACGAACGCCAGACATGTGTGCCCCCTTGTGCATCTGCTTTGGTGGGTCCTGGGGAATGGAACCTTCCACCACTAAGCAATCTCTCCAGCCCCCGATTTTTTTTAAAAAAAGAAAAAACACACCAAAAGAAGTTTATTTGAGAGAGAGGGATAGTCAGGCAGATAGAAAACAGGCATGCCAGGTCCTCCAGCCACTGCAAACAAGCTCCAGACACATATGCCACCTTGTGCAGCTGGCTTACAGCTGGAGAACTAAACCTGGGTCCTTCGGCTTCACAGGCAGTTCCTTAACCATAAATCCATCTCTGTCTTTCTCCCTCTATCTCTTAAATAAATAAAATAAAATTTTAAAACATATCTCCAAAGCTGGGCGTGGTGGCGCACGCCTTTAGTCCCAGCACTCAGGAGGCAGAGGTAGGAGGATCGCCGTGAGTTCGAGACCACCCTGAGACTACATAGTGAATTCCAGGTCAACCTGGGCTAGAGTGAGACCCTACCTCGAAAAACCAAAAAAACAACCAAACAACAAAAAACACATTATTTCCAGTCCCACGTTAGTAGTTTTTACATTTAATTCAAGGTAATACCATAGTCCCAGTCGTGGTTCCGAATCTTGTGAGCACCTCAACACCGTCTGAGCAGTCAGGCTGCACGTATGGGATTCCCAACCACGGAGGGAACAAGCCTGGGCACATCGTGTGAAACAACACTAAAGTGCCACGCTGTTAATCCTTGGTGCTACCTACCGTCCTGTGAACTAGATACTGGATTTTTGTTTGCCTCTGAGTTTTGGGTGGTTTTCTTTGTACTCGGTGTTTGTTTATTTATTTATTTATTTATTTAGAGATGGTGTTTCTCTAGCCTTGGCTGGCATGGAACTCACAGACATCCTCCTGCCTCAGCCTTACGTAGTGGATAACAGGCGTGTATCACTGTGTCCATCTGAAATACATATTGCTACCAGGCATGTTGGTGCACGCCTTTAATCCCAGCACTCAGGAGGCAGAGGTAGGAGGTTCATTGTGAGTTCAAGGCCACCCTGAGACTACATAGTGAATTCCAGGTCAGCCTGGGCTACAGTGAGACTATGCCTCGAAAAACCACAAAAAAAAAAAAAAAAAAAGGAAAAGATAAATACACATTGCTAATTCTGTTTTAGAGAGGAGCATTTAGAAACTTAGGTAATTTCCTTAACATAGAAGGACTTCAAGCCAGGGGTGGTGGCACACAACTTTCATCCCAGCACTTGAGGGGGCAAAGGTAGGAAGATCGCTGTGAGTTCCAGGCTACCCTGAGAGTATGTAGTGACCTTACAAGCCAGTCTGGGCTAGAGTGAGACCCCATCACAAGGGAAAAAAAAAAAAAAGACTTCATTGTTTAAAAAAAAACCAAACAAATAAAAACAGTGGAGATACAAAGCCAGGCCTTCCCCTTCTCAGTTTTTTTGCCATGCTGCTGGAAATCTCCAGAGCTTTAGGATTCCTGCTTCAGCAGGGCGTGGTGACTCATGCCAGTATTACCAGCATTTGGAAGCTGAGGCGGAAGGATCACAGTGAGTTCAAGGCCAGGCTGGACTACATAGTGACAGCTTGTCTCACCACCTTTCTGTTGCCTGTGCCCCACGTAGAAAGGCCTGACTCCAGGATTCATATCTGTTGCCTCTTGCTTTCTTCTGGATAAGTTGAGTATTACCCATCTTTTTTTTTTTTTTTTTTTTTTTTAAGGTTTTTCGAGGTAGGGTCTGGCTCTAGCCCAAGCTGACCGGGAATTCACTATGTAATCCCAGGGCAGACTTGAACTCATGGCAATAGTCCTACTTCTGCCTTCCCAGTGCTGGGATTAAAGGTGTGCGCCACCATGTCCAGCTGCATTTATCCATCTTTTAAAAACCAGTAGGTTGGCTGGAGAGATGGCTCAGCTGCTGGAGATACTTGCTTGTAAAGTCTGCCAGCCTAGGTTCGTTTTCCCAGTACCCACTTAAAGCCAGATGCACAACGTGATGCGCGTATCTGGAGTTTGTTTGCAGGGGCAAGAAGCCCTGGCATACCCATAGTCACTCTCTCTTTCTCTCAAATAAAGAAAAATAAACATGGAAAAAAAAAAGAACAAGGAGAAATCAGAACTGTTTGAGAACCTATAAGAAAAAGGAGCCAGGGGCTGGAGCAATGGCTTAGTGGTTAAGGCACCTGTTTACAAAGCCATATGACCCAGGTTCAATTCCCCAGGACCCCTATAAACCAGATATATAAGAAATATTTTTCAAAAAAAGAAAAAGGAGCCAGGTACAGCATTCTGGAGGCCAAGGTAGGAAGATCACTGTAAGTTTGAGGCTACCCTGAAACTACATAGTGAATTCCAGGTCAGTCTGGGCTAGAGTGAGACCCTACATCGAAACCCGCCCCCCCCAAAAAAAAAATTTTAAAAAGGAGAGAGAAGTTGGAGAGGTAGCTCAGCCATTAAAGGTGCTTGCTTGCAAAGACTGATGGCCTTGCTTCAATTCCCCAGTATCCATATAAATCCAGATGCACAATGTGGTGTGTCTAGAATTTATTTGTATCACAGGAGGCCCTGGTGTGCCCATTTTCTTTCTCTGTCAAATAATTAAATATTGAAAAATAATAAAAGGTGGGGCTGGGTAGATGGCTGAATGGTTAAGGCACTTGCCTGCAAAACCTAATGACCAGAGTTAGATTTCTCAGTACCCACATAAAGCCAGATGCACAAAGAGGCACATGAATCTGGAGTTGTTTACAGTGACAAGATGCCCTGGTTGTCATTCTCTCTGTATGTCTTCTCTTTATCTCTCTCTGCTTGCAAATAAATAAAAAGCTAGGCATGGTGGGAGGCAGAGGTAGGAGGATCACCGTGAGTTTGAGGCCACCCTGAGACTACATAGTGAATTCCAGGTCAGCCTGGGCCAGAGTGAGACCGTATCTAGAAAAACCAAAAATAAATAAATTAATTAATTAAAAATAAGTAAAAATATTTTTAAAAATAATAATAGAGATAAAATAAAAAAGATTCTACACCATCAGATGAGGAAGATTCTTTCTCACTGTAGAGACAGAAAATTTTCCTGGCACTCTGGAGTCTAGAACGCCTTCAATAAGACCACCTAACTGCCCTTCCAGCTTCAGAAACCTGAGCTGTCTTCCTTCTAAATATGGAATTCAGCAGAAACCTAATTTCAAGATGAATCAGTTTACTTTGGTTGTGTGTGTGTGATTTTAGTGCTGGGAATTTAACCCAGGGCTTATTTTTTCTAATTTTATGTTTATTTGAGGGCTGGAGAGGTGGCTTAGCAGTTCAGGCGCTTGCCTGTGAAGCCTAAGGATCCAGGTTTGATTCCCCAGGACCCACGTAAGCCAGATGCACAAAGTGGCACATGCTTCTGGTTTGCTTGCAGTGGCTGGAGGCTCTAGAATGCCCATTCTCTCTCTCTCTCATTCTTTTTTTTTTTTTTTTTTTTTTTGGTTTTTTGAGGTAGGGTCTCACTCTAGCCCACATTGACCTGGAATTCACTATGGAGTCTCAGGGTGGTCTCGAACTCACGGCGATCCTCCTACCTCTGCCTCGGAGTGCTGGGATTAAAGGCGTCTCTCTCTCATTCCTGCTCAATCTCTAATAAATAAAATAAAATAAATATTTTGAAAAGCATTATTGCAGATTTGGGGGAAATGAGGACTGAGCTCAGGACTGTCAGTGATCACAGTTGATGGTGAGGGTTCTAGAGGGAGGGTGCCTCTCAAGGTCTCTGGAGTGTTGATACACTGGGCAGCTAACATGGCAGTGTGGGGAATCCCCAGCCAGAGTTGCAGAGTAATGGAAAATTCTTGAAGTTTGACCAGTCTGACTAGATCAGGGAGGTGACTCACTAGGAAAGTAACATTTAAATACAAAACAAGTTTTCACCTACCAACCTACCCTCCCCACTTTCATTATCTACCCAACACTTACACACACACACATACCTACACCACCACCTACATACTGAGGATTTTCAGAGCAGTATCTTTGTAACCTCAGTTTAAATCAGCAAACCATCAGCAACTGAAGACCCTTGGATTCCAGGAAGATAGATGTGCTTTGATAGTGGACATGTTTACTCAGGCAACGTTGAACATGCCTGCCAAGCAGTATTCAGAGGAAGTATTTCTTTATCAAACACTGCCTCCTTCTACTTATGCTAAAGAGCCTGTGGATAGCCTGATGTGGTTTTGCAGTCCTGTAATCCAGCGCTGGGGTCTTAGAGGCAGGGGAATCAGGAGTTCGAGGCCAGCCTGGGATAAATAAGACCCAGACTCAGACCAAAAAAGAAAAAAAGAAAACAGACATGTGCATATAGCAACCAGTATTTTTCCACTATGGGTGGTTTCCTCAGAACTACTGCTTTTAGTACTCCTCATACTTTCTTTCTTTTTTTTGTTCAAACTTTTTATTCTAGGATGAACTACTAAATTTAAAAAATGACCCCACTCTTCTAATTTTCCTCCCCAAGGGTTAAAAGATCCACTTGGAGATATAATCCATCAGGAGAGCATCCTGAGCAGTGTAAGAGCTGATGAAAAATGGCAATCTAGGTTCCAAATTCTGCACCAAAGAAGAGACCCATGCAGACTGCAGAGCCAAGAGCCTGGCCCAGAGGATGCAGGATTACCACTTAACAGGAACTTGTCTTCTGCAAGGCAGCCGTCGAATGTGCACAGATCAGATGCTTAGGGACAAGTCACAAATGGTTTCTTGGTGATATCTTCTCTGTGTTTTGAGAGAGTTTCATTTATTTAGTAACTAGGGAATTCCTTAAACACTTTAAAATTATTCATCAAACAGGAGTGAAATTTTCAGATAAGATAAATCTGAAGATGATGTATTGAAACAATTAAATGCCCTTTTATGGCCAGGGACTGATGAGATGGGGGTGACAAACATTTTAGACTTTCATCACCAATGAAAAAATAAAAACATCTTTATAGACTTAAAATTGTCATTAGTGCATTTAGACTTTGGAGAAAAGACCAAAATGTAAAATGCCTTTACAATTCAATGTTAATAGAAATCAGCCATTGTGTCGAGGTCACTTTAGAGAGCTACCATTGCTTAAATATAAGAAAAGTAATTTCTTGATCCAGATTAGTGAAAGCTTAAAAAAGATTGTCTTTAGAGAACATTATTTGAGGACCATGTTTTTTTTTTGTGTGTGTAGATACATTCTGATACTCAAAATCATTTTCTAACAGAGTTACAGATTAGCCTTCCAACATACCCTTCTTAAAAAACTGTCAACTCGGCTGGGCGTGGTGGTGCACGCCTTTAATCCCAGCACTCTGGAGGCAGAAGTAGGAGGATCGCCTTGAGTTCCAGGCCACCTTGAGACTACACAGTGAATTCCAGGAGAGCCTGAGCTAGAGTGAGACCCTACCTCGGGGGGGGGGGGGTGGGGGGGGGGGGAAAAAAGCTGTCAGATGTTCATTTCTACAGGAGATATTTTCACCAGTGGGCTGTTCAGTTCCACATGGTAAGCTTTCTTCATTATTATTAAGAACTTCATACATACTAGAAAGATTGCCATTCATTGTTTTGCCATCTTTTCAAAAAGACACAGGCAAACTGGCTAGACTCAAGCTGACTTCTTTTAAGGCATGCAATAAAAATATCCCCACAATGATTGTGAAGAAGCCACTCAGAGTCCCAATGACATCATCAACAGGCATATCTTGCCACTGCTTAAAAAGAATAGCTGAACAAGTTAACACTGAAGTTGTAAAGAACACATTATATACTGGAGTCACAATGGAAGTGTTGAATATACCCAGAGCTCGGTTTAGGTAATTAATTTGTGTGTTCACGCAGACCACGAGGCTCAGCAGCAGAAGCCAGGCCAGGGCGTGCTTCAGCACAGGCTTTCCAACCAACAGCTCTTTGATGGCGATGCCCAAGCCCTTCACACAGGGGACTGAAAAATGCTCCAATCACAGAGCAGATTGTTATGTATACAAGAATGTTCCTCTCTCCATGGCGAGGTCCCACTTCAAAGATTAATATTAAGGATACAATGACCACAAGTGTTGCAAAGACCACAAAACCTGTATCACCTAATTTATGTGACATTTCAGTTAGGGTCTTGATCTCTTCTTCCTTTGGAGCATGGATGACCATAATTGTAGATCAAGGACACTGAGAGCCCCTAGTGGAGTCACTAGCACGGCTGGTGCAAATGCATATGCAGCAAAGTTGGCCACCTCACCAGCTCCCATTGACAGCAATCCAGCCCATCCCAACCATTCTTTAAGATATGGACTGGCACGCCTTTAATCCCAGCACTGGGGAGGCAGAAGTAGGAGGATTGCCGTGAGTTCGAGGCCACCCTGAGACTCCATAGTGAATTCCAGGTCAGCCTGGCTAGAGTGAGACCCTACCTCGGAAAAAAAGAAGAAAAGAAAAAAAGAAAAAAAAAAAAAAAAGAAGATATAGGCTGGAGAAATGGCTTAGCGGTTAGGAGCTCACCTGTGAAGCCTAAGGACCCCGGTTCGAGGCTCGTTTCCCCAGGACCCACGTTAGCCAGATGCAGAAGGGGGCGCACGCGTCTGGAGTTCGTTTGCAGTGGCTGGAGGCCCTGGCGCGCACATTCTCTCTCTCTCTCTCTCTCTCTCTCCTGCCTCTTTCTGTCTGTTGCTCTCAAAATAAATAAATAAATAAATAAATAAATAAACGAGAAAAATAAGAAAAAAAAAAAGATATGCCTGGCTGCCTTGACCTGCTCTCATGGACCCTTTTCTAGCAAGTCTTAGAAAGCCTTTTTTTTTTTTTTTTAAATGAAACTCCCTCCATTGAAAATTCTGGAGGTCATAGCCAACTCGAGACCAATATAAAAATCATATTTTCCATGCCCTAGGATCATTTCGTTTGTTCCTGAAGTTGTTCTTGTGAATCACATTAATTACAGAACAGAGAAACTGCTTGTACTGGAGGCAGGATGGTGCAATCTTCAAATATGTAAGCTTAATTCGGTTTCTCGTTTGAAAGAGAGATGATTTATTCACTCTCATTTTCTTAGAAATGCTATCCCTTTCTCCCAATTAAAAAATTAAACCCTGGCAGAGTAGCTTCGCCCTCAGTCGGTGCGCGCCTTCGTCGCTGTCCACACTGGGAAGCATCCGGGACCGCGGCCGGGAGTGCCGCAGCCTCCATGGGAGCGCCCACAGCTGCCTACCTCCCACGCCCTCGGGCCGGCCCCTCATACTTTATTTTTATTTCATTTTTGTTTTTTCGAGGTAGGGTTTTGCTCTAGCTCAGGGTGACCTAGAATTCACTATGTAGTCTCAGGGTGGCCTTGAACTCACTGCAATACTATCTCTGCCTCCCGTGTGTTGGGATTAAAGACGTGAGCCACCAACCCCAGCCTTCTATATTATTATTAACCTCACACTGTCAGTCTGTCTATCTATAGATGTTTCAAGGTAGGTTCTCACTCTATCCCAAGCTAACCTGGAATTTACTCTGCAGTGTGAGTCTGGCCTTGAACTCACAGCAATCCTCCTACCTTTGTCTCCCAAGTGCTGGGATTAAGGGCGTGCATCACCGTGCCTATTTTTATATTTTATTTTATTTATTTATTTATTTATTTATTTTGAGGTAGGGTCTCACTCTAGCCCAGGCTGTCCTGGAATTCACTATGTAGTCTCAGAGTGGCCTGGAACTCATAGCAATTCTCCTACCTCTGCCTCCGGAGTGCTGGGATTAAAGGCAGCACTATCATGCCTGAGTCTATATCAAATTGGGATCCTTGGCTTTGCAGGCAAACACTTTAATCGCTAAGGCATCTCCCAGACCTCAGATAAAATAATATAAAAATGTATTGGTTGCACGAATCCAGCCTGGGGTCTTAGAGGCAGGGGAATCAGGAGTTCGAGGCCAGCCTGGGATAAATAAGACCCAGACTCAGACCAAAAAAGAAAAAAAGAAAACAGACATGTGCATATAGCAACCAGTATTTTTCCACTATGGGTGGTTTCCTCAGAACTACTGCTTTTAGTACTCCTCATACTTTCTTTCTTTTTTTTGTTCAAACTTTTTATTCTAGGATGAACTACTAAATTTAAAAAATGACCCCACTCTTCTAATTTTCCTCCCCAAGGGTTAAAAGATCCACTTGGAGATATAATCCATCAGGAGAGCATCCTGAGCAGTGTAAGAGCTGATGAAAAATGGCAATCTAGGTTCCAAATTCTGCACCAAAGAAGAGACCCATGCAGACTGCAGAGCCAAGAGCCTGGCCCAGAGGATGCAGGATTCACTACTTAACAGGAACTTGTCTTCTGCAAGGCAGCCGTCGAATGTGCACAGATCAGATGCTTAGGGACAAGTCACAAATGGTTTCTTGGTGATATCTTCTCTGTGTTTTGAGAAAGTTTCATTTATTTAGTAACTAGGGAATTCCTTAAACACTTTAAAATTATTCATCAAACAGGAGTGAAATTTTCAGATAAGATAAATCTGAAGATGATGTATTGAAACAATTAAATGCCCTTTTATGGCCAGGGACTGATGAGATGGGGGTGACAAACATTTTAGACTTTCATCACCAATGAAAAAATAAAAACATCTTTATAGACTTAAAATTGTCATTAGTGCATTTAGACTTTGGAGAAAAGACCAAAATGTAAAATGCCTTTACAATTCAATGTTAATAGAAATCAGCCATTGTGTCGAGGTCACTTTAGAGAGCTACCATTGCTTAAATATAAGAAAAGTAATTTCTTGATCCAGATTAGTGAAAGCTTAAAAAAGATTGTCTTTAGAGAACATTATTTGAGGACCATGTTCTTTTTTTTTTTTTTTTTTTTTTTGTAGATACATTCTGATACTCAAAATCATTTTCTAACAGAGTTACAGATTAGCCTTCCAACATACCCTTCTTAAAAAACTGTCAACTCGGCTGGGTGTGGTGGTGCACGCCTTTAATCCCAGCACTCTGGAGGCAGAAGTAGGAGGATCACCTTGAGTTCCAGGCCACCTTGAGACTACACAGTGAATTCCAGGAGAGCCTGAGCTAGAGTGAGACCCTACCTCGGGGGAAAAAAAAAAAAAGCTGTCAGATGTTCATTTTTACAGGAGATATTTTCACCAGTGGGCTGTTCAGTTCCACATGGTAAGCTTTCTTCATTATTATTAAGAACTTCATACATACTAGAAAGATTGCCATTCATTGTTTTGCCATCTTTTCAAAAAGACACAGGCAAACTGGCTAGACTCAAGCTGACTTCTTTTAAGGCATGCAATAAAAATATCCCCACAATGATTGTGAAGAAGCCACTCAGAGTCCCAATGACATCATCAACAGGCATATCTTGCCACTGCTTAAAAAGAATAGCTGAACAAGTTAACACTGAAGTTGTAAAGAACACATAATATACTGGAGTCACAATGGAAGTGTTGAATATACCCAGAGCTCGGTTTAGGTAATTAATTTGTGTGTTCACGCAGACCACGAGGCTCAGCAGCAGAAGCCAGGCCAGGGCGTGCTTCAGCACAGGCTTTCCAACCAACAGCTCTTTGATGGCGATGCCCAAGCCCTTCACACAGGGGACTGAAAAATGCTCCAATCACAGAGCAGATTGTTATGTATACAAGAATGTTCCTCTCTCCATGGCGAGGTCCCACTTCAAAGATTAATATTAAGGATACAATGACCACAAGTGTTGCAAAGACCACAAAACCTGTATCACCTAATTTATGTGACATTTCAGTTAGGGTCTTGATCTCTTCTTCCTTTGGAGCATGGATGACCATAATTGTAGATCAAGGACACTGAGAGCCCCTAGTGGAGTCACTAGCACGGCTGGTGCAAATGCATATGCAGCAAAGTTGGCCACCTCACCAGCTCCCATTGACAGCAATCCAGCCCATCCCAACCATTCTTTAAGATATGGACTGGCACGCCTTTAATCCCAGCACTGGGGAGGCAGAAGTAGGAGGATTGCCGTGAGTTCGAGGCCACCCTGAGACTCCATAGTGAATTCCAGGTCAGCCTGGCTAGAGTGAGACCCTACCTCGGAAAAAAAGAAGAAAAGAAAAAAAGAAAAAAAAAAAAAAAAGAAGATATAGGCTGGAGAAATGGCTTAGCGGTTAGGAGCTCACCTGTGAAGCCTAAGGACCCCGGTTCGAGGCTCGTTTCCCCAGGACCCACGTTAGCCAGATGCAGAAGGGGGCGCACGCGTCTGGAGTTCGTTTGCAGTGGCTGGAGGCCCTGGCGCGCACATTCTCTCTCTCTCTCTCTCTCTCTCTCTCCTGCCTCTTTCTGTCTGTTGCTCTCAAAATAAATAAATAAATAAATAAATAAATAAATAAATAAACGAGAAAAATAAGAAAAAAAAAAAGATATGCCTGGCTGCCTTGACCTGCTCTCATGGACCCTTTTCTAGCAAGTCTTAGAAAGCCTTTTTTTTTTTTTTTTTTTTTTAAATGAAACTCCCTCCATTGAAAATTCTGGAGGTCATAGCCAACTCGAGACCAATATAAAAATCATATTTTCCATGCCCTAGGATCATTTCGTTTGTTCCTGAAGTTGTTCTTGTGAATCACATTAATTACAGAACAGAGAAACTGCTTGTACTGGAGGCAGGATGGTGCAATCTTCAAATATGTAAGCTTAATTCGGTTTCTCGTTTGAAAGAGAGATGATTTATTCACTCTCATTTTCTTAGAAATGCTATCCCTTTCTCCCAATTAAAAAATTAAACCCTGGCAGAGTAGCTTCGCCCTCAGTCGGTGCGCGCCTTCGTCGCCTGTCCACACTGGGAAGCATCCGGGACCGCGGCCGGGAGTGCCGCAGCCTCCATGGGAGCGCCCACAGCTGCCTACCTCCCACGCCCTCGGGCCGGCCCCTCATACTTTATTTTTATTTCATTTTTGTTTTTTCGAGGTAGGGTTTTGCTCTAGCTCAGGGTGACCTAGAATTCACTATGTAGTCTCAGGGTGGCCTTGAACTCACTGCAATACTATCTCTGCCTCCCGTGTGTTGGGATTAAAGACGTGAGCCACCAACCCCAGCCTTCTATATTATTATTAACCTCACACTGTCAGTCTGTCTATCTATAGATGTTTCAAGGTAGGTTCTCACTCTATCCCAAGCTAACCTGGAATTTACTCTGCAGTGTGAGTCTGGCCTTGAACTCACAGCAATCCTCCTACCTTTGTCTCCCAAGTGCTGGGATTAAGGGCGTGCATCACCGTGCCTATTTTTATATTTTATTTTATTTATTTATTTATTTATTTATTTTGAGGTAGGGTCTCACTCTAGCCCAGGCTGTCCTGGAATTCACTATGTAGTCTCAGAGTGGCCTGGAACTCATAGCAATTCTCCTACCTCTGCCTCCGGAGTGCTGGGATTAAAGGCATGCACTATCATGCCTGGAGATATATATCAAATTGGGATCCTTTGGCTTTGCAGGCAAACACTTTAATCGCTAAGGCATCTCTCCAGACCCCCTCTAAAATAAATAAAAATAAAACGTTTAAAAAAATAACCAAATGAAATTGTATTCAAAGCAAGAGATAGCCGGCATGTTGGCACATGCCTTTAATCCCAGCACTTGGGAGGCAGAGGTAGGAGGATTACCGTGAGTTCGAGATCACCCACAGAATACATAGTGAATTCCAGGTCAGCCTGGCCTACAGAAAGACCCTACTTCAAAAACAAAACAAAACAAAACAAACAAAAAAATGGGCTGGAGAGATGGTTTAGCAGTTGATTGTAAAGCCAAAGGACCACAGTTTGATTTCCCAGGACCCATGTAAGGCAGATGCTCAGGTGGCTGGAGGCCCTGGCATTCCCATTCTCTCTCCCCCCCTGTCTCTCTCTCTCTGCCTTTTTTTCTCTCTCAAATAACTTAATAAAAATAAACAACAAAAAAGAGACAGAGAAGGCTTAGTTGGTTTCTAAGAGAAAAGTCTAAGAGATAAATTAGAACGTGGGTCCCTACGCCTCAACCGTACAGCAACACTGGCTTGCTTCAAATGCACTGCGGCACGAGAACAGGCTAATCCTCAATGCAGGCTCACACCCTGCACATTTAACATAAAAGTGACGGCCAGGACAGGAAACAGAGGATCCAACTCTAAAATTAATTCTCGCCTTATTACCAACAAATGAATCAGGACTTTTTTTTCCTGGTTTTTCAAGGTAAGGTCTCACTAGCTCAGGCTGACCTGGATTTCACTATGTCGTCTCAGGGTGGCCTCAAACTCACGGTAATCCTCCGACCTCTGCCTCCCAAGTGCTGGGATTAAAGGCGTGCGCCACTACGCCCAGCTGAATCAGAAATTTAGGAGAAAGGAAAGGATGGAGAGAGAGAAGGGCTGAGAAAGGTGAATCTCTCTCGCTCTCTGTTTTTCGTTTTTTTTTGGGGGGGGTTAAGAGTTTTGCTTCATGCCAGGCTTATCTGGAACTCACTCTGTAGTCTCAGGCTGGCCCTGAACGATGATCCTCTTACGTCTGCCTCCCCAGGGCCACCACGCCTGGCTCATTTTCTTTTTTCTTGACACAGGGCCTCACTCATATTGGCCTATGCACTCGCGGCAATCCTCCTGCCTCAGCTTCGCAGAGTCGGGGTGACAGGGGAGAGCCACTCTCTATGGAAAGTTTTTCAGGGGTCCGGGCGGGCCACGCCCCCTCCCCACCCCCACCCCCTCCCCGGGGCGCGTCCTCGCGCTTGTTTACGCTCCAGAACCCGAAGGTCCTCCACCCACATCGCGACGCGCAACACCCGTGTGCGATGGATATATATATATATATTATATATTAAAATATATTGCAACATCTTTCTTACTCCTTCCCATTTTTTAAACCTAACATGGGAAAAACGTCTCCTAGAGCGCAGCCTTACCGAGGAGGGAGGAGGTGCAGGCCGACCTGTCACTCACAGGCACGGCCCAGTCAGTCTTCCCGGCTTTAGCGGTAGCCCGCCTCCTCGGCGAAACTCTAGCACTTTCTTCGCGGAGAGACCGCGATCAGAGACCTAGTTCTACCTTAAACTACCACAATCCCCCCGTCGCTGCCGTGTCCCGTCGCCCAGCACCTCCCCCCGCCCACCCTTCCTCCCAACTTCCCTCCCAGCGTTGGCTGGCGCGTTGCCATGGAGACGGAGGCAGCACCCCCCCCCTCCCCGCCCAGCCCTCACGAATCCCGTCCGCTCCAGCGAACCCCAGAAGCGTCTGGAGAGTTCTGAGCCGAGACCACCCCTTCGCCTCTGATTGGTCCACGGCGGCCGCGGGGCAGGACTAGAGGCGAAACCGCTGGAAAATTCCGGTCCCTGCTGCCTCAACCAGCTCGGTGATTGGTCGAGCGGGGCGAGGGGCGGGGCTACGCGGAGCGTTATAAAAGGCCGCCGCGGGGCCGGGGAGACAGCGAGCGCTGTGTGGCGCAGGGCGGAGACTCTCCGGAGAGCGAGAACGCAGCGAGCCACAGGCACAAACCCGGCGGTTCGGGCCCGGCAAACATTGCAGAGAGCGAGCGCGCATCTGGCGGCGACATGGCCAAGAACACGGCGATCGGCATCGACCTGGGCACCACGTACTCGTGCGTGGGCGTGTTCCAGCACGGCAAGGTGGAGATCATCGCCAACGACCAGGGCAACCGCACGACCCCTAGCTACGTGGCGTTCACCGACACGGAGAGGCTGATCGGGGACGCGGCGAAGAACCAGGTGGCGCTGAACCCGCAGAACACGGTGTTCGACGCCAAGCGGCTGATCGGGCGCAAGTTCGGCGACGCGGTGGTGCAGTCGGACATGAAGCACTGGCCGTTCCGCGTGGTGAGCGAGGGCGACAAGCCCAAGGTGCAGGTGACGTACAAGGGCGAGGAGAAGGCGTTCTACCCGGAGGAGATCTCGTCGATGGTGCTGACGAAGATGAAGGAGATCGCCGAGGCGTACCTGGGCCACGCGGTGAGCAACGCGGTGATCACGGTACCCGCGTACTTCAACGACTCGCAGCGCCAGGCCACCAAGGACGCGGGCGTGATCGCGGGTCTGAACGTGCTGCGCATCATCAACGAGCCGACGGCGGCCGCCATCGCCTACGGCCTGGACAGGTCGGGCAAGGGTGAGCGCAACGTGCTCATCTTCGACCTGGGCGGCGGCACGTTCGACGTGTCCATCCTGACGATCGACGACGGCATCTTCGAGGTGAAGGCGACGGCGGGCGACACGCACCTGGGCGGCGAGGACTTCGACAACCGGCTGGTGAGCCACTTCGTGGAGGAGTTCAAGAGGAAGCACAAGAAGGACATCAGCCAGAACAAGCGCGCCGTGAGGCGGCTGCGCACGGCGTGCGAGAGGGCCAAGAGGACCCTGTCGTCGAGCACGCAGGCCAGCCTGGAGATTGACTCTTTGTTCGAGGGCATCGACTTCTACACGTCCATCACGCGCGCGCGCTTCGAGGAGCTGTGCTCGGACCTGTTCCGCGGCACCCTGGAGCCCGTGGAGAAGGCGCTGCGCGACGCCAAGCTGGACAAGGCGCAGATCCACGACCTGGTCCTGGTGGGCGGCTCCACGCGCATCCCCAAGGTGCAGAAGCTGCTGCAGGACTTCTTCAACGGGCGCGAGCTGAACAAGAGTATCAACCCCGACGAGGCGGTGGCCTACGGGGCGGCGGTGCAGGCGGCCATCCTGATGGGGGACAAGTCTGAGAACGTGCAGGACCTGCTGCTGCTGGACGTGGCTCCGCTGTCGCTGGGCCTGGAGACGGCGGGCGGCGTGATGACGGCCCTGATCAAGCGCAACTCCACTATCCCCACGAAGCAGACGCAGATCTTCACCACGTACTCGGACAACCAGCCCGGCGTGCTGATCCAGGTGTACGAGGGCGAGAGGGCCATGACGCGCGACAACAACCTGCTGGGGCGCTTCGAGCTGAGCGGCATCCCCCCGGCGCCCCGGGGCGTGCCCCAGATCGAGGTGACCTTCGACATCGACGCCAACGGCATCCTGAACGTCACGGCCACCGACAAGAGCACGGGCAAGGCCAACAAGATCACCATCACCAACGACAAGGGCCGCCTGAGCAAGGAGGAGATCGAGCGCATGGTGCAGGAGGCCGAGCGCTACAAGGCGGAGGACGAGGTGCAGCGCGAGCGCGTGTCGGCCAAGAACGCGCTCGAGTCGTACGCCTTCAACATGAAGAGCGCCGTGGAGGATGAGGGGCTCAAGGGCAAGATCAGCGAGGCGGACAAGAAGAAGGTGCTGGACAAGTGCCAGGAGGTCATCTCCTGGCTGGACGCCAACACCCTGGCCGACAAGGAGGAGTTTGAGCACAAGCGCAAGGAGCTGGAGCAGGTGTGTAACCCCATCATCAGCGGACTGTACCAGGGTGCGGGCGGGCCCGGGGCTGGAGGCTTTGGGGCTCAGGCGCCCAAGGGCGGCTCGGGTTCGGGCCCCACCATCGAGGAGGTGGATTAGAGAGACGACCTGCCTGCTGCCTTCCTCCTGCCGCGTCTGTCCTGCAGATGCACTACTGGGACTCTGGGACCTTGTTGCTCCCCCTCCCCCTTTCTTTAACCTTTTAGGTCCTGTATTCTGAAATTAACAGCTGTTATGTGTCTTTATTGTACGTTTTTGTAAGACTTCTGTGTTTTTTGTGTTGGGATCGTACAGGGCTATATTTTAAAGGCATTTCTTATGGGTATTAATACTAACAGTTGGTCAGTTTTACCTGAGTTCTGATGGCTGTTCCACCTTGGACCCTGGTGCTCGGGGAAGTCTCTAGGCCCCACCACAGAGGTGTATTAGAGGCCCTCCTTTCTTGACTTGGTACATAGTTCAGACAAATGGAATTCCTTTATATCACTTAATTTTAGTTTTTTTCAGTTATATGTGACTTGATGTCATCTGGCTTGCCTTCATTTCTAGTATAACCAAAAACACTTGTCTACCTTTGATATGTTTGTCTTCTGCCTGCAAGAAAGTCAACATTGTAAACTACAAAGTTGTAATTTTTTCGTAACTTGTTGCAAAATAAAATGTTAAAAGTACGTTTGTATTTGGGGAGGAAGTAATGAATTATTTGGAATTTAACATGGTTCTGTTTTGACCAGATAGTACTTCTGAGGAGAGAAACTGGTATTGAGAATCTATTTCACTTTAGCCGGGGCTGACTTGGAATTCCCTGTGTAGACTCAGGGTAGCCTTGAAGTTGGGGCCTCCCATCTGCTGGTATAAAGGTGTGCGCCACCCATGGCTGTGAATCTCATCTGTAGAACTTAAAATACGGACTTTTAAAGTGAGTTAAGGAAAAGACAAATTGCAGGCACCCATTTTTAGGGAATGAGGCATGTTTCAAGGAAAAAGGAGGGTTAGGTGGTGGTGCAAATGTTTTGGAAAGCCGTGTGTGGTGGTGCATGCCTTTAATGTCAGCACTCTGGAGGCAGAGGTAGGAGGATCTCGGTAAATTCGAGGCCACCCTGAGACCATATAGTGAATTTCAGGTTAACCTGGGCTAGCAAGACTCTACCTCAAAAAACCAAAAACAAAACAATTGGGTTTGTAAAGGCGCAAATATTTAATCCCAGCAACTGGGAGGCAAAGGTAGGTGGATCACAGAGTTCAAGGCTCCTTGGTACTACAGAATGAGTGCCAGGTTAGCCGCCTGGAGTAGAGTGAGACCCTACCTCAAAAAAAAAAAAAAAAAAAAAATTGGGACAAGTTACTACAGGCTTACCATCCTAGCACTCAACTACATAGCAAATTTGAGGAAAGCCTGTGCTACGCCCTCTAAAAAAAACAGCGAAAAAGTCTCTACTTTTTTTTCAAGATAGGGTCTCATTCTAGGTCAGGCTGACCTGGAATTCCCTATGTATTCTCAAGGTGGCCTTGAACTCAACTGCGATCTTAACTCTACCTCCAGAGTGCTGGGATTAAAGTCGTGCCACCCCGTTCTGCTAAAAGTCACTACTTGAATGGGTTTTTCTTTTGATAACCAGTGAATTTCAGTACCGTTGCCTATAGGAGCATGGTCTACTTACCTTACCAGTGGCTATGCCTGGGAAGAAAATATCCCACTTATGGGCGTGGTGATGCACATCTTTGATCCCAGCACTGGGGAGGCCGAGGTAGGTGGATTGCTGTGAGTTCGAGGCCAGCCTGAGATTCCATAGTGAATTATAGGTCATCCTGGGCTAGAGTGAGACCCTCCCTCGAACAACCAGAAAGGAAAACCTCCCATCAATCATCAACTGCCAAGCAGCTCCTCCAACCCCATAACAGGATGTCCATGGTCCTAATACTTCGCAGGTCTTGTGACACGAAACCACAGCTGTTGTAAGTTCATAATTTCAGCGGTCATGTCCGGACCATCGCATTCCACAATACTACTCCCTTTTTCCGGTTATGACACTTATTTCTACTTCTTCAGTGCTGTTCCTGAGTCTTGGAGGGGGTGACATGGATGTCCCATTTGTAGTTGAACCTTCAACTTTCACTTACTCTCATCACTTTGACCAATTTAAGTCTCTGCATTTGCTTGCTGCCCATTGTGAAGGAAGGTTCTTTGATCAGTGCTTACAGCAGCAGTAATCTACCGGGATAAACATTATTACAAAGGCAATGTTTAAGAACAGGGACATCTTGCCCATTTAGCAAAGTAACAGTAGCTTCCCCAGTAGGTTCTGTGACTTTGCCAGCCACGGGGCTTTTGACTGGGTGTACAGTACCACCATTTATGGGTTTTAAGTTTTTCAGAGTCTTGCTGTGTAACCCAGGCTGGCCCTTAACCCATGGCAATCCACCTGTCTCAGCCTTCCTAGTGTGGGATTACAGGTATGTGACGTCATGCCCAGCTCTTTTTTTTTTTTTTTTTTTTTCTTTGAGTTAGAGTCTCAATCTAGCTCAGGCTGACTTGGAATTCACTATGTAGTTTCAGAGGGGCTTTGAACTTATGGTGACCATCCTACCTCTGTGCTACCACACCCTGCTTAAATGTGATTTTTTTTAATTTTTAAAATACTTTGCATAGTTTTCATTTTATCTCCCGATTTTCAATGATCAGAGCAGTTGAGTATCATAAACACAGGGAGCTTGAAGTCATGGCCGGCACCTTTACTGCCAGCAGTGATCAGAGGATGAGCATGACATTGCAGCCACCCTGTGGCTACATCCTGAATTCCAGGTCATCCCGTACTAGAATTCAAGCCTAGCTGGAGAAAGGAAGGGAAAAGAGCAACAGGCATGGAAGGCGTGGGAACCAGGAAATGTCTTAGCAGTTAGAGCCTTTGACTCTCAAGCCAAAGTGGGGTGCACGTGCGCGGGATGCACGCAAGCCCGATGCACAAGGGGGCGCTCGTGTGGGCTAGGGCACCTGGTGTGCCCATTCCCTGTATCTGTCCTTTTCTCTTCTCTCTCTCTCTCTCATATTTAAATAAGTAAAATACTTTTTTTTTTCCTGGGGGGGCGGATGAAAATGTGCTCAATACAGGTTTCTGAAGGGAGAGGGCCTCCTTCTCCAGCACCTGTTACGTGTACTTAGGAATTTTATTCTGATAGAAGGTATGCAAATCAATTCATATTCAAAACAAGTCAAGAAGGAATTAAGGAACCTAAGTGAGTGGCGTGTGTGCATGGACTTCAGAAGGATTGTCTAGGCCACAGCAATGAGCTTTGGATCTTTCTGGCTCCACCTCCCATTGTTATAGACACTCTGGGATCAAAGATGCATGCACCCGTCTTGTGTCTGGTTTATGTAGGTGTTTGGGAATTGAGCCAGGTCAGGTAGGCTTTCTAAGCAAGCTTTTAACCACTGAGCCATGTCTCTAGCCCATGATTTTTATTTGTTCAAATGTCACATTTTTTCCCATTCTTGGGACCCAGAATTCCATGAAAGCTATGCAAGTACAGAGCTACACCCCCAGCCCAATACCATAGTATTTTTAAAAAAATTATTTTTTAAGCCAGACATGGTGGAACATGCCTTTGATCCCAACACTTGGAAGGCAGAGGTAGGAGGATTGCGTGAGTTTGATGCCACCTGAGACTACATAGTGAATTCCAGGTCAGCCTGGGCTAGAGTGAGACCCTACTTCAAAGAAAAAAGTTTTTTTTTAATTAATTAATTTATTTATTAATAATTTATTGATTTATTACAGAGAGACAATAGGCATGCCAGGGCCTCTAGCTACTGAAAATGAACCCCAGATGCATGTGCAACCTTGTGCATCTAGCTTACATGGGTCCTGGGGAATCAAACCTGGGTCCTTGGGCTTCACAAGCAAGTGCCTTAATTGCCATGCAATCTCTGCAGCACTATCGTGGTTTTTTGGTTTTTTTGTCGAGGTAGGGTCTCACTCTAGCCCAGGCTGACCTGGAATTCACTCTGTATTCTCAGGGTGGCCTCGAACTCATGGTGACTCTGCTATTTCTGTCTTCCAAGTGCTGGGATTCAAGGTGTGTGCCACCACACCTGGCACTATCATAGTATTTTATTTGTTTAAATATTTTATTTTTTAAAAATTTATTTATTTATCTGACAGGGAAAGAGGGAGGGAGGGAGAGAGAGAGAGAGAGAGAGAATGGACATGCCAGGCCCTCCAGCCACTGCAGACAAACTCCAGACGTGTGCACCCCCTTGTGCATCTGGCTAACGTGGGAACTGGGGAATTGAACCTAGGTCCTTTGGCTTTGCAGACAAGTGCCTTAACAGCTAAGCCATCCCCTCCAGCCCCGTATTTTATTTTTTTAGAAATACTTTTATTCTTATTATTTATTTGAGAGAGAGAGAGAGAAGGAGAAAGAGGCAGATAGAGAATAGGTGCTCAGGGCCTCCAGCCACTGTAAACAAACTCCAAATGCATGTTCCTCTTGTGTATCTGGCTTATGTGAGTCCTGGGATGTTGAACTTGGGTCCTTTGGCTTTGCAGGCAAATGCCTTAACAGCTAAGCCATCTCCTCCAGCCCTATCAGAGTATTTTAATCATTGTTCTATTATACTATGAATAGTTTGTTTTTTGTTTTGTTTTGTTTTTTCAAGGTAGGTGTACACTTTAGGCCAGGCTGACCTGGAACTCACTCTGTAGCTCCAGGCTGGCTTCCCTAATGCTGGGACTAAAAGTAAGTGCCACCACATGCAGCTGTTACATTTTTTTTTTTTTAATTTTTACTTATTTGCGGGAGAGAGAAGGGGAAAGAGAGAGAGAAAATGGGAATACCAGGGCCTCTAGCCACTGCATACTAACTCCAGATGCATGTGCTACCTTGTGCATCCAGCTTACATGGGTTCTGGGGAATCCAACCAGGGTCCTTAGCTTTTGCAGCAAGTGCCTTAAATACTAAGCCATCTCTCTAGCCCTGTTATATGTCTTGATCTCTGGTCTTTACTTCCTAAGGCTTGTTATAGATAGATAGATAGATAGATAGTTTGATTCTTTTTTCTTTTCTTTTTGTTTTTGGAAGTAGGTTCTCACTCCAGCTCAGGCTGACCTGGAATTCATTATGTAGTCTCAGGGTGGGCTGGAACTCATGGCGATCCTCCTACCTCTGTCTCCCGAGTGCTGGGGTTAAAGGCGTGAGTCACCACACCCGGCTCTCTTCAGCTCTTTTTAAAGATTTTATTTTTTTTTCCTTTTATATTTCTTTTTTTCAAGGTAGGGTCTCACTCTGTTCCAGGCTGACCTGGAATTAACTATGTAGTCTCAGGGTGGCCTTGAACCCAAGTGCTGGGATTAAAGGCGTGCGCCACCACGCCCAGCAAAGATTTTATTTTATTTATTTATTGTTTTTTTGAGGTGGGGTTTCAGAGAAAGAGGGAAATAGAGAATAGGCGTGTCAGGGTGAACTCCAGATATATATGCCACCTTGTGCATCTGGCTTATGTTAGTCCTGGGGAATCGGACCTGGGTCCTTTGGTTTTGCAGGCAAGTGCCTTAACTGCTAAACCATGTCTCTCACCAGCTCCCTCCCCCCTTTTTTATTTTTATTTTTTGATGTAATTCTCCTTCTAGTCCAAGCTGACCTGGAATTCACTCTGTAGTTCCAAACTGGTCTCAAACTCACAACAGTCCTGCCTCTACCTCCCAAGTGCTGGGATTAAAGGCATGTGCCATCATACCCAGCGCAGACTCCAGTTTTTTTTTCTTTTTTTCTTGTTTTGTTTTTTTTGGACAGGTTCTCACTGTGTAGTCCAGGCTTGCCTCAAACTCTCAGTCTCTCCTGTCTCAGCCTCCTGAGTGTTGAGAGTATAGGCGTGGGCCACCATGCCTGCCCATATTTGTTTTCTTGACAGTTTCTACTCCTTCTTCCCCTCAGGTCAAGCACTAAATATATATGCTCTCTGGAGTCATTTCCAACTATCTGAGTTTCATCTAATTCTCCATCTCCTGGGACTACACTAGTTTCAAGCCACTTAAAATACAGATCATGATCCCATATAGGAGACATGTAACTATGTGTGGGAGTTGTGAAAACTTTGGCAATAGTAAAAGGTTTCTGAACATGCAGTGATCAAAAATTACTTCAGCCTCCAGACATAAAATGGCCTGGATATCCGTGACCACATAGTGCCTGACACTACCTACACAAGACCATCATAAGAGGAGGAAAAGATCCTGACATCAAAATAAAAGAGAGACTGATTGAGATGGGGAGGGGATATGATGGAGAATGGAATTTCAAAGGGGAAAGTGGGGGGGAGGGAGGGTGTTACCATGGGATTTATTTTTTTCTTTATTAGTTTTGTATTCAGCAAATACAGTTAGTTTGGTACCATTATTAGGCTCATCCGTGACCTACCCCCTCCCCTTGGCCCCTCCTTGTTGAGGTATATGGGTCATGCATTGTGGAGTTAGCCCACAGTTATGGGTAAGATAAATGTCTCTGCATATCATGACCCAGCATGTGGCTCTGACATTCTTTCCGCCCCACCCCCTCTTCCACAAAATTTCCCTGAGCCATGTTGGGTTCATTTCTGGTCAGCTTCAGTGATGAGGTGTTGGGGGCCTCTGAGGCTCTGGCTCTCTGATTTGGTAGGAGTTGATTTTTCTCTGTGTTGATCTCCTTCCCCCTTGTGCTGGTATCCAGTTCATCAGGAAAACAGCACCCTTGCTTGTTTTCGCCAATTTTTCTTAGTTTCAGGGCCCTTTCGAGGTATGATGGGGTGGCTCTCTCCTTAGGATCTAACTGTGGGATGTTTTTTATAATCATGGAAAATGTTAAAAAAAAATTGAGAAAAAAAATTACTTCAGGGCTGGAGGGATGGCTTAGTGGCTAAATTGTTTGCCTGCAAAGCCAAAGGACCCAGGTTCGATTCCCCAGAACCCACGTTAGCCAGATGCACAAGGGGGTGCATGCATCTGGAGCTTTTTTGTAGTGGCTGGAGGCCCTGGTGTGCCCACTCTCCCATTCTCTCTCCCTCTTTCTCTGTCAAATAAATAAATAAGAATAAAAATATTTTTAAAAATACTTGAAATGGGCTGGAGAGATGGCTTAGTAGATAAGCCATTTGCCTGCAAAGCCAAAGGATCCAGTACCTATATATGCCATATGAACTGGGTGACTCATGCGTTTGGAGTTTGTTTGCAGCAGCTGAAGGCCCCAGTCCGCTCTCTTTCTGTCTCTCAAATAAATAAAAATAAAATATTTAAAAAAATTAAAATTGAGCCAGGCATGGTGGCACATGCTTTTAGTCCCAGCACTCAGGAGGCAGAGGTAGGAGGATTACCATGACTTCGAGGCCACCCTGAGACTACATAGTGAATTCCAGGTCAGTCTGGGCCAGAGTGAGACCCTACCTCGAAAAACAAAAACAAAAAAATTAAAATTACTTCAGGGCTGGACAAATTGGCTCACTGGTTAAAGGTGCTTGCTTGCAAAGCCTGCTGGTGTGGGTTCAATTCCCAAGCCATCCATGTAATACTAGATGCAAAAAGTTACAAAATGGTGCTGGAGAGATGACGTAGCAGTTAAGGCATTTGCCTGCAAAGCCAAAGGATCCTGGTTCAATTCTCCAGGACCCATGTAGGCTAGATGCACAAGGGAGTGCACGTATCTGGAGTTCACTTGCAGTCGCTGAAGGCCCTGGCACGCCCATTCTCTCCCTCCCTCTTTCTCTCTTTCTCTCTCCATCTTTCTCTCTCAATAAGTAAAAATACATTTTTAAAAAAGAAACAAGGAGGGCTGGAGAGATGGCTTAGTGGTTAAGCGCTTGCCTGTGAAGCCTAAGGACCCTGGTTCAAGGCTCGACTCCCCAAGACCCACATTAGCCAGATGCACAAGGGGGCGCAAGCATCTGGAGTTTGATTGCAGTGGCTGGAGGCCCTGGCGTGCCCATTCTCTTTCTTTCTATTGGCCTCTTTCTCTCTCTCTCTCTCTGTCTGTCACTCTCAAGTAAATAAATAAATAAATGTTAAAAGAAAGAAAGAAAGAAAGAAAGAAAGAAAGAAAGAAAGAAAGAAAGAAAGAAAGAAACAAGGAGCCGGGCGTGGTGGCGCACACCTTTAATCCCAGCACTTGGGAGGCAGAGGTAGGAGGATTACCGTGAGTTCGAGGCCACCCTGAGACTCCATAGTGAATTCCAAGTCAGCCTGGGCTAGAGTGACACCCTACCTCGAAAAACCAAAAAAAAAAAAAAAAAGACTTTTTCTTAAAATTTTGGGCTAGAGAGATGGCTTAGAGGTTTACCGCTTGCCTGCAAAGCCAAAGGATCCAGGTTCAATTCCCCAGGCCCCATGTAAGCCAGATGCACAAGGGGACACATGCATCTGGAGTTTGTTTGCAGTGGCTGGAGTCCTTGGCACGCCTATTCTCTCTCTCTCTCCTGCCTATTTCTCTCTGTCAAATAAATAAGTTGAATATTTAAAAACATAAAAATGCAAGAAAAAGTTACAAAATGTCTGGCATTTATTTGTTTGCAGTAGCAAGAAGCCCTGGCATGCCCCCCCCACCCCGCACAAATAAATAGATAAAATCAAGCAGTGATGTTTCTGGCAGCGCTGGCCTGTGTAACGCTGCATGACTTCATTGTAGTCCTGGTTCTGAACACACGTGTGTCCTCTGCACTGTGCATGCTATAACCGTAGCACGACCCAGCACTAACAAACTTTGCCTTGAAACACCTCGGCCTGACAGACATGGTGACACATGCCTACAGCGCAAGCACTTGTGAGGCCGAGACATGGGCTAGCATGGGCTACATGAGACCACGTCTCAAAAAACAATGACAAAGCAAAACACCTTAGAATCCAGAGTGTTGAACCAATTAAAAAAAAATAGCTGGGCCAGCCGTGGTGGCGCACACCTTTCCCAGCACTAGGGAGGCAGAGGTAGGAGCATTCCCATGAGTTCAAGGCCAGCCTGGGACTACACAGTGACTTCCAGGTCAGCCTAGGCCAGAGCGATACCCTACCTTGAAAATCCAAAAAAATAAAAAAGAAAAAGAGAAAAAAGAACTATGGGTAGAGGTTGGAGAGATGGCTCAGTGGTTAAGGTGCTTGCTTGCAAAGCCTAAGGACTGGAGTTCGATTATTTCCCAGTATCCATGTAAAGCCAGATGCTCAAAGTGATGCATGCATCTGGAGTTCATTTGCATAGCTACAGAAGGTGGCGTGCCCATTCTCTCTATCTCTCTCTCTCTCTCTCTGTCCATATCTCTCTGCTTGCAAATAAACAAAACATTAAAAAAAAAAAGAAACAGGGGGCTGGAGAGATGGCTTAGTGGTTAAGTGCTTGCCTGTGAAGCCTAAGGACCCAGGTTTGAGGCTCGATTCCCCAGGATGCACGTAAGCTAGATGCACAAGGGGGCGCGTGCATCTGGAGTTCATTTGCAGTGGCTGTAGGCCCTGGCACACCATTCTCTCTCTCTCTCTCTCTTTCTTTCTTTCTCTCTGCCTCATTCTCTCTCCGTCTGCCTATTGGTCTCAAATAAATAAATAAAAACAAACAACAACAATAGCTGGGCATGGTGGTGCACGCCTTTAATCCCAGCACTTGGGAGGCAGAGGTAGGAGGATCGCCATGAGTTCAAGGCCACCCTGAGACTACATAGTAAAATAGTGAATTCCAGGTCAGCCTGAGCTAGAGTGAAACACTACCTTGAAAAATAAAAAAAAAAAAAAAAAAAAAAAAAAAGAATCAGTGAAGAGCATGGCATGGTGGCACGTGCCTTTAATCCCAGCACTTGGGATGCTGAGGTAGGTGGATCACTTTAACCAAGACACTTCCTAAAAAGCAAAAAATAAATAAATAAATAAATAAATAAAAAATAAAAAGTTTCCCTATCTTCCAGCACACGATCATCCTATCATTGTTTTAAAGCATTTTATTTTATTTATTAGGGAGAGAAAGAGGCAGATAGAGAATGAATGGATGCTCCGGGGCCTCTAGCCACTGCAAATGAAGCCCAGATGAAGGTGCAAATACCTTAACTGCTAAGCTATCCCTCCAACCTTTCTTTCCTTCTTTCTTTCTTTCCCCTTCCTTCCTTCTTTCTTTCAGTTTTCCCAGGTAGCATCTTGCTGTAGCCCAGGCTGACCTGGAATTCACTATGTAGTCTCAGGGTGGCCTTGAACTCATGGTGATCCTCCTACCTCTACCTCCCGAATGCTGGGATTAAAGGCGTGCGCCACCACGCCCGGCTATGTTTTTTTACAAAATCACAAATACACTTTTATTTATTGACTTTTCTTAAATCCTGGAAGGGTACAGCATTACACGTGTTCTGTGTCCAATGGCCTTGGCAGGAAGGTTGCTTCGGAATTTGGCTCGAACCATGCCACTGTTTCTATGGTCCAAGTTACCTTTACCCAGATGACTCTTGTTTTATTAGGTTTGCCACCAGGAATCACTGTGTTGTGCTTTGCCTTGTACACATAAGCACATCTCTTGCCCAAGTAGAATTCAGTTTCATCTCAAGCATAAACACCTTCAATTTTAAGTTGAGCCATGTGCTCCCTTTGGTTCCGGAGACCCCACTTATAGCCAGGAAAAATGGCCTTGCACCAGAGCCTCCCAGACAGATTTGTGCCTGCAGAGGAGCCAAGATGGTGGAAGAGAGCTTTTATCTTTTTTTACTTTAAAAAATATTTTATTTTTACGTATTTATTCATTTGAGAGAGAGAGAGGTAGATAGAGAGAAAGAGAATGGGTGTGCCAGGGCCTCCAGCCACTGCAAACAAACTCCAGATGCATGTGCCCCCTTGTGCATCTGGCTTACTTGGGTCCTGGGGAATTGAACCAGGGTCCTTTGGCTTTGCAGGCAAATGCCTTAACCACTAAGCCATCTCTTCAGCCCTATTTTTTTAAAATGAGAGATAGAATGAGTAAATGAGTGAGAGAGAATTGGCGTGCTAGGGCTTCTAGCCACTGCAATTGAACTCCAGATGTATTCACCACCTACTGTGCATGTATGACCTTGTGCTTGCATCACCTCGTGCATCTGGCTTACATGGGATCTGCAGAGTTGAATATGGGTCCTCAGGCTTTGCATGCAAACTAAGCCATCTCTCCAGTCCAACAAGTCCGGCTTTAATATTTATATTTATTTATTTGCAAGCAGAGAAAGAGAGACAAGAGAATGGGCATGCCAGGGCTTCCAGCAAAGGCACTCCAGATGCATGTGCCACTTTGTGCATCTGGCTTTACGTGGGTACTGGGAAATCGAACCCAGGTCATTAACGTTTGCAAGCAAGCGTCTTAACTGCTGAGCCATCTCACCAGCCTTGGCTCCTAACTCTTTATAATATGGACTTCATTCAGTCCTCGAAGAAAGAATGCTCTTGTTTATGGAGGTCTCCACAACAATAGGTCCTCCTCTTTATCTCGGTAAGGTACTCATCCTAAAGGTCACAACTTCACACATTTCTTTTTACTTTTTTTGTTTGTTTTTGTTTGTCGTTTTGCAAGGTAGGGTCTCACCCTAGCTCAGGCTGACCTAGGATTCACTATGGTAGCCTCGAATTCATGGTGATCCTCTTATCATCCTCCACGATAAAATGCGTGGGGTCGCACACCTTTAATTTCAGCACTCGTGAGGCAGAGATAGGAGGATCACCATGAGTTCAAGACCGCTCTGAGACTACATAGTGAATTTCAGGTCAGCCTGGGCTAGAGTGAGACCCTATCTCGAAAAACCAATATATACATATACATATATATATATTATATATATATATATGTATAGTTTAAGAGAGAGAGAGAGAAGGAGAATAGGCGCACCAGGGGCCTCTTGCCGTTGCAAACTGCCAACGCATGCGCCATCTGGCTTTACGGGGATAATGTGGAATCAAACCCACGCTTGTCAGGCTTTGCAAGCAAGCACCTTAATCGGTGAGCCATCTCTCCATTTCCCCGCTTTACACATTTCTTCTTCTTCTTTTCCCGCCCCAACAACCCCCCCCCCAATACTTCACGTCCACTGCACTGCGCATCCCATCACTGCGAGTTCTATACATAATGGCCCCCTGGAGGTCGCGGCCCGAGCTTTGATCGTCTCCAGCACCGAGGACAGGGCCGGGGCGCAGAGGATGGTGAAAGATGGCTGAAGCGCGGTGCGCCTTGGGAAGGCAGCGCCCAGCGGATGAGCGCTCCCTGGGTCCCTTAGGCCCGAAGGGCCGGCGTCTCGTGCCAGGCTGTTTAAAGGGGCTCAACTCCGGCCCGCCCGGCCTCTACCATACTGCGCCTGCGCCGCGCTCCACCGGCCCCTGCGGAGCCGGAAGTGGAGGCTTGAGCTTCCCAGGATGCTCCGCGGCGGAGCGCTCATTCTAAACTGCTGGGCGCAGAGTCCGAGGCGGGAGGCCGTGATGGCCGCGCCGGAGCCGGAAGTTCTTTCTCCTGCCGCAGTCCCTGGTAAAGTGTGGGATCTAGGGCTCGGGGACCTTTTTCTTCCCTACTGCCACCCCGCTTCAGGTCAGTCGGGCTGGCGCTCGTGTCTGGCCAGTCGTCCCCGTCCGCCTGACGCCCGCTGGGTGTCCCGCCTCGCTGCGGCCCTGCCCGAGGCTGCCTCGCCCTGGGTGGAG
Source organism: Dipus sagitta (assembly GCA_036346955.1). Lineage (NCBI taxonomy): Eukaryota > Metazoa > Chordata > Mammalia > Rodentia > Dipodidae > Dipus > Dipus sagitta. The sequence continues at coordinate 127,974,297 of CM070779.1, read as the reverse complement.
CCGGCTGGCCGGCTGTCCTTCAGTGTCCGGACCCCGCTGGACACTTTGCACTTAGTGCCCCAATCCGGGTCCCCGCCAGGTTTAGAGCGGAACCGTGCGCACTGCTTCTCACTGCCCCACACTGTCCCGCTGTCATTTAACTCTCCACAGACAGGAGTCCGGCCGGTGTCCCCTTCGCGGGGGTGGTTGAAGCGATGGCCACAGGGGATGAGAATCCTGACGGTTGTCTTTGAGCACTTTTTTTTTTTTTGAGGCTGGGTCTCTAACCCCTTCTGAGCTGGAAATGACTCTGTAGTTCCAGGCTGGCCTCGAACTCACAGCGATCCTCCTACCTCTGCCTCTTCAGGACTGGGATTAAAGGCGTCACCACTCCCGGCCCCCAATTGGGTTTTCTTGGTCTTTTGTTTTGAGGCAGGGTCTTACTGTAGCTCAGACTGGCCTGGAACTTGCAATGATCTTGCTACATCAGCCTCCTGAGTACTGGGAGTCACCATACCCGGTTTTTGGTTTTTTTTTTAAACATTTTTCCCATTTCCATTCACCTACTAGATTTGGAGTGGTGTGAGAAGTCGGAAGAAACTCATGTTCCCCGTGTAGATCTTGAGACAGTTACCTCTGCCCAGGAACCTTCCAATGCATCGGAGCCCTTTTGTCCAAGAGACTGTCTGGTGCCAGTGGTGTTTCCCGGGCCTGTAAGCCAGGAAGGCTGTTATCAGTTTACTTGTGAATTTCTGAAGCATATCATGTACCAACGCCAGCAGCTCCCTCTGCCGTATGAACAGCTTAAGCACTTCTACCGAAAACCACTTCAGCAGGTATGCACACGATTTTGACAGAAAATTGTTGAGAGGCCGGGCGTGGGCGCACGCCTGTAATCCCAGTACTCAGGAGGCCGAGGTAGGAGGACTGCTGTGAGTTTGAGGCCACTCTGAGACTACATAGTGAATTCCAGGTCAGCTTGGGCTGGAACAAGACCCTACCAAAAAAAAAAAAAAAAAAAAAAAAAAAAAGGGAAAGAAAATTGGTGAGAAAACTTCGTGGCTTGGCTTGTAGGTGGTAGGCAGCTACAGGTACACCTCAGGGTGTGTGTCAGCCTAGACAGTTGCCAAGGCTTGCTTTCCACACATTCTCTTCACTGTAATCTTTGGTTATTTAACTCACTTTTTTTTACCTTGTTCTCTTTCTGAGACTCCTATTGTGTTGAATCAGAACTTCATGAACTAGTTCTTTCTTTCTTTCTTTCTTTCTTTATTTATTTATTTGGTTTTTCGAGATAGGCTTTCACTTTAGCCCAGACTGATCTGGAATTCACTGTGTAGTCTCAGGGTGGTCTTAAGCTCATGGCAATCCTCCTACCTCTGCCTCCCAAGTACTGGGATTAAAGGTGTGTGCCACCACACCCGGCTTAGTTTTCTTTTTAACTTTCAAATTGTTTTATTTTATTTATTTATTTTTGATTTTTTGAGGTAAGGTCTCATTTTATCCCAGGCTGACCTGGAATTCACTATGTAGTCTCAGGATGGCCTCGCCTCTGCCTCCTGAGTGCTGGGATTAAAGCCATGCACCACCACTCCCAGCTTTCAACTTTATTTTAATTTATTTGAGAGAGAGAGAGAGAGAGAGAGAGAGAATGGGTGTGCCATGGCCTCTAGCCACTGCAAAGGAACTCCAGACTCATGTGCCACCTTTGTGCATCTGGCTTTATGTGGGTACTTGTGGCAAATCAAACTTGGGTCTTTAGGCTTTGCTAGCAAGTGCCTTAACTGCTAAACCATCTCTCCAGCCCCCTAGTTTTCTTTTTAGTATAATAACCTCTGTTAAAACCCAACATAGGTAGGCATGGTGATGTATGCCTTTAATCCTGGCATTTGGGAGGCTAAGGTAGGAGGATCACTGAGTTTGAGGTTGCCTGAGACTAAATTCCAGGTCAGTTTGGGCTAGAGCAAGAACGTATCTCGAAAACAAGCAAGCAAACAAACAAACAAACAAAAAACCCCCTCAACATCAGAAATCTGGTTTCACCAGGTGTGGTGGTACATGCCTTTAATCCCAGCATTCCAGTGGCTGAGTTGGATACTGAGGTAAGATGATTACTGTGAGTTAGAGGCTGGCCTGAGGCTAGTGAATTCCAGGTCAGCTTGGGCTAGAGGGAGACTACCTCTGGAAAAACAAAAAGTAAAAAGAAACCCAGCCTTGTTAGTCTTTCTACCAAAAGGGGAGGGATAGTGGTGGTGTATTCTGTTGCTCCCTCCTCCTCTTCCTTCCTCTTCCTTTTATTTTGTTTCTTTTTTGTTGTTGTTTGAGGCATGCTTTCCTGAGGCCAAGCTGGCTTCAAACTCAGTATGCAGCTGAGGATGGCGTTTAATTGATACTTCTGTATTCACCTCCTGGAATTCAAGTCCTGGAATCCCAGGTGTGCACCACTGTGCTCTGTATGCGCAGTGCATGGGATCGAACCCAGGGCTTCATAATATGCTAGGCAAGCACTATACCAACCGAGCTACACCCCCAGCCCCAGCAGAGTTCTTGAGAAGGCATCAGCTTTACCCTGCTTGCTCTCTCCTCCCATCATTTGTCCACACAGGCAGAGGATGCCGTGAGGAAGAAACCTCGGGTCACCAGTGAGGTGAACATCAGGAAATGTCAGCAGGCCCTGGCAGAACTGGAGAGTGTCCTCGGTCATCTAGAGGACTTCTTTGCCCGGACACTAGTGCCCCGAGTGTTGATCCTCCTTGGGGGCAATGCCATAAATCCCAAGGAATTCTATGAGCTGGACTTGTCCAGGCTGGCCCCCTTCAGCGTGGACCAGGGCCTGAGCATAGCAGCTTGTCTGAGACGTCTCTTCCGAGCTATTTTCTTGGCTGACGCCTTTAGTGAGCTACAGGTTCCTCCGCTCATGGGCACCATTATCATGGTACAGGGACACCGCGACTGTGGAGAAGATTGGTTCCGACCCAAGCTCAACTACAGAGTGCCCAGCCGGGGCCACAAACTCACTGTGACCCTGTCGTGTGGCAGGCCTTCCATCTCAGCCATGGCTTCGGAGGATTACATTTGGTTCCAGGCCCCAGTGACACTTAAAGGCTTCCATGAGTGAGTGAATGAGGGTGCTTTTAATTGTGAAAACAATGGCTGGATCATCTCTCCCTGTGGCACCAAGTCACCCTTCTCTTGCTTGGAATTGGAGTGTCGTCCTGGTGAGGGAAGAAGACTGTTCATATAGCTGTGTGCCTGTCTTCCCTAAACATCCTGGTGGGCTGGCGCTGTAGCTGTGACTGTTATAATCATTGTGGAGTAATATCTCTGAATCAAAGGTTTACTTTACCCCAGGCCACTGGGTCAGGTGGTTCTGTTTAGGGTTGGAAAGCAAAACGTGGGTCAGTAGATTCTCCTATGGAAGTGACTGCTCTGTCTCCTCAGAACTTTTACCAAGGTCATAATATTGATGTGACTCATGAATTTAAATATATAATGAATACAGTCCTATTAAATTCTCCTGCAACTTGTCACTTAAAGGGATTCATTGGCCTTGAGACTAGAGTATTTTATTTTTGGCTGAACCTCTTCTGTTGGGCTTCCAGGATTAAAAAAATATATATATTATTTATTAATGCCAGGTGTGGTGGCAGACACATTTAATCCTAGCACTCGGGAGGTAGAGATAGGAGGATCACTAGAGTTTGAGGCCACCCTGAGACTACACAGTGAATTCCAGGTCAGCCTGAGCTACAAACCCTACCTTGCAAAACCCAAAAAAATTATTTGGTAGAGAGAGTCGTGCTACTGACCTTTTGCCACTGCAAATGGACTCCTGATGCCTGTGCCACATTGTGCATCTGGTTTTACATCAGGACTAGAGAATCAAACCAAGGCCCGCAGGCTTTGCAAGCAATCACCTTTAATTACAGCCATCTCCTCAGCTCTACAGGATCTTTTACTAATTATTTTTTTCTCTTCATGAGTCTCTGACCAGTCTGTGAAGTTAAGTAATTTGATAACAAGCCTTGGAAACAACAATAGCTGGGTGTGGTGGTGCATGCCTTTAATCCCAGGTAGGAGAATTGCCAAGAGTTTGAAACCAGCATTGGACTAGAGTTCCAGGTTAGCCTGGGCTAGAGTGAGATCCTGCCCATGGGGGGAAAGGAGGAAGAGTTGGGACTAGAGTTCTTAGCAGCACAATTCTAGCTCAAATTTTTTTCTTTGCCATCTCTTGATCTTTGACCTTTAAATTCTGTGTGACCAAAGTAGAGGTCACCTTTTAAACAAAATTCTGATAAGAAACAGTTTAACAGGCCTCCCAATGTAAGCCCAGAGGAATAAGGAACTGTCTGCCCTTTGGAAAAACAAGGGGAGGAGCCACCTCAAGACAGTTCATTCTCTGAGAGCAACAGAGCCAAGGCCTTTTCAACAAGGGTAACCCGTGAGTAGAGTGTGAGATTCTGCTGGTGGTTATTCAGGACAGAAGAACGTTGAAGCAGATCATTCTTCATGAAGTCAGCCATCAAATAGACACAGGCCATGTGTCAGGGTTTTGGACCTCAATCTAGAGGGTGAGACTTGAGGTCTGTATGGTTCTGGTAAGCCTGGCCAGTTCTGCCCTTCAGGTCTGAGAAGCAAATGACAGGAAGGGGGCTGAGACAAGAAAACCCAGAGGCTCTTAGCAAAGCTGGATTGATCTGGAGGCTCAGGCCTCCCAGAGTGCCCTGGAATCCTGTAGGATTTGCTCCCTGTGGTTGGGTGTTCCTTTGGAGTTCTGCCCAGAGCAGTTTCACTGTGGCTGCTTGATGGCAGCTGGCAGCCGCTCTGGTAAAACCTTGCCTTCTTGACTTGGCAGTTCTTTGGGTACATCTGACTTGCCATTGTGATAGTTGCTGTTACCCTGTCAGGCTTGACTCTATCCTGCCTACAGAAGAGTGGAGTCCTTTGTCCCTGGGCAAGAAGAGTCCTTGCTTATTTCCTGGAAGGGAGTTGAGGACAGAATCCCCACATTGTTAGTATTGGAAATGGGCTTGCATTTGCGTAAGTGTACATGGGGCAAATAGTGCCTAATTCTGCAAGGCTGTTAGATAATGTGTGGAAAGTGCTTGAAACATAGCATATGTTTAAGACATACACTGTTTTGTTTATTATTTATCATTTAAAAAATGTTATTTATTTGCAAGGAGAGAGAGAATGAGAATGGGTGTTCCAGGGTCTCTAGCCATTGCAAACAGACACCAGATGCATGCACCACTTTATGCATATTGCTTTATGTGGGTACTGGGGAATCAAACCCAGATTGTTAGGCATTGCAAGCACATGGCTTTTTTGTTTGTTTGTTTGTTTATTTGTTTTTTATTTATTTTGTATTTTATTTATTTGTTATTTATTTATTTGACAGCGACAGAGAGAGAGAGAGAGAATGGGCACGCCAGAGCTTCCAGCCTCTGTAAACGAACTCCAGATGTGTGTGCCCCCTTGTGCATCTGGCTAACGTGTGTCCTGGGGAATTGAGCCTCGAACCGGAGTCCTTAGGCTTCACAGGCAAGCGCTTAACCGCTAAGCCATCTCTCCAGCCCTTTCTTTTTCTTTTCTTTTCTTTTTTTTTTTAATTATTTCAGAGAAAGAAAGAGGGAGATAGAGAATAGGTATGTCAGGGTGAACTCTAGATACATGTTCCACCTTGTGCATCTGGCTTACGTGTGGGTCCTGGGGAATTGAATCTGAGTCCTTGGGTTTCACAGGCAAATGCTTTAACCACTAAGCCATCACTGTAGCCCAGGCCTGGCTTTTTTTTTTTTTTTTTTTGAGGTAGGGTGGTTTCGCTCTAGCCCAGGCTGACCTGGAATTCACTATGTAGTCTCAGGGTGGCCTCGAACTAATGGTGATCCTTCTATCTCTGGCTCCCAAGTGTTGGAAGTAAAGGCATGCACCAGCATACCCGGATCTTTTTGTGTGTGTGTGTGTGTGTGTGTGTGTGTGTGTGTTTTCAAGGTAGGGTCTCAGGCTAGCCAAGGGTGACTTGGAACTCACCGTGATCCTCCTACCTCTGCCTCCCCAGTACTGAGATTAAAGCATTAAACCTGGGCCCCCACATTTGGCCCAGGCCTGGCTTTTATTTTGTTTTCCTGTAGAAAAGAACTTCACTTAGCTCAGTTTTAGAAGCAGAGTTCAGCCTTGTGCAGGCTCAGGCAAGATTTTCCTCCTTGGTTCTCATTCATGTTAGGTCATTACTAGGACTGTGTGATTATTTGACCAGTCCCTCGGTCTTTAAAAATATTAGTTTTGGGGCTGGAGGGATGGCTTAGCACTTAAGGCACTTGCCTACAAAGCCAAAGGACCCAGGTTCAATTCCCAGGACCCATATAAACCAGATACACAAGGTGGCATATGCTTCTGGAGTTTGTTTGCAGTAGCTAGAGGCCCTGGTATGCTCATTCTCTCTCTCCCTCCCTCTCTCTGTGCAAATAAATAAAACAAATCTTAAATAAATATTAGTTGTACTTGGGAGGCTGAGGTAAGAGTGTGAGTTCGAATCTGGGTGTGTTGGCACATTCCTTTAATCCCAGCACTCAGGAGGCAGAGGTAGGAGGATCACTTTGAGTTTGAGGCTACCCTGAGACTACATAGTGAATTCTAGGTCAGCCTGGGCTACACAAAACTCCTTGTTGTCTGTATAGTGTGTGGTTTTCTTTTTTTTTTTCCCCTAGGTAGGATCTTGCTCTAGCCTCAGCTGACCTGGCATTCACTTTGTAGTCTCAGGCTGGCCTTGAACTCATGGTGATCCTACCTCAGCCTCCTGAGTGCTGGAATTAAAGGCATGTACTACCATGCCCCCACTCTTTTTCTTTATTAATTTGGAAGCAGAGAGAGAGAGAGAAAACGGGCATGCCAGGGCCTCTTGCTACTGCATATAAATTCCAGATGCATGCTTCACTTTGTGCATCTAGCTTTACATGGGTACTAGGGAATTGAACCTGGGCCATCAGGCTTTTGCAAGCAAGCATCTTTTTTTTTTAAATTATTTAATTTTTTCTCAATTTTTATTAACATTTTCCATGATTATAAAAAATATCCCATGGTAATACCCTCCCTCACCCCACTTTCCCCTTTGAAATTCCATTCTCCATCATATCCCCTCCCCATCTCAATCAGTCTCTCTTTTATTTTGATGTCATGATCATTTCCTCCTCTTATGATGGTCTTGTGTAGGTAGTGTCAGGCACTATGAGGTCATGGATATCCAGGCCATTTTATGTCTGGAGGGAGCACGTTGTAAGGAGTCCTACCCTCCTTTGGCTCTCACATTCTTTCTGCCACCTCTTCCGCATTAGACCCTGAGCCTTGGAAGGTGTGATCGAGATGTTACTCAGTACTCCAGTCACTTCTTTCTAGCACTCTGATACCTTCTGAGTCATCCCAAGGTCACTGCCATCTGAAAAGAGAAGATTCTCTACCCAAAGTGAGAGTAGCGTTAATATAAGGGTATAAATAGTAAGAGAAGTGCTTACTGGGTAGTTTGATAAGCATAGCATATACATTTTTCCAGACATCAGCAGATGTTACACCCCTAGGGTTCATGACTACCCCTGTTTTAAGTTTTCAGTATCAGGATGTATTCCCTCCCATGGAGCAGGCCTCCAGTCCAATTAGAGGGCAATTGGTTTCCACCATGACAGACGTGCCACTATTGCACCCGTTGGCTCATTTGGCCTAGCTGGCCAACTATAAGGCTTGCAGTGTCCACTGTTGAGTATCTTCAGTGGTGGTATCTCTTTCTCCCATTGAACTACTTATTTATTAGGGAGAGAAAGAGGCAGATAGAGAATGAATGGATGCTCGGGGCCTCTAGCCACTGCAAATGAAGCCCAGATGAAGGTGCAAATACCTTAACTGCTAAGCTATCCCTCCAACCTTTCTTTCCTTCTTTCTTTCTTTCCCCTTCCTTCCTTCTTTCTTTCAGTTTTCCCAGGTAGCATCTTGCTGTAGCCCAGGCTGACCTGGAATTCACTATGTAGTCTCAGGGTGGCCTTGAACTCATGGTGATCCTCCTACCTCTACCTCCCGAATGCTGGGATTAAAGGCGTGCGCCACCACGCCCGGCTATGTTTTTTTACAAAATCACAAATACACTTTTATTTATTGACTTTTCTTAAATCCTGGAAGGGTACAGCATTACACGTGTTCTGTGTCCAATGGCCTTGGCAGGAAGGTTGCTTCGGAATTTGGCTCGAACCATGCCACTGTTTCTATGGTCCAAGTTACCTTTACCAGATGACTCTTGTTTTATTAGGTTTGCCACCAGGAATCACTGTGTTGTGCTTTGCCTTGTACACATAAGCACATCTCTTGCCCAAGTAGAATTCAGTTTCATCTCAAGCATAAACACCTTCAATTTTAAGTTGAGCCATGTGCTCCCTTTGGTTCCGGAGACCCCACTTATAGCCAGGAAAAATGGCCTTGCACCAGAGCCTCCCAGACAGATTTGTGCCTGCAGAGGAGCCAAGATGGTGGAAGAGAGCTTTTATCTTTTTTTACTTTAAAAAATATTTTATTTTTACGTATTTATTCATTTGAGAGAGAGAGAGGTAGATAGAGAGAAAGAGAATGGGTGTGCCAGGGCCTCCAGCCACTGCAAACAAACTCCAGATGCATGTGCCCCCCTTGTGCATCTGGCTTACTTGGGTCCTGGGGAATTGAACCAGGGTCCTTTGGCTTTGCAGGCAAATGCCTTAACCACTAAGCCATCTCTTCAGCCCTATTTTTTTAAAATGAGAGATAGAATGAGTAAATGAGTGAGAGAGAATTGGCGTGCTAGGGCTTCTAGCCACTGCAATTGAACTCCAGATGTATTCACCACCTACTGTGCATGTATGACCTTGTGCTTGCATCACCTCGTGCATCTGGCTTACATGGGATCTGCAGAGTTGAATATGGGTCCTCAGGCTTTGCATGCAAACTAAGCCATCTCTCCAGTCCAACAAGTCCGGCTTTAATATTTATATTTATTTATTTGCAAGCAGAGAAAGAGAGACAAGAGAATGGGCATGCCAGGGCTTCCAGCAAAGGCACTCCAGATGCATGTGCCACTTTGTGCATCTGGCTTTACGTGGGTACTGGGAAATCGAACCCAGGTCATTAACGTTTGCAAGCAAGCGTCTTAACTGCTGAGCCATCTCACCAGCCTTGGCTCCTAACTCTTTATAATATGGACTTCATTCAGTCCTCGAAGAAAGAATGCTCTTGTTTATGGAGGTCTCCACAACAATAGGTCCTCCTCTTTATCTCGGTAAGGTACTCATCCTAAAGGTCACAACTTCACACATTTCTTTTTACTTTTTTTGTTTGTTTTTGTTTGTCGTTTTGCAAGGTAGGGTCTCACCCTAGCTCAGGCTGACCTAGGATTCACTATGGTAGCCTCGAATTCATGGTGATCCTCTTATCATCCTCCACGATAAAATGCGTGGGGTCGCACACCTTTAATTTCAGCACTCGTGAGGCAGAGATAGGAGGATCACCATGAATTCAAGACCGCTCTGAGACTACATAGTGAATTTCAGGTCAGCCTGGGCTAGAGTGAGACCCTATCTCGAAAAACCAATATATACATATACATATATATATATATATATATAGTTTAAGAGAGAGAGAGAGAAGGAGAATAGGCGCACCAGGGGCCTCTTGCCGTTGCAAACTGCCAACGCATGCGCCATCTGGCTTTACGGGGATAATGTGGAATCAAACCCACGCTTGTCAGGCTTTGCAAGCAAGCACCTTAATCGGTGAGCCATCTCTCCATTTCCCCGCTTTACACATTTCTTCTTCTTCTTTTCCCGCCCCAACACCCCCCCCCCCAATACTTCACGTCCACTGCACTGCGCATCCCATCACTGCGAGTTCTATACATAATGGCCCCCTGGAGGTCGCGGCCCGAGCTTTGATCGTCTCCAGCACCGAGGACAGGGCCGGGGCGCAGAGGACGGTGAAAGATGGCTGAAGCGCGGTGCGCCTTGGGAAGGCAGCGCCCAGCGGATGAGCGCTCCCTGGGTCCCTTAGGCCCGAAGGGCCGGCGTCTCCGTGCCAGGCTGTTTAAAGGGGCTCAACTCCGGCCCGCCCGGCCTCTACCATACTGCGCCTGCGCCGCGCTCCACCGGCCCCTGCGGAGCCGGAAGTGGAGGCTTGAGCTTCCCAGGATGCTCCGCGGCGGAGCGCTCATTCTAAACTGCTGGGCGCAGAGTCCGAGGCGGGAGGCCGTGATGGCCGCGCCGGAGCCGGAAGTCCTTTCTCCTGCCGCAGTCCCTGGTAAAGTGTGGGATCTAGGGCTCGGGGACCTTTTTCTTCCCTACTGCCACCCCGCTTCAGGTCAGTCGGGCTGGCGCTCGTGTCTGGCCAGTCGTCCCCGTCCGCCTGACGCCCGCTGGGTGTCCCGCCTCGCTGCGGCCCTGCCCGAGGCTGCCTCGCCCTGGGTGGAGCCGGCTGGCCGGCTGTCCTTCAGTGTCCGGACCCCGCTGGACACTTTGCACTTAGTGCCCCAATCCGGGTCCCCGCCAGGTTTAGAGCGGAACCGTGCGCACTGCTTCTCACTGCCCCACACTGTCCCGCTGTCATTTAACTCTCCACAGACAGGAGTCCGGCCGGTGTCCCCTTCGCGGGGGTGGTTGAAGCGATGGCCACAGGGGATGAGAATCCTGACGGTTGTCTTTGAGCACTTTTTTTTTTTTTGAGGCTGGGTCTCTAACCCCTTCTGAGCTGGAAATGACTCTGTAGTTCCAGGCTGGCCTCGAACTCACAGCGATCCTCCTACCTCTGCCTCTTCAGGACTGGGATTAAAGGCGTCACCACTCCCGGCCCCCAATTGGGTTTTCTTGGTCTTTTGTTTTGAGGCAGGGTCTTACTGTAGCTCAGACTGGCCTGGAACTTGCAATGATCTTGCTACATCAGCCTCCTGAGTACTGGGAGTCACCATACCCGGTTTTTGGTTTTTTTTTAAACATTTTTCCCATTTCCATTCACCTACTAGATTTGGAGTGGTGTGAGAAGTCGGAAGAAACTCATGTTCCCCGTGTAGATCTCCTTGAGACAGTTACCTCTGCCCAGGAACCTTCCAGCGCATCGGAGCCCTTTTGTCCAAGAGACTGTCTGGTGCCAGTGGTGTTTCCCGGGCCTGTAAGCCAGGAAGGCTGTTATCAGTTTACTTGTGAATTTCTGAAGCATATCATGTACCAACGCCAGCAGCTCCCTCTGCCGTATGAACAGCTTAAGCACTTCTACCGAAAACCACCTCAGCAGGTATGCACACGCTTTTGACAGAAAATTGTTGAGAGGCTGGGCGTGGGCGCACGCCTTTAATCCCAGCACTCAGGAGGCCGAGGTAGGAGGACTGCTGTGAGTTTGAAGCCACTCTGAGACTACATAGTGAATTCCAGGTCAGCTTGGGCTGGAACGAGACCCTACAAAAAAAAAAAAAAAAAAAAAAAAAAAAGGGAAAGAAAATTGGTGAGAAAACTTCGTGGCTTGTAGGTGGTAGGCAGCTACAGGTACACCTCAGGGTGTGTGTCAGCCTAGACGGTTGCCAAGGCTTGCTTTCCACACATTCTCTTCACTGTAATCTTTGGTTATTTAGCTCACTTTTTTTTACCTTGTTCTCTTTCTGAGACTCCTATTATGTGTTGTGTCAGAACTTCATGAACTAGTTCTTTCTTTTTTTTTTTTTTTTTTTTTTTTGGTCTTTCGAGATAGGCTTTCACTTTAGCCCAGACTGATCTGGAATTCACTGTGTAGTCTCAGGGTGGTCTTAAACTCACGGCATTCCTCCTACCTCTGCCTCCCAAGTACTGGGATTAAAGGTGTGTGCCACCACACCTGGCTTAGTTTTCTTTTTAACTTTCAAATTGTTTTATTTTATTTATTTATTTTTGAGTTTTTGAGGTAGGGTCTCATTTTATCCCAGGCTGACCTGGAATTCACTATGTAGTCTCAGGATGGCCTCGCCTCTGCCTCCTGAGTGCTGGGATTAAAGCCATGCACCACCACTCCCAGCTTTCAACTTTATTTTAATTTATTTGAGAGAGAGAGAGAGAGAGAGAGAGAGAATGGGTGTGCCATGGCCTCTAGCCACTGCAAAGGAACTCCAGACTCATGTGCCACCTTTGTGCATCTGGCTTTATATGGGTACTTGTGGCAAATCAAACTTGGGTCTTTAGGCTTTGCTAGCAAGTGCCTTAACTGCTAAACCATCTCTCCAGCCCCCTAGTTTTCTTTTTAGTATAATAACCTCTGTTAAAACCCAACATAGGTAGGCATGGTGGTGCATGCCTTTAATCCCAGCATTTGGGAGGCTAAGGTAGGAGGATCACTGAGTTTGAGGTTGCCTGAGACTTAAATTCCAGGTCAGCTTGGGCTAGAGCAAGAACCTATCTCGAAAACAAGCAAGCAAGCAAACAAACAAAAAACCCCCTCAACATCAGAAATCTGGTTTCACCAGGTGTGGTGGTGCATGCCTTTAATCCCAGCATTCCAGTGGCTGAGTTGGATACTGAGGTAAGATGATTACTGTGAGTTAGAGGCTGGCCTGAGGCTAGTGAATTCCAGGTCAGCTTGGGCTAGAGGGAGACTACCTCTGGAAAAACAAAAAGTAAAAAGAAACCCAGCCTTGTTAGTCTTTCTACCAAAAGGGGAGGGATAGTGGTGGTGTATTCTGTTGCTCCCTCCTCCTCTTCCTTCCTCTTCCTTTTATTTTGTTTCTTTTTTGTTGTTGTTTGAGGCATGCTTTCCTGAGGCCAAGCTGGCTTCAAACTCAGTATGCAGCTGAGGATGGCGTTTAATTGATACTTCTGTATTCACCTCCTGGAATTCAAGTCCTGGAATCCCAGGTGTGCACCACTGTGCTCTGTATGCGCAGTGCATGGGATCGAACCCAGGGCTTCATAATATGCTAGGCAAGCACTATACCAACCGAGCTACACCCCCAGCCCCAGCCCCAGCAGAGTTCTTGAGAAGGCATCAGCTTTACCCTGCTTGCTCTCTCCTCCCATCATTTGTCCACACAGGCAGAGGATGCCGTGAGGAAGAAACCTCGGGTCACCAGTGAGGTGAACATCAGGAAATGTCAGCAGGCCCTGGCAGAACTGGAGAGTGTCCTCGGTCATCTAGAGGACTTCTTTGCCCGGACACTAGTGCCCCGAGTGTTGATCCTCCTTGGGGGCAATGCCATAAATCCCAAGGAATTCTATGAGCTGGACTTGTCCAGGCTGGCCCCCTTCAGCGTGGACCAGGGCCTGAGCATAGCAGCTTGTCTGAGACGTCTCTTCCGAGCTATTTTCTTGGCTGACGCCTTTAGTGAGCTACAGGTTCCTCCGCTCATGGGCACCATTATCATGGTACAGGGACACCGCGACTGTGGAGAAGATTGGTTCCGACCCAAGCTCAACTACAGAGTGCCCAGCCGGGGCCACAAACTCACTGTGACCCTGTCGTGTGGCAGGCCTTCCATCTCAGCCATGGCTTCGGAGGATTACATTTGGTTCCAGGCCCCAGTGACACTTAAAGGCTTCCATGAGTGAGTGAATGAGGGTGCTTTTAATTGTGAAAACAATGGCTGGATCATCTCTCCCTGTGGCACCAAGTCACCCTTCTCTTGCTTGGAATTGGAGTGTCGTCCTGGTGAGGGAAGAAGACTGTTCATATAGCTGTGTGCCTGTCTTCCCTAAACATCCTGGTGGGCTGGCGCTGTAGCTGTGACTGTTATAATCATTGTGGAGTAATATCTCTGAATCAAAGGTTTACTTTACCCCAGGCCACTGGGTCAGGTGGTTCTGTTTAGGGTTGGAAAGCAAAACGTGGGTCAGTAGATTCTCCTATGGAAGTGACTGCTCTGTCTCCTCAGAACTTTTACCAAGGTCATAATATTGATGTGACTCATGAATTTAAATATATAATGAATACAGTCCTATTAAATTCTCCTGCAACTTGTCACTTAAAGGGATTCATTGGCCTTGAGACTAGAGTATTTTATTTTTGGCTGAACCTCTTCTGTTGGGCTTCCAGGATTAAAAAAATATATATATTATTTATTAATGCCAGGTGTGGTGGCAGACACATTTAATCCTAGCACTCGGGAGGTAGAGATAGGAGGATCACTAGAGTTTGAGGCCACCCTGAGACTACACAGTGAATTCCAGGTCAGCCTGAGCTACAAACCCTACCTTGCAAAACCCAAAAAAATTATTTGGTAGAGAGAGTCGTGCTACTGACCTTTTGCCACTGCAAATGGACTCCTGATGCCTGTGCCACATTGTGCATCTGGTTTTACATCAGGACTAGAGAATCAAACCAAGGCCCGCAGGCTTTGCAAGCAATCACCTTTAATTACAGCCATCTCCTCAGCTCTACAGGATCTTTTACTAATTATTTTTTTCTCTTCATGAGTCTCTGACCAGTCTGTGAAGTTAAGTAATTTGATAACAAGCCTTGGAAACAACAATAGCTGGGTGTGGTGGTGCATGCCTTTAATCCCAGGTAGGAGAATTGCCAAGAGTTTGAAACCAGCATTGGACTAGAGTTCCAGGTTAGCCTGGGCTAGAGTGAGATCCTGCCCATGGGGGGAAAGGAGGAAGAGTTGGGACTAGAGTTCTTAGCAGCACAATTCTAGCTCAAATTTTTTTCTTTGCCATCTCTTGATCTTTGACCTTTAAATTCTGTGTGACCAAAGTAGAGGTCACCTTTTAAACAAAATTCTGATAAGAAACAGTTTAACAGGCCTCCCAATGTAAGCCCAGAGGAATAAGGAACTGTCTGCCCTTTGGAAAAACAAGGGGAGGAGCCACCTCAAGACAGTTCATTCTCTGAGAGCAACAGAGCCAAGGCCTTTTCAACAAGGGTAACCCGTGAGTAGAGTGTGAGATTCTGCTGGTGGTTATTCAGGACAGAAGAACGTTGAAGCAGATCATTCTTCATGAAGTCAGCCATCAAATAGACACAGGCCATGTGTCAGGGTTTTGGACCTCAATCTAGAGGGTGAGACTTGAGGTCTGTATGGTTCTGGTAAGCCTGGCCAGTTCTGCCCTTCAGGTCTGAGAAGCAAATGACAGGAAGGGGGCTGAGACAAGAAAACCCAGAGGCTCTTAGCAAAGCTGGATTGATCTGGAGGCTCAGGCCTCCCAGAGTGCCCTGGAATCCTGTAGGATTTGCTCCCTGTGGTTGGATGTTCCTTTGGAGTTCTGCCCAGAGCAGTTTCACCGTGGCTGCTTGATGGCAGCTGGCAGCCGCTCTGGTAAAACCTTGCCTTCTTGACTTGGCAGTTCTTTGGGTACATCTGACTTGCCATTGTGATAGTTGCTGTTACCCTGTCAGGCTTGACTCTATCCTGCCTACAGAAGAGTGGAGTCCTTTGTCCCTGGGCAAGAAGAGTCCTTGCTTATTTCCTGGAAGGGAGTTGAGGACAGAATCCCCACATTGTTAGTATTGGAAATGGGCTTGCATTTGCGTAAGTGTACATGGGGCAAATAGTGCCTAATTCTGCAAGGCTGTTAGATAATGTGTGGAAAGTGCTTGAAACATAGCATATGTTTAAGACATATACTGTTTTGTTTATTATTTATCATTTAAAAAATGTTATTTATTTGCAAGGAGAGAGAGAATGAGAATGGGTGTTCCAGGGTCTCTAGCCATTGCAAACAGACACCAGATGCATGCACCACTTTATGCATATTGCTTTATGTGGGTACTGGGGAATCAAACCCAGATTGTTAGGCATTGCAAGCACATGGCTTTTTTGTTTGTTTGTTTGTTTATTTGTTTTTTATTTATTTTGTATTTTATTTATTTGTTATTTATTTATTTGACAGCGACAGAGAGAGAGAGAGAGAATGGGCACGCCAGAGCTTCCAGCCTCTGTAAACGAACTCCAGATGTGTGTGCCCCCTTGTGCATCTGGCTAACGTGTGTCCTGGGGAATTGAGCCTCGAACCGGAGTCCTTAGGCTTCACAGGCAAGCGCTTAACCGCTAAGCCATCTCTCCAGCCCTTTCTTTTTCTTTTCTTTTCTTTTCTTTTTTTTTTTTTTAATTATTTCAGAGAAAGAAAGAGGGAGATAGAGAATAGGTATGTCAGGGTGAACTCTAGATACATGTGCCACCTTGTGCATCTGGCTTACGTGTGGGTCCTGGGGAATTGAATCTGAGTCCTTGGGTTTCACAGGCAAATGCTTTAACCACTAAGCCATCACTGTAGCCCAGGCCTGGCTTTTTTTTTTTTTTTTTTTTTTTGAGGTAGGGTGGTTTCGCTCTAGCCCAGGCTGACCTGGAATTCACTATGTAGTCTCAGGGTGGCCTCGAACTAATGGTGATCCTTCTATCTGTGGCTCCCAAGTGTTGGAAGTAAAGGCATGCACCAGCATACCCGGATCTTTTTTTTTTTTTTGTGTGTGTGTGTGTGTGTGTGTGTGTGTGTGTGTGTGTTTTCAAGGTAGGGTCTCAGGCTAGCCAAGGGTGACTTGGAACTCACCGTGATCCTCCTACCTCTGCCTCCCCAGTACTGAGATTAAAGCATTAAACCTGGGCCCCCACATTTGGCCCAGGCCTGGCTTTTATTTTGTTTTCCTGTAGAAAAGAACTTCACTTAGCTCAGTTTTGGAAGCAGAGTTCAGCCTTGTGCAGGCTCAGGCAAGATTTTCCTCCTTGGTTCTCATTCATGTTAGGTCATTACTAGGACTGTGTGATTATTTGACCAGTCCCTCGGTCTTTAAAAATATTAGTTTTGGGGCTGGAGGGATGGCTTAGCACTTAAGGCACTTGCCTACAAAGCCAAAGGACCCAGGTTCAATTCCCAGGACCCATATAAACCAGATACACAAGGTGGCATATGCTTCTGGAGTTTGTTTGCAGTAGCTAGAGGCCCTGGTATGCTCATTCTCTCTCTCCCTCCCTCTCTCTCTGCAAATAAATAAAACAAATCTTAAATAAATATTAGTTGTACTTGGGAGGCTGAGGTAAGAGTGTGAGTTCGAATCTGGGTGTGTTGGCACATTCCTTTAATCCCAGCACTCAGGAGGCAGAGGTAGGAGGATCACTTTGAGTTTGAGGCTACCCTGAGACTACATAGTGAATTCTAGGTCAGCCTGGGCTACACAAAACTCCTTGTTGTCTGTATAGTGTGTGGTTTTGTTTTTTTTTTCCCCTAGGTAGGATCTTGCTCTAGCCTCAGCTGACCTGGCATTCACTTTGTAGTCTCAGGCTGGCCTTGAACTCATGGTGATCCTACCTCAGCCTCCTGAGTGCTGGAATTAAAGGCATGTACTACCATGCCCCCACTCTTTTTCTTTATTAATTTGGAAGCAGAGAGAGAGAGAGAAAACGGGCATGCCAGGTCCTCTTGCTACTGCATATAAATTCCAGATGCATGCTTCACTTTGTGCATCTAGCTTTACATGGGTACTAGGGAATTGAACCTGGGCCATCAGGCTTTTGCAAGCAAGCATCTTTTTTTTTTAATTATTTTAATTTTTTTCTCAATTTTTATTAACATTTTCCATGATTATAAAAAATATCCCATGGTAATACCCTCCCTCACCCCACTTTCCCCTTTGAAATTCCATTCTCCATCATATCCCCTCCCCATCTCAATCAGTCTCTCTTTTATTTTGATGTCATGATCATTTCCTCCTCTTATGATGGTCTTGTGTAGGTAGTGTCAGGCACTATGAGGTCATGGATATCCAGGCCATTTTATGTCTGGAGGGAGCACGTTGTAAGGAGTCCTACCCTTCCTTTGGCTCTCACATTCTTTCTGCCACCTCTTCCGCATTAGACCCTGAGCCTTGGAAGGTGTGATCGAGATGTTACTCAGTACTCCAGTCACTTCTTTCTAGCACTCTGATACCTTCTGAGTCATCCCAAGGTCACTGCCATCTGAAAAGAGAAGATTCTCTACCCAAAGTGAGAGTAGCGTTAATATAAGGGTATAAATAGTAAGAGAAGTGCTTACTGGGTAGTTTGATAAGCATAGCATATACATTTTTCCAGACATCAGCAGATGTTACACCCCTAGGGTTCATGACTACCCCTGTTTTAAGTTTTCAGTATCAGGGATGTATTCCCTCCCATGGAGCAGGCCTCCAGTCCAATTAGAGGGCAGTTGGTTTCCACCATGACAGACGTGCCACTATTGCACCCGTTGGCTCATTTGGCCTAGCTGGCCAACTATAAGGCTTGCAGTGTCCACTGTTGAGTATCTTCAGTGGTGGTATCTCTTTCTCCCATTGAACTACATGTAGAATGGCTTTTTCCAGCTTTCTCTCAGCTGGTCTACATGGAGGAGGTTATCAGCTCAGTTCCAGCAGGCTTTCTCAGTGGCACAAGCAAGCACCTTTAACTACTGAGCCATCTCTCCAGCCCCTTGTTTTTGTTTTTTGAAATAGGGTCTCTCATTTTAACCTACACTTTTGTGGACTCACTGTGTAGCCCATATTGGCCTTGTACACATGGCTGTCCGCCTGCTTCAGCCTCCCAAGAGCTGGGATTATATGTGTGAGCCACCATGCGTGCCGTGCCTGACTTTATTTTATTTTTAAGTATTTTAGAGATTTACTTATTTATTTGAGAAAGAGGCAGATAGAGAATGGGTGTGCCAGGGCCTCTAGCCACTGCAAACGAACTCCAGACACATGTACCACCTTGTACATCTGGCTTATGTGGGTACTGGGGAATTGAACCTGGATCCTTAGGCTGCACAGGCAAGTGCTTTAACTGTTAAGCCATCTCTCCAGCCCTTAAGTATTTTATTTATTTATTTATTTATTTGAGAGAATGAGTGCATCAGTCCTCTAGCTACTACAAATGAACTCCAGACATATGTGCGACCTTGTGCATCTGCATGCCTAACTTGATACTGTGTTTAAAAAATTTATTAATTTATTTATTAGAGAGAGAATGGACACGCCAGGGCCTCTAGCCGCTGCAAACAAGGTAGAGGGCTTTGACAAAGGGAGCAGGGAACTTGTGAATAAGGGTGGGACCTATAAGTTTTGAGATGGGAGACCTGTTAAGCCAGGCCAGCTCCCTCAAATAACTTATTTAAAAATGCACAATGGGGGCTGGAGAGATGGCTTAGTGGTTAAGGTGCTTACCTGCAAAGCCCAAGAACATTTGTTGAAATCTCAAGGTCCCCCGTATAGCTGGATGCAAAAGTGAGGCAAGCGTTTGGAGTTCATTCATGGTGGCTGAAAGGCCCTGATGGGCCCATTCTCTCTCTGCCTTCTCTCTCTCTCTCAAAACTAAAATAAAATTTAAAAAGTAAAAAGTAAAAAAAAAAAAAAGTACAATAGGGCTGGAGATATGGCTTCACCAATAGCCATGTAAACCAGATACACAAGGTGGCATATGCACCTGGAGTTTGTTTGCAGTGGCTAGAGGCTCTGGTGCGCCTCAAATAAAATATTTAAAAATGCACAATGCTGGGCTGGAGAAATTGCTTAGTGATTAAGGCACTTGCCTGAAAAGCCTAAGGACACAGGTTCAATTCCCCAGTACCCACATAAAACTGGATGTACAAGGTGGCATGTTCATCTGGGGTTCCTTTGCATTGGCTGGAGGTCCTTGCGTGCCCATTTTCTCCCTCAGTCTCTCACAAATATATATTTTTTTCTTTAAATCCAGATGCATGTGCCACCTTGTGCATCTGGCTTACATGGGTCCTGGGGAATTGAACCTGGGTCCTTTGGCTTTTCAGGCAAGTGCCTTAACCACTAAGCCATCCATCTCTACAGCCCTGTTTTTGTTTTATATTTTTTAAATGTTTTATTTTTTTGAGAGTGGGAAAGAGGCAGAGAGAGAGAGAATGGGCGTGCCAGGACTTCCAGTCACTACAAACCAACTCCAGATGCATGTGCCATCTTGTGCATCTGGCTTACGTGGGTACTGGGGAATTGAACCGATGTCCTTTGGCTTTTCAGGCAAACGCCTTAACCGCTAAGTCATTTCTCCAGCCCGAATTATTTTTTTTCAAGGTATGGTCTCACTCTAGCCCAGGCCAACCTGGAATTCACTATATGTAGTCTCAGGGTGGCCTTGAACTCACGGTGATCCTCCTACCTGTGCCTCCCAAGTGCTGGGATTAAAGGCATGCGCTACCACGCCTGGCTCCAATTTGATTTTTTTTTTTTTAATGCACAATGCTTAGGCAGTAAGGGCACAATTATCTGAGTAATTTTGCCACATGTCTCTATGGGCTTAGCATGGATTCAGGGTATTTTCACTTCATGACTCTTCTCAAAATGATCTAGGAATGAAAGCTTGGCAACTGTTAACAGTAAAGCACATCTTTCTTGTCAGCAAGCTTGCTGAGGAACTGTTCATTTTGCCCTTGGTTGGGGACTCCAGAGTGTCGTGAAATAGTAGCAGTTAGGTTAGCCTGGGGAGTGCGGTGGGGTTGGTTCTGACCTTTCATTATTTGCTATTACCATTTAGGTCTAACAGTCATAGTGGTGGGCCGAAAGTGGTGTAGTCAGCTTCACCTTGCTGGGTAACATGCAAGCCAGGCACCGGAAGAGGAGGAGTTTATTTCAAGCTTACAGATCCTAGGGGAAGTTCCACCAATGGTGGAAGAAGCTGCTTCCAGCCATCCAATCAGAGAGAAACACTGCAGCCAACACAGTGCCAGCGCCTGGCCAGCACAGACTGACAGCTGGGAACCCACAACGAACATCAGGGACCCGAACATCAGGGACCCGGGCATACCTTTGAGCTAGAAATCAACCCCATCCACCCCCAAACACACCTTAGGGCTGGACCATAGGGGCCGCCCCCAGTGACCTTTTCCAACCAAGCACCTGGAGGTCCAAGTTACAAGCTTTACTGAAACCCCTGAAAGAGGGCTGGAGGGATGGCTTAGTGGTTGAGGCGGTTGTCTGCAAAGCCAAAGGACCCGCGTTAGCCAGATGCACAAGGGGGCGCAAGTGTCTGGAGTTCGTTTGCAGTGGCTGGAGGCCCTGGCGCGCCCATTCTCACTCACTCTCTCCTCTCCCTCTTTGTCAAATAAATAAAGTAGTAAAAAAAAACCCCAAAAACCTGAAAGAGCCAGGAGTGTGTGTGTGTGTGTGGGGGGGGGGTGCCTTTAGTCCCAGCGCTCGGGAGGCAGAGGTAAGAGGATCGCCATGAGTTTGAGGCCAGCCTGAGTGAATTCCAGGTCAGTCTGGGCTACAGTGAAACCCTACCTCAGAAAATAAAACAAGAGAAAGGGGTGTGTGTGTGTGTGTGGTGGTGGTGGTGGTTTGATGCAGGTGTCCCCCATAAACAGGTGTTTTGAATGCTCATGGAGATTTGGGAATTAACACCTCCAGGAGGCAGTGTATTGTCGTGGGCGGGCTTATGGGTGTTATAGCCAGTGTTGGCACACTCTCCTGTTGCTGTTGTCCGTCTGATGTTGGCCTGGAGGTGATGTCCACCCTCTGCCCATGCCATCGTTTCCCCTGCCATCATGGAGCTTCCCCCTCGAGACTGTAAGCCAAAATAAACCTTTTTTTTCCCCCACAAGCTGTTCTTTGTTGGTGATTTCTACCAGCAATGCGAACCTGACTGCAGCAGGGGAGGAGGGCGGCTGAGATAATGATGCTACTGGCAGTGGTGACGCTTTGTATTGTCTTTCCTCCCAAATCCCTGTTGCGCCCAAGTGCAGTCAGTGGGGATTCTCAATGTGGAGTAGCGGAAGCTCAGGCGCCAAAATATTCCTGTGCTGGGCGGGGATGGGGTGTCCAGCCCCACTCTGATTTTCCTGGGGCATAGCGGAAGCCACACCTAGACATCCAGTCCTAGAGGAAGGGGCTGGTGTGTGCCCAGGCCAGCTAGGAAGGTGCGGACGATCTGGCGGGTGGAATCTCGCTTCCAGCCTGGCCGGGAGGCGGGGCTCCGGGTCTCCGTGGAGACGGCTTCCAACCTCCGACGCGCGGAGCCCAAGGGCGGCGGTGCACATGGACGCCGACAACCTCCTGCTCTCCCTGGAGCTGGCGACTGGCAGCGGCTGGGGCTTAAGCTCCTTCCGCCGGGCCTCGCTGCTCGCGTCCCTCCTGCTGGTTAAGCGCGACTACCGCTTCGACCGGGTCCTCTTCTGGGGTCGCATCCTCGGCCCGGTCGCCGACTACTACATCGCGCAGGGCCTGAGCAAGGACCTGCTGGCACCGCGCAAGACGCTCTACAGGTGGCGCTGGGCGGTACCCGGGGGCGGGAGGATGCCAGGGACCGGTGCGCCGGATGGACAGAGGGGCAGGCGGCGGACAGCCGATGGCAACCTTGCAGGGCATGGGGCCGGGGAGGATGTCTCCGAACCTGAGGGTCCCGTGGATTCTGGTTGGATGCCCATGGGTTTGTGGTACAGGAGAGCTAAACCGATGCTGAGTCCTGGAGACGTACAAGGGGTCCGGGTCGAGCTGGCCGCAGGGCCTGCAGCTCCCCAGCGCTTAGTTTGCAAGGTCAGAAGCCCCGGGGCTTGGACTGAACCTATTTGGAAGTATCTTTGAAGGGCTGTGCAGAGGGAAGTGCTCTTCGAGGTAGAAAACATGCCTGCCCTCCCGGGTTCAATTCCCCAGCCGTTCTCATAGCTGGAATCTTGTGTTCCTTTGTAGCGGCAAGAGACCCTGGTTCTTACACACAAGCAAAAAATAACATTGAAAAAAAAAAAAAAAACCCAGCTGGGAGTGGTGGCACATGCTTTTCATCCCAGCACTTCAGAGGCAGAGGTAGGAGGATTGCCATGAGTTTGAGGCCAGTCTGAGACTACATAGTGAATTCCAGGTCAGCCTGCGCTAGGGTGAGACCCTACCTCGACAAACCAGGAAGAAAGAGAGAAAGAGAGGAGAGAGAGAGAGAGAGAGAGAGAAAGAGAGAGAGAGAGAGAGAGGGAGGGAAAGAAAGAAAGAAAACAGGGCTGGAGAGATGGCTCAGTGGTTAATGCTGCTTGTTTGCAAAGCCTGATGGCTTGGGTTCAATTCCCCAAGTACCCATGTAAAGTCAGATACATAATGTGGCACATCCATCTGGAGTTCCATTTGCAGCAGCTAGAGGCCCATACTCTCTTTCTGCTTCTTTCTCTCTGTCTCTAAAATAAATACGTTTAAAAACAACAACGTAGGGCTGGAGAGATGCCTTAGCGGTTAAGGCACATGCCTGAGATGTTCCACTCCAGATCCCACGTTAGCTAGACACACAAAGGTGAAGCAAGCGCAAGGTCGCACATGCCCACTGGGTGGCACAAGCATCTGGAGTTCAATTGTAGGGGCTAAGGCCCTGGCACGCCAATTCTCTCTCTCTCTCTCCCCCTCTCTCTCAAATAAATAAATAAATAAAACCAATCCTACAAAAAGAGGAATTAAGGGCCCTGGGCTTCTAGAGATGAAATAAGCTTAATCAGGAAGTAGTAATTTGCCCTGGATTCTGAGAGATGAAGACTTCTCCAGGCCCAGAGGGACTGTCCTGAACTCGAGCTACAGAAGGCTTTGAGTGTTTGGGGACAGCCAGGAGGTAAACATGACAGGCAGCATGGATGGAGAGGCCAAAGAGTTTGAACTTTGTCCACAGGCCACAAGAAGCCACTGATGGGCGACAGAAGAATGTGCTCATGCTCAGATCTGAGTGGGTAGAATGGTCTGAAAGCGTGGTGAACATATGAGGTCATTTCTTGCCTCAAAGGAAAGGTTTTGGAATAGAAAAGTAAGCCTGGCATGGTGGCACAAGTTTTTGATCCCAGCGCTTGGGAAGAAGAGGTAGGAAGTTCAAGGCCACCCTGAGACTACAGAGTGAATTCCAGGTCAGCCTGGACTAGAGCAAGACCTTACCTTAAAAACAAACAAACAGGGCTGGAGAGATGGCTTAGTGGTTAAGTGTTTGCCTGTGAAGCCTAAGGACCCCGGTTCGAGGCTCAATTCCCCAGGACCCTCATTAGCCAGATGCACAAGGGGGCGCACGCGTCTGGAGTTCATTTGCAGTGGCTGGAAGCCCTGGCGTGCCCATTCTCCCCCCCTGCCTCTCTCTCTGCCTCCTTCTCTCTGTCGCTCTCAAATAAATAAATAAAAATAAACAAAAAAACCAAACAAACAATATTTTGAAACTCCTGGGCATGGTGGTGCACGCCTTTAATCTCAGCACTTGAGAGGCAGACACAGGAGGATTGCTGTGAGTTGGAGGCTACCCTGAGACTGCACAGTGAACAGAGTGAGACCCTACCTTGAAAAGCCAAAAATAAATAAGTAAAATCTATCAGGGCTGGAGAGACTGCTTACGAGTTAAGACGCCTGTGAAGCCTAAGGACCCAGGTTCATTTCCCCAGTACTCTGCGTAAGTACCCAGATGCACAAGGGGGCGGCACATGCATCTGGAGTTCGTTTGCAGTGGCTGGAGGCCCTGGTGCACCCACACTCACTCTCTCTCACACACAAATCAATAAATAAGTAAATAAATAAATAAACCTATCAAAGCAGAAATCCAGAGACTACAAATAACACGAAATGCGACTGCCGGCAGGCCTGCCATGCTCAGGGAGCTTTGCAGAAGAGGGGGTGGGAAGATTGTGAGAGCCACAGTGCGTAGGAATAGCCTGAGGCCCGGTCCTCTGCTACCCCATAGGGACGCTGTTGCCTTCATGACCCCACAGTGACTGTCATCACCCACTGAGGAGGGGCCCCAGGGCAATGGGCGGTGGAGCTAGAGGTCTATGTGTGTGTGCGGCTTATTTTTAAAAGAAAGGTTCTCAAGGAAGAAAGGTGTGAGTTCCGTCAGCTGATGTGTGCCTGACCCTAGTGATATAAGGGAAGGTGGTGGAGAACCTAGCTGAGAGGGCAGTTGGAATCTGACAGTGATGTGCATGCTGTTGGCAGCCTGAACTGCACAGACTGGAGCCTCTTGCCCCCCGCCACAGAGGAGATGCACACGCAGGCAGCTGTGGTGAGTGGCCTCTTCATGGGGGATCCGTCCCACGAGTATGAGCACACGGAGCTCCAGAAGGTGGATGATGGCGAGAAGGTCTTCGATGAAGAAGTAGTGGTGAGTGAAGGGAGGTGGGAAGGAGGGCCGAGCAAAAGCCAATCCCCGGGCTGGGTGGATAGCTCAGTGGGAGAATGTGTGACTAGCATGGACAAGGCCCAGGGTTCTACCCCCTGCCTAACAAAACAAACACAACAACAACAACAACAAAATCCAGCCTGGGGGGGGGGGGCGCTGGTGAAATGGCTTAGCGGTTAAGGCATTTGTCTGCAAAGCCTAAGGACCCCAGTTCGATTCCCAAGGACCCACATAAGCCAGATGTACAAGGGGGCTCATGCGTCTGGAGTTTGTTTGCAGTGGCTGGAGGCCCTGGTGCATCCCTTCTCTCTTTCTCTCTATATGCCTCTCTCTCTCTCTCTCAAATAAATAAATAAAAAGTAAAATATTCTTTAAAAAATCCAGCCTTGGAGAGATGGCTTAGCGGTTAAGCACTTGCCTGTGAAGCTTAAGGACCCCTGTTTGAGGCTCGATTCCCCAGGACCCACGTAAGCCAGATGCACAAGGGGGCACACACATCTGAAGTCCGTTTGCAATGGCTGGAGGCCCTGGCACACCCATTCTCTCTCTCTGCCTCTTGCACTCAAATAAATAAATAAAAATTTAAAAAAGTCCAGCCTCGGGGGGCTGCAGAGATGGGTTAGTGGTTAAGGCATGTGCCTGCCAAGCCTAGTGACCCAGGTTCAATTCCCCAGTACCCATGTAAAGCCAAATACACAAAGTGGAACATGCATATGGAGTCTGTCTGCAGTGGCTGGCGGCCCTGGCGCACCCATTCTGTCTGTCTCTTTTCTCTCTGTCGCTAACTCTGCTTCCCAATAAATAATATTCTTTATTTTGTTCTTTATTTTATTTGACAGACCACCACCAGGGCCTCTAGCCATTGCAAAGGAACTCCAGACACATGCTCCATGTTGTGTATCTGGCTTTATGTGGTATTGCAGTCAGGTTCGCATTGCTGGTAGAAATCACCTCACCAAGAGCAGCTTGTGGGAAAAAGAGGTTTATTTTGGCTTATAGGCTCAAGGGGAAGCTCCATGATGGCAGGGAAAATGATGACATGAGCAGAAGGTGGACATCACCCCCTGGCCAACATAAGGTGGACAATAACAACAGGAGAGTGTGCCAAACACTGGCAAGGGGAAACTGGCTATAACACCCATAAGCCCGCCCCCAACAATACACTCCCTCCAGGAGGCGTTAATTCCCAAATCTCTGTCAGCTGCGAACCTAGCTTTCAGAACACCTAAGTTTATGGGGGACACCTGATTCAAACCACCAAACGTGGGTAGTGGGGGATTGAACCTGGGTCCTTAGGCTTCACAGGCAAGCACCTTAACTGCTGAGCCATCTCTCCAGCTCAATTTAATTTTTTTAGTTTTTCTGAGGTAGGGTCTCACTCTGGGCCAGGCTGACCTGGAATTCACTATGTAGTCTCAGGGTGGCCTCAAACTCACGGTGATCCTCCTACCTCTGCCTCCCGAGTGCTGGGATTAAAGGTGTGTGCCACCATGCTTGGCTTTCCAAGTTTATTTTTTAAAAAGGTACTAAGGCCTCTCTCTCTTCTTGCAAACAAATAAATAAAAAAAAAATTTTTTTAAATTTTTTTTGTTTATTTATTTATTTGAGAGCAACAGAGAGAAGGAGGCAGAGAGAGAGAGAAAGAGACAGAGAGAATGGGCATGCCAGAGCTTCCAGCCTCTGCAAACGAACTCCAGACGCATGTGCCCCCTTGTGCATCTGGCTAACGTGGGTCCTGGGGAATTGAGCCTTGAACCAGGGTCCTTAGGCTTCACAGGCAAGCGCTTAACCGCTAAGCCATCTCTCCAGCCCCCAAAAAAATTTTAAATAAAACTAAACAGCACTAAAAGAATCCAGGTGGTGGTGCATGCCTTTGATCCCAGCACTTGGGAGGCAGAGGTAGGAGGATTGCTATGAGTTTGAAGCCAGCCTGGGACTACAGAGTGAATTCCAGGTCAACCTGGGCTAGAGTGAGACCCTACCTTGTAAACAAACAAACAAAAAAGGTTCTAAAAGAAAAAAAAAGCCGGGCACGGTGGCTCAGGACTTTAATCCCAGCACTCAGGAGGCAGAGGTAAGAGGATCTCCGTGAGTTCAAGGCTACCCTGAGACTACATAGTGACTTCCAGGTCAGCCTGGGCTAGAGTGAGACCCTACCTTGAAAAACCAAAATAAATAAATAAATTAATTAATTAAAAAAAATAAAATCATGGGCTGGAGAGATGGCTTAGTGGTTAAGCGCTTGCCTGTGAAGCCTAAGGACCCCGGTTCAAGGCTCGATTCTCCAGGACTCACGTAAGCCAGATGCACAAGGGGGCGCACACGTCTGGAGTTTGTTTGCAGTGGCTGGAGGCCCTGGCGTGCCCATTGTCTCTCTCTTTCTCTGTCTGCCTCTTTTTCTCTCTACCTGTCGCTCTCAAGTAAATAAATAAAAATAAACAACAACAAAAAAAATAAAATCAGTACTAAAAAAAATACAGTAACGTTCTCTCATCCCTGTCTACCAGCCACGCAGGCTGTCTTTCTGGGGGCCATGAATGTAACTGTTGCCATGTGTGTCCCTATCCAAATGTTTCCACTCATAGGCAGCCTGTGTCCTAGCAGTTCAGAGGGTGGAATTTCAGGCCCAACATCACAAACCTGCATTTTCACAGGTCCCCAGGGGACCTGGCTTCACCCTGAGGTGCGAGGTGTGTTGTCACTGTCACGCAGTGTCATGAGCACGGGAACCACAGGAAAGGCCTGCACGTTCCGCTTTTGCATTTCTTTCTTTTTCTTATTTATTTATTTGACAGAGAAAGGGGGGGGGGGCAGAGCGAGAATGGGCACGCCAGAGCCTCCAGCCACTGCAAATGAACTCCAGACGCATGTGCCCCCTTGAGCATCTGGCTTATGTGGGTCCTGGGGTATTGAACCTGGGTCCTTTGGCTTTGCAGGCAAACACCTTAACCGCTAAGCCATCCCTCCTGCCCTATTTCTTTTTCTTTTTGGCTTTTCAAGGTAGGGTCTCCCTCTAGCTCAGGCTGACCTGGAGTTCACTAGGTAGAGTCAGGCTGGTCTCAAATTCATGGTGATCCTCCTATCTCTGCCTCCCAAGTGCTGGGATTAAAGGCGGGTGCCACTGCTATTTATTTATTTATTAAATAAATTACTGTATTTCTTTTTTTCTTCTTCATTTTTTATTTATTTATTTGAGAGTGACAGACACAGAGAAAGAGGCAGATAGAGAGAGAGGGGGGATGGGCACGCCAGGGCCTCCAGCCACTGCAAAGGAACTCCAGACGCGTGCGCCCCCTTGTGCATCTGGCTAATGTGGGTCCTGGGGAATCGAGCCTTGAACCGGGGTCCTTAGGCTTCACAGGAAAGCTCTTACGCTAAGCCATCTCTCCAGCCCCACTGTATTTCTTTTAGTACTGATTTTTTTTTTTTTTTAATTTGTGAGAGGAGAGAGAGAAGGGGGCAGATAGAGAGAGAATGGGCATGCTGGGGCCTCTAGCCACTGCAAATGAACTCCAGATGCATGTGCCACTTTGTGCATCTGGCTTTACGTGGGTCCTGGTAGTCAAACCCTGGTTGTTAGGCTTTGCAGGCAAGTGCCTTAACTGCTCTCCAGCCCCATTTTTTTTTTTTTTTTTTTTGAGGTAGGGTCTCACTGTAGCCCAGGCTGACTTGGAATTCAAATTCACTATGGAGTCTCAGAGTGGCCTGGAACTCAAAGCAATCCTCCCACCTCTGTCTCCCGAGTGCTGGGATTAAAGGCATGCACCACCACACCCGGCTCCCATGTTCTATTTTTTACCTTAACAAACAAAACTAAACAAAATCAAACAAGCAGCAGTATTCTGTACCCATATGCTCACACCTTACTCTTTTCACAAAACTTTTATCTTCTCGAGACCTTTCTATATCAGCACCTCAACCAGCCGCTCCACTCTTCGTGCCAGTGTGGTAATGGACCCATATTTAACCAGCACCTGATTCGCGGAAAGTAGGCTTCCAGGTTCCAGCTGGCGACAGACATGCCAAGATGAATGACCTTGGCTGGACGTCATCATTCTTAGCCTGTGCACGTTATGTGGAGGATCAAATCCTAGAAACGCAATCGCTAGGTCAACTGTAAGGACTCCGCTTTGTGATGCTAGACAAAGCCAGGGTTCAGCCGGGCGTGGTGGCGCACACCTTTAATCCCAGCACTCGGGAGGCAGAGGTAGGAGGATCACTGTGAGTTCGAGGCCACCCTAAGACTACATAGTGAATTCCAGGTCAACCTGGGCTAGAGTGAGACCCTATCTCAAAAAAAAAAAAAAAAAAAAAAAAAAAAGCCAGGATTCAAAACCCAGCCTTGCCTTGAACTTGGCTGATGCAAAAAAGTCTGTGTCCAGGCCACAAAGCCTTCTCAGTAGCTGCACCTTCACTGACACTCCCCTCCCGAGCCTCATGCTCAGTCTGTGAATCTAAGCTGGGACAGTTGGGTTTGCAGCACTCAAAGCCCCCAGCCCAGGCACATATGGAATGTGGGATTGATTAAAAGCATGCACCATCATGCCCAGCTATAAAAAATATATATATTTTTGTGGTTTTTCAAGGTAGGTTCTCACTCTAGCCCAGGCTGACCTGGAATTCACTATGGAGTCTCTAGGTGGCCTTGAACTCATGGCAATCCTCCTACCTCTGCCTCCCTAGTGCTGGGATTAAAGGAAAAATATATTTTTTTAATAGGGATGTAGCTCAGTGGTAGAGTACTTGCCAACTATGTGTGAGGCCCTGGGTTCAATATTCAGCACTACAAAAACAGAGCTACCAAAAAAATAAAAATAAATAAAAACAACCCACGTTGGAGCCATATAATGGAAAAATAAATATTCTGCAAATGAAAGATGTGGAATTGTAAAAGAGAAGGGTTTCACCCATAGGACACCTGAGGCACAACACCAAAGGACCTTTATGTACTCTTATTTTCTCGTATGTCAGTCAGAGTCTGAGATTATAGCTAATGTATTCATTTGAATGAAAACCCTGCACTATAAATAGAGAAATAAAATGAAATTGTGACTGAATAAAGTTTTTAATAGCTTACCAATATAGCATGGGATTATACTGAGAATGAATAAAATTTCACATGAAAAAAAAAGTAGGGCTGGAGCGATGGCTTAGCAGTTAAGGCATTTGCCTGCAAAACCAGTTCGATTCTCCAGGACCCACATAAGCCAGATGCACAAGGGGCTGCATGCATCTGGAGTTCGTTTGCAGTGGCTGGATGCCTTGGTGCACCCATTCTCTCTCTCCCTCTCACTCTATACGTGTTTCTCTCTCAAATAAATAAAAGGCTGTTCATATATATATATATATTTTGCAATCATAGAGAGAAAAAGATGGGGGTCAGAAGATACAGAATAGGTGCACCAGGGTCTCTGGCGACTGCAAATGAACTCGAGACACATGTGCTGCCTTGTGCATCTGGCTTTACGTGGGCACTGGGGAATTGAACCTGGGTCCTTAGGCTTTGCAGGCAAGCACCTTAACTGCTAAGCCATTATTCCAGCACCCCCCCCCCGCCCTTTTTGGCTTTTCAAGGTAGGGTCTCACACTAGCCCAGGCTGACCTGGAATTCACTATAATGACATAGTGGTCTCAAATTCACAGTGATCCTACCTCTGCCTCCCGAGTGCTGGGATTAAAGGCGTGCGCCACCACACCAGGCAATAAGTTATATTGTCACTTTTTTGTTTTGTTTTATTTTGAGGTAGGGTCTAGCTCTATCCCAGGCTGACTTGGAATTCACTCTGTAGTCTAAGGGTGGCCTCGAACTCACGGCGATCCTCCTACCTCTGCCTCCCGAGTGCTGGAATTAAAGGTATGCGCCACCACACCTGGCTCTTTTTTTTTTTTTTTTTTTTTTTTAGACTGGCTGGCCAGGTAGCCCCATCAGTCCTCCTGCCTCCACCCCTCTTAGTACTGGGGTAACAGGCATATGTGTCCAGGGTGCTGGGGATTGAATGAAGGCTAGGCCTTCATACTTGTGCAGCAAGTGCTCTTACCTGCTCAGACATCTCCCCAGCCCCGCTGAAGTTTCTGTAGTTTTTTAAATTGTTTTTAAATTTTTATTTGAGAGACATAGAGAAAGGCAGAGAGAGAGAGAGAGAGAGAGAGAGAGAGAGAGAGGGAGAGGAGAGAGAGAGAATGGGCGTGCCAGGGCCTCCAGCCACTGCAAACGAACTCCAGGCGCGTGCGCCCCCCTTGTGCATCTGGCTAACGTGGGTCCTGGGGAATTGAGCCTCGAACCCGGGTCCTTAAGCTTCACAGGCAAGCGCTTAACCACTGAGCCATCTCTCCAGCTCTGTAGTTTGAATATTATATCACCTGAATGTATTTCCAAGTTAAGGAAGGAAGGGGTGGGTGGAGGGGAGGGCAGAAATGGGGTAGGGAGGGAGATGCTTACCCCAGGATCTAGTGATGAGGGCGACATGGCCTTGTAAAGCTCTGTGCTTGCACCGGGACGGAGCAGGTGCAAGTGCCCGGGCAGATGCCGGTCTCCTGTGTCCTCAGATGCATATCAAAGAGGAGACCCGCTTGGTGTCTGTCATTGACCAGATTGACAAGGCTGTGTCCATCATCCCCCGAGGTACCCTGTTCAAGACCCCTTTTGGACCTACCCATGTCAATCGCACTTTTGAAGGTGAGTTCTCTGGGACTCCTCAGTACAGGAGGGGCCTCAGTACCCCCTTGAAGAAGAGTGGCTGCAACCACATCTCCTGGGAGGATGGTGCTGTTGGTTGGCATGGTTACCCAGACCCTGTACCTGAGTCTCTTCTGCCCGAGGGCTTGGAAGCGCATATGGTGGTCTGGGTACCAGGGCTCCCGTGTTCATCATCACCTGCCTTTGGCCACTCCCCCCTCCTGACTCTTTTCCTTGTCACATGATCAGGGCCAAGTGTGGTCCCTTTCTCTCCTGAGTTGTCTGTCACAATGGTGACTCAATCCTCTGCAGCCCCCTTCCCTGTGGTCACAGCGCAGGGAGACAGAGGCCGTGGCTCTGGGCTGACCGCCCCCTTCCTGCGGCCTCTCTCTAGGCCTGTCCTTGTTCGAGATAAAGAAGCTCAGCTCCTACTTCCACTTCTGGGAGCCTATTGACCTGAAGAATAAGACCTTGCTGGAGAAGGCGGACCTGGACCCCTCCCTAGACTTCCTGGACTCCCTGGAGTATGACATCCCCAAAGGTAATAGTCCCTTATCTCGAGGACATGCCAGCTGCCCTCAGGACAAAGAAGTGGCATCCCACTTGCCAGAGGCTGGGACTGAGAGCCTGTGGAGGTGTTCGAGGCTCGCTGTGAGCCCTTGAGGGGTGGTCTTCCAGTGAGGACAGATGCTCAGTTAAGTTCAGTGCAAGAGGTGGGACTACTTTCCATACACTTCCACAGATGGGAATTAATTCCTCGGTGTCTTTTTCTTAAAAAAAAATATTATTCTGTCAAATGGACACACACACACACACAGAAACAGGCAGATAGAGAGAATGGGCACGCCAGAGCCTTCAGCCTCTGTAAACGAACTCCAGGCACATGCGCCACTTTGTGCATCTGGGTCCTTTGGCTTCGCAGGCAATTGCCTTAACCGCTAAGCCGTTTCTCCAGCACCTCTCTTTTTTTTAATTTTCACTTTATTTATTTACGAGAGACAGAGAGAGGGAGAGAGAATGGGTGCATCAGGGCCTCCAGCCACTGCAAACAAACTCATGCACTACCATGTACAACTGGTTTATGTGGGTTTTGGGGGATTGAACCCGGGTCCTTTGGCTTTGCAGCAAATGTCTTAACCACTAAGCCATCTGTCCAGCCCCCCCCCCCCCCTTTTTGTTTTTTCAAGGTAGGGTCTCAGTCTAGTCCAGGCTGACCTGGAATTCACTATGTAGTCCCAGGCTGGCTTTAAACTCACAGTGATCCTCCTACCTCTGCCTCTCAAGTGCTGGGATTAAAGGCGTGCACCACCACACCCGGCTATCCAGCCTCCCTTTTTAGCAGCCCTTTTTGTTTATTTAATTTATTTATTTGCGAGAGGCAGATAGATAGAGAATGGGCGCGCCAGGGCCTCCAGCCACTGCAAACAAACTCCAGATGTGTGCGCCACCTTGTACTTCTGGCTTATGTGGGTCCTGGGGAATCGAGCCTCGAACCAGGGTCCTTAGGCTTCACAGACAAGTGCTTAACTGCTAAGCCATCTCTACAGCCCCAGTCTTTTTGATTTTTTTGAGGTAGGGTCTCACTGTAGCCCAGGATGATCTGGAATTCACTCTGTAGTTTCAGGGTGGCCTTGAACTCACAGTGATCCTCCTATCTCAGCCTTCCAAGTGCTGGGATTAAAGGCGTGCACCACCATGCCTGGCCCCAGCCTTTTTCAAAGGGGAAACTGGGTGTTTTTCATCTTTAACCCCCTGGGGCTGTTATGAGAGTTAAATAAGTTAACCCATGTGTAAAATGCTTGCAACACATAGTAAATAAAAATCTAATTATTTTTGTTTGACAAGAAAAGTGCACAGATGAGTGGGGCGTGGTGGCGCACGCCTTTAATCCCAGCACTCCACTTGGGAGGCGGAGGTTGGAGGATCACTGTGAGTTTGAGACCAGCTTGGAACTGCATAGTGAATTCCAGGTCAGCCTTGGGCTAGACAGAGACCCTATCTTGAAATACCAAGAGAGAAAAAAATAAAAATAAAAGCTCCTGGACTAGTATGGGAGAGAAGGCAAGGGGGAGTGTTTCTCACCCATCCAACACAACTCTCAGACCTCCCATGTCACCTGTAACCATGTCCCCAGTCTTGCTGAGAGCTAGAGGGGGCTGCACAGTCCCTGCTGGCAAAGGGAGATGGGGACCCTGTGTTTGGTGGGATCCAGCACCAGGGCAGAGGATGTGCTTATAGCCTTCTTTTTAATCTGAGCGCAGCTCCACCCCCCCATTCAGGGTTGCCCTTTGAGCTCTTCCCTTCCAGCTGGGCACCCCATGGTGCCATGAAGCCACATCTGTGGTACGAGGGGGTGATGCCAGGGAATGCCAGCCGCTCAGTGTCCCTGCTGGCACGTAGGAGGCTCCTCTCTCCTTGGAGATGTCCTAGCGCTTTGGGAGGGTCTGCCTTTAGACTGCTGGGGCCACTGCGGCATATCCAATGGGCAAGTGGATCCAGCAGGCCTCTGGGAGGTACAGGATGTGGGGGGCTGTGGAGACCCAGGGCCCCCAGTGTCCTGTCCTAGCTGTGGGACCCAGGTCTACTTTCCCAAGGCCCCAGCCCAGTTGTGTGGCTTTCTCCTCAGTGCTGGGGCCTTGGGAGCTGAGGGCTCTTGGCTTCTCCCTGTGAGAGGGACGCTCTTGGGAAGCCTCCTCCCAGCCTGTGGTCCCTAGCCCTTCCTTCCAGAGCCACAGCCAGAAAGCCTCCAGGAAGTGGCATGCGACTCCTTCTCACGGTGCTTTGGTTTGGTGGGTGCTCTACTTCCCCGTGCCCAGCCAGAGAAAGCGGGCGGAGGTGCTGGGCGCCTCTTCTCCCTGGCAGACCGCAGTGGTGAGGGGCTGCGCTGCGAAGTGAGGCCAAGCTCCCAGAGAATGAATTCCCTGACCCCAGAACTGGGGGCTTGAATGGGACGGGCAGGTTCCCCCAGGGCGGGAGCGTTGCTATCCGGGTCTGCGGCAATGGTTCCGGGAGGATGGCGTGTTGCCTCTGGGCAGGTGTGGCTGTGGTGGCCCCCTGCCCTGCAGCTTCCTGCTGTGTGCCCCGAGTCAGGCTTGGGGTTGTCTCTAGGCCAGTCTTGCCTAGAGAGGAGGGATGGTACTTGGGGGCGACTAAGTGGTTACGAGCCGTCATGCCAGGCCCCAGGTTCTAAAGGGTCCCTGGCAGGGCTGTCCTCCTCGGTGGGCACAGGGCAGTGGTTAAGTGTTCTCCGACCTTGTGGTGGCAGCCAGAAGACCCAGGTGGGACAACAGGTGAGGAGGCAGATGCCTGGCAGGATTCTGCCGCTGGATGCCACTTTAGCTTTCATGCTATCAACACATGGCTACTGAGCAGCTGCTGCGTGTGGGGTCTTTAGTGCTCCTGGAATATGACACACTTCCTTGTGTCGACTGAGACAGGCTTGGAAGAGGAAAATGAGCCTGGAAGGTGCGGTGGGCAGGCAGGAGCCCACGCAGCACTAGGGAAGCACCGGGAGGGCCGAGGGTGCTCAGCTCCTCTCTCTCCCCTCTGGGCTGCAGCCGAGCCCCGCAGGGCCACATTCAGGTTGGGGCTCCGGCAGCGGGCTCTTAGCGGCAATGCCCAGTTTGGACAGCAGAGAGCAGCAAGGGGCCAGCGGTCTGGAATGAGGCCTTGGGACGCTATGGCAGAGGTGGTGGTGGTTGGGAGTGGAGGGCAGGATGTCAGGACAGGATGAATGAGACCAGGGAATTGGAGAAGGTGGAGAACCTTACCAGGATTGGCCTTAGGAGTTCTTGTGCAGGCGGCTCCTCCTGCCTAAATCTTGTTGAAGCCAAGTTGACCAGGGTGCTCTGTCACCCATGAATTGTACCAGAGGTTAACACCAGGGTTATCTTACTCTTCTGTACCTAGGCCCAGGGTGGGGTGGAATCTACGTTGTGACCTTGGTGGGTAGGAGGGTGGCTCCCCACTTAGGGGGAGCATGCAGCCATTTTTGTGTGACAAAGCTGGGGGGGGAGGGGTCTGTCTGAGGAGAGACCTAGTGAAGTGGGAGAGACCCGCATCCGAACTACTTCAGGCTGCTTCCCAAACTTCACAAGGGCAATCACAGGTGGCTGGGCCCAGCCTTTTTAGCATTTGCACTAAACGCTCAAAGTGACAAGGGCCTGGCTTCTCGTGCTCCGTGACTGTGGCCATACTGTGTGTCCTGGATGACCAGCCGGGCCAGGGATGAGAGTATTATGACAGGAATGCAAGGGAGGCTAGACCCTCACTGGCTGCAGCTTAGCCAGCCAGCATCCTTCAGCCTACTTGGCACTGCCCTTCTGCCCCACCGCTGTATTTCTCTAACATCCCTGCGTTTTCCCCTGGCTACCTGGGTAGGAACCCCAGTAAATGGGCCTGGCCCACTTACCTGAGCTCCTTCAGCCTTATTTACTGGTGGTAAGAGGTAGCCAGGCAGGATGGTGTGAGTAGGTGGTGACCACCCTGAGGGTCTAAGTTTGGGGCTCAGGCTATTTTCCCCAGGGCAGCCATAAGCAGACCTCCCTGGGTGGTGATAAACCTGGCTTTGCTTGGTTTAAGAGGCTGTGGACTCCAAGGGTGGGGGTACTAGGGCTCTGCTCCATGGGATGTTGCCAAGATGCCCTGGTGGCTGATGAAGGCTAGGGAATGGCACTTTCCTGGTTCCACATTTCATGCCAAAACCTAACACAATGAACAATGTTTTATGGAGATGCATGGCCAAGAAAGCTGCAGACGCTCCTAGGTACTCAGGGAGACGTCCTCTGCTTGTGACAGTCTCTGGTCAGAGCCCCGTACCCTGTGTGGCCTCCACTTCACTCTGCCATGCATGGATAGTGGCTCTTGGTGTTGGACACTGCACAGCTGGGGTGAGCCGGGGCAGCATACTTCAGCTCTAGTTTTGACCTGGGCACTGAACAGACCTGAGCTGCCTTCAGGGTCAGATCTCTCAGATACAGGCCTTCAGTGGGTGGGGACAGAGCTGTGAAGCTTTTGGGTGTGGAGTGACCAGGGTGGGTCATGGATGGAGGTGGGCTGTGGGAAGCCAAGCAATGGGGCTGAGCTGGCCGCTGATGAAGGAAGGTCTCAGAGCATGGCTGGTTGGTTCAGTACCAAAACCTTCAAAGCATTTGCCTTCCTGGCAGGACCCAGAGCAGGGCTGTGGCTGGTTCGGGGGAGAGGCCTCCATGCGCAGGGGAATAGCAGCCCCAGATCTGCATCCAGAGGCGATTTTCCCAGGCTCCTTCCTCCCACACAGCCGGCTCCCTCCCTGGGTTCTGGAGCTGGCTCAGGCCCTTCCAGCCAAGTCCTCCTGGCTGCACAGCTCAGCTCGGCGTGGTCTGCGCAGCTGCTGTCTGGAGAAGCACAGACCAAGGCAGGACCAGGACACACAGGCTCATTAGCAGCAGCCTAAGTCCCTTCCCACCAAGCCTGGCTCCAGTCTAACAGCGGTTAGGAAAGCCACTGAGCCTGGAGGTCTGAAGTGGCCAAAATTCTATTTGAATGTCTGATTGGTCTCATCCTTCTCAAAGCAGGCTTGAGGTCAGTGGTTACAGGGAGGCTCCACCCCACTGCCCTATCTCCCTCTACCTTAGCTTGACCAGGGAGCACGCCTTTCTCACTTGGCGTCAGTCCAGTGTGATGAACTCTGCTCCCTTTCCCAGCTCCACCTCAGCCCCAGGTCTGGACACCGAGTGGGGTCTCTGCCCAACTGGCAGAGCTCTGGTCCTGCTGCCCAGGCCTCACCCTTTGCCTGTCCCCTCCAGGGTCCTGGAGCATCCAGATGGAGAGGGGCAATACTCTCGTGGTACTACGCAGCCTGCTCTGGCCAGGCCTCACCTTCTACCATGTTCCCTGCACCAAGAACTACGGCTACGTTTACGTGGGCACTGGAAAGAAGAACCTAGATTTGCCCTTCATGCTGTAGGGTGGGCAGCTGGGTCCTTCTGATATGGAGTCTAAATGTTATTTTCATAAGATTTCAATGAGCCTGGCCTATCTGTTCTATCTTGCTTTTCCTTGTTTCCTCCCCCACCTGGTGTCCAGACTCTGAGAAGTCCATTGGCACAATGGAATTTGTCAGTGAAGGGTGGGAACAGAGGCGACAAGAGGCCAGGGAAGGAGCTTCTGGGTTGAGGTGAAAGGTATGTGAGGACCAGCCTCCTAACTGAAGTGCTAATGGCTGTCAGAAGATGGGAACCTGTTTGGCACACGAACCCACTCCAGCTGCATTCACATGGCCCACCCAAACAGCCAAGTGACTCAGAACTCAGCATGTGGCTGGAGACGGGTGCGCGCCTCCCTTTTCCAAGCAGCACACACCCACAAGGGAAGCCTGAGAGCTTGCTTTATCACATCTCCTCAGGTAAAACTCCTGCACCGGGCTAGGTCCAAGCCAGCCTGAGATCCCGTTACTCTGCCTGCCCCTGGCTGCCAACACTGTGGCCAGGCAGGCCCAAGGCAAGGAAGCTAGTCCCAATGTCTCCATGCCACTGTGCTAGAGGGCAGCAGTCTGGTGAGATGGGGTGGGTGTATCGCTGTAGCTGATGGCTCTGGAGCTGTGGGGGGCTCTCTGGCCAGGTTCTCAGGGAGGCTTGCTCTCGTTAATGATACATCTTCAAAGGCTTTCTTGAGTAGGAGACATTATCCTTCAAGAGTGGTGACCCCACAGCCATGCCAACCTTGTTCCAGCGGCGGCCTCTGTTGTAGATGGGCTTCACGGAGCTGGAAGCCCAGCGGGTCAGGTAGCTGTGGAGGGAGCACGAGGTCACTGTGAGCACTGGGGGTACACCAGGACAAGGAGAGGCAGGCACTGACCCCCAGGCCAGGCTGCAGTGGGCCCAGCCATCCCTTTCACCAGTTTTTCTTTCTCGAAAGGTAGGGATTTTCCTGGAGAAACTTCGGAGTGTCCCGTAAACACATGGGTTGGGCTTAGGCTGCCACTAGTGTGTGTGGCCGCGGTCAGGCAGCCCAGGCCCGGCTCCCTTGATCTCCAAGTCGTCAGTGCTCAGACATGGTGGGGGATAAGGGTGGATGAAGAGGCTGCCTGGAGAATGCATGGCTTCTCTCTGGACTGAGCCTGGGGACGGGGGTGATGTAAAGGCTCAGGGGAACCCTACACTCGTCCCCACTTGGCTCACTCTGCCAGCCCCAGGGCACCACAAGTGGCACAGGACTCCACCCATCTCCCAGCCCCTGATGGGAAGCAAGGGATGAGGCTGTGGGTGCAGCCTTGGCTCAGGGGGTTCCTGTAAGTAGGAGGGGCTGGGGAAGATGGCGGCCGCCCATGGCCTCTGGCCTCCTTAGCACATGGCTAGGCCCTGACAGTTCCTGGAAAAGGCTCACAGAGCAGAGACTGGGCTTTACTCTGTCCAGAACGAAACCTGGGTCCTGTCCAGAAAGGCCCATCCTTCGTCCTGAAAGTGCAGCCACCAGGGCCAGGAGTCCTTCCCAGTTCCAAGCTAGATTGCGGCTCACCCTAGCTGCCTCTAGAGCCCCTCAAGTAAAAGCTTCTTAATTTAAAAACTAGGAACCTGGCTAAAAATTTAATCTTTTTTTTTTTGGCTGAATTATCTTAGATGAAAGGAAAAATGATTGCTGACTGAGGCGTTTCCACCACGCTCCTGGGACCACGCGGTCCCCTGCTGTCAGCTCTGTGCCCGGGGGACGCTGCGGGAGGTCTGGCCTGCGCTCAGCGTGTGCCAGGCATGGGAGGAACGACGGGAGGGCGGGCAGCGTGCTGTGTTCTGGACAGCGGCTGCTGTCTCGGTGGTCAGCTGTTTTCGGACAATGGACGAGCACAGGTCCCTTCCATCACCTGGTCTAGATCCTTGCTGGCCTCTGCCTGTCTCTAGAGGGTAGGTGATAAATGGAGCTTGATAGCAGGCCCCCAAAGTGGTGCTGCCTGGGGCACAAGGGCCCCAAAAGACCTAGGCTGGCCAGGTTCCCGAGAGCCGCCACCTCAGCTCTTCTTCAGCCAGCCTGATGCACGTGCCACGTGGGAGCGGCCAGCGGCAGGGGTGGGCTGGGTAGCCTCCAGTCTGCTCTCTGGGACAGCCTGGGCTCTAGGAAGAACCCAGGCTCCTGGGCTGAAGAGATAGCTTAGCTGTTGAGGCACTTGGCCTGCAAAGCCAATGGACCCCAGTTGGATTCCCCAGGACCCACATAAGCCAGATGCACAAGGTGGCACATGCATCTGGAGTTCATTTGCAGTGGCTGGAGGCCTTGGTGTGCCCATTCTCTTTCTATCTGCCTTTTTCTCTCTCCTACTCTCTCCCTCTCTCAAATAAATTAAAAACAAACAAACAAAACAAAAACACCCAGGCTCTTTAAATCAGCCCCTCCCTGCCTCTCCTAAGCAGGGAGGTCTGGCCTGCACCCTATGTGTGAGGCCTGGCCCAAGTCAGTGCTCCACGCGTGCTGCCTGGGCACAGGGGGCACAGCAACAAGCAACCTTCCTGTGTCGCTGGAGTCGCTAAGGAGGCAGTGGAGAACAAAGCAGCACCAGCAGGCCTGAGCCTGTGGCAGCTCAGAGACTCTGGGTGCAATCAGAGTCCCTTGCAAGGGAATCAACCGCCTTCCAAACCAGGACTCCCTCCTTCCCCAGGGTGGCCTTTTTCAACCCAGGAGCCCCCACACATCATCAATCCTGTGTCACGCTAAAGGACACCGGATGTAAGGGAGGGAGTCTGGCCTAGCTTCAAAGGCCTGAGGGCAGGTTGGGGGGGGGCCCGCTCAACCCCCAAGTGGACCAGAGCACAGTGGGGAGACACACGAAGAGGTTACCATGTCCTGCCCCTCACGGCTGCTGGCAGATGGCCCAGCAGCAATGTGTCAGTGAAGGCCCAGCTCTGGCCCAGCGGCAGGGACAGAGGGACGCAAGGTACAAGGAGGGGAGGCACACCCACAAGCCATCATTTCAAACCTCCAATCCTCCACCCCTGGGTTCTGGTAGGGATCAGCCTAGGAGGTCTGCAGGGGCCAAGGGGCAGCCACCCTTGGTTCCCTGCAGAGAGCATCCATCTTCCTCACTCCACCAGCAGTAGCTGGACAGGCTGGAGGAAGGAGGAGACACTGGTAGGGCGCATGAGGACTGTAAAATCACTCTTATAGACCTGGCTCTACTCTGAACAAGGGGTATTGCAGATCTGAAGCTACGTGAGGTGGTCATGCAGAGGAGGTGGGGGAGGGGCAGGATGACTTGTGACAGCTGCCCTGAGTGTTAAGAGAATCTGCTCCTACTCTAAAGGGAGCCGTCCTGCTTAGCTAGGGCCGACTCACTAAAGGCTCTGGGCCTGCTGCTCCTCTCAGGGCCTCTACACGAAGCTGGGAAGGTTGTTACCTTCACAGCTCTACAGAAAACCCGCTTGACTGAGTCTACATGCGTGCTGCCCAGGAGTGGAGCCATGCAATGTACCACGTGCACAACTATATACAGCGGCTGTCATGGACAGTCCGCCTACTTCTAAGCCTTTCTCTGCCCTCCAATAACCCCAGTGCTGGAGAGAGCTGGGACACTGAAAGTTTTTACAAGTGCTCTGATATCCCCATGGCAACTCAGTGTGATGTCATAAACAGGGATTAGCACATTCTAGTGCCCCCTGTCAATGCTCTGTAGGGAAGGGAAGAAGGGAAGGGAAGGGAAGGGAAGGGAAGGGAAGGGAAGAGGAGAGGCTGGGGTCAGGAAAGCAGAAGCTGCACATAGCGCAGACATGGCGGGAAGATGGGTGTGGGGGTGTATGTGCTCACACTGGCTTTCCTGTACCGTGGGAAGGGAAGAGCCCCAGCAGATTCCAGGTACAGCAACGGGCCCTAGAGGGCTCGGGCTGCTGCACTCCTGCTTACCGGTTTAACGTGGGTTTGCTCTTTGGTACAACTCCTTCTGGAAGCCGCGGCCTGTGATTTGGGAAGAGACCTGGGTGGAGGGAAGAGCATGTAAGTGGAGTCTCTGCAGCTCTGAGGGCTGGAGGGAAAGTCCATGCAGTGAGGAATGGGAACCGGGCGCCGGGGTGAGTAAAACACACTCCCCACCACCTCTCTTCCAGCCAGGCGGGGGAAGAGGCGCTGCAGGCCCTGCTCCTCTCAGCCCAGGGGATAGTCTACCTGCGCGGTGGGCCATCTTCACACACTCCGCGATCTTGCGGTGCTCTTCCTGGCACAGGCCCGTGATGCTCCGGGGCAGCATGCCTCCATGAGGCCGGATGAACTGACTGAGCAGCAGCACATCCTGTAGGAACAGAAGATAGGAGATGCGGGTTAGCTGGGTTTGCTTATGATTTTGGATGCCAGAGCTGTGGGGTCTGCAGGGTGCCCAGCATTCCAAGGGGCCAGTGTCTCTCTCAGGAACCTACCAAAGACCATTTCATAAGAGTTTTGCGCACTAGCTGGCTATCTCTGCCTGTCGCTTGAACAAAGGTTAATCCCAAGAGTTCCAGCACCTCCATGAGTCTGACAGAACCGGGGGGACTAGACCCATACCAGGAAGGACCAATCTTTCATAGGCCTGTAGTGTCTTTCTTGGTGGCACAATGTTTGTTGGGTCATGTAAAACAATTCCATGCAGGGGAAAGCCTGCACCACCTCAGCCCCCAGAACCTATGCAGCACAGGTTAAGAGCATGCAGACAGCCCCCTCCACCTGCCATTCCTGCTCAGGGGCTAGGAGGGCACCACACTGAGGAGGGAACAGGCTGTGTAGTTTGGTTAAGCCCCATGACCAGATGAGAATGGGTTCCTGGGATTACTTCAAGGCATCACACCCCCAATAGGCTACTTGGGGTGAATCTAGGAAAAAGGAGAAACTGACCCGATCATCTCCCTTTGTCCCATCACAAGTGGCTGGAGGGCTACACTCACCCCTACCAGTGTCTCGTGTGTCATCTCAGTTGTCGCATTCCACATACTAACCTGCTGCCCTGACAGGCAGGCGACTTGCTGCGTAACTGCAGATTCATTTTAACTCCCACCCCTGTATTCTCTTCAGAATCAGAAGAAAAGATTTGGGCTGGATTAATCCAGATCCAGGGCTAATATGCTGAGCTTGCAGCCTGAGCACCCCCACTGCAGACTGCCAAGCAAGATGACAGCTTGCACAGCTTGGGCCAACAGTGCTCCAAGTGAAAAGGGGAAAAAGAAAAAAACAAAACAAAACAACTTTACCCTTTACCTCGGAGGGGATTATATTTCTTCTACTGGAAAAACAGAGCCAGCACAGTTCCTGGAAACAGCCAGTAGGAAAGTCCGCTCATGGCTCGGCAGGTGTGGGGTTGCCTCCCTACCTGCAGCTGGCGCTCCGAGCATGCTCGGGTTTCCACAAGGCCCATGCCTTCTAGCCCTGCCGTCCCCCATGGGAGGGCCTGAGGTGCAGTGAGAGAACTCTTGCCCCTGAGATGGGCTGAAGCCAAGGCTCCCGGCGCAGGAGATTAGCTGGGCCATTCTGTTCAGATCCCATGGACATGTGGCTCTCGGCTCTTATCAACTGACCAGGATCTCTGCCCTCAGTCATCCTATTCCAAAAGGAGGAACTGGGGCAGCTTGCAGGT
This sequence comes from Dipus sagitta, assembly GCA_036346955.1. Classification (NCBI taxonomy): domain Eukaryota; kingdom Metazoa; phylum Chordata; class Mammalia; order Rodentia; family Dipodidae; genus Dipus; species Dipus sagitta. The sequence continues at coordinate 127,931,040 of CM070779.1, read as the reverse complement.
CAAACTGGCCCCGAGCCTGCATCACCTGCAACCCCAAAATAGCGTGTTCAAAAGAACAAGTGTGGGACTCTCCAGGGCTGGAGCTCCTAGCAAACCCTCTCCGTTTCTGCAGGGTAACAGAACAACGTGGGCTCTGCCTGGCTTCTGGATTTGTATCTGAACTCTGATATTCAGCAGCACAGTGATGCAACAGACGAAAAAGCCTCTGCCTCACGGGGCTCATAGGAACACAGTGAATTTCAGCACCCCAGGCCTCACGCGAGCCCGACAGAGCAGGCCCCACGCTCGTGCTGCAGCCTGCTGCTTTGGGGCTCACGGTTACCCTTGCCCCAGGAGCTGGGCTATCAGGGGTCTCTGCAGCTCCACCCCAGAGACAGCAGCGTGTCTGCAGATGGCAGTGGGAACTGCAAGCCACCCTCTTTATAAGAGAGCCCAGCCCATACCTGACTCCATCCCCGTGACGGTCATCACGAGCATTCTGAACCAGGCCATGGGAATCAGTGGCTCTCAGCTCTGCTGCTTGTGAGACTCACTGGAGAGCTGTGAAACGCCCCAGCCCAAGGAGGCTGCGTGGGTCTGGGGCTGAGCTGGAAGATGAGTATTTCTTAAGGCTCCTCAAGCGAGTCAAGTCTAACCTCTAGCCAGGGTTGACAGTCACCAGACAAAGAGCTGCTGTCACTGGTGGTTCTGGGAGATGCAGCCGTCACTACAAAGGACGCTGCTCAAGGTTACCAGGATTCACACACGGATGTCAGTGTGAGTGCCTCTGTGTTCAGACTCACCTCGTAGGTATATTTGTGCTTCAGGTTCCACCGGCAGATGGGGCACTGGCCCAAGGGGTTAGGGGGATCTGGGGTCGCCTTGGGAGTTGCTGTGATTCGGCCTTCAATCTAGGAGGCAAAGTGAAAACCAGTGTGAGCGTGAGGGCTGCGCGCAGGCCTTTAACTCTGAGCAAACCCTGCATGATAGGAATACTAGTTGACGCTTATCTCTGGGGGTCTTGGGGTAGCAACAATTAGGTCTACCTGCATTGTGGGGTTTATCTGTGGCTGCTATTCGCTGGGCCTTGAGGTGGTCACAGAGATGTGGCCTGGTGGTCTTCAGGGGCAATGGAAGCTACCTGAACTTAAACCTGACAACTAGCACACACCTTAATCCAGCACTTAGAAGGTAGAGGCAGGAGAATCACAGCAAGTTTGAAGCCCAGTCTACATAGTGAGTTCTTGGCCAGCCAGGGTTACATAGTGAGCTCTTGTCTCAAAAAAATCAAAAGCACACTTTTAATCCCAGCACTCAGGAGGCAGAGGTAGAAGGATCGCTGTGAGTTCAAGGCCACCCTGAGACAATATAATGAATTCTAGGTCAGCCTGGGCTAAAGTGAACCCCTGGGTATGGTGACTCATGCCAGAAGGATGACTTAGGAGGATTGTCATGGCTTTAAGGCCTGCCTAGGCTACAGAGTAAGTTCCAGGTCAGCCTGCACTTACAGTGAGACCCTATCTCAAAACAAAAGAGTGTAGTGGCACACACCTTTAATCCCAGCACTAGGGAGACAAAGGTAGGAGGATCACTGTGAGTTCAAGGCCAGCCTGGGACTACAGGGTAAATTTCAAGGCAGCGTGGGCTACAGTGAGACCCTACCTTGAAAAAAAAAATCTAAAACAATAAAAGGTAACAAACACACCTGGTGACTAGAAGAGGTTGTGTTTTGCTATATCAAATGAATGCTATCTTTCCTTCCTGAAACTATAGCAAAATGCCTGAACATGGTAAAAAGTTCCAAATGGCACAGGGATCTATAGCTTCCAGAGGATGCTTTCTCCCCTCCCTGGTTTCATATAGAGCCAAATCTAGATGCTAGGGAGATGGCTCAGCGGCTAAAGGCACTTGCTTGCAAAGCCTGCTGCTCCAGGTTCAATTCCCTAGTACCCAAGTAAAGCTAGAGTGTCAAATGTGTTTGTTTGCAGTGGCAAAACTCCCTGGTGTACCCATGCTTTCTCTCTCTTTTTCTGCTTGCAAATGAAATAATAAAAAAAGAGCCAAGGGCTGAAGAGATGGCTTAGCAGTTAAGGTGCTTGCCTACAAAGCCAAAGGACATAGGTTTAGTTCCCTAGTATCCACATAAAGCAAGAAGCACAAAGTGGGGCATGCATCTGGAGCTTGTCTGCAGCAGCTAGAGGCCCTGGTGCACCCTCTCTGACTGCAAATGAATAAAAAGTCAAATCCGAGGCTGGAGAGATGGCTTAGCGGTTAAGAGCTTGCCTGTGAAGCCTAAGGACCCCGGTTCGAGGCTCGCTTCCCCAGGACCCACGTTAGCCAGATGCACAAAGGGGCGCACACGTCTGGAGTTCGTTTGCAGTGGCTGGAGGCCCTGGTGTGCCCATTAACTCTATCTGCCTCTTTCTGTCGTTCTCAAATAAATAAAAATAACAACAACAACAAAAAGTCAAATCCAGCTGGGCATGGTGGTGCACGCACTAGGGAGAGGTAGGAGGATTGCCATGAGTTCAAGGCCCTGACAGTACCAGTGAATTCCAGATCAGCCTGGGCTAGAGTGAGACCCTACCTCGAAAAACAAAAAACAAAAGAAGTCAATCTAGCTAGCAGGTCCCAACCACAGGTGATTCTGCTCCCCATGTGGCAATGTCTGGAACCCTTTGGACTGCACCACTGCGGGAGGGGTGTTATGAGCATCTAGCAGGAATCCACAGGAGAGGCTCCACAAAGCAGGCCAGCCAGTGCTGCGACTGAGATGCCGTTATCGCTCACACAAGCAAGTGGTGTGTGCACCTCTGCTCCTCTCTTTGTAACCAAGGGAAAACACCCACCGTTGAATACACTGTTTTTCTTTTGAGACACAGTGTTGTTTTCAAGATAGGATCTCAATCTAGCCCAGGCTGACCTAGAATCTACTTTGTAGTCTCAGGTTGGCCTCTAACTCAGCAATCCTACCTCTGCCTCCTAGAGTGCTAGGATTAAAGGTGTGCACCACCATGCCCTGTGAGACAGGATGTTCTTTTTAGAGGGGATATCACTATAGCCTAGCAGGCATGGCCATTAGGTAGATCAGGTTGGCCTTAAACTTGTCACATCTACCTGCTCCTCTCATTTATTTTTTTGGTTTCTAGAGGTAGGGTCTCTAGCCCAGACTGACCTGGAATTCACTCTGTATTCTCAGGGTGGCCTTGAACTCACAGCAATCCTCCTACCTCTGCCTCCCAGTGCTGGAATTAAAGACGTGCGCCACCACATCCGGCTCCTCTCTTTTAATTATTATTATTATTATTATTGTTTTCTTTTTTTTGGTTTTTTGAGGTAGGGTCTCACTCTAGCCCAGGCTGACTTGGAATTCATTCTGTAGTCTCAGGGTGACCTCGAACTCACAGCAATCCTCCTACCTCTGCTTCCTGAGTGCTGGCATTAAAGGCATGCACCACCAAGCTCAGCTTCTCTTTTAATTATTTTGATTGCCACCTTTCAAACCCCACAGAATCCCGTATGTGAAAGGATGTCACCACCACAGCTGTACCTTGTAACACAGCCTTGGAATAGCTAAGTACAGTAAAGCAATGATCTGGCAGTTGGCTCCAATTGCAAAGGGGGTACTTAGAAAGTCTCTGTGAGGCTGGACCTATGAGAGCAAGGCTGGGACAGACTTGAGAGCTTTAGGGTGGGAGCAATACTGTGTTGGGTGGATCTGGGCTGGGATTCTACTGGGTTACACAGGGCACCGCGACCCACCTTTCTGGTATGACAACCACAACCACATCAGAGAAAGACAACCTGTGGGTGCACTGGAAGGCTTTGGGAGGGGGCCTTGGAGGCCTGGGGCGACAGCTAACATTTTATTTATTTGAGAGAGAAAGAGACGGAGAAAGAGGCAGACAGAATGGGTGCACCAGGGCCTCTAGCCACTGCAAACGAACTCCTTGTGTATCTAGTTTACGTGGGTACTAGGGAATAGAACCTGGGTCCTTAGGAATGGAACCTAAGTCCGCAGGCTTCACAGGCAAGCGCCTTAATTGCTAAGCCATCTCTCCAGCCCGAGTGCTAACAGTTATTGATTCCCTATTACATGCCTGGCTCTGTGCCAAGAGTGGTTCACATATATACTATTTCATTTAACTCCACAACCCAGCACAGTGATATATGATCTCATTTCACAGAGGAGGAACAGGTGAGTCAGCCATAGCACCTCTGTGCACACATGGGTGGGCGCTTCCACAAACAGCAGATCCATGCTTCACATGAGAAACCCTTTTTTTAAAAATTTATTTTGTTGTTTATTATTTATTTGAGAGTGAGAGAGAGGAGAGAGAGAGAGAGAGAGAGCGAGAGCGAGCAAGCGCGCACACGCCAGGACTTCTAGCCACTGCAAACGAACTCCAGACGCGTGTGCCCCCTTGTGCATCTGGCTAACGTGGGTCCTGGGGAATCAAGCCTTGAACTGGGGTCCTTAGGCTTCACAGGCAAGCGCTTAACTGCTAAGCATCTCTCAAGCCCCACATGAAAAACTCTTTACACTCAAAGTCAGATAGAGCTTTTCTCTAGCATGGAGTTTATCGGGTGAGTGCTTGTGTTAGCTTTTGTGTGCTACTGTTTGAGGTAGAATGTCATGTAGATCAAGCTGAACTTGAACTCCGCATCCTCCTGGCTCTGCCTCCCTAAGTGCTGGCATTACAAACAAACACCTTCACAGCTTGTTTGGGCTTCTAATCAGAGAATGAGATACCCTAAGGGAATGGCATCTCCTAAAAGCCGGAACTGAGGCTAAGCAGTGGAAAGGCTGGGGGACCCTGTGGGGAGACTGAAAGGTAAACTGCCTTGGGGAGGACTATGCCTGGCTGACTGCCAGAAAGACTGGAAGTTCTAAAGGCTTCTGGGAGTGCCGTGAAGTGGCTGAGGCCTTCTTGGAGGCATGGAAGGCCATGTAAAAATAAGACTGTCTTTAAGGATTACAGGATAATCTAGGCCCTACGACTCCCCAAGGAAGGGCGGTGAGATGGGCCCAGAGAAGCAAGGGGAAGTGGGGAGGAAAGAAGTGTTTTGGCTTTCTTACCAAGATACAAGCCAGGGTGCCAGCTAGTAAGGTTAGGGTCCAGAGAATGTCACCTCTGAAATGTGTCCCTTATGGGGCAGTCATTCCAGGCAGAAAAGAAAGGAACTGAAGTCTAGGCCCCTGGCTCTGGGCCAACTTCCTCTGGCTCTCTAGTCCTTAGTTTCCCCTTTGGGAAACTAATTTATCATCTGTCAAAGAACATATTAGCAAAGACCTCTGAGCCTTTGTCATATAAAAGGTCACTTTAATCAAATAACAGATACCTCAGCCCGGGCACTGCGACTGTTCCTGATTAACCACACTACAGCACACAGGCTGAAAAATAGTAGACTTCAGTATTTATGGTCACCGAGGGAGCAGATGCTGGAGCCAGGAGCACAGATAGGGCCTCCCTCCTTTCCTCAGAGGAGTGGCCAGGCAGCTCCATGCGTTAAAGAGGTAAGTGGCCAAGGCAGTGATACTTACTATAGTGGTCTTCCCATCTTGGATCTCCACCACTACAGAGATAAAAGGGGAAAAATAGGTCAGCCATTTAATAAGGAACGGGGAGTTTCAAATAACAGTTCAACTTCTACACAGGCAGAGAAAAGGAGCCTTTAGTTTGCACTCTCCCACGGTCCCCACCCGGACAGAAAGCGTGCAGGGCACACCCCTAAGTGCCCAGGTTCTGTGCCCTTGAGGCTGGCTGAAGACAAGCTCAGAATACTCAAGAAGCAGCATCTCTCTGGGATTAAGGCCTCCAGACTAGTGTTTTTTGGGGAACACTTCACGAATTTGCGTGTCGTCCTTGTGCAGGGGCCATGCTAATCTTTTCTGTATCATCCCAATTTTAGTACCCAGGCTAATTGTGTCTTTGTTTTACCTTGTTCTTTTTTTTTCCTTCCTGAGGTAGGGTCTCACTCTAGCTCAGGCTGACCTGGAATTGACTATGTGGTCTCAGGGTGGCCTCGAACTGTTGGCAGTCTCCTACCTCTGCTTCCCCAGTGCTGGGATTAAAGGTGTGCACCGCCACACCAGGCTGGTTTTGTTTTTTGAAGCTGAGATTCATCTTGGTTCTACCCAGAAGAATTGTGAAGCTGATCATGGTAGTTTGAGCCTGCAATTCTAGCCCTTAGGAGGTTGAGGCAGAAGGACTGCTGTGAGTTTGAAGCCAGCTTGAGCTATCCAGTGAATTCCAGGCCAGCCTGGGTTACTGAGTGATACCCTGAGCTACAGAGTGAACAATAGTTTATTTTTAAAGATTTTTTTTTTTTTTTTTTTTTTTGGTTTTTTCGAGGTAGGGTCTCACTCTAGCTCAGGCTGACCTGGAATTCACTATGTAGTCTCAGGATGGCCTCGAACTCACGGTGACCCTCCTACCTCCTGCCTGTGCCATTTCACACCATGATTTTTATTTTTGTTTATTTATTTATTAGAGACAGAGAGACGGGGAGAGAGAGAGAGGAAGAATGGGAACACCAGGGCCTCTAGCCACTGCAAACAAACTCCAGACGCATGCACCACCATGTGCATCTTGCTTACATGGGATCTGGAGAATTGAACCTGGATCCTTAGACTTCACAGGGATGCGCCTTAACTGGTAAGCCATCTCTCCAGCCCTAATATTTTATTCTTAAAATAATAAGAATAAAAATTTTAGCTAGGTGTGGTGGCGCATGCCTTTAATCCCAGCACTCGGGAGGCCGAGGTAGGAGGATCACCGTGAGTTCAAGGCAACCCTGACACTACATAGTGAATTCCAGGTCAACCTGGGCTACAGTGAGATTCTACCTTGGATTAAAAAAAAAGAAAGAAAGAAAGAATAAAAAATTTAAAAAGCAAGATCTTGCTGGGCATGGTGGCACATGCCTTTAATCCCAGCACTTGGGAGGCAGAGATAAGAGGATTGCTGTGAGTTCCAGGCCAGCCTGAAACTACATAGTGAATTCCAGGTCAGCCTAAACTAAAGCAAGATCTTACCTCAAAAAAAAAAAAACAAACAAAAACAAAACCCAACAACAACAACAACAAAACCACAAAAACCAAATTAAGGCTGGGTGTGGAGGAGCATGCCTTTATTCCCAGCACTCAGGAGGCACAGGTAGGAGGAGCGCTGTCAGTTCGGAGGCCACCCTGAGACTCCATAGTGAATTCCATGTCAGCCTGGGCTATAGCAAATTCCTACCTCGAAAAACAAAACAACAAAAAGAACACCTCCCCCTCCCCCAAAACAAAAAAATATCCTGCCTACCATGGCTAGCAGTTGTGGCCTGAAAGTTGGGAGGCAGCAGCCCTGAACAGACTTTCAGAAGAACTCCTTAGATATGTCTTTATAACGGGAAGTAAACAAAAGTGGTTTCTGACTGTGAAGGGCCTGCAACCTAAAACACAGCATGAGCTACAGCATCCTAGTGGCCTCACGGCAGCTCATCTAATATGCACCCAGAGGCTGGAGAGATGGCTTAGTGGTTAAGGCGCTTGCCTGTGGAGCCTAAGGAGCCAGGTTTGATTCTCCACATTAGTCAGATGCACATCATGGCGCATGTGTCTGGAGTTCATTTGCAGTGGCTAGAGGCCTTGGCATACCCATTCATTCTCTCCCTCTCTGTCCCTTTGTATCAAATAAATAAATAAAACAATAAAATGCACCCTGAGAGCCTGTGTCAAGTCTGTATGAAGGCAGCGCTGGGGGAAAGTCTGTCTCCTCCAGTTTTCTCCACTTGCTCCCTGCTGGGTTCGGCTTTGCTATCTCCACTGGACAAAGGTGATGAAGAGGTGGGAACAGGGGCTTGCAGACAGTGGATGTAGCAAACTTCAAGGAGGGCACTGCCATTTCACACCATGAGCAACCCTTGCAGCCAGGGGCCTACCGAAGTCTAAGGCAGGCAGAAGAGAGCCTGAGGCACCGTGATCAGCTGCACACATCTGTCAGGCTACACACATTTCCTGGCTCACTTAACCAGGATGCTGAATGACAAGTCCAATGGCCATCAGAAGAACCAAGCTGCTAGCTCACATGGAGCAAATGTTCATCCTCCCTTGTTCCCAGCACGTTGGGAGCCACAGCTGCCAGCCCAGGAACGGTACACAGCAGATACTCACTGACTGCTATTTTTAGGGAGTGAAATATTTGTCACAGTCCCCTTTTAACTGCTAATTGCTCTAAGAGAAAAACTGCCTAGCTGGTCTGCAAATTGTTTCTTAAAATACTCAAACCCAAGGCTGGAGAGATGGCTTTGTGGTTAAGGCACTTGTCTGCAAAGCCAAAGGACTCAGGTTTGATCCCCCAGGACCCACGTAAGCTAGACGCACAAGGTGGCGTATATGTCTGGAGTTTGTTTGCAGTGGCTAGAGGCCCTAGCATGCCCATTCTCTCTCTCTCTGCCCCTTTCTTTCTCTCAAATAAATAAGAAATATGAAAACCCCATCTGAACTGCAATTTGGCTACCACTGTCTCGTTTTTTATAAAAATATTTTTTCTTTTATTTATTTTATTTGAGAGCAAGAGAGAATGGGTACACCAGAGCCTCTAGTCACTGTAAATGCACAACTTCAGACATGTGTGTCACTCTGTTCATCCGGCTTCATGTGGGTATTGGGGAATTGAACTTGGGTCCTGTGGCTTTGCTGGCAAATGCCTTATAACCCCTGAGCCATGTCTCCAGCCCCCCACTGCTTAGTTTTACTCAGCTCTGACCTAAGGCAAATAGTAGTAGAAACTAGAAGACAGCCCAAAGTCCTTAAGCTTGAGAATTTAGTAGAAGCAAATCCCCTCCCGGCCCCCGCCCAGGCATACTACCCATCAGCACTCGCACAAGTGGCTGTGGGTTGCAGGAGACCCACAGGCAGCTGTGCGGATATGCAATCCCGCGGTGGGGGGAGCGGGGGCTTTCCGCTTCTTCTTTTTGCCTATCTGTATTTTCTAAAATAAACATATATTGCTTTTGCAACAACACAAAATAAACAATAAAAAGAGAAGGGACTGTTAAGGAAAAAAGCCATTCTAATCCAACCAGAGGCCCATGTGAGCATCTGTGATCACTGAGCTCTGTGACCGACACCTAATTGGATACAGACTGCCTGGAACTGTTCCTCAAGCCATTCATAAAGACTTATTACTCCAAAACAACCAACTGAGAGGCCTCAACGTCCAACTCCAGACACACAAAGGCGAACACTGTAGTCGCTAATCAATTCAAAGACAATCTAGGATCCTCTGTATAAAAGAAACTGCGTCACCCCACACACGGATCTCCTTGTACTGAACAGAGACCAACCCATGAACGGGATGTGGGTGAGCCTCAACCTGGGCAGTCTCGAAGCCAGCACAGCTGCAGACGAAAGGTCACTGCAAGGTGTCCATCTGCAGAAGGGGTGGGGACAGCAGAAGGACGGCATATCACCAGCTCAAGGGGGCTCCAGGCACTCCAGAATCTTTCAAATGGGCAGAAATCAAGTTGAGGGAGTGCCTAAGGGCAACCAACTGTAAGCAAGGACAGGTAGGTGAAGCGTGTGTGAGGTTTCACAGGAAACAAAAGCAGAGACAGCGTGTCGTACCACTGGAGTCAGCACCGGGAGAATGTCCTGAAATACGGAGAGGATAAACATGTGGTTCCCTTCTTGTGCAGGCACTTGGGTCCCAACCATGAGGTAAACAAGTCTAACAAAACATGCATCACTCTCGGCGAAGACCCAAGCCCTGAAGTCATCCCACTGGCCCCTGGAAAAGAGATCAAAGCCCATGGCAAGCTCTCCCACAGCAACCCTGAGCCAGTGAATATCTCACCAGAAGCCAGTGGGCAAAACAATAGGCAGATGCTTATCTAAGAGAGACAATCTGTCAAACCAAAGGAATGACCTGAGAACTCACACAAGGCAGAGATTGATCAGGGGAGTGTGTTAGTGCAGGGGGACAAGGCCCGGCTGGAGCCTGGAGAGGCCCTCAGTAGACTTAAAGCCCCTGGAAAGAAGAGATAGGAATCAAAACAGCATTGATTTTCAGTGTGCATAGAAAAACATGGCGAAACCAAACAAAACCTGACATCCATTTTGTCCCTGGCCTCCTCTCCATTCAAGAGAGTTGGGGGGGGGGGTACTAAGAAAAGCCAGGCTAAGAAGTTTGGGCACTAACAGAAAACCTGTTTAGGAACAGATGAAGTCACCTCTGTGTTCTGAGATACAACAGCAGTATGCCCAAGCTAAAGACAGAGAGGAAGCTGTTTTCAGATAGGCACTCCTCATACACATAAAACAACCTACTCCAGAACGAGGCAGCCCATTTGCCGAGCACCCAGGCGGGGGGTATGCAGCCTCGCTCCACTCACTGTGCAGAGTTACAACAGCACAGAAAGCACAGTCTTTGTCTGAGAGGAGGAAAGGGAAGTAAGGATGAGAACTTGTCCCTAATAAAGTCCATGCCTCGTAAAGAGGTCCTCTGAGTACTTCAGTAAATACTCAACCTGGGATGGAGTCCAAGATAACTGAACGACAGCAGCCTGGCACACACAGCTTTGTGGCAAGACCACAAGGAAGGCAGAAGACCTTGACGGACGCATAAACACGCAGTGAGCTGCAGCTGTGTAAAGACCCTACTGTTTAGGAAGTGAGGGAAGATGAACGACGAGAAGTGCAGGACACTGCTGCAGTTTGTGGTCAAAGAAACCAGGTTCCAGGGGCCCGTGGAAACCAAGACGTAAGCAGAGGACGAGGGAATGGCTAGAAGGCAGCCCTGACAGTCTTGGGTAGGGCCGGGCAGTGGAGTGCTGCGTTTGGTCCCTGTGCTCCTAGCCATTTGACTTTTCTCAACACCTCCCCGCCTCCTTCAGTTCATCTCTGTGTCTTCTATTCACGTTCCTGGCTCTATCAATGCCTCCCGGCTTCTTTTCCCAGGAATCTCTGAGGGAATGTCACTCTGCTCTGTGCTTCAGAATGAGTCTTATTGCTATACATCTCTGGACTACGTATGTCCCTTGAACTTTGAATTCTTTAAAACCCTAAACATGCTCACTCCTCTCAAAGCTTTTATTTTTTATTTATTTATTTTTTTGTTTTTTCGAGGTAGGGTCTCACTTTAGCTCAGGCTGACCTGGAATTCTCTATGTAGTCTCAGGGTGGCCTCGAACTCACAGTGGTCCTCCTACCTCTGCCTCCAGAGTGCTGGGATTAAAGGCATGCACCACCACGCCCGGCTCTCTCAAAGCTTTTAGCTAAAGAAATGCCCATCATATCAGACACTTCCTTGTCCAAAATGCTACGTCCTTTAGAAACCCCTCTTAGCTAACTGAAAGAGATGACACGAATTTTCCCTTGGGCCTTTCCTTATTTCAATACATCCTGCTATAAGATCAAATTGCTAATTCACAGAATCCTATGTCCAGGATTATTGCTGTAAATTCATTTCCTTCCTCAGGGCTTTATATAGGACATAGGTAGGAATGAGATCTAATACAATCTTTGCTAAATCAGAAGTGCCATATATGAAGGCTCCAGATGATTGGTAAATTAACTGGTAAGAGTTTGGGAGAGGGCTGGAGGGATGGCATAGCAGTTAAGAAGCTTGTTTGTGAAGTTTAAGGACCCAGGTTCAATTCCCCAGTATCCACGCAAGCCAGATGCACCAGATGGCTCATGAGTCTGGAGTTTGTTTGCAGTGGCTAGAGAATGGTATACCCATTCTCCCTCCCTCAAATAAATAAATAAAATACAAAAAAAAAACCCCCACCCAAAAAACGTTTTTTTGGGGGAAAAAAGCCAGGTATGATAGCACACACCTTTAATCCTAGTACTCAGGAGGCAGAGGTAGGAGAATCACTGTGAGTTCAAAACCAGCCTGAGACTCCATAGTGAATTCTAGGTCAGTACGGGCTACAGTGAGACCTGACCTTGGGGAGGAAAAAAGTTTGCAGGAAAGAAGAAGAAAGGCAGGCAGGAAGAAAAGGGATGCTTTGCTATGAGATACAAAGGTTATATTGCAGTGGAGAAAAGTGCTAGTTCCATTTCCAACTCTACATAGAGCTGATGTTGGACAAGCTACTGAATCTCTTGGGACTACATTTTCTCATCTGTAGAAATCAGGACAGTTAATGTCCACCTCTAAGGAAAACTAAATAAATATATATGGAATGCTTAGCAAGCACTTAGTAAATTATAATTTCCTTATTTGTCCCTTTCAGTCTTATTTCCTTCATCAATCTTTAGACAAGTCTTTCTGAATACCAGCAGAACTGACATTTTGGGCCAGATGGTTCTTTGTTGTGGGGAGCTGTCATGTATGTTGCAAGATGTTTAATAGTATCCCCAGCCTCTACCCACCAGTAGTACTGGTTGTGACAACTTAAATGTCTCTAGACAGGGGCTGGAGAGATGGCTTAGCGGTTAAGCGCTTGCCTGTGAAGCCTGAGGGCCCCGGTTCGAGGCTCGATTCCCCAGGACCCACGTTAGCCAGATGCACAAGGGGGCGCAAGCGTCTGGAGTTCGTTTGCAGTGGCTGGAGGCCCTGGCGTGCCCATTCTCTCTCTGTCTATATCTGCCCCTCTCTCTCTCGCTCGCTCTCTGTCTGTCGCTTTCAAATAAATAAATAAAAATAAACAACAACAACAAAAAAGTCTCTAGACACTGCTAAATGCTTAAGGACAACACTGACTGCCTGAGAAACGGCTTTAGGCTTAAAGTCTTGTTTTTGTTTTTGCTTTTTTGTTTTGTTTTTCAAGGTAGCTGTAGCCCAGGCTGACCTGGAATTCATTATGTAGTCTCAGGGTGGCCTCGAACTCATGGTGATCTGCCTATCTCTGCCTCCTGAGTGTTGGGGTTAAAGGCATGTACCACCACACCCAGCCTAGGCTGAAAGTCTTATGCTTAGTAACACTGGTGCCCGGTCTTCATGAATTCTGAAAAGCAAGATACTTATATATTTTCAGCAGGACACTCAGCTTTTCCTCTATAACATTGCATTCTGTATGTGCAATATTATTTGGATATTAAATATATCAGTTGGACCCATGAAAATCAGAAGTAATACAATACCTGCTGCATTACCAATAGATACAAAATCAAAAAAGGTCATTTAGGAACTGGAGAGATGACTTAGTGGTTAAGGCGCTTGCCTATGAAGCCTAAAAACTCATGTTCGAATCTCCAGGTCCAACGTAAGGCAGATGCAGTGACGCAAGCATGCAATGTTGCACATGGGCACAAGGGGGCGCATGGGTCTGGAGTTTGTGCGCAGCAGCTGAAGACCCTGGTGCACATGTTCTCTCTCTCTCTGTTTCTTTCTCTCTCAAAAAACAACAAAAAAGTTCATTTAGGGTTGGAGAGATGGCTTAGTGGTTAAGGCACTTGCCTGCGAAGTGTAAGGACCTAGGTTTGATTCCTCAGTGCCCACATAAGCCAGATGCACAAGGTAGCACATGCGTCTGGAGTTTGTTTATGGTGGCTGAAGGCCCTGGCACGCCCATTCTATCTGCCTCTTTCTCTCTCTCCAATAAATAAGTAAAAAGAATTTTTTAAAAAAAGTTCACTTAAAGGTTTAGACAACCAATTCTCAAGAATACAGAATATAGCAATGCTTTCATGTAAAAGCACATCAACTCATTTAGCTTTCAGGCTGATGATACTGACAAGAAAGTTACCAACCTAAGGATCTATTGAAATGAGGACTTCAAACACTCATTAGAGCCCATCAATTCACAAACTCTCCAGCTAAAAATTATTTACTAGGGCTGAAGAGATGGCTTAGTGGTTAAGGCGTCTGTCTGCAAAGCCAAAAAACCCATGTTCAATTCCCCAGTACCCACATAAAGCCAGATGCACATGGTGGCACATGGTGGCACATGTATCTGGAGTTCCTCTGCAGTGGCTAGAGGCCCAGGCATGCTCATTCTCTCTCTCTCTGACAATTTTTCTCTCTGTAATAAATACATAAAATATTTAAAAAATTTGTTTACTTTGAACCGGGAGTGGTGGCACACGCCTTTAATCCCAGCAGTCGGGAGGCAGAGGTAGGAGGATCACCATGAGTTCGAAGACACCCTGAGACTACACAGTGAATTCCAGGTCAGCCTAGGCTAGAGCGAGACCCTACCTCAAAAAACAAAAACTAAAACAAAACAAAACTTAGTATGGTGGCATGTGTCTGTAATCCTAGTACTCCAGAGGCAAAGGAAGTAAGATAGATAGCCACAAGTCTCAGGCCAGCCTGGTCTACTAATGAGATCCAGGCCAGCCATGTTACACAGCAAAATATTGTCTTACAAAAGGAAAAATGTGTCTGGGCATGGAGGCACATGCCTTTAACCTCAGTACTTGGGAGGCAGAGTAGGAGGGTTGCTGTGAGTTCAAGGCCATCCTGAGACTACATAGTGAATTCCAGGTCAGCCTGGGCTAGACTGAGACCCTACCTCAAAAACACAAAAAATAAAAATTAAAAAAAATTTAAGAAGCCAGGTGTGGTGGTACACATCTTTAATCTCAGCACTTGGGAAGTTGAGATAGTAGGAACGTTGTGAGTTCAAGGCTAGCCTGAGATTACATAGTTAATTTCAGGTCAGCCTGGGCTAGAGGGAGACCCTACCTCAAAAAGGCCAGGCACTGGGCTGCAAGGTCACTCAGAAATTAAACTGGGGCTGAACGAAAAACGTCCTTCCTATAGACCAGATGACCAAAAGCTGGAACAAACTGCACTGCATGCAGCCCTAAAGGACACAGAGGCCATCAGTGGTGAAAACAGTGGACACTGAAAGCCTCAAGTTTGGCCAGCCAGGCCACGTGAGCCAATGGTCCAACAGTGGCATGTCTCTTATGGGGGAAACCAACTGCTCTCTAATGGACTCAAGACCTGCTCTATGGTAGGGAATACATGCCTGGTACTGAAAACCTAATCAAAAGCCTATGATGGGGGCTGGAGAGATGGCTTAGCAGTTAAGCGCTTGCCTGTGAAGCCTAAGGACCCCAGTTCGAGGCTTGATTCCCCAGGACCCACATTAGCCAGATGCACAAGGGGGTGCACGTGTCTGGAGGCCCTGGCACACCCATTCTCTCTCTTTCTGCTTCTTTCTCTCTGTCTGTTGCTTTCAAATAAATAAATAAATAAAATACATAAAAAAAAAAGCCTATGGTGGGGGAGGTCATGAGCCCTAGGAGTGTAACGCCTGTTCTTGTCTGGCTAAATACATATATTATGCCCACCAAAGTGCTCTGCAAGCACTTTACTTAATGTTCATACCCATATATTAATGCTACTCTCACTTTTAGTTAGAGAAGCTTCTCTTTTTAGATGACGGTGACCACTGGAATGACCCCAAAAGCACATAGTACTGAGAAGATGTGAAAGAGGAGTGTTTTGCCCTGAAATATCTCTATCACACCTTCCAAGCCTCAGGGTCCATTGTGGAAGAAGAGGTGGCAGAAAGAATGTAAGAGCCAAAGGAAGGGTAGGACTATTTACAATGCAATTGTCCACACAGAAATTGGCCTCAATATCCATGACCTCGCAGTGCCTAGCACTACCTTCAGAAGACCTTCACAGTAGGAGGGGAAGATGATGACATCAAAGTAAAACAGAGACTAACGGAGAGAGGTAGGGGATATGATGGAGTGTGGACTTGTGAAGGGGAAAAGTGGGGGAGGGGAGGGAATTATCATGGTTCATTGTCTAAGTATAGAAGCTCTCAATTAAAAAAAAATCCCAGCACTCGGGAGGCAGAGGCAGGAGTATCGCCATGAGTTCGAGGCCACCCTGAGACTACATAGTCCAGGTCAGCTTAGAGTGGAGTGAGACCCTACCTCAAAAAAGAAAAAAAAAAAAAAGTCCAGGCATGGTGGCTCACACTTTTAATTCCTGCACTTGGGAGGCTGAGGTGGGAGGATTCACCACGAGGCCATCCTTGTATTACAGAGTGAATTCCAGATCAGCCTGGGCTAGAGTGAGACCCTCCCTTGAAAAATCAAAAGGGCTGGAGAGAGAGGGCTTGGTGGTTAAGGTGCTTGCCCTCAAAGCCTGAAGACCCAGGTTCGATTCCCCAGTCTCCATATAAACCAGATGCACAAAGTGGTGCATGCATCTGGAGTTCGTTTGCAGCGGCTAGAGGCCCTGGTGCACCCATTCTCTCTCTGCTTGCAAATAAATAAAACTTATTCCCCAATACCCACACGAAGCCAGATGCACAAGGTGTCGCATGTGTCTGGAGTTTGTTTGCAGTGGCAGGAGGCCCTAGCATGTCCATACTCACTCTCTCAAATAAATATATAAGGAGGCAGAGGTAGAAGGATCACTGTGAGTCTGAGGCCACCCTGAGACTACATAGTAAATTCTAGGTCAGCATGGGCTAGAGTGAGACCCTACCTTGAAAAAAAAAAAAAATTAAGTCTAATTTCAAATATTGCTGTATTTAATAAAAAACAAAACAAAACAAAACAAGAACAACAAAACCAACCTAGCCGGGCATGGTGGTGCATGCCTTTAATCCCAGTACTTCAGAGGCAGCGGTAGGAGGATCACTGTGAGTTGAAGGCCAGCCTGAGACTGCATAGAGGTTCCAGGTCAGGTTGGACTAGAGCAAGACACTACCTCGAAAAACCAAAATAAAATAAATAAAATAAAAATAAAAAAAACCGCAACCATAAAGAAAAGCTATTCCTGCTTGATTTTCTTCCAAGAACATAGCAGAATAACTGACTCATCTTTGAATTTGAGAAAGGACATGTAACTTGTAGCTGTTTTTACCCGACACTTGAAAGACACCCTCAAAAAATGTTATATGAGGATTGGAAAGATGGCTTAGTAGTTAAGGCACTTACCTGCAAAGCCTAAGGACCCAGGTTTGACTCCCCAGATCCCACGTAAGCCAGATGTATAAGGTGACACATGCACACAAGGTGGTACACATGTCTGGAGTTAGACTGCAGTGGCTAGAGGCCCTGGCACACCAATTCTTTCTCTCTCTCTGATTTAAAAAAAAAAAAAAAGTTATATGAGGGCTGGAGAGATGGCTTAGTGGTAAGGCACTTGCCTGTGAAGCCTATGAACCCAGGTTTGATTCCCTAGGAGCTACATAAGCCAGATGCACATGGTGGTACATGTGTCTGGAGTTCATTTGCAGTGGCTAGAGGACCTGGCAAGCCCAATCTCTCTCTCTATCTCATAAATAAATAAATAAATTAGTTTTAAAAAATGTTATTTAGCCGAGCATGGTGGTGCATGCCTTTAATCCCAGCACTTGGGAAAGCAGAGGTAGGAGGATGGCTGTGAGTTCAAGGCCACCGTGAGACTACATAGTGAATTCCAGATCAGCTTGGACTAGAGCAAGACCCTACCTTGACAGATATTTTAAAAGTAAATAAATAAAGTGGTATTGGACTCTGGCTCTGGGACTATCAGCTATCAGAACTGAAATAGGACCCCCCCAACTTTGTTGTCCAGAGACTACACTCCAGCTCTGGACACAAACTGACAAAGCTACCTG
The DNA here is from genome assembly GCA_036346955.1 of Dipus sagitta. Classification (NCBI taxonomy): domain Eukaryota; kingdom Metazoa; phylum Chordata; class Mammalia; order Rodentia; family Dipodidae; genus Dipus; species Dipus sagitta. The sequence goes on along the minus strand of CM070779.1, from coordinate 127,913,544 downwards.
AAGAGTGTTATTTCAGCACAGGCCTAACTCTGCAGCAGAGGGATAAATGAAATGCATTATCCAAGTCCTGCCATGAGCATCTTTTCTCTGGTGTCTTTACTAATGGATTGGTCTAATGTTAACCAGGCAGTATCTGGATGTTCCCACCCCCTCACCCCAGGTAGGGTTGCACCTTCCCTTTATGGCAGACTATTGGTTTTTCTCTTATCAACTATGCTTTTTGTTGTTGTTGTTTTTTCAAGATAGGGTCTCACTCTGGCCCAGCTGACCTGGAATTAACTATGTAGCCTTAGGGTGGCCTCGAACACATGGCAATTCTCCTACCTCTGCCTCAGAAGTTCTGTGGTTAAAGGCATGTGCCACCACGCCCAGCTCAATTATCTTTTTGATTTTTCTAAACTGGATTCTTTGCCTACACTCTACTGAAATTATTATCTGAATGCCAAAAAAGAAAGCTCTCCTGGGCTGGAGAGATGGTTTAGCGGTTAATGTGCTTGAGGGCAAAGCTAAAGGACCCAGGTTCAATTCCCCAGGACCACGTGAAGCCAGATGCATAAGGTGGTGCATGAGTTTGGGGTTTGTTTGCAATGGCTGGAGGCCCTGGTGCACCCATTTTTCTATCTTTCTCTGTCCTTCTCAAATAAAAAATAAAAGGCTGTCGAGATGGCTTAGCGGTTAAGGCACTTCCCTGCAAAGCCAAAGGACCTTGGTTCAATTCCCCAGGACCCATGTAAGCCAGATGCACAAGGTGGTGCATGCATCTCGAGTTCATTTGCAGTGGCTGGAAGCCCTGGCACGCCCATTCTCTCTCTCTGCCTCTTTCCCTCTCTCAAATAAATAAAAATAAAATATTAAAAAAAATAAACCTATCCTAAGCCGTGTGTAATGCCTGAATCCAAGCGCTTAGGACACTAAGGCTTCTTCTTAGAGCCAGTGATCCCTTCGCTAGGCTCTTCTTGGATTTTTCTGCTCCCTATGACAATAATGACACTCTATTCCACTGGTTACTTCTCAGCTTTAACATACTCACTGGCCGGCCAATTCTGTGCCAGAATCTTAAACACAAAACCAACATCACTTGGTTTGCACATCACTCATCCGTTCCTGCTTCCCACAGTACACAAAGGAAGGCTATATCCTGAAAGACCTTTTCACTCTCCGCCAGATTCCATCCTTTTCTATGCCTGTTCAAGAAACATCCCTTTTATGAAAACTTCTAACCAGCTTTGCTATTTCCGGTAACAGAATCTTCCTGTACTTTTTCATGCAAATGGATAACTTGCATTTACTGGAGTGTACATCTCATCTCATCTCATTAGGACTTAAGCTTCTCAGGGAAGGGGCTATGTTTTCTCCCTTCACAGCTTGAGGCACAACATTTGGCCTTCAGTAACCTCTCAGTTGCCGCTAGAATCCGGCTACTTTTCAGACTTAATATTAATGAAATGCAGAACCACCACTCAGCACTTGTAGCTGCTCAATGGCCTTTCTGCGTTGGCTGCCATCTCTCAGGGAGATTAGTGGCATGGGCAGAAAAAGCTATCACTAGATCACAGCATTTTCTTTAGACAAGAAACCGACAAGGGAGGCTCTGGGTAGGGGGTCCAGATGTTCTTCCTTCACAGACCAGGGATGCTTTCACGGAGGACGGTGGAGGATGCGACTCAGTGAACGTAGGAGAGGAAATTACTATTCAACCCCAGGACGCTGTTTTTTTTACCATCTCAAAATACCTAGCCCTTTGTTTCGATCCTTCTCCACCTCCTGGAGACACGGAATGTCAAGGAGATCAAGCCACAGCCCCAGAGTCTTGGGGGGCGGGGGGGGAGGCTCGGCGGAGGGAGCGGAAACAGAACCTCCCGAGTTTTCAGGCTCTCAGCGCGGCGAGGAGAGCGGAAGGGCGACACCGGGGCTGGCGGGAAGGTGCTCTGCCATTCTTCTCGATCTCTGGAGGTCGCTGGGACCTGGGACTCACCTTCCCGGAACCCGCGAGCTGGAAGCCGGAACCTGCTGGTGGCGGCTGGGCCTGCCAGCAGCCCTCGGAGAAGCCGACCAGAGCCGGACAGCAGCGTTTTGAAGGCGGCCATATTGAAAGCACTCCTGACCTCTCGCGCACTTCCGCTTCCGGAGCGGGGCGCGCGCAGCCGCAGTGCGGCCCGAGAGCTTCGCGGCGCGCCGCTGGTGCTGCTGTCGCTTGGTATTTTCCCCTGCCGTGGGCGCCAGGGAGGCCGCGTTTGTGTGAAGTCTTGTCTTTTCGTTCCAGGAGTCCAGGGAAAACCGTCTCGGCCAATCCCCACTCTTCAAAGCGGCTTTAAGTTGCCTGTTCGCTTCCCTTGCTGAAAATCACACACCATCCCTATTTCTCCTTTTGGTTTACTTCGAGGTAGGGTCTCACTCTAGCCCAGGCTGACCTGGAATTCACTCTAGTCTCAGGGTGGCCTCGAACTCATGGTGATCCTCCTACCTCTGCCTCCCGAGTGCGGGGGTTAAAGGCTGCCGGCATTAAAGGCGTTGGGCCGCCAGGAGCGGGCCATCCCGGTTTCTTTAGAGCTTTCTGGGCAGTTGTGAATTTTCACCCTGTTCGATTGAGCCTAGGTTTATTAAAGGAGAGATTTGAAGTGATATAGGTAGTTAGCGGGGGTGGGGGGGGGGTGGCGACACGCCTTTAATCCCAGCAGAGGTAAGGAGGATCGCCATGAGTTCAAGGCCACCCTGAGACTACATAGTGAATTCCAGGTCAGCCTGGACTAGAGCGAGACCCTACCTTGACAGATATTTTATATATATATATATATATATATATATATATAGTTTGTTTATTTTTATTTATTTATTTGAGATCGACAGAGAGAAGGAGGCAGAGAGAGAATGGGCGCGCCAGGGCCTCCAGCCACTGCAAACGAACTCCAGACGTTTGTGCCCCCTTGTGCATCTGGCTAACGTGGGTCCTGGGGAATTGAGCCTTGAACCGGGATCCTTAGGCTTCACAGGCAAGCGCTTAACCGCTAAGCCGTCTCTCTAGCCCTTGACAGATATTTTAAAAGTAAATAAATAAAGTGGTATTGGACTCTAGCTCTGGGACTATCAGCTACCAGTAGTAGTCTTTGTTGTTTGAGACTACACTCCAGCTCTGGGCACAACAAAGCTACCTGACTCCCTCTCACTATCTTCTCTGCTTGCCCACTGGTAATTACCTGTTTTTAAATTTTACTTTATCATATATATTAGAGTTAGGGCTTCACTCTATCCCAGGCTGGTCTCATGCCTCAGCCTTCCTAGTGCTGAGATTTATTTATTATTTGTTTTTTTTTAATTTTTTTATTTTTGCTCATTTTATTTATTTGAGAGCGAGAGACAGAGAGAAAGGGGCAGATAGAGAGCGAGAGAGAGAGAGAATGGGCACGCCAGGGCTTCCAGCCACTGCAAACAGAACTCCAGATGCGTGCGCCCCCTTGTGCATCTAGCTAACGTGGGTCCTGGGGAATCGAGCCTTGAACCGGGGTCCTTAGGCTTCACAGACAAGCGCTTAACCGTTAAGCCATCTCTCCAGCCCTTATTATTTGTTTATTTAAGAGAGACACAGAGAAACAGTGAGTTTGGACACTCCAATTCATATTTTTAAAAAAAAATTTTACTTATTTGACACAGAAAGAGAATGGAAGATAGAGAACGAGAGAATAGGTGCATCAGGGCCTCTAGCCACTGCAAACGAACTCCAGACGCTTCCGCCCACTTGTGCCCTCTGGCTTACGTGTGAACTGGGGAATCGAACCTGGGCCTTTAGACTTCACAAGCAAGCGCCTTAACTGCTAAGCCATTTCTCTAGCCCTAAAATATTATTTTATTTTTATTTATTTATTAGAGAGAGAGGCAGATAGAGAAAGAGGGGATGGGCACGCCAGGGCCTGAAGCCCCTGCAAATGATCTCCAGATGCATGTGCCACCTTGTATATCTGGCTTATGTGGATTCTGGGGAATCGAACCTGGGTCCTTTGGCTTTGCAGGCAAATGCCTTAACCACTAAGTTATCTCTTCAGCCCCAATTCCCTCCTTTCTCTCTCTGTTGTTCTTCTGGTTGTTTGTTTGTTTGGTTTTTCAAGGTACAGTCTTGCTACAGCCCAGGCTGACCTGGAATTCACTATGTAGTTTCAAGGTGGCCTTGAACTCATGGTGCTCCTCCTACCTCTGCTTCCCAAGTGCTGGACTAAAGTTGTACACCACCACACCCAGCCTCAATTCCTATTTTTTAAAACCCACTTCAGACTGTGGAAATGACCTTGACTTACCTGATATTATTTCTAATTCTCAGCAACATCTTGTTTTATTTTATTTTCGTTTTTCGAGGTAGGGTCTCAATGTAGCCCAGGCTGACCTGGAATTCACTCTGTATTCTCAGGGTGGCCAGGTACTCAGGAGAACTACACCCACCACGTTGTGCGGCAACCTCAGGGACAGCTTCGACTGCTGGCCAGTTGGAGCTAAGAGCCCCTAACGGGGTTCCCCCTTTTTTTGGAGCCGCATAATCCCAGCACTGGAGAGGCACAGGTAGGAGGATCACCATGAGTTCAAGGCTGCTCTGAGACTACATAGTGAATTCCAGGTCAGCCTGGGCTAGAGCAAGACACTACCTTGAAAACAAAACAAAACAAAAAACAAAACAACAACAACAACAAAACCCAACCAATGCATTGTATACGTGTATAAAGGAGGCTGGGGAGATGGCTCAGTGATTAAGGCGCTTGCCTGTATACATGTTTGAAATTATAAAAAAAGATGAAAAAAATTAGTCCTTTACTTGCCTGCAAAGTAAAGGACCCAGTTTTGATTCCCTAGGACCCACGTAAGCCAGATGCACAAGGTGGCTCATACATTTGGAGTTTCTTTGCAGCAGCTAGAGGCCCTGGTGTTCCCATTCTCTCCCCCCTCCTTGCCTCTTTCTCTCTCAAATAAATAAATAAAAATAAAATATTAGCCAGACATAGTGACACATGCCTTTAATCCTAGCACTTGGGAGGCAGAGGTAGGAGGATTGCTGTGAGTTGGAGGCCACCTTGAGACTACATAGTGAATTCCAAGTCATCCTGAATTCAGCTATAATAAGACCCTACCTCAAAAAAACAAAACCAAATATATATGTAATAGAAGAAAAAAAACACTTATGGTACCAAAAAGAAAATACAACTCATTTAGATTTGCAGGGCATATAAGATGTTCCCCTGAGCTAGTTAAAAAAGCTTTCCTTTCCAGCCTGTTCTTCCACGTGGTGGTAAGGATATTCCTTTTTTTTTTTTTTTTTTTTTAAATTTTAGAGAGAGAGAGAGAATGGGTGTGCCAGGGCCTCCAGCCACTGAAAATGAACTCCAGATGCATGCGCCACTTTGTGCATCTGGCTTACATGGGTCCTGGGGAATTGAACCAAGATCCTTTGACTTTGTAGGCAAATGCCTTAACCGCTAAGCCATCTCTCCAGCCCAGTAAGGATATTATTTCCCACTTTCCAACATAAGCCTAAAGAATGCTTTTCTAGTTATTTTGCTCTAATTCTTTTTTTTTTTTGTTTTTTTTTGAGGTAAGCACAACAGACTGGCTTAAATTTTTTTTTAAAATTTATTTATTTGAGAAAGCAAGAGAGAGAGGCGGTGGCGGGGGGAGTGGGCATGCCAGGGCCTCCTGCCACTGTAAACGAACTCCAGACACATGCCTTGTGCATCTGGCTTATATGGGTCCTGGGGAACTGTCCTTTGGCTTTGCAGGCAAATGTCTTAACCACTAAGCCATCTCTCCAGCCTCCCCACCCCCCACTTTTTTTTAATGCACGGGTGTGTGTGCATGAAAGAATTGATGTGCCAGGGCATCTAGCCACTGCAATTGAACTCCAGATGCATGCACCCCCTTGTGCACATGCGCAATGTTGCATGCTTGTGTTATTGTGTGTCTGGCTCATGTGGGACCTGGAGAGTTGAATTTGAGTCCTTAGGCTTTGCAGGCAAGTGCCTTAACCACTAAGCCATCTCCAGTTCTCTGAGTCTTTTTTTGTTGTTGTTGTTGTTTATTTTTATTTATTTATTTGAGAGTGATAGAGCAGAGAGAGAGAGAGAGAGAGAGAAAGAGAGAGAGAGAATAGGCACGCCAGGGCTTTCAGCCACTGCAAACGAACTTCAGATGCATGTACCACCTTGTGCATCTGGCTTACGTGGGTTCTGGGGAATCGAGCCTTGAACCGGGGTCCTTAGGCTTCACAGGCAAGTGCTTAACCGCTAAGCCATCTCTCCAGCCCTACCTTTTTTTGTATTAAGCAGAAGCTTTGTATGGACACATCATATGTTAGACCATCATTCCCCTCCTCCCTGACCCCATTCCACTGAGGGCCCAGTGGATTGCTGGTATTCATCATGGGGTTGTGGGTTATGAGTTGTAAGAGCAATAGTCAGTCATTGTAGAGGGGAGGTGGTGTCTCTGGATATTTCCTCCCACTCTGTGGCTCTTATAATCTTTCCGCCCCCTCTTCTGCAAATAAACCACAGTGGGTGTGTTTTAAATCTACTTTATGCAGCTTTCTTTTTCTTTCTTTTTTTCCCCGAGGTAGCATCTCACTGTAGCCCAGGCTGACCTGGAATACACTATGTAGTCTCAGGGTGGCTTCGAACTCATAGCGATCCTCCTACCTCTGCCTCCCAAGTGCTGGGATTAAAGGCGTGTGCCACCACGCCTGGCTTTTAAGTCTACTTTAGTATTGAGCTCTCAATAGCTTCTGGATTTCTGCTTTGGTATGTTTTGAGTATCCTCAGTGTCTGTCACCATCACCCTGGTGCAGGTTGTCAGGCTGTCTGTGGAAGCAGCACTCCTGCTCATCTCACCAATTCCTCTGTGATTTTACCTGGGCTCTGGCTGATGTGCGAGGGGTGGTTCATCTCCTGGGTTCTTGCTACCTGCTCCCAGCATGCACACTTCCAGGCAGCTCCCTGCTCCCCTCACTCTGATTCTTAGGTGAGAAAAACCAGGCCCATGATATGACACAGGAAATTCTCTGATGGGGGGGAAAAGAAAGTGCCCACTGTCTAGTTGGGAGTATTTACCATCCTAGTGGGCTAGAAGGATACGGAGCCGTTGCCACAGGAGAGGATGAGTAGCATCACTGTAGACCAGAAGAGCAGAAGAAATGTGGCCCTGGCATCTGTCAAATACCACATTCACCAGAGACAGACTGAGTGCTGGGGAAGCTTGAAGAAAAGGTCAATTAAGGGGCTGGGGAGATAGCTCAGTGGATAAAGCCATTTGTTTGCAAAGCCTGAAGGCCTGGGTTCGATTCCCCACTACCCATGTAGGTGTGCAAAGTGGTGCATGCACGCACCTGGAGTTTGTTTGCAGTGGAAGAGGCCCTGGTGTGCCTATTCTCTCTCTCTCTCTGTGCTTGTGAATAAGTAAATGCAATATTTAAAATTTTTTATTTATGTACGTATTGAAGAGAGAGAGAGAGAGAGAGAGAGAGAGAGAGAGAGAGAGAGAGAGAGAAAGAATGGGCACGCCATGACCTATAGCCACTGCAAACCAACTCCAGATGCATGCGCTACCTTGTGCATCTGGCTTACGTGGGTCCTGGGGAATTGAACCTAGGTCCATAGGCTTTGCAGGCAAGTGCCTTAACCACCAAGCCATCCCTCCAGCCCTACAATATATATATTTTTAAACAAGAAAGAAAAGTTAGGCGTGGTGGTGCACACCTTTAATCTGAGCACTCAGGAGGCGGAGGTAGGGGGATCACTGTGAGCATTCCAGGTCAGCCTGGACTAGAGCGAGACCCAACCTTGAAAAACAAAAACAAACAAGCCGGGCGTGGTGGCGCACGCCTTTAATCCCAGCACTCGGGAGGCAGAGGTAGGAGGATCGCCATGAGTTCGAGGCCACCCTGAGACTACATAGTGAATTCCAGGTCAGCCTGGGCGAGAGTGAAACCCTACCTTGAAAAACCAAAAAAAAAAAAAAAAACAAAAAACAAAAAACAAAAACAAACAAACAAAAAAAAAAAAGAAAGTAAAGAAAAGGAAAAGAAAGTTCAATGAAGGCAAGATTGATTGACTGACACATGCATTAGGAATGGAGCAGAGAGTTTCAGTGAGGTCTAGGTGTCCCAGCCAAGATCAGAAACACTTCTTTGGTTTCTGTTTTTCTCCTGCATACATGACCTTGAGTCACACCTTCTGCTTGTACCACATTCCCTGTTTCCTTATCCACCCCCAGCTTCTGGGGACCCAGCAGAGGCCCACACAATAATAAAGCCCCACCCAGCACTTTTGGACATAGCTAAAGCGTTCAAATGCCAACCCTCTCCTCACTATCTTATCCCAACTTATCATAATCAAATTATATTCTCAAAAGCAACATGTTTTCTACAAAGGCAGGTAACGTGATCATTGTGGAAAAAAGAAGCAATAGATAAAGAAAAATGAAAATGGGTGCCATTCATAATCCATAGATAAGTATCATTTACATTTAGCAAAATGAAATAATATGGTTCATATTCTTTGTTGTATAATAACAACTTATTTTTCTACTATTTATTATTAGTTTCTACATGGAATAAAAACAATTCTATGGGACCATATTTTTCTCAGGAGACTATCTTTAAACCCACACACATAAATTTTTTAAATTTAGCCGGGCGTGGTGGCGCACGCCTTTAATCCCAGCACTCGGGAGGCAGAGGTAGGAGGATCTCCGTGAGTTCGAGGCCACCCTGAGGCTCCATAGTGAATTCCAGGTCAGCCTGGGCTAGAGTGAGACCCTACCTCGAAAAACAAAAACAAACAAACAAAAAAAAAATTTTAAATTTAAAGTATTAGTTATGTAGGAAGAGTCCACAAATTGTCAGCTTGGTGGCTTTTTCACGAAACAAATCTACTACCTACACCAACAAGTAGAACATAACCAACACTTAAATACCTGCTTGTGCCCCGTTCCCGATACCATCCTTCAAAGATAATCATTGTCTTAACTTTTTATTTATTTATTTGAGAGTGACAGACAGAGAAAGACAGATAGAGAGAGAGAGAGAGAATGGGCGCGCCAGGGCCTCCAGCCACTGCAAACGAACTCCAGACACGTGCGCCCCCTTGTGCATCTGGCTAACATGGGTCCTGGGGAATCGAGCCTTGAACCAGGGTCCTTAGGCTTCACAGCAAGCGCTTAACTGCTAAGCCATCTCTCCAGCCCTATCGTCTTAACTTTTAGCACCAATGACTCTTTCCTGACTTGAACTTTAAATAATCCTCTCCTTGGAATATGTTGCATTTTGAAAATCCTGTCTTCCATTGATAGAATTTGGATCATTTCCACTTTGGACTATTGCAAATAGTGCTGGGACAAACAGGACTTTTGGCGAATGCAAGAACAAGCCTCCTGGCATACATGCAGCCGTGGAACTGTTAAGGCATGCCCATGTTCAGCTTCAGTGGAACCTGCCAGAAACCTACCAATAGTGATTGTGCCAGTTTACTCTGGTACCAGATGTGTGTGAGAGTTCTGTTGATCCAATATCTTATCAATATTTGATATTTTTCTTGTACTTTTTATCTGCTGTTCTGGTTGGTGTAGAGTAGGGTCCCATAGATTCATTTTACGTTTCCCTGATGTCTAACAAGAATGAATAACTTATATGTATATAGGGCATTTAGATATTCTCTTGTGTAAAAGATCAGTTCAAGACTTGGGACTATTTATATTATATTTATATTAAAAGATGTCTCATTGGGCATGGCGGCGCATGCTTTTAATCCTAATACTCGGGAGGCAGAGGTCGGAGGATTGCCATGAATTTGAGGCCAGCCTGAGTCTACAGAGTGAATTCCAGGTCAACGTGGACTAGAGCAAGACCCCCCCCCCAAAAAAAAAAGTTGTCTCTTCTGTTCCTTTTTTTTGTTGTTGTTTTTTGAGATAGGGTCTCACTCTACTCTGGCTGGGATTAAAGGCATGTACCACCCCACCCGGCCAAATTAAACCTTTTTAATTCAATAGTTTTTTTTTTTTTTCCAGTCTGGTTAATACCTTTCTGTTTTCTATTATTTTTTTCAAGGTCATGAAAATATTTTGTGTTTTCTTCCAAAAACCTTATTATTTTACCCTTCACAATTAGATCTTTGTTTCTTCCAGAATTGTTTTGGTATGTGGTCTGAGATTAGGATTAAGATTTATTTTCTCCCATAGTAATATCTTACTGATCCAATATCATTTTTAAAAAATTACAGTTCCCTCCATTTTACTGACCCATTACTATTGTCATTATTATTTTGGTATATCGTGGTAGGGTCTCACTGTAGCTCAGGCTGACCTGGAATTCACTATGTAGTCTTAGGGTGGCATCGAACTCACAGCGATCCTCTGACCTCTTCCTCCCGAGTGCTGGGATTAAAGGCATGAGCCATCATGCCTGGCGACCCAATATTATTTAAAAAAAATAATCACACTGCCCCCACTGCATTTGTCTTTTTCTTCTTCTTTTTCTCCCTTTCCTCATTCTCATCCTTCTTCTTCATTATCTCTCTTCCTTTTAAAAAATTGTTTTTCAAGGTAGGGTCTCACTCTAGCCCAGACTGACCTGGATCTCACTCTGTAGTCCCAGGCTGGCCTTGAACTCACAGTGCCCCTCCTACCTCAGCATCCTTAGTGCTGGGATCAAAGGCGTGCACAACCATGCCAGGTAAGAAAGGGTCTTTTTACAAGCAGAGCTTCTAAGGCTATTCACAGAGATACTTTCATGTGTAGGAGAACTATTTCCAGCTATAATGGCAATCCTAGGACTCACATCAGCAATGACAGTATACACACATATATGAGGAGATGAAGGCTTGTGAAATTCTCCTTATCCTGACAAAAATCTTTGACCGGTGCTGGAGGGATGGCTTAGTGGTTAAGGCATTTCCCTCAAAGCCAAAGGTCCCCGGTTCAATTCCCCAGGACCCATGTTAACCAGATGCACAAGGGGGCGCACGACATCTGGAGTTCATTTGTAGTGGATGGAGGCCCTGGCGGGCCAACCCATTGTCTCTCTCTCTCTCTTTCGCTGTCAAATAAATAAATATTAAAAAAAAATCCTCGACCCTCTTCTGAGGAACCTGGCCCCTATCTCATTTCCGAGGGAGACCTTTCTTCTTTCCTCCACAACTTGTCCCACACTGTGCCTCTTAATTGTGGAGGTGACCTAAGTCTCGGATAAACCTCCTCAAGGAAGATGTTCAGGGCCACACCCAGCAGAGACAAACCCAGGACTGTTCATTTTGCCAAGGAAAACTTCAACTCATGACACAGTTGATCTGCTCCAGTGACTTGCTGCCCACCAAGACACAGGCTCAGGCTGGCAGCCAAGGCATGAGCTGGACAGCCATGGGTGGGTCAAGCTGGGGACGTGGTGGGCATCCTCAGACACGGATGGATGTGCCTTCCTCCCACCTCACCCAGGAAGAAGGGTCACCTATAGTTGGGACTCAGGAAAGAACAGAGACTACTAGAAGGGTGTCAGATAGACAGGGCTGCTCTGGTATAAAGAGACCCCGGTGGTGGTGGGGAGGGGGCTGCAAGGGAAGCCGGGGCGGGGCGGGGGGTGGGAAGCAGTGACAATCATGTTTGCTTTCTCCTAATTAATGTGATTTCCTTACAACCCCTCCTGCTGATTCCCAGCTGGTCCGGTCAACCATAACAACACGTGGCCCGCCCTGCCCAGGCCAGGAACCGAGGCTGGGCGCCTCCCAAGAAGGGTCTGGTTTCATGTGTAGCCGCAGCCTCTCCTCCCCCTCCCCGGCCTGGTGCAGAGGACCCGACAGCACCTCAGGCTCTGGAGGCAGATAGGTTGCGGGGAATGGCCAGAGTCTGGCTTTGGTTTCCCACGACCTTTCCTAAGGAACCATGGCCTCCTGCGGGGGCTGCAGCCTCCCAAACAGGTACGGGAGGGGAGACCTCAGGCAGAGTCCCCCCCCCTTTTTTTTGGTGGCATTCACACAGCAGCAAGGACACGTGGGCACATCCATGAGAAGAGGGAGACTAATGATTCTCTGCTTATCCTCTTCCATTTTCATTTATTTATTTTAGGTTTTGGTGTTAGAGTGAGGCAGGGTCTCGCTCTAGCTCAGGCTGACCTGGAATTCACTAAGTAGTCTCAGGGTGGCCTTGAACTCATGGCGATCCTCCTACCTCTGCCTCCCAAGTGGTGGTATTAAAGGCGTGCGTCACCATGCCCGACTCCTTTTTTATTTTACTTATTTTTTGTTTATTTATATGAAAGAGAGAGGATGGGCGCAGCAGGGCCTCCAGCCACTGCAAACGAACTCTAGACACATGTGCCACCTTGTGCATTTGGCTTACTACGTAGGTATTGGAGAATTGAACCGAGGTCCTTTGGCTTTGCAGGCAAATGCCTTAACTGCAAGGCCATCTCTACAGCCCTTTTTTTATTTTTATTTTTAATATTTTGGTTTTTCAAGGTAGGGTCTCACTCTAGCCCAGGCCAACCTGGAATTCACTATGTAGTCTCAGGGTGGCCTCGAACTCACAGCGATCCTCCTACCTCTGCCTCCCTAGTGCTGGGATTAAAGGTGTGCGCCACCGCACAGGCTAACCTTGAACTTCTTTTGTGTGTGTGCATGTGTGGTGTGTGTGCGTGTGCACGTGTGTTCATATGTGTATGAGCCACACATGAGTGTATTTGTGTGTAGAGGTTGATGTTGGATCTCTTTACCTTATTTACTGAGAGAGGGACCCCCGCCCCCTTAGATTCAGAGTTTATCATTTCAGCTAGTCTAGCTAGCCAAAATGCCCAGGAATCCCCTTTGTCTGTGTTCTCAGTGCTGGAAGTATAGGCAGGCTGCAGCATCTGTCTGGCATTTACGTAGCTGCCAGATCTAAAACTCCAGTCCTCGTGCCTGCTCTATCCACTGAGGCATCTCCCCAGCCCGACAAACTTCTGGTCCTCCTGCTTCTGCCTCCCAAGCGCTTCGATTACAGGTATGCGTCACTAGGCTTGGTTTTATGTGGCACGGGGGATGAAACCCAGGCTTTGTGCATGCTAGGCAAGCACTCTACCAACTGAGCTATTTTCCCAGCCCATTTTAATTTTATTAACATTATTATTTTCTTTTTTTGTTTTTTTGAGGTAGGGTCTCACTCTAGCCCAGGCTGACTTGGAATTCACTATGTAGTCTCAGGCTGGCCTCGAACTCAAGGCAAGCCTCCTATCTCTGCCTTTCGAGTGCTGGGATTAAAGGCATGCACTACCATGTCTGGCTCCCATTTTATTTTTTTTTAGTAAATAAATTTATTTGTTTATTTACGTACTTACTTACCTGAGACTCTGTGGTGAATTCCAAGTCAGCCTGGGCTAGAGTGAAACCCTACCTTGAACCCCCCCCCAAAAAAAATCATTTTCAGGCTGGAGAGATGGCTTAGTGGTTAAGGCACTTGCCTGCGAAGTCTAAGAACTCATGTTCGACTCTCCAGGTCCCACGTAAGCCAGACACACAAAGGTGGGGCAAGTGTCTGGAGTTCGATTGCAGTAGCTGGAGACCCTGACATGCCAATTCTCTCTCTTCTTCTGTCTTTCGCTTTCACTCTTTTGCATAAAAAAGGCCAGACTGGCTGGGCTTGGTGGTGCACACCCTTAATCCCAGTACTTGGGAGGCAGAGGTAGGAGGATCACCATGAGTTCGAGGCCACCCTGAGACTCCATAGTGAATTCCAGTTCAGCCTGGGCTAGAGCAAGACCCTACCTTGAAAAACCAAAAAAAAAAAAAAAAAAAAAAAAAAAAAAAAAGCATTTAGCCAGGCATGAATCCTAGCACTCAGGAGGCAAAAACAAAGCAAAATAAAACAAAACAGATATTAAATAAATAAATAAATAAACAAATAAATAAGCGAGCATTTAAACATTTAAAAAATATTTTATTTATGTATTTATTTATTTATTGATTTGAGAGAGAGAGAGAATGGGCATGCCAGGGCCTCTAGCCACTGTGAATGAACTCCAGATGCATGCATGCTCTTGTGCATCTGGCTTATGTGGGTCCTGCAGAATCGAACCCCATGGGATCCTTTGGCTTTGCAGGCAAATGCCTTAACCGCTAAGGCATCTCTCCAGCTCCTTAAACATTTTTTTTATTTGCGTGTGTGTGTGTGAATATGAATACCATGATGTATGTGTGGAGGTTGGAGGATAACCTTGGGGTGTTTTTTTCTCTCCTTCCATTGTTTTGGGACAGGCCCTCTCTTGTTTGGCTGTTGTATGCTTGCTAGTCTAGCTGATTTGTGAGCTTCCTGATTCTCTTGGCTCTGACTCCCACTGCCATAGTTGTGTTGGTTTCACAGACACGTGTGCCATTTTGTGTCCAGCTTTACATGGGTACTAAGGAATTGAACTTGGCCTAGCAGGTTTGCGAGCAAGTTTATATAAGTGCTACACTATCTCCCTAACCACTTTAAAGCATTTTTAGTCATGAAATAAAACATGAGGGTAAGTGTGGTAGTGCATGCACTTTTTCTGAACACTTTTTTTTTTGTTGTTGTTGTTGTTTTTTTTGAGGTAGGGTCTCGCTCTAGCCCAGGCTGACCTGGAATTCACTATGTAGTCTCAGGGTGGCCTCAAACTCGTGGTGATCCTCCTACCTCTGCCTCCTGAGTGCTGGGATTAAAGATGTGTGCCACCCCACCCGGCTTGCATGGTCTTTAAAAAGATATTTTTATTTATTTATTTGCAAAGAGAGAGAGAGAGAGAGAAAGAGAGAGAGAGAGAGAGAGAGAGAGGAAAGAGAGAGACAATGGGCATGTCAGGGCCTCCAGATGCTGCAAATGAACTCCAGATGCATGTGCCATCTTGTGCATCTAGCTTGCATGGGTACTGTGGAATCAAACCTGGGTCTTTAGGCTTTGCAGGTGAGCACCTTAACTGCTGAGCCACCTATCCAACCCTCACCCAACACAAAGCTCATAGGGGGGTACAGTTAGGGGGACTGGACCCTGACAGTAAAAAAGGCAGGAAAATTTGCACTTGCTAGAAATCAGATGATCTGACTTCTTATCTCTCTTGCTTAGTGCTCCAGACCTGCTTTTCCACAAACAGCCAGGACCCCTCCTGAGAGGGAGGCCTTTCATTGGATTTAAACATCGTGGTTAATCAAGTTCAGTCCCCAGAACTTGGTGTCAGGATGAGCCTCCTCCTGAGACAACCCTAACCAACCAGCTGCTCTCTGGTTCACCTGAGGTGAAAGACAGCCCACCAACCTAAGGTTATAAACCTTTGCAAGGGGAGAGCAGACTCTCTGATCACTTGGGAGCTTCCGGCCGTGGGTGAGTTTTTCCCTCGGCTCAGGCCCAGTGGGGTGAGACCTTAGCCATGTGGGTGCCTTTCCTTGGCTCTGTACTTCCCTCAATAAATAAAGTACTTTAATAATTATCCTTTTCAGTCTTCTTTTTTATTCAATTCTTTAAAATTAGAAATGAACCTAGGGTTTGGGGTTCAAGGATTTTCCTGGATCCCCAGCACCCTGTGACAAAGCCATTTACCAGAAGCCCTGTCAGCTACAGTAATTCTGCCAAATGGCCCATGTTCAACCTGTCATTCCAAGTTATAAGAAGATGGAGCTGATAATAGAATCCAAATCTAGAACCACATGAGGCTCTTTTCAGATGGAAAAACAGGCCCAGGGCTGGAAAGATAAGGACCCAGGTTCAATTCTCCAGGCCCCACGTAAGCCAGATGCACATGGTGGTGCATGCATATGGAGTTCCTTTGCAGTGGCTAGAGGCCCTGGGATGCCCATTCTCTCTCTCTTTCTCTCTCTCTGTCTCTAATTTTTTTTTTTTTTTTGTCTTTCAAGGTAGGGTCTCACTCTGGTCCAGGCTGACCTGGAATTAACTCTGTCATCTCAGGGTGGCCTTGATCTCATGGCGATCCTCCTACCTCTGCCTCCTGAGTGCTGGGATTAAAGGAATGTGCCACCACGCCCGGCTTCTGTCTCTAATTAATAAATAAAAATAATATGTATATATATCAGGCCCAGGGCTGGAGAGATGGTTTAGTGGTTAAGGCATTTGCCCGTGAAGCCAAGGACCCAGGTTCGATTCCCCCAGGACCCATGTAAGCCAGAAGCGCAAGGGGCACATGTATCTGGAGTTCGTTTGCAGTAGCTACAGGCCCTGGTGTGCCCATTCTCTCTCTGTCTGTCTCTCTTCTCTCTCTCTCTATTCTTGCAAATAAATAAATTTAAAAATTAAAAAAAAATAAAACTAAAACAGGCCCAGAAGGCCTGCATAACTGGCTGTGTTGTCAACTCTCTAGGGTGGAGGCTGGTTTTCAGTCTGTAGCTCTTTGCTGTGGCTTTGTTCTATTTCTGCTGCTGCCCATGAGGGACAGCATCTGCCCAGTGCACCGTTTTATACTCATTCAGAAAGATGCACAGTGGTTCCACAATGTCCCAAAAAGTTAGAACCTCTTTCCTCATGCAAGGACCACATTTGCGCACCAGGAGGAAAGAATGTGATGAGTCACGCGGCATGACAGGGACCTAGCCTCTTCAGAAAGGGCATCCAGCGTTCTGCAGCAATGCCTAGCCCAGGCTTGTTTAGACCGTGAGGGAGCTGAGCTGAGCCAGCCTCACCGGCCCCAGCCACAAGCTAACTTGACTTGGATCTGGCCCTGACTGTGAGGACGTCCAAAGGCCAATGCAAGCCTCCTTCCCCGTGGCAGTCAGTTTTGCTTGGGGGCCTCCTTCCTCCAGCCTCACTTTCCCCCCAGAGGCTCTGAGATTTGGGGAAGAGCCTATGTTAGTTAATCATCGTTATTAAAGGAATGTGGAATTATCTAGGGAGACACAACTCTGGGCGTATCTGTAAGGTGCTTCCAAGACAGGTTTGGCTGAGGAAGCAGGATCGTCCTGGATGTGGGCTGTATCATCCCACGGGCCAGAGTCCCCGACTGAATAAAAGAAGAAAGTGGAGCAGGGGGGGTGGGGTGCCGTACACCTTTCATCCCAGCACTCAGGAGGCAGAGAGGTAGGAGGATCGCCGTGAGTTCGAGGTCAGCCTGAGACTACATAGTGAATTCTAGGTCAGCCTGTGCCAGAGTGAGACCCTACCTCAAAAAACTAAAAAGAGCCAGGTGTGGTGGCATACACCTTTAATCCCAGCACTTGGGAAGCAGAGGTAGGAGGATCACCATGAGTTCGAGGCCACCCTGAGACTGCATAGTGAATTCCAAGTCAGCCTGGGCTAGAGCAAGACCCTACCTAAAAAAAAAGGGGGGGGGGGCTGGAGAGATGGTTTAGCAGTTAAGCGCTTGCTTGTGAAGCTTTAGGACCCCTTTTCGAGGCTCGATTCTCCAGGACCCATGTTAGCCAGATACACAATGGGGCGCACGTGTCTGAAGTTCATTTGCAGTGGCTGGAGGCTCAGGGTCCATTGTGGAAGAGGTGGCAGAAAGAATGTAAGAGCCAAAGGAAGGGTAGGACTCCTTACAATGTGCTCCTCCAGACACAAAATGGCCTGGATATCCATGACCTCACAGTGCCTGACACTACCTACACAAGACCCTCATAATAGGAGGAAAAGATCATGACATCAACATAAAAGAGAGACTGACTGAGAGGGGGAGGGGATATGATGGAGGTGGATTTATTGTCTATAATTATGGAAGTTGTCAACAGAAAAAAAAGTTTGAAAAGGGCTGGAGAGATGGCTTAGCTATTAAGGTGCTTGCCTGCAAAGCCAAAGGACCTAGGTTTGATTCCCCAGAACCCACGTAAGTCTGATGCACAAGGTGGTGCATGCATCTGGAGTTGGTTTGCTGTGGCAGGAGGCCTTGGTGTGCCCATTCTCTCTTTCTGTATCTGCCTCTCTCTCTCTCAAATAAATAAAATATTTTTAAAAAAGTTAAAGCCAGGAGTGGTGGTGCACACCTTTAATCCAGCACTGGGGAGGCAGAGGTAGGAGGTTTGCTGTGAGTTCGAGGCCACCCTGAGACTCCATAGTGAATTCCATGTCAGCCTGGGCTAGAGTGAGAGCCTACCTTGAAAAACCCAAAAAGTTAAAAAGAAAAGAAAAAAAAAAAGAGTGCCCGAAGGACATCTATTTCTCTAGGCTCATTCTGCCTTTGAGCACCCATGGGGCCTGAGACTTACACCAGTACTGCTCTGCACTCCAGTGACCTCATCTGCGGAATGGAACGCTGGGCAAGGAGAGTCTCCGAGCTTGTCTCCGATGTTCTATCGCGGGGCAACTAGAGTATCAAACACGTCTTTTGTCACTGGGCTGGGGTGGGCACAGAGCGGGGAGGATGGGAGATGGTGAAATGCCATTATCCCCTCCTCGTTCTGCCTCTGCCAGCGCCTCAGAGGCCAGGTGAACCTAGGGGTGAACCTTAGGGAGTGGGGAGTGGGGAGGTGATGTGGGGCAGCGAGAAGATGGTAGGGGCAGGACGGGGACAGACCACACACTACTGTGGTGCCATTCTTCTTGACTGGAAATGGAGAGAGCTTTGGATCTGACAATTTCAGAGTGAATTTCTTAGAAGTTGAGGGTATTAATTAATGAAATAATGTCAGCTAGGCTTTGCCTGGGGTGTGTGGGTACTCATGCTTATGAGATCTATGTTCTACATGGTTTTTATGTGTGTGTGTGTGCGTGTGTGTGTGTGTGTGAGAGAGAGACAGACAGACAGACAGACACAGAGAGAGCTGTCATAACTCTGTTTGGAAAAATGTCACCTTTCCCCTTTGCTCACAGTTTCCTTTTGACCCCAGGGAGATTTTCTGATGTGATCATTACCATGACCTGCCAGATATGGAACATGAGGACCCAGGGGAGGAAGCGCCACTCGCCTCTCTGCTCACTTCTTTTTTAAAATTTTATTATGTTTTTAACATTATTCATTCATTCATTTATTTATTATTTATGAGAGAGAGAGAATGAGAATGGGCATGCCAGGGCCTCTAGCCATTGCAAATGAACTCTAGATGAATGCACACCCTTGTGCACCTGGCTAACGTAGGTCCTGGGGAATCGAACCTGGGTCCTTAGGCTTTGTGGGCAAGTGCCTTAACCGCTATGCATATCTCTAGCCCTCTCTCTGCTCACTTTTTTTTTTTTTTTTTTGAGGTAGGGTTTCTCTGTAGCTCAGGCTGACCTGGAATTCACTATGTAGTCTCAGGGTGGCCTCGAACTCACAGCGATCCTCCTACCTCTGCCTCCCAAGTGCTGGGATTAAAGGTGTGCGGCACTATGCCCGGCTTCTGCTCACTTTTTAAAAAATTAATTTTTAAAAAATTATTTACTTACTTATTTGAGAGAAGGAGAGCGAGGGTGGGCACACCAGGGCTTCCAGCCATCTTGTGCATCTGGCTTACATGGGTCCTGGGGAGTCAAACTGAGGTCCTTTGGCTTTGCAGGCAAACGCCTTAACTGCTAAGTCATCCATCCAGCCCTCTGCTCACTTCTATTGGGTCATTAGAAGGCAGCTAGCCAGAACAGAGGGAGATGGAGACTGCTTTCTGCCATCCTTTTTTTTTCTTTCTTTCTTTCTTTCTTTCTTTCTTTCTTTTTTTTTTTTTTTAGCTCAACTGACCTTTTGAAGAGACCAGTTCCCTCTTACTCCCCTCTCTGAGATACTTCATGCAAGCTTGTGTGGAAGCAGGGGCATGGAGGGAATGAACTTTAAGGAACATTCTTTTTTTTTTTTTTGACATCTCACTTTAGCCCAGGCTCTCTTGGAACTCACTCTGTACACCAGGGTGGCCTTGAACTCATGGCAATTCTCCTAACTGAGACTTTAAAGGTGAGGATCCAGGCTAGCTGCCCATGTGACTAAAGGTCCGTAAATATTACCTGCTCAGGTCTTTGAGGGTCTCTGATGGGTATGCAAGTCCTGGGTGGCAGGAAAGGGCAGGCAGATGGTACCCAGCCCAAAAGAGGACAAATGTCTTGCCTAATGAGACTCATCAAGTGGGCTGGGGTTATAAGAGTGCTTGCCTACCCTGCAGGGAGACCCGGGTTTCATTCTCAGAACTGTATAAATCAAGTAGGGTATTATGGTGAATGCCTATAATCTGTATTTATTTATTTATTTATTTAATTTTTAGTTTTTCAAGGTAAGGTCTCACTCTAGTCCAGGCTGACCTGGAATTCACTATGTAGTCTCAGGGTGGCCTTGAACTCATGGTGATCCTCCTACCTCTGTCTCCCAAGTGCTGGGATTAAAGGTGTGAGCCACATTGCCCAGCTATAATCTTAGTACTCAGAGGTGGCAGTAGAAGGATCAGAAGTTGTAAGTCGGGGCTGGAGAGATGGCTCAGTGGTTAAAAGGTGCTTGCTTGTAAATCCTGAAAGCCTGATGGCCCACAGTTCGATTTCCCAGTACCTTTGCAGATGTATGAAGTGGGATCTGGATCTGGAGTTCATTTGCAGTGGCAGGAGGCCCTGGTGAGCCCACTCTCTCTATGTCTGCCTCTTTCCTTCTGTCTCTCTCAAAAAAGTAAATAAGAATATTTTATTAAAAAGAAGAAGTTGCTGGGTGTGGTGGCACATGTCTTTAATCCCAGCACTTGGGAGGCAGAGGTAGGAGGATCACTGTGAGTTCAAGTCCACACTGACACTACAAAGTGAATTCCAGGTCAGCCTAAGTTAAAAGTCATCCTTTGTGACATAGTGAATTCAAGACAAGGTACATGAGACAGTTAATAACCCCCCCCCAAACAAACAAAAACAACAACAAAACAAAAACAAACAAACAAAAAAAACAGGGCTGGAGGGATGGCTTAGCGGTTAAGGCATTTGCCTGCAAAACCAAAGGACCCAGGTTTGATTCGCCAGGGCCCACGTTAGCCAAATGCACAAGGGGGTGCTCGTGTCTAGAGTTCGTTTGTAGTGGCTGGAAGCCCTGGCGTGCCCATACTCTCTCTCTCCCTTTCCCTTTTTCTAGTCAAATAAATAAATAAATAAAATAAAATATTTAAAAAAAAAACCCCACAAAAACAAAAAAGCTGGGTGTGGTGGCAAACGCCTTTAATCTGAGCACTCAGGAGGCAGATGTAGGGAGATCACTGTGAGTTTGAGGCCAGCCTGAGACTACATAGTGAATTCCAGGTCAGCCTGGGCTAAAGCAAGACTCTCAAAAACAAAACAAAATAAAACAACAACAACAACAACAACAACAACAAAAAACAAGACTGGAGAGATGGGTTAGTGGTTAAGGCACTTGCCTGCAAAGCCAAAGGACAGAGGTTCAATTCCCATGTAAGTCAGATGCACAAGGTGGCGCATGTGTTCATTTTCAGTGGCTAGAGGCCCTGGTGCGCCCATTCTTTCTCTCTGCCTCTCATTCTCTCTCAAATAAACAAATATTAAAAAACAACAACAACAACAACAAAAACCAGCAGGGTGTAGTGGCACACACCTTTAATCCCAGCACTCGGGAGGCCAAGGTAGGAGGAGCGCTGTGAGTTTGAGGCCACCCTGAGACTACATAGTGAATTCCACGTCAGCTTGGGCTAGAGCGAGACCCTACCAAAAAAACCCAAACAAACAAACAAGAAAAAGACCCAAACAAACAAAAGATCCAGCAAGTTTGTGGTCAATAAGTGGCCTGAGTTCTAGTAATAGGGAGCTTGGACTTGCTCACTGGTTGGGAGGAGGGAAGGGCAGAAGAGATTTTTGTGGCTGGGGTCAGGTGGCTGCTACCAGAGAAGCTTCTGGGGCCAGGCTATCCCTGATGGTCCTGTGGTCACTTTCTGAACCTGGGCAGTGTCAGCTCTGCTACCTGGAATCCCGGGCCTTCCCCGGGAGTTGATGTGGGGAAAGGAAGGCAGGAGAGGCCAAGGCAGGGGGAGTCAGAAAGAGAGGAAAGGGCTTGGGGACAGAGGGAGCCCGAGAAGCAGCAAACAAACAGTGTCCTGGAAACAACGTGTTTCCCCTTTGTAGCCTCTGGGCTTGCTTTGCCCACTAAACAGTCATTTGGAATAAGGCATAGTAAGTAATTGGATTACACTCTCTCCCAGCCTCGCAGCGTAAACAAGGCTTTCTTTTCCCATGGTAGGAAGGAACAAGGTGGTCCAGGCTTCTGGCACACACTTTCCCTGGACCTGGCCTGGGGGGCGGAGGGAGTCCCCCTCCCCTGGTTGTCCCTCTCCTTCTGGGTGCACTCGAAGCACATGTTTGGACGGTTTCAATCCTGTCTTCTACTAACATTTACATTCTCCAGTGTCTCCTGTTCCTCCTTGTAATGTCCTCACCCTGAAGTCTGCATACCATGTAAATATTTAAACCCATCTATGATTTCCTGTTTATTATCAGTATAAATTCTGAGTTCATTCATTCGGCATCTGTCCGCCTGTATCTATCTATCTATCTCAGAAGGGCAGGAGGCCTGAAGGCAAGTTCATGTATCCATTCTTCTCTGGGAACACAGCATCACGCAGGTCATCTGTGTGGCTAATTCTAGCTCTTACATAGATTTTTCCCTCCATTAAAAAAAAATAATAATTAAGGGCTGGAGAGATGGCTTAGAGGTTAAGCGCTTGCTTGTGAAGCCTAAGGACCCTGGTTAGAGGCTCAATTCCCCAGGACCCACATAAGCCCAGATGCACAGGTGCGCCCATTCTCTGTCTGTCTGTCTCTCTCTCTCTGCCTCTTTCTCTGTCTGTTGCTCTCGAATAAATAAACAACAATTTAAAAAATTAAATTTATTTTATTTATTTGAGAGAGAGAGAGAAAGGAAGAGGTAGAAAGAGACAGACAGAGAGAGAGAGAGAGAGAGAGAGAGAGAGAATGGGCATGCCAGGGCCTTCAGCCACTGCAAATGGACTCTAGACACATGTGCCACCTTGTGCGTCTGGCTTATGTGGGTCCTGGGGAATGGAACCTGGGTTCTTTGGCTTTTCAGGCAAGTGCCCTAACTGCTAAGCCATCTCTCCAGGCCTTTCCTCCATTTTTTTTAGTGCGATAAAATATGTGCATATACAATTTACTGTCTGAATTATTTTATAGATATATATTATTCCTTTGCATGGAGAGAGAGAGAGAGAGAGAGAGAGAGAGAGAGAGAGAGAGAGAGAGAGAACAAGCACATGGGCATGCCAGGGCCTCTTGCCACTGCAAACTCCAGACACAGGTGCCACATTGTGCATCTGGATTTATGTGGTTACTTGAAGCCAGGCTGTTAAGCCTTGCAAGCAAAAGCCCTTAACTGCTAAGCCATCTCTCCAGCCCCATATTTCTCTCTCTGTCTTAAATTTTAATTTATTTTATTTGAAAGAGAGAGAGAGAGCACACCAGGGCATCCAGCCACTGCAAACGAACTCCAGACACATGCGCCACCATGTGCATCTGGCTTATGTGGGATCTGGAGAATTGAACCTGGGTCCTTAGGTTTCGTAGGCAAGTGCCTTAACTGCTAAACCATCCCTGCAGCCCTTTTGTTTGTTTTTGAGACAACATCTCCCTCTAGGCCAGGCTGACCTGGAACTCACTCTGTAGCCTAGATTGACTTCAAACTCATGGTGATCCATCTTCCTTTGCCTCCTGAGTGCTGGGATTATAGGCATGAACCACCAAGATTGACTAATCTCCACAACTCTATTTATTTTTTATTTTATTTTTTTTGGTTTTTCGAGGTAGGGTCTTACTCTAGCCCAGGCTGACCTGGACTTCACTATGTCGTCTCAGGGTGGCCTTGAACTCATGGTGATCCACAGTTAGGTTGAGTCTACTTCAGTTAACCCAATCTAAAAACTTCATGGATGTGCCTGTGGTGGTTTGATTCAGGGGTCCCCCCATAAACTTAGGTATTATGAATGCTAGGTTTGCAGCAGTTGGAGATTTGGGAATTAACGCTTCCTGGAGGCAGTGTATTGTTGGGGGCGGGCTTATGGGTATTATAGCCAGTTTCCCCTTGCCTGTGTGGCACACTCTCCTGTTGCTGTTGTCCACCTTATGTTGGCCAGGAGGTGATGTCCACCCTCTGCTCATGTCATTGTTTTCCCTGCCATCATGGAGCTTTCCCTCAAGTCTGTAAGCCAAAATAAACATTTTTTCCCTGACAAGTTGCTCTTGGTCCAGTGTTTTTGGCCAGCAATGGTAACCTGACTATAACAGTGCCCAAGGATTTGTCTCCTAGGTGATTCTAGATCCTGCCAAGTTGGCAACTGACACTAACCATCACATCTGCCTATCTCCCATCCAAGGGTGGAACTTTGGCCACTGAATGCCCTGAATCCAATGAGCCAAAAATTCCTGCTATGCCATCTTCCTCTTTCTCCAGAGGCTCTGATTGTGTGTGTCCCTGCTGGACTGTGGATGGACTTGTTGAGACTGGCGAGAACCCCCCCCCGCAGGATGAAGCAGAGTCCTCACGGTA
The DNA here is from genome assembly GCA_036346955.1 of Dipus sagitta. Lineage (NCBI taxonomy): Eukaryota > Metazoa > Chordata > Mammalia > Rodentia > Dipodidae > Dipus > Dipus sagitta. Next base: position 127,889,165 of record CM070779.1, on the reverse strand, counting down.
CTCAGGCTGCCGCATGGCCCTCCTCTCCCTTTCACATAAGGGAAGTGAGAGGGAGGGCAGAGGTGGGTGCATTATCTAAGGGCGAGGAGAGGAGAGAAGGGAGAGTAAGTACTTAGGGCCTTGTCTCAGCTCTTTTTGTAAAAATTATTTTATTTGAGAGGCAGAGAAAGAAGCAGGAGAGAGAGACAGAGACACAGCATGAGCGAGCGAGCTAGAGAGCACAAATGGGCACACCCGGGTCTTCAGCCACTGCAAATGAACTCCAGATGCATGCACCACTCTGTGCATCTGGTTTTATGTGGGTCCTGGGGAATCGAACCCAGTCCATGAGACTTTGCAAGCAAGTGCCTTTAACTGCTGAATCATCATCTCTCCAGCCTCCAGCTCTTCTTCTTTTTTTCCCTTCCTTCCTTCCTTCCTTCCTTCCTTCCTTCCTTCCTTCCTTCCTTCCTTCCTTCCTCCCTCTCTCTCTCTCTTTTTTTTTTTTCGAGGTAGGGTCTCACTCTAGTTCAGGCTGACCTGGAGTTCACTATGTAGTCTCAGGGTGGCCTTGAACTCACAGCGCCTCCAGAACTCACTCTGCCTCCAGAGTGCTGGGATTTTAGGCGTGCACCACCACACCTAGCTAGACTATGTTTTTATATTTATTTACTTATTTGCAAGCAGAGAAAGACACAGAGAGAGAATGGGTATGCCAGGGCTGCTAGCTGCTGCAAATGAACTCCAGACACATGTGCTACTTTGTGCATCTGGCTTTATGTGGGTACTGGGAAATTGAACTTGGTTGTTAGGCTTTGCAAGCAAGCACCTTAACTACTGATCTATCTCTCCAGCCCCAAAGACTGTATTTTTTTTCAAATTTTTTATTAACAACTTCCATGATTATAAAAAATATCCCCACGGTAATACCCTCCCTCCCCTCACTCTCCCCTTTGAAACTCCATTCTCCATCATATCCCCTCCCCATCTCAATCAGTCTCTTTTATTTTGATGTCATGTCTTTTCCTCCTATTATGATGGTCTTGTGTAGGTAGTGTCAGGCACTGTGAGGTCATGGATATCCAGGCTATTTTGTGTCTGGAGGAGCACGTTGTAAGGAGTCCTACCCTTCCTTTGGCTCTTACATTCTTTCTGCCACCTCTTCCGCAATGGACCCTGAGCCTTGGAAGGTGTGATAGAGATATTGCAGTACTGAGCACTCTGGTCACTTCTTCTCAGCACTGTGATGCCTTCTGAGTCACCCCAAGGTCACTGCCATCTGAAAAGAGAAGATTCTCTACCAAAAGTGAGAGTAGCATTAATGTAAGGGTATGAACATTAAGAGAAGTGCTTACTGGGCAGTTTGATATATATATATATATATAATATACATTTAGCATAGTATATACATTTAGCCATTTAGGAGATGTTACACCCCTAGGGTTCATGACTATCCCTGTTTTAAGTTTTCAGTATCAGGGATGTATTCCCTCCCATGGAGCTGGCCTCTAGTCCAATTAGAAGGCAGTTGGTTTCCACCATGACAGACGTGCCACCATTGCACCCGTTGGCTCATTTGGCCTGGCTGGCCAAATATAAGGCTTGCAGTGTCCACTGTTGAGTATCTTCACTGGTGATTTCTCTCTCCCATTGAACTGCATGCAGAATGGCTTCTTCCAGCTTTCTGTCAGCTGGTCTACATGGAGGAGATTTTCAGCTCAGTTCCAGCAGGATTTCTCAGTGGCCTTGCAGCCCAACAAAGACTGTATTTTTAAAAACTATTTTATTTATTTATTTATTTGAGAGTTAGAGAGAAACAGGCAGGTGTGAGGGGGCGTCGGGTATGGTGGTGCACGCCTTTAATCCCAGCACTCAGGAGGCAGAGGTAGGAGGTTCATCATGAATTCAAGGCAACCCTGAGACTACATAGTGAATTCCAGGTCAGCCTGGGCTAGAGCAAGACCCTATCTTGAACCCCCTCCCAAAAAAAAACAATAACAACAACAACAACAAAAAACCAGACAGAACAAATGGGCATGCCAGGGCCTCTAGCTATTGTAAATGAACTCCAGACACATGCACCACCTTGTGAATCTGGCTTTATGTGGGTATTGGGGAATCAAACCTGGGTCCTTTGGCTTTGCAAGTCCAGGCTGACCTGGAATTCACTGTGTAGTCTCAGGGTGGGCTCAAATTCACAGTGATCCTCCTACCTCTGCCTCCTGAGTGCTGGGATTAAAAGTGTGCACCATCACACCCGGCTAAAATATTTTTTTTTAAATTTTTTTTTGTTATTTTTATTTATTTATTTGAGAGTGACAGACAGAAAGAGGCAGATAGAGAGAGGGAGAGAGAATGGGTGCGCCAGGCCCTCCAGCCACTGCAAATGAACTCCAGACGCGTGCGCCCCCTTGTGCATCTGGCTAACGTGGGTCCTGGGGAATCGAGCCTTGAACCGGGGTCCTTAGGCTTCACAGGCAAGCACTTAACCGCTAAGCCATCTCTCCAGCCCGGCTAAAATATTTTTATTTATTTATTTATTTGTAAGGAGAGCAAGAGCGAGGGAGCTAGTGAGAGAGAGAGAATGGATGCACCAGGGCCTTTTGCTGCTGCAAACGAACTTGAGATGCATGTGCCATTTTGTGCGTCTGGCTTTGCGTGGGTACTGGGAAATGGAACCCGGGCTGTCAGGCTTTGTGAGCAAGCGCCTGAAAGGCTGGGCTGAGCCACCTGTCCAGTTCCCCTGCTGTTTCTTATTCTCTAACATTAGCCACCTGTGATGGAGTCACTGTTGCACAGGTGACCTACTGCCTACCACCCAGGTGAAAGAGCAGCCCAGCAGCCCTAGAGTCCTGAGGGGGAAGGATATGCTCACCTAATCTGGGGAAAATCCTAAAGAGGCTCCCCACCCCGAGTCTGTGCTGGGGCATATGGACCAGTGGTGAGGGATGCATTTATGCCTGTCTTCAGGAAGGCTTCCTGGAGGAGGCCACAAGAATACAGACTCACACTGTCGGTCTCCCTTCCTTCCTTCCTTTCTCTATTTCTTTTTAAAAATATTTTACTTTGTTTTTTAAATTAAAAAAATTTTTTTTGTTTATTTATTTATTTGAGAGCAACAGAGAGAAGGAGGCAGAGAGAGAGAGAGAGAGAGAGAGAGAGAGAGAATGGGCGCGCCAGAGCTTCCAGCCTCTATAAACGAACTCCAGATGCGTGCGCCCCCTTTTGCATCTGGCTAACGTGGGTCCTGGGGAATTGAGCCTCGAACCGGGGTCATTAGGCTTCATAGGCAAGCGCTTAACCACTAAGCCATCTCTCCAGCCCAAATATTTTACTTTTATTTATTTATTAGGCAGAGAAAGAGGGAGAGGGAGAGAGAGAGAGAGAGAGAATGGATGCGCCAGGGCCTCCAGCCACTGCAAATTAACTCCAGATGCATGTGCTCCCTTGTACATCTGGCTAATGTGGTTCCTGGGGAATCGAATCTGGGTTCCTTCGGCTTTGCAGGCAAATGCCTTAACCGCTAAGCCATCCCTCCAGCACCCCCCCCTTTTTTTTGAGGTAGGGTCTCACTCTATCCCAGGCTCAGGGTGGCCTTGAAACTCACGGTGATCCTCTTACCTCTGCCTCCCGAGGGCTGAGACTAAAGGCATCACCATGCCTGGCTCTTTTTCTTTCTTTTTTAAAAAAACATTATATTCATATACTTATTTGAGAGAGAGGGGCAGATAGATAGATAGAGAGAGAATGGGTGCGCCAGGGCCTTTAGCCACTGCAAACGAACGGGAATGGAGCCTATAGGATTTTTGGCTTTGTAGGTAAGTGCCTTAACTGCTAAGCCATCTCTCCAGCCCTCTTTCTTTCTTTTAAAATATTTTTATATAATTTATTTATTTGAGCGGGAGGGAGAGAAAGAGAGAGAAATAAAGAAAGAATAGGCACGCCATGCCAGAGCCTCCACCCTCTGCAAACCAACTCCTTTATGTGGGTACTGGGGAATCGAATCCGGCTATCAGGCTTTGCAAGCTTGCGCCTTTAAATAGCCGAGCCATATCCCCAGCCCCCACACTTGTCCTTCCTTTCTCTTGGCCTGGTGAATTCAAGGTCTCTCCACCCTTCAACCTCCACCCCCACTCAGGTCCACACCCTCTGTGGGCTGACCTAGCCCTCAGACTTCTTCCTGCCTGGGGCGGAGCGTACAGGATTGCAACACCAAAGCGCTCTCTTGTTCTTTGACTTTTAGGGACCTGCAACCGAATCACTCACTGTTGCAGAGGTAGCCACCCAGCACCTAGGCAGGGGAGTAGCCCAGTTGTTCCAGATTCCTGCCATGTCCCCTTGTCACTTGCTATAGGTCCCCAGACTCCGGGTGGACCCACTGAGCTGTCAGGTCGGGCCAGGCTGGGGAGTGGTGGTGTGGGTGGCGGGGGGGTGCATGCAGCTACATTTCCTCTGTTCTTATGCGAAATCTTCTGGCTACAGCTAACACCCCTCCTCTGTCCCCAGGGGACATGACCTTTAAGAGACTGGGCACAGCCCCAAAACACTGTGCAAGAAGTATTCTTCCCGGAGCCTGTATCCTCTGTTCAGTTTCAGGGTGCAGGGGTGGGGACATATCATATATTTTATTTACTTATTTATTATGAGAGAGAAAGAGGCAGATATACAGAGAGAGAATGGGCACACTAGAGCCTTTAGCCACTGCAAACCAACTTCAAACGCACGCGTCACCTTGTACATCTGGCTCACGTGGGTCCCGGGGGAGTCGAGCCTGGGTCTTTTGGTTTTGCAGACAAGCGCCTTAACCGCTAAGCCATCTTCTTCAGCCTGGGACATACACTTCAGAGCTAACCAAGCTTCTCAGCAGAGAGGCTGCTCTTTCTCTTTGGTGACCTGGCAGATCGTGTCTTAAGGCGAGGAGCATCACCTCCAAGGAGGAGGACTGATGCTTGCATGTGACCTTCGGCCCACCCAGGGGTACAGTGTGGCAACATTGAGCCGTGCCAGCTGTTGGTGGAGTCATTATCCGCTATGGTGTCCTAAGTGCCCAGCCGATCCGACATCTGACAGGGGTTCAGAAACTGTAGCTGGCTCTCTACATTTGGGGGTTCAACATCTGGAACTGTAAACAGATCAGGGATCAAAACCTTTCAGGGGAAAGATTGCTTCTGGATGGAATATGTACAGACTTTTTTTTTTTTTTTTTTTCTGAGGCAGGGTCTCACTCTAGTCCAGGCTGACCTTGAATTCACTATGTAGTCTCAGGGTGGCCTCGAACTCACGGTGATTCTCCTACCTCTGCCTCCTGAGTGCTGGGTTTAAAGGCGTGCGCCACCATGTTGGATCTTGTACACATGTACAGACTTTATTTCTTGTCATTATTCCCCAAACAGTACAGTGTGACTAGTTATAGTATACTAGACATTAAACATAACCCTGAAAGGACTTAAAGTATGCAGGCATATGTATGTATATCAAATATTACATGCTTTATTATTTTTATTTATTTATTTATTTATTTATTTATTTTTGAGGTAGAGTCTCGCTCTAGCCCAGGCTGACCTGGAATTCACTATGTAGTCTCAGGGTGGCCTCAAACTCATGGCGATGCTCCTACCTCTGCCTCTCGGCTACATGCTTTGTCTAAGGGACTAGAGCATACAAGAGCTCTGGTTATCTGAAGGGGATCCTGGAAGTAATCCCTAGGCAGACATGGGAAGATGTTCGCATTTATGGAAACAGGAAAAGGAGCTGGCTTTCCTGGGTCTGAGTTCCTACGATGACACTATGGGGCCTGTCTCTGCTTTCCTTGCTTCTTTCTCTAAAGAGGGGACAGCAATAAAACACCCTTCACAGGGTCTCTCTCTCTCCCCTCTCTCTCTCTCTCTCTCTCTCTCTGCAGTGCTGGGGATGGAACCCAGGCAAGAGTTCTGCTACTAAGCCGGGTGTGGTGGGGTACACCTTTAATCCCCGCACTTGGGAGGCAGAGGTAGGAGAATTGCTGTGAGTTCGAGGCCACCCTGACATTATAGAGTGAATTCCTGGAGAGCCTGAGCTAGAGTGAAACCCTACCTGGAGAACAAAAACAAACAAACAAACAGAGTTCTGCCACTGAGCTGTGTGTGTGTGTGTATGTGTGTGTGTGTGTGTGTGTGTGTGTGTGTGTGTGCATTGCGTGTGTGTGTGTGTGACAGGATCTGGCTGTGTGGTGTAGGCTTGCCCTGGCATGTGCTGTGTGTCCAGGCTAGCCACAAACCTTCTGTCCTTCTGCCTCTGTCTTCTCTGTGCTGGTTTGCAGGCGTGTGTCATCACTCCTGGCTTTCCTTCAGAGGGTTTCTATGTGTAAAATCATCTTGTGTATGTTTTCCACCCTCTATCCTCTCCTTCTTGAACTTTTTTTTTTTGCATTAAAATTTATTTATTAAAGCCGGGCGTGGTGGCGCACGCCTTTAATCCCAGCACTTGGGAGGCAGAGGTAGGAGGATTGCCGTGAGTTCGAGGCCACCCTGAGACTCCATAGTGAATTCCAGGTCAGCCTGGGCTAGAGTGAGACCCTACCTCGAAAAACCAAAAAAGAAAAAAATTATTTATTAATTAGAGGCAGAAAGAGGGACAGAGAGAGAGAGAGAGAGAGAGAGTGTGAGAGTGAGAATGGGCGCGCCAGGGCCTCTAGCCACCTCAAAAGAACTCCAGATGCATGCGCCACCATGTGCATCTGGCTTACGTGGGACCTGGAGAATCGAACCTGGGTCCTTAGGCTTCGCAGGCAAGCACCTTAAACGCTAAGCCATTTCTCCAGCCCTGCATTTTTTTAAAAAAATATTTTTTTATTGACAACCTTGTAGGCAATTGAATTTTTTTTCTACTGGTATTGAGGATTGAACGCAGCACCTCACGCATGCTAGGTAAACGCTCCACCACTGAGCTACAGCCCCAAGCCCTTGTTTACATCTTAAATCTGTAACCCTATTTTCCAGTGCCCCCTCCCTCTACTTCTCTCCTGCTCAAGGCTGACGTCCTGCTGGGGTCCCAGATGACAGCAGTGGGGACCAGCCAGACAAAGACAACATCACACACCTCTGGGGCTTGGGACAAGGCATCCAGCCAGCCAGGAGGGGGGGGGGTCCCCTTCTTTCCACTTCCCTAACATGCCTGTGAGTGAAAGGTGGGTCAAAAAACACATGTAGAGAGAGTCTGAAGAGAAGCAGCCAGCGCAGCGGGGCCTGCAAGCGGAAGTTGAGAAAGTCCAGGCCTCCTCCTTCTTCCCCTTTGTCCTGTGGAACACCTAAGCCTGAAAGCAGACCACGAGTCCCTCTGCTCCCTTCCCTCAGTGGGTCTTCTCTAGCCCAGGACCCTGCACGGGCTCCCCTTCCTCCTCAGTCTTGTCTGTGGGGGTCACTCTTGGACTACACATGCTGGTCACTTCGTATGTCTTCCAGTCGCGTGCCCTAGGCTGGCTTCTAGCTGTTGCCTGGAAAGCCTCCCCTGCTGTCAGGGGTCCTTGAAGAAGACTCCTGTATCCATGGTTCAGTGGTTAAGGCCCTTGCCTGCAAAGCCTGATGACCCCAGATTCAGTCCCTCAGTACCCACCGTGAAGCCAGATGCACAAAGTGGCACGCGTATCTGGAGTTTAAATGCAGCGGCTATAGGCCCCCGGGGTATCCATTCTCTCTATCTCCCTCTTTCTCTTTCTCAAATAAATAAATAAATAAAATGTTTAAAAATTAAAAAACTGGGGGATGGAGAGATGGCTTGGTGGTTAAGGCACTTGCCTGCAAAGCCCAAGAATCCCGGTTCGATTCCCCAGTACCCACGTAAAGTCAGATGCACAAGGTGACACATGCATCTGGAGTTCTTTTGCAGTGGCTAGAGGCCCTGGAGTGCCCATTCACTCTCTCTCTCTGTCTCTCTCCCTCTTACTCTCAAATAAATAAATAAAAATAAAATATTAAAAAAATAAAAAATATAGAATTTTTTTTTTTTTTTTCGAGGTAGGGTCTCACTCTAGCCCAGACTGACCTGGAATTCACTATGGAATCTCAGGGTGGCCTCGAACTCATGGCGGTCCTCCTACCTCTGCTTCCCGAGTGCTGGGATTAAAGGCGTGTGCCACCACGCCCGGCTAAAATATAGAAATTTTTAAAAAAGAAGAAGAAGGAGCCAGGTGTGTTGTGTACACCTTTAATCCCAGCACTGGAGAGGCTGAGGTAGGAGGATCACTGTGAATTTGAAGGTAGCCCGAGACTAACTCCAGGTCAGCCTGGGCTAGAGAGAAACCCTACCTTGAAAAACCAAAATTAATAAATAAATAATGAAAAAAAAAAAAAAAAAGAAAAGAAACCGCTTGTAAGACGGGACACGGGAGCATAAGAGCTAAGGGATGAGAAAGGTGGGTTTCTGCTCTGGAGAAGCTCTGAGGCCCGGCTGGAGACAGACTCAGACCCAAACGGCCTCTGTATTAGCTACTCTTCTCATTACTGTGACAAATACCTGACAGAAAACAACTTAAGGAAAGGAGTTTTTTTTTAAATTTTTTAATTTTTTTTTTATTTTAGGTAGGGCGTTGCTGTAGCCCAGGCTGACCTGAAACTCACTCTGTAGTCCCAGGCTGGCCTCGAACTCACGGTGATCCTCCTGCCTCTGCCTCCTGAGTGCTGTGATCTAAGGTGTGTGCCACCACGCCCGGCTCCTTGTTTGAGGCCCCATCCGTCATGGTGGGGAAGGCTGGGCAGCAGGAGCCTGAGGCATTGGGCCACACTGCAGGCAAGGCAGGAAGCAGAGAGAATGCTGGTACTCAGCTCGCTTCCCCCCACCCCAACCTTTTTTTTTTTTTTTTTTTTTTTTTTTTGTCTGAGGTAGGGTCTCACTCCAGCCCAGGCTGACTAGTCTCAGGGTGGCCTTAAACTCACAGCAATCCTCCCACCTCTGCCTCCCAAGTGCTGGGATTAAAGGCTGCAAGGAGAAAGAACTAGAGCAAAGAGAGGGAGAGGGAGAGGGAGAGAGAGAGAGAGAGAGGGAGAGAGGGAGAGAATGGGTGCACCAGGGCCTCCAGCCACTACAAACGAACTCCAGATGCGTGTGCCACTTTGTGCATCTGGCTTACGTGGCTCCTGGGGAATTGAACCTGGGTCCTTGGGCTCTGCTGGTGCCTTAACCACTGAGCGGTCTCTCCAGCCTCTGGCTTCTTACTTATGTAGCTGCCCTGAGATATTCTAGGCACACGCGGCAAACATATATAAGCCTATTTTCTGTCCCTCCCCCACCCTTCCCCTTTCTTCAGTGGCGCCCTACCTCCCTGTCTTCTATTTACTCAGGATTTTCTTGGCTTTGTGTTTACTTACTGAGCATCTCATGAGCAGCAAGCTGGTCCTCATTATTTTTCCGCAGCTGCACAGTGCTCCACTCCACCAGGCTGTGTTTACCCAGATTCCTACTGTCTCACCTTGATGTTGAACTTGCTTCCGGCGCCTTACTGTGATTTCTCCGTGTATATATTGGAGCCTTCAGGAAGGACTGCTATACAGACGTGGGCGGAAGAGCAGATCGCTGCAGGGCAGAGGGCTTCTGACCAGAAAGACGTGGGAGAAGTCCCCTCCTCAGCCCCCACAAGTGCTGGAAACGGTCTGCTTTCCACAGTGGGTACATGGAGACCCAAACCTCCCCAGGGGTTGTTAGAGATGCTTGCCTGGCAAGCATGCCCAGGGCCCTGGGTGTGGTGGCGCACGCCTTTAATCCCAGCACTCGGGAGGCAGAGGTAGGAGGATCGCTGTGAGTTCAAGGCCAGCCTGAGACTACATAGTGAATTCCAGGTCAGCCTGGGCTAGAGTGAAACCCTACCTGGAAAAACAAAAACAAAAACAAACAAACAAAAGCTGTGCGTGGTGGCACACACTTGTAACACCAGTACTGGGGAGGTTGAGACAGGTGGATCTTTGGAGCTTGCTGACCAGCCTAACAATGAACTAGGCAAATTCAGCTAGTAGAGACCTTGTTTCAAAAAAGGTGGATGGGCCTGGAGAGATGGCTTAGTGGTTAAGGTGCTTGCCCTTGAAGCCTAAGGACTCAGGTTTGCTTCTCCAGGTCCTACGTAAGCCAGATGCACATGGTGGCGCATGCATCTGGAGTTCATTTGCAGGTGCTTATAGGCCCTGGCATGCCCATTCTCTCTTTCTCTCTCTTCTTCCTTCCCTCTCTCTGTCTCTAATAAATAAATAAAAACAAATCTTTTTTTTTTTTTTTAAAAAAGGTGGATGATAGGGGTTGGAGAGATGGCTTAGCGGTTAAGCACTTGATTGTGAAGCCTGAGGACCCTGGTTCAAGGCTTGATTCCCCAGGACCCACGTTAGCCAGATGCACAAGGGGGCGCACAGCATCTGGAGTTCGTTTGCAGGGGCTGGAGGCCCTGGCGCGCCCATTCTCTCCCTCTCTCTATCTGTCTCTTTCTCTCTCTGTCGCTCTCAAATAAATAAAATAAATAAACAAAAAAAAATTTTTTAAAAGGTGGATGATATCTGAAGAGCAATACCCAAGGTTGTCCTGTGTCTTCCCCACGTCTTGACGCACATATGTACTTGTATGCATACACGCTGACATGTGCATACACAAAGTTAAAAATAAAAATGGCTAGGGAGATAGCTCAGTCAGAAGAACCTTTGCCTCAGGTGTTAGAAGAAAGGGTAAGTCAAGGACGCTCAAGTTCAAGAATGTATGCAGATACCAGATGCCTCGGCTACTCAAAACGTGATAACATATTGTACATACTCAGAAACACAGACCAATTTAAGCCCGACTGTGAAGGTGCCTGCCTTTAATGCCAGCACTCAGGAGGCAGAGGTAGGAGGATCTTGCCCAGGGTGACCTGGAATTCACTATGTAGTTTCAGGCTGGCTTTGAACTCACAGTGATCCTATAACTTCTGCCTCCTGAGTGCTAGGATTAAAGGTGAGTGCTCTCTTTCCTCTTTTTTTTTTTTTTCGAGGTAGGGTCTCACTCTAGCCCAGGCTGACCTGGAATTCACTATGGAGTCTCAGGGTGGCCTCGAACTCACAGCAATCCTCTTACCTCTGCCTCCCGAGTGCTGGGATTAAAGGCGTGCACCACCACGCCCGGCTAATATTTTATTTATAAGAGAGAGAGAGAGAGAGAGAGAGAGAGAGAGAGAGAGAGAGAGAGAGAGAAAGAGGCAGAGGAGAGTGAGTGAGTGAGCTCCAGGCCTCCAGCCACTGCAAAGGAACTCCAGACACATGTGCCACCTTGTGCATCTGGCTTTATGTGGGTACTGGGGAGTCGAACTCCAGTCCTTAGGCTTTGTAGGCAAGCGCCTTTACCGCTGAGCCATCTCTCCAGCCCTGTTTCCTCTTTTTCACCCCCATTAATCTATTCTTCTACTTACATACATACAATACCATCCTATTAATCTCTTTTTGATAAAGAAACTGAGACACAAAGAGGAGGCTTATATGCTCAAGTTCACACAGCCACTGAGCGAAGAGCAGAGACATAAACCTTGCGATTCTGTCTGGAGTCTAGGCCTTGACCCTTCCCGCACCCCACCTCTGTGCAGTGGAAAGGAGGCTGAGGCCAGAGGAGAAAGCCCTCAGCTCCTAGGTGGCAGAGCCAGGGCTAGAACCCAGGATCCTCTTGGGGTCTTCTTCCGGACTGCTGCTTCAGTTTGCTTGAGGGGAGCCTGGAGGGTTGTGGATAAATGGGGTAGATGAGCCGAATATCTGGTGGTCAGCTAACCAGAAGACCCTGAACTCAGGGTCTTGGTGCTTTTTCCAACTGTGTTTTATCCACTTGGTGACATTTTTTTTTAATTTTAATTTTAATTTATTTATTTGAGAGTGACAGAGAGAGAAAGAGAGAGAGAGAGAGAGAGAATGGGCATATCAGGGCCACTGGCCACTGCAAACGAACTCCAGATGCATGCGCCCCCTTGTGCATCTGGCTAACGTAGGTACTGGGGAATCGAGCCTTGAACTGGGGTCCTTAGGCTTCACAGGCAAGTGCTTAACTGCTAAGCCTTCTCTCCAGCCCGGTGACTTTTCTGGAACTGGAGCTGGCTCCTTGTTCTATTCCCCCAAGCCCACTAGCTCTCTCTCTGCCTGCTGCCCCCACCTTATCACATGAACAGGACCACCGTGTCCCGGAGGTGGGAGAACATTTGCTCAGGAAAGCAAAGACCCCCACATACAGGTTGGAAGTGTGCCCACGAAGAGGACTCCACATGCGCTCATGAGGGTCCTTGGTCAAAGTCTACTGAGCTGGGTGTGACCTGGGGACTGTAAATGATGATGCCAGAACCTTCTTTCTTGACTCTTCCAGGCTGGGGTACTTCCCACCACCAACCCACTTGGGCTACGGAGGACCCCGCATTGCTGTCCCCAACGCGTAGTCCCAGCACAAGTCCCTGTGTGCTACAGACCTGAGCCCCTTGTGGGTGGATCTGAGAGGAGCCGTCAGAGACCATGGGGCGGGTCAGGACAGCCACTCCTCCCTGCGACATTGCCCTGGGTGCTCTGGATGTCTGTTCTCTCACGGCCCTGCTCATGTTGGATCTACTCAGGAACTTCAAGAAACATCTCGTCACCCTGGCGCTTAGTAGGCACTCAATTAAGCCACTCAGGTCAATGAACTAACCATTCTATCTTGGAAGCAAGCTCTCACTAGTGGCTGTCACCAGTCTCCCTCCCTGTCTCGCCAAGGAGCTCATGTGTTTATGCAGCGTGTTTTTCTTTTTTCAACTTTTTTTTGTTTGTTTTATTTTTTTTTTTTTTTTTTTGAGGTAGGGTCTCACTCTAGCCCAGGCTGACCTGGAATTCACTATGTAAGTCTCAGGGAGGCCTCGAACTCACAGCAATTCTCCTAGCTCTGCCTTCTGAGTGCTGGGATTAAAGGCGTGCGCCACCACCCCTGGCTCTTTTTCCAACTTCTCTGTTGAGATGTCATTCACTTCCACACAACCCCCAACCCCACAAAAAGGGTACAGTTCTATGGGCACTGTAGCTATTCCCAGGGTATGCAACTGTTGCCACTCTCAGTTCTTGAGCATTCCCCCCCTACCCCCGCCGTGGGCCCCTCTTTTGGCAGCACCCATCCCACTGGGTCTGTAAATATGCCCAGGTCTCCCTCCGCTTCGGAGCAGCCTCCCCTGACCCTGCTCTGCCCTCTGGTCATTGTGCAATCCGCTTCCCTCCTTCCATGACTAAAGCACTTGAACGATCCCTTCACACCCACTGCCTTCATTTTCTCAGATCCAAATAAACAGTTTTCAAAGCGTTGATAAAGTATGATGCCAGGGAGGGTTCATATACGTCGTGTCATTTAATCCTCACAAACACTGTGAGGCGGAGATTTGTTTCGCTGTTTCAGAGCTGAGAGACCCAACGCAAAGGGAAAGCGATTTGCCCGGAAGGGCTTGACCAGGCTCTGAGCCCAGGCTTGTGGGCATCCAGAGGCCGTGTCTTGATGTGTCCTTGCCCTTCCTGTGGCAAATCCAGCTGTGAGGTACTATAGTGGACATCTTGCTCATCACTTTGTTTCTTGTGTACTGCTTCCCCTTAGGGGACCTAGCTTCCACTCAGATGTCCACTCGGATGTCCACTCAGATGTCCACTCTGATGGATGCATTAAAATAAAGAAGAACCGGGCATGGTGGCGCACACCTTTAATCCCAGCACCCAGGAGGCAGAGGTAGGTGGATCCCTGTGAGTTTGAGGCCACCCTGAGAATACATAGTTAATTCCAGGTCAGCCTGGACCAGAGTGAGACACTACCTCAAAAAAAAAAAAATTAAATTATTTAGGGCTGGAGAGATGGCTTAGCAGTTAAGTGCTTGCCTGTGAAGCCTAAGGACCCTGGTTCGAGGCTTGATTCCCCAGGATCCATGTGAGCCAGATGCACAATGGGGTGCATGCATCTGGAGTTTGTTTGCATTGGCTGGAGGCCCTGGAGGGCCCATTCTCTCTCTCTATCTGCCTCTTTCTCTCTCTCTCTGCCTCGTTCTCTCTCTGTCTGTCGTTCTCAGGTAAATAAATAAAAAATAAGCATAAAATAATTATTTAAAACATTTATTATTGTTATTATTATTATTATTATTATTTTGGTTTTTTGAGGTAGGGTCTAACCCTAGCCCAGGCTGACCTGGAATTCACTATGTAGTCTCAGGGTGGCCTCGAACTCACGGTGATTCTCCTACCTATGCCTTCCAAGTGCTGGGATTAAAGGCATGTGCCACCACACCAGGCTTATTTATTTATTACGTATGTGTGTGTGAGAGAGAGAGAGAGACGAAGGCAGATAGAGAGAATGGGTGCTCCAGAGCCTCCTAGCTACTGCAAATGAACTCCAGACATATGCGCTGCCTTGTAACATCTGGTTTATGTGGGTACTGGGGAGTCAAACATGAGTCCTTAGGCTTTGCAGGTGAGGGTCTTTACAGCTAAGCCATCTCTCCAGTCCCCAAGTTGTTCTTTCTACCCAGCATCAATCGTATTCTCTCTCTCCTCTTCTCTCTCTCTCTTGTTCTGTTCTCTCTCTCCACCCAGGGCCTCATGTATCCCAGATTGGCCTCAAACTTGCTATATAGCCAAGGATGACCTATGCTGTGGTGGCTAGAAGTGATGGTTTGGGGCTGGAGAGACGGCTTAACAGTAAAGGCACTTGCCTGCTAAGTCTAAGGACCCAGGTTCGATTCCCCACAACCCATGTAAGCCAGAAGCACAAGGTGGTGCATACTTCTGGAGTTCATTTGCAGTGGCTGGAAGCCCTGGCGTGCCCACTTTCTCTCTATCTGCCTCTCTCTCTCTCTCTCAAATAAATAAATAAAATATTTTTAAAAAAAGAAGTGATGGTTCAGAGTATTTTTTTAAATATTTATGTATTTGTGAGGAGAGAGAGACAGAGACAGAGAATATGGGTGTACCAGGGTGTACCAGCTTCTAGCCACTGCAAATGAACTCCAGATGCATGTGCTACCCTGTACATCTGGCTTTACATGGGTACTGAACCTAGGCCATCAGGCTTTGTTAGCAAGTGCTTTAACCTCTGAACCATCTCCCCAGTCCTGAGAGTGTGTTTAGAATGTTGTACCAACAAGGCTTCCTATGATTGATGGTGAGGTGTGAGGGAGATGGGTCAAAGTGGCTCCAGGATTTGGGGGAAGCTATTGAAGAATGGTGTCGCTCTGAGCTAAGCTAAGGAGGCCGTGGATATAGCAGATGTGGTGTTGTTCCAAATAAAAAGTCCACGGTTTGGTTTTGGACATGCTGAATTGGCGCTATCTGGTGCTCATGCAGGTGGAGCTGATCCCCTAGGCAGCTAACCCCTCCCGATCTGGGATGTTTTGATCTGGATGACTTAGGTGTCTGCCTGACATTGTGCCAGGTCACTGGGTACTTTTCAAGGCCAGAGGGTGTTGTATCTTATGACTGGAACTGTGCAGTATAGAGGGTCTATTTATTTCTTTAGGTTTTTTTTTTTTTTTTTTTTTTTTGAGGTAGGGTCTCACTCTAGTCCAGGCTGACCTGGAATTCACTATGTCATCTCAGGGTGGCCTTGAACTCACAGCGATCCTCCTACCCCTCCCTCCTGAGTACTGGGACTAAAGGTGTGTACCACCATACCCGGCTATTTCTTTAGTTTTTAAAAAATACTTTATTTTCACTTATTTGTGTGTGTGTGAGAGAGAGAAAGAAAGAGGTGTGTTATATATATAAAGAGAATGTGCACACCAGGTCCTCCAGCCACTGCAGATGAACTCCAGGCACATACGCCACCTTGTGCATCTGGCTTATGTGGGTCTTGGGGAATTGAACCTGTGCCCTTTGGCTTTGCAGGCAAGCTCCTTAACCGCCAAGCCATCCCTCCAGCCCTCTTCTTCAGGTTTTATGAGACAGGGTCTCATGTATCCCAGGCTGGCCTC
Source organism: Dipus sagitta (assembly GCA_036346955.1). Lineage (NCBI taxonomy): Eukaryota > Metazoa > Chordata > Mammalia > Rodentia > Dipodidae > Dipus > Dipus sagitta. Next base: position 127,873,264 of record CM070779.1, on the reverse strand, counting down.
AAACACACTATGTAGCTGAGGATGACTTTGAACTTCTGATTGTCCTGCCTCCTGAGTGCTGGAATTATAGACTTGCACCTTGCTCCCTTCTTACTTGCTGCTGGGGTTCAAACCCAGGGCTTTGGCATTCTAGGCTAGTACTCTACCAATTGAGCTACATCCTCAGCCCCCTTGGTTTCCTTTGTGAGACATATGAAAATACTAATTTGGGGCTGGAGAGGCTTAGCAGTTAAGGTGTTTGCCTGCAAAGCCAAAGGACCTCAGTTCAATTCCCCAGGACCCACGTTAGCCAGATGCATAAGGGGGCGCATGCGTCTGGAGTTCGTTTGCAATGGTTGCAGGCCCTGGCGCACCCATTCTCTCTCTCTCTGCCTCTTTATCTCTCGCTCTCTCAAATAAATAAATAAATAAAATTTAAAAAAATACTAATTTGAGGGCTGGAGAGATGGCTCAGCAGTTAAGGTGCTTGCCTGCAATGCCTAAGGACCCAGGTTCTATTCCCCAGTACCCATGTATAAGGTGGCATAGGCATCTGGAGTTTGTTTGTTGCAGTGGTTAGAGGCCCTGGCGTGACCATTCTCTCTCTCTCTCTCTCTCTCTCTCTCTCCCTCGACCCTACCTTGAAAACAAACAAACAAACAAAAACCAAATTAAAAAAAGACAAAACAAAAAACCAAAAACAAACAACAACAACAAAATAATACACATGAATTGGCTCCTGTAGACCAGTCATCAAATGGGTTCAGGGATGTGGACTGGGGAAGAGAGAGAGGGAAGGCTGTAAATGAGGGCCTGGAATTTGGGAGGCAACAGGAAGTGGAACAGTTTGTGAAAACGGGTGTAGGCTCCTAACTGCGGTACTAGATAGGCCCTGAGCAGCTGTCTTCTGAGAGTCCCAGAAAGGACAAGGACACTATGGCTGGTTGCCTGAGGTCACGGGCCTTTGAAGTAGTCTCTCTCTCTCTCTCCCTCTCTCTCTCTCTCCCTCTCTCCCTCTCTCTCTCTCTCTCTATCTATCTATATATTTTTTTCGAGGCAGGGTCTCACTCTAGCCCAGGCTGACCTGGAATTCACTGTGTAATCTCAGGGTGGCCTCGAACTCACGGCGATCCTCCTACCTCTGCCTCCCCAGTGCTGGGATTAAAGGCGTGCGCCACCATGCCCGGCTTAGTACCTCTATATTTACTAGCCTTTCAGTTTTTGCATGTGCATGTATGTAGTATGCGTGGTGTGTGTGCATACACATGCCCCATGTGGCATACATGTGGAGGCCAAAGGAGAACCGAGGGTGTCCCCCCCCCCCCCACCCAATCCATCGCTCATCCATGTGTTTCCTTGAGATAGAGTCTCTTATAGATGCTGAAGGTGCTGTTTTTGGGAGCCCCAGTGATTATCAGGTCTCTGCCCCCTGCAGGATTAGGGGCATAGATAAGCAGGGCCATGCCCAACTGTTCATGTGGATGCTCAGAAATCGAACTTAGGGGGTCTCGGGCCTTCTCAAGCCCCCACACTTGCACAGGAAGCTCCTCATCCCCTCACCACCAGCCCTTCATTTTTTGTTTTGTTGTGTTTTGGTTTGGTTTTCTGAGGTAGGGTCTTGCTGTAGCCCAGGCTGACCTGGAATTCACTAGTCTCAGGGTGGTCTCAAATTTAACAGTGATCCTCCTACCTCTGCCTCCTGAGTGCTGGGATTAAAAGGCATGTGCCACCATACCTGGCGCAGCCCTTCATTTTTTTGAAAAATATATTTATTTATTTGACAGAGAAAGAGGGAGGGAGAGAGAGAGAGACAGAGAGAGGAGACAGAGAGAGAGAGAATGGGCGTGCCAGGGCCTCTAGCCACTGCAAACGAACTCCACATGTGTGTGCCCCCTTGTGCATCTGGCTTACATGGGTCCTGGAGAATCGAGCCTGGGTCCTTTGGCTTTGCAGGCAAACGCTCTAACCACTAAGCCATCCCTCCAACCCAATCCTCCTCCTCCTCCTCCTTCTTTTTTTTTTTTTGAGGTAGGGTCTTGCTCTAGCTCAGGCTGACCTGGAATTCACTATGGAGTCTCAGAGTGGCCTCGAACTCACAGCAATCCTCTTACCTCTGCCTCCTGAGTGCTGGGATTAAAGGCATGTGCCACTACACCTGGCTTAACCCTTCATTTTTTAAAAAAATATTTTTTTATTTATTTGAAAGAGAGAAAGAGAGAAGAGGAAGGGAGAGAGAGAATGAGAGACAGACAGACAGAATGGGTGTGTCAGGGCCTTCAGCCACTGCAAATGAACTCCAGATGCATGTGTCACCTTGTGCATGTGGTTTACATGGGTCCTGGTAAATCGAACCCAGGTCCTTTGGCTTTGCAGGCAAATGCCTTAACTGCTAAGCCATCTTTCCAGCCCCTTTAAAAAATATTTTATTAATTTATTTGTTAGAGAGAGAATGAGAGAAAGAGAGGCAGATAGAGAGATAGAGAATGGGCATGCCAGGGCCTTTAGCCACTGCCAATGAACTCCAGATGCATGTGCCACCTTGTGCATTCTGCTTTACGTGGGTTCTGGGAAATCAAGCCTAGGTTTTTAGGCTTCGCAGGCAAGCGCCTTAACCGCTAAGCCATCTCTCCAGCCCTGCACTTCATTTTTTTAAGGACACGTCTTCTTAGGGGAAAGCCCAGGAATTCCTCTGCTTTGATCTTAGGCCAGCACACAGCTCGGTGTGCAGCAAATCTTCGTTGAATGTTTGCCATCTGCCCTTCCCTCCACACATATAGAACAGCAGCTCCACCTAACGTGCCAGAATTGGGCCGAGGCCCTATCACAGGCTGTAGAGAAGCAGCGTCATAGTGGTGACGTTTAACCCCCACAGCGACTGAGTTCAGAGATGTCCAGTCGCTAACCTGGAGGACCACTGGTAGGAAGCGGTGGAGCGAGGTTTGGGGTCTTGGCAATCAGAAGGAGCTGTCGAGGGGGGGGGGGGTCTGGAGAGATGGCTTGGCAGTTAAGGCGCTTGCCTGTCAAACCTAAGGACCCAGGTTCGACTCTCCAGGACCCACATAAGCCAGATGCACAAGGTGGCGCACGCGTCTGGAGTTCGTTTGCAGTGGCTGGAGGCCCTAGCGCGCCCATTCTCTCTCTCTTCCTCTTTGTCTCTCAGATAAATAAAAAGAAATAAAAGAACAAAACCCAAACAAGCAGAAGGAGCTGTCAGTAGTGGCATCAGGGGTGGGAGGTGGCATCAGCAAGTTTAGAAAGAGAGGAGGGCAGGACTGGGCAGAGAGGAGAGCAAGCAGACCCAAACATGCTGAGTGTAAAAATAAAATAAAACTGGAGCGAGATCGGGAAGTTGGACAGGAGTGAGCCAGGGACCTATGTCTCTCCCAGCTTCCTGAGGCTCTTGGATGTCTCGGGAGCATGGACATGACCCTTCGTCCAGGAAGCCCCTTGGCAGCCTTTCCACTCCCCATTACACACGCTAGGTTTGGAGACCCTCAGAATCCTGACCAAGGTCATTGAGATCCACAGTGATGGAACCAGGACCGTGACCCAGCTCAGTTCAGCTCAACTACAAAGGCCGCATCTTTCCGCTACACCACGCGGTCACTGTGACCCCCCAGGCAACGGGAAGGGGGGGGGATGGACACTATCAGATGACCTTTCAAAGATCTTTTCCAGCGGAAACATTTTCTCCATCTCTGCTCCTAGGTCTCTCCCTCCCACCCCCTGCCCTCCCCCACCTTCCCTCTTTATTATTCAACCCATGGTAACCCAGGGCTATCTGCAGGGCTGGGGGAGGAGGGCCGCTCTTCTGGTGCGGCTGTGGTTACTCAAATTAACCCTCTGCTGTCCGTCCGTCCACCTCCCTCCCACCCGATGGGTTCGCTGGTGGAGGACCCCCAGCCCCGCCTCTACGCACACAGCCACTGGCTGAGGGCCACTTCCCGGAATTAGCCACCACAAACAGCTGGCTCCAGGAGGTGGGGGGGGTTGTCGAGGAGGCTAACATCTTCCAGATGTGCCAAGGCACCAGCGCCTCTGTCTCCTCGTGCGGCTGGGAGCTGGGATGGCTGGCCACGCATCTACATGGCTCCTATTGTGAGGCAGAGTCCTGTGTACACAGCAGGCACATCTGCGGGTGCAGGGCGGTGGAGACTTCCATGAAACCCCTACACCCCAACAGTGCTGTGTTGCCTAAACCCAGCCCAAGCTGCCCCTAGCAAAAATGAACGAGTAATCCTGATACTCTGTGACAGTCTTGCCTTGTGCCGCTAAACGTGGTGGTTTAGAGTGTTGGGTCCAGGCAGTCACAGTGCTTGGAGTCAAATTCTAGTTCAATCGCTTGTCGGCCATGGGATCCGCACTGCTTAGCTCCCTTGGCTATGAAATGACATCTAAACTCATAAAGGTCAGTATTGGGATTAAATGAGTAAGTCTATACTAAGTGCTTAACACTGTGTCTGGCACCATAGCATGACTATCGTTGAGAGAGAGAGAGAGAGAGGGAGAGAGAGAGAGGACTATCTGCTGTCTCCAGGGCAATGTGACTTTATCTTTGCAATTCTGAAGTGGGCTCTAGTGTCCTCATGTTCAGGAGAGGGTACTGAGGCTCAGAAAGATTAAGTTACCCGGGGCCCTATGGTCACACAAGGGTGGCTATGGGCTTTGACTTAAACCCTGAGCCAAATGGGTCCTCAAGCCAAGCTTATTACACTCGTGTGTGTTGTGCTGTCCTCATCTCACGACTAGAAAGAGGTTGTAGGATTTTGGAAGACTGGGCAATCACTTGGGGGGCTCCAAGGAGCCTTGGAAGAAAGCAAGTGCCTTAGAGGGGACACCAAGGACAGGAGAGTTGGGGAACATGGAAGAAGCAGGGGACAGGCAAGCCAGATGTTGGGAGAAGTCCAGGTTGTCCCTAGGGTGCCCTTGAGAATATCCAGGGCTCCTGTGAGCTGAAGCTCAGGGTCTGCTTTGTCTCGGTGGGTGTTTCTTGCTCTGCCAGCCAGTGCTCCTCTTCTCCTTGGCTGGGTCGTGGAGGGTCTCCAGAATTCCCCCTTTTGGGATGGGGAGGACAGGAGACCAAGGAGGAGAAGAAACCAGAGAGAAAGAGGCTGGAGCCAGCCAGCAGGGAGGCCCGCTATTGGCTCAGTTCCCGGGGCCTGGGTCCAAGGAGGGATCTGCCTGCCCCCCACTCTTCCCTCCCCTGCCCCCCAGGGCTCCTTGGCTGCTGAGCCTGCCAGCTGGGCCCTGGCCAAGCCAAACAGCTGCCAGGAGGAAAGGAAGAAGCGTTTCCGAGCAGAGAGGCCCCTGTGGGCTCCGGCTGAAGCCTAGAATCCCCCTTTCTTACCGCCAAGTGAAGAGAGGATACCGCGCATGAACCCGGGCGTGTGGGCCAGCGCACGACGCCTGGGCAGAGCCGGCTCTCGGGGCAGGCAGAGGGAGGCTGCAGGGCCACGGTGGGGGCCATAGCGGCTTGGACTATGGCCATGGTTGTGTCAAGGGGGAGAGATAGGGGGTTGAACGGTGTCCGCTCACATTTTACGTTCATCTAGAACCTGGGCATGTGACCTTATTTGGAAAGAGCCTTTGCAGATATGAAAGGAAGGATAGCATGCTTCATTAGTGTGGATCCTCAAACGAGTTTCCTTATAACAAATGGAAAGGAATAGAGAAAGACTCAGGGTTGGGCTGGAGAGATGGCTTAGCAGTTAAAGCGCTTGCTGGCAAAGCCGGAGGAACCAGGTTCGATTCCCCAGTACCCACGTAAAGCTGAATGCACAAGGTGACATGTGTGTCTGGAGTTCATTTGCAGTGGCTAGAGGCCCTGGCATGCCCATTCTCCACCCCCCCTCTCAAACAAACAAACAAACAAATAGTTTAAATAAAAAGGAAAGACTCAGGATTGAAGGGCACGGGAAGACCCAGGTGACGACACAGGCAGAACCCCAGCATTCCAGAGTCAGAGGCAGAAGGAATGCTGTAAGTTCAAGGCCAACCTAGTCTATATAGTGAATTCCAGGCCAGCCAGGGTTACATAGTGATATCCCATCTCAAAATGAAGAAGGAGAAGGAGGAAGAGGAGGAGAAGGGCCACCAGAAGCCAGAAGAGAGTGTGCCTCTTTTGACCCCTGGATTTCAGACTTCTGTTCCCCAGAACTGGGACACAACACATTTCTGTTGTCTTAAGCCACAGGCTGGTGGTCATTTGGTGCAGTAGCTGAGCTGTGGAGAACGAATGTGCGGGGGGCATATGGTAAGGGGTGGGGAGGAGTGGGGAGGTGGGGCTAGATAAGACAAACTTGGCAAACAGAACGAAAACTATTCACCCTTTATTGAGCCACTGTTCCGTGCCAAGCCCTTTTAAGGATATTTATGTCAACCCTCATGATAAGTCTGCCAGGAAGAGTGATGATTCCTACTTTAGAGTGAGGTTCAGAGCCACGTTCACTCCACTGCCCTGGGATTCCAGCAGAGGATCTTCTGTCTCCCACCCTGGCCTCTGTCCCTTGCCTTAGGGGAGGTCTCCAGGCCAGATGAAACTTACTTGGAGTTGACGGGAACCTCTCCTGAGGTCTTATTATGCCTGACCTGAAGCGGAATGTAGAGGAGCCTTTTCTACTGGACGCCCTCGGCAACCCCGTACTCCCCATGATTCCTGCAGCTCCGGGGAATGGCTGATGAGGGAGCGGAGACACCCCTACTCAGCCCATTTTCCACTACTGCAGCCACCATCGCTGCCATCCATCCAACCACCTCCGTGGTCACCGCCACCCATATCCCACCACCCTTCCCGTCCCCTCCCATCCCCACACCATCTTCACTGCCATCGTCTTAAACTGCCCTCTGCCTTCGTCACTACTGCCACCTCGGTCCCAACCACTCCCACGACCCCACCCCACCACCTCCACCATTGCTCCCACCGAGGGACTCTCCTCCACCCCCCAAAGAAAACCCGGGTCTCCATGAATTCATGACCCATGACAAACATGGACTTAAGCCATCCATAAATCACAGAGAAAATAATCAGTCCATATCCCGATCCACAAACAACCCTAACCACATTGACTCTTCTGGGGGCGTTAACAACCTCTGAAACCATACTCCCCCGAATCTTGGAAAATATACCCTTAACAGCCCCTAGATTCCCACCCACACCTGCTCCTTTGATCTGTATGTTTATAAGCTTCACTTCAGCTCTGGTGAGACGCAGAGAACCTCTAGCCCATACAGAGGTCTCTGTCCCTCACCGTGTGTACACAGGTCTCTGTACCTCTCCGTGCACAGAGGTCTCTGTCCCTCTCCGTGCACAGAGGTCTCTGTCCTCACCATGTATACAGAGGACTCTGTCCTCACCGTGTATACAGAGGTCTCTGTCCCTCACCATGTATACAGAGGTCTCTGTCTCTCACCATGTATACAGAGGACTCTGTCCTCACCGTGTATACAGAGGTCTCTGTCCTCACCGTGTATACAAAGGTCTCTGTCCCTCACCGTGTATACAGAGGTCACTGTCCCTCTTCGTGTATACAGAGGTCTGTGTCCCTCACCATGTATAGAGAGGTCTCTGTCCCTCACCGTGTATACAGAGGTCTGTGTCCCTCTCTGTGTATACAGAGGTCTGTGTCCCTCTCTGTGTATACAGAGGTCTCTGTCCTCTCCGTGTATGCAGAGGTCTCTGTCCTCTCCGTGTATGCAGAGGTCTCTGTCCCGCTCTGTGTATACAGAGGTCTGTGTCCCTCACCGTGTATACAGAGGTCTCTGTCCCTCTCCATGTATACAGAGGTCTCTGTCCTCTCCTTGTATGCAGAGGTCTCTGTCCTCTCCGTGTATGCAGAGGTCTCTGTCCCTCACCGTGTATACAGAGGTCTCTGTCCCTCACCGTGTATACAGAGGTCTCTGTCCTCTCTGTGTATACAGAGGTCTCTGTCCCTCACCGTGTATGCAGAGGTCTCTGTCCCTCACCGTGTATACAGAGGTCTCTGTCCCTCACTGTGTATACAGAGGTCTCTGTCCTCTCCTTGTATGCAGAGGTCTCTGTCCTCTCCGTGTATGCAGAGGTCTCTGTCCCTCACCGTGTATACAGAGGTCTGTGTCCCTCTCTGTGTATACAGAGGTCACTGTCCCTCTCCGTGTATACAGAGGTCTGTGTCCCTCACCGTGTATACAGAGGTCTCTGTCCCTCTCCGTGTATACAGAGGTCTCTGTCCTCTCCGTGTATGCAGAGGTCTCTGTCCTCTCCGTGTATGCAGAGGTCTCTGTCCCTCACCGTGTATACAGAGGTCTCTGTTCTCACCGTGTATACAGAAGTGTCTGTCCCTCACCATGTATACAGAGGTCACTGTCCCTCTCCGTGTATACAGAGGTCTCTGTCCCTCTCCGTGCACAGAGGTCTCTGTCCTCACCATGTATACAGAGGACTCTGTCCTCACCGTGTATACAGAGGTCTCTGTCCCTCACCATGTATACAGAGGTCTCTGTCTCTCACCATGTATACAGAGGACTCTGTCCTCACCGTGTATACAGAGGTCTCTGTCCTCACCGTGTATACAAAGGTCTCTGTCCCTCACCGTGTATACAGAGGTCACTGTCCCTCTTCGTGTATACAGAGGTCTGTGTCCCTCACCATGTATAGAGAGGTCTCTGTCCCTCACCGTGTATACAGAGGTCTGTGTCCCTCTCTGTGTATACAGAGGTCTGTGTCCCTCTCTGTGTATACAGAGGTCTCTGTCCTCTCCGTGTATGCAGAGGTCTCTGTCCTCTCCGTGTATGCAGAGGTCTCTGTCCCGCTCTGTGTATACAGAGGTCTGTGTCCCTCACCGTGTATACAGAGGTCTCTGTCCCTCTCCGTGTATACAGAGGTCTCTGTCCTCTCCTTGTATGCAGAGGTCTCTGTCCTCTCCGTGTATGCAGAGGTCTCTGTCCCTCACCGTGTATACAGAGGTCTCTGTCCCTCACCGTGTATACAGAGGTCTCTGTCCTCTCTGTGTATACAGAGGTCTCTGTCCCTCACCGTGTATGCAGAGGTCTCTGTCCCTCACCGTGTATACAGAGGTCTCTGTCCCTCACTGTGTATACAGAGGTCTCTGTCCTCTCCTTGTATGCAGAGGTCTCTGTCCTCTCCGTGTATGCAGAGGTCTCTGTCCCTCACCGTGTATACAGAGGTCTGTGTCCCTCTCTGTGTATACAGAGGTCACTGTCCCTCTCCGTGTATACAGAGGTCTGTGTCCCTCACCGTGTATACAGAGGTCTCTGTCCCTCACCGTGTATACAGAGGTCTCTGTCTCTCTCCGTGTATACAGAGGTCTCTGTCCTCTCCGTGTATGCAGAGGTCTCTGTCCTCTCCGTGTATGCAGAGGTCTCTGTCCCTCACCGTGTATACAGAGGTCTCTGTTCTCACCGTGTATACAGAAGTGTCTGTCCCTCACCATGTATACAGAGGTCTGTGTCCCTCTCCGTGTATACAGAGCTCTGTCCCTCACCGTGTATACAGAGGTCTCTGTCCCTCACCGTGTATACAGAGGTCTCTGTTCTCACCGTGTATACAGAAGTGTCTGTCCCTCACCATGTATACAGAGGTCACTGTCCCTCTCCGTGTATACAGAGGTCTCTGTCCCTCTCAGTGTATACAGAGGTCTCTGTCCCTCTCCGTGTATACAGAGGTCTGTGTCCCTCTCCGTGTATACAGAGGTCTCTGTCCCTCTCCGTGTATACAGAGGTCTCTGTCCCTCACCGTGTATACAGAGGTCTCTGTCCCTCACCGTGTATACAGAGGTCTCTGTTCTCACCGTGTATACAGAAGTGTCTGTCCCTCACCATGTATACAGAGGTCTGTGTCCCTCTCCGTGTATACAGAGGTCTCTGTCCCTCACCGTGTATACAGAGGTCTCTGTTCTCACCGTGTATACAGAAGTGTCTGTCCCTCACCGTGTATACAGAGGTCTCTGTCCCTCACCATGTATACAGAGGTCTGTGTCCCTCTCCGTGTATACAGAGGTCTCTGTCCCTCACCGTGTATACAGAGGTCTCTGTCCCTCACCGTGTATACAGAGGTCTCTGTTCTCACCGTGTATACAGAAGTATCTGTCCCTCACCGTGTATACAGAGGTCTGTGTCCCTCACCGTGTATACAGAGGTCTCTGTCCCTCACCGTGTATACAGAGGTCTCTGTTCTCACCGTGTATACAGAAGTGTCTGTCCCTCACCATGTATACAGAGGTCTGTGTCCCTCTCCGTGTATACAGAGCTCTGTCCCTCACCGTGTATACAGAGGTCTGTGTCCCTCACCGTGTATACAGAGGTCTCTGTTCTCACCGTGTATACAGAAGTGTCTGTCCCTCACCATGTATACAGAGGTCACTGTCCCTCTCCGTGTATACAGAGGTCTCTGTTCTCACCGTGTATACAGAAGTGTCTGTCCCTCACCATGTATACAGAGGTCACTGTCCCTCTCCGTGTATACAGAGGTCTCTGTCCCTCTCAGTGTATACAGAGGTCTCTGTCCCTCTCCGTGTATACAGAGGTCTCTGTCCCTCACCGTGTTTACAGAGGTCTCTGTCCCTCACCATGTATACAGAGGTCACTGTCCCTCTCCGTGTATACAGAGGTCTCTGTCCCTCTCAGTGTATACAGAGGTCTCTGTCCCTCTCCGTGTATACAGAGGTCTCTGTCCCTCACAGTTTATCGTGTTTGCAATAAACAGTTTCCTTCTGTCCCAGTGCAGGTTGCTGTCTTTCTCTTCAACTTTCCTTACACCCACTACCTCCTTCCCCATTTTTTTTTTTTTCAAGATAGGATCTTGCTGTGTCCCAGGCTGACCTGGAATTCACTAGAATTCACTATGTAGTCTCAGGGTGGTCTCGAACTCACGGCAATCTTCCTACCTCTGCCTACTGAGTGCTGGGAGCAAAGGTGTGCACCACCACGCCCGGCTGCCCCATCACCTTTAACGCCTCTACCCCCTCAGTACCGCCATCCTCACCGCTCTATCTGCCCCGCCTCTAACACTGCCACCTCCACCCCCACCTCTAATATCTCACACATCACCACTACCAGTAACATCACCAGCATCTCTAACATTCCCACTCCATCTCCAGAACAACTACGTCCATGTCCCCAACCCTTCCTATCTCTCTACCACCTTCACCATCTCCCCCACTCCTAATAACTTCAATCCCATGGGCTCTATCACTTCCAAAATCTACTACCACCTCTAACATCCTGACCCTGTCGCCTTCACCATGACTACCACCATCACCATCGAAACTTCTAGAATGGTGTCACAACAAGTAATTTTTAGTATTTTTTTATTATATATATATGTATATATATGTAAGTATATATATATATAATATGTATATATATATTTTTCAAGGTAGGGTCTCGCTGCAGCCCAGGCTGACCTGGATGGAATTCACTATGTAGTCTCAGGGTAGCCTCGAACTCATGGCAATCCTCTTACCTCTGCCTCCCAAATGCTGGGATTAAAGGCATGCGCCACCACGCCTGGCTTAATATATATATTTTTATTGACAACTTCTATACTTACAGACAACAAACCACGGTATTTCCCTCTCCTCCCCCACTTTCCCCTTCACAACTCTGCTCTCCATCATATCCCCTCCCTCTGTCCATTAGTCTCTTTTTTAATTCGATGTCATCATCTTTTGTTCCTATTATGAGGGTCTTGTGTGGGTATTGCTAGGCACTGCAAGGTCCTGGATATCGAGGCCAAATTCTATCTGGACAGTTGTAGCTTTTTAGTATTTATTTATTTATTATTTTGAAAAAGAGACAGAGCAAAAGAGAGAGAGAGAGAGAGAGAAGGAGTGAGAGAGAGAGAATGGGCGGGCCAGGACCTTCAACCTGCTGTGAACAAACTCCAATGCATGTGCCCCCTTGTGCACGTGTGTGACATTGCGTGCTTGCGTCACTGTGTATCTGGTTATGTGGGACCTGGAGATTTGAACATGAGTTCTTAGGCTTTGCAGGCAAGCACCTTAACTGCTAAGCCATCTCTCCAGCACCAGTACTTCTTCTTTTTTTTTTTTAAAGTTTATTTATTTGAGAGAGGGAAAGAGGCAGAGTGTGAGAGAGAGAGAGACAGAGAGAGATAGACAAAGAGAGAATGGGTGTGCCAGGGCTTCCAGCCACTGCAAACAAACTCCAGATGCATGTGCCACCTTGTACATCTGGTACATAGGTCCTGGGGAATAGAACTGAGGTCCTTTGGCTTTGCAGACAAGCACCTTAAGCACTAAGCCATCTCTCCAGCCCCCTAGTACCTCTTTTAAAAATATTTATTTATTAGAAGCCGGGCGTGGTGGCGCACGCCTTTAATCCCAGCACTCAGGAGGCAGAGGTAGGAGGATCGCCGTGAGTTCAAGGCCACCCTGAGACTCCATAGTGAATTCCAGGTCAGCCTGGGCTAGAGTGAGACTCTACCTCAAAAAACCAAAAAAAAAAAATTTATTTATTAGAGAGAGAGATAAGATTGCGTATGGGTGCACTAGGGCCTCTTGCTACTGCAAAAGCACTTTAGATGCATGTACCATTTTGTGCATCAACCTTACATGGGTACTGGGGAATTGAACCCAGGCCATCATGCTTTACAAGAGAGTGCTTTTAACCACTGAGCCATCTCCCCAGCCTCCATAACTGGTACTTCTTCGTCCACATAATCACATCCATCCTTAGCCCTCCCACCACCACCACCACTGCTGTCTCTGAGAAATTACGGAGAGGTTACTTCCGTTGGATTCCCCTGACAGGGCAGTTCGGTAGAACTTAGCTGGAGGAGGAGTCAGGATGTGTGCAGCTGACAGCTATGGCCGGAAGCTGGGTCAGGAGAAGAGGTGAGGCTGCCTGGCTGGAGAGCACCCGGGCACGGTGGGACAGGCTATGTTGCAGGCGTGCGTTCGGGCGGGTGAAGGTTATTCAAGCAACGCCCTGGTCATGGCTGGCTTGTGGTAGTCTCTGGGGATGTGGATCTTGGCGGGTCCCTGGTTCTTGGCCACCTGCCTGTCCTGGTCATGGCAGTGAGGTAATGAGAGTGGATGTACGGGGTGTACTGGGGAGTGGGGCAGGGAACAGGGGGCCCACCCTGGCCTGGAGAGGAGGAAGGCCTCTTTCCCCTGGCTGATTCTACAGCACGATGAAGTAAGCACACTCCATCACCTCCCAGGTTTCTCTCCCATTGTTTGCCCAGCAACTCATGAGTTCATGGGCTGTGGGCTCTCTTTCTAGTCAGATCAGCCCTGTGGCAACACAGGGACTGACCAGGGGCTCTGGTTTGGGGCGATGAATGTAGGGAACTGATTTTTAGCTAGATGTCTCCCTCTTTTACTCAACTGAGCAGCCCCTCCCTTGCCATTAGGTCAAATGTGTAGGTGTGGGTGTTTGGGGGGGGGGGGTTACTGCGAGGGTTACAGAATGTTCCAGAAGCTTAGGCCATAGCTGTTTTCCCCACCTTCCTCTACAAACCCAGCTACCTCCACTGCCTTTAAGAATTGGGGACTGGCCAGATCTGGGAACAACCTCTCTCAGTCCTTCCAAATGCCTAAGCTGCCTGAGTGCCCAGCTAATCCCACCCTCCAGGATCTTACTTGAGAACTCAGGGAAATGGGAAACAATACTATTGTGAGTGTTATCTTTGCATCAAGCATGAGAGCCTGGGCAGACAGGATGGCGACTGGAGGGGCTGAGGGCCCACTGAGTCCTGGAGACAGGAGAATGAAGGGTGGGGTAACAGAGAGCCTGGTGAGGACGCCCAGACTTCCACCCACACTCTGGGGAGTGAGCTAGCTGAGCCATCTCCCCGACTCACTCCTGGGGGGGGGGGACAGACCCCTGCTGGCCCAGGACACAGAGATACAGTAGAGTGAGTGCATGCCACACACACTTCAGACAGGTTCCCAAATCCATTATTTTCATTTTAAAAAAATATTTTATTTACTTAATTATATTGGGAGGAGAAGAGAGAGAGAGAGAGAGAGAGAGAGAAGAGGCAGATAGAGAGAGAGAAAATGGGTGTACCAGGGCCTCCAGCCACTGCAAACAAACTCCAGACACACGTGTTGCCTTATGCATCTGGTTTACGTGGGACCTGGAGACTCGAACCTGGCTCCTTAGGCTTCGCAAGCAAACGCCTTAACTGCTAAGCCATCTCTCCAGCCCCCAAATCCTTTATATGCAGACACTCGTTCCGTCCTCCCAACACAATGATACAATTACTGTTGTCTATACCATAGAGGAAACTGAGGCACAGACGGGCTCAGACCTTTGCTAATGGTTACCCTGTGGATGGGAGATGGGGTGAGGATGAGTGCCCAGCCCATCTGCCTCCAGAGTCCTCTGCTCCTTACTCCAGAGGGTGGAGGTGGATCTCCGCCTCAGAGCTTGTGAGTTCCATTCCAAACCTGCAGACGCTTCTTCCCGGGGACCTTAGTTGGTGTGGAGAACAGCACTGGAGCAGGAGCCAAGAGCCACGACAGCCTGGAAAGCCCTGTGTGTCCGGGCCGCTCTGTGTGGTCCCATGCTGACAGCTTCTTTGCTGCGCTTGGTGGAGAGGACCAGCCGAGGCAACAGTTAGAGACAGGAGCCAAGTATGGATACTGACCCACATCTGCTGAGCATAGAGAAGGTCCCAGCAACCTTGCATCTCCTGGCCTCTCCTCACTGAGTACCCAATTCTCTTGACACTTGGAGTGGACTCCCCTGTCCCACCCCCCCCAAAACAGAGCACCTATAGGATAGCTAATACCTCATATTGCCCTCCCCACCAAGTCCTTTCTTCCTCTCAAAGCCATGCCCAGGATGGCCTTTCTTTTTAATCCAGTGGATACTTACTAAGCACCCACTGTGTGTCAGGCACTGCCCCCAGTGTAGGACAGGAAAGGGGTGGACACCACCTTAATGTGCTCACAGCCTAGTGGGGACTAACCCTGCCACTCCTTACCCTCCATGTTTTATTTTGTTTTTGCTTTTGGTTTTGGTTTTTTGAGGTGGAGTCTTGCTCTAGCCCAGGCTGACCTGGAATTCACTATGTAGTCTCAGGGTGGCTTCGAACTCTCAGCGATCCTTCTACCTCTGGGATTAATGGCGTGCGCCACTTCGCCCGGCCTCCATGTTTTGTTTTGGAGGGTGTCCAGAGGTGGAGGACATTGGCGAGGGAGGGATCTCAGACTGTGGTGGTCAGAGGAGGCCTGGGGCTACTGGGGCAGGCAGCTTGTGGGAGCTGGGGAGAGTAGGTCTCAAGTGGGGTACACCTGCTGGGAACCCCTATTTCTCTCTCTTTTTAAAATTTTGTTTAGAGAGAGAGAGAGAGAGACAGACAGAGAGAGAATGGGCATGCCAGGACCTCCTGTCCTACACTGGGGGATCCTAGTTCAGTAAGGACACACCTTTGTAGGTAGCATACAGCATTTCTGCTTAGACACCATTGACTAGAGATTGGTCACAGGACCACACCTCACTGCAGGGAATTTTTAAAGTTTTTTGTTTATTTATTTTTTTTTGAGAGCAACAGAGGGCTGGTGGTGGTGGTGGGGGGGGGAGAATGGGTGCATCAGAGCCTCCAGCTACTGCAAACGAAACCACAGATGACTTACACTGGTCCTGGGGATCAAGCCTTGAACTGGGGTCCTTAGGCTTCACAGGCAAGTACTTAATCGCTAAGCCATCTCTCCAGCTCCCCCCGGTTTTTTTAAGTCAAATTAGCATGGGCTATGTTACAATCAGCAGATCTATTACTAGAGAAAGGGTGATGGCTAGAAGTCTGGCTACTGAGAATTAGCTGGGTGAGATGGGGTGACAGAAATGAAAATACTTAGTGTGCATAAAGGCCCTCGGGTAGGGCTTTCAGAGTGGCTTAATGATTTCTCGTTCCTGCAGGAGCAGATTTGGTGAGAGTTCAGTTTGCACTCACAGAGTTCAAGGCCTATGAGCCACACAGCGTGGACTGGGACTCAGGAGACAGGCCTGGGCCAGCGCTCAGTACCGGGAAATACAGGCACATTAGTGGCAACTGTCACCACCCTGGAGAGGAACAGGGAGGCCCAAGGAGCAGGTGTGGGAAATGAGAAGGAAAAAAGCCCGAGTTAAAATCTTGAGAACTTGAAGCCAGGTGTGGTGGCGCACACCTTTAATCCCCGCCCTCTGGAGGCAGAGGTAGGAGGATCACTTTGAGTTCAAGGCCAGCCTGGGACTACAGAGTGAGTTCCAGGTCTGCCTGGGCTCCAGCAAGACCCTACTTCGAAAGCAAAGAAACAGGAAAAAAAAAAAAAAAAATCTTGAGAACTTGAGAACACATCCACCCTTATTCTGTGTCTTCCTGGCCTCAGTTTCCCTTAGGGGTCACTGTTTCTCCTCTATCTTACGGGCTGAAAAGTCATGGGACCTCCTCTCCCATGCCAGTATTGGAAGGATCCCCATGTTCTCATCCCACCAGGGCCTCCCTTTCACCCCCGCGAGGCAGCTATGGGGTGTAAACTCCGAGGGCCAGCCTTTTTCCTGGGCTCAGGCACCTCAGCATCCTGACCTGGGATGGAGGGGCCTTTGGAATAGAGCCAGGTCGTTTCCGTCCCATAGTCCCAAACCTCCCAATCCATCCCCTGAGCTAGCTCCTCAATATTTTTCCAATACATTCTTTCCTTTTTCCTTCTTGCTTACTTATAAATGCCTCAGTTGGTGTCTGTCTCTTTGCAGACAAAGGGGAGCCAGCAAAGGGAACTGAGATGGCCGTGACTGCAGAGGGGGAGGGAGGAAAACTGGGAGAGGGAATGTTAACAACCACAACAAAAAAGCGAGAGAGGATGACCAAAGGGAAGGAGTAGCCAGTGGTGTCGATTTTTACTTAAAAAAATAAAAGTCCAGTTTGGGGGCTGGAGAGATGGCTCAGCAGTTAAGGAGCCGGCCTGCAAAGCCTAGGGACTTGGGTTCAATTCCCCAGTACCCATGTAAAGCCAGATGCTCAAGGTGGCCCATGCATCTGGAGTTTGTTTGCAGTGGCAACAGGCCCTGGTGTGCCCATTCTCTCTCTCTCTCTTTTTGTTTTTTTGAGGTAGGGTCTCACTCTAGCCCAGGCTGACCTAGAATTCACTATGTAGTCTCAGGGTGGTCTCGAACTCACAGAGATCTTCCTACCTCTGCCTCCCGAGTGCTGGGATTAAAGGTGTGTGCCACCACGCCTTTCTTTTTTTTAAATATTTTATTTATTTATTTGAGAGAAAGAGGGGGAGAGAGAGAGAGAGAGAGAGAGAGAGAGAGAGAGAATGGGCACGCCAGGGCCTGTAGCCACTGCAAATGAACTCCAGATACACGCGCCCCCTTGTGCATCTGGCTTACGTGGGTCTTGGAGAGTCGAATGGGGATCCTTTGGCTTTGCAGGCAAATGCCTTAAGTGCTAAGCCATCTCTCCAGCCCCCACCCTCTCTCTTAAATAAATAAATATATAAAACCAAATGCCCAGTGTGCTTACATAAGCATAAATATAGAAGACCAGAAGGAGATGTATTGGCTAATGGTGATTAACAATGGGTGGTAAGTGCTTTGAATGATCTTATTTTGGGGTTGGAGAGATGACTCAGCCATTAAAGGTGCTTGCTCACCAAACCTGATGGCCTGGGTTTGGTGCCCCAGGACCCACATAAAGCTAGGTGCACAAAGTGGCGCATGTGTCTAGAGTTTGTTTGCAGTGGCAGGAGGCCCTAATGCGCCCATATTTACTTTCCCTCTGTCTGTTTCTCAAATAAATAAATAAAAATATTTAAAAGGAAGGGCTTTGTTTCGAAGGGCAGGGATTCAACAAGAACAACAAAAAGTCACTTATTGGCCGCTCCTGTCACTGGAGTCCAGCAACGCATCTGTTCTTGGCACCGCTCCGAGCTTGTCAGGACTTTCGGAACTCATCGGCAGGCCTTGGTCTTGGCTTTCAGGTGTGGACTTCCTCTTGGGCCTGAGCTCCCCCGGGCAGAGCTCCTGGCACGGGTGCTCCTTGTCTAACAACTTCAGAATGGAAAGCCCTTCTTCTCGGTGGCTCCAGGACAACACTGGAACTGGCTGGAATTGGCTGCAGTTGGTCCCGTGTTCTTCCTGAGCCAATCACTGTGACCAGGACATTCTGGCGCTTGGATGGCCAGAGGCCTAGATAAAGTGTCCCTCCTCTGGAGATGGGGTGATCTCCATCCAAGTCATTTTTTGAAATTTTTATTAATTTTAATTAATTAATTATTTATTTATTTATTTGGTTTTCCAAGGTAGGGTCTCACTCTCGCTCAGGTTGTCCTGGAATTCACTATGTAGTCTCAGGGTGGCCTCAAACTCACAGTGATCCTGCTACCTCTGCCTCCCAAGCACTGGGATTAAAGGCGTGTGCCACCACGCCCGGTTTACTTTTATTTTTGTTTTAAAAAGAGACAGAGAGTGAGAGAATTGGCATGCCAGGGCCTCAGCCACTGTAATCAAACTCCAGGTGCTTGAGCCACCTAGTGGGCATGTGAGACCATGCGCTTGCCTCACCTTTGTGAGTCCAGCTTACATGGGATCTGGAGAGCTGTACATGGGACCTTAGGCTTCGCCAACTCTCCAGCCCCAAGCCACTTTTATAGAGGGAGGGTGTGAGGATCACCCAGAAGAAATCAAGAGACAAGAGATGATGAAACCTTGACACAGGTTTGTATTCTAGTTAACCAGGGGCAAGGGTACAATGACTGGCTAGATTTGGATCATAGGACTATTTCTGGAGGGGAATCGCCCTTCCCCAAAGCAGTGAGCACCAGCTATGCCTGAATACTACAGGTGGCCTTGGATAAGCAGAAGCAAGAACAGCACAATAGTATGGTGAGGGCTGGAGAGATGGGCACAGCAGTTAAGGAGCCGGCCTGCCCAAAGCCTGGACTTGATTCAATTCCCCAGTACCCATGTAAAGCCAGATGCTCAAGGTGGCCCATGCATCTGGAGTTTGTTTGCAGTGGCAACAGGCCCTGGTGTGCCCATTCTCTCTCTCTCTCTTTTTGTTTTTTTGAGTAGGGTCTCACTCTAGCCCAGGCTGACCTGGAATTCACTATGTAGTCTCAGGGTGGCCTCGAACTCACAGAGATCTTCCTACCTCTGCCTCCCAAGTGCTGGGATTAAAGGTGTGTGCCACCACGCCTTTCTTTTTTTTAAATATTTTATTTATTTATTTGAGAGAAAGAGGGGGAGAGAGAGAGAGAGAGAGAGAGAGAAGAGAGAGAGAGAGAGAGAATGGGCACGCCAGGGCCTGTAGCACTGCAAATGAACTCCAGATACACGCGCCCCCTTGTGCATCTGGCTTACGTGGGTCTTGGAGAGTCGAATGGGGATCCTTTGGCTTTGCAGGCAAATGCCTTAAGTGCTAAGCCATCTCTCCAGCCCCCACCCTCTCTCTTAAATAAATAAATATATAAAAACAAATGGCCCAGTGTGACTTACATAAGCATAAATGTAGAAGACCAGAAGAGATGTATTGGCTAATGGTGATTACAATGGGTGGTAATGCTTTGAATGATCTTATTTTGGGGTTGGAGAGATGACTCAGCCATTAAAGGTGCTTGCTCACCAAACTGATGGCTGGGTGTGGTTGCCCCAGGACCCACATAAAGCTAGGTGCACAAAGTGGCGCATGCGTCTAGAGTTTGTTTGCAGTGGCAGGAGGCCCTAATCGCCCATATTTACTTTCCCTCTGTCTGTTTATCAAATAAATAAATAAAAATATTTAAAAGGAAGGGCCTTTGTTTCGAAGGGCAGGGATTCAACAAGAACAACAAAAAGTCACTTATTGGCCGCTCCTGTCACTGGAGTCCAGCAACGCATCTGTTCTTGGCACCGCTCGAGCTTGTCAGGACTTTCGGAACTCATCGGCAGGCCTTGGTCTTGGCTTTCAGGTGAGGACTTCCTTTGGGCCTGAGCTCCCCGGGGCAGAGTCTGGCACGGGTGTCCTTGTTAACACTTCAGAATGGAAAGCCCTTCTTCCCGTGGCTCCAGGACAACACTGAACTGGCTGGAATTGGCTGCAGTTGGTCCCGTGTTCTTCCCGAGCCAATCACTGTGACCAGGTCATTCTGGCGCTTGGATGGCCAGAGGCCTAGATAAAGTGTCCCTCCTCTGGAGATGGGGTGATCTCCATCCAAGTCACTTTTTGAAATTTATATTATTTTAAATTAAATTTAATTAATAATTAATTAATTAATTTGGTTTTCCAAGGTAGGTGGTCTCGAACTCACAGAGATCTTCCTACCTCTGCCTCCGAGTGCTGGGATTAAAGGTGTGTGCCACCCACGCCCCTTCTTTTTTTTAAATATTTTATTTATTTATTTGAGAGAAAGAGGGGGAGAGAGAGAGAGAGAGAGAAGAGAGAGAGAGAGAGAATGGGCACGCCAGGGCCTGTAGCCACTGCCAAAATGAACTCCAGATACACGCGCCCCCTTTGTGCAATCTGGCTTACGTGGGTCTTGGAGAGTCGAAATGGGGATCCTTTGGCTTTGCAGGCAAATGCCTTAAGTGCTAAGCCATCTCTCCAGCCCCCACCCTCTCTCTTAAATAAATAAATATATAAAAACAAATGCCCAGTGTGCTTACATAAGCATAAATATAGAAGACCAGAAGGAGATGTATGGCTAATGGTGAATAACAATGGGTGGTAATGCTTTGAATGATCTTATTTTGGGGTTGGAGAGATGACTCAGCCATTAAATGTGCTTGCTCGCCAAACCTGATGGCCTGGGTTCGGTGCCCCAGGACCCACATAAAGCTAGGTGCACAAAGTGGCGCATGCGTCTAGAGTTTGTTTGCAGTGGCAGGAGGCCCTAATGCGCCCATATTTACTTTCCCTCTGTCTGTTTCTCAAATAAATAAATAAAAATATTTAAAAGGAAGGGCTTTGTTTCGAAGGGCAGGGATTCAACAAGAACAACAAAAAGTCACTTATTGGCCGCTCCTGTCACTGGAGTCCAGCAACGCATCTGTTCTTGGCACCGCTCCGAGCTTGTCAGGACTTTCGGAACTCATCGGCAGGCCTTGGTCTTGGCTTTCAGGTGTGGACTTCCTCTTGGGCCTGAGCTCCCTGGGGCAGAGCTCCTGGCACGGGCGCTCCTTGTCTAACAACTTCAGAATGGAAAGCCCTTCTTCCCGGTGGCTCCAGGACAACACTGGAACTGGCTGGAATTGGCTGCAGTTGGTCCCGTGTTCTTCCTGAGCCAATCACTGTGACCAGGACATTCTGGCGCTTGGATGGCCAGAGGCCTAGATAAAGTGTCCCTCCTCTGGAGATGGGGTGATCTCCATCCAAGTCACTTTTTGAAATTTTTATTTATTTAAATTAAATTTAATTAATTAATTAATTAATTAATTTGGTTTTCCAAGGTAGGGTCTCACTCTCGCTCAGGCTGTCCTGGAATTCACTATGTAGTCTCAGGGTGGCCTCAAACTCACAGTGATCCTGCTACCTCTGCCTCCCAAGCACTGGGATTAAAGGCATGTGCCACCACGCCCGGTTTACTTTTATTTTTTTTTAAAAGAGACAGAGAGTGAGAGAATTGGCATGCCAGGGCCTCCGCCACTGTAATCAAACTCCAGGTGCTTGAGCCACCTAGTGGGCATGTGAGACCACGCGCTTGTCTCACCTTTGTGCGTCCGACATACATGGGATCTGGAGAGTTGTACATGGGACCTTAGGCTTCGCAACTCTCCAGCCCCAAGCCACTTTTATAGAGGGAGGGCGTGAGGATGACCCAGAAGAAATCAAGAGACAAGAGATGATGAAACTTTGGCACAGGTTTGTATTCTAGTTAACCAGGGGCAAGGGTACAATGACTGGCTAGATTTGGATCATAGGACTATTTCTGGAGGGGAATCGCCCTTCCCCAAAGCAGTGAGCACCAGCTATGCCTGAATACTACAGGTGGCCTTGGGATAAGCAGAAGCAAGAACAGCACAATAGTATGGTGAGGGCTGGAGAGATGGCTCAGCAGTTAAAGCGCTTGCCTGCAAAGCCTAACGATGCAGGTTTGATTCCCCCATGCCCATGGACAGTCAGATGCATAAAGTGGCACATACGTCTGGAGTTCGTTTGCAGTGGTTGGAGGCCTTGACACACCCATTCTCTCTTCTCTCTATCTGTTTGCAAATAAATAAAAATATATTTTAGAAAATAGCATGGCAAATGAGTAGGTGGGTTCTGAAGTCTGAGATCTGGAGTTGCCATTTACTGACTTTATGTCTATAATTCCAGTGCTCAGGAGGCTGAGGTAGGAAGGTCACAGGGAGTTCATAGCCAGCCTGGGCTACAGAGTGAGTTCCAGATCAATCTGGGTTAGAATGAGACCCTTTCTCAAAAAGCCAAAAGCCAGGAGCTGGGGAGATGACTCCGTGGTTTAAGATGCTTGTTTGCAAAGCTTGCCTGTGTAAGAACCAGATGTAAAAAGTGGTACATGCATCTGGAGTTTGTTGCAGCAGCTAGAGGTCCTAGAGTGCCCATTCTCTCTCTCTCTCTCTTCTCTGTCTCTCTGCTTTAAAATAAATAAGTAATTTTTTGTTGTTGTTTTTTTGAGGTAGGGTTTCACTCTAGCCCAAGTTGACCTGGAATTCACAAGGTAGTCTCAGGGTGGCCTCAAACTCATGGCGATCCATCTACCTCTGCCTCCCAAGTGCTGGGATTAAAGGCATGCACCACCACGCCTGACAATAAAAATATTTTTAAAAAGTGGTGCAAGCATCTGATGACAAGAGGCGATGAAGTACTCATACACACATACACATGTGCAAATAAATAAAAATATTTTTTAAAAAACCAAAACCATATAGGGCATGGTGGCACATGCCTTTAATCCCAGCACTTGGGAGGCTGAGGTAGGAGGATCGCCGTGAGTTGGAGGCCACCTTGAGACTACATAGTGAATTCCAGGTCAGCCTGGGCTAGAGTGAGACACCAAAATCAAACAAACTAACAAAAAACAAAAAATAAAATTCTGAGCCTGTTTCTCACGTGAGAACTGGGCTAATACCGGAACGGTACCTCAGCATTCTTATCAGAATTATATGGACTCTTCTACACAAAGGGGTTGGCCCCTTCCTGGAGAAACTCAATGAATGTTTTTTCCTTACTGTAGTCGTCTTGACCTTCCATGGTGGAGAACACCCTTAAAGGAATCCAGCAGTCCTTTGAGCCCTCATGTCTAGTGCCGATCCTAGAACTCGTTAACATGTCACCCACCAGAGCTCAGCCCCATTCCATCTATGGTACGGAAGGTAGAGGGGGACCTGGTGGTGGAGTGTGGATCCTTGCAGGGCTGGTCAAAGCTAGTTGGGAAGATGCTGGAGGATCAGGGATTGGCGATGGGGGAGAAGAAGAGGGGAGGGGGTGGTGAGAGGAGGGGAGGAGAGGAGAGGAGAGGAAGGCGGAGACGAATGGGGTGACTGATTTTGGCCAGAGCCAGCAGGGGTCACTGCAGATCTGAGTAACTGCAGGGAGGTGGCAGAGTCACCCAGGAGTCCTCTTGCATCATTACCACCTGCCTTCCTAACCAGGATGCAAGACTTGGACCAGTTCTGGGTAAAGAAAGGGCTTGAGGTTTGACTCATGAAGTTAGCCGTGGCTGTCTAGGACATCCGGCCATGACGTCCTCCTAGGTTTCCGTGGCTAGGTGAGCCCTGGGCTTTCCACTTAGCGGACCCTCGTTTCCAGCCGGGCCTAGAAACTGTCTCCGGAGACACTGTCTGTAGAGAGCTGCGAGGCCAAAGGTGTCTCCCGTCCTGCTCAGCGCGACAGCGACTGAGTGAAGAAAACACGTGGAACTTGATCCCACCCAGGTTTCTCCGTGTTTATTTCAGCCCAGTTTGTTGTCCAGGTCAGAGAGCAGACGCCCCCGGGGAGGTTCATGTATCAAGCACACCCCTCTGCCGCTTGTTACGAAGTAGAATGCAACATGTTCCTCGTAGAGAAATGGGGGGAAAAAGTGAATGGAAGAAAATGACCTCCCCCGCCTCCTGCTGCTCAGTCCTACCCCAGGAGAGCTCTGGCCACTGTCCTTCCTCTTCCTCTTCCTCGGCAGGGAGTGACGATGGGATTTCCCTCAAGGAATACACACTGCTGTTGGGGGAGCCCCCCACACATAACTGGAAAAAAAAACTGCTGAGGAGGGCCGGAGACATGGCTTAGCAGTTAAGGCACTTGCCCGTAAAGCCGAAGGACCCGGGTTTAATCCCCCAGTACCCACATAAGGCAGGTGAAACTGGCGGCACATGCATCTGGACTTCATTTGCAGCGGTTGGAGGCGCTGGTACCCCCAATTCTCTCTTTCAAGTAAATAAATATTTTTTCAAGGTAGGGTCTCACTCCAGCCCAGGTTGGCCTGGAATTCACTACGTAGTCTCAGGGTGACCTGTAACTCACATCCATCTTCCTACCTCTGCCTCATGGAGTGCTGGGATTCAAGGCGTGAGCCACCACAACCAGCCTTTTTCAAATAAGTCAAAAATGTTTAAAAAGTGCTGAGGGCTGGACAGATGGCTTAGCAGTTAAGGTGCATGTCTATGAAGCTTAAGGACCCAGGTTCGATTCCCCAGAACCCATGTAAGCCAGATGAATATGGTGGTGCATCATGCGTCTGGAGTCCCTTTGCAGTGGCTGGAGGCCCTGGTGCACCCATTCTCTCCCCCCTCCATGAATAAATAAATACATTTAAAAAGTGCTGAGAATAAGTGACTACTGTGTGCTCAGCCCTAAATGGGACACTTGTATTATGTGACACTCCTTCCAAGCTCAGAGAGCTTCCCTGAAGAATGTACGGAGAGGGGATGGGGAAGAGTTTAGTGCTGTCTTCTGAACACTACGTGGCCGTTACACTCGTGAACTCACAGCAGCTGTGATTTCTTGCACAACGTTCCATCACGGATTGGGGAGATCTCATATGGGACCTCCAGTCCTCCCACGGTAGCTATTGGCAGTTATTAGCTGGTGGGGGAGGGGGAGTCATATTTTTCAGTGGTATAGCCACTGGTAAGTTGTCCATGTTCCAGTAAATAACCCCCTACTCACGCTCATGCATGCAATCTTTTTTTTTTTTTTTTTTCGAGGTAGGGTCTCACTCTAGCCCAGGCTGACCTGGAATTCACTATGGAGTCTCAGGGTGGCCTTGAACTCACGGCAATCCTCCTACCTCTGCCTCTCGAGTGCTGGGATTAAAGGCGTGCGCCACCACGCCCGGCTCATGCAAGCAATCTTATGTCAACTCAGTGGCAAACGGAACATGACAGTAGGGAGGCGACTAGTTGAGAAGAAGAAGGGGAACAGTGGGAGTGGAAGGATAAGAGCAGTAGTGGGAAAGGGTGAATAAGACCAAGATGAATTATAGGGCTGGAGAGATGGCTCAGCGGTTAAGGAACTCGCCTGCACAGCCAAACGACCTGGGTTCGATTCCCCAGGACCCACATAAAGCCAGATGCACAAAGTGGCACATGTGTCTGGGAGTTCGTTTACGGCAGTTGGAGGTCCTGGTGTGCCCGTTCTCTCTTCTCTCTATCTCTGCTGCATGTGGCTACTGGGGATTTGAATCTGGGCGGTCAGGCTTGCAAGTGTCTTAACAGCTAAGCCATCCCTCCAGCCCCTAAAATATTTTTATATATTTATCTATTTGTAATAGGAGAGAGAGAGAGAGAACTCCAGACACATGTACCACCTTTGTGCATCTGATTTTACATGGGTACTGGGGAATGGAACCCAGGCCATCAGGCTCTGCAAAAAAAACACCTTTATTATTATTGTTGTTGTTGGTTTTTCTAGGTAGGGTCTCACTTTAGTCCCAGGCTGACCTGGAATTAGTTTCAAGAATTATTCTTTTTAATTTCATTAAAAAATATTTTATTAAGGAAAAGATCATGACATCAAAATAAAAGAGAGACTGATTGAGATGGGGAGGGAATATGATGGAGAATGGAATTTCAAAGGGGAAAGTGGGGGGAGGGAGGGTATTACCATGGGATATTTTTTATAATCATGGAATGTTAATAAAAATTGAGAAAAAAATATTTTATTAGCTGGGCGTGGTGGTGCACGCCTTTAATCCCAGCACTTGGGAGGCAGAGGTAAGAGGATCACTGTGAGTTTGAGGCCACCTTGAGACTACAGAGTGAATTCCAGGTCAGCCTGGGCTAGAGTGAGACCCTACCTGGAAAAACCAAAAAAAAAAAAAAAAAAAAAAAAAAAAAATTATTTGAGAGGGAGAGAGAAAGAGGCAGAGAGAATGGGTGCACCAGGGCCTCTGGCCACTGCAAACAAACTCCAGATGTATGCAACACCTTGTGCATCTGGCTTACGTGGGTCCTGGGGAATCAAACCTGGGTCCTTAGGCTTTGCAGGCAAGTGCCTTACCCACTAAGCCATCTCTCCAGCCTCGGCAAGCATCTTTTAACCTGCTGAGCCATCTCTCCATCCCCCTGCCTCCTATCTTGCTGACACTCCTAGGGAGAAAGAGTATATTGCTGGGGCACTGAGGGTGCTGGCTGGCCCAGAGGGTTGGCGGGTTCCTAGATCATCAGGGTTTAAGGTCATTTTCCATTCTAGGCAGGGAAACAGGTTTGTTGGGGGGGATGTGACTTTCTGGGGTTTCACAGTGGGCCAGCAAGGACATCCCACAAGCCTTGGCTCCCAGCCAGGTACCTTCCCTGCTCTTCTGCCTCCACCCTCGGTTCTAGTTGCCAGGAGTCTGGAGACTTGTAACCTCCATGCAAGGCTGTGGTTTCCTCCGTCAGGCCGCTGGGAGGCCGTGGGTGCTGCGCGCGCGCACCGCAGTTGTGTAACAGGCTCCTGGCTGCTGCTTAACCTGATGCAACAGGGAAGTTGCGGTCCCGTGAGCTGGGGTGTGGGCGCTTGGCTGGCGCCCAAACCGCAAGGAGTATTTGGCTTGTGGCTGCAGAGGCCTGGGCATGGGGGTCGCCGGGCTGTCCACGTCAGGGCTCGTCTTAGCCCTCATCCTCATCCCTGTGGGCATGGGGCTGGGACTAGGGCTGCCCTGGCCAGGTGATACTACCTAGCCAGGAGGGGCTTGGTACAGAGAGAGCTGTCCCATGTTCCTGCTGTTTGCCAGGATGCCAATGGGATATAGGTGGAGGGCAGGCCAGCTTTCCTCTCATGCTTTCTTGGCTGTTGCCCCTCCCTGCCAGTCCCACCCACCTCTCCACTGCCGCAGCCCTCACCTCAGATCCAGGTCATTCTGCACGGCTGTACCTGCCTGTCCAGGAGGTGCAAGACCGCCTCGCTGCAAAAGCAACTTTCCCGGACACCCCCGTGAGAAGGGCAGCCTACCTATTCATCTTTCTTTCTTCCTTCTTCTTCTTCTTCTTCTTTTTTTTTTTTTTGGTTTTTGGAGGTAGGGTCTCACTCTAGCCCAGGCTGACCTGGAATTCACTATGGAGTCTCAGGGTGGCCTTGAACTCACGGCGAACCTCCTACCTCTGCCTTCCAAGTGCTGGGATTAGAGGCGTGTGCCACCACGCCCCGCTCCTTCCTTCCTTCCTTCCTTCCTTCCTTCCTTCCTTCCTTCCTTCCTTCCTTCCTTCCTTCCTTCCTTTTTTAAAATGTTTTATTTTATTTATTTATTTTTGTTTTTTCGAGGTAGGGTCTCACTGTAGCCCAGGCTGAGCTGGAACTCACTATGGAGTCTCAGGGTGGCCTAGAACTCCAGCGATCCTCCTTCCTCTGCCTCCCGAGTGCTGGGATTAAAGGCGTGTGCCAGCATGCCCGGCTTTAGATTTCTTTGTTTTTTTGTATGTGTGGTGTGCACGCATGTGGGTGTGTTCATATGAGGATAATCCTGGGTGTTGTTCTGCAAGGACACTGTCCGCCTCTCTTGTCGCAGGGTCTC
This sequence comes from Dipus sagitta, assembly GCA_036346955.1. Lineage (NCBI taxonomy): Eukaryota > Metazoa > Chordata > Mammalia > Rodentia > Dipodidae > Dipus > Dipus sagitta. The sequence continues at coordinate 127,845,413 of CM070779.1, read as the reverse complement.
CCGTTGGCTGTGTTGTAGAGCACTGTTCTCCACGCACAACAGCTGTGACTGTTGCAAGACACCCTCAAGATTAGACCTGTTGACATTCCCCTCATAGAAGGGGTGGCGGGGGGGGTCATCCGAGGTCTCAGCTGCCCCCCTCAAGTGGGACCATTCTGTCTCAGCTGCGCGTGGTCTAGGGAGGTGCTAGAGTATGTCGTGAGTTGGAGGTTAACAGCAGGGAAACTCCATTTATGGGGAGGTCATTGTCTATGTTGGGGTGAGAGTTTTGGGTGTTGTGCTTTGGGGTCACCCGTGCTCCTATCAATAACCCTTCATCCATTATATTCATTTGTTCACCAAGTTGGATTTTTAAAAATTTTGTTTATTTATTTATATTTGAGAGCGACAGACAGGGAGAGAAAGAGGCAGAGAGAAAGACAGAGAGAATGGGCATGCCAGAGCCTCCAGCCACTGCAAATAAACTACAGATGCACGCATCTGGCTGATGTGGGTCCTGGGGAATCGAGCCTCGAACCGGGGTCCTTAGGCGTCACAGGCAAGCACTTAACCGCTAAGCCATCTCTCCAGCCCCCCAAGTTGGGTTCTGATGGGCTCATACTTTGGTCTGTTGTTGGAGCCTATCTGGGAAGAGCACACGTTTGCTTATGTCTCTCTGGGAAAAGATCACCCAACAGCCTGGGACTCAACGATTCTTCGGCTAGACAGTGAGCCCCAGGGATCTGCCTGCTTTTACCTCCCCAGTGTTGGGATTACAAGGCATATGTCACCACACCCACTATTTTACATGGATTCTGGGGGGTTGAACTTGTGCAGCAAGCACTTTACTGAGGGAGCTATCTCCCTATCTCTCAATCCATTCGGCTGCCATTTCGGAACTGGGTGACTGAAAGTGATTTCTGTGACTTAAAAAAAATTATTTATTTATTTATTAATTATTTATTTGAGAGGGAGGGATGGAGAGAGAATGAATGGGCACGCCAGGACCTCCAGCCACTGCAAACCAACTCCAGATGCATGTGCCACCCTGTGCTTATAGTTTATGTGGGTCCTGGGGAATCGAACCTGGGTCCTTAGGCTTTTTTTTTTTTTTGTAAATATGGAACGCTTCACGAATTTGCGTGTCATCCTTGCACAGGGGCCATGCAAATCTTCTCTGTATCATTCCAATTTTAGTATATGTGCTGCCGAAGCGAGCACTCCTTAGGCTTTTAGGCAAGTGCCTCAACTGCTAAGCCATTTCTTCAGCCTGAATTCTATGACTCTTATCTCCCTGGGCTCATGTGAGAAGTGGGGACCTTGATGTCTTCCCCAGCACAGATGACAAAAGGGTTGTGTGGGTTCAGGGGTGTCAGGCCTTAGGATTTAGGGCCTTATCAATCAGAGTGGTCATTTCACTCTGCCTCTCACCCACAGCACCATTTCCATCACTAGCTGTGTGTGGCAGGCACATCGGAAAATCTGGGCTCTGGGAGGAGGTAACCAGGGAAGATATCTTGCCTGGTGAAGGTGGCTGTGTGGCCACCTGTGTACCCTCTCTTCTCGCTTGTCCTGAAGGGAGGTGAAGCTTGTGTGAGAGTCCTCCTCTACCTCCTTTAAAATTTTATTTATTTGAGGGGCAGGAGACATGGCTTAGTGGTTAAGTCACTTGCTTACAAAACCAAAGAACCTAGGTTTGATTCCCTAGGGCCCACGTAAGTCAGATGGACAAGGTGACACATACGTGTGGAGTTCCTTTGCAGAGGCTAGAGGCCTTGGCACACTCCTTCTCTGTCTCTCTCTTTCTCTCAAATAAATAAATAAAATAAAGCAAAAAATTTAAATTATTTATTTGAAGGGGGGGAGAGAGAGAAAGAGAGAGAGAGAGAGAGGGAGAGAGAATGGGTACACTAGGGCTTCTAGCTTCTGCAAACAAACTCTAGATTCACACGCCACCTTGTGCATCTGGATTTACGTAGGTACTGGGGAATCGAACCTGCGTCCTTAGGCTTTGCAGGCAAGTGCCTTAACCGCTGAGCTATCACTCCAGCCCCATCCCCTCTACCTCCTTTTTAAAAAATTATTTTTATTTATTTATTTGACAGAGAAAGTGAGAATGGGCGTGCCAGGGCCCCCAACCACTGCAAATGGTCTCCAGAAGCACGTGCCACCTTGTGCATCTGGCTTACGTGGGTCCTGGGAATCGAGCCTGGGTCCTTTGGCTTTGCAGGCAAACACCTTAACCGCTAAGCCATCCCTTCAGCCCGCCTCTGCCTCCTTTTTGATAGGCTCTTATGAATCCCTGGAGGTTGCCTGTAAGTATCAGAGACATTGGTCTAAGTGAAGGGGGAGAATATCTAAGTCTAGTCCCTCCTCTTCTCCCCTGGCTGGGCTGCACCTGGCTCCCCTGAATACTCCCAAAATGACTTGGGTCTCCATCACTTCATCATTACCGAGTGCGTCCATCGACGACCTGTTTGTGCATCTATTTAAAAGTGGTAACTGATGCTACAGCTACTTGACGCCATCAGCTCTTTTCATTCTGGCTGCACAGGATTGCTATCATAGCTCAATGGAAGAAGAGGGGTGCCCTGTTCCAACTCAAATAGCAGGCATCATGTAGCCATAGCCACCTGGTGTTCGTTCCTCAGAGCCACTGACCTATTGATATCTGTCTCCCAGATGGCCCAGACATTGCCACACAGATCAGCATTGCCGTATAGATAGGACATCGGCATTAGATGGCAAGCTCCAGGAGGGTAGCGAGTTCATTTTCTTCACATCCTCCCCTCCCCCAGCCTCCTCCACCTGTTAGTCAGAGACTTTCAACAAGCATTTGTGGAAAGAATGAGTCACTTGGGGGAAAGGTTTGATCTGTGATTATTTATTTGCATTACCCCCCACCGTGCCCAGCATGGGACCTGGCCAGACACGGTACTCATAAGTGCCTACGTAATAAATGAGAGAGAGAGGAGAGAGAGAGAGAGGAGAGAGAGAGAGAGAGAGCGAGCAAGAAGAGACCTCAGCCTTTGCCACTCCCCCTTCTAGGGTCTGGTAGTCAATGTGGAATGCGGTGCAGATGCTACTAATTGTCACTGAAAACAAGAAGGGCTTGTGTTTATTGAGCACCTACTATGTGCCAGGGTCTCTTTAAACTTAAAAAAAATTTTTTTTTGAGCCCACTGGAAGTGGTGATGCACTCCTTGAATCCCAGCACTTGGAAGGTTGAGGTAGAGGATTGCTGTGAGTTCAAGGCCAGCCTGAGACTACATAGTGAATTCCAGGTCAGCCTGGGCTAGAGTGAGACCCTGCCTTGTAAAAAACATAAACATTTTTTTTTTCTATTTGTTAACGAGAGAGAGAGAGAGAGAGAGAGAGAGAATGGGTGTGCCAGGACCTCTTGTCACTGCAAATGAACTCCAGATACACGCACCACTTAGAACATCTGGCTTAATGTGGGTACTGGGGAATTGGACTGGGGCCAGCAATCTTTACAAGGAAGTGTCTTTAGCCATTGGGCCATTTCCCCAGCCCTAAAATCTTAAAAAAGAAAGAAAGAAAGAAAGAAAGAAAGAAAGAAAGAAAGAAAGAAAGAAAAGAAAAGAAAAGAAAAAGCTGGGCCTGGTCGCTCATGCCTTTAATCTCAGCACTCAGGAGGCAGTGGCAGGAGGATTGCTGTGAGTTCAAGGTCATCCTGAGACTACATAGTGAATTCTAGGTCAGCCTGGGCTAGAGTGAGATCCTACCTTGAAAAACCATAATAAAAAAAAGAAGTCCAGTATGGTGGTATACACCTTTAATCCCAGCACTTGGGATGCTGAGGTAGGAGACTACATATGAGTGCCAGGTCAGCCTGGGCTAGAGTGAGATCCTACCTTGGAAAAACCAAAAAATAAAAATTATATTTTTTTGTGGGCTGGAGAAATGGCTTAGTGGTTAAGGAGCTTGCCTACAAAGCCAAAGGACGTTGGTTCAATTCCCCAGGACCCACGTGAGCCAGATGCACAAGGTGGCGTGTGTATCTGGAGTTCGTTTGCAGTGGCTGGAGGCCCTGGTGCACCCATTCTCTCTCTCTCTCTCTTCCTCTGCCTCATTTTCTCTCTCAAATAAATAAATAAAAATAAAATATTTTTTTAAAAAATTATTTATTTGTGGGGAGAGAGGGCGAGAGAATGGTGCATCAGGGCCTTTTGCCAAATGAACTCCAGGTGCGTGTGCCTAGTGGTGACCCACCATGTACTTAGGGAAAGGTGTTCTGTGTTTGGGTCTTGCTTGGGCATTTTCATTTGCCAGGAGCCGGAAGTCAGGGGACTTGGCGAGCTGTGCCAGGTTACGGGCCTGTGATCATGGGACTTTCCCCCTGGTCATCGTGAATCAACGCCATCTTCATCCTGGTTCTGATCGCCATCATCTACCTGGCTGCCCGCCACTGGCATGTCTGCCTGGGCCACAGCCAGGAAGACCCTGCCCAAAAAGGCAAACTCACTTTCCGCCCTGGGAGAGTCCTTGTCTGATTTGGCTGTCACTCATCTCTTAGTTCCAGATCTTTCTCCTCCTCCTAAGCCTTGACTCACCTCTAGCCTCATCTTCTCTTCCCTTAATCATTGCACCAGTCTCCCCATTGGCCTCCCAGCCTCTGGGCTCCCCAACTCCCTCTGACTAATTTGCTTAATGCATAAATCAGAACTTACTGGCCCTTGCATCAAGTTCATTCTCTCTTTTGTTTTGTTTTATTTTGTTTTGTTTTTCGAGGTAGGGTCTCCCGCTAGCCAGGCTGAGCTGGATTTACTATGTAGTCTCAGGGTGACCTTGAACTCACAGTAATCCTCCTACCTCTGCCTCCTGAGTACTGGGATTAATAGTGTGCGCCAATTTTTAATGTTTTATTTATTTATTTGAGAAAGAGAGAGAGAGAGAGAGGCAGATAGAGAGTGAGAATGGACATGCCAGGGCCTCTAGCCACTGCAGAAGAAGTCCAGACACATGTACCACCCTGTGCATCTGGCTTATGTGGGTAGTGGGGAATTGAACCTGGCTCCTTAGGCTTCGCAGGCAAGTGCCTTAACCACTAAGCCATCTCTCCAGCCCTCAAACTCTTTTTTTGTGATATGAAAGGCCTTGTTGGTAACAAAGCCACTGGAAACACCTGTTTCCCAGCCTCCCTCGGTGCCCTCCAGCCAGGCCACGGGGCGCACTTCCTGTAACAGGGAGTGGTTTTGAGGATTCATTGCCTGGCTGGTCCCTGCCCAGCAGGCCCTTCCTGCCGTTATTGCCATAGTGAATTCCTCCTCACCCATTGGGCCCTGCAGAATAAAAATGGTGTGAGAGCTTCTCTTCTCGTGGTTACAGCGGTGGTGCGTCTTCACTGTAAACAACGCTGCACTGGGAGACCACGGGCAACGTTTCCTCTCCCCATAGTGTTCAGCAACCAGAGAGAACCACTGGTAAAATACCATGGCTATAATCAGGAATGTTTTGGTTTTTTTTTTCTATGCATGTATACACATATATCTTTAACTATGTATAAATACACTCATATTTACAAAAATGAGGTCATTCGTGCCTCTTGGTAACCTGCTTGCTGCCCTAAATGAAACATTTTGGACTGCTTTCCTGGTGAATAAGCAGTTTTACATAGTAATATTTTATTCCTCAACACTCAATTCCAATCCCAATGTTTACCATTGTGGAAGGCTCCAGGCCTTCCCTCCTACCTCAGCCCCTCCTTCAGCACCCCAGCCCCTTCTGCTGGCCTTTTCTTGATCCTTTGCTAGAGTAACATTTTTCTCTCTTTTTTCTTTTTCTTCTTCTTCTTCTTCTTCTTTTTTTTTTTTTTGTTTTCGATTTGGCCTTTCTGTAGCCCAGACTGACCTGGAATTCATTCCGTAGACTCTCAGCTGGCCTCCAACTCATGGTGATCTGCCTACCTCTGCCTCCTGCGTGAGTGCTGAGATTAAAGATGTGAGCCACTACGCCCAGCTAGGGTACCATTTCTTTTAAAAACATATTTTTGTTTATTTATTTGACAGAGAGAGGGAGATACAGACAGAGTCAGAGAGAGCAACCACCGAGAGCAATCTCTCCAGCCCTAGGATACCGTTTTGACATTTCCTTCTTTTTTATGTCTTTAAGTCATTTTCCTAGTCATTGTAATTGTCATTCTCATTTGTAACAGCCTTGTTATCATAACGCCAATTTAGTTTTTTTTTTTTTTGTTTTTGTTTTTGTTTTTTTTTCAAGGTAGAGTAGTCTTGCTGTAGCCCAGGTTGACCTGGAATTCACTGTGTAGTCTTAAGGTGGCCTCGAACTCACAGTGATCCTCCTGCCTCTGCCTCCCAAGTGCTGGGATTAAAGGTGTGTGCCACCACACCCAGCTCTAGCTTTTCTTTTTTAATTTATTTATTTTTTATTTGTAAGCAGATAGAGTCAGAGAGGAGACACACACACACACACACACACACACACACACACATACACAGAACGTGTGTGAATGGGTGTGCCAGAGCCCCTAGCCACTGTAAACGAACTCCAGATGCCTGCATCATCTAGTGCATCTGGCTTTATGTGGGTACTGGGGAATTGAACCTGAGTCCTCTGGCTTTGCATGCAAGCACCTTAACTGCTGAGCCATCTTTCCAGCACACCAATTTAGTTTTTCAAAATAGTTTTATTTATGAGACAGAGAGAGAGAGAGAGAGAGAGAGAGAGAGAGAGAGAATGGGCACACCAGGGCCTGTTGCCTCTCAATGGATTTTAGAGGCATGTGCCACTTTGTGCATCTGGCTTTTCTTGGTCACCGGTTTTTGCATTACCTTCCTGTTGCTGGGACAAACACCAGACCAGAAGCAGCTTATGGGAGGGAAGGCTTTATTTCAGCCACAGCGCTCCCGCCTGGCTCTGAACACGTCTGCCAGGGCTGGACCTCAGGATCTGCGCCCACTGACACCTCTTCCTCAGCAGGGCTACTGGAGACCCGAGTTGCAAGCTTAGAGAGAATGGGCGCGCCAGGGCCTCCAGCCACTGCAAAGGAACTCCAGATGCCTGTGCCACTATGTGCATCTGGCTTATGTGGGTCCTGGGGAATCAAACCTGGGTCCTTAGGCTTCACAATTAAGTGCCTTAACCACCGAGCCATCTCCCCAGCCCTGCAATCTTAATCTCCTTTATTATTTATTTATTTATTTGAGAGCAACAGAGAGGGAAAGAGGCAGATAGAGAATAGGTGCACCAGGGTCTCCAGCCACTGCAAATGAACTCCAGATGCGTGCGCCACCTTGTGCATCTGGCTTACGTGGGTCCTGGGGAATACGAGCCTCAAACCGGGGTCCTTGGGCTTCACAGGCAAGCGCTTAACTGCTAAACCATCTCTCCAGCCCCCTCATCTTAATAAAAAATGCCTCAGGCTATGGGGAACACACATTCACACTCAAACCATCACACTGGTGAATTGAACCTGGACCATCAGGCTTTGTAAGCAAGTACATTTAACCACTGAACCACTTCTCCAGCCCAATTTAGTTTCTTTAAAAATATTTTATTTACTTGTTTGTAAGCAGAGAGAGAGAGAGAGAGAGAGAGAGAGGGAGGGAGGGAGGGAGAGAATGAACACACCAGGGCCTCTAGCCACTGCGAATCAACTCCAGACGCATGTGCCACTTTGTGTATCTGGCTTTTTGGGGGTACTGGGGAATTGAACCTGGGTTCTTAGGCTTTGCAGGCAAGTACCTTAACTGCTTAGCAATCTCTCCAGCCTTCCAATTTAGTTTTAACAACACAGCAAAACTCTACTCCTTCACATACTCCTCTCGCCCCTTCGGCTTTGTTATAGATTGCATCTTTTTTTTTTTTTTTTTTGAGGTAGAGTTTTGCTCTAACCCAGGCTGACCTGGAAGTTACTATGTGGTCTCAGGGTGGCCTCGAACTCACGGTGATCCTCCTACCTCTGCCTCCTGAGTGCTGGGATTAAAAGTGTGCACCAATATGCCTGGCTATAGATTGCATTTTTGAACATTGTGCTCTTATTCATGTGGAATTATAATGCTGTTTTCTGCCTTTGCCTGTGAGATCAAGTAACAACCTTACAAATGGGAAAAGTTTCAAAGAAAAAAGTACAAGATCTGATGGCTCTCCTTCTGGGGGGCATTGTGTTAATTTGAGTCTTCTTTTTCATAATTAATCTAGCTAAAGAATTGCCAGTTTTTTAGAGAACTTTTGGTTTTGCTTACTTTCTCTCATATATATATATATATATATATATATATATATATATATATATATATATATTAAGGTATGGTCTCTAGCCCAGGCTGACTTAGAGTTCACTATGCAGTCCCAGGCTGGTCTCAGTGATTTTCCTACCTCTGCCTCCTGAGTGCTGGGATTGAAGGTGTGTGCCACCACGCACGCCTGCTTTTTTAAAATTCTGTATTTCATTTATTACCTATCTTCATCATTTGTTCAGCTACCATTGAGGTTACTGTTCATTTCTTTCGCTAAGTCCTTAAATCATATAGCTAGTTTACTGATTTAAGACCTTTCTCTTTTTAATTTATTTTATTATTTATGAGAGACAGAGAAAGAGAGAATGGGCATGCCAGGGCCTCTTGCTGCTACAAATGAACTCCAAATGTGGTGCGTCACTTTGTACAGTTGGCTTTATGTGGGGACTAGGGAAACAAACCTGGACTGACAGGCTTTGCAAGCAAGTTCTTTTAACTGCTGAGTCATCTCTCCAGTACAGACCTTACCTTTTTAATTGTTTTATTTATTTGAGAGAGCGAGAGAGAACAAGGCAGAGAGAGAGAGAGAGAGAGAGAGAGAGAGAGAGAGAGAGGAAGAGAGAAAGAGAATGGGTGTGCCAGGGCCTCCAGCCACTGCAAATGAACTCCAGATGCATGCACCACCTTGTTCATCTGGTTTACATGGGTCCATAGGAATCCAACCAAGGTCCTTTGGCTTTGCAGGCAAAATGTCTTAACCACTAAGCCATCTCTCTAGTCCCCCCCCCTTTTTTCTTTGAGGCAAGCCCAACAGACTGCCTGTTTTTCTTTTCTTTTTCTTTTTATTTCTTTTTTTAGTTTTTATTTTTTGAGGTAGGGTCTCACTCTAGCTCAGGCTGGCCTAGAATTCACTATGTAGTCTCAGGGTGGCCTTGAACTCATGGCGATCCTCCTACCTCTGCCTCCTGAGTGCTGGGATTAAAGGCATATGCCACTACACCTGGCCCCCCCCCTTTTTTTAATGCAAGAGTGAGAGAGATAACCTGTGTGCCGGGACCTCCAGCCATCGCAATTGAACTCCAGACGTGTGCACCCCCTTGTGTGTATGTGTGACCTCCTTGCGTGCTTGCATCACGGCGCATCTGGCTTATGTGGGACCTGGAGAGTTGAACATGGGTTCTTAGACTTTGCAGGAAAGTGCCTTAACCTCTATGCCATATCTCTCTAGCCCAGACCTTTTTTTTTTTTTTTTCTGGGTTTTCGAGGCAGGGTCTCATTCTAGCTCAGGCTGACCTGGAATTCACTATGTAGTCTCAGGGTGGCCTTGAACTCATGGCGATCCTCCTACCTCTGCCTCTTGAGTGCTGGGATTGAAGGCGTGCGCCACTACACCCAACTCCTTTCTTTTTGTTTTTTGGTTTTTTTGAGGTAGGGTTTCACACTAGCCCAGGCTGACCTGGAACTCACTATGTAGTCTCAGGGTGGCCTCGAACTCATGGTAATCCTCCTACCTTTGCCTCCTAAGTGCTGGGATTAAAGGTGTGTGCCACCATGCCCAGCATCCTCTCTTTTTTTTTTCAAAAAACTGTTTTTTATTTTTATTTATTTATTTGACAGAGAAAGAGGGAGAGAGAGAGAGAAGAAAGAGAGAGAATGAGCATGCCAGGGCCTCCAGCCACTGCAAACAAACTCCAGACGTATGCACCACCTTGTGCATCTGGCTAACATGGGTCCTGGAGAATAGAACCTGGGTCCTTTGGCTTTGCAGGCAAATGCCTTAATTGCTAAGCCATTCCTCTAGCCCCATCTTTTCTTTTTTTAATGCAGGTATTTAGAGCTCCAAAATTGTCTCTTACCACTGAGTTTGATATGTCTATGCTTTGGTGTGTTATGTTTTCATTTTCATTTGTCTCAAAGGTTTATTCAACAAACTTAAATTACTAAAATCATACATGGGATACACTACTATTGGTTTTATAGAAATAAAAAGGATTAGAGCCAGGCGTGGTGCCGCACGCCTTTAATCCCAGCACTTGGGAGGCAGAGTGTAGGAGGATCGTGTGAATTCGAGGCCACCCTGAGACTACATAGTGAATCCCAGATCAGCCTGGACTAGAGTGAGACCCTACCTTGAAAAACCAAAAAAAAAAAAAAAAAAAAAGATTATTGGGCTGGAGAGATGGCTTAGCAGTTAAGGCATTTGCTTGCGAAGCCTAAGGAGCCAGTATCCACATAAGCCAGATGCACAAGGTAGCACATATATCTTGAGTTTGTTTGTAGTAGCTAGAGGCCTTGGTGTGCCCATTTTTTCTCTCTCCCCTTCTCTCTCTCTCTCAAATAAAAAATTAACACAAAGAATTATAGAAGAAAAGCCAGGAGTGGTGGCACACGCCTTTAATTCTAGCACTTGAGAGGCAGAGGTAAGAGGATCACTGTGAATTTGAGGCGACTCTGAGACTACAGAGTGAAGAATCCACCTTGAAAAAAAAAAGCAGGGCAGGAGAGATGGCTCAGCAGTTAAGGCACTTGCCTGCAAAGCCTAATGACCCAGGTTTGATTCCCCAGTACCCACATAAAGCCAGATGCACAAAGTGGCACAAGAATCTCTCTTTCTCTCTCCACCCTTGCAAATAAATACATAAATGTATTTAAAAATAGAAAAATTACATTGAACTTCATCAAGTTTAAAGATACCAGTGTATCATGTACTTAAAGTGATTAAAACTATCTAAGATAGCCAAGAGAAAGCTATTTGTTTTGCTCTACATTTCAGAGATGTTAGTCCATGGTCACTTGGCCCTGCTGTTAATATATATTTTTTTAAATGAGGAATCCTGTTTTTTTAAATTTTTTTGTTCATTATTTATTTATTTGAGAGCGACAGACACAGAGAGAAAGGGAGGGAGGGAGGGAGGGAGGGAGGGAGGGAGGGAGAGAGAGAGAGAGAGAGAGAGAGAATGGGCACGCCAGGGCTTCCAGCTACTGCAAACGAACTCCAGATGTGTGTGCCCCCTTGTGCATCTGGCTAACGTGGGTCCTGGGGAATTGAGCCTCGAACCAGGGTCCTTAGGCTTCACAGGCAAGCGCTTAACCGCTAAGCCATCTCTCCAGCCCTGCTGTTAATATTTTAATCATTTAATTTAATGGAGAGAGGAAAGAGAGGGGAGGAGAGGAAGATGGAGGAAGGGAAGGTATGGGTATGCCAGGGCCTGAATAAACTCTAGACACATGCCCTACTTTGTACATCTGGCTTTACGTGGATACAGGAGAATTGAACTCAGCCTATGTGGCTTTGCCAGCAAGTACCTTTAACTGCTGAGCCATCTCCCCAGCCCAGCCCTGTTTTGGATCTGTGGCTGTATAGTAAGCACATCATGGTGGGAGTGTGGGGTGGGGGTGTCTACTCACCTGGAAAGCAAAAAGAGACAGGAAGGGGCCAGGGTCCCAATATACCTTTTGAGGGCATATCCCCAGTGAGCTAAGGTCTCGCCTCCTATAGGTTCCACCACTGCCCAGTACCACCATAGGCTGGTGACCAAGAAGTTAGCACATGGGCCTTTGTGGGTACATTTATGATCCAAACTATTAAAAAAATGGTAAAGTTTATGCTAAACACATTTGACCATAATAGAAGCAGTAAAGACTGTTGCTGGAGAGATGGCTAAGCAGTTACGGCACTTGCAAAGCCTAACAACCCATGTTCAATTCCCCAGTACCCACATAAAGCCAAATGCACAGAGCAGTGCATGCATCTGGAGTTTTTCTTTTCCTTTTTTTGTTTTTATTCGAGGTAGGGTTTCACGCTAGCCCAGGCTGACCTGGAATTCACTATGTAGTCTCATAGTGGCCTCGAAGTCACGGCGATCCTCCTACCCCTGGCTCCCAAGTGCTGGGCTTAAAGGTGTGTAGCAGCTGGAGGCCCTGGCACACCCATTCTCTCTGTCTGTATCTCTTCAATCTCTCTGCTAGCAAATAAATCAATATTAAAACAACAACAAGAACAATAAGTAAAAACCAAAACAGAAAAAGCCTCAGCTAGGAAAAGAAAACCTCACAAACTCCTCAATTCTAATTCAGGTGGTTATTATCCTGGAATCCTTTCTTGGTCCTCACTCCCTCCCCCAGCCCCAGGGCCCTCCTTTGAGGACTCAGTGCACTTTGGACATGGCTGCCTGAAACCTTTTCCACATGTAAGGTCACCATCATTATTCGGATATGAGGTATTCTTCACAGACTCCTGTGTTTGGGTGCTTGGTTCCCAGTCTGTAGGGCTGTTCCGGGAGGTTGTGGAACCTTTGGGCATAGGGCCTGGCTGGCAGCCATAGGTCACTAGTGGTGAGCCTTTGACGGTTATACCTACCTCCAGTTTCCCTCTGGCTCTCTGCTTCCTGGTTCAGCCAATAGGCGAGAAGTTCTGCCACATCCTCTCACCACCAGGAAGCCACTCGGTGGGCATGCCTTCTCCACCACGGTGGCCGAAATAAATCTCTCTCCTTTTTTTTTTTTTTAAGGTAGTGTTTCACTCTAGCCCAGGCTGACCTGGAATTCACTATGTAGTCTCAGGATGGTCTCAAACTCATGGCAATCCTCCTACCTCTGCCTCCCAAGTGCTGGAATTAAAGGCATGCACCACCATGCCTGGCTTCTTTCCTCTCTTTTTATTTTATTTATTGTAGCTTTAAAAAAATATTTTATTTATTTATGTATTTGAGAGGACGATAGTACTAAAGAGAGAGAGAGAGAGGGAGGGAGATAAGAAGACAATGGGTGCACCAGGGCCTCCAGTCCCTGCAAATAAACTCCAGAAGCGTGTACCACCTTATGCATCTGGCTTACATGGGTCCTGGGATATTGAACTTGTGTCCTTAGGTTTTGCAGGCAAGTGCCTTAACTGCTAAGCCATTTCTCCAGCCTTATTTCTTGTATTTTTTTCTATTTTTTTTTTTTCGAGGTAGGGTCTCACTCTAGCCCAGGCTGACCTAGAATTCACTATGGAGTCTCAGGGTGGCCTCGAACTCACGGCGATCCTCCTACCTCTGCCTCCCGAGTGCTGGGATTAAAGGCGTGCGCCACCACGCCCGGCTTATTTTTTTCTATTTTTTAAAAAATATATTTTATGTATTTGAGAAAGAGAGAGACAGACAGAGAGAGAATTGGTGCGCCAGGACCTCCAACCACTGTAATCGAACTCCAGACACGTGCACCATCTTGTACGCATATGCGACCTTGCATGGTTGTGTTATCTAGTGTGTCTGGCTTACATGGAATCTGGAGAGTCAAACATGGGTTCTTAGGCTTTGCAGGCAAGCATCCTAACTGCTAAGCCATCTCTCCAGCCCAAATCTCTCCTCTCTTAAGTTGCCTCTGTCGGGTATTTCTCACGATGATGTGGAAAGTAACTAATACAGTCACTGTCTGTTGACAAACGGGTCATCTCCCTGTGACTTCTCTGCAGGCAGGGCCACACCGTGCAAGGACCTTCACGTCTCCCCTCTGCCTCTGATCGCTGTGTGATTGCTGGCAAGGCCCTTCACCACTCTGGGTCTGTGTACCCCCGTCTGTAAAATGGGGGTGATGATGGCATCTAGGGATGAGGGGAAGGGTGAGTGAGGCCACGGACCTCATCCTTAGAAGGATGTCTGGCACCCGGCACATGCAGCATGAATATTAACTACTGTGGTTTGGGTTAGTCAGAAGGTGCATTTAGGGTTAGCCACCCCCCCTGCTGTCTGCCCTGCCAGCGGGCGCTGTCCCTGTGTCCCTGTGCGTGCAAGTGTGAGGCGTGTGCGCATGTACACGGGTAGAGGCAGGAGCAAACTCCAGAACATTCTCGTGGTCCCATCCTCCTCAGTCCTGGCTTAGCCAGGGCTTTGCTGGACTGGAGTAGAGATCAGACCAGCGCCCTTCCCCGTCCTGACTTGCGGGTATTGTCACCAATGGAAGGGGCTCTCCTGGTTCTCCTCCCCTCCACCCCGGCTTTCCCTGATTCCTACGGTGAGGGCCTCTGGGCATGGCCCCCCCTGGGGAACGTGGGAGGGGTTCGGGTTTGGGGGTTAGAGTCATTCCCTTCTACCATGTCAATCAGGGACCTTTCATCAGGCGGAAACAGCTGCACCCTACAGTCCCAACAAGCCCAGGCCGGGGTTCCCTGCCCCTCCCCGGTCTGCCCCTCTCCCCAGCTGACAGTCACTCTCACCCTTCCCCGGATACAGGGGACAAGCTGGGGCAAGCGGAGGACACACTCAGTTTTTCTTCTCTGCTGCCCCTCCCTGGGGTGACACCCACTCCCCTCCCGTCTACCTCCCTCCCTTCTTCCCTTTTTCCTCTCCACCACCCAAGCCCCATCTGCCACAAGTCCCTAGGAGCTGGTCACAGGTGGAGACCTGCAGAGAAGCCAGGGGAATCCACGGGAGGCGAACTGTAGCTGAACTTGAGGTGCTTGGGCAAGATGTGTCAACTAGAATCCTAGACCAGAAAACGCCGGACAGGGCCACAGCACAGAGAGTGGATGGCATCTGAGCACATGTGTGCAGGGACACACACACACACACACACACACACACACACGGCACCAGAGTGTGCTATCCCCTCCCCTCATGTGCACACACTGAGGAACAGACCACAAAGGGAAGACAATCCTCACTAGGAACCAAAGTGATCAGACCTTGATCTTGGACTTCTAGCCTCCGGGATTGCAAGAAATAAATGTGACAGAGCCAAGGCTAGACCCTATAGCCTTGGATGTCCACTTTTCCTTATCCTATAGCCTCAGTTTCCTTAATCTGTCTATTGACTGGTGCTCGGGAGGTTTGTCCAGACTTCTAGCTCTGATACTCTGGACTTCTTGGACACTCCTTCTTGTCCTCTTAATACAGCTGGGAGAGGGAAGGAACCCTTCCAGTAGGTTTGGGGAGCCACTGTTTTCTGACAGAAAGAGAGAGAGAGAGAGAGAGCACATACCAGGGCCTCCAGCCATGGCAAAGAAACTCCAGATGCATGTGCCTCCTTGAGCATCTGGCTTAGATGGGACCTGGAGAATCGAACTGAGGTCCTTTGGCTTTGCAGACAAAAGCCTCAACAGCTAGGCCATCTCTTCAGCCCAGGGAGCCACTGTTTTCAACAATACCGCCCTCACTGCTGACTAAGGGACAAGTGATTGTCATGTCTACTTTGGGTGGTGGTCAGATTGGTTCTGCTCCATTCACTTCTGACTGCTGTGCTTGAAAGAGTGAAAGGGCCCCACAGAGGTGGGCTCCAGGTCTGTCCTTTTGGCCAGTACCATGGGGACTTCTATGTGTCACCTCAGTTTCACATGTTGAAGCTTCAACCTCCAACATGATAGTATTTGGAGATGGGGCCTTCGGAGGTGGTGGGGGTTAAGTGAGGTCATTCCATTCCCTGAACCTACATAAGTACTAGGCGTGGTGGTACGCGTTTGTAATCCTAGTGTTGGGGAGGCAGAGACAGGAGGTTGTTTGGGGGGGCTCATGGGCCAGCTAGTCTAGCCTAATTGGTGAGTTCCAGGTCAATGAGAGACCCTGCCTCAAGAAACAAAAACAAGGGCTGGAGAGATGGCTTAGCGGTTAAGCGCTTGCCTGTGAAGCCTAAGGACCCCGGTTCGAGGCTCGATTCCCCAGAACCCAGATGCACAAGGGGGCGCACGTGTCTGGAGTTCGTTTGCACTGGCTGGAGGCCCTGGCGCGCCCATTCTCTTTCTCTCTATCTGCCTCTTTCTCTCTCTCTGCCTTTTCTCTCTCTCTGTCACTCTCAAATAAATAAAATAAACCAAAAAAATTATTAAAAAAAAAAAAAAAGGCTGGAGAGCTGGCTCCGCAGTTAAGGCACTTGCCTGCAAAACCTTATGACCTGGGTTCAATTCCTCAGCACCCACATAAAGCCAGAATGCACAAAGTGGCTCATGCATCTCGAGTTCATTTTCAGTGGCAAGAGGTCCTGGCACAACCATTCTCTCTTTCTCTATGTTTGTAAACAAATAAATAAAAATACATTTTTCCCCCAGCACTCAGAAGGCAGGGGTAGGAAGATCACCATGAGTTTGAGGCCACCCTGAGACTACATAGTGAATTCCAGGTCAGCCTGAGCTAGAGTGAGACCTTATCTCAAAAAAACAAAACAAAACAAAACAAAACAAAAAAAATTTTTAAAGGTGGACAGAGCTGGGAGTGGTGGCGCACACCTTTAATCCCACCCTCGGAGCAGATAGGAGGATCGCCCGAGTTCAAGCCACCTGAGACTACAGAGTGAATTGCCAGTCAGCCTGAGCTACAGTGATACTTTACCTCAAATAACCCCCCCCCTCAAAAAAAAAGAAAGGTGGATAGCATTCCTGTTGACAACACACAAGGTTGTCTTCAGGCTTCCACACGTATGCGTGCACATGTGCATGTGTGCTCACTCAGAGATGCACACACACACAAAAGAAGGTACCAGAAAGACACACACGCACACCCCCACCAGAGTGTGCTGTCCCCTACCTCTATGTGCTCACATCAAGGAACAAGCCAGAAAGAAAAGAAATCCTCACTAGAATGCCTCTTCATAACAAAAAAATGAAATAAAAAAGAATGTTCCTATTTGGTGTATCCCTGGTAAATTACTAACCTTGGTCATCTACCCCAAGTCTACTATGACTTTTTTGTTTGTTTGTTTCGCGAGGCAGGGTTTCACATTAGCCCAGACCCACCTGGAACTCATTCTATACTTTCAGGCTGGCCTTGAACTCACAGCGATCCTCTCACCTCGGCCTCTTGCGTGCTGGGATTGAAAGCGAGCGTCACCATGCCTGGCTACTATGGCTTTTGTCAGAGACCCCCCCCCCTTGCTCCTCCCAGACATGGGGAGGGCTTGGGGGCAGGTGGGCCCAGCAGGGAAGGGCCAGGCTCTGTGGCTGTGGTCCCAGGTCAGACAGTGGTGAGGCGGGATGTGTGCTCAGTGGGGGAGGTGAGCTGGGCGGTTACAGAGCCACAGTTACAAAGGGAATTTTTTTTTTTTTTTTTTCCTGTGGGTTCCCGTCCCATTCCTTCCATAGACTCCCAGGCACTGTGGGTCTGAGTCACTGGGGAAAGCGGCTGGGACAGGCTAAATTTTTCCATTCAGCCCCCATCACTGTCACCCGGCTCACCTGACGGGCTCCACCTTACCGGAGGGGAAATTCCAGTCCTAAGCGAAGTCCGGCATTCTCTCAAGGGCTAGCCGGCTTGGCACTGTGGGGAGCTCCTGGGACCAGGAGGGTCCCCCAGCCCCAGCAGGAGAACCTTCTGGCTGAGAGACAGGGCTCTGCTGAGGGAAGGGCAAGCTGGGGCTGGAGGCGGTGGGGAGATGTGACAGTGCATGTAAAGATTTCTTTTGAGGGCTGGAGAGATGGATCCAGGTTCGATTCCCTAGTACCTACGTAAACCAGCTGTGCAAGGGGACGCATGCATCTGGAGTTCATTTGCATGGTTGGAGGTCTTGGCTCATCCATTCTCTCTCTCCCTCTATCTGCCCCAGTCTCTCTCTCTCTCTCAAATAAGTAAATAAGTAAATAAAATTAAAAAAAATGTGTTGGGCTTGATGGCGCATGCCTTTAATCCCAGCACTCAGGAGGCAGAGGTAGGAGGATCACCATGAGTCCGAGGCCATCCTGAGACTCCATAGTGAATTCCAGGTCAGCCTGGGCTAGAGTGAGACCCTACCTCAAAAAACAAACAAACAAACAAACCAACAAACAGATCTCTTTTGAGACCGTTAGTACAGGTGGCACCAGTTTAAGCTGTGCCCAGGCCCAGGGTGTGTGAGTGTGTGTGTGTGTGTGTGTGCGCGCGCTTGGGCCCTTGCCAGCTGACTGCTGGTAGTGTTGCTGCAGTTCAAAGTTCAAGGCGCTTTGTGTTCTGACCTCAGAGTACCTTCCTAAGGTAACTAGCTGCTGGTTTCTTTGGTGCTCTGGGCTCTACTCCAGGTCCTCATACTTAAATATCTACAGGGGCCAGACAGGTAACTGGGGACAAGGGAAGTGGGCTGGGGGGTGGTGGGTGGGGCCGTGTGCTTCTCAGCTTAGCAATAGTTATGCATTTCGGGAATGCGAGGCTCTGAAGGCGCCCCCCCCTCCATTGTTTACCTTCTGGCTGGAAATGGCTGCACCTTCTTTAAGGACTCTGTACAGCATTGCTGGTGGGCCAGACGGAACATGTCTGAGCACCGGATGTGGTTTACAGTACAACTTCCCCCTCTGGTCACTGTGTACCTTTTGCTATTCCTTATGAATGCCCCTCCCGTTCCTGCCTCTTCCAGAATTGGGCTCAAACGATGACTCTGCTCATTTATGATAGCTGGGTGACTCTGGACAAGTACTTTTGTCCGAGCTTCAGTTTCCTCATCTGTAAAATGGGTATGTTTCTGTATCTACCTCTGATGGTAAGATGAGGAATGCAGGAATTAATACATAAAAAGCACTGAGAAACGTGCTGGGGAGATGGCTCGGTGGTTAAAGCGCTTGTTTGAAAAGCCTAAGGACCCAGGTTCAATTCCCCAGTCCCCATGTAAAGCCAGACGTGTGCATGTATCAAAAGTTCATTTGTAGTGGTTGGTGGCCCTGGCTTGCTCATTCTCTCTCTCTCTCTCTGCTTGCAAATACTAAATAAAATATTTTAATAAAAAGGCACTGAGAAACAGAATACCAAACAGAAACCATAAGCATTGCTATTGTTATATTATTATTACCTCGCAGTGTGACAGCCGCTTCCCCCAGGGAGCCTTCCCCAGTTCTGAAGCTGGGATCATTCTCCTTCCAGTGACCTCCACTGACTTCACCGTACCTTGTCTGTTCTAATTAATGTCTGCACACTTGACCTTCCCATCTGATGGTCCCCTCTGAGGGGCAGGTCCGTGCCTCACTCACGGGCATATCTCTCAGCCATTCATTCAGAGTTATTACATCTTTTTTTTTTTCTTTTACCTCTTTTGTTTTTCGAGGTAGGGTCTCCCTCCAGCCCAGGCTGACCTGGAATTCACTATGTAGTCTCAGGCTGGCCTCGAACTCACAACGATCCCTCTATCTCAGCCTCCCCTGAGCGCTGGGATTAAAGGCGTGTGCCAAATGCCCTGCTATTGTGTCGTTAAGATTGTGCCAAGAGTTGGAGAGAGGATGGTGATAAGGTAAGGCTCTCCTTTCTTGGCATCATTTGTGTTCATAGTGACTCTGAGCTTCTTGGGGTCACTTGGGGTCTCCCTGCAACACTCTGGAGTGGGCTGGACCATAACAGAGGAATTTAGGCCCAGAAGTGCTTGTGGTCAGTAGGTGACCCCAAGGACAGCTCTCCTCAGTGTGGCCCTAGTGGACCAAGAGGTCAGGTGTGAGCAGGTGCTTGAGAGGGATCACAGGTGTGCCAGGTCTCTCTGCTTGCCCTGGCTCCTCCAAGTGGGGGCTGGGATAGTCCTAGCAAGATGCGACACCCTCCCCACAACTCCTAGGGTCAGCCCTAGCACTTCCCGAGAGACTCATTCAGGAGCCAGGCATGGTGGCACACACCTGTGATCCTAGCACTTGGGAGGTAGAGGCAGGAGGATCTGGAGTTCAAGTTTATCCTCCGTTATGTAGTAAGTTTGAGGCCAGTCTGGTATACATGAAGTAGCCTCAAAAAAAAAAAAAAAAAAAAAAGATGAAAACAACAAACATGAAAATAATACTTAAAACAACCAACCAACCAACCAACCGATCATGACAACAAAAACTAACAATAACAAAAAGCCGAAGACTCTGGGGCTGGAGAGGTGGCTCAGCAGGTTAAGGTGCTTGCTTGCAAAGCCTGATGGCCCAGGTTTGATGCTCCAGTACCCACATAAAGCTAGTCACACAAAGTGGCACACGTGTCTAGAGTTTGTTCCTATGCAGTGGGAGGAGGCCCTATCGCCCATACATACTCACTCTCTCTGTCTGCCTCTTTCTCCCTGTCTCTGTCTCTCTCTCTCATAAATAAATAAATACTTAAATTTTTTTGTTGATAACTTCCATAATTATAGACAAGAAACCATGGTAATTCCCTCTCCACCTTCCCTTTTGCAATTCTACTCTCCATCCCTTCCCCCTCTCGATCAGTCTTTCTTTTATCTTGATGTTATCATCTTAAATACTTAAAAAAACACACACACACACAAAGAAACCCAAGACTCAAGCCAGGTATGGTGGCACACACCTTTCATCCCAACACTTGGGAGGCAGACATAGGAGGATTGCTGTGAGCTGGAGGCCAGTCTGGGGCTACAGAGTGAGTTCTAGGTTAGCCTAGGCTAGAGTGAGACCCTACCTCTAAAAGTCCCTAACAAACAAAGAATCCCCTCTTCAAAACAAAACAAAACAAAACAAAACAAAACAAAACAAAACACAAAAAAACGAAAAACAACAAAACAAAACAAAACAAAACAAAACACCCAGGGGCTGGAGAGATAGCTCAGCGGTTAAGGTACTTGTCTGCAGAGCCCAATGACCAGGGTTCGATTCCCCAGTACCTGGTAAAGCCAGATGCACAGGGTGGTGCATGCATCTGGAGTTTGTTTGCAGCTGTTGGAAGCCCTGGGGAGCACCCCTCCCCACCCTTTGCCTCTCTCTCTGTGTAAGGCATCTTGGAAATCCACTTTCATTGGTATGTGACACAAGACCAGCAGGAGGACCGGCTTCCGGCTTCCGCTCTAAGGCCTACAGCCAAATGCGGGTTCTGAATGCGTGGCTCTGGCAGGGCCTGGCCGCAGAGTCCTTTGAGTCTAAGAAGGCACCATGACTTTGGTCTCCTCCCTTACTGTAGTGGGCCTCCCAAGGCAGAGGGTAGGAAGGAGGACTAAGCCTCCTGCATGGAGCCAGATGGAAGCTTGCTTTCTTAGCCCTTGAGTTCCTGTTGGTCTTGGTCTTCCTTCCTTCCTTCCTTCATTCCTTCCTTCCTTTCTTCTTCTTCCTTTCTTTCTTTCTTTCTTTCTTTCCTTTTTAAAGAATTTTCTTTTAATTTATTTATTTGAGGGGGGTGCAGACAGAGAAAATGGGCATGCCACTGCAGATGAAGTCCAGATGCATGTGCATCTGGCTTATGTGGGTTCTGGGGAGTTGAACCTTGGTACTTAGGTTTCATAGGCAAGTGCCTTAACTGCTAAGCCATCTCCCCAGCCCTCCTTTCTTTCTTTGTCTCTTTCTTTCTTTCTTTTTCGGAGGTAGGGTCTCGCTCTAGCTCAGGCTGACCTGGAATTCACTCTATAGTCTGAGGGTGGCCTCAAACTCATGGCGATCCTCCTACCACTGCCTCCCGAGTGCTGAGATTAAAGGCGTGAGCCACCACGCCTGGATTTTCTTTCTTTCTTTTTTTAAAGTCACTTAAAATTATTTTGTTTTTCTTTATTTATTTGAGAGAGAGAGAGAGTGAAATAGGCAGGGGGGAGAGAGAGAGAATGGGTGCACCAGGGCCTCTAGCCACTGCAAATGAACTCCAGATGTGTGAGATGTGTGTGCCCCCTTGTGCATCTGGCTTACTTGGGTCCTGGGGAATCAAACCTGGGTCCTTTGGCTTTGCAGGCAAGCGCCTTAACCACTAAGCCATTTCTACAGCCTCTTTCTTTCTTTCTTTCTTTCTTAAAAATTATTTATTTGAAGTGGGGCATTGTGGTGCACGCTTTTAATCCCAGCAGAGGTAAGAGGATTGATGTGAGTTTGAGGTCAGCATGAAACTACATAGTGAATTCCAGGTCAGCCTGGGCTAGAGCGAGATGCTATCTTGAAGAACCCTCCCCCCCAAAGTAGTTTATTTGAGAGAGAGAAAGAGAAGCACACATAGAAAGCCCATGGGTGCTCTATGATCTTCTGCCACCACAAACATACTCTGGATGCATGCGCCACTTTGTGCAGCTGGCTTTATGTTGGTACTGGGGAATCAAACCCAGGCCCTTGGGCTTTGTAAGAAAGGCCTGTAGACCCTAATCCTCCAGCTCCCACTGCAGATATGAAGTCTCCACCCCAGGTCTGACTGGGAGCGGGGACAAGGGATGGTCCCTCTGTCCTTCCCTTGCTACCAAGCAGTCTGGGCTTAGGCACATGATATGGCAGCGGTCACCGGACATCGTAGGATCTTAGGACCCCAGGACGAATGCTCTGGAAAGTACAGAAGGGAGAAGACAGGCTTCTGACTGGAGGAGTCCTGGGAAAAGAGGGGAAAGTGGAGGAGGTGCTGACAAGCAGGAGAGTCCCTGGCAAGAGTCACTTCTCCCTTTCTTTCGCCCCTTGCCCCTGGAGATCCCCTGCTGAGGGGGCCCCAGAGGGCAGGCTTGGGGACCTGCTCAGGCACTAACTATGGCTGAGGGCAGAGAGAGCCTGGGGGTCTGGCCAGGGGCTCCAGGGAACTCAGTTTCCTCGGATTTTCACCAGTGCTGGTCATTTCTTTACTCCAGCTTCCCCCCCCCCCCCCCCCCGGGCCAGCAGGAAGGCAGCCGGCCAGGCCAAGGAGAGCGCATTTTGACAGGTAAGCATGACAGAAGTTGGAAGAGGCAAGGCCAGCATTTGCCACGTATTTACAACTGGCTCCGGGCCCAGATGGACTAATGCCTTGAGCCTGCGTGCTTCCATTGGGTCTAGGATCCTAGAGAAGGATGGAGCAATCCTGTCAGTCCCCTTTCACCTCCACTCTTCCGAGCTGTGAGCTGTGACAGCAGCAGCCTCTCTCTCAATCTCTCTCTCTCTCTGTCTCTCTCTCTCTTTGCTTCCTGGTGTCCCACATGAAAAGGGCTGTGTTGGAAGATCCAAGCTTTTCTGGGTCCACTCCCACCATCCACCCATCTATCAGACTTCTGGGACAAGGGGTCCTGGGCTGGGGGTTTTGGGGACATCTGGGAGAGGAAGGCAATCTTATTCCCAGTCAGTCCCCAGACTGAGGGGTCGGAGACAGCCTGAGTGCCATCTCCCCCACCCCCCAACTAAACATCCTTGGAATCTGAGAAACATACCACTTGTATCACTCACTGTGGGCTGAAAGACCGTAGACCGTGTGCGTAATCCACCGTGTTTCATCCAAAAGTAGAATGCATAATTAAATGACGCGCAGCTGAGAAGCAAGAACACTGCTAATTACACTCTGACCCAGTGCCTTCTTGTTATTTATTGATTGCAAAGAACACCCCGATTTCAGAGATGTGAGAGAAAATGTGAAAAATGTGTGTCAGGGAATCAAACTAAAGTTAAAAACATTTCTGTCAACATTTCTCTTGAACACATTTTTTTTTTCCTGCATCAAATAGTGTTTACTCAGAAGAGCGCCCCTGAAGTTCATGACATTAGACATGTCAAGAAATGGGCAGTTCCTGGCTCACTGTAAACTTAGGTCATTAAACATTAACGGTGATCGCTGGTGTGGTTATATGTACAAGGGTTTCACATGCACGCAAAGCTCCGTCGTGTTCTTGAATCTTGTATTGTTCTGAGGTCGTTTGAGAACAACACGGAGATGGAGGCAGAGGAGCCAGGCAGCGTGGGGGGTTCGGCTCTGGGTGAAATCTGTAGTGTCTTCAGGACCCTTGGAGATGTCAGAAGAGAGCTGGAAAGCCAGGCCTGAGCCCCATTCATTGGTCAATCAGGTTCACCCATTTAGACATGACTGGGCACTTGTGCCATGCCATGCAGTCACTGTGTTCAGTTCCCTCTTTCAGTGCCCCTCATAGGTCTGGCCTAGGCCTGCATCCGGAGCAGCCTGGCTCAGCTATTCATTTTCTTTTTTTAAATTTTATTTATTTGCAAGGAGAGAGAGAGAGAGAGAGAGAGGAGAAACAGACAGAATGGGCACTCCAGGGCCTCTAGGAGCTGCAAATGAACTCCAGATGCATGTGTCTCTTTGTGCATCTGGCTTTATGTGGGTACCAGGGAATTGAACCCAGGTCCTTAGGCTTTGCAGACAAGCAACTTAACGGTGGCTCCGACCTGTCATCAGGGGCATCTTTCCTTAGATGGGCCTGAAGAGGTGGCTGCTCCTCTCCTCTCTCACCACCCCAGGTTCATTCACACTAGCAGTCAGAATGCCTTCCCTGAGGAGGCCCTCCCATGCCCTCTCTGTTCTCTTTCTCCATTGAACCTAGGGCCTTACACATGCTAGGCAAGTGCTTTCCCACAGACCTACATGCCTAGTTTCTCTCTCTCTATGTATATACATATATATTGTTGTTGTTGTTTTTATTTGAGGTGGGGTTTTGCTCTAGCCCAGCTTACCTGGAATTCAGTATGTAGGCTGGCCACGAACTCACAGAGATTCTCCTACGCCTGTGTGTACCAAATGCTGGGATTAAAGGCATGCTCCACCACACCTGGCTCTTTTTGTTTTCTCTAATATTTCATTTATTTATTTGAAAGAGAGAGATAGAGAGAAAGAAAGAGGGAGAGAGAGAGCGAGTGAAAGAGAGAGAGAGAGAATGGACACTCCAGGGCCTCCAGCCACTGCGAACGAACTCCAGATGCGTGCATCTGGCTTGTGTGGGTTCTGGGGAATCAAACCTAGGTCCTTTGGCTTTGTAGGCAAGTGCCTTAACTGCTAAGCCATCTCTCCAGTCCCTACCTCTTTTTGTTTAATGTTTTATTTATTTATTTGTGTGAGAGAGAAAGAGAGACAGGTGAGAGAGAAAGAATGGGTGTGCCCCAGGGCCTCCAGCCAAGCCAGCTCTTTTTGTATTTTTATTTCTTTATTTATTTGCAAGGAGAGATAGATAGATGATAGATAAATATAGAGAATGAAAGAGAGAGAGAGAGAGGGAGAGAGGGAATGTGCCTCTTGCTATTGCAAATGAACTCCAGATACACACAGCACTTTGTGCAGCTGGCTTTACGTGGGTTCTGGGGAACTGAACCAGGGTCATTAGGCTTTGCACCTTAACCATCTCCCCAGCCCCCTAGTCTCACTAAATTGCCCACATACTTTGTAGTCTAGGCAGGCCTTGAACTTGTGATCCTCATGCCTCACCTTCCAGAGGTAGCTGGCATGACAGACCTGCATCACTAGGCCTGAACTCCTGTTGCCTTTGTCCTGTCCCCCGCTGCCAGCTTCTGGCTATGAAAGGACAGCTCACCTGGCTCTACAGTGCTGTGTTCCTGACTCTAATTCCCTAACCTATAGGCATTGGCGACTCAGACACTGTGACAGCTCTGGGTGGCTGTGCCCTCAGAGCCTGTTCATCCTGCTGGACTAAACACCTTCTCCTGCCACGCTATGTCCCCCTTGCTTCTGTCCCCACCTGCTCCAGTAGGGATGGAAGGTGTGCCGCTCGATGGACCATGATAACTCCCGAAGGGGGATGCTGTTTGCTGAGCACAAGATTTACAACACTGTCTAACCTTGCTCCCACCCGCCCCCCGCCCCGCCACGCACACACAGCAGACTGGCCGTTGTTTATTGTTCAAGTGCAGACCCCAGGGGCCCAGGCCTCTCCAACACCCAGGACTGAACTGTCCCGTCCCCAGCTTTCCAAGAACAGGCTCCATCGAGCACACGCAGTTGTGAAACCATTCTGCTGGGCTCTCCAAGGGATGAGGCCATTTGTGGGCTGAGTGGGCTGCTGGGGGCTGCCAAGGGTCAGGCCCCAGGACCATGCGCACTGGGAGTCAGGGCTCCAGTTAGTCGCTGCCCCTGCAGCCCTGGGGGTGGAGAACCAGGCCTTCCCCCCACCCTCCTCCTTTCTTTCATACTGGGTTTCTTTTTTTTTTTTTTTCAAAAATATTTTGTTTTCATTTAGTCATTTGAAAGAGGCAGAGAGACAGAGATTGAGAGAGAGAGATAGAGAGAAAATGAGAGTGGGCATGCTAGGGCCTCCAGCCATTGCAAACGAACTCCAGATGCATGCGCCCCCTTGTGCATCTGGCTTACTTGGGTCCTGGGGAATCAAACTGGTGTCTCTAGGCTCGCAGGCAAACACCTTAACTGCTAAGCTATTTCCTCAGCCTCCCCTTTTTTTTATTTTTAAAAATATTTTATTTATTTACTTATTTGAGAGAGAGAGAGAGAGAGAGGCAGATAGAGAAAGAATGGGTGCTCTAGAGCCTCCAGCCACTGCAAATGACCTCCAGATGCATACACCGCCTTGGGCATCTGGCTTGACATGGATACTAGAGGATCAAACCTGTGTCCTTAGGCTTTGCAGGCAAGCACCTTAACTGCTAAGCCTTCTCTCGAGCCTCTGGGTTTCTTTGCTAGAGAGGAAATGGACCTTCAGAGCTTGAAGCTGGACAGGCTTTGGAATTGGTCAGCTGCATGCAAACGAGCACGTGGGTCCCTTGTTGGACAGCGTTAAACTAAGCGTGGGAGCCCCGGGGCCCTGGACCCTGGGCCTGGTTCAGTTGCACAGGGCCACAGCCAGAGTCTGGAGACCAGGCCCAGCATGTGGTGGTGCTGCCACCTCAGAGTGACATCACAGCCAGGCCTGCCGCTCTCCCGTGCTCACCCTTGGGCCTCCAGAATGGTCCTCTTTCCTCTCTATCCCTCTCCAGGAAGCCCCCCACCTTCCCCGACCCCCGCCGCTGTTTAGACAGTCCCACCTGTCACCTAGCCCCACGCTTCTCCCCACTTCCTGGTCCACTCATCTGAACTTACAGAATTTTGTCCATATGTGAGCTTCCATCAGTGAGAGAGACCAGCCTCCTTTCCCTCCTGCCTACCTTCTTTATTTTATTTTATTTTATTTTTCAAGGTAGAATCTCGCTCTAGCCCAGGCTGACCTGGAATTTACTATGTAGTCTCACGGTGGCCTCGAACTCACAGCGATCCTCTTACCTCTGCCTCCCGGGTGCTGGGATTAAAGGTGTGCGCCACCACATACAGTTACTACCTATCTTTAAAAAAAATTTTTTTTTGTTTGTATTTATTTATTTATTTGAGAGTGACAGACAGAGAGAGAAAGAGGCAGATAGATAGATAGATAGATAGATAGATAGAGAGAATGGGCACACCAGGGCCTCTAGCCACTGCAAACGAACTCCAGATGCGTGCACCCCCTTGTGCATCTGGCTAACAGGGGTTCTGGGGAATCGAGCCTTGAACCGGGGTCCTTAGGCTTCACAGGCAAGCGCTTAACCACTAAGCCATCCCTCAAGTCCCTTACCTATCTTTTTACAGAGAGCCTCCCTCATCAGACTGGGAGCTCTCTGAGGACAAGGCAGGCCCTCCCTACGGACTAGGGTGCCCTGGGCTGGGAAGTCTTTCTCGAGGCTTCTCTTTGCACACTGGAGGTAGACCAGACATTATGCTAGAGGATGACATGCTCGTGTTTAGTGCTGAGTTGGCACTGTGTGTGTGTGTGTGTGTCTGTGTGTGTACATGTGTATTGATTTGAAGGTTGTGTCTGCTCCTGATTGTCCATGCCCTTCCCTGACCTCTCTTGATCAGTGGCTCAGATTCCTCGAGGAAAGTATGTGGTGGTGGTGGTGTCGGGGGGAAGATGGGGGAGCTAGGAATGAGGGAGGTAGGTGGGATCAGTAGGTATAGTGTGACACCCCAGTAGGACTTCAAGCAGGGCCCCAGAGGACAGTGGGCAACTTGCCCTCCTTCCTAAGCCTCCCCTTTGGAGGTTCAGGGGTCAGGGTTGGGGGAGGGCAACTGAGCCGAAGCCAATCACTCGGGCAGGGTGTGTGGCATTTGAGGCGGCAGGGGAGAAAGGAGGGAATGTGCGGAATATGCTGACGCAGCACTTGCCCCCTACGAGCTCAGATAGGGCTTGGGGGAGGACTGATTGCCGAGAACACACAGATGGTGGTGGTGGTGGCCCTCCAGTCCCCTATCTCACTCCAGTGCCCTGACTTGTTTCAGGAGGAAGGCTGGCCGTGGATAGGAATCAGAAATGCTGAATTCCCAACACCCCCCCCCCCCATGATACTGGGGAGGCAAGGAAAGGAATGGTGGAAGGAAGACACAGGAAAAAGAACATTTTCTTATGGTCATAAGTGACGTGCGAAAGGGATGGCCATTTAAGAAGCAGATAACTCCTTTGTGGGACAACTGGGGACAGTGGGAGGGGGACTGAGTAGGGGGCAATGGGTGGGGGTCTGGCTTAGAGGGAGCCAACATTAGCCAGCAGACTGAGGTAGGGAGGGCAGCCCGCTGGGGGTGGAGTTTCAGCGTCTTTCTAGAACTTCGTTTGAGGCTTCACTAAGGCAGGGAGAACTCATAACATCTCTTAATTACCTGGCAACCCCCCCATAGGGCTGGGCACACACAGGCATTCTGCCCAAGCTTAATTTGGTATATGGTTAACTTATTTTTTTTTAAAGCGGTCTTGTAATATCAGGCACCCCAAATTAAACTCACACCCATAATCCCGACTATTTACATGTCTCTTGTACCTTCCCAAGACCTGATAGGTATACTGTTACGTAAGGCTGACTTATGTAAACTCAGTCCTGAGTCAGGCTGGCCGGCAGACACGGCTGAGCTGCGAGTGCGCACTGGCCGATGGGAGTGAGCATGCACAAGCGTCAGGCTCTTGTTCACACGCAGGGAGAGCCGGTGACACACTCACCAGGCAGGTCTCCAAGCTCTCTCCTCTGTTGACATTGTTATCAAGTGGATACCTGTCCTCTGATTTGAAATGACTTATGTAAAAAATGGACTTATGTAAGTTTTGCCGGGACAGAATACTCGCTCACGTGATTTGGGGACTGTTAAAGAGTGTGACAGTGGCTGGTTGTGTCAGGCTTCTCCTTCGGGTTGTTTTGTGAGATAGGGTCTCTGTAAGCCACGTTACTCTCAACTTGATATCCAGCCAAGGATGACCTTGAGCTTCTCATTCTCCTGCCTCCACCTCGCAAATGCTGGATCACAGCCGTGGATCACTGCACCACGTTTGAAATTCACAACTATTTTGAGCTGGGAAACCTTATTTTAACAGTAAATGACCTCAGTGACCCTAAGGGCAGTGGTTACATGACAGGGATCCATTATTTGATATTTTATTTATTTATTTATTTGAGTAAGCGAGCAAGCAAGCCAGAAAGAGAGAGAGAGAGAGAGAGTATGGACACACCAGGGCCTCCAGCCACTGCAAATGAACTCCAGATGCATGTGCCACCTTGTGCATATGGTTTATATGGGTCCTGGTGAATTGAACCTGGGTCCTTTGGCTTTTGCAGGCAAAGCGCCTTAACCGCTAAGCCATCTCTCCAGCCCGGGATCCATTATTTGAGAGAGAGAGAAAAAAAAAAATCTCTGGAAAGGCAACAAGTATGAAGTTAGGAATAATTTTTATTGTTGTTGTTTGAGGTAGAGTCTCACTCTAGCTCAGGCTGACCTGGAATTAGTCTGAGGGTAGCCTCGAACTTGTGGCAATCCTTCTACCTCTGCCTCCCGAGTGATGGGATTAAAGGCGTGTGCCACCATGCCCTGGCAGTTGGGAATAATTTGAAATCATATATTATTAATCTCCATGGCATCTACACAACTTTACATGAACAGGCAGGAATATCATTCACTCAAATATCTCAGCCAAGAGGTTCATTTCAGCAGTATCATTTAGAGTTAAAGGACCAGGGGCCTTCTCTGGATATGTGATTTAACAGAAAACACCGTGTGTGTGTGTGGGGGGGGGGGGCTGGCTGTTTAAAAATGGGGAGGGAACAAGTTAGAACACAGTATTTTGCTGTGAAAATTCTGAGGTCCTTGGGGGAGGGTGGGGAGAAGGAGGAAGAGGAAGAAGAGGAAGAGCTGGGCTGCCCATCTCAAGTCTGTAGGTGATGGACGTCCATCTGAAAGCAAAGCTAGTGTCTGCTCTTAAGCACTCGTGGGGAGGGAAGAGGAGGCTGGAAGGCAGCTGGGGCTGGACCACACAGATGCTATAGGCAACGCTGAGCAGAGGAGGGGATCCTCAGGGCAGAGGTCCCCAGACAGTGGGCGAGTTCTTTCCTGGGCTGAGATCCTTTCAGCCGTGGTTTTCTGACCTCTCTATATATATTTTATTTATTTTTAAAATAATTTTTAAAGTTTATTTTATTTATTTATTTGAGAGAGAGAGAGAGAGAGAGAGAGAGAGAGAGAGAATGGGCCCACCAGGGCCTCCAGCCACTGCAAACAAGCACCAGACCCATGCACCACCTTGTGCATCTGGCTTACGTGGGTCCTGGGGAATTGAACCTGGGTCCTTAGGCTTTGCAGGCAAGTGCCTTAACTGCTAAGCCATCTCTCCAGCCCAAATTTTTAAAATTTTAATTAATTTAATTAATTTATTTGAGAGAGTGGGAGAGAGAGAGAGAGAGAGAGAGAATGGGTGTGCCAGTGCCTTCAGCCACTGCAAACTCCAGATGCATGTGCCACCTTGTACATCTGGCTTACGTGGGTCCTGGGGAATGGAACTGAGGTCATTTGGCTTTGCAGGCAAACTCCTTAACCACTAAGCCATCTCTCCAGCCCTCTCTTTATTATTTTTTTAATATATTTATTTGCAAGCAGAGAGAAAAGAGAGACAGACAGAGAGAATGAGTGTACCAGGATCTCCAGCCACCTGCAAAGAAACTCCAAATGCATGTGCCACTTTGTGCATCTGACTTTATGTAGGTACTGGGGAATTGAACCTGGGTCATTAGGCTTTGCAGGCAAGTGCCTTAACCACGGACTCTTCTCTCCAGCCCTAATTTTTTATTTTATTTTTGAGGAAGGGTCTCACTGTAGCCCAGGCTGACCTGGAACTCACAGCAATCCTCCTACCTCAACGTCCCTAGCGCTGGGACTAAAGGTGTGCACCGCCGCTGGCTGCCTGACCCATCTCTTCCTCATTTTCTCTGTTGACTATCACGGCTCAGTGAATGTAGATCTTCAATCTGTAGTTCTTAGGAACCCTGTTTTCCCACCCCAAACCTGGGTCTGAGGTCTGACAAAGCCCAGAAGAACCGTGGGGATTATGAGACAGGATATGTAAAATCAGGAGAAGTGGGGGAGGTCCTGGGGCCCTCTTCCCTGTCCCCAGGCTTCAGTGGCCTCCTCCCTTGGGAGGGTTGGGAGCGGTCAGCCAGAGGCGTCCCTGTGTCTCTGCAGCCCTCCACGGGGGCAACGTGCTGAGAGAGCTCTCAGGCGCTGGGAGGGCCGGAGCGGGGGCAGGGGCCAGCGTGCTTTTTAATTTCTCCTTAGTGATAACAGCTGGAGAGCGGCAGCAATTAAGGAGGAAGACTCCCCCAGGATGCTAGAGGGCTGCTCCCCCCTGCCCCCGCCAGGGCTGCACCCGGCCTCCTCCCTTCCTCTTTTTCCAATCCCCGGATCCCCCTTCAATTGCCCAGGAAGCTCTGGGTTGTAGTTTGAGGGAGGAGAGGGATGCAAAAGGGTTCCCTTCCTGGGCTTTAGTGGGGAGCCCCTGGGCAAACCGAGTAGAGGAGACTCCACTCCTGGAGTGTGCTGGACTTGTGGAAAGGAGATCCATTTTTGGGGGGGACTCGTATTAAAAATTATGGCATTAGAAATTACCAAACACGCTGGGTGTGGTGGTACAACACCTTTAGTCCCAGCTGAGGCTGAGGCAGGGGAATTGTCATGAGTCTGAGGTCAACCTGGGGCTACAGAGTGTGTTCCAGGTCAGCCTGGGCTAGATTGAGACCCTGCCTTGGGGGAAAATATATATATATACACACACATATACATATACATACACACACACATATAAATATATAAATGCTGAGTGTGGTGGCACACGCCTTTAATCCCAGCACTCGGGAGGCAGAGGTAGAAGGATCGCTGTGAGTTCAAGGCCACCCTGAGACTACATAGTGAATTCCAGGTCAGCCTGAGCTAGAGTGAAACCCTGACTCAGAAAAGCCAAAAATTAAAAAAAATAAACATTACCAAAGGCAGCTAGTCAGGATGGCTGACAACTATAATCCCAGTGCTTAAGATGCTGAGACAGGAGCATTGCTGTGAGTTTGAGCCAGTTTAGGCTCCACAGTAAATTCCAGGCCAGTGTGAGGTGGTCTCACCCCCCTGCCATGCCACTCCCCAAAAGAGAACAAAGGTATACAACAACTTTCCCTAGACTGGGTGACTTCCCTTACCCAGCCTGACCTTTTGGGAGTGTGAGACAAGGCTCTCAGGTGGCAGGTGGGTGCTATCAAGGGGGACCTTTTTTTTTTAAAAAAAATTTTATTTATTTATTTATTTGACAGAGTGAGAGAGAGAGAGAGAGAGAGAGAGAGAGAGAGAGAGAAGAGGGAGAAGGGGCACAGCAAGACTTCCAGACACTGCAAACAAACTCCAGACACATGTACCACCTTGTACATCTGGTTTGTGTGGCTGGGGTATCGAACCTGGGTCCTTGGGCTTTGCAGGCAAGTCCCTTAACCACTAAGCTATCTCTCTAGCCTAGGGACCTTTTATTCTGCTAAGAAGGCTGTTCAGCACTTCTTCTTTGTTATTATTATTTACAAGGGTGGGGGAGAGAGAGAGAGAGAGAGAGAGAGAGAGAATGAGAATGGGCATGCCAGAGCCTCTTGCCACTGCAAAGGAACTTCAGATACATGCACCACTTTGTACATCTGGCTTTACGTGGGTACTGGGGATTGAACCCAGGCCATCAGGCTTTGCGAGCAAGTGCCTTTAACCACTGAGCCATCTCTCTATCCCAATGCTCAGCATTTCTTGAATTTCCTCTCCATCATCTCATGGGGGCTCTTCCCAGCAGCCTCCTCGATATTGCCCACAGTGTTGACTCTCCTGTCCGTGCTGTGGAGAGAGGGCACACGTGTTGAATTCGTGTCAGTCCCGCTGCAAGGGTGGGTGGGTGGGGGGTGCGGTTTTGGATGCAGGAGCTCAGCTCTGTATCCCTGTCCAAACACCACGCTCTGCCCACCAGCTGATATTTGAAACCCTGCCATTAATAATCTGCTTCCTTTAAGGCCAGCTCCTCTCCTTAAATTGCAAACACCCTTGGGAAGGGAACCTCTTCAGCCTGAACCAAAGATCTGACAGCTGATATTGATAAAGGAGGGAGGGAAGGAGGGCTGGGAGGCTTGCAGACCAGGATTCCCAGGGGTGGGGAGGAGCAGGGGTGATAGGTTTATAGAGGAGTGAATGCACTTCCCAGCAATCCCTTGCTTCTGATAAAGTCTTCAGGGTCTGGGAATTGACAACTCTGGCTGGCCTAAAAGTGGGGGAAAAAAAGAAAAAGCCGTGTAATTCATGGTCATGACCACCATCATCAACAGCCTCGTACGGTCAGTCAAGGAACAGCAAGCAACAAAGCAACAATACTCATCACGCGGCTTTTGCTCTCAAGAGCTCACAGCCTCACCCGCAGTACCCAGCTCAGCCAAGTAAGCACCAACAGGCCCCATGGAGGCTTCAGAGGAAACGCTTTCGCGCACCAAGAATTGCTGTAGGAAACTGGGCGTGGTGGTGCATGCCTTTAGGGTTACCGTGAGTTCGAGGCCAGCCTGAGACTACATAGTGAATTCCATGTCAGCCTGGGCTAGAGAGAGAAAAATAAAAAATAAATAAAAATAAATCATAAGCTGGGCATGGTGGCACACGCCTTTAATCCCAGCACTCGGGAGGCAGAGGTAGGAGGATCGCCATGAGTTCGAGGCCACCCTGAGACTCCGTAGTGAATTCCAGGTCAGCCTGGGCTAGAGTGAGACGCTACCTTAATTCCATGTCTGGTCTCCATATGCACGTGCACTCATATATGTCTGCACATGTACACACGGATGCAAGCATATTACATTACACACATACAGTTGTAAGCCTTAGGGCTTCCCATACGACTGAGTCTATGAGTGTCTATTGTTGTGTAACAGATGATTGTGAATTTAGTCACCTCAAATCACAGTTCCGTGCATCAGAAGTCTGGCATAGTGCACCTGGGTATTTTTTTTTTTTTTTGCCCTGAGTGTCACAGGCTGATATCATAGTGTGAGCTGTCTGGAGGCTCTGGGAAGACACCCACTACTGAGCTTCCCTTCCCCCACTGACCCCAAGGCTTCTCTGTCTCTGAGGTACAGCCCCAACTCTGGCCCTTGGTCTCCTTGTTGGTAGAATTCAGTGCTTGGTGACTGCAGGGGGAAACGCTGTTTTCCCTGCCGGCTCTCAGCCTGGGCTGCCTGTGGCTCTTAAAGGCTTTCCATATCCTTGCCACATGTCTCCCTCCATCCACACAGAAGCTAAAAAGGGGCTGGAGAGATGGCTTAGCTGGGTTAAGGTGCTTGCCTGAAAAGCCAAAGGATCACAGTTCGATTCCCCAGGACCCACGATGCACAAGGACGTGGCATGTGTGTCTGGAGTTCATTTGCAGTGGCTGGAGGCCCTAGCATATCCATTCCCCTCCTGCCCCGTCTCTCTCTCTCTCTCAAATAAATAAATAAATAACAATATTAAAAACTAACGGGGCACATCACATCCCTGCCATGTTTCATCTTTCTGACATGTTTTTCTTCAACCAGCAAAGAAAACCATTGTTAAGGTCTCATGTGATCGGGTCGGATCCATTGAGGTTTATCTCACTGTTATTCATTTGTATCATGCAATATAATGTAACCACCCAAGAAAAAACCATCAGAATTATAGTCCTGGGGACTATATAAGAGGCGATACTGGGCTTTGAATCTTGGGGGTGCTGTGTTTATAACTAAAATGTGAAGCTTCACAGTGGTACTAAGAGACTTGACCTATCTTGGTACCCACACTGCCTCTCTCCCTTAGCCATTTAGGCAATGAACAGTTGGAAGCTGAAACTTAGAACTAGTGCTTCAAGTGTTACCCATCACTTTGGGCTCTCAGGGACTCCTCAGTTCTGAGAATTCTTACATTAGGTCATTGAGGATGCATTCCCCTTAGTTCCTGTTTGTCCTAGCATTTGGACATCTTGCCGGAATTGGTCCCTTAATTCTTCATAGAATCCTTCGTAGTTTTCCATCCTTTCTTTCTTCTCCCCATGTTTATGGATTTTTCTTCAGCTTTATCTTGTAAATTTCTGAAATTAAAAAAAAATTATTATTTACATGAGAGAGAGAGAGAGAGAGAGAATGGGCACACCAGAGCCTCTAGCTACTGCAAACAAACACCAGAAGCATGCGCCCCTTGTGTATCTGGCTTACATGGCTCCTGGGGAATCGAACCTGGGTCCTTTGGCTTTGCAGGCAAGCGTCTTAATTGCTAAGTCATCCCTCCAGCCCATCTTCTGAAATTTTTATTTCTAGGCTGGGGAGATGGTTTAGTGGTTAAAAGTGCTCCCTTGCCAAGCCTGCCAACCAAGGTTCGATTCCCCAGAACCCAAGTGAAACCAGATGCACAAAGTGGCATATGTATCTTGTATCTGGAGTTTGTTTATAGTGGCAAAAGATCCTGGTGTGCTATTCTCTCTCTGTGCTTGCAAAAATCAATCAATCAATCAAAACAAAAAGCCATTTTTTTTTTTTTCAAGGTAGGGTCTCACTCTAGTCCAGGCTGACCTGGAATTCACTCTGTACTCTCAGGGTGGCCTCAAACTCATGACGATCCTCTTACCTCTGCCTCCTGAGTGCTGGGATTAAAAGTGTGAGCCACCATGCCCGGCTCCTGTTTTTTCTTTCTTTTTTTTTTTTTATATTTCTATCACATTTGACTCCTTTTCTTTTCTTCTTCTTTTGTGTTTGGTGTGTGTGTGTGTACGTGTGTATGTATCCACGTGCACGTGCCCACATTCCACACCATGAGTGTGGAGGTCAAAAGTGTCAGTTCTTGGGGGCTGGAGAGATGGTTCAGTGGTTGAACTGCTTGCCTGAAAAACCTAATGACCTGGGTTTGATTCCTCAGTAGCCACATAAAGCCAGATGCACAAAATGGCACATGTATATGATGTTAGTTTGCAGCAGCTGGAGACTCTGGCACGCCCATTCTTTGTCTGTCTGTCTCTGCTTGGAAGAAAAAAGAAGTCAGGCGTGGTGGTGCACGCCTTGAATCCCAGCACTCGGGAGGCAGAGGTAGGAGGATTGCTGTGAGTTTGAGGCCACCCTGAGACTACATAGTGAATTCCAGGTCAGCCTGGGCTAGAGTGAGACCCTACTTCGAAAAAACAAAAAAGCGTCAGAGCTGGAGGGATGGTTTAGCAGTTAAGGCATTTGCCTGCAAAGCCAAAGGACCCAGGTTCGATTTCCCAGGACCTACATTAGCCAGATGCACAAGGGGGCGCATGCTGGAGTTTGTTCGCTGTGGCTGGAGGCCCTGGCACACCCATATTCTCTCTCTCTCTGTGCCTCTTTCTCTGTCAAATAAATAAATAAAAATAAGAAAAAAAGAAAAAAAAGTGTCAGTTCTTGCTTTTCCACTTGTTTGAAGCAAGTTTTCTGTCTGTGAGTTTCTGGGGATTTTCCTGTCTCCCATCTCGTCATAGGCTGGGATTACAGCCGCTCTACTGGCTCCAGCTTTCCACGGGTCCTGAGGTTCTGAACTCGGGTACACTTGCATGGTAAGTGTGCGATCCACTGAGCAATCTCCCTCAGTTTCCACATTTGGTTTTTTTTAAATATATATTTTATTTATTTATTTGCAAGCAGAGAGAGAGATAGAAAAGAGACATACAGAGAGAATGGGTGCACCAGGGCCTCCAGTTGATGCAAAGGAACTCCAGATGCACATGCCACTTTGTGTATCTTGCTTTAGGTGGGTATTGGGGAATCAAACTAGGGTCCTTAGGCTTGCAGGCAAGCACCTTACCTGCTGAGCCATCTCTCCAGCACCCACATTAAAAAAATGTTTTTTGTTTATTTTTATTTATTTGAGAGCAACAGACAGAGAGAAAGAGGGAGATAGAGAGAGAGAATGGGTGCGCCAGGGCTTCCAGCCACTGCACAAGAACTCCAGACGCATGCACTCCCTTGTACATCTGGCTAATGTGGGTCCTGGGGAATCAAGCCTCAAACTGGGGTCCTTAGGCTTCACAGGCAAGCACTTAACCACTAAGCCATCTCTCCAGCCCCCACATTTTTTTTTAAAGATCTATCTCTTGGTCTCTCTTTCTCTCTCTCGGTAAGCCCTATAGACTAGCCTTTTGGTTTTGTTTGGTTTTGTTTGGTTTTTCAAGGTAAGGTTTCACTCTAGTCCAGGCTGAACTGGAATTCACTGTGTATTCTCAGGGTGGCCTCGAACTCATGGTGATCCTCCTACCTCTGCCTCCCAAGTTCAGGGATTAAAGGTGTGAACCACCATGCCTGGCCTCTTTTTTTTAAATTTTTGTTTATTTTATTTTAAAAAATATTTTATTATTTATTTATTTGACAGAGGAAGGGGGGAGAGAATGGACGCACCAGGGCCTCCAACCACTGCAAATGAACTCCAGATGCGTGCGCCCCCTTGTGCATCTGGCTAACGTGGGTCCTGGAGAATCAAACCTAGGTCCTTTGGCTTTGTAGGCAAATGCCTTAACTGCTAAGCCATCCCTCCAGCCCTAATTTTTGTTTATTTTTATGTATTTATTTGAGAGAGACAGAGAAAGAGTGACAGAGAGAGAGAGAATGGGTGCACCGGGGCCTCCAGCCACTGCAAACGAACTCCAGATGCAGTGCGCCACCTTGTGCATCTGGCTTACGTGGGTACTGGGGAATTGAGCCTCGAACTTAGGTCCTTAGACTTCACAGGCAAGTGCTTAACTGCTAAGCCATCTCTCCAGTCCCCGCCCCCTTTCTTTTAATGTGAGAGAGAAAGAGAGAGAGAATTGGTGTACCAGGGACTCCAGCCACTGTAATCAAATTCCAGACTTGTGTGCCACCTTGTGCACATGTATGACCTTGTGCACTGTGTCACCTTGTGTGTCTGGCTCACATGGGATCTGGAGAGTTGAACATGGGTCCTTAGGCTTCATAGGCAAGTGCCTTAACTGCTAAGCCATCTCTCCAGCACCCCCCTGCCCCCGCCCACTTCTCTTTTTCTGAGATAGAGTCTTGCTTTATTTCAGGCTGACTTGAAATTCGCTCTGTAGTCTCAGGGTGGCCTCAGACTCATAGTGATTCTCCTACCTCTGCTTCCCAAGTGCTGGGATGAAAGGCGTGTGTACCACCATGTCCAGCCCCTCTCTCCCTTTTTAAAATACTGCTTTTTTTTTTTCAGTTTTGCAATATTTTCCTCATTGTTCTCAAGATTTGATAATGTGTTGTGATTTTTAAGCTTTTTCTTCAGGCTCTGTAGACTCGGCGCCTTTCATGTCACTGTTTCGGTGTCTGTCTTTTGTATCCAAAGCTGTCCTCGGGGGTCCTTTGCTGTTGGCTTAGTTTTAGGTATGGAGGGCAACAACGCCAGCTAGAAGCAGTGTTTTCTATTCCTGTCTGTGTGTGCACACGCACGCGTGCACGCTGTGATTGTGAGCCTCACATTAGGCCAACATGTTTTTTTTCAAGGTAGGGTCTCCCTCTAGCCCAGGCTGACCTGGAATTCACTATGTAGTCTCAGGGTGGCCTTGAACTTATGGCAATACTCTTACCTCTACCTCCCGAGTGCTGGGATGAAAGGCATGCGCCACCACGCCCAGCATCCCTGAACATTTTCAGTAATGTCCCCTGCTGTCAGGGCCCCAAAGGTACAAGGGTTCCTTTAACCAGACACCCTGTTTCCTCACGTCCTTTCCTGGCTGTGTGAACTGCTGGGGGGCGACCCAGGCTCCGACTGCTCTACAGACTTCCCGCCGGCACTGACTAGGCTGCGCCCTTGCTTCTAGACACACCAGTGCCACCCACTCCTGAGCCACTGGGGAACTCTGGGCTGTAGACCGCGTGCCCGTGGCTCTCCCCGCCACCGGCTCCACGTTCGGAGGAGGTTTCCCCCTCGCTTCTGTTGCTGCCATCTCCTCTCTCCAAGCCCCCTCTGTCCCGGCGTTATACCTTCAAAACCAAAACCAAAACCAACGTAAAAGAAAAGTCTAGAAAACCTCCAATTCT
This sequence comes from Dipus sagitta, assembly GCA_036346955.1. NCBI lineage: Eukaryota > Metazoa > Chordata > Mammalia > Rodentia > Dipodidae > Dipus > Dipus sagitta. The sequence goes on along the minus strand of CM070779.1, from coordinate 127,806,347 downwards.
GCTCTAGTGAACTTTCAGGAAGGAACAGAAGTAGGTGCAGGTGTTCAAACTGTCATGTTTTACTGGAAGTCCTTTACTCTATTATTAGAGAATGTCACGATTACCAATTCAACATAGTCACTCCAAAAACATAAACTGGGTGTGCCTGGGGCTTGCATCTGTCTGCTTTGCTGGGATATTTCCATTCTCAGCTCAGGAGTTAGTAGCATCAGCACATTTTCACGACAGTCAGGAATCAGCAAATGAACCAATGAGCTACCTTTAAGACTTTTATCTCATTAAAAATCAGTCTTCACACAAAATGGCCTGGATATTCATGACCTCACGGTGCCTGACACTACCTACACAAGACCATCATAATAGGAGGAAAAGATGATGACATCAAAATAAAAGAGACTGATTGAGAGGGGGAGGAGATATGATGGAGAATGGAGTTTCAAAGGAGAAAGTGGGAGGAGGGAGGGCATTACCATGGGATATTGTTTACAATCATGGAAGTTGTTAATAAAAAAACATTTGAAAAGAAAAAAAAATCAGTCTTCAAAGTCAGGCGTGGTGGCACACACCTTTAATCCCAGCACTCAGAAGGCAGAGGTAGGAGGATCGCCGTGAGTTCGAGGCCACCCTGAGACTACATAGTGAATTCCAGATCAGCCTGGGCTAGAGTGAGACCCTACCTGGGAAAACCAAACAACAACAACAACAAAACCAAAAACCAGTCTTCAGGCTGGAGAGATGGCTCAGCAGTTAAGGCACTTAGCTGCAAAGCCTGACAGATGGGGTTCAGTTCCCCAGTACCCATGTAAAGCCAGATGCATAAAGTGGCACATGTGTCTGGAGTTCATTTGAAGTGCCAAGAGGCCTTGGTGCGCCCATTCCCTCTCTCTCTCTCCTTCCTTGCAAATAAATAAATAACAATATTTTAAAGATTTGGGCTGCAGAGATGGCTTAGTGGTTAAGGCATTTGCCTGCAAAGCCAAAGGACCCCAGTTCGGTTCCCCAGGACCCACGTAAGCCAGATGCACAAGGGGGCGCATGTGTCGAGTTCGTTTGCAATGGCTGGAGGCCCTGGAGCACTCATTCTCTCTCTCCCTCTCTCAAATAAATAAAAATTTAAAAAGGAAAATCTAGCCGGGCATGGTGGCACACGCCTTTAATCCCAGCGCTCAGGGAGGCAGAGGTAGGAGAGGATCACCGTGAATTCGAGGCCACCCTGAGACTCCATAGTGAATTCCAGGTCAGCCTGGGCTAGAGTGAGACCCTACCTCGAGAAACCAAAAATAAATAAATAAATAATAAATAGGAAAATCTTTAAAATATTTAAAAAATAGTCTTGGGCTGGAGAGATGGCTTAGCGGTTAAGGTGTTTGCCTGTGAAGCCAAAGGACCCAGATTCTGTTCTCTGGGTCCCACGTAAGTCAGATGCACAATGGGGCACATGCATCTGAAGTTCATGTGCAGTGGCTGGAGGCCCTGCTGCAGCCATTTTTTTTTTCTCTCTCTCTCTGTCTCAAATACAAAAAAAAAAAAAAGAAAGAAAGAAAGAAAGAAAGAATAAAGAAAAAAGTCTTCTAGCCAGGTGTGGTGGTTCATGACTGTGATCCCAGCATGTGAGAGGTAGAGGCAGGAGAATCAGGAGTTTAAGGTCCTCCTTGGTTATATAGAGAGTTCAAGGTCAGCTTGGACTACATGAGACCCTTCTAAAAAAAAAAAAACGCCAAACCCAAACCCAAACCCAAACCAAAAACAGTCCTCTATGATATCGAAGCTTCGTCTTTGGTAACTAAACAGTATGTGGAAATAACCAAAAGTTATCTAGTGCCAAGCTGTGTCACCTGGGAGAGTGAGCAAACTGAATAGATAATAATAGCCTTTTTTTTTTTTTTTTTTGGTCTTAAACAAGGTGTGTCACCAAATTGTGGGATTGATTTCCTTGTTTGGTGTACAGTGAAGTCCGAGGTCAAGTCACAGAAAGAAGTGAACTTCAAAACTGTTTGCAGCTAACTTGGCGTCTTTGGCCTAGGCGTGTGCGGCCCCACCGTGGGCACGGGTAGGACTCGGTCTGTGATTAATGGCCAGCCCCTCATGTCACGGAGGGAGCCACCTTCTCTCACTTCTCTCAGGAGAACAAAGCTGAAACCGGGTACGGTAGTTGTACACGCCTGTAATCTCAACACTCTGGAGGCTAAGGCAGAGGGATGGCTAGCTCAAGGCCAGTGTCCCAGCAGACACGAGGGACGGGACCCTGGGAGGAGCAGCTTCCCTGGCATGACAGTGCCTGGAGATCAGACATTTATCATGGCCACGCTCTGTGCCAGGCACGGGCCTTTGTACATGTTGCTCATGAAGTCTGGCCCATGACCTGTGGAGCATGTAGTCTTTTCTCTTCCTTCCTTCTTCCCTTTTTCTTTCTGAACCATCAAAGGAAAAAAAAATTTTTTTTTAAATTTTTTTTGTGTTTTTGAGGTAGGGTCTTGCTGTAGCCCAGGTTGATCTGGAATTCACTATGTAGTCTCAGGGTGACCTTGTAGTCACAGCGATCCTCCTATCTCTGCCTCCCAAGTGCTGGGATTAAAGGCATACGCCACTATGCCCGGCTTAAAAATGTCTTTAAAACAATATTTATTTAGGGAGGGGGAGGGGAAGAGGGAGGGAGTGAATGAGCAAGAGCGCCAGGGCCTCCTGCGGCAGCAAATGAACTCCAGATGCATTTGCCACTTTGTGCATCTGGCTTTATGTGGATTTAAAGCCAGGCTGTCAGACTTCGCAAGCAAATGCCTTTGACCGCTTAGCCATCTTTCCAGCCCAAAGGAAGGGATTTTTTTCTGACTCAGTTGGGGGTGAATATTTTTTCAATCATTACTTGGAAGATATTATAAACTCTAGTAAGGCAAGACCACCTGAGTGCCACTTTCTGGTTCTCAGATGACCAAGGCTCTGGCTACATTCTGAATAGCGTGTGATGGGATTTGAGCTCCGATGGACTCTTAACTCAGCCTACCTCCCTTGTCCCTGCACCCTCCAAGAAGCTCCAGTCCAAACCCTGGTCGCTTCTCCATACTTTCTCAGCCTCAAGCATGATGTGCCTCTGGGGAACCAGGAGCCTGTGTACAGGGCCCCTTACTTATGCCCCGGGGGATAGACGTCTAGCTCTGCTCTCCAACGCCCTCTAGAGGCTTGGGGTGGCATTGGATGAGGTACTCAGGAAGGGGGGCTTGACTGAAAAAGGTACCTCGGCCTTGCAGAGAATGTCCCAGAAGGATCCCTAAGGTTGAAGCCTGCTGCTCAAAGCACCCAGCAAAGCTGTCGGGCTCAGGGACAAAGGGGTCAGATCCCCACAGCTGACAGCGTGAAGATGCCAGGGCAGTCCTTTTTTTTTTTTGGTCACCATCTCTCTGGGCAGCTTCAGGGAGTCTAAAAGCTCCTGACAGCCCTGGGGGTGAGGGGATCAGACAGAATGGTGGCCCCTGTCCTGGGAACCAGGAATTGCCCAAGAGCTCCAGGGCGGGAGGGGAGAGGTGCCAGGACTGTGTCCCAAGGAAGCTACGCACTGAGGATTGGTGTGCCCACAAGCTGGGAAGATGGGAGGCATCACCAGCTCCTGGCTGAAGGACAGTTGGAAGAGGAGCAGGATGGTCGCATGGGGACAGTGGAGAGTGGACGACGCCTTGGAGTCCCTTGAACTTTTAGGGACTGGAAGACTGGGTGTGCGGCCGGGCTCTTCCGAGAGGCGTGGCAAGGGCCCTATCAGCTTTCCCATCATGCATTTGGCATGTGATTTGCATACCGTCCTCTCAGCTGCCCTCATCCAGGCAGCCAGCCTCACCTCAAGTGTCCATAACTTAACCCCTGAAGAATGTGGTGGAAGGCCTGACCAGCTTTCCTTTTTTCCCTTCTTCCTCTCCTTCCATCCTTCCTTGCTTCCTTCTTTCTTTCCTCCCTCCCTCCCTTCCTCCTCCTCCTCCTTTTTCTTCTTTCTTCTCCTCCTCCTCCTTCTCTTCTTCCTCCTTCTTCTTTCTTTTCCTGCTTGCAGTAGAAAGGAAGGCGGAAGGGCCAGGGAAATCGTTTAATGGATAAGGGACTTAAGGTGCAAGCTTGAGTACCCAGTTTAGATGCCCAGCACCTGTGTAAATGCCAGGCTGACTTGACAGACCATCTCTAGTCCCAGCGTTCAGGGACAGGGACTCTCCAGGGGGGGAGGATGGCTTGCTAGTCTAGCCAAAGCTCGAAGTTCTAGGTTCAAGTGAGACACCTTGTCTCAATAAATAATGGTCGCCTGGCATGGTGGTGCACACCTTTAATCCCAGCACTCGGGAGGCAGAGGTAGGAGGATCACTATGAGTTCGAGGCCACCCTGAGACTACATAGTGAATTCCAGGTCAGCCTGGGCTAGACGGAGACCCTACTTTGAAAAACCAAAAAAAAAAAAAAAAAAAAAAAAAAAAAAAGGTGGATTGGGGGATGAGAGACTTGCTTTTGGGATGACTGAAGCTTCAGTAGGTTAGTGACGGAGAAAGAAGAGAGATGATGGAATGAGTCACAAGACTAGTTCGTCGAACCAGTGCCAGGGCTGGAGTAGAGCAAAGTACACTCTCTCAGGAGCCTTGTCAGCTGTCCCCGGGGAGGGATGGAGCTGCACGCAGGCATGTGGGAGGACATACTTTTCTCTCCACTGTAGACAGCCTAGCCTTTCCCGTCTCGTGCCAAGGCCCAGGCGGGCTGGCTCTCATCTACTTCTCCAACAGTGTCCATAGGTTCTCTGCCCAAGCTGACGTCACAGCTGAGCCCCAGACTCTGACCCATGGAAGCCTTGTGGTTCTCAGAAGGGGACTGAAGTTGCTCAGGATGAGGGGGGGGGGCGGCTTTTCATCCCCGCCCCCACCACCAGGAAAGGGTCCTTCTCTGCATTTCCCACAAGCCCTTGCTGCACCTCTTGACAACTTTCTCATTCCATTCCTTGGCTGCTTACTTCCGGCTCACCCACTCCAAAACATTCCTTCCCCTACTTTAGCTCCAGCTAGAGGCACCTAACACCTCTTCCTAAGGGGAGTGGGGGGGGGGGCAGGGAGCTGACACCCTGCCTCGCCTGCCTTCTCTTCCTCTGTCTCTTCTTTTCCCACTCGCTGGCATTTATTTCGAGTCTAGGAATGGGCCTAGAAGTGTCTAGATAAACATCCTCCTGTTATCAACGCACAAATCCCCCAGAGAAAATGAGTTTGGGAGGTCTGTGCTTATCTGACTTCAATCCCTCTTGCTGCATTCTCTGCTGTTCTGCTTGGTAGACAAACTCAGGCTGCTGCTCAGACAATGGATGGAAAAGGTTGTTTTTCTTTGCCTCCTTGCTCACCCAGACTGAAGTGATTGTTTTTTTTTTTGGGGGGGGGCGGAAGGTGGGTTTCCAGACTGACCTGGAACTCACTCTGTAGCTCCAGGCTGGAGCTGAATTCACTTGGGTTATTTATCTATTTACTTACTTATTTTTGCTTTCTGTTTCTTTGAGGCAGGGTCTCATTCTAGCCCAAGCTGACCTGGAACTCACTGTGTAGCTCAAGCTGGCTTTGAACTCACGGCTATCCTACTACCTTTGCTTCCCAAATGCTAGGATTATAGGCATGAGCCACCACACCTGGCTTTTGAGTGAGCTTTATAGCACCTTTAAAAGGTGGTCCATGGGCTGGAGAGATGGCTTAGTGGTTAAGGCGCTTGCCAGCAAAGCCAAAAGACTCAGGTTCCAGGTTCAATTCTTCAGTACCCACATAAGGCATCTGGAGTTCATTTGCAGTGACAGGAGACCCTGTCATGTCCACTCTCTCTTTCTCTCTCTGCTTCTCTTTCTTGAATAATAAATAAATAAAATATTTTCTTTTAAAGATGGTCCTGGGGCCAGGTGTGGTGGTGCATGTCTTTAATCCCAGCACTTGGGAGGCAGAGGAAGGAGGACTGCCATGAGTTCAAGGCCACCCTGAGACTACATAGTGAATTCCAGGTCAGCCTGGGCTAGAGTGAGACCCTACCTCAAACAAACAAACAAACAAACAAACAAACAAACAACAACAAAAAGGTGGTCCTGGACTGGCGAGATAGTTAAGATGCTTGTCTGTGAAGTCTAAGGACCCATGTTCAGGATCTTTCTCCAGATCCCATGTAAGCCAGACACACAAAGGTGAGGCAAGCGCAAGGTAGCACATGCTCAGTAGGTGGCACAAGTGTCTGGGGTGCAGTTGCATTGCTGAGGCCCTGGTGTGTCACTTCTCTCTGTCAAAAAAAAAAAAAAAAAAAAAAAGGTGGTCCCGAGGCCAGGTGTGGTGGTCCACATCTTTTAATTCTAACAGAGGTAGGAGGGTTTCTGTGAGTTTGAGGCCAGCCTGGAGCTACACAGTGAGTTCCAGGTCAGCCTGGGCTAAAACTGAGACCCTATCTCAAAAAAAAAAAAAAAAAAAAAAAGTGGTCCTGGGTTATTGCTCCTGGTCCAGCCTTGATCTTCCGCAGCCAGTCATGCTGTGAGACAGAGTGCCCACAGCTGACACTAACTGCTTCCTCCTGTCCCCTACAGCTATGCACTAGAGTCCTAGCAGGGTTACCAGTCAGTCCAGCCCCTTCCGCATAGCGAGGACCCTGAGGCCAGAGAGAGGCAGTGCCTGGCCCCAGGTCCAGGACAGGGCAGAGACAGGGCCTGAGCTGTTTCCCACGCCTCCCTCCCCGCATGTGTGTGAGTATGTGGTGTGCATGTGTACGCATGCATGTGCATATGCACGTGGGGACTCGTGTGCGTTTGTGCGTAAGCCACAGCCGGACATTGGGAGCCTAACTCGATGGCTCTGACTCACTTTGAACATCGAGCTTTATGCGGGTCCTGGAGAACTGAACCCAGACCACCAGGCTATGAAAGCAAGGACCTTTGACCACTGAGACATCCTTCCAGCCCGGGTCTTGAACCCAGAGCTTGTTGACTTGGCTAGTCTAGCTAACCAGTTTGGCCCCCAGTCTCTGGAATCGCAGACGGGCCACCATGTGGGTGCCAGGGCTACCAACTCCGCTCCGCATCTCCTCACGCTTGCGCAGTTTACCCACTGAGCCATTTTCCCACCGTCAGGGTCTGCTTTTGAAGACCGGTGTCCCACTTCTAGCCAGGGCCCAGTCACTGCTGCCGGCAGAGGGGTAGCACGAGGCAGGGTGTAAGATGAGACCCCACTTGTCCCAGGGGCTCTCAAGGCAGCGCTTGAGGCGGTATTGTTGGGGGGGGGGGGAGCTCTGGCCTCCCAGCTTCGCCACAGCGAGGGCACGGTGACCTAGGTTGGTTGGATTTCTGGGAACACGTCTGTCTCCTCTGTAGGGCCCTGTGGTGGCCAGTAGCGGCGGTGGTGGGGTTTGTGCATGTCTATGTCCGTGTGGTTTATTAGCCCTGTGGCCTTTAGCATCGTCAGCTGAGGGGCATGACATGGTGGGGCAGGACATTGGTGGATGGGGTGAGCCAGGAGAGCAATGGCTCCCTGGGCCCCATCAGCAGTAAGTGAAGGGCAGTGCGCCCCCTTCCAGCCTCAAGTCACACCAGGGCCTTAGGAGAAGGACTGGACACCTGCTCTTAAGAGTTGCCATGCTATCCCCTCTCCCGCATGCCCTACCAGATGGACAGGAATGTGGCCTGTTTCTTCAGAAGTTTCCCTTCTGCAACCGCCCCCCCCCCCAGCTCCCATGGGGAATGGGGAGATGTGAAGAATGTATTTTCTTCTGTCTTGACCACCATGCCCAGGTGTGCACCTTTTATTTTTTCTTTTTAAGTTATTTGAGAGAGAGAGAAAGAGAGAGAGAGAGAATGGGCACACCAGGGCCTGTAGCCACTGCAAATGAACTCCAGATACATGCTCTACCTCGTGCATCTGGCTTTTTGTGGGTACTGGGGAATTGAACCTTTGTCCTTTGTTTTGTTCCGTCAAGTTCCTTAACCATTAAGCCATCTCTCCAGCCCAACACCCCAGTGATTTATTTATTTATTTTGGATTTTCCAGGTAGGGTCTCCCTCTAGCCCAGGTTCACCTGGCTCTTACACTGTGGTCTCAGGCTGGCCCCAGCTCACTGTGACCCTCCTACCTCTGCCTCCAAAGTGCTAGGATTAAAGGCGAGTACGCCCATCCGACACCCCAGTTTTGAATAAGAAGTGAGGAGCAGTCAGGCTTTGAGTAGCTAAGGCTACAAAAATCACAGAGGGGCCAGCTAGCCAAGAGGTCCCTTGAGCCAAGGATCCAGGCCGAGAGGAGGGAGAGATGCAGGGAAAGAGAGAGGGAAGGAAAAGATAACTGTCTTGATTCCTCAAAACCATCTGTGGTCCTGGACTTGAGACACTTTGAGTAGGAATCTCAACCCCCATCCAATCTTCCATATTTCCAAGCCAGGCCGGAACCTGTGAGTTCACTGCCTGAAGCCTCTAGAGGGCGCTGGAGATCAGCGCTGGACTTCTTGCCCCCAGGGCGTATGCAGGTGGCCCTATGCTCTGGCTCCTGGCCCCTGGGGAGGTACGCTGCGAGTACCTGCTGTCTGGAGTGTAGGGACACTTGCATCCAGAAGGCAAGAGGGAGCCTTGGCCTTGTCCTTTCAAGAGCAGAACTGATATGGAAGCGAGCACACCAGGGCCCCAGTCACCCTGGAATAGAAAGTGGGCTAAGGCAGGGCTGGCCATCAGCTGGTACACCCTAGCCTAACCAGCTACCCACAGTCCTCCACTTCAACCTTCATGCTTCTCTGGCCACGGGGCTCCCCTCCTGGGTTCCCTGTGCCTCCCTGCAATGCAGAAACCGAAGAGCTTATGCCTGGCCTACCAGATGCCCTCCACTCTGTGAACTGTGACTGAGACAGAGCAGGTGTTTCTGGCCGGCTTCCTCAGCTGGGAGTGTGTGTGTTTGCGTCTCGCTGGGACCCGCTGTGCCCTGCCCCACGTTTTCTCATGATGCAGCCAGCTGTGTTTTATAAAAGGTTATGAATCCCAGTGTGTGGGCGGGATGAAGGCAGATGTAGGCAGGACCGACTGACTGGGGCATGGTTCATACCAGCTGTGGCCTCAGCAGGGCACTGCCTGGGGCAGTGAGTTCTTGAGTCCCTCTGGGAGGAGAGAAGGAGCAAGCACAGTGCAGGGCCCAGGGGATGACTTGCTTCGATGCACCCACGTCCAACACCCATTCCCTGCCATCGTCGGGTCCCCAGCCAGCCAGCCAGCCAGCCAGCTCTTGAGGGCAGTAACCCTGTGTACCACATAGTGTCTGGCTCAGCGCTGGGCCCTGGTGGATCTGTTGGATCTTGGAGAGCTAGAAAGACTGGAGTTTTAAGTCTGATCTTTAAGGCTTCAGACCCGGCCAGGGAAAGGGCTTTTTTTTTTTTTTTTTTTTTTTTTTGAGGTAGGGTCTCACTGTAGCTCAGGCTGACCTGGAATTCACTACGTAGTCTCAGGGTGGCCTGGAACTCACAGCAATCCTCCTACCTCTGCCTCCCCAGTGCTGGGATTAAAGGCGTGCGCAACCATGCCCCGGCGGGAAAGCATTTTTTTTTTTTTTAAACTTCTTCCTGAGCCAGAAAGATGGCTCAGAGGTCAAAGGCACTTGCTTGAAAAGCCTGACAGGCCAGGTTCAATTCCCCCCAGTACACATGTAAAGGCAGATGCACAGAGTGACACATATGTCTGGAGTTTATTTGCATTGGGCAAGAGGTGCTGGTACACCCATTCTCCCTCCCCCCTCTCAAAGAAATACATTAAACTAAACCAAACTTCTTCCTTTACAATAAAACTGTTTCTTTATAGGACATTCCAAGTGAGATGTCAGTACAGGGAAGAGATAACACTGTCAGTGCTGTGTTGGTGCACTCCCACCCCCATTTCTGAGGAGGAGCCCAGGCAACCAGCAGCAGCAAGTCTGAGGTTCTCCTAACACTGATATACTTTAAACTAATTGCTTCACCCATTATCTAGTGGGAATGGTGCCAGGAAGATTATGGAAGCCGAGGGAGGTCTTCCATTCCCTATACCCTAATCCTGCATTTCTGGGTCTGGGAACCAGGCAGGATGGTCGCTGTGACCTACTGGGGGGGGGGAGCGCATCATGAATTAGCTTTATCTTTGTAAAGCTTGTGGGGGGACAGGCTGTGGACCAGGCTTCCTGCTCTGGCCCTGGGGCTCCTGGAGGAAGGAGCCCTTGCTGGGATGGGGTATTGGTCCTTGCTTCCCCCACCCTGCCCCACTTCCCTAAAGGAATCCACACTGTAGCTAGCTCAGTGGCAACGTGGTGACGTAAATGCTCCATTGAAATGTCTAGTGCACGAACCAACATATCCCTCCAGCCCTAGTCATCTCCAGCACGGAGAGTGTGATTTTTTTTTTCTTGTTTTCCTTCCCCTTCTTCCCTCCCTCTTTCCCTTCTTCCCCTCATCCCTTCCCCCCTCCCCTCTGTTTTTTTTCTAGGTAGCGTCTTACTCTAGCCCAGGCTGACCTAGAATTCACTATGTAGTCTCAGGGTGGCCTTGAACTCACAGTGATCCTCCTACCTCTGCCTCCCGAGTGTTGGGATTAAAGGTGTGCGCCACCATGCCTGGCTCCAATCTCTTTTTCCCTCTCCATTTTTCTTCCTTCCTTCCTTCCTTTACCTCTTTCTTTCTACCTTTCTTATTTCTGTCTCTCCTTCCTTCCTTTATCTCTTTCTTTCTCTCTACCTTTCTTATTTCTTTCTCTCCTTCTGCCCCCTTCCTTCCTTCCTTCCTTCCTTCCTTCCTTCCTTCCTTCCTTCCTTTCTCTTCCTTCATTCTGCCCCCTTCCTCCCTCCTCCTATTCCTCTTTCTTTCTCTCTCTCTCTCTTCCTTCCTTCCCTTCTCTCTCTTTCTTTTATCCTTCCTTCCTCCCTCCCTCCTTCCCTCTTTCTCTCCCCTTCTTTCTTGTCTGTCTTTGAGACAGAATCTTAGGTAGCCCAGGCATGCCTGCAACTTTCTATGTAGTCAAGGATGACCTTGAACTGCTGCTCCTCCTGCCTCTACCTCCCAAATGCTGGGATCACAGGCATGCATTACCATGCCTGTCTTCTCCTCTCCTCTCTTCCTCATCCCTTCTTCTCTTTTCTCTTCCTTTCCCTTCTTTCACCATGTGGGGGAAACACATTTCTGTGGCTCTCTCTGACTTTCGCTAAGCTTTTCACAGTGAGAGCTCACCAAATACTGTCTCCAAAGGTGGCCGGGGATGGCGAGGTGACAACTCTGTAATTCCAGGACTTGGGGGGCTGGGGCAGGAGGATCAGGAGTTCAATGCTAGCCTGGGCTGCATAGAGAGATGAAAAGATGAAACAAAACAAAAACAAACAGGACAGAGCTTCTAGTCCCAAGTAGCAGAAGCAGTTTCCTGGCTGCTGGGATTGGAATGGTGTCTCTTCTCCATCTCCTAGTGCTGTCACTAGGTCCCCAATGTCACCATTAGCACTGTGTCTTTGAGCAGCGTTGCCCTCTTTAAGAGCTTTGAGGATACAGCCCACAGGAGGATGTGACATTCGGCATGGTTGATCTTAGCTGCCACAGCCTTCCAGAGCCTCAGAGCTTAGGGAGCCGAGTGCTTTCCTTAGAAGCAGAGGACCAGACTAGCGGAGTGCCTAGGTTACCCAGCACACTCTAAAAAATTATTTATTTATTTGAGAGGGAGAGAGAGAGAGAATGAGAAGCAGCAGATAGAGAACAGGCACGCCAGGGCCTCCAGCCACCACAAATGAACTCCAGATGCATGTGCCACCTTGTGCATCTGGCATAGGTGGGTACCGGGGAATCGAACCTGGGCTCTTAGGCTCTGAAGTCAAGGAGAGGGAGAAAAGCTTGGGGAACTCTTTCTCCTTCGCGTCCCACCCCAACTGAGTGGCCCCAGTGCTTGTCACAAGCTGGTGCCCTTTGTCCCCCACCGTGCACCTGGGGCAAACAGCAGCCGTACTGTTGATGCATGAGCCAGACATACCCCTACTGTCGGCCTGTTTGTTTTAATTCACTGGCAGAGACATGCTGTCCAAAGGGGCGGGGAAGGCAGAGTTGAACTCACCCCCTGAGGGAGCAGCACTGTCCCCGTGGGCTTTGGCTGGGATGTTTCCTAAGCAAACCTAATCCCCTGACCTGGCCCAGCTTCTAGGTCTCTTATCACTCAGACCCAGAGGAGCACCTGGAGGGTAAGCTTGCAGAATCTTCCAGAATCCCCTGCCTATCCTGTATCGCCGCCACTCGACTTAACTGGCTAGTCTCCTACTCTCCCATCAAAACCCAACTCAAGAGGGCTGGGAAGGCGGCTCAGCAGTTAAAGGCACATGCTTGCAAAGCCTGCCGGCCTGGGTTTGATTTCCCAGTAGCCACATAAAGCCAGATACACAAAACGACGCACGCACGTGGAGTTCGTTTGCAAGCGGCAAGAGGCCCTGACGTGCCCATTCTCTCTCAAATAAATAAAATATTTCAAACACAAGGAAATGAAAACAACTCAAAGTGTCACCTCCTCTGAGAAGTCTTTGTTTACAATCTTGTGCCCCCCCCCCCCCCAGTTGAATCTTTTGGTTCTTTCTAGACAGGGAGTCTGTTCTATATTGTGGATACCCAGGGCCCAGCTTATATCAGACTTGCAGCTTCAATGTAACAGTTGCTTGTGGAATTGATACCCCGTGACATCTCTTGCAGGAAGCTATAAGCCGGCATGGCTACTTGACTTCCCCACCTTCCTAACACGTTGGGCCTCTCCCAACCATTCCCTGCCTTGCCTTTAGGGGGAGGCTGTCATTAGCAACCCTTCAAGGCAGGTATTCTTTTGGCCTGTGTATGTATGGTATGTATGGTACGTGTGTGTGTGTGTGTGTGTGGTGTAGGCGCATGACTGTTGATCTGTACAGAGGCACGTGCGCATATGTGTGTGCGTATGCATGTGTGTGTGTAAGCCAGAGGACAAGCTCAGGGGTGATCTTTAGGAAGACCATCTCTACCTTCCTTGAGACAGGGTCTTACTGGCCTGAAGCCCACCAAGTGGACCAGCCTGGCTGGCCGGGAAGCATTAGGGATCCCCCTGTTTCCGCCTCCCCAGCGTGGGGGAGTACAGTCACGCCACCATCCCCAGCGTTTTCACAAGAGTTCTGGGGGTTGAATGGGCTTCTCGTGTTCGTGAGGCAAGCAGCAGCATATCCACTGAACTCTCTCTCTCCAGGCCCCAAGGCAGGTGTTCTTACCCCTCGTTTGCCCAAAAGGGGAGCTTGGCACCCACACCTGAGTAATCTGCAGTGTCCCTTGGGTGCATTTGGCTCCAAAGCCCCCTTTCCGTCCACTCCCTGGTTCAGGTGTACCTGTCTCTCCTGAAGCATTGGCACAGAGCTGCGCGTCCTGGGGGAAAATTCGCAAATCGGAGCGAAATTCAGCTCCTAGGCTGGACTCAGGTAGAGGGAGGGCCTTGGGACCTCCTTCTTCTGCCGACCCCCCCCCCCCGTTTGTGGGCTGCTCAGGACTGGGAGGGATGAGGAATGTGAACGGAGGTGACAATGGAGCAATGTGAGGGTAGACTTTGAGGGGTGGCAAAGATTGGGGTGTCAGGCAGTGTTGGGCTATTGGGGAGAAGCAGTACATCAGGCACTAGTGCTGGGGGCTCAGTGGGGTTCATGGAGGAGAGGCAGAGACTCGGCCCATGGGTTGTGGCTGGCTTAGGGAGGTGTACTTCTCAGACAGGAACGCTGCCCACCCTCCTCTTCTGTTGGTTCTATGTTCCTTTTTCATCCCCTTTCCAGACTGGGTCCCTCAGGGGTGTCAAGCTCCCTGGGCTGCCTCTGTTCTGGCTCTTTCATCAACTGGCCATGGTGACCTGTCACGACTCGCGGTCCAACCTTGCGGATCCACGGTGGCCTATTATATCAGTTCTGGGGCGAGGGCTTCTCTCTGGATTTCTCTTTGCTTTCTGCTCCGCTGTTGCAAAGATCTCCTACTAGAAGAAGAAGAAGAAGAAAAAAAAAAAAAAAAAAAAAAAAAAAAAAAAGCAGAGAGGAGGGGAGAAAGTGACCTACGCCAGCAAGAGTTCTCCAGCAGTAAAGAAGAGAGGTCCAGCCAGGTGTGGTGGTGCACGCCTTTAATCCCAGCACTTAGGAGGATCGATGTGAGTTCGAGGCCACCCTGAGACTCCATAGTGAGTTCCAGGTCAGCCTGGGCCAGAGTGAGACCCTACCTTGAAACCCCGACCTCTACCCCCCCAAAAAAAGAAGTGAGGTCCTTTTACAGTCAAGGACATAAATGTTTGCTGGTGTCCCTCCCAGGTAGGCCTCTTCACCTAGGCCCAGGCTCCAAGTTGCTAAGCAGATAAGAAAGGAAAGCTATTCCATCTCATGTCTGCTCACCCTCCTCTCTTGCCTTCCCTTTGGCATTCTACCTAGAGACAGGAGACTAGAGGAGAAGAGAGGGAAGGTGGAAGGGGGACAGAAGAGGCCAGCACGGGCAGAGGTCCCGGAGCTCTTCCTTTAATTCACCACTCCTTCCTGCAGATCCGTGTCCTGCTAGGCACCCGCGGGCCAGGGGCCAGGGGGAAAGGGAAAGACCTCCATCACAGTGTGCCACTTGGAAAAATGTGCAGACAAGAGCCATGCAAGACCCCATGAGGGGCTCGGCCCACCCATCCGTGGGTTTCCAGATCATCACCTGCCCATACCCACTACTTAGGCGAGAATCTCCCTGAACACTGGAGGTGACAGGATATCAGAACAAAGAACAACCATTGTGCCTTGGGCCCTATCGCTACTTCCTCTGTTTGGCGGCCACTATGGGACTCCTGGCTGCCTTTTCTGACGTTTCTCTCCCTTCCACCCGGGTCTGTCTCCCCTTCTCCTCCCCTGAAACACTCTCCCTTGCTCCTCTGTGACTCCTGAGCTGCGGCTGTGGCCACCTAGGCTGGGAGATGGGGAATTCAGGGAGAGCTGCTGGGACCCATGACCTCGGTCTGAGCTGCTCTTAGCTCCACCCTTTCTCCATTTTGCAGGGTGACCTTAGGCCCCTTTGTGTCCTCTCTGGGCCTGTAGGGAGTCCTCTGGGGAGACAGTCTGCCCTGATGCCCCCTGTCCTTCAGCCACCTGGGGAGGGAGGATGGCTAGTAGAAGCTTGTTCAGGAGAATCAAGTCTTGGCTGCAGGACGCAGCAGGTGGCCTCAACACATGTTGATCTGTGTCCTTCTCTTCTTTTTTGCTTTTGGTGACTATCTGGATGTGGACTGGGCCCATGCGAGCGTATCTAGCATGTCCTTGGGAGAGAGTTGGTGACACCGTGAAGGTCATGGAACCCAGAAGCAACCATCCACTGAGTCATCTGCAGGTCCTATCTCTAAACTGCAGGGTGGAGGTGAGTCCGCCCATCCCTACCCAGATGCAGGCCTGCTCAAAAGTCCCTCGGGCCACATCACATTCTTTCTCACAGTGCCATTGAAAGGAAAACAGAAATTCTGCACTGTCATTGTCTTGGTTCTTTGGGCAAAGACTCCCTCCCAGGGACCCTCACATGGTGGTGGCAAAGCTGGCATGGTTGGCTTAGGGTGGGAGGAGTTTGGCTCTGTGAAGTGGGGGTTAGCTCTCCTTGGAGCTGTCCATCTTCTTCCCAACTTCAGGCCCCTACACGAAGCCCCTTCTCCAAAGGCCCATTCCTCTCCTGGGGCTGAAGAAAGTGGAGATGAGAATGATCCAAGAGAGGCGGCCATCGTGAACGATGCCCACCCCCACAGAGCCTCTCTCTGTCTTGCCCCATGGTAAGGGTGAGGGACAGGGGATCCCTGCCAAGATGCCACATTCTGTGGTCTTGGGATGCTGGAGACAGCGAGAGGGATGTTTACTGTTTTCCTTTCCCACTTCTAATTAGCAGCTCAGAGCGCAGACTCAGGTGAAGACTCAAGGAGGCCCCCCCCCCCCTCCGAGCCAGTAAACATTTACTGGGGGCAAAAGGACCTTGGCCCTGCTACTGGGAGAGCTGCTGGGAGGCCACATAATTGAAGTAGAATGGAAAGGGTGGGATGGAGTGACTTGGAGTTTGCTTGTCTATGCATAGGGCCCTCAGGACACCAGTCCAGTGGGATTGGGGTATCCAGGAGGTAACTTAGCACCCCCCCCCCAAGCCACAGTTCTGTGTGCGAAGGAGGAGGTTGGGGGACTAACCTCAGATTTTTCTTTCTTTCTTTCTTTTTTTTCTTCTTCAAATTGGGGAAAATAGCTGGGTGCCCATTCTCAGAGGTCTACCATATCCTGGTGGAAATGATATGACGAGTCACTCTTCCCACAGGTATCAGAGCCCCCTCTTGTTCTCTGGGGGGCCGGGGCGGGGGGGGGGGGAGCTTGGGAACAGCTGGGCCAAAGCCCAACCAGGAATTTTTCCAGGCTGGTTCCTATATCCAAGGGTGGGGTGGGGGGGGACCTTGGGGAGCACTTAAGGAAGGCACAAGGAGTTGAAGGGGGCTGTAAGGGAAGGGAGGAGACAGAGGCAAGAGAAAGCAGAGGCTTTGAATCTGGAGAAGTACCCAAAGGTCTCAGAGGAAATGGGGGACTGAGTACACCCCTCAACTCTGTTCAAAAGATGAGCTGTGAGCCTGGGCCCGGGGCTGATAGAGCCTTGGCCCCCAGCCTGGTAGGAGCTCTGGGCAGCTGGCCTACGGACGTTCCTGAATGCTGGGTAGGTTTGAATCATCACTCAATCCTGGCCTACATCCGCCCCCACCAGCCCCTGGCCTCAGTTCCCTGGCAACATCTGGGGGGTGTGTGTGTGTCAGGAGGAACAAGGGCCTCTGTCTGCCCAGCTGCCTCTGCCTTTGGCCTCTGCCAGGCTCTACAGTGCATACGTGGGTTTCAACAGGTCCTCTTCGCTCGGGTCACTGACTAACCCCAGAACCGCACGGCTTCCCGTCCTCAGCGTCACAAATTCGGTGCCAAATCCTCCCCAGGGAAGCCCCCCAGAAGCCTTTCCAAAGGAGCCTATTCACCCCCAGAGTTCCAGCTCCTTCTGATGTCTGCAGACCAGATAAGGGTCCCAGATAAGCACACTGAATCTTCCTTTTCCCTTAGAGCGTTGAGAGTTCTGCCCACGAGGTCACTGCAGTCCTTAACCACGCACACTTTTCAGAAGGTCAGCAATGGAGGGCTCAGGAGTCAACTCCTTCCCACCCTCTTTCCCAAGGCCTTTGGTCCCCCTTGGAGCTCAAGTTCCGAGTGTGCATAATGCAGTCACTAGGGGGCGCTCGGCCACTGCAGGGAGCTCATGAACTTGGGCGAGCCGCGTCTGCGTGAGGGAGGACGCGTGTGTCAATGTGAGAGCCTCTGTGTGTGTGTGCATGTGTGTGTGCGTGCGTGCGCAGGGTGGGGAGGGGGCAGAAGGCCAGGGGTGACTCCGGGATTCCACCAGATCTGTGTCCCTCTCCCCACCGCGTCCCCGTCTGGCTCCCCGCCCTCCCCCACCCCACCCTCTCCAATATTCCCAGCAAAGAGGGAATTTTGCTCTCCAGGCCCTTGTCCGCACATAACCTCACTCTCCGGTCCCCTCCTCCCCGTCCCTCGACACCCCGCCGGGGAATGTGTCCCCGGGCCCATTTTCATGGGAGCATGGGCAATTTTCAGGCTGTGAACCCTGATTGGGTTGGCGGGGTGTGGGGGAAGTGGTGGTGGTGGTGGGGGTGTTAGTTTGAGCTTTTCCCTTCACGGCAATGTTGGCCCAGGGGCTCATGGTGGAAGGAGGTGCCTGGGCAGGGCCGGGCCTGGCCCCCGGGGCGGGCCCGAGGGGCGTGGCTTCCCGGTGGGCGGGGCCAGACCCCCTTTTTTTTCCACCGCTGGTAGCGGAGAGGAGCGCAGAGGCTTGGGGCAGCCGAGCTGCAGCGAGGCCACGGCGCAGGGGGCGAGCTGAGCCGGCGGCGGCCGCGGCGGAGCTCCGGCGCGAGAAGCAGCGGCGAGGCGGACTGTCCAGCGGACTCACCGGCCAGAGAGCGGCGGCGGTGGTGGTGGTGGGGGGTCTCTGCGCTGGGATTTTGATATTCAAACCCCTCCTATTTTTTTCCTTAAAACATTTAAAACAAAACTATATATATATATATATCTATATATATATTTTCTGCTTTAATTTATTATTATTATTATTATACATATTTTTTTTTGCTTCCTATTCGCCTCTTCAATTGTGCCAACGGGTTTGGGGAGGTTACTCCTGGACTCCCTCAAATCGCTTCGGATTTTGGAAACCAGCAGAAAGGACAGAGGTAGCGAGAGCTCTATAGAGAGAAGTCGTGGAAGAGAGAGAGAGAGAGAGAGAAAGAGAGAGAGAGGAGAGATCGGGTCAGAGAAAGCGCGCTGGCGACCGAGCAGCGTTGAGGGACAGGGGCAAAGTGACTGACCTGCTTTTTGGGGGTGACCGCCAGAGCGCAGCGTGAGCCCTCCCCCTTTGGGATCTTGCATCGGACCAGTGGCGCTGACGGACAGACAGACAGACACCGCCCCCAGCCCCAGCGCCCACCTCCTCCTCCTCAGCGGGCGGCCGACGGTGGACGCGGCGGCGGCGGCGGCGGCGAGGAGCCGCGACGAGGACCCGGAGCCCGCGCCCGGAGGCGGGGTGGAGGGGGTCGGGGCTCGCGGTATTGCACTGAAACTTTTCGTCCAACTTCTGGGCTGTTCTCGCTTCGGAGGAGCCGTGGTCTGCGCCGGAGGAGGCAAGCGGTGCGGAGCCGGGAGAAGTCCTAGTTCGGGCCTGGAGAAGCCGCAGATCGAGGAGAGGGAGGAGGAGGAGGAAGAAGAAGAGGAGGAGGAGAGGGGGCCGCAGTGGGCGCTCGGCTCTTTGAAGCCGGGCTCATGGACGGGTGAAGCGGCCGTGTGCGCAGACAGTGCTCCAGCCGCGCGCGCGCCCCAGGCCCTGGCCCGGGCCTCGGTTCCCGAAGGAAGAAGAAGGAGAAGAGCCCGCCAAGGCGCGGAGGAGAGCGGGCTACCCCGCAGTCCTAGCCGGAGAGGGAGCTTGAATCGTACCGGCTCCGGCCGGGCCTCCGAAACCATGAACTTTCTGCTTTCTTGGGTGCATTGGACCCTTGCCTTGCTGCTCTACCTCCACCATGCCAAGGTAAGCGGGGCCGTGCCCGCCTGGGTATCGCGGGGGGCCCGCTGCGAGCTCCTTCTCCAGGCTGGGGACGTGCGTGCGTGCGAGCGAGCGAGCGAGCGAGCGCGCGCGTGGGGGGTCTCCGTGTCCCACGCGGGTCCTCGGGCATCAAGCTCGCGGCGGCGTCCCCCTCTGTCGTCGTCGTCGTCGTACGTGGAGGGGGGAGGGGGCGCGCTAGGTGGGAGGGCGCCAGGATAGTCTCACCGCCCACGCGGGGCCCTGCCCACCCACCAGAGTCACCGCACGTACGATCTGGGCCGACCGGCGGAGGGCGGGAGCCGGAGGAGGAGGAGGCCGAGGGGGCTGGGCTTGCGCGGCCGCTGGCGGCAGAAGTTTGCTCCCGGCCGCGGGTCGGCGGCCCAACTGGAAGTCTGGGGCAGCGGGGGTGGGGGGGCGGGATCCAGAACCCAGCGGGCATTGGGGGGGTGGTGGTGGTGGTGGTTTGCTCGGACCTTGGACCTGGGAGGAAGGGAGATTGGGGGGGGGAGGGCAAGAGAGAGCGTGGAAGAGGGGGTAGGGCGCAAGCCAGAGAGGGAGGGAGGGGGGGCTTGCTGTCACTGCCACTCGGCGTCTCGGACCCTTGCAGTGAGTTTAGGAAAAGTTTGGGGATGGATAGCTGCGGGGATCTCCTCTCCCCCCTCCCCTTCTCCAGCTTGCTGGACCACCTGCGCCGCGCCACCCCCTACAGTCCCCGCTCGCGTCCCGCTCGGTGCCCGCCCGCCCTCCCCCGCTCGACCGGGCGCGCGCGGCGCGGAGCCGATTACATCAGCCCGGGTCAGGCTGGCCTCGTGTTCCCGAAGCCGCGGCTGCTGGAGCCGGGGAGACCGGGGTGACGAGCGGCGCTCCTCCCCCGCCCCCGCCGGCCCTCCTCGGGAAGGTGACCTCTAGAGGTAGCCCCAGCTCGGGGACCCGGAGAACCTCCCATCTACCCCTTTCCTCCGTCCCCACTTCCACCCCTGTCTTGTGGTAGGAGAAATTTCCTCGACGCCCCTTCCCCCCCCCCTTTTTTTTTTTAAACTAACGTCCTGCCTGTTGGTTAGGTAAGCCCTTAACCACTCTTACATTCTTACTTCTCTTTGCTAAAAAAGACCCACCTGACCCTTTCCGGCCCCAGCGAGTCCGGGGAAAGGATGGTGACTGTCAGAAGTGGGGGTGCCAAACCCACCCTCGGGTGCTTTGTGCAAACACTACCCAAAGTTGTGATTTGCTGGAGCTGTGTTTCTGCCCCCCTCTCCAATAGCTCCAAGAGATCTGTGCTTCTGTTTTTCTGTTTCGGTTTTTTTTTTTTTTTATGGGGGTCAGGAAGGGTAAAGACTGTCATCACCCTCACTTGGCCCTTTTTGGAAAGGTGGCTTGAAATTTTCTGTGACATGGGCAGCCTGGGACTAGTCCTTCCTGCACCTTTGGCAGGAGTTCCTGCCAGCCTCTCTCGCACACACACTTTGTCCTGGCACAACCCGCTGTAGGGAGCAGGTGGTTTTTTTGGAACTCCAAACTTGCCCACCAACTTGCTGCTTAAAGCCACTGAGGAGGTTCTGTTCTGCTCCCCTCCCTTACTAACCTTCAGCCAGAGTCCCCCTGGAAAGGAGGTGGGGAAGGGGCTCTGCCACCATCCAGAGTGCTTCAGACCCTGGCACAAAGGCCTTGGCTCCGGGCCTCCAAGCGGGGAGGAGGGGTTGGAGTGACTGCCTGGCCACAGTGTGACCTTCAAAGGCCCCCAGAGAAGGGCACCTGGCCCCTCCCTGCCTTGAACTATTCCTTCTGTGCCCCCTGGTCTAGGAGGGGGTGTGTGTGCAAAGTTTTTGTTCCCTTTCCCCACTGGGGCTCAGGAGGAGCCGGGGACTTAGGGGATTTTGTAGGCACTGGTGAGGGGCTGGGGTGCAGAATCCAGAGACTTCTTGACGGACTGTAGGGGGAGGCTGTCCCCTTGCCTAAGGGGCTTCCTCAGACTTTGGCCCTGGGGGGCTTGGCTCCAGTGTTTCAGTCCCGAGTGGCTGCTGTTGAGGGCGTCGGGGAAGGAGGAAGAGAGAAGACTGGAGGGGCTGGGATTTGCTCCCAGACTGGGAATCTGTGAGGCAGGTGGCTGGGAGTTGGTGGGAACTGGAGGCCCTCAGGAAGGAAGGCTCCAAGCCTCTGCCTGCTCGCGGCTGTCAGGTCCCCATGGCCAATTACTGACCTTCACAGCTACCGCGGTGGGGAGGCTTGAGCTGGTAGGGGGGCAGGGAGGGTTGGGGGAGGCCTCAGGCCTGGGGTGGAGCGGTGGTACCCCAGAAGGCTGGGCAATGCTAAGGGGAAAAAGCTTCCCTGGCTACATTTGAGGAACGTGCCCAGGAGAAGGGGTCAAGGTGGGAGTGGGAGGCCAGCCAGGCTCTGAAAATACATTCCATTTCTGGGCAGATTGGGGCAGGAGGAAAATAGGGCTCTCCCCTCCCCGGGGCTTCCTTGTAGGTTTTTTTTTTTTTTTTTTTTCCCCTCTAAGCAACCTGTGGCTATGCTGAGTATTCCGAGGCCTGGAAGAGTTTGGATGGGGGAGGGTAGCTGGTGCCCTTCGGTCCTCTGCACCCCCTCCCTTCCCGACACCAGCTCACCCTGGTATTTGTCATGTCAGCAGGAGAAGGTCACCATGTTGTTTTTCTCGCCCCCAGTCCTTCCTTCCTGCCCCAGTCCAAATTTGTCCTCCTATTTGACCTTAATGCTTTAGACCAGGGAATCAGGGGGCAGTGAGAACCAGAGTGCAACATGGCTAAAGGACTTGGGGCTTGGGTGAGAGGCAGCAGCCTTCTGGTGCTTTCTTTCTTGTTTTTTTTTTTTTTCCCCCTGCATGCTGTACTCCCCCACCCCCCCCAACATCTGGTTAGTCTTTAACTTCCATGGGTTCAGAATTGTAACAGCCCCCCGGGGTGGTGGGCATTCTCTGAGCCTGCAGGGGACCCTGTTGCACTCAGAAGCCTTGGAGGAGTCACAGGCTGTGGGGCTGGGCTGGGAGTGGGGGAGAAAGAAGGAAGAAAGAGATCCTGCAGCTCTCCTTACCCCCGGCTCCTGCCAATGCCTTGCTTTGTTTTATCCTCAGTGGTCCCAGGCTGCTCCTGCCACAGAAGGAGAGCAGAAAGCCCACGAAGGTGAGTCTCCCTCCTTTTCGGATAAGATTGGGGTTGTGGGTGGGGGCTTTCAGACCTGGGGTTATGGCCCAGGGATAGGTCCAGAAAGTATGGGACACCATACAGTTAACCCTTTTGTTTCTTAAGGTCGCTTCTCTTTTTGGGTCCCTGCTAGAAATAGGACTTGTTGCTTTTTGGTCCTTTCCAGTAAAAATCTTATCTGGAAATGGAGCCATGAAACACAGATAATCTATGTATTCAAGGATTCCAGATGTCGAGGGAGGTGTCCCTTGTACCCCCCCCCCCCCCCCCCCCCCCCCCCCGCTGTCAGGGCAGGATGGTTGTTCAGGGTCACTTCTAACTCAGCTAGGGGGCCACCTGTAGGGGCTGTGACCCTTCTTGTGTGAGCTGGAGGTGCTGGTGTGTTTGTGTGTGTGTGTGAGAGAGAGCGAGAGAGAGAGAGAGAGAGAGAGAATTTAACGGGACCCCTCTCCACTCCAGTTTGCGTTTCTTTGAAGGTGGCCAAAGCCCTATTGCATTGCATTTGGGTGCTGTGAACTTCCCTCCTGGGCCAGCAGAGGGCTGGCTGCAGCTCTCCCGCGCCCCGCCCCCTGCCCAGCCCTGAGTCCGCCTGCCTTTTGTTCCAGTGTGGTTTGGAGTACCGGGATCCTCCCATTTCTCTGGGGAGGCCCTGGCTCTCCCCAGCACTGAGTGTGTGGCCTCTGCTCCAGCCCGATGCCATGACCCCAGCGCCTCGTCTCTGAGAGTAGGGAAGGCCCTGGGGTCTTCTTGCAGGCCGATTTCCCTCACCCAAATCCAGTGTGTTCACAGTAGCCGCCAAGGGTGGTGATGCCCAGCCGGTTCTGCCTCCTCCCCCCACCCCAAGCAGCCCTTTCCTTGGCCCAGGGCCTGGCTCTCCACCACTGCCCGGCCTAGACCACTGACAGGCCTCCACTCCCAATATGCCACCCCCCCCTCCCTTCAGCTTCCTAGTGGTCTCCGTTGTCTGGAGAGGCAAGACAAATAGTTTTTGTTTGCTGGAGAAAAAACTGTCTGCCATAAATAAGGAAAAGCACTAAAGTGGGAAGCTGGACTGTATGTATGCACATGGCCGGGGCGTCAGGGGCTGGCCAAGCCCCCCCCCCCCCCCCCCCCCCCCGCCACAATCACATCTCTCATGGGCTTTGGCCAGTCTAAGAAGCTTTCTGTAAGAATTCTCAATGCAAATCTTTTTATCTTCAGCTCCTAGCCTCATTGTCCAGATCTTTCTGCTGTCCCCTCCTGGGTGGTCCCCACTAGCCTGGCCCAGTGAGGGGTTAGTGAAAAGATTTTAGGTTAGCTGTCATCTTCAATATAGACTTGCCTTAAACATGATTTGTTTCCGGGGTTGGAGAGATGGTTCAGCCTGTAAAAGGTGCTTGCTTGCAGAGCCTGATGGCCTGGGTTCGATTCCTTAGGACCCACGTCAGGCCAGATGCACAGAGTGGCACATGTGTCTGGAGTTCGTTTGTAGTGGCAGGAGGCCCTGGCGGCGTGCCCATTCTAATTCTCTCTCTTCTTGCAAGTGAATGATTTTTTTTTTTTTAAGAAAAGGATTTTTCAGATCCGAGCTCATGGACCAGGTTTTACCTTAACCCCTTTGGGGAAGAGAAGAAATCTCAGTGTCTTGTTGTCCAGATAAGAAAAGTAGTTCCCAGCCTCAGGCGAGGCAAGAGGCTGGTATTCCCACTGTGCTAACGCCCTGATTTCTTCCCAACCAACCTATTGTGTATGTATCTCTGGGCCTCGCCTTCTTTCCGCTTTCGGAAAATAAACCTTAGTAGGAAGAGTGAGGAGGGTCAGGTTTGGTTGTGGCCCCTGGATGGGGGGGGGGCAGGCATAGTGTATGGAGGGTGTGCTTAAAATAAAATGCCTTGGTGAGGTTGCAGACTTTGTTACTGGGAATAAGAGAGAACAGTTCTTCTCAGGCCTGACAAAGGGAGACAAACCCCTACATTTCAGCCTGTTTCAGCGTCAGAGGTTGGGCACACCAGCTTGGACGGGTGAGCTGAATTGGAAGAGATGGGAAGCACCGGTCTATGGTCACACCAGACGTTGGTCAGAGCCTGGACCCCCTTGTGGGCTGGCGTTCTTTCTTTCCTCTGTGTAGGCAAACTCACTGCAGGGACAGGCTTCAGTGGGGCGGTAGTTGAGGTCTGCTTGACTGCGGCAGGCCAGGTCACCATTTGCAGGAGTCCGGTACTTACACATGAGCGCCTCTCCCCGTAGCCCCGAATGATCCCTTTTCACTCCTGTGCACCTCAGGCTCTGCTGTCAGCCTGGGAACCTGTCTTTCCCCTGCTCTTCCTCCAGACCAGCCTTTAGAGATAGATGCTGCCACAGACCTTGTGTTCTCTTATTCCTTAAAGGCCCTGTATCATGTGCCACCACCCACTGCCACCTGCTGGTATGTGCTTCAGCCCATGTTTGGGGAGGGGGACTGGCAGGTGGCAAGGTGTCTCCCGAAGCTTCTATGCTTGCGCACTGTATAGGCCTGGGCAGGCTCTGCTGTCAGAGCCCATGGCCGCGGACCACTTCCTAGCGTGGCCTTGTGTCGCAGTCAGGTCGCATTGCTGGTAGGAATCACCCAACCAAGATCAGCTTGTGGGGAAAAACAGGTTTATTTTGGCTTACAGGCTCGAGGGGGAAGCTCCATGATGGCAGGGGAAAACGATGACGTGAGCAGAGGGTGGACATCACCCCATGGCCAACATCAGGTGGACAAGGGCAACAGGGAATATGCCAAACACTGACAAGCGGAAACTGGCTATAACACCCATAAGCCCGCCCCCAACAACACACTGCCTCCAGGAGGCGTTAATTCCCAAATCTCCATCAGCTGGGAACCTAGCATTCAGAACACCTAAGTTTGTGGGGGGGGACACCTGCATCAAAACACCACACCTTGGGACAAGCTAGTGGAATTTCTCTGAGTCTCTGGGTCCTCAGTTACAAAATGGGGTCTGGAGAGCATTTGGTGGCATACCGAATGGGAAGGGCTGTGAGGATGGACAGGTGAACAGAGTGACCGCTCAGCCAGTGGTCTCTGCCCTGGTGGGTGTTGCAGGTACCACGGTAGCTGTGTGGAGGTTGTAGGAGAGTGGAGAGAAGTGGCAGAGTTGGCTGATCCTCCTTGAGGTGAAGTTCAGAGCACCCTCGGCAGGAATACCGGTGCTCACGTTATCCTTTGGTGTCAAAGTGAACCCAGGCTGCGGGACAGGGGCTCAGATGTGGCAGGCCACCGCCTTTCCTGTATCTGGACAGCTCGTGTGCTCTGTGGATTGAGAACAAGACTTCAGCCGTGTTGGTCATGGAAACAAGGGAAGAGCTTCAGTTAGATTTGAAAAAAAAAAAAATTACTTGAGGGAGAGAAAAAGGCAGAGAGTGAAAGAAAATGGACACTCTTGTAGCCACTTCAAACTGTAGATACGTGTGCCACCTTGTGCATCTGGCTTTATATGGGTACTGGGGAACTGAACTCTGATCATTAGGGTTTGCGGGCAAGGGCTTTAACCACTGAGCAATCTCTCCAGCCCTTCAGTTAGATATTTGGAAGGACTGAACCTGGTAGTACCTTCTACCAAAACTCCGGTGAAGAGATGGGCGAAGATCCGTGACAGGCCATCCTTTGTGTCACTAACTGGGCTCGTGTGTCATGCTTCCCGTGCAGTGGTGAAGTTCATGGACGTCTATCGGCGCAGTTACTGCCGTCCAATAGAGACCCTGGTGGACATCTTCCAGGAGTACCCCGATGAGATTGAATATATCTTCAAGCCGTCCTGTGTGCCCCTGATGCGGTGCGGGGGCTGCTGCAATGATGAGGCCCTGGAGTGTGTGCCCACCCAGGAGAACAATATCACCATGCAGGTGGGCACCTGTGGGGCTGGGGTAAGGGATACTGACTGGCAGGGACATTAGATTTTGGAGCAGGTGGTCTGGGCCCTCACCTGGGAAGCTCTTGGTAGGATCTGGGTGAGAAGAGGGCATGGGGAAGGGCGCGGGGATTGTCTACTTTGGAGAAGAAGATCCCTGGATTTCCCAGCCCAGATCCCCAACCAGCTTGATGCCCTCTGCCTCTCCGACCTTTGCCCCCTGGGCTCAGGAAGGGGCGGATGCCGGTGACAAGAACCCTTCTCTCCTTGCTTTCAAGAGAGCCTGAAGGCTCTCCCTGCTTGAGGGTTCTGTTGGGGAAGCTGCGTGGGCCTGGTCCACGAAGAATTAAAAGCCTGTGTTGGGGTGCTACCTGGTGATGGGGTGGATTTTTGGCCCAGACAGGGTGGAGAGTGGGAGGGAGGTCTGAGACATGGCGTGGGTAGCTCTTAGGTAGCTGTTAGGGGTCGGGGTGAAGTTTTGAGGGGATGGGAAGCGGTGAGATACCCAGGACCTGAATTCCCAGCCTGGCCAACCCTTGCAGCCACAGTCTGCCCTCAAGAGGAGCAGGGGCTCCTTGAGGCCAGCAGGGTTGGGGGAGTTGGGGTGGCCTGAGGCTCTTTTCCTGCTAGAGCCCTGGTCCCCCTGCCTCCACCACCCCATTGCTGCTGTATAGAACCCCTGGGTGCTGAATGTCAGGAGCCCCGGGGTTGTCCCCTCTGGGTATGGCTGGCTGGGTCACTAACCTCTGTGACCTGCTTCCTCCCCTGCAGATCATGCGGATCAAACCTCACCAAAGCCAGCACATAGGAGAGATGAGCTTCCTACAGCACAGCAAATGTGAATGCAGGTGAGGACGGGGCTGCACATGCCCTGGCTCAGCGGGCAGAGTTGGGCACGTGAACACTCATTAGCCCACATTTACTTGCCAACTGTGTGACCTTGGGTATTTGACCTCAACATGCCCTTGTTTCCACGTCTAGAAAATGGGCACAATAGTTGAATGCACTTTGTCCTGTACCTTATATAGATTAACAGCCTTATTAGGCATGAAGGGATTAAGACAGTGTTGCTACATTATAAGTCTTATTATTACCCAGTCATCATCATCACTATCTTAATTCCTTTGTGTCTTGTTTTTCTTTTCCCCTTCTCTACCCATTTTAGACCAAAGAAAGATAAAGCAAGACCAGAAAAGTAAGTAGTCACAATATGTTAACACTTCTCCTTTTCCAGTTGTCTTGGTTTGGGGGCTTTTGGCTTTCTCTCTTGGGTCCTCTGATGACCTCAGCTGGTTGGGATATTGGTCTGGTTGGGGATTGTGGTAATAGCAGTGGGGTGGAGCTAGTTTCCGGAGTATGGCTCTAGAACGGTGGGGAAAAAAAATCCAACCCAACCTGGAGCCTGCTGTTTCCAGGGTGCAGATCGCTCCTGGTCAGTACTTGCTGCGTGCGTGCGTGTGTGCGTGCGTGTGTGTTGGGGGGGTGGGACTATGTAGACGCTGCCTCCCTGGCTGCATCAGGGCACCTGCAACAGGGTGAGTGAGAAGGAATGTGTGGCAGAGAAAGTGGCTTCTCTTGGTGGCAACTGTGGCAGTACAGTTCATTTTTTTGGGGGGCCACAGGGGGTTCCTGTGTGTGTGTGTGTGTATGCATGCCTTCTGTTGGAGTGGGGTGGGCACCAGTCACAGCTCTCTTGGCTAGGGAGGAAAAGTGGCATGTTGGCCATTTTCAAAGGCTTGCAGTTGGCTTGGTGTGGAAGGTTGGGTCAAGATCGGGTGAGGGATGAAGTCTGGGAGAGCGGGAGGCTGACATCTGGGGTCACTGAGCTTGCAGGGTAGGAGCGACTGAGAGAGAGAACCCGTGCCCTCCCCCTGCACCCCTTTCTACCTGCTCTCACCACTACCCTGTGGACTGGAAGTCCCCTAAGCCTCAACTCCTGCTCTTCCCTAAGTCCCCAGCTTCCAAGATTGCTGTGGCTGACAGAGCAGAGGTCTGGGGGCATATCAGGGCCTATCAGTGAGAGAAGAAGGCACAGTATAGGAGTGTGCCAAGACTCTCTTCCTCCC
Source organism: Dipus sagitta (assembly GCA_036346955.1). Taxonomy (NCBI): domain Eukaryota; kingdom Metazoa; phylum Chordata; class Mammalia; order Rodentia; family Dipodidae; genus Dipus; species Dipus sagitta. The sequence goes on along the minus strand of CM070779.1, from coordinate 127,778,156 downwards.
ATCCTTCTAGTGCTTTCTCCTGAGCAGAACAGACCTGCTCCCTCTCCCACGGTCCTTCTCTGCTTTCTTCCCCTGGCTGGCAGGCCTAGAGTGCTGGTTCCCTGGAGGGGGCAGGCTATTGCCTGTCCCCCTTGTCTGTTCCTCAAATGCCTGCTTTGCCCACAGCAGGAGTGGGGGGAGGAGGGGCTTGCCCAGGTTGGGAAGAGAGTCTAGTGAGTTGGGTTTGGCAGGCTTTGACAGGCTAGGGAGGGAACTCCTTGTCAAGTCCCCCGGGGTCTTCCCCCAGCTCTCCCTCATTCCCTCTGACTCTACCACCAATGCCAGCCTCTGAGGACACCCAGTCCCACCTCCCAGCCCAGGTTACTGCTTGGCAGGCTGGTGCCTTTCATGTCCTGCCCTGCGTTTTGTGCCCGCTTCCAAAGTAGCTGCCCCACCCCTACCCCCTTGCAAGAATACCATGAGGCAGGGCCCCTGGAGGGACCTCTTTGCCGTTGTACTTGGAAATGAAGTCAGGTACTCCCCACGCACAGACTACATCCCATTCCTCTATAAAGTTACACATCTGACCTTTACAAAGTATGTCTATACCTTTTATAAGCCCTGACCTTTAAGGTCCAACTTTTACAAGGCTTGCCGGGCAAAGATTTTGCTCTCGGGGCTTTGTGCCCTGCCTGGGACCAAGGGCCACACGGACCGAGAGGCTCTTGGGTCCTGTGCCTTCTATAGTCCTCTACTGCTCACCCAGAGTCTTGTCCAGGCCTGGGTGCCCCTCAGACTGGGGCTCCCTGAGGATAGGATGTGTTCCCCTCAGACTGGGGCTCCCTGAGGATAGGATGTGTTCCCCTCAGACTGGGGCTCCCTGAGGATAGGATGTGTTCCCCTCAGACTGGGGCTCCCTGAGGATAGGATGTGTTCCCCTCAGACTGGGGCTCCCTGAGGATAGGATGTGTTCCCCTCAGACTGGGGCTCCCTGAGGATAGGATGTGTTCCCCTCAGACTGGGGCTCCCTGAGGATAGGATGTGTTCCCCTCAGACTGGGGCTCCCTGAGGATAGGATGTGTTCCCCTCAGACTGGGGCTCCCTGAGGATAGGATGTGTTCCCCTCAGACTGGGGCTCCCTGAGGATAGGATGTGTTCCCCTCAGACTGGGGCTCCCTGAGGATAGGATGTGTTCCCCTCAGACTGGGGCTCCCTGAGGATAGGATGTGTTCCCCTCAGACTGGGGCTCCCTGAGGATAGGATGTGTTCCCCTCAGACTGGGGCTCCCTGAGGATAGGATGTGTTCCCCTCAGACTGGGGCTCCCTGAGGATAGGATGTGTTCCCCTCAGACTGGGGCTCCCTGAGGATAGGATGTGTTCCCCTCAGACTGGGGCTCCCTGAGGATAGGATGTGTTCCCCTCAGACTGGGGCTCCCTGAGGATAGGATGTGTTCCCCTCAGACTGGGGCTCCCTGAGGATAGGATGTGTTCCCCTCAGACTGGGGCTCCCTGAGGATAGGATGTGTTCCCCTCAGACTGGGGCTCCCTGAAGATAGGATGTGTTCCCCTCAGACTGGGGCTCCCTGAGGATAGGATGTGTTCCCCTCAGACTGGGGCTCCCTGAGGATAGGATGTGTTCCCCTCAGACTGGGGCTCCCTGAAGATAGGATGTGTTCCCCTCAGACTGGGGCTCCCTGAGGATAGGATGTGTTCCCCTCAGACTGGGGCTCCCTGAGGATAGGATGTGTTCCCCTCAGACTGGGGCTCCCTGAGGATAGGATGTGTTCCCCTCAGACTGGGGCTCCCTGAGGATAGGATGTGTTCCCCTCAGACTGGGGCTCCCTGAGGATAGGATGTGTTCCCCTCAGACTGGGGCTCCCTGAGGATAGGATGTGTTCCCCTCAGACTGGGGCTCCCTGAGGATAGGATGTGTTCCCCTCAGACTGGGGCTCCCTGAGGATAGGATGTGTTCCCCTCAGACTGGGGCTCCCTGAGGATAGGATGTGTTCCCCTCAGACTGGGGCTCCCTGAGGATAGGATGTGTTCCCCTCAGACTGGGGCTCCCTGAGGATAGGATGTGTTCCCCTCAGACTGGGGCTCCCTGAGGATAGGATGTGTTCCCCTCAGACTGGGGCTCCCTGAGGATAGGATGTGTTCCCCTCAGACTGGGGCTCCCTGAAGATAGGATGTGTTCCCCTCAGACTGGGGCTCCCTGAGGATAGGATGTGTTCCCCTCAGACTGGGGCTCCCTGAAGATAGGATGTGTTCCCCTCAGACTGGGGCTCCCTCAGGGTGTGGAGGAGCATAGACGTCAACGAGCTGGTGTGTGGGGGGGCGGAGCTGCTGGTGGATATGTTAGGGGGTATTGCATGGGTTTTTTTTTTTTTTTCTCTCTCTCTCTGCTGATGCTCTAGCTTAGACGTCTTTCCTTTTGCCTTTTTGCAGTCACTGTGGGCCTTGCTCAGAGCGGAGAAAGCATTTGTTTGTCCAAGATCCGCAGACGTGTAAATGTTCCTGCAAAAACACAGACTCACGTTGCAAGGCGAGGCAGCTTGAGTTAAACGAACGTACTTGCAGGTTGGTTCCCAGAGGGCGAGTCAGAGAGGGACACTCGGGACACGGACATGGGAGAGAGAGAAAGAGAGAGAGAGAGAGACAGAGACAGAGACAGAGAGAACGAGCCTGTGACAAGGGGCCAGCTGCTTGCTCAGCTTCTAAGCTGCCTGCCTGGTGACTGCTGCCTTCTCTGCTCCTGAGGCCCTGTGTGGCAGCGGGTGCCCCTCAGACTGGGGCTCCCTGAGGATAGGATGTGTTCCCCTCAGACTGGGGCTCCCTGAGGATAGGATGTGTTCCCCTCAGACTGGGGCTCCCTGAGGATAGGATGTGTTCCCCTCAGACTGGGGCTCCCTGAGGATAGGATGTGTTCCCCTCAGACTGGGGCTCCCTGAGGATAGGATGTGTTCCCCTCAGACTGGGGCTCCCTGAGGATAGGATGTGTTCCCCTCAGACTGGGGCTCCCTGAGGATAGGATGTGTTCCCCTCAGACTGGGGCTCCCTGAGGATAGGATGTGTTCCCCTCAGACTGGGGCTCCCTGAGGATAGGATGTGTTCCCCTCAGACTGGGGCTCCCTGAGGATAGGATGTGTTCCCCTCAGACTGGGGCTCCCTGAGGATAGGATGTGTTCCCCTCAGACTGGGGCTCCCTGAGGATAGGATGTGTTCCCCTCAGACTGGGGCTCCCTGAGGATAGGATGTGTTCCCCTCAGACTGGGGCTCCCTGAGGATAGGATGTGTTCCCCTCAGACTGGGGCTCCCTGAGGATAGGATGTGTTCCCCTCAGACTGGGGCTCCCTGAGGATAGGATGTGTTCCCCTCAGACTGGGGCTCCCTGAGGATAGGATGTGTTCCCCTCAGACTGGGGCTCCCTGAGGATAGGATGTGTTCCCCTCAGACTGGGGCTCCCTGAGGATAGGATGTGTTCCCCTCAGACTGGGGCTCCCTGAGGATAGGATGTGTTCCCCTCAGACTGGGGCTCCCTGAGGATAGGATGTGTTCCCCTCAGACTGGGGCTCCCTGAGGATAGGATGTGTTCCCCTCAGACTGGGGCTCCCTGAAGATAGGATGTGTTCCCCTCAGACTGGGGCTCCCTGAGGATAGGATGTGTTCCCCTCAGACTGGGGCTCCCTGAGGATAGGATGTGTTCCCCTCAGACTGGGGCTCCCTGAGGATAGGATGTGTTCCCCTCAGACTGGGGCTCCCTGAGGATAGGATGTGTTCCCCTCAGACTGGGGCTCCCTGAGGATAGGATGTGTTCCCCTCAGACTGGGGCTCCCTGAAGATAGGATGTGTTCCCCTCAGACTGGGGCTCCCTGAGGATAGGATGTGTTCCCCTCAGACTGGGGCTCCCTGAAGATAGGATGTGTTCCCCTCAGACTGGGGCTCCCTGAGGATAGGATGTGTTCCCCTCAGACTGGGGCTCCCTGAGGATAGGATGTGTTCCCCTCAGACTGGGGCTCCCTGAGGATAGGATGTGTTCCCCTCAGACTGGGGCTCCCTGAGGATAGGATGTGTTCCCCTCAGACTGGGGCTCCCTGAGGATAGGATGTGTTCCCCTCAGACTGGGGCTCCCTGAGGATAGGATGTGTTCCCCTCAGACTGGGGCTCCCTGAGGATAGGATGTGTTCCCCTCAGACTGGGGCTCCCTGAGGATAGGATGTGTTCCCCTCAGACTGGGGCTCCCTGAGGATAGGATGTGTTTCCCTCAGACTGGGGCTCCCTGAGACTGGGGGCTCCCTGAGGATAGGATGTGTTCCCCTCAGACTGAGGCTCCCTGAGGATAAGATGTGCTCCCCTCAGACTGGTGCTCCCTGAGGACAGGCCGTGTCTCCCTCAGACTGGGGCTCCCTGAGGATAGGATGTGTTCCCTTCAGACTGGGGCTCCCTGAAGATAGGATGTGTTCCCCTCAGCCTGGGGCTCCCTGAGGATAAGATGTGTTCCCCTCAGAATGGGGCTCTCTGAGGACAGGCCATGTCTCCCTCAGACTGGGCTCCCTGAGCATGGTTATCTGCTGTTGGGTTAGGGTGGCCAATTCTTCCTACATACTGTAGGCACTTTAGCATCAGATAGCTTGATCCTGTACCAGTCAGGGTAAGAGTAACGACTGTAAAGAGCCCGCACGTTTCCAGAAGCCCCCAGGGTTGGACGAAGGGGCTGAGCCCACTCTCCTAATATTAGACTGTGAACCCCTTAGCCTGGGCTTGGTTTATGTACCTTTGGGGTACCCAGGGATCTGCATTTCTGCCCTTTGTCCATGTGGAGAACCAAAGAGGTGTGAAATGCATGAGTGAACCTTCAGCGGGAAGGTCCGGAGCACAGGGCTATAACAGGCAGCTGTCATTCTTTATAGACTGGCATTGTTTATACCAGTGTGGCCTGTTTTGAGGGTGAGTGTCACCCAGGGAGGAAGGGCTTTTATAGGGCTGGCCCAGGGAGGGCCAGGTTCCCAGATAGTGCAAGGGTTCCTTGGGGTATGTGGTTCCCGCCCCCCTCACACCAGGCCTGTGTTCTTGTGGCTTAAGGGTGCTCTGGAGTCGTTAATGGGACCAGGCCTTGGCTGTTCATGTGGAGCTGTGTCGTGTGAAGACAGAAATGTTAATTCTGGCATGGGGGCTCTTCCTAACTCCAGCGCTTTCTTCCCCAGGAGGGTCTGAGGTCCACAAAGGGTTTAAGATGCTAGGGGTTCTGGAGTGATTATTTTACAGAGGACTGCAGATGTTTGAGGTGACCTGGGAGCTAACTGAAGTTACTCGACTTCCAGAAAGCTGACCCTACCCCATGGTGCCGGTGCCTGGAAATTTTAAAGGCTTAGGCATTCCCATCCCAGGCTCTCCTTCGGAACAGGCCCTGATCTGGACCCACTCCCACAGGAGGGAGTGGAAAAGTCAGCCACATAGGGGCAGGGGCCTGCGGAGAATGTTTCTGGAGATGCCTCCCTGCTCCAGCACAAGAAGTGGAGCCACTGATTTATCTGTCCCCAGCCCAGGTGGTGCAGGTCCAGGAGAGGCCAGGAGAGGCCTAAGTAACTGAGAAGTTCTCTCACCTTCCTGCTCTCCCAGGTCTCTCAGAATCCCCTCCCTTGGTCACAGCTCCAGGCAGCCCTCTGTCAGTGTCTTGGTTCAAGGAATTCTTTTGTCCTCTGACTGCTCTTCCCTAAACTAGCCCCTAGAGTCTGAGCTGAGAACCCTGCTTCTTCAAGGACCCTCTCCAGTTAACTGCATCCGACCCTGTTGCCCGTCTGCTGTGGAATGTCTCGTAGGGGCTTTCCTTTGTTGCTTTGTGAGGTTATTTCCATGTCTCTGCCTTGTCCCCCTGGAGTTGCGAGCTCTAGAGGGTAGACGGGGGACTCCCCCGCCCCCCGAACATGGCTGCTGCTCAGAGTGGGGCTCCCTGAGCGCAGGGTTGGGTCTGCCCCTCCTGTTGGGACTTTCTGTCCCACCTATACCTTTGGACCCTTTGTTCTTATAGCACCAGGCTGCAGGGGCCCAGGGGTTTCCATGCACCAGGGACGTTGCCTGCCTTCTTGCCAGGTGTCCTCAGTGGCCCTAATCCCTCTCCTCTGTTTGCCGTGTCCCCCAGATGTGACAAGCCAAGGCGGTGAGCCAGGCTGCAGGAAGGAGCCTCCCTCAGGGTTTCGGGAACCAGACCTCTCACTAAAGAAAGACCGACTAACCATGTCGCCGCCACCACACCTTCATCAATGTCAACGTCACCATCAGCAGAACAGTCCTTAATCCAGAAAACCTGACATGAAGGAAGAGGAGACTGCGCAGAGCACTTTGGGTCCGGAGGGCGAGACTCCGGAGGAAGCCGGGCGGGTGACCAGGCATGGTCCCTCGTGGAATTGGATTCGTCATGTTCTTTTTTTCTTGCTGCTAAATCACCAAGCCCGGACGATTAGAGAGTTTTATTTCTGGGATTCCTGTAGACACACCCACCCACATAATACATTTATATATATATATATATTATATATATAAATAAATATATATATTTTATATATATAAAATATATATATATTCTTTTTTTTTTAAATTAACTTTGCTAATGTTATTGGTGTCTTCACTGGATGTATTTGACTGCTGTGGACATGAGTTGGGAGGAGAATGTCCCTACTCAGAGCCTGACAGGGGAGAAGACAGGATGAGAGACTGGCATGGTCTTCTGTCCCTCTTAGGGAGGCCAAGGTCTTCTCCTCTGCTGGGGAACCGTGCAAGGCCAGGGCGCGGGGGCACATTTGGCTCCCTTCCAGAAACACCGACAAACCCGGCCCTGGCCCTGAGCCTCTACCCTGAGTCAAATGGACGGAAAGACAGAAACAGAGACAAGGACGCTGGCTCCACCCGGGAGTTTGGGGAGCCTCAGGACAGAGCGTGCTTTGCCGACCTCCGCCACATGCTGCAAGGGCATCTCGCCCCTAGGGACAGACGCTGCCTGGAAGAATCAAGAGCCTGGGCACCTTCGCCTGCCCTCGCCTGCTTCTGGGCTGCCAAGGAGGCCTTCCACAGGCATCCTGGCAAAGAGAAGAGACATTGGAGAAGCCACCTGGTGACAGACAGCTCCTCCTCCTGGGACCCCTCCCCCATTCCCCCCCCTTCCCAGGTACAGCCCAGGAGGACCTCATGTGCTGAGACCATTGAAACCACTAAGTAGTTCTGTCCCCAGGAGACCTGGCTGTGTGTGTGAGTGGCTAACCCTTCCCCATCCCACCCCTTCCCGAGGCGCAGAGCGATGGGGCAGGACCCACATGCCCCTCATGGAGGCAGAGAAAGGCAGAGAAAGTGTTTTATATACGGTACTTATTTAATATCCCTTTTTAATTAGAAATTAAAACAGTTAATTTAATTAAAGAGTAGGGTTTTTTTCAGTATTCTTGGTTAATATTTAATTTCAACTATTTATGAGATGTTTCTCGCTCTCTCTCGCTCTTATTTGTACGTGTGTGTGTGTGTGTGTGTGTATGTCTGTGTGTGTATGAAATCCATGTTTCCAATCTCTTCTCTCCCTGATCGGTGACAGTCACTAGCTTGTCCTGAGCAGATATTTAATTTTGCTAACACTCAGCTCTGCCCTTCCCTTATCCCCACCACACATTCCTTTGAAATAAGGTTTCAATATACATTTACATACTATATATATATTTGGCAACTTGTGTTTGTATATAAATATATATATATATATATGTTTATGTATATATGTGATTCTGATAAAATAGACATTACTATTCGTTTTTTATATGTAAAAACAAAACAAAAGAAAAAATAGAGAATTCTACATACTAAATCTCTCTCCTTTTTTAATTTTAATATTTGTTATCATTTATTTATTGGTGCTACTGTTTATCCGTAATAATTGTGGGGGAAAAAGATATTAACATCACGTCTTTGTCTCTAGTGCAGTTTTCCGAGATATTCCGTAGTACATATTTATTTTTAAACAACAACAAAGAAATACAGATATATCTTAAAGCATTTTGTATTAAAGAATTTAATTCTGACTTCAAAGCTCTTCTTGGTCTCTCCTTCTCCATTGGGTCCTCTTGTTCCCTTTGCTTTCTCCCTTGGGGAACGTGGCATTTTGTCATAGGTCTGGGGAAGGGGTCCCTGGTATGTAGACTAGGAGCAGCCCAAGTACCTCTGTCTTGCTACAAAAGGTGGGTGCTCTGGGGATGGGTGGAGGGGAGATGGCTCTTTAGCCAGGGGCCCTTGCAGTAGCTAGAGCTCATCTCAGCCCCTGTCCTCCGGCCGGCTGACCTGGGGACAGGAGAGGGCTATGTTTGGCTGTGGGTCTTATGGTTATATCTGGTTGGGAGTGGAAAGTGGGTACCGCTGCCCGGGAGTGGGGGGCTGTGACCCCAGTGTGTAATTTACTTCTGAATAGTGTTGGAGTTCCTTGAGTCTCAAAGTCCCATAGACCTGGTTGTCACCACTGGGCATCCCTGCCTCCTTTTACTATGTAAGCCCTTCTGTGCTGCCTTTGACATGTTAAGCAGTGCACCCACATCCACTTCCTCCACCTTCTCACTTATTCCTTCAAATCAAGTCACAGACAGGGCTGAGGAAACCCTGGGTCGGCCAGTATGTTGCTAGGAACAAGACGTTTTCACCCTTCAAAGAGCTGAGGAGGCTGAGCACTGGGAAGTGTATACATCCACGAACCCAAAGATACATCGACCGGGTGTGCTGGGGGCATCTGATCTAGCTTGAGATGTGTTCAGGGGCGCATTCTCATGACATGCTCTGTAGGTGATTCCTTAAAGGATGCGTAAAAGACAGGCAAGGGCTGGAGATACGGCTCAGTGGTTGAGGCGCTTGCCTGCAAAGCATAACGACCCATGTTTGATTTCCCCAGTACCCACATAAAGCCATATGCACAAAGTGGTGCGTGTATCTGGAGTCTGTTTGCAGCAGCTAGAGGTCCTGGCATGCCCATTCTCTCTGTCTCTCTTCTTGCAAATACATAAATAAAAATATTTTTTTTAAAAGACAGGCGGCCGGACATGATGGCACATGCCTTTAGTCCCAGCACTTCGGAGGCAAAGGTAGGAGGATCGTCATGAGTTTGAGGCCATCCTGAGACTACATGGTGAATTCCAGGTCAGCCTGGGCTAGAGTGAAACCCTGCCTCAAAAACAAAAATAAATAAAAATTTTAGAAAGACAGGCAAGATGGGGAGGAGAGAGGCTTGCGATTGAACTCCAGGCAGAAGGGGTGGTTAAGCCAAGGCCTGGAGGTGGGAGACTCTGGCAGGGAGTGGGGAGAGGTGAGCCTGGAGAGACTGCCAGTCCTAGCTCAAGAAGAGCCTGCAGTGTCCATTAAGAAGGACAGTAGGGGGCTGGGGAGTTGGTTAAGGCACTTGCCTACAAAGTCAAAGGAACTGGGTACGATTCTTCAGGACCCACATAAGCTAGATGCACAAGGCGGCACATGCGTCTGGATTCGTTTGCAGTGGCTGGAGGCCCTAGTGTGCCCATTCTCTCTCTCTCTAATAAAATAATTAAAAATAAAAAATTATTTATTTATTTGAGAGAGAGAGGTAGATAGATGGATGGATGGATAGAGAGAGAGAGAGAGACATTATGTGTGCCAGATTCTTTAGCTGCTGCAAATGAACTCCAGATGCCTGCACCGCCTTGTGCAGTTGGCTTACGTGGGTCCTGGGGAATCGAACACTGGTTCTTTGGCTCTGCAGGCAAGCACCTTAACTGCTAAGCCATCTCTCCGGCCCTAAAAAAATTTTTCCTTTAGCTGGGCATGGTGGCGCACACCTTTAATCCCAGCACTTGGGAGGCAGAGGTAGGAGGATCACCGTGAATTCAAGGCCACCCTGAGACTACAGAGTGAATTCAGCCTGAGCTAGAGTGAGACCCTACCTTGAAAAGCAAAACAACAACAAAAAAATTTTTTTCCCTTGTTCTCTAGCCCAGGCTGACCTGGAATTCACTATGTAGTCTCAGGGTGGCCTCGAACTCATGGCAATCCACCTATCTCTGCCTCCTAAGTGCTGGGAATAAAGGCATGTGCCATCACACCTGATAATTTTTTTTTTTAATAAAAGAAAAAGAACAGTGTGGTGGTGGTAGGGGACTGGAGAGATGGCTCAGCAGTTAATTAAGGTGCTTGCTTGCAAAGCCTAACGACCTGGGTATGATTCCCCAGTACCTACATAAAGCTGGATGCACAAAGTGGCGCATGCATCTGGAGTCTGTTTGCAGTAGTGGCAAGAGGCCCTGGCACACCATTCTCTGCTTGCAAATAAAGAAATAATTAAAAAAAAAAAAAAAAAAAAAAAAGAACAGTAGGGGCCTTTAACCATGGGGTGCCTTCTTCTGAAATGACCGTGCTTGGCAATAGCACGGCAGGCTGCTGGAGACCTCCAGGGAGACGGCCGAGCATGGTATGGCGATGTGAGAGATTGGCAGCTCCGCCGACACTGCACGGACCCTACGAGGACGTGCGCCGGCAAGATCCTGCCCTCTGGAAGCTTCTGCCGATCGCTGCTCCTCTCCCAGTCGTTCACCCCATGTGGGTTCACGCTGAGTCTGCAGATGGCCCCGTGAAGTAGGTACTCCTGTCACCCGCCTGGAATTTGGCTGGTACCTCGGAGCTTGGCTCCCTACATTCTCCTTCCTCTGGTTGGTTCTCACACGCGATAGTCAGTGAGCTTGTTAAAGTGGCAGCCAAGTCATGCCATCTTTTGGCTCCAAACCCTACAGAGGCTCTTATTTTATTCAGAGAAAAAGTCAAATGGCCTTAAAAAGCCCTGTAACGTCCAGCTGCATCTACCTCCCAAGGACTCAATGGCTTCTCATCCAGGCTTGGTCACATGGCTCCCGTCACACTGGCTTTTCTGTTCCTCAAATTCAGTGGTATTCTGTTTCTACAGGGCCTTCACGTTGGCTGTCTCTCTGCTGGATACTGTGCCCCACAGAGGGTACCTGTGACGTCCAAGTCTTTAAGTTTTGTCCCCTCCTCATTGAGGTTTCCTTTGACTCCTGTACTTACAGTTGGCCCACTCTGCCTCTGTGACCTTCTCATGTCACCTTCTCACATGGTCTAGGGCAGTGTTGGCCAATGGAAATAACATACGGGCCATGTCTGTGATTTATATATGTGCGAGCAAGCACCTTTAACCATTGAGCCATCTCTCCAGCCCCGTAATTTATATATTTGCTTGATTTGGTGCTGGGAAGCTAAACCCAGAGTTTCATACATGCTGATCTGTGTTCTACCACCAAGCCACACTCCCAGTCCATATATAGGGAACCAGGTTTTTCTTTTTGGCTTTTTGAGGTAGGGTCTCACTCTAGCTCAAGGCTGATCTGGAATTCACTATGTAGTCTCAGGATGGCCTTTTTTTTTTTTTTTTTTTTTTTTTTCGAGGTAGGGTCTCTAGCCCAGGCTGACCTGGAATTCACTATGGAGTCTCAGGGTGGCCTCGAACTAACGGCGGTCCTCCTACCTCTGCCTCCCAGGTGCTGGGGTTAAAGGCATGTGACACTGTGTCCGGCCAGATTTTTAAAAGTAAGAGGGCTGGAGGGATGGCTTAGCAGTTAAGGCATTTGCCTGCAAAGCCAAAGGACCCAAGTTCGATTCCCCAGGACCCACGTTAGCCAGATGCACAAGGGGGTGCATGCGTCTGGAGTTCGCCTGCAATGGCTGGAGGCCCTGGCATGCCCATTCTCTCTCTCCTTTCTCTGTCAAACAAACAAACAAACAAATAAATAAATATTTAAAAGTAAGAAGAAACAGGTGAAATTAATGTTCACAGTATGTTTTGTGAAGTGTTTCAATATTGAACTTATGAACATTGTTGCGTGTGTAGTACACGTGGTGTAGTGTATGTCCTCTGTGCAGGTACGTGTGGAAGTAGAACGTTCGGTGTCCTCTGTGTCACTTGTCTGCGTGTTTGCGTGAAGGCACCTCTCGCTGAACCACTTTTTGGTCAGGCTGGGTGACCCAGAGAGCTCCAGCAATTTTCCAGTCTGTGCTGTCCACAGGACTGGGATTATAGGTGTGCTTGGTCATGCCCAGCTGTTTACAAGGGAGATGGGGATTATAACTCAGGAGGAATCAGGCTCCCTCGAGCCTTCCTGCTCACGTAGCGAGTACTGGGACTCACAAAGCCATCTCCCCAACCCTAACTTAAGGAAATTATTAATGAGAGACTTCATAGTTTGAGGGTGACGGTCTTTAAATCTAGTGTGTATTTTATCTTACTAAATGACAAAATTGGTGGTAACCATGTTTCAAGAGCTTGATGTGCATACGTGCACGGCTCACCGTCAGTTTGGAGTGTGATATGCATACGTGCACGGCTCACCGTCAGTTTGGAGTGTGATATACATACGTGCACGGCTCACCGTCAGTTTGGAGTGTGATATGCATACGTGCACGGCTCACCGTCAGTTTGGAGTGTGATATACATACGTGCATGGCTCACCGTCAGTTTGGAGTGTGATATGCATACGTGCACGGCTCACCGTCAGTTTGGAGTGTGATATACACACGTGCACGGCTCACCATCAGTTTGGGGTGTGATATACGTACGTGCACGGCTCACCGTCAGTTTCGGGTGTGATATGCATACGTGCATGGCTCACCGTCAGTTTGGGGTGTGATATACGTACGTGCACGGCTCACCGTCAGTTTCGGGTGTGATATGCATACGTGCACGGCTCACCGTCAGCTTGGGGTGTGATATACATACGTGCATGGCTCACCGTCAGTTTGGGGTGTGATATGCACACGTGCACGGCTCACCGTCAGTTTGGGGTGTGATATACATACGTGCACGGCTCACCGTCAGTTTGGGGTGTGATATACATACGTGCACGGCTCACCGTCAGTTTGGGGTGTGATATACATACGTGCACGGCTCACCGTCAGTTTGGAGTGTGATATGCATACGTGCACGGCTCACCGTCAGTTTGGGGTGTGATATACATACGTGCACGGCTCACCGTCAGTTTGGGGTGTGATATACATACGTGCACGGCTCACCGTCAGTTTGGGGTGTGATATACATACGTGCACGGCTCACCGTCAGTTTGGGGTGTGATATGCATACGTGCACGGCTCACCCTCAGTTTGGAGTGTGATATGCATACGTGCACGGCTCACCGTCAGTTTGGGGTGTGATATACATACGTGCACGGCTCATTGCCAGTTTGGGGTGTGATATGCATACGTGCACGGCTCACCGTCAGTTTGGAGTGTGATATGCATACGTGCACGGCTCACCGTCAGTTTGGGGTGTGATATGCATACGTGCACGGCTCACCGTCAGTTTGGGGTGTGATATGCATACGTGCACGGCTCACCGTCAGTTTGGGGTGTGATATGCATACGTGCACGGTTCACCATCAGTTTGGGGTGTGATATGCATACGTGCACGGCTCACCGTCAGTTTGGGGTGTGATATGCATACGTGCACGGCTCACCGTCAGTTTGGGGTGTGATATGCATACGTGCACGGCTCACCGTCAGTTTGGGGTGTGATATACATACGTGAACGGCTCACCGTCAGTTTGGGGTGTGATGTACATACGTGCACGGCTCACCGTCAGTTTGGGGTGTGATATACATACGTGCACGGCTCACCGTCAGTTTGGGGTGTGATATGCATACGTGCACGGCTCACCGTCAGTTTGGGGTGTGATATACACACGTGCACGGCTCACCGTCAGTTTGGAGTGTGATATACACACGTGCACGGCTCACCGTCAGTTTGGGGTGTGATATACACACGTGCACGGCTCACCGTCAGTTTGGGGTGTGATATGCATACGTGCACGGCTCACCGTCAGTTTGGGGTGTGATATACATACGTGCACGGCTCACCGTCAGTTTGGAGTGTGATATGCATACGTGCACGGCTCACCGTCAGTTTGGGGTGTGATATGCGTACGTGCACGGCTCACCGTCAGTTTGGGGTGTGATATACATACGTGCATGGCTCATTGCCAGTTTGGGGTGTGATATACATACGTGCATGGCTCATTGCCAGTTTGGGGTGTGATATACATACGTGCTCGGCTCACCGTCAGTTTGGGGTGTGATATGCATACGTGCACGGCTCACCGTCAGTTTGGGGTGTGATATGCATACGTGCATGGCTCACCGCCAGTTTGGGGTGTGATATACATACGTGCATGGCTCACCGTCAGTTTGGGGTGTGATATACATACGTGCATGGCTCACCGTCAGTTTGGGGTGTGATATACATACGTGCATGGCTCACCGTCAGTTTGGGGTGTGATATGCACACGTGCACGGCTCACCGCCAGTTTGGGGTGTGATATACATACGTGCTCGGCTCACCGTCAGTTTGGAGTGTGATATGCACACGTGCTCGGCTCACCGTCGGTTTGCGGTGTGATATGCATATGTGCACAGCTCACCGCCAGTTTCGGGCGTGATATGCATACGTGCACGGCTCACCGTCAGTTTGGGGTGTGATATGCACACGTGCACGGCTCACCGTCAGTTTCGGGTGTGATATGCGTACGTGCACGGCTCACCGTCAGTTTGGGGTGTGATATGCATACGTGCACGGCTCACCGTCAGTTTGGGGTGTGATATGCATGCGTGCATGGCTCACCGTCAGTTTGGGGTGTGATATGCATACGTGCATGGCTCATTGCCAGTTTGGGGTGTGATATACATACGTGCTCAGCTCACCATCGGTTTGCGGTGTGATATACATATGTGCACAGCTCACCGCCAGTTTGGAGTGTTATATACATACGTGCCCAACCCCTTACCATGTGTGTCCCTCTAATGTTCACTTGTCTGCTTGCCTGTCTTCTCCCACAAGAAACCAAGTTCCGTATGAGTGTGATTTTTGTTTTATTTTCCTTTGAGATAGGGTCTTACGTACCACAGGCTAGCCTTGAACTTGCTATATAGCTAAGGATAACTTTGAACTCCTGATCCTTCTGCCTCTTAACCTTCCAAGTGCTGGGGTAGCAATTCTGTACTGCTACACTTGGTTAAGGGTGGAGATTTTTTTTAAAATATTTTTTGTTGTTTATTTTTATTTATTTGAGAGTGACAGACAGGGAGAGAAGCACGCGCTCACGCGAGAGAGAGAGAGAGAGAGACAGAGAGAGAGAGAGAGAGAGGGAATGGGTGCGCCAGGGCTTCCAACCACTGTAAATGAACTCCAGATGCGTGCGCCCCCTTGTGCATCTGGCTAACGTGGGTCCTGGGGAATCGAGCCTTGAACCAGGGTCCTGAGGCTTCACAGGCAAGCGCTTAACCACTAAGCCATCTCTCCAGCCCTGGTGGAGATTTTTTAATATATGTTTTATTTATTTGTTTATTTGAGTGTGAGAGAGAGAAAGAATGGACATACCAGGGGCTCCAGTCACTGCAAACAAACTCCAGATGCATGCGCCCCCTTGTGCATCTGGCTTATGTCACTCCTGGAGAGTTGAACCAGGATCGTTTGGTTTTGCAGGCAAACACCTTAACCACTAAGCCATCTTTCCAGCTCAAGGCTGGAGATTTTTTTAAGAATATTTTATTTATGTATTTATGTGAGCTAGACAAAGTGGCAGATAGAGAGAATATATGTGCCAGGGCCTCTAGCCACTGTAAATGAATGCCAGAAGCATGCACTTTGTGCATCTGGCTTCATGTGGGTGCTGGGGAATCGAACTCAGGTCCTTAGGCTTTGCAAGCAATGGTGGAGATTTTTTTTTTGTCTCTTTCGTTCCTCATATCTTCAGCTCTTAGGTCAGTGCCTGGACTATGGCACCTGCTCAGTAAACATCTGTTAAGCGACTAAGTGTTGAAACTGAGGCCTGGAGACAGGGCTTCGTCCCACGTAGGCTGGGATGGGATTCCTCAGGGGTTGATGGTGGGCTTGCTGGACAGGTGGGGACTTGAGCAGAGCTGGGGTACCAAAAGAACACTGGGCTGGGAACGGAGTCTCTTTCATGGGTGCCAGAGAGTGTCTCCTTTTAACCACCCTGGAGATGGGGTTCATTATTATTGCTAAAACAGAGGAGAAGCAGGAGGCCCGGAGAGAGTAAATAATTTGCCCAAATTTTTACACAGCCAGTAAATGGCCGGGTGAGAATTTAAACCAGCTTTTCTGACTCCAATTCTAGTGCTCTCCCACCCCACCGCAGCTGCCCCGGGCTAAGGCAGGACACCAACAAATAAAGACGAATCGTCTAGACTGAATACAAACAGGCAGAAGTGGGACAGGGGGAGGATGTAGCTGTGGCCAAACCTAGGGCTGAAATCCAACTTCCTAGTACACGGTAAAGCAAGGCAAGGCAGGCGAAGTCTCCCGAGGCTGAGGCGCGTCAGTGGAAGATCAGAAACCTAGGCACGCAAGAGATTGCAACACGCGGCCTTGGGCGAGAGAAAACGGTCTTGAAATAGACAGACCATGGCGAAAAGAAGGAGAAAATGAAAAATGCTCTATCTCCCATTTGTGTGAGACCTGGGTAGACACCACCCTGGAGCCTACCCAAGGATCCCTCAAGACCCAAAGAAGACCTGATCAAGGTCAAGGCCCACCCTGCCATTAACTTCCCTTTGTCTCAACCTTTTCCTTTTACCTGGGGGAGCTATATTGCCCAGGAATGTGCCACAAGGGCCTTTGGGGTCCCCACTTCTGGGGGGCGGGGCGCTGGGCTACTTGCGTCCTTCCTTCTTTCCTTCCTTCCTTCCTTCCTTCCTTCCTTCCTTCCTTCCTTCCTTCCTTCCTTGTCTCCCCTCCCTTCCTTTGCAAGCAGAGAGGAAAGAGAGGGAAAGAATGAATGCTCCATGGCCTCTAGCCACTGCAAATGAACTCCAGATGCATGCACCACTGCATCTGGCTCTACGTGGGCACTAGGGAATTGAACCCGGTTGTTAGGCTTTGCAGGCAAGCACCTTAACTGCTGAGCCATCTCTCCAGCCCCCCACTGCTCCTCTTGAATGAGGATGGCTGATCCCTGCAGAGCATGGTGACTCTGGATACATGTCACGTGTTAGAACCATTGTGTTTGGCTGCCAACAATTCTTCCCCTCCCTGTGCCCACGTACTACGTCTCCCGGCATGAAGCAGTCCTTTGCTTCTCCTCTTGAATCTCTGTTGACCTCCAGACTCTCTTTGATGGCAAATGGAGCAGCAGGAAGAAAAAAAAAATGGGGGGGTGTCCAGGACTAGGTTTTAGCAGGCATCTTACCTTTTATTTTTGCTGTCTTAGAGGGCAGGGACCGTGTCATAAGAAGTTTAACTACTCTTGTGGAGAGGGGACGAGAGAGAGGAGGAAGAAGAGCCCATCAGCCCCCAGCTGCTCCATTACCTACCTCATCTGAGGCCCTGGACTTGAGGGTGAGGTCGTTGGGATTCATTAATCCCAGGGGGCCACTCTTGCCACCACTCCCTGAAGTTGAGCAAAGCCACCCTCTGTCCAAATCGACAGAGTAGTGATCAAGTGTGTGGGCTGCAGTTGTTCAAAGGTGTCAAGTTTTGGAGTGGTTGGTATCCAGTGGTAGTGGGTAATTGAGCCATTGCACTAAGCAGTCAGCTTTTTTGTTGCTGTTGTTGTTTGTTTTTTTTTATTTCCCAGGTAGGGTCTTGCTCTAGCTTAGGCTGACCTGAAATTCACTATGTAATCTCAGTGTAGCCTTGAACTCGTGGTGATCCTCCTACCTCTGTCTCTCAAGTGCTGGGATTAAAGGTGTGTGCTACCATGCCCAGCTAAGTCACCCGTTTTTGGTTAGGATTTTTAGCCTCCCACCAGCCACAAAGTCCTAGTGGCATATGTGAAGACCCGAGAGACCTGGGAGGCACAGTATGTGGGTGCGGGGAGGGGAAGAAAAGTTCCAGGAAGGAAGGATAGAATCAGACCAGGGGGTCTACTTTGAAGGTAGACGCTTGACACAAGGACTAATTTAGATAGTACAAAGATTTGTCTAGAATGGGGGTGGGGAGATTTCTCTGTGGTTAAAGGCACTTGTTTGCAAAGCTAATGGCCCAGGTTTGATTCCCTAGTACCCATGTAATGCCAGATGCACAGAGTGGTGCATCTATCTGAAGTTTGTTTGCAGCAGCAAGAAGTCCTGGTGTGCCCATACTCATTCCCTCTCTCTTTCTCTGCTTGCAAATAAATACATAAATAAATATTTAAAGAAAAGTTGCTAGAATGAGGAGTTCTATATTGATGTCTTTCCAAAAGAATGTGGGTCTCACTTCCAGATTGCATGAGAGAAGACAGGAAGTGTGTGTGTGTGAGAGAGAGAGAGAGAGAGAGAGTAGGAGAGAAAGAGAGACAGAGAGAGGGATGGGGCCAGGGGTCTGCAGGTAAACACTGGAATCTTTCCCTCCCATCTTCTAGTATGCGCCTATCGCTCATTGGCTATAGTGGCTTTGGCCTATGGTAGCTTGGAGATGGAGGCTAGGTGAGGTGGACCTTGGAAGGCTCCAAGGCTGGCTTCAGAGTCACTGGGAGGAGATAACTGAGCTCTATCCACAGGCCAGTGTGATCTGTCAGGATGGGGATTAGGGATGGACAGGGGAGGAAACAGTAAATATTTATAATCTGCTGGACCTGGAAAACACAGGGCAAAGCCAGGGCCTGGGGAGTATCTGCAGTGGAGGGGAAGGAAGAGCTAGAAGCGAGGTGTCCTTAGCTAATCTCTCCAGCGCTAGAGGCCAGATCTGAAGATTCTCAAAGACTCCTGTTTGTGTGGGAAGGACAAGTCCTACCTTCAGTGGCCTCCCTGCTGGAGGGTAGGGGGGAGGGGAGAGGGGGGCCATGGTCCTTGTTCTCAGGCTACTTCTTGGCTCCACAGAACTAGTAGTAGTCTGCGGGAGGAGAAACACCACCACCACATGTTTCTTTGTTCATTAAAATGAAAACCAGAGGGCTGGGGATGTAGATCAGTGATAGAGCACTTACATAGTATATGCAAGGCCCTGGGTTCCATAACTAGGACCCAAAACATAAATAAATAAATAAACAAACAAACAAATAATAAATAAATAAAAAGGCTACCCGGCCTTTGTGTGGTCGTTGTAGGAATCACCAGTTGTCCATGCTAGAGGAACCGTTTTAGGGCCTCTGGTCCCATCTTTCCCTCTCCTCGTAACACATTTACAGTCCCCACAGGGCTCTGTCTCCATTTGGTATGAGCCATGCATGGCTCTAGTATTTCTCCACACTTCCCCCGAAGGTCCTCCGTCTGGCTCCAAGCAGGACAGATGCCAACATGTGCCCATTTCCTCTGAGGCCGGAGGAGCCTATTTGTCATCTCCTCAGGCTTCCTGCAGGAAAGCCACGTTCCTTCTCGTCACCTCATCTGCAGCTGGTTCACCCATCCTGGCTGTGGATGCCCCCGCCCCCAGGAGGTGGGGTGATGGTCTGAGAGGCCCAGCCCGCAGGGACCTCTCCTTAGATGCCCTGTCTTGTACTGCCACAGAGTTCCGATCTGAGCCACTCTTAAGTCCCACAGAGATTTCTGACCGATCCAGGTTGGAATCTTGGGTCTACTACTGGCTCATTTATGTCCCCTGGGCCTCAGCTTCTTGGTCTTTAAAGTGGGCACAATAATACCTATTCAGTGGAGTCTCAGGGGATGGAATGAAGTAAACCTGTGAGGAGACTTTATGCCATGACCGCTATGGAGCTGTGGTCACCAGCGGTCACTGTTATTACATTAGTCCTCACCACAAGGTTTTTTTTTTCTCCTCTGAGCTCTGTTTTGTTTTGTTTTGTTTTGTTTTATTACTTATTTGAGAGACAGAAAGAAGGAGGGAGAGAGAATGAGAATATGGGCATGCCAGGGCCTCTTATCACTGCACATACATGCACCATTTTGTGCATCTGGCTTTACATGAGTATTAGGGAATTGAACCCAGTCCATTAGGCTTTGCAAGCAAGTTCTTTTAACCACTGAGCCATTTCTCCATCCCAAATATTTCATTTACTTATTTACTATTAGAGAGAATGAATGGATACACTAAGGTATCCTGTTGCTGCAGACTCCAGACATACGCATCACTTTGTGCATCAGGCTTTACATGGGTACTGGGGATTTGAACCAGGACCTGCAGACCTTCACCTTTTGCACCTTAAATCGCTGAGCCACCTTCCCAGTTCTCTGAGCTGCTTTAATTGGCTTTTGGCTTTTTTTTTTTTTTTTGCCCCTTTGTTGTTGTTAAAAAATGTTTTATTTATTTGAGAAAAGGTTTCATGTAACCCGGGCTGACCTTAAACTTGCTGTGTAGTTGAGGATGACCTTGAGTTCCTGATCTTCCTGCCTCTACCTCCCAAATTCTGGGATTACAGGTAAGCCCTACCATATTGGGCTTATGTGGTGCTGGGGAGGGAATCCAGGGCTTCATGCATACTATCAACTGAACTACACCCCTCTCCTTTTATATATATATTGTAAACTGTGTTTACAATGGACAGTCTATGGGCTTGGCTGGAGAAGCCATCACCTGTACACTAAGCCTTACACTGCAGTGCTCTCACTCAAACTCCTTGCTGCCTCCAGTTTCTTCTTCCTTCCTTCCTTCCTTTTATTTTAGAGCGAGACGCACAGAGGGAGAATTGGTGCAGGGCCTCAGCCACTGCCATCAAACTCCAGATGCTTGTGCCGCCGATGCTTGTACCACCTAGTGGGCACACACGACCTTGCACTTGCCTCACCTTTGTGTGTCTGGCTGACGTGGGATCTGGAGAGTCGAACATGGGTCCTTAGGCTTTGCAGGCAAGTGCCTTAATTGCTAAGCCATCTCTCCAGCCCTGCCCTCCAGTTTCTAGTCCAGTCCACACTTGTTACTCTTCACCTTGTAGATGAAGTAAACCAAAGTCTCCTCCTTCACAGGGATTTATTTATTTATTTATTTATTTTTGTTCGTTTGTTTTTCGAGGTGGGGTCTCACTCTGGCCCAGGCTGACCTGGAATTCACTATGTAGTCTCAGAGTGGTCTCAAACTCATGTGATCCTCCTACCTCTGTCTCCTGAGTGCTGGGATTAAAGGCGTGTGCTACCACGCCTGGCTTTTTTTTTTTTTGGAAACAGGGTTTCCTGTAGCCCAGGCTGATCTGAAATTCACTGTGTTGCTGAGGCTGACCTTGAACTCCTCATCCTCCTGCCTCTGCCTCCCAAGTGCTGGGATTACAGACATGCACGACCACACTCAGATTTCTCACTTGTTTTGTGCAATTGAAATATTCTGGCTGGATTTTTGAGTTATCTAGCTTTCTTCTCTGCTAAGGCCAGTCAGGGCGGATGGGGCCCTGGAGCCCAGGATGGAAGAAGAGGGTGGAACACACTGAGAAAGAGAGTGTAGAGAGGGCACTCTCAACAGGGATGCTCAACATGAAGTAGGTTGGTGTGAATATATATGGCTAATAAATAGACGGACAGGCCCAGAAGATAGGCCAGTATTCTCCTCCTGTCCCCCTCTAGCACGCCACAAATGTCCGATGTGACAGAGGACACCTCTTGCCCATCCTCACACACACAGCTGGGCTTGAACGTCCGTGTGGCCTGGGCCAGCTCACCTTCTAAGCACCAACAATGGAGGTTCTCAAGGGTATCTGTTTCAGGAGCTCCCCAAAATGATGTGCTTTTTTGGGGGGGGAGGGGCAGTCTTGTGGCAAAGGTATGGAGAAGGGCTCTCTCCTCAGGCTGGGATGGTGGTGTGGTTTGGGGGGGGGGTTTCCCTAGGCCTTTGGGATCTTGGAGCTGCCCTTTCCTGGGAGACAGCAGGAACATGTCTTCTGAGGTGAATATTTAGGGATGGGGTTTGCTTTTAGCTCCCAAAGACTTCATAGTCCAGTTCTCCTTTCCTTCCTTCCCTTCTTAGATTTCTTTCCCAACTCTACTCTGTCTCCTTACTCACCTAGCTAGGTGCACATAGGGTCTGCTGTCCCCCCACCCCACCCCAAGACTGGGCCCATGGGGAAGGCCTGCCCCCGGCAGATGCCCTTTGGAGCCATCCTCCCTCCCACCCTAAGACGCCTGCTCATGGATCTTTTGCATGAGCACATCAGCACGGGCTCACAAGCACACAAGTGTGACAGGGGTCACTGTTCCTAGTCACGGGGCGGCTGCCTGGTTGAGTAAGGGCTCCCAGGGGGCGGGATGAGGCCCAGCTGGCGAGCCAGCTTCTTGGACAAGCCCCCCCCAACTCCCCATGGGGTTGGGGGTGGGGGTGAGGCCTGACCTGGCAGAGGTTCCATGACCCCATGCTGCCCTGTGGGAACTGCTGACTGTCTGCTCAGCAATAAACACCTCGTGGCTATTAATAGTTTTCTATCTGGAAAACACAGAATTGATAACACTGGGTCACTCAGGCCTCGCCCACCTGACGGCCCAGGTTCAAATCCTAGCTGCTATTTCTGGGCCCCAAGGTTCAAAAATCTCTAAACATAGCCTATGGCCCCAAATTACATTTTTAAAAGGGAGTCATGGGCTGGAGGGGTGGCTTAGCGGTTAAGGCATTTGCCTGCAAAGCCAAAGGACTGAGGTTCAATTCCCTAGGGACCCACATTAGCCAGGTGCACAAGGGGGCACATGTGTCTGGAGTTTGTGTGCAGTGGCTAGAGGCCCTGGCGCACCCATTCTCTCTCACTCTCTTTCTCTGTCAAATAAATGAATAAATAAAAATAAAATAAGGGCTGGAGAGATGGCTTAGCAGTTAAGTGCTTGCCTGTGAAGCCTAAGGACCCCGGTTTGAGGATCAATTCCCCAGGACCCACGTTAGCCAGATGCACAAGGGGCTGCATGCATCTGGAGTTCGTTTACAGAGGCTGGAAGCTCTGGTGCGCCTATTATCTCTCTCTCTCTGCCTCCTTCTCTCTGTCGCTCTCAAATAAATAAACAAACAAAAAATAAAAAAAAAAAATAAAGTAAAAGGGAGTCATTATGACAACACCAAATAAAATTTTATATTTTATTTATTCATTTATTTGGAGGGTGGAGAATGGGTGCACCTAGGGCCTCTAGCCATTGCAAATGAATCCCAGATGCATACACCACCTTGTGCATCTAGCTTATTTGGGTACTGGGTAATCTAACCTGGGTCCTTAGGCTTCACAGGCAAGTGCCTTAACTACTAAGCCATCACTCTAGCCCTGTTTTTTTTTTCTTTTTAATATTTTTATTTATTTATTTTCAAGCAGAGAGAGTTAGAAGAGAGACAGAGGGATAGAGAGAGAGAGAGAGAATGGGCACACCAGGGCTTCCAGTTACTGCAAACGAACTCCAGACTCATGCACCACTGTGCATCTGGGCTTTACGTGGGTCCTGGGGAATTGAACCTAGGTCACTAGTCTTTTTCAGCAAGCACCTTAGCTGCTGAGCCATCTCTTCTATTTCAGCAACATTAAGTCCGGCACCATGATAATGATTTCATAGCGTTTTGTGTACACAGAATCACTTCTTCCTCCCAATAGCAAACATAGGCAGTAGTAACCCCAGTCCAGGATGAGAGCTGATGCCTGAATAAATATGGATAAGCCCAGGATGGTGACTGGCATGTGGCAGGGTGAATGAATGTAGTGTGATGTAAAGAGAATTTGAAGTAAAGAGAGAATCTGAAATTGGATAGATACTTTTGATACATGTCGAGTTTTTATTGTTTTGGCTATGTAATCTTCAGCAAGTTGTTTGATCTCTCTGGGCCTCATTATCTTGATCTGTTATATTGGCATGGTATTATCTACTTCCCAGATGTCGGTGTGGATTAAGTGAGATCATGAATATAAGAGGGGTTCAGAGCCTACTTTGGTAATATTTGCTTGTAATCCCTGCATTCAGGAAGCTGAGACAAGAGAACTTAGAGATTGAGGCCCACTTGGGCTACATAGAATTTGAGGCTAACCTGGACTATATAGCAAGCTGTCTCAGGAAAAAAAAAAAAGTTCAAAAGCACCAGGGGCTGGAGAGATGGCTCAGCAGTTAAGGTGCTTGCCTGCAAAGCTTGACGACCCAGGTTTGATTCCCCAGTACCCATGAAAAGCCAGATGCAAAGTGGCACATATATTTGAAGTTCATTTGCAGTAGCTAGAAGCCCTGGCAATCCCATTCTCTGTCTGTCTGTCTGCCTTTGCTTACAAATAAGTAAAAAAGAAGAAGAAGGGAAGAAAGAAAACAAAAGGGGAGGGGGCTAGGAATACCCCTTGGTGGTAGATACTTGCCTTGTTTGTGTGTGAGGTCTTGGGCTTTATCCTTGGCAAAGAAAAAAACAAAACAAAACAAAAAAAGTGGGGATCCAATAAATATCACATTGGATGGTTGGATAGATGGGGGAGGGAGCAAGTGAATAAATGGACCTTGGCTGGCTGGCTCTGTCTGGGTCGTCAGGGAAGAGCTACCTCAGCTATGGGCTCGCTCCCTGAAGAGAGGGGCAAGCTTTGCAATCATTCCCCGGAGGCTAACCTACAGAGCCAGAAAGCTCGCCCCATTCTGAAGACTTTATTGCCTTGGTGTGGCAACTGTCAGGGCAGAAACGACTTGAGGATAAATGGGAGTGACTTCTCCCTCCTCTCAGTGATGAGGGGCCATGAGAACCCCTGTTCTACAATAGTTCCTTCCCAGGATATGGTTCCAAGCTGGTTCCTGGCTGAACCCCGAGTCAGGCTTTATATCTCCCAGCTCTTCCAGGGACTGGGGAACGGGCTGCAGCCTACACAGCCTCTGAACTTCTACTCTTGCCTATGGCTACCCCAGTTATACTTTGGGGTATCACCTTATACAGCAGCCATATTAAAACCTAAGTTGGGGACAGAGGTAGGAGGATAGCTGTGAGTTCGAGGCCAGCCTGGGACTACAGAGTGAGTTTCAGGTCAGCTTGGGCTAGAGTGAGATCCTACCTTGAAAACAAACAAACAAACAAACAAAATAACCCTGGGCTGGAGAGATGGCTTAGCAGTTAAGGCGCTTGCCTGCGAAGCCTAAGGACCCAGGTTCATTTCTCCAGGTCCCACGTAAGCCAGATACACAATGGCGGCACATGCATCTGGAGTTCGTTTGCAATGGCTACAGGCCCTGGCATGCCCATTCTCTCTCCCCCTCTCTCTCTGACTTTAATAAATAAATAAAACAAACAAACAATAAAACAACAACCTTAAGTTGGAGGGTACAGGAAGGAGAAAGGGCAGAAGAGGCACGGGATGAGGGAAGGGTCAGTTTTATACTGTAAGGCCCCACCAACCCATGACTATAGAGAAACCACCCTTCTCCCAGTGTGGGCCCCAGATGCCAGGGTCATGCCAGCCCTTGGTGGTTGCCTCACAGGAAATTCCCCTGAAGGCTGGTTTATCTTGAATGGCCTGCTATGGCTGCTGGGAAGGAATGAGAAAAAGGCCACATGTTCCCTGGGCCTCCATCACATATGTCCCTTCCAAAGTCACCCTGTGGCCTTCCCCATTTCCTCACACTCTAGGAGGGGAAGGAGCCACTATTTAATCGGCGGGGTGGGGGGCATCTGTGGTCTTCTGACTGGCTGCAGGAGGCCGGTGGGTCTCCGAGATCTTAATTCTAAATATTGAATATGAATATTGAGCAATCTAGAAAGAAGTTCTTGTGTTGCCATCTGAACTCCTCCTGCTCTCTGTTGGTTTTACCTGGGCCTCGGGCCTCTCTGAGCCATTGACCCTTCTGGGTCTGAAGAGGGAAGATCCTGGAGGGGAGCTTGCCAGATACATCAAATAAAAACACCGGGGTGCCCAGTTAATGTTCATTGTTTATCTGGAATCCAAACGTAACTGTGCACCCTGTACTTGTCTGGCGACGCTCCTGACAGGAGCGCCCGGGCCTTCCTCTGAGGTAAATTCTCAGGCACTTTGATGTCCCTCTCGCCCTGCCTTGTGGTGAGATTCCTCGCGGAGATACCGCAGGCAGTCCCTGTTCTGGGTACGTCTTCAATTTCTGCTTGCCAGCAGATATCTGAAACAAACTAGGAGCTCTGTGAGGTGGCGACAGGGCCTTCCTCCCCTTCCGACTAGGAGCCGCCTTAGCACCAGCACTCTGTTACACCTCAGACGGGCAGCTTTCTTTTCCTTTCCCCAACTATTCCACAGATCTGGAGGCTGATCTTCACCGTGGTCTTCAGTGCTAGGCCCCGGGGAGCTCCAGGAGAGCTTGTGGGTCACTGAGGTGGCCCAGGCCTCTTCCCGCAGGCAGCCGACTTGAGAAACCAGACTCCTTACTACTTTCCCTGGGCGCCAGGACTCCCGAGCTGGGACTGAGTCTCTGTCATTCACTAGCCCTGTTACCTCAGGCAGTTCTTGACTGGTCTCTAGGCCACAGTGTTACTATCTATACAAGGGCAATAGATCTGACCTGCTGACTGTGAGGCTGACTGTGAGCGATTCTGAAGTTGCTAATTGTGGTCTGTCAGTGGGTTGGGAAGTTGGGTTAGCAGTTGTTACCAGGACTTCTTTTCCTCTTTCCCTTCCTCTCTCCTTCCTTCCTTCCCTCCTTCATTCCCACCTTCCTGTCCCCCAACTCTCCCACCTTCCTTCCTCTTCCTTTACTTCCCTTTTCCCTTCCCCTTTCCCTCCCTCCCTCTCTCCCTCCCTCCTTTCTTCCTTCCGCCTTTTACATGCTAAGTAATGCTCTGCCAAGTGGTATATCCTCAGCCCTCTATTATTTCCTAGTTTTTTTTGTTTTGTTTTTCGAGGTACGGTCTCAATCTAGCCCAGGCTGATCTGGAATTCACTATGTATTCTCAGGGTAGCCTTGAACTCACGGCAATCCTCCTACCTCTGCCTCCCGAGTGCTGGGATTAAAGGCGTGCGCCACCACGCCTGGCCCTGTTTTGCTTTTGTGTGTGTGTATTGGGGGGGGGGTCTATACCCTTACTCCCCATGGGCCAGACCCTCCTAGGTGACAGCCCTCAGGGGCCAATTTGGTTCCTTGGGCTACTCCAATAGGAGGAGAAGGTTCTAGGCTGTAGCCTACCCCCACAATAATCACATTGGATTGGGAAACTAATGCTCAGGCCAAGTACAGAAACACCCTCTCTAGCTTTCCCAACTGCCCTCCACCCTGGGAGAGTCAGAGGGCCTTAACCCTTTCATGGGTAGTAGGGAAGGTAGCACTTAACAAGCATTCTGGGGTCTGAGCAAGCAGGGAGTGAGGGGCTGAGGACCTCAGTTATGTGACTTCAACTGTCTGACTCTCAAGACACCTGTACCGTCTTTCCTCCGAGAATCATCAAGTGTGACCCACAATAACACAGAGACCCCACTGAGAAGGAGTTGGTAAAGACTGCTGCTAAGATGGTTTAGTCACTACTCTCTTGTCTCACTCTCTCTCGCTCATGCTGTTCCTCATTCCAGGACCCGTCACAGATGATGAAATAGAATGAACATGAACTAACACGAGAGTAAGATCCCCTCACTCAAGAGGGGAAGATTTGGATAAAAGGAGGGAAGGTTTTGACCTATGAGTCTGATGTAGAGAACTGTGTAGAAACCCCAGTCTGAGGGAGACACGGCCTGTCCTCAGGGAGCCCCAGTCTAAGGGAGCCACGGCCTGTCCTCAGGGAGCCCCAGTCTGAGGGAGACACGGCCTGTCCTCAGGGAGCCCCAGTCTAAGGGAGCCACGGCCTGTCCTCAGGGAGCCCCAGTCTGAGGGAGACAAGCCTGCCCTCAGGGAGTCCCAGTCTGAGGGAGACACGGCCTGTCCTCAGGGAGTCCCAGTCTGAGGGAGACATGGCCTGTAACACCTAGTGACCCAAGTTTGATTCCCCTAGTACCCACATAAAGCCAGATGCACAAAGTGGCGTGCGTGTCTGGAGTTCATTTGCAGTGGCTCGAGGTCCTGGTGTGCCTGTATTCTCTCTCTCTGCCAGGCGTGGTGGTGCACACCTTTAATCCCAGCACCTGGGAGGATTGCTGTGAGTTTGAGGCCAGCCTGAAACTACATAGAGAATTCCAGGCCAGCCTGGGACAGACTTGAGACCCTACCTCGAAAAATCAAAAGTAAGGATATGTGAATAAGCCATACGGAAGACTACAGCTTGGCAAAGTTTTTGAACGAAGTTCCCCTATGTGGTATTCCCAGAAGGTTATTAAACGTAAATTCCATGCCAAGGATGAGAGGCCTCTCAGTGAGCTGTTGCTCAGGGAGGCTACAGAGACCTTTAGAACAATTGCCGTTGTTTTTGGTTGGCCTCTGAAGCTAGATGGCATGTCCCTTTTGCGGAAGACATCATACATTTTGGTTTTAGGACATCGAGAAACTAAACGGGAACTGAGCTGGAAGCTTCCTCTCAGCCGGGTAGCTACCTTTGTGCCAGAAGGCACTGTGGGGGAGAAAGGCCACCAACTGTCCCACTCAGCCGTGGACCCTGTGTATTTCCATGACCTACCTGCCAGGCCAGATATACCCACTAATGCAATAGTGGCGTGAATGTTATGGGAGTAACCAACTGCTTTCTGATTGGATTTGAGGCCTGCTCCACAGGAAGGATTTCATGCCTTGTACTGTAACCCTGGCCAAAGGACTATGGCTAAGGACATAGGCCCCAGGGGGGAGCCTACTGCTGTGGTTATGCTAAATGGACAGCATGTCAAATTGCCTTCTAAATACCTATATTTGTCCCCATAGATTATTATTGCTTGAAGCTCAGGTCACGGAAGTTCCTTACTACGATGGACAGTGGTTCACGCAGAGATGTATAACCGGCAACTGGCAACATTGCTGAGAATGAGTGACCACTGTGTGCTCAGCCTCAAGGAGGAAATCTAAACTAACCCCCCTCCCAAGGCTCAGGGAACCTTGTGAAAGAGGGGGCAAAAAACATGTAAGAGCAGGAAGATGGAGAGGAGGGTTGGGAAACGCTGTCTTCTGGATACACCAGGGCCACTACATGTGTGAAGTCACAGTGTCTGTGGTTTCCTACACAGGACTGAACCTGTCAGGGCATCACCATTGATAGGGGAAGGATGCATGAGACCCCTCAGCTCCCAGAGTAGCTAATGGTTGCAGGGAGAGGGGAGTCAGGTTCGTCACTGGTGTTGTCCCTGGTAAGTGAGACATTCCATGACAAATCATCTTCCACCCATGAGTATGCAAGCAAGCCTAACTTAAAGATTTTGGGGGCCAAGCTGGGCATGGTGGCGCACGCCTTTAATCCCAGCAGTTGGGAGGCAGAGGTAGGAGGATTGTTGTGAGTTTGAGGCCACCCTGAGACTACACAGTGAATTCCAGGTCAGCCTGGGCTAGAGAGAGACACTACCTCGAAAAACAAAAACAAACAAACAAACAAAAAAAAAAAAAAAAAAGGAGGGGGGAGGGTTGCTGGAGAGATGGCTTAGTAGTTGAGGCATTTGCCTGCAAAGCCGAAAGACACAGGTTCAATTCTCCAGGACCTACGTAAGCCGAATGCACAAGGTGGCACATGCATCTGAAGTTCGTTTGCAGTGGCTAGAGGCCCTGGTACATCCATTGTCTCTCTCTATCTGCCTCTTTTTCTCTCTCTCTCTCTCAAATAAATAAATAAATAAACATTTTTTAAAAAACTTAGAAAATTTTTTCTATTTTATTTTACATATAGCAGGTTATGTGCTATCATCCCCTCATATCAACCCCTGTTACCCTGGTGGCCCTCCTCAGTGGGGTTACGGTAATCTCTGTGGGATCATGAAGGCCTCAGTTAGTCCCTATGGAGTAGTTGGGGACCGAGATATTCCCACCCACTCGGTGCCTCTAACAATCTTTCCGCCCCCGTCTTCCGCAATATTCCCTGAGTCTTGGCAGGCAGTCTGATTTACTGTTGATTTATTTGAAGTCTCTGGATTTCTGCTTTTATAGTTTTTTTTTTTTTTTTTTTTTTTTTTTTTTTTTTTTTGTTTATCGAGGTAGGATTTCACTCTAGCTCAGGCTGATCTGGAATTCACTATGTAGTCTCAGGATGGCCTTGAACTCACAGCGATCCTCCTACCTCTGCCACCTGAGTGCTGGGATTAAAGGTGTGCATCACCACAACTGGCTTTCATAGGTTTTGATTATTCTATGTGTCTGTCACCATCACCCTGGAGCTGGTTGTCAGGCTAGCAGTAAGAGCAGCATTCATGATATCGCTTCCTCTGCAGTTTCTCCTGGGCCCTAGCAGATGTGGAAGAGGTGGAAAGTCTCATGGTGGGCAGTTGACTATCTTCTTGTCTTATCAGTGGATCTAGGTTCTCCTTCATTTTCTCTGCCATCTGTAAAATATGACAGATTCTACAACCAAGTGTGAGAGCAGTTTGAGTTAAAGGGGGTATGCAAGATTGCTTAGGAGATTTTTGGTGGGCCAGCCCACTCTTTCCTGACCATAGGATTCTGTCTTTGTATCTAGTACCAGATAAGAGTTCCCTCCCACTGAGTGGGCCTTGCTATTAAGAAAACCTAATTTTAAAATATTTTATTTATTTTCAATGAGAGAGAGAGATAGAGACAGAGAAAGCAAACCAAGGTCTCCAGCTGCTGCAAACAAACTCCAGATGCATGCACCACTTTGTGCAACTGGTTTTATGTGGGTACTGGGGAATTGAACCTGGGTCCTTTGGCTTTGCAAGCAAGAGCCTTAACTGTTAAGCCACCTCTCCAGCCTAAATAACCCTAATTTAACTCACTGTGTTTTTAAAAAGGCACGAAAGAGCCGGGAGTGGTGGTGCATGCCTTTAATCCCAGAATTCAGGAGGTTGAGGTAGGAGGATTGCTGTGAGTTTGAGGCTACCCTGAGACTAATTCTAGGTCAGCCTGGGCTAAAGAGTAAAACCCTACCTCAAAAAACCAAAAACAAACAACAACAACAGAAAAGGCAGGCATGAAAGTAAGATGGGGAGTCATGGGGTAGAAGAAAAGGGTGATAATAAGAGGGAGAAGATGGAAAAAATAAATTATATATATATATTATATATGTATATTATATATATATATATAATTTGGTTTTTCAAGACAGGGTCTTGCTGTAGCCCAGGCTGACCTGGGATTCACTATGTAATCTTAGGGTGGCCTCAAACTCACGGTGATCCTCTTACCTCTGCCTCCCAATTGCTGGGATTAAAGGTGTGCACCACCATGCCCATTTTATAAATATTTTTTTTTCTTGTGTTTTTCGAGGTAGGGTCTTCCTGTAGCCCAGGCTGACCTGGAATTCACTATGTAGTCTCAGGGTAGCCTCAAACTCATGACAATCCTCCTACCTCTGCCTTCCAAGTGCTGGGATTAAAGGTGTGCACCACCATGCTCAGTTTATAAATAATATTTTTAAAACGTGGGTAGTGTTCCTGACAACGACACCCAAGACTGTCTTCTGGCCTCTACACACACACATGTGCATGCACTCACCTACGCATGAACACCTTTTCACACATGAACATACACACATACAAATGCATTAAAATAAAAAAGGAGCCAGGTGTTGTGGTGCACATCTTTAATCCCAGCACTCAGGAGGCAGAGGTAGGAGGATCACTGTGAGTTCGAGGCCAGTCTGGGACTACAGAGTGAGTTCCAGGTCAGCCTGGGCTGGACGGAGACCCTACCTGGGAAAAAAAAAAAAATAATAATAAATACAAAAATAAAAAAGAAGAAAAGAAAAAAAAAGGAAAATCTCTGCTTAGATTAAGGGCTAGACTGGTTTTAGAGATCAGTGAGTCTCTGCTCAGATTAAGGGCTAGACTGGGTTTTAGAGATCAGTGAGTCTCTGCTCAGATTAAGGGCTAGACTGGATCTTAGAGATCATTAAGTCTCAGATCAGAAGAGAGAGCTGCTGCCCAGAGAGGGATTACAGGGGCTTGTGTGTGCGGTCCCACCCTGGTGCTCTGGGGGCTGTGGGGTCCTCTAGCATAGGTGTTGGTGGCAGGCACCATGGAGCATGCTGAGATCTCCTGGGGACCGGGAACAGCTGAGCTGGCTCTGTGGACAGCTGTGTATTCTCATGATGTCCTCTGTCAGGGAATCTGCCACTCTTGCGTCCCTGTGGGGGAAGGGAGGCCCAGGCTTGTACCCGGGGACTAAGACTGGCCTTATCCCATTCAGGGCCGAGTCCACCTGGCCCAGCCCTTTTGGGCCAGGGGCAGAGGGCAGTGAGTCACAGATGACTCAGGTGCTGGAGGCCACAGCCACTCGTGGCATGTGACAGCTGCGGAGAGCCAAATCCGTTCCCGACATACAGGTGACCCAGGAGGCGGACATAGACGGCCTCCTTCTTGCCTGTGCTTTTTTTTTTTTGTTTGTAGGCTCAGAAGCCGGTGTGGGATGACAGAGGCTGGAGGTGGGGGTGGGAAGGGCTTATCTGTCCCCTGTAGCCTCTGATGAGTGTCCTGGCCAAGCTGTTTCTCTTGAGGGTGGGGCAAAGCTATCTCGACCAAGCCCTCCTCTCTCCCAGTGTTAGGGTTCGCCTCATGGGAAAGAGTCTCCGCAGCCCACCGGAAGCCAGCATCCCTTAGCAAACTACTTTTCCACACGGTATCTGGCTGTGGTCAGCCCTCTCTTCTTTGCCCGAGGCAAGGGCTGCCAAAACCTTGACCTGCTGGTTGGCTCCAAGGTCTGGACCAGAAGATGAAATGATCAGGGTGTGGTCAGCATCCTGGGTTCGAATCTCACTACATGACCTGGGTAGCATCATTTCTTTTCTTTTTCTTCCTCTTCCTCCTTTTTTTCTTCTTCTTCTTCATTTTGTTCTTTTCAAAGTAGGGTCTTGCTGTAGCCCAGGCTGACCTGGAATTCACTGTGTAATCTCAGGGTAGCCTCGAACTCACAGCGATCCTCTTACCTCTGCCTCCCAAGTTCTGGGGCTAAAGATGTGTGCCACCATGTCCAGCTCTTATTTCTTTTTGTCTTGTTTTTTCTTTTCTTTTCTTTTTTTTTTTTTTTTGGACACCTCAGTACCTAGAAACCCTCTAGACTTCCCTCCTGTGGGCCTGAAGACTGGACCATGGTACTGTCGGCCTCCCCTGGCTTGCGGTGGTGTCCAGGGCTGGGGCTGGAGGAGGATAGCAAGTGTTAGCCAGGCAGGGGGCGTGGCCCGGGGTCCTGTCCATTTGCAGCTCTGTGATGATTACAGGGTGGGCCTCGGAGACCAGACACTGTAATCTGCCGTCCTCCTCCAGCCCAGGCTTCCTTCTGCCTGGCCCCGCTGTCTTGGGAGAACTCTGGGAGGACACCTCTGTGGCATGAGGCTGAAGAAAGAAGGAGAGGAGAAGAGCAGGAGGGAGATGGGAACAGAGTGAGGGAAGGAGGACCAGGGCACGAGGAGGAGGAAGCCTGGAGGTGTGGTTGAGCCTCAGGAAGCTTTCCTCAGGCAGGTCAGACTGAGGAAAAGGAGAGTACAACCCTGCTCCTCAGCTCCCAGCCCAGACAGGTTCTCCTCAGCGGGCCTCTTTGACTTCTTTCCTCAAACTGGTGACCTTCTTGTCCTGTCACTTTGTCACCATCTGTCTGTCACTTCGTTTTATGAGGCATGCGCAGGTCACATTGGGTCACCTTATGCCTCAAATCCTGGCAGTGGCTCATGGTTTTCCTGAGAGTAAAAGCTAAAGTCCTCAGAATGACCTTCAAGGTTCCCACATGATCCCTTCACAGAACAGCAAGTATTCTCTTCAAACACAGCCGTCATGCTTCTGCCCCAGGACCTTTGCACAGCCTTTCTCTTTGGCCTGGGACGTTCTGTCTCCAGATATCTACAGGATTTATCTTTGAGTCTGAGCTCACACATCACCTTATAATGAAACCCACCCTGAGCATCCTACATAATAGTATTTTCCCCACATTCTTCTTCTTTTATTTATTTATTTTTTCTTTTCAAGGTAGGGCCTCACTCTAGCCTGGGCTGACCTGGAACTCACTATGTAGTCTCAGGGTGGCCTCGAACTCGTGGCCATCTTCCTACCTCTGCCTCCTGAGTGCTGGTATTAAAGGTGTGTGCCACCATGCCCGGCTTCCCTACATTCTTTATTCCTTTTCCTCTATACTATTTTATCTTGTGTTCTAAACACTTTCTCACATTTTTATAAAATGCACTTATTGGTTGGTGTGGTGGTGCACACCTTTAATCCCAGCACTCGGGAGGCAGAGGTAGGAGGATCGCTGTGAGTTCAAGGCCAGTCTGAGATTACATAGTGAATTCCAGGTCAGCCCGGGCTAGAGTGAGACCCTACCTTGAAAAATAAACCAAAAAAAAAAAATGTACTTATTTATTGCATGATGCATTATTTGTCTTCCTCTGTGAGCTTGTGTCTTCCACAGGGGTGGATTTCTTTGATTTGCTCATTGAAGAGGCATCTAAACTCCCTGGAGGGCTGGAGAGATGGCTTCGTGGTTAAGACACTTGCCTGCAAAGCCTAAGGACCCAGGCTCGATTCCCCAGGAGCCAAATAAAGCTGGATGCACAAGGTGGTATATGCATCTGGAGTTTGTTTGCAGTGGCTAGAGGCCCTGACATGCACATTCTCTCTCCCTCTCTCTCTCTCTCTCTGTTTCTGCCTCTTCCTCCCCCCCCCCCCTCTCTCTTTCTCTCCCATCCAAGTACTAACCAGGCCAGATCCTGCTTAGCTTCTGATATCAGATGAGATTGGGCATGTGCAGGGTAGTATGGCTATAGACTCTCTCTCTGTCTCTCTGCCTTTCTCTTTCTCAAATAAATAAATAAATATATTATAAAAAATAAAATAAACTCCGTGGAGCAGCACTCGGTACGTACGTAGTGGATGCTCAATTTGTCCCGTGAGTAAGCGGCCCGGCCTCTTTGTGGATAGGTTTCCTCTGCTACGTCCCTGCTCTGCGCTCTCCCATCTGACTCCCAACCTGAACAACAGCTCCTCCAGAGTTGGGGGCCCTGTGTGTGTCGTTCCTGGGTGTGCCCCAAGATTTCTCTGGCACAGACAAGGTACCCGGTAAATCTTTTGGCTGGCCAGAGGGACCTGGGCTGAAGTCACAGGGAAAGGAGGACAGTGACCTGAGACCAGTTCGATTCCCCAGTACCCACATAGAGCCAGATACATAGGGTTGCACATGCAGCTGGAGCTTGTTTGCAGAGGCTGGAGGCACTGGTGCTCTTGCTGTCCTTGAAAATAAATAATAATACCCCTAGGGCTCATGACCTCCTCCATAAGAGAAAGGAAAAAAGAAAAGAAATAATAAAATAAATAAAATATCTTTTAAAAAGAAATTGCAGCCAGGCATGGTGGCACATGCCTTTAATCCCAGCATTCGGGAGGCAGAGGTAGGAGGATCACTGTGAGTTCGAGGACACGCTGAGACTACATAGTGAATTCCAGGTCAGCCTGAGCTAGAGTGAGACCCTACCTCAAAAAAAAAAAAAAAAAAAATTGCTAAAGAGTTGGTGGCAGGAGGATCAGGAGTTTGAGACCAGCCTGGGCTACATATTTGGGCTGGAGAGATGGCTCAGCTGTTAAAGGCTCTTGCTTGCAAAGCCTGATGACTCAGGTTCGATTCCCCAGTACCCATGTAAAGCCAGATGCACAAAGTGGCACATGTGTTTAGAGTTAGTTTGTAGTGGCAAGAGGTCCTGACATGCCCATATTCATGGTTTCTCATGTAAATAAGTCACACACACACACACACACACACACACACACACAGGCTAGGGATGTAGATCAGTGGTAGAGCACTTGCCTAGCACACTCAAGGTGTGTGTTTGATCCCCAGCACTGGAGCAGTGGGGTTGGAGGATGTCCAAGAAGAGGGCGGGGGAGAAACCGAGGGAGGTTGTTGTGTGGTCAGGGAGGCCCAGGAGTGAGGCGGGGCTGAGGCCAAGGCTCATGTACCATCAGGCTAAGGCTTGGGACCCCACAGGATGCAGAGCTGAAGTTAGAGACTGGCTTTGCCCAGCGGATTCCCTTGAGGCGGACGTCTACTGTGCTCCCCTCTGGAACTTGCTGACAAGCCGGTGCAGATGGTAGACGTCCTCTTTAATTGGAGACGCCCAGCAGGGGCTCCGGCTACAGGGTCTGATGCCCCAGGACTTCTCTGTACAATGTGACTTTGCAGAAGATTCTAGCTGGGACTTTTCCTCCAATAAAAAGGAACTTTTAAGTTACATATATATGTAAAGAATCACACCAAAATCCAATGGTGTGGACCAGCCACTGTTCACATGACAGGAGACAGGTTCAGGGGGGTGATGGGGGACAGGTACCTCCTGTCCCAAAGGAGAGGACCGGCCAGCTGCACAAGGGCTGGAAACCCCAGTGGGAAAGCTCTCCACCTCTGGCCATTTTGAAAGCATTAGTCTCTAACATGGGCTCCTTTGAATTCTCTCAATGGCTTTACATGGGATCCAATGGATATATTTCTTTAAAAAAGTATCTTTTTTGTAATTTTTTTTATGAGAGGGAGAGAGAGATAATTGGTGCGCTAGGGCCTCCAGCCACTTCAATCAAATTCCAGACACGTATGTGACCTCGTGTTCATGTGTCTTGTGCTCTTGTGTCACCTTGTGCATCTGGCTTATGTGGGACCTGGAGAGTCAAACATGGGTCCTTAGGTTTCGCAGGCAAGCACCTTAACTGCTAAGCCATCTCTCCATACTTTAAAAAAATTATATATTTATTTATTTATTAGAGAGAAAGAGGCAGATGAGAGAGATGTCAGGACCTCTAGTCACTTCAAACAAATTCCAGACACATGTGTCACCTTGTGCATCTGTCTTTACGTGGGTACTGGGGAATCAAACCTGGGTCCTTAGGCTTTGCCGGCAAGCACCTTAACCACTTAGCCATCTCTCCAGCCCTAAATTTATGAATTTTTTTTTTTTCAAGGAAGGGTCTCACTCTAGCCCAGGCTGACCTGGAATTCACTATGTAGTCTGAGGATGGCCTCGCTGTCATGGTGATCCTCCTACATTGCCTCCCAGGTGCTGGAATTAAAGGTGTACACCACCACACCTGGCTCTGGTTGGTTTTGTAAAAATATCTTATTTTTATTTATTTATTTAGAGAGATATCGAATGGGCATGCCAGGACCTCTAGCCACTGCAAGTGAACTCCAGACGCAATGAGCCACCATGTGCATCTGGCTGACATGGGTACTGGGGAGTCGAAACTAGGTCCTTTGGCCTTGCAGGCAAGTGCCTTATCTGCTAAGCCATCTCTCCAGCTGGGCACAGTGGTACACACCTTTAATCCTAGCACTTGGGAGGCAGAGGTAGGAGGATTGCTGTGAGTTCAAGGCCAGCCTGGGATAGAGTGAAATCGTACCTCAAAAAACAAAATAAATAAATAAATAAATAAATAAATAGGGCTGGAGCGATGGCTTAGGGGTTAAGGCGTTTGCCTGCAAAGCTGAAGGACCCAGGTTTGATTCCCCAGGACCCACGTTTGCCAGACGCACAAGGTGGTGCATGCATCTGGAGTTTATTTGCAGTGGCTGGAGGCTCTGGCACACCCATTCTCTCTCTCCTTCCCTCTTTCTCTGCCAACTAAATAAAAAAAAATAATAAATATTAAAAAAGAAATAAAAAAGAAATAGTTATTGAATGAATGAATGAATGCTCCAACTTGGCCTTGACTGAACTTCTATAGATTTTTTCCCCTCCCCTCACACATCATAAAGCTGGCCCTCCTCTCCTGCTTATATAGCCAGGCCAGCACTGTCCCCTCCCCCACCACTTTAGGTTTCTTAAGTACTTTGGTACTACCCCTCACCCCCCCCCCCCCCCCCATGGCTGTCTCTCCCTTCCTGGAACCAATTCATTTTACATCTTACCTTAGGGACTTTGCGCTTGCTATTCACTCCTTCTGGAACATTCTATCTCCACACCTTTGTGTGGATACCTCTTCCTTCTCACCTTTCAAGACTCAGTGCAAATGTCAACTGTTCCAAGGGGCCCTCCTTGCACACCTCCTTCCTCACAATATAAGCGACATCACCAAGTTATTCTCAGCGCACCTATTTTATTTTCTCTAGCAGAATTCTATGCATTTGTCTAGAAATCAGCTTTCTTCCTTTCTCGTTTTCAGAAGGGCAGGAGTCTTGTCCAGGTGATTGTCCCGACTGCTTGCCCATGTCTAGTGCTAGGGGTTCAATAATTCTTCGTGGAATGAATGAATCAATGAATGAATGAACGAACAAATGAACGCTCTACCTCTGCCTTTGCTGAACTCCTAGAAATTTTGCAACCTCTTACATAATCAAGAGCTTGGTGACCCTGTTTGCACTTTCATTCCAAGGATTTTCAACATGCTTGGCCAATGTAATTGCAACTCATCTATTCTTGGTGACTCCTCCCTTCCAGGCAGGGCACGGGGCCCGTGCGCAGTAGGCCGGCAGCACACTCACACGGACAGGGTCAGTCCTGGCTGCTGGGCTCCTGTCCTGATTATCTGGACAATTTCAAGTAAGTCAGCACACCTTGGGTCCCTTATAGTTCCCATCTGAACAGCTAAAGAGCGCGGGACGTGGTGGCGCACGCCTTTAATCCCAGCTCTCCGAAGGCGGAGGTAGGAGGATTGCTGTGAGTTCAAGGCTAGCCTAGGACTACATAGTGAATTCCAGGTCACCCTGGACTAGAGTGACATCCTACTTTGAAAAACAAAACAAAACGAAACAAAACAGATGTACAGATTCTGTTTGGTTTTCAAAGACCAGAATGGAATTCAGCAGCTCAGGATTGTGGTTATGGGCAGGAATTGAGTTGGATTGACAGAAGATGGATGGGGGAAGAGAACGAGACGTGGGAAGGATTTTGGGGGGAGGAAGGATGTCGAAGGGTCATATGGGACTTTCTTTTTTTAAAAAATATTTTTTGTTTATTTTTATTTATTTATTTGAGAGTGACAGAGAGACAGAGAGAGAAAGAGGCAGAGAGAGAGAGACAGAGAATGGGTGCACCAGGGCCTCCATCCACTGCAAAGGAACTCCAGACGTGTGTGCCCCTTTGTGCATCTGGCTAACATGGGTCCTGGGGAATTGAGCCTTGAACTGGGGTCCTTAGGCTTCACAGGCAAGCGCTTAACCGCTAAGCCATCTCTCCAGCCCAGATGGGACTTTCTTATGGGTCCTTCGGGATTGGACTTAACGGGACGCTGGATGAGATTTTTTTTTTTTTTCGAGGTAGGGTCTGACCTGGAATAATTCACTTTGTAGTCTCAGGCTAGCCTCGCGCTCACAGTGATTCTCCTACCTCTGCCTCCCGAGTGCTGAGATTAAAGGTGTGTGCCACCATGCATGGCTGAAAAAAAATTTTATTTTTTTAAAAATTTATTTGCAAGAGAGCAAGAGAGAGTGAGAGAGAGTGAGCAAGTGAGTGAGAGAGGGAGAGTATGAATGTACCAAGGCCTCTTGCCACTGCAATGGAACTCCAAACACATGCACCACTTTGTGTGTCTGGTTTTACATGGGTCCTTGGGAATTGAACCTTGGCTGGCGGTCTATGCAAGCAAGTGCCTTTAATCACTGAGTGGGTACTGGGGAATCGAGCCTCGAACTGGTGTCCTTAAGCTTCACAAGCAAGAGCTTAACCGCTAAGCCATCTCTCCAGCTCCCTCACCCCTTTTTTGCTGAACATCTTCTACTTTCCTTCCTCTTCTGCTTTGGAGACTCTTTTTTTTGGCCCTGATCCATCAACCATGACAAAATTATGCAGGTCTTGGCAGGTAGTGACTTTCAGTTGTGAGGTCATACATGTCATGGCCACTTTATTACAAAGATAGTATTCCAAAACACTCCTCCTCCTCTTCCAGCTCTGACATTCTTTCTGCCCCATCTTCCACAAAGTTCCCTGAACCTTGGAGGATGTCTCAGTGCTGAGCACTCAACAGTCACTTTTTCTCAACACCTTGATGTGTCTTGAGTCTCCCCAGTAGTCACTGTCATCTGCAAAAAGAAGCTTCTCTGACCAAAGGTGAGAGCAGGACTAATCTATGGGCACAAAAATAAGTAAATCAGCCAGGCGTGGTGGTGCATGCCTTTAATCCCAGCACTCGGGAGGCAGAGGTAGGAGGATCACCATGAGTTTGAGGTCACCCTGAGACTGCATAGTGAGTTCTAGGTCCAGTCTGAGCTAGAGTGAGACCTTACCTCAAAAAAAAAAAAAAAAAAAAAAAAAAAAAAAAAGAAAGTAAATCATGGCAGCGCACTCCTTTAACCCCGATACTTGGGAGGCAGAGGTAGGAGGAGGATCTCTGTGAGTTCAAGACCAGCTTGGAACTACAGAATGAGTTTCAGGTCAGCCTGGGCTAGAATGAGACCCTACCTTGAAACTCCCCCCCCCACATAAAAGGTTGTTTTTTAAAGTAAATATTTATGGACATAACATATCCATTTCGCCAAGCAACAGTGGTAGCTTCCAGAACTAGGGCCCGTGACCTTCCCAGCCATAGGCTTTTGACTAGGTTTTTAGTACCAGACATGAGATGTCTACTTTCTTTGTTGTTGTTGTTTTTCCGAGGTAGGGTCTCACTCTGGCCCAGGCTGACCTGGAAGTTTCCTACCTCTACCTCCCGAGTGCTGGGATTAAAGGCATGTGCCACCACGCCCAGCGAGACGTCTACTTTTATTTTATGTATATTAACGGTACCAGGCACGAGAAGCCTACTTTTTAAAAATTTATTTAATTATTCTGGGTTTTTGAGGTAAGGTCTCACTCTAGCCCAGGCTGACCTGGAATTCACTAAGTAGTTTCAGGATGGCCTCGAACTCATGGCAGTCCTCTTACCTGTGCCTCCCGAGTGCTGGGATTAAAGGCTTGTGCCACCACCAAGGCCCTTGAGATGTCTGCTGTTATTTCATATGCATTACCTCTTTTTAACAACCCTGAGAAAGTGTTGCTTGATTTTACAGAAGGCAAAGTTGAACTTTGTGACTCACCCCCAGGCCACACAGCCCGTGATTGGCAGAGGGAGTGGAACCTGCCTGCTGGCTGGGGGATTTCAGGTCTGAGTTTTGGGGTCCCTGGCAGGATGGCACCGAAGGAAAACTTATGGGTCTCTCCTGGACAGTGTGTGGCCAGGGGTGTAGAGAGAGGGACATCTCGTGACAGCACATGGAACTAATATTAGAGGTGGGGAGGTGGTGGTAGGAAAAGGGGGGGTCCCCGGGTGGTACGCCTTAGCTCCTTCCAGCCCACTCATGCTTCTTGGGGCACCAGGCTAAGTACTGGGGTGGGGAGGCATTGCCAGCAGTGGAAGACATCCTTCTGGTGGGTAATGGAGTGTTTATGGCACTGCTCACTGCTGAACACAGGTGTGTGTTCCCTACTGGACTTTGGGCTCTCTACTGCTGGCCTCAGGCTTGGGAGACTTTTTGGAATGTGCCCCTTGCCTTCTGGGGCCACCTTTGGCCTCACCTGCTGTTTACCTGCCTCTTCCAGCCCCTTTGCTCCCTCTGCCCTCCCCCCCTCCGCCCACCTTGGCAGACTGAACAAGTGCCAGGAAATTGTTGGTCAAAGGTGAGGTCACCAAGGGCCTAGAAAAACAACAGATCACTATTAACCTTGTTTGCTCCTTTACCATAGCTCCTCCCACCCACCCTTCTCTCATCCTCCGCTGTTCCTACTCAGCGCGGGTCCGCTGGTAGCTTTGGTGTGTGTAAGGGGCGGGGGTTCTGCGGCACCCACCCCTCCTGAGATGCTTCTTTTTGGTTTCTCGAGGTAGGGTCTCGCTCTAGCCCAGGCTGACCTGGAACTCACTATGGAGTCTCAGGGTGGCCTTGAACTCACAGCGATCCTCCTACCTCTGCCTCCCGAGTGCTGGGATTAAAGGCGTGCGCCACCACGCCCGGCTCCTGAGATGCTTCTTAATCAAGTTTCTGGTTGTATCTGTCGTGCCTCGACTCAGACTGTGTGCTCACCTGTGTTTAGATGGTGGACACCCAGTGAGGATGAAAGCAAAAGGAGGAAAAGATGTGCTCATTTACTGTCTTATCATACTGGCTGGTTGGGTGGGTAGGTAGATGGGTGGGTATTGATGAATGCATGGATGGATATTTTGATGGGTGGGTGGTTAGATGGATGGATGGATGAATGTATATATATACATATATTTACATATGTATATATATGTATATATGTGTGTGTGGGTATTGGTGGATGTATAAATACATATATGTATGTATGGGTGGGTATGAATAGATGATGGATGGGTGCATGGATAGTTTGACGGGTGGATGGGTAGATGGATGGGTGGGTGTAGATGGATGGATAGATGAATGTATATATGTTTGTGTGGGGGAGGGTTGGGTGTTGGTGGATGGATAAATGAATATATGCATGTATGGGTGGGGAAGAGTAGATAATTTTGATGGGTGGATGGGTGGGTGTAAGTGTATGTATGAATGTATGTATGTATGTATATATATGTATGTGTGGCTGGGTGTTGGTGGATGGATAAATGAATATATATATATATATATATATATATGGGTGGGGAAGAGTAGATGATTTTTTTTTAATTTATTTGAAAGCTACAGAGAGAGAGAGAGAGGCAGATAGAGAGAGAGAGAGAATGGGCGCGCCAGGGCCTCTGGCCACTGCAAACGAACTCCAGATGCATGCTCCCCCTTGTGCATCTGGCTAACGTGGGTCCTGGAGAATCGAGCCTCGAACTGGGGTCCTTAGGCTTCACAGGCAAGCACTTAACCGCTAAGGCCATCTCTCCAGGCCCAGAGTAGATGATTTTGATGTGTGGATGGATGGGTGTAAATGTATGTATGAATGTATGTATGTATATATGTATGTGTGGGTGGGTGTTGGTGGAAGGATAAATGAATACATGTATGTATGTGTGGGGAAGAGTAGATGATGGATGGGTGGATGGATAATTGGGTGGGTTCAGAACTCCTCTGGGAACCCTCACGAGAACACTCCCACCCTATTCTCCGAATACTGACATTCCTCCCTTTGTTCTGTCCATCCTATGTGGACTGTCCCTCACCATTGTTCTCAGATGATCTCAGATGACTGTGTCCAACCACAGCCAAGTGTCCCCTTTTTCTCCTTGAGTCCCCTGACGCCTTCCCCAGCACCGTCGTAGAGAAGCCCCCTCGCTGAGGTGTGCCAGCTAATTAGCTCATAGGACCCATGTCAAAGGAGGCTGGGGAGTCTGTGTCTCAAGGTTCCCCACTTTTTTTTCTCCATTTTTATTAACATCTTCCATGATTATAAACAATATCCCATGGTAATACCCTCCCTGCCCCCCCCCACTTTCCCCTTTGAAATTCCATTCTCCATCATATCCCCTCCCCCTCTCAATCAGTCTCTCTTTCATTTTGATGTCATGATCTTTTCCTCCTATTATGATGGTCTTGTGTAGGTAGTGTCAGGCACTATGAGGTCATGGATATCCAGGCCATTTTGTGTCTGGAGG
Source organism: Dipus sagitta (assembly GCA_036346955.1). NCBI lineage: Eukaryota > Metazoa > Chordata > Mammalia > Rodentia > Dipodidae > Dipus > Dipus sagitta. The sequence continues at coordinate 127,734,831 of CM070779.1, read as the reverse complement.
GAGCATGTTGTAAGGAGTCCTACCCTTCCTTTGGCTCTTGCATTCTTTCTGCCACCTCTTCCGCAATAGACCCTGAGCCTTGGAAGGTGTGATAGAGATATTGCAGTACTGAGCACTCCTGTCACTTCTTTCCAGCACCATGATGCCTTCTGAGTCATGCCAAGGCCACTGCCATCTGAAAAGAGAAGATTCTCTACCAAAAGTGAGAGTAGCATTAATATAGGGTATGAACATTAAGAGAAGTGCTTACTGGGCAGTTTGATGAGCATAGTATATACCTTTATCCAGACAACAGCAGGCGTTACACCCCTAGGGCTCATGACTACCCCTATTTTAAGTTTTCAGTATCAGGGATGTATTCCCTCCCATGGAGTGGGCCTCCAGTCCAATTAGAGGGCAGTTGGTTTCCACCATGATAGATGTGCCACTATTGCACCTGTTGGCTCATTTGGCCTGGCTGGCCAAATATAAGGCTTGCAGTGTCCACTGTTGAGTATCTTCACTGGTGATTTCTCTCTCTCCCATTGAGCTGCATGCAGAACGGCTTCTTCCAGCTTTCTGTCAGCTGGTCTACATGGAGGAGGTTATCAGCTCCGTTCCAGCAGGATTTCTCAGGGGCCTTGCAGCCCAAGTAAGTGGAGTCTTCAGCAATAAGGTCTCACCATCTATTCCTGGTGGGATTTCCCACTTTTTGGTGAAAGAATTTGGGCCCACCGCTGACCAGCCTGGCACCGTGTGTCTAGGGCGCAGGGTTTCCTTCTGTGCAGAGCTGATCACCTGAAACTGCAAATGCGCTTTGGCTTAGTCCCTCCAACACCATTTTCCATGTGCTTCTGACGCGTCAGGCTCCGTGCTTGCTCTGGTTCTCGGGTCGAGGTGACACAGTTCATGGAGGGGGGGGTCTCTTACCAGAGCAGCTCCTCCACTGGACCCTGAGGTTGGAGCATCAGAGGCTCCTCTGCGGTGAGGGCGCCTGAGACCCTCGAGAGACCCTTATCTGACCTTTTGTTGGGTGTAAGCTGTTCAGCGGAGCTTGGGTCTGTCTCAGTTAGTCAAGACCTGCCTGGTGACCCATCCATTGCTTCTGATTCTAAAACTCCCTCACACCAACACTCCAGCCTGGACCCCTGAGGTCTGCAGAGCTGCAGACACCAGCTATGAGAGGCCCATTGCCTGAAGACAGACATGCTGCGCTCAGCGCTGGGTTAACACATCGCAGAGGTTCTGTGGACTAATGCTTACCCTTACTTTCTCTCATAGGTCACACCTTGCTGTTGCCTTCATTGGGCCAGAACCTTCTTTGCTGAGCCAGTGGTCTGGGGCTCCAGGACAGACGCTAGGCACAGCTGGGGTAGTCCCCGTTCCTAGAGTTCCCCGTCTCATACGATGACAGATGGGCTGAGAGCCTCATTAGAGAGAGGCAGAGTGTGAACACAGCCCAGCCATGGGACAGCTAGGGTGCCCCGGGAGACAGCATGGCTCTGGACACTGAGGTACCTGGATCCTCCCTAACAGGGCAGCCCCACAGAGGCAGAAAGATGAAGAGGCTGGGCAGCCACCGTTGCCCTTGGGGCGGGCCTTCCGATGCCACCTTCCCTTGCAGCAGCCCTGGTATGCAGGGCTCCCAGGCCTTGTTGCCTGACCAGCCTCAGGGCACAAAGTCCAGTGGGGTGATTTTGTCATCTCTTCCCAGGACAGCCTTAAAGGGCTAGCACCTTTCTAAGGGTTAATAATTACCTACTGGGTCACCAACAGACCCAGTTGGCGGCCTGTGTGAAGTGGAGTGGGCAGGTGGGTGAAAGAGTGATAGCCTGGCCCTGAGAGGAGCTGCATGAGTCATCAGAAACACATCCCCTCGGAGGTTGTTGGGAGTTCTCCTGGCTGGCTTGGGGTTGTGAGGAGGGCCTCACGTGGTTTTGTAAAAAATTCTTTTTATTTATTTATTTATTTTTATTTATTTAATAGAGAAAGAGGAAGAGAGAGAGAGAGAGAGAGAGAGAAAAGGGGTACACCAGAGCCTTCAACCGCTGCAAACGAACTCCAGATGTGTGCACCACATTGTGCATCTGGCTAATGTGGGTCCTGGTGAATTCAACCGAGGTCCTTTGGCTTTGCAGGCAAACCCCTTAATTGCTAAGCCATCTCTCCAATTCTGTTTATTTGTTTGAGAGAGAGAGAGAGAGAGTGCATGCCAGGGCCTCTAGCCACTGCAAATGAATTCCAAATGCATGTGCCACCTTGTGTAGCTGGCTTTACGTGGGTACTGGGGAATTGAACCTGGGTTCTTGGGCTTTGCAGGCAAGCGCCTTAACCACTAAGCTATCTCTCCCACCCAACCCCATGTCTTTAATAGAAAATAACCTGGAGAACTTGTGAGTGTCTGAGGGAGGGTCAAGTCTAGGGCACTGCCCTCAGCTCACATAGGAGAACAATTGGGAGAAGAAAAGTACCAGGCCTAAGGTACCTACCAGAGAGGGCCTCCCAACCCAATGGGAGGTGGTGTTATATGTTAGGACCTTAGAAGGCTGGCCCTCAGCTATTCATGGCTCCGCATGCTCACTCACGCTCACCAGGCTCAAAAGGTGCCCCAGCACCCCTCATCTCAACCCTCACAACAGCCAAGTCTTCCTTCTGCTCCCCGCCCCCACCGTTTCTGTCTCCTCGGCTTTGGAGAGCAGGCTGACAGCGGCTGACCACAAGAGCTCTCCTTCACGGAGCCCTGGGTATAGCACGTGGTTTCACGTGTCATCTCCACGACAGCCCTACGAGAAGGGGGCCCATGTCACCCCTTTTTCATGTCCACACTGGATTGGCTCAGCTGGCCCTACAGACGTGGTCTGGCCCAATTCCTCCCCCTCTTCCTCTCAAGAATCTAGTGGCAAGCAGGGCATGGTGGTGCACGCCTTTAATCCCAGCGCTCGGGAGGCGGAGGTAGGAGGATCGCTGTGAGTTCGAGGCCACCCTGAGACTACAGAGTGAATTCCAGGTCAGCCTGGGCTAGAGTGAGACCCTACCTCGAAAAACAAAACAAAACAACAACAAAAAAAAAGAATCCAGCGCTGTGAGCTAGGCCAGGTGGGACAGTCAGCCCCTTGCTAGGGTTTACTTTGACTGTGGCCTCCCTGTGGCCTTGGGGAGGGGGGAGGCGGGGGGGTTACTAGGGACGGAGCAAAGGTTGACTGGCCCGGAGGAGGTAGAGGGATGGACAAGATGCCCCAAGTGTGAAGGCGTTCTGTGGGAAGGCTGCGTTTCTGACCGGGGCGTCTTTCTGCTTCTGACCCACAGAGCTCTTTGTGAAGGCTCGCAGCCATCTATCTTGTTTCAGGTGTGGAAATCTGAAGCCTTCTAAAGTGGGTGATGCACGCCTGAATAGTCCCAGCACTTAGGAGGCCAAGACAAAAGAAATTAGCATGAGTTTGAAGAGAACATGGGCCACATAGCAAGTTTCAGACCAGGGTTATATAGCAAGAGTCTCTCTCAAATAAATAAATGAACGAGTAAATAAATAAATAAATAAATAAATAAAAGCCAGATGCACAAAGTGGCACATGCATGTGGAGTTCGATTGCAGTGGCTGGAGGCCCTGGTGCACTCATTCTCTCTCTCTCTCTCTGTGTTTTTGTCTCTCTAGGCTTGCAAACAAATAAATAAAAAATGTTTTTATTTATTTATTTATTTATTTTTATTTTCAAGGCAGGGTCTTGCTCTCTAGTCCAGCCTGATTTGGAATTCACTATGTAGTCTCAGGGTGGCCTTGAACTCACAGCGAGCCACCTACCTCTGCCTCCTGAGTGCTGGGATTAAAGGCATGCACCACCATGCCCAGCTAAAAATCTTTTTTAAAAAGTAGGTAAATAAGGCCGGGGTGATGGCTCAGTCAGTAAAGTGCAGGCAATTAGGACCCAAGTTCAGATCCCAATACTCACACAAAACCTGAGCATAAGGCTGGAGAGACAGCTTAGTGGTTAAGGCACTTGGCTGCAAAGCCTAAGGACCCAGGTTTGATTTCCCAGGACCCACACAAAGCCAGATGCACAAGGTGGTGCATGCGTCTGGAGTTCGTTTGTAGTAGCTAGAGGCCCTGGCGCGCCCACTCCCTCTCTATCTGCCCCCCTCTCTCACACACATAAAAACAAACAAATAAATAAATGAAATATTAAAAAAAACAACAACAAAAGCTGAGCATAATGCTGTGTGCTTGTAATCCCAGCACTAGGGAGGTGGAGACAAGAGGGTGGTCAGGGTTTACTGGCTAAGCAGTCTAGCTAAAGCAGTAAGCTCCGTGTTCAGCGAGAGAGATGTCTCAGAAAGTAAGACCGAGGCCAGGTGTGGTGACGCACACTTTTAATGCCAGCATTCAGGAGGCAGAGGTAGGAGGGTCGCTGTGAGGTGGAGGCCAGCCTGAGACTGCAGAGTGAATTCCAGGTCAGCCTGGGAGAGAGTGAGAATCTTCCTTGAAAAATCAAAAAAGGAAAAAAAAAAAAAAAAAAGATGGAGAGTGACTGAGGAAGGTATTTGACATCAACCTCTGGCCTCCATATGCACACACGGGCACCTGCCCACACACGGGCACCGCACAACAGCAACAGCACCAACAAGACTTCTAGAGACTTCCACCTGGTTCTTTATGGTGGCTTTTAAATGGTGTTTATTTATTTATTTTTTTTGATTATTTTTATTTATTTATTTGAGAGTGACAGACAGAGAGAGAAAGAGGCAGAGAGAGAGAGAGAGAGAGAGAGAGAGAATGGGGGCGCCAGGGCCTCCAGCCACTGCAAATGAACTCCAGACGCATGCGCCCCCTTGCGCATCTGGCTAACGTGGGTCCTGGGGAATTGAGCCTCGAACCGGAGCCCTTAGCCTTCACAGGCAAGTGCTTAACCGCTAAGCCATCTCTCCAGCCCTTAAATGGTGTTTTCTAATACCACGTGCTCATAACTTGTCCTTCTCCCAGCTTTAGGTACATGGCTTCTGATGGGTTTGGGAGGGCCATTATTATTGACTCCCGCTAGACAGATGAGGAAACTGAGTCCACCGGTGAAGTGCCAGCCATAGCCAGGCTGAGGCCAGCTCTGCCCTCGCGTACAAAAGCTTTTCTGGGCACTGGCTTGTCTTGTCTTGTATCTGTCCTGTCCCTGCCCCCGGGAGCCGTCTCTGCTGAGCGGGGCTCACTCTGGAGTTACAGTTTTCTCCTCACTTAAAAAAATTCTTTGTAGGGCTGGAGAGATGGCTTAGCGGTTAAGCGCTTGCCTGAGAAGCCTAAGGACCCCGGTTCAAGGCTCGATTCCCCAGGACCCACGTTAGCCAGATGCACAAGGGGGCACACGCTTCTGGAGTTCGTTTGCAGTGGCTGGAGGCCCTGGTGCGCCCATTCTCTCTCTGTCTCTTTCTCTCTCTGTCGCTCTCAAATAAATAAATAAAAATAAACAAATTAAAAAAAAATAAAATAAAAATAAATTAAAAAAATTCCTTGTATTGTGAGCAGGGCGTGGTGGCGCACACCTTTAGTCCCAGCACTCGGGAGGCAGAGGTAGGAGGATCTCCGTGAGTTCGAGGCCACCCTGAGACTCCATAGTGAATTCCAGGTCAGCTAGGGCTAGAGTGAAACCCTATCACAAAAAAAAATTAAAAAAAAAATCTTTGTATTGTGGTTAAATACAGTTAACAAAATTTGCCCATCATAAATGGGCATAAATCAAGTGAATAGTTCCAGGAGTAAGAAGCACTGTCACATTGTGTGACCCTCACTACCATCTATCTGTGGAGCTTGCCATCTTGCAGAACCCAAATTCTACCACCAATTCAACAACACCCCTCACCCCATGTCCCTAGCCCCTGGTATCCTTCACTACCTGTTGTGATTTTATATATATATGACCTGGGCCAGCAGGTTTTGCAAGCAAGTGCCTTTAACCGCTAAATCGTTTTTCCTAGCCCTGTCTATGATTTTGACTAATCTTCCTCAACTCCGTGGGAAGCACGCAGTATTTGCCTGTTTGTGATGGGCTCATTTCTTAGCATACAAACCCCACAGTTCGCCCGTGTTATACATAGCCTATGTCAACAGTTCCTTGTTGTTTTTAAGGCTGAGGGATATTCCCTTGGATGAGTACAACACATTTGGCTCATCCATTCACTCTCCAGTGGACACTCGGGTTCCAACTACCTCTTGAGTATTGTGATTAATGACGTCGATTATGGAGACGTACAGATATCTCTGTAAGACCTTGCTTTCAGTTCCCTTGGGGATAGATGGGCCAGGAAATGGAATTTCTGGATTATAGAGCAGTTCTTTTAAAAGATATTTTATTATTATTATTATTTTTATTTGAGAGAGGCAGATAGAGAGAATGGCCATTGCAGGACTTTTAGCCACTGCAAATGAACTCCAGACACATGAAGCACCTTGTGCATCTGTCATAGGCGAGTACTGGGGAACTGAACCTGGGTCCTTAGGCTTTGCAGGCAAGCATCTTAACCACTAAGCCATTTGTCCAGCCCTCCAGCCTCCCAGCCCTATTTTTAATGTTTTAAAGGAACCGCCACACTGCTTCCCACACAACTGCACCACTTTGCTTTCTCACTGATGGTGCATAGGGGTCTAATTTCTGCATATCTTCGCCAGTATTGTTTGTGTGGATGACACAACAGACCTTAATCTAACAGCGGTTTTAAAAAATTTTTTGTTTATTTTTTATTTATTTATTTGAGAGCGACAGACAGAGAAAGAAAGAGGTAGAGAGAGAGAGACAGAGAATGGGCGCGCCAGGGCCTCCAGCCACTGCAAACGAACTCCAGACGCATGCGCCCCCTTGTGCATCTGGCTAACGTGGGTCCTGGGGAATCGAGCCTCGAACCGGGGTCCTTAGGCTTCACAGGCAAGCACTTAACCACTAAGCCATCTCTCCAGCCCTAACAGTGGTTTTTGATTTGCATTTCCCTCATGATTAGTAATAGCCAGGATTTTCTCATCCTCTGTGGAGAAAAGTACTCAAGCCCGTTGCCTGGCTTTGAATCAGGTTGCTTTTTCCTTGTTGAAGTTTAGGAGCTCTCTCTTTGTTCAAAATCAAGCTGAGGAAATGACTCAGTGGGCAAAGCCTTACAGCCATGGTGACTTGAGCTTCTGTACTCAGAATCCAGGTAAAGTGGTGGAAACGGCCCTGGGGAGGCTAAGACAGGATGATCCTTGGAACTTAAAGGCTACCTAGTCTAGACAAATTAGTTCTGTGAGAGACCCTGTCTTAAAAAATAAGCTGGGGCTGGAGAGATGGCTTAGTGGTTAAGGCACTTGCCTGCGAAGCCTAAGGACCCATGTTTGACTCTCCAGACGCCACGTAAGCCAGACACACAAAGATGAGGCAAGCGCAAGGTCTCACATGCCCACTAGGTGGTGCAAGCATTTGGAGTTGGATTACAGTAGTCCAGGCCCTGGCGTGCCAATTTGCCAATTCTCTCTCTCTCTAAAAACAAAAAAGGGTGGAGGGCTGGAGAGATGGCTCAGCAGTTAAGGCACTTGCCTACAAAGATGAAGGACCGTAAAGCTAGATGCACAAGGTGGCACATGTGCCTGGAGTTTGTTTGCAGTGGCTAGAGGCCCTGGCATGCCCATTCTCTTTCTCTTTCTATCTGCCACTCCCCCATAAATAAATAAATAAAATATTTAAAAATATGGTGGAGAGCAATTGAGGAAGATGTTCAATGACAATCTCTAGTCTATACATGCTCATGTGTCTGTCCACACACATGCACCTACACACATATGAACAAACACCATACACATGTATACATACTTGCCCACACACTTATATCTGCACATACATGGACATGCATGTACTCATTCATGCACTTCCCCCCCCCCTCCGAAATCAATCCTTTATCAGATATGTGATTTGTGAAGACTTTCTCACATTTTGGGGAAGTGGGGATTGTAGCCCAGGCTAGCCTTGAACTCACTACATAGCCCAAGCTAATCTTGATCTCCTGAAACTCCTGCTTACAGATCCCAAGTGCTGGAATTACAGGATACGCCTGCCACCTCACCCTGGCCGTCCATACTTTCTCTTTTTGTTCTATTAATGGGGACAACTTCTGGTCACTTGTGTGCCTCCTTCACTGGGGAGGCTAGACTGTCTTGTGGCCTGTACACCTGCCTCCCTGCATGTGACATCTGTACACGTGGATGAGGTCACCCACCAGACAGAGAGTTCCTAACAGGTCAGGCTCCAGTTTCAGTGTCTGCATTCGCAGCCCGGCATGGTACTTAGCATGTTTGGTGAATGGGTGAATTCAACCTAGGCTTGAAGAGGGGTCTTTTAAGGATTCCCAGTGTTATGGAGATGGGCATTGTTTTAAAAAGAGAGAGAGAGAGAGAGAGAGAGAAAGAGAGAGAATTGACACCAGGGCCTAAGCCACTGCAATTGAACGCTAGACACTTGAACCACCTAGTGGGCATGTGCGACCTTGCGCTTGCCTCGCCCTTGTGCGTCCGGCTCACATGGGATCTGGAAGTCAACCATGGGTCCTTAGGCTTTGCAGGTAAGCACTTTCACTGCTAAGCCATCTCTCCAGCCTGAGGATGGCCATTTAAAAAAAATATAATTTATTTATTTATTTGCAGGCAGAGAGACAGAGAGATAATGGGCACACCAGGTCCTCTAACTGCTGTAAACCAACTCCAGATGCATGCTCCCATTTTTTGCGTCTGGCTTTACGTGGGTACTGGGGAATCAAACTTGGTTGTCAAGGCTTTGTAGGCAAGCACCTTAACCACTGAGCCATCTCTCCAGCCCAAGGACGGGCATTTGATGGCCCACCACTGCCAGATGGGAGGTGATTTTGGCTGGGCTAGGGCACTATATTCACAGCCTCACTGTCTGGCTGTCCAGCCTCTTGGGCAGGCAACTCACCCCATAATGCCTGCCATCTTTGAAATAGGAATGATAATGATATCTAGCTTAGAAGATTGGTTTCAGGATCAAATGACTCGTAAAACCCTGAGAACAGGGCTCAGCACATCATAAACACTATGTTGGTACCGGCTATTATTGTTATGACTTCATTATAGTGTCAGCTCTTTGGGGACAGAGAACACATTGCTCACATCTCTGTCACCCTGGCACCAAGCTAGCACGGAGTTGAGGCAGAGCCGACCCTCAGTCGGGAATTGTTGCTTGATTTAAGTTAGCTTTTGTCAAGTGGACAGTGAGCCTCCCTGCGCTCCACCCCAAGTTTCTCCTGTGGCAGCTCCGGCCCTGACCTGCAGGCCACGGCTCTCACCTTGCACCCACTTGCTGTAGAGGAAGGCAACTGGCTATTCTCAGCCTTTTACGAAGGAGCCTCCAGCTGGGCTGGGGACTGGGCGGACTATGGGGGGTAGCTCTGTGACCTCGGGTCTGGCCACACCTCGTCCATGTGAATGGTCGTCTATCCACAGATGGACTCGGATAGAGGTAGCAGGTCATCAGGTGGGGGTTACCACTCTCCCTTTCTTTCTTCTCCGTGGCCCCCACCTCAGGGCATGGGGTCACGGGATCTCAGGGCTATTGCTTCCAAGAAGGACCTTGGCCTCTGTGTCTGTTCTATGCAGTGGCTGTAGCCTAGTGCTCTTTAAAAATTATTTTTATTAGCCGGGTGTGGTGGTGCACACCTTTAATCCCAGCACTCGGGAGGCAGAGGTAGGAGGATCGCCGAGAGTTTGAGGCCACCCTGAGACTACAGGGTGAATTCCAGGTCAGCCTGGGCTAGAGTGAGACCCTACCTCCAAAAAAAATTATTTTTATTGACAACTTCCATAATTATAGACAATAAACCATGATAATTCCCTCCCCAAACTTGCTTTCCCCTTTGCATCTCTACTCTCCATCATATCCCCTCCCTCTCTCAGTTAGTCTCTCTTTTATTTTGATGTCATCATCTCTTCCTCCTATTATGAGGGTCTTGTGTAGGTAGTGTCAGCCACTGTGAGGTCATGGATATCCAGGCCAATTTGTGTCTGGAGGAGCACGTTATAAGGAGTCCTACCCTTCCTGTGGCTCTTACATTCTTTCTGCCACCTCTTCCGCAATGGACCCTGAGCCTTGGAAGGTGTGATAGAGATGTTTCAGTGCTGAGCACTCCTCTGTCACTTTTTCTCAGCACCATGATGACTTGTGACTCATCCCAAGGTCACTGCCATCTGAAAAGAGAAACTTCTCTAACTAAAAGTGAGAGTAGCATTAATACATGGATATGAACATTAAGAGAAGTGCTTACTGGGCAGTTTGGTGATCATAGTATATGCATTTAGCCAGACAGCAGCAGACGTTACACCCCTAGGACTCATGTCCTCCTCCACATAGGTTTTCAGTTTCAGGAATGTATTCCCTCCTGTGGAGTGGGCCTCCAGTCCAATTAGAGAGTAGTTGGTTTCCCCCATAACAGACATGCCATCATTGCACCCATTGGCTCATTTGGCCTGGTTGGCCAAACTTAAGGCTTGCAGTGGCCACTGTTGAGTATCTCCACTGATGTCTTTTCTCTTTCCCCTAGGGCTGCGTGCAGTATACCATTTTCCAGCTTTCTGTCAGCTAATCTACACGGAGGAGGTTTTCAGCTCAGCTCCAGCAGGACTTCTCAGTGACCTTGCAGCCCAAGCATGTGGAGTCTTCAGCAATAGGGTCTTTCCATCTATTCCTGGTGGGAAACCAAGGGCCTCGGCAATCACCTAGTTGGTCCCCAGGGTTCAGAGAGAAGAGAGGGTCCTGTGGCACCTCTGCAGGCTGCCCTACTATCCTCCAGCCAATGGCCATTACCAGCAGGGCCAGCTGTGCCCCCGGGAGTGCCAAGCCCACATGGACTCAAGTAGTCAGCCATGCCCTCTGCCCAGGGCTCGAGTGCTTTCTAGGTGCCTGGTGTCCTGATTTCCCTGACGTCACTTCAGGTCCTATGACTTGTCCCGCCCCACTCAAAGTCCTTGAAGACTTTAGCCTTGCCTTGGAGGCTCTCAGCCAGTGTGGCAGGTGGTGGTAGGTGCCATAGACCATAAGGAGGCTTGGAGGCCAACCTGGGCTAGGGGCGGGGGACCATCTGCAGGTCTGTCTTTGGGTGTAGGTGCAGTGAGGTGAGTCACTCCTTCAGTGGTAGGGAGAGAGGGCAGGGCACTGACCAGGGCCTTTGTGGGCATGGAGCTCAGTCTCTAGATGTTACCATCTTCTGAGAAGCTGGTCTGCATCTGCAGGCATTGGGGGTGGAGCTCACGTGGTAGCATATGTGGTTTGGGGGCGCGAGGGGGAGGACAGCGGCTTGCGGTGTGAACACACGGAGTATTCGTGGCGTGGGAAAATCATGCAAGTGTGCCTATGACTTTTCTATGAGTATGTCTGTGTGAGACCCAAGGGGTCTATGTCTAACCAAGGCCTGGGGGAATAAGGGTCACGTGAGAGTATGGGGTTAGTGACTGGTCCCGACTGTGAGGGGACGGGGGGGGGGGGGTTGAGTGTGATACTGGGCTTGGAGCTTGGGGGGCGAACAGAGGTCAGAGTAAAGAGTGACCACAAAATTACAATGTCCCTTCATCTCTCTTTATTTTAATTTAACCTCAGCCTCTGCCAGGGCTCAGGTTGCTGGGTAACTGTGTGTGTGTGTGTGGGGGGGAGCATAGAATTTGGGCCTTTAGTTGCCACCCCAGCTGCTAACTGTTATCGGAGCGATGACGTCTTGAGGAGTCTTGGGAGGAGGGAGGCTCACCACCATTAGCAACCATACCTATTGTTCCTGCGTGTGTGTGTGTGGGGGGGGGGGGAAGGAAGGAAGGAAGGAAAGAAAGAAGGAAAGAAAGAAAGAAAGAAGGAAAGAAGGAAGAAAGACTTGGTAGAGTGATTGCCTAGCCTGTATGAAGCCCTGGGTTCAATTCCCATCACCACATAAAACCAGGCATAGTGACACATTCTTATAATTCCAGCATTTAAGAAGTGGAGGCAGGAAGACCAAGAGTTCAAGGAAGTTTGAGGTCAGTCTGGGATATCACACACACACACACACACAGAGAGAGAGAGAGAGAGAGAGAGAGAGAGAGGAATCTGGTATATGCATCTGTGTACATGTGTGTGAACCTGTGACTGACTCTCCATGTCAGTTTTAAGGTATTTCTGTGACAGTGCCACTGAATTCTATTTTATCCTTTATTTTAATTTTATTCATTCTTTTTTGTTGTTTGTTTTTTGAGGTAGCGTCTCACTCTAGCCCAGGCTAATCTGGAAGTCACTCTGTAATCCCAGGCTGGCCTTGAACTCAGAGATCCTCTTACCTCAGCCTCCCAAGAGCTGGGATTAAAGGCATGTACCAATACACTTATCTCCTAATTTTCTTTTCTTTCTTTTTTTTTTTTTTTTCGAAGTAGTGTCTCACTGTAGCTCAGGCTGACCTCGAATTCACTCTATAGTCTCAGGGTGGCCTCGAACTCATGGAAATCCTCCTACCTCTGCCTCCTGAGTGCTGGGATTAAAGGCGTGCCCAGCTCTAATTTTCTTAAACAACTAACAATGTGAAATATTTCTTATACTGATAAAAGGAGTCATTTTGATCAAATGTTTTCATTAATACTGTCAGAGAATACTATTTATCTCTTCATTTATCTTCCTTCCCCAGTATAATCTCTCTTTTTTCTCTCCCTTTCTCCTTGAGGATGGAATACAGGGCCTTGTTTATGTTGGGAAAGCTCTCTACCACTGAGCCATACTCCGAGTTCATAGGATATAATTCTTTTTTTCTTTGTTTTTCGAGGCAGGGTCTCACTCTGGCTCAGGCTGACCTGGAATTCACTATGTAGTCTCAGGGTAGCCTCGAACTCACAGTGATCCTCCTACCTCTGCCTCCCGAGTGCTGGGATTAAAGGCGTGCCCCACCACACGCGGCTCATAGGATACAATTCTTACCAAAAGAGGAATCAATCTTTCTTATTTCCTTATTCACTACTGTATTCTCCGTGCCTGGAACAATGCTTGGTATATAGAGGGGACTGGGGTTTTATTTTTATTTATTTAGTTATATTTTATTTATTAGAGAGAGAGGGATTGGGAGAGCCAGAGTCTCTAGCCACTGCAAACAAACTCCAGATGCATGTGCCACTTTGTGCATCTGGCTTACGTGGGTCCTGGGGAATCGAACCTGGGTCCTTAGGTTTCACAGGAACAGCCTTAACCTCTAAGCCGTCTCTCCAGCCCGTGTATTTGTTTTAAAGTGTACACAAAAGGGGAAGCATTCCTGAGAAAACAGCTTGAAGGGTAAGTAGAAATTAACCAGGTCAAGATGGTGAGAACGGTTCGAAGCCACAGGCACACTATGTACAAAGGTCTTGAGGCAGGAAGGGGTCGAGTGCTTCTGACAGGCAACTGGTACAGCTGGAGTGTGTGTGTGTGTGTGTGTATGTGTGTGTGTGTGTGTGTGTATGTGTGTGTGTGTGTATGTGTGTGTGTGTATGTGTGTGTGTATGTGTGTGTGTGTGTATGTGTGTGTGTATGTGTGTGTGTGTATGTGTGTGTGTATGTGTGTGTGTGTATGTGTGTGTGTGTGTGTGTATGTGTGTGTGTGTGTATGTGTGTGTGTATGTGTGTGTGTGTATGTGTGTGTGTATGTGTGTGTGTGTATGTGTGTGTGTATGTGTGTGTGTGTATGTGTGTGTGTGTATGTGTGTGTGTGTGTATGTGTGTGTGTGTATGTGTGTGTGTATGTGTGTGTATGTGTGTGTGTGTGTGTATGTGTGTGTGTATGTGTGTGTGTGTGTATGTGTGTGTATGTGTGTGTGTGTATGTGTGTGTGTGTGTGTGTGTATGTGTGTGTGTGTATGTGTGTGTGTGCGAGAGAGAGAGAGAGAGAGAGGGAGAGAGGGAGGGAGGGAGGGAGAGAGAGAGGGAGAGAAAGAGAGAGAAGAGAGAGGAGAGAGAGAGAGAGAGAGAGGAGAGAGAGAAAGAATGTATGTAAAAAAGAATTAAGGGGCTGGAGAGATGTTTTAGCGGTTAAGGCCTTTGCCTGCAAAGCCAAAGGATTCCCGTTCAGTTCTCCAGGGCCCATGTAAGCCAGATGCACAAGGGGGCGCATGCATCTGGAGTTCCTTTGCAGTGGCTGGAGGCCCTAGCATGCCCATTCTCTCTCTTTCTCTCTCTCTCTGCCCCTTTGCCAAATAAATAAATAAAATATATTTAAAAAGATAACTAAATAAAAAAGAAAGAAAGCTACAGAGATTGCCTACAAAGCCTAATGACTCGGGTTTGATTCCCCAGTACCCACATAAAGCCGGATGCACAAAGTGGTTCATGCATCTGGAGTTCATTTGCAGCAGCTAGAGGCCCTGGTGTGCCCATTCGCTCTCTCTCTCTCTCCTTGCAAATAAATAATAAAATGAAAAAAATAAAAATAATTAAGCAAAAGTGTGCTGTGACAGGTTTGAAATCATATGTTTCAAACATGCCTCCTGCAGGTGGAGGAGGCTGGAGTCTGGGGTGTGGTGAAGGCAGAAGGACTGCCTGAGGAAAGGAGACCCTGATTCGGTCCAGGGAGGTTGTGATGGCAGTCTTAGGACAGTCAGGAATGTTCTACATGGCCGGAAGTCAGGGTTTCAGAGACAAGCTAAGCTGGAGTTAGTCAGGAGGACGGCAAGGGAGGTACCTGGAATGGTTCTGAGATTTCATTTTTGATTTTTTGGTTTTTCAAGGTAGGAGTCTCACTCTGACCTAGAATTCACTATGGAGTCTCAGGCTGGCCTTGAACTCATGGCGATCCTTCCACCTCTGCCTCCCGAGTTCTGGGATTAAAGGCATGCGCCACCACGCCCGGCAGTTCTGAGATTCCTGGCTGTCTTAATTGGCTGGGTGATGGTACCATCTGGGGACACGGAGAACATGAGTGCTTGCTAGGGCTGGACACTTTGCTGACTACCACGGTCATCTGAAGCGGGTTAGAAGATATTCCAGGAGGACATGGAGGCTCTGAGTGGTTTGCTACAGGACTTGATCAATGATGCACCCCTCCTCTCCCATATCATCAAAGCTTGTAATTGGCCGGGCGTGGTGGCGCACACCTTTAATCCCAGCACTCAGGAGGCAGAGGTAGGAGGATCACCATGAGTTCAAGGCCACCCTGAGACTACAGAGTGAATTCCAGCCTGGATGAGAGTCAGACCTACTTAAAACAAAACAAAACAAAACAAAACAAAAAACTTGTAGTCGACTGGCTACAGAGGGGGGCTTTTCGTAGGACTCTGTAGGGCTCTGAAGGAGTCTAAGTTTCATATAAGAGCCGTCTGCATACCCATGCTCATTGCCTACTTATGGCATCAGCCTAGGTGCCCATCAGTGAATCGAGGGATAAAGAAAACATGACACATATACGCTATTGACTTTTACTCACCCGTGACTAAGAAGCAAACCATGATATTTGCAGGAAAATGAATGGATCTGGAAGTCACCACGCTAAGTGAAATAAGCTAGGCTTAGAAAGACAAGCGTGGTATGCTTTCTCTCATCTGCAGAATCCAGACTTTTTTTTTCAAGCTAGGGTTTCACTTTAACCCAGGTTGACCTGTTATTC
This sequence comes from Dipus sagitta, assembly GCA_036346955.1. Taxonomy (NCBI): domain Eukaryota; kingdom Metazoa; phylum Chordata; class Mammalia; order Rodentia; family Dipodidae; genus Dipus; species Dipus sagitta. The sequence continues at coordinate 127,719,270 of CM070779.1, read as the reverse complement.
ATTCACTATGTAGGCTCAGGGTGGCCTCAAACTCACGGTGATCCTCCTACCTCTGCCTCCCAGATGCTGGAATTAAAGGTATGCGCCACCATGCCTGGCAGAATCTAGATTTTTTTTTTTTTAAAAAAGACATGAGGGCTAGAGAAATGGCTTAGAAGTTAAGGTGCTTGCCTGCAAAGCCCAAGGATCCAGGTTCAATTCCCCAGTACCCACCTAAAGCCAGATGCAGAAGGTGGCACATGTGTCCGGAGTTTGTATGCAGTGTGGCTAGAGGCCATTCTCTCTCTCTTAAATACATAAATAAAATATTTTAAAAATTGTTTTTGAGGTACGGTCTCACTCTAGCCCAGGGTGGCCTGGAATTAACTCACTATGTAGTCTTAGAGTGGCCTCGGACTCACAGTGATCCTCCTACCTCTGCCTCCGAAATTCTGGGATTAAAAATGTGTGCCACCACACCTGCTAAATAAAATACCTTTTCTTAAAAAAAGAGATGCAGTGTGATTGAGGAAGACACCTGACAACACTGCCCTCTGGCCTCCACACACACACACACACATGTGCACATGCCCACCCACATCTGAACACACGTGCACACGTGCATGCACACCACAGCACGCAAATAAAAAAAAAAAAGTAGAAAGGGAAACTATTTGGGACAAGGGAGAAACCAGTGGTGTGGGGGAGAACAAACAAGGCCAATATGGGTGTGTGACTGTGATTAAAGCATTTTATATATAGGAATAAAAATCTTTCTAAGAAGCCAGGAATGGGGGTGCACACCTTTAATCTTAGCACTTGGGAGGCTAAGGTGGGAGGATTGCTGTGGGTTCAAGGCCACCCTGAGACTCCATAGTGAATTCCAGGTCAGCCTGGGCCAGAGTGAGATCCTACCTCAAAAAAAAAAAAAAAAAAAAAAAAAAAAAAAAAAAAAAAAAAAAAGCTGGGCATTGTGGCGCACGTCTTTAATCCCAGCACTCAGGAGGCAGAGGTAGGCAGATTGCCGTGAGTTCGAGTCCACCCTGAGACTACATAGTTATTTCTAGGTCAGACTAGGCCAGAGTGAGACCCTACCTCAGAAAACAAAAACAAAACAGCTGGGCGTGGTGGCGCATGCCTTTAATCCCAGCACTTGGGAGGCAGAGGTAGGAGGATCGCCATGAGTTCAAGGCCACCCTGGGACTACATAGTGAATTCCAGGTCAGCCTGGGCCAGAGTGAGACCCTACCTTGAAAAACCCCCCAAAAACAAAAAACAAACAAAAAACAACAACAAAAAACAAAAACAAAACAAATCTAAGAAAAAAAAAAGTAGAAAGAAAAGGGATTTATAAAGTCCCGGTGTAGCTCAGTGGGAGAGCCCTTGCCTAGCTTGTGTGAGGTCCTGGGTTTGATACCCTATGCTACAAAAAGGGTGCAGGGAGGTCATAGAAAAAGAAACACGGGCTGGAGAGATGGCTTAGCGGTTAGGCGCTTGCCTGTGTAGCCTAAGGACCCCGGTTCGAGGCTCGATTCCCCAGGACCCACGTTAGCCAGATGCACAACGGGGCGCACGCATCTGGAGTTCGTTTGCAGTGGCTGGAGGCCCTGGCTTGCCCATTCTCTCTCTCTCTCTCTGCCTCTTTCTCTCTCTGTCACTCTCAAATAAATAAATAAATAAAAACAAAAGAAACACAGTACAAGCTTTTTATTTTCACTGGAGACCTATGGGTGGACTGACACATGAAGCCTTTGAAGGGTTCGAGGAGTGTAGGCCTCCTCTGGGCCGGGGTCCTCCTGAGCCCCGAGTGACCTTGCATAAACCAACCTACGATGTGCCGGCTTCTTTGGATTCCGGTTTTGGTTAAAGTGGAGCAAGAGCCTGTCGGCTGCGGAGAAGCAGACAGATAAGAGCATGCGCACGCGCGCCTGCTGGCTCGCTCCTTCTGGCCCACGGCCTCTGTGTCTAACTCAATTTGTCCAGCAGTTCGCTATTGGCAAGGCCCCTCTTCTGCCGCACGCAAGTGAGAGGTTTGAGAAAAAAAAGCAAAACTTTCTGTTCGCAGTCATATTTCATTTCTATTGTTGTTAAATTATGCAATGGCTATGACAAGTGCAACTGGCAAGCAGGTTGGGGGACAGATGCAATGGCTCTTGGGACACACTTGGTTTGGCCGGTGGGAGCAGAAGTGGGAGGGGACGGGGGGGGGGGCACCTGGGTGGCCTTGGTCATCTGCTCAGTCCCTAGGCAAGGCCACTTAGCGAATGACAACGTGGGCAATGTGGAGGCCGCTTAGGTGGTATTGCTTAGTTCTTTGTGCAGTGTTTAGGAATCAACACGACGTGCTACCAGGGGTTTACGTACTCAGCGCTGACCAGGTCTAAAAGGTGCATTGTTGTACCTTAAGGGGATTCAACGAGCAGGGCTTCTGCGCAGTGCTGGCGGTTCATTCTGGAACCAAGCATTCCCTGAGCCAAACCCCGGAAAGACAGTAAGTGGGCCAGGTGGGAGGGGCGCACCTGATGCCTTCTTTGTTTACTGGGGGTCTGCACTTGGCTAGGCCTGGGGTGTGGACCTGAAGGAACTTCAAGGAACTCCCTCCTCCCCTGTCTGGTTTGGTTGGCGTAGGATCTCACTGTAACCCAGGATGACCTGGAATTCATTCTGTAGCTCCAGGCTGGCCTCAAACTCACAGTGATCCTCCTATCTCAGCCTCCCCAGTGCTGGCTGGGATTTAAGGTGTGCCTAGCCTCTTTTTGTTTGTTTTAAATTAAATTTATTTATCTTAAATATTTTAGTTATTAATTATTTATTTAAGAGAGAGGGAGAAAGAGAGAGAGAGAGAGAGAGAGAGAGAGAGACAGAGACAGAGACAGAGACAGAGACAGAACAGGTGGAGGCCAGGGCCTCCAGCCTCTGCAAATGAACTCCAGACAAATGCACCACCTTGTGCATCTGCATGACATGGGTTCTGGGAAATCCAATCTGGATCCTTAGGCTTCACAGGCAAGTGCCTTAACCACTGAACCATTTCTCCAGCCCTATTTTATTTATTTATTAGACAGAGTGAGAGGAAAAAAAGAGAGATGCAGGTAGAGAGATAATGGGTGTGCAAGGACCCCTAGCCATTGCAAACGAACTCCAGAGGCCACCATGTGCGTCTGGCTTACATGAGTACTGAGGAATCGAACCTGGGTCCTTAGGTTTCTCAGGCAAGCCCTTAACTGCTGAGCCATCTCTCCAGCCCTGTCTGCTTCTGTTTGGAGGCGAGGTCTTCTCTAGCCCAAGTTGGCCATAGATTGACTATGTAAGCTTCACTTCCCCAGTGCTGGGATTTCAAACATGTATCACCACACCCGGCTCTCAAATGGTTTTCATGTGACCTGCTGTAATAAATAGTTGGGAATGCATTTGGTTTCAAGTAATACAATACTCAACAGACAGTGGCTTGAGTAACAAAGATATTTCTCAAGTTCACACAACAGGAAATCTGGAGGCGGGTGGGTCTGGATTCGGTGAAAGGATAGCATCCATGATGTGGTCAAAACCTGGGCGTTCTCTCTTCCTGCTCTGCCACCCTTGATGCGGTAGCTTTTTTTTTTTTTTTTTGTCTGCAGGTTTGTTGCCTATGGCCTCAAGATGGCTGCCATCGTGTCTCCCTACAAGTTTATTCAAGGCAGAAAAGAGAAAGGCCAAAGAGAAAGTGGGGCCTAATGATGTATTTAAAAATTCATTTATTGGGCTGGAGAGATGGCTTAGCAGTTAAGTGCTTGCCTGTGAAGCCTAAGGACCCCGGTTCGAGGCTCGATTCCCCAGGACCCATGTTAGCCAGATGCACAAGGGGGCGCATGCATCTGGAGTTCGTTTGCAGTGGCTGGAGGCCCTGGTGCGCCCATTCTCTCTCTCTATCTGCCTCTTTTTCTCTCTGTCTGTTGCTCTCAAATAAAGAAATAAACCAAAAAAAATTTTAATTAATTAATTAATTAATTATTTTACGAGAGAGAGAGAGAGAGAGAGAGGGAGAGAATGGGCATGCTAGGGGCTTTTGTCCATGTACTCTTGTTCTAGAAACATTGTGTATCTAGCTTTATGTGGGTACTGAGGAATCAAACCCAGGCTGGCAGGCACTGCAAAGAAGCACCTTTAACCACTAAGCACTGACAAAGTGTTTGTTTGTTTTGGTCATTTTGAGGTAGGAGTCTCACTCTAGTCTAAGCTGACCTGGAACTTACTCTATTATTATTATTTGTTTTTTTGAGGTAGGGTTTCACTCTAGCTCAGGCTGACTGGAATTCACTATGCAGTCTCAGGGTGGCCTCAAACTCACAGTGATCCTCCTACCTCTGCCTCCCGAGTGCGAGTGCTGGGATTAAAGGCGTGAGCCACCACACCCGGCTGACCTGGAATTTACCCTATAGTCCCAGGCTGGCCTCGAACTCATAGCAATTCTTCCTACCTTCCTACCTCAGCCTCCTGAGGGCTGGGATTCAAGGTGTGCTATACCATGTTTGCCCTGGTAAAGTATTTTTTTTTTAATCAGGGGAGGAAAGTCCCCCAGAAGCTCCTTGGGAGACATCCTGTCTCCTTGGCCAGGGCTGAGAAGAAATGCTACATGGAGGCTAGGAAGAGGGCTAGCAAGTGGGAACAGGGTACCCAGGGGGATTTAGAGGAAGCTGGATTCGTGCCCTGGGCCTGAGAGCATTGTCAGTGGAGAGGGTAGGGTTCTGGTGGCCAGGAGGAAGAGACAGGACAGAATATCCGTTAAGCAGAATGAGCAGTGTCTACTGGGGGTGGGAAGGGCCAAGATGATCCTGGGAGGGGGGCAAAGTGAAACCAGAGGAGTGGAGTTAGCCAGACTTGGGGGTGGGGTTCAGGGAAAGTTTTCTGGAAAAGATGAAGCCCGAGTGGAGTCTTAAACACACACGTGTGCGTGTGTGCATCTCTCATTGTTCACCACTATGTGTGCCAAGCTTGCTGGCCTGCCCCAGGTTCTGGGAAATTTTCCTGTTTCCATTTCCCTTCATATAGTGGGCATAGGTGGGCTAGGATTGGGATTCTAGATGCTGGCCACCGTGCCTAGCTCTGTGATGTTTACGTGGCAAGTGCTCTATCCCCTGAGCCATCTCTCTGACCTGTTTGTTTTGAGCAGGGTCTCATGTAGCCCAGGCTGGCCTCAAACTTGCTATGTATTCGAGGCTAGCCTTAAACTCCTCACCGTCCTGTTTCTGCTCTTACCAAATGCAGGGATCTGTGCACACACCATCACATTCGGGTAACCTTTGGGTTTTACCCTGCATTGTCCTAAATGGGTTCCTGCCTTGAAGGGGGGCACAGTTCTCTGTGTTTTAGACAGACGGCTCAACGCTGGGGTGGAGAACAACGGGCGAGCCATCAGGGGCGCAGCTGGGAGAGGGGGGGCCCAGCTGGGAGAGGGGGGGGCCCAGCCAAGTGGTTCCTTCGGTCTCCAGATGGAGTAACTCTCCAAAGCCAGGCTGCCAATGTTGCAGAGACAAGATAGGCAGGATTCCAGGGGATGAATCTCTGGGAGGGACACATGTCTCAAGAGGGCTGGGACACTCTCAAAAAATGTGCGTTAGACTATGCAATCGCACACAGAGTATTCTGTGAGGAAAGACTCTGGGACGTGGCCAGGGACATCTATGGGTGGCAGAGAGCGCTCGGCCAGAGCCACAGGGGTCGGCTGGAGCAGAAAGGGAGGGACAGACAGGAGGTGGTCACCAGCCTGCAAAGATGGAGGCTAGAAGATAGACAGGCAGAGGTTTGGCAGAGGCAAGGCTCCCCCAACCCCCAGGCCTGTTTAGCTAGAAACCAGGAGAGATCAAGGGCAGAAGAGGCTGCGCTGAGGCCTAATGGGGAGCACAGAAAAATGTGCTCCCAGCTGCCCCTCTGCAAGGGTTCAGCCCTCACAACTAGAGGGTAGGGGCGCCTCAGGGAGCCTGGGAAAAGCCCTCTCCACAAGCTGTGCCTGGGATGACCTGGCATCTCTCCATGAGTGACATTTCAGGCACACGGGAAACTTGTGAACAAGACTTTTCTGGGTTCACTTAGTCTCCTCTGAGGAAGCTGGGAATGCTGGGAACCTGATGAAGGGAAGATGAGGTTTGGAATTAGAGCAATGGAGATGTTGGAATGTGACGTCCTGAGCAAGGAGCCTTATGGATTAGAGCGGGAGTGGATATGGACCATGCAGGATATAAAGGGGCCACCGGGAGCCATCACAGAGTTGATACAACTAATTGTGTCAGGCCAGTTAAAGAATAAGAGTCTTGAGAAATAGATAATATCATGGAGTTTGTTTAGAAAAGTACTAAATCAGTATATTGTGAAAATGCTCTCTAGGCTGGAGAGATGGCTTAGTGGTTAAGGTGCTTGCCTATGAAGCCTAAGGAACCCCGGTTCAATTCTCTAGTACCCATGTATGCCAGATGCACAAGGTGGCACATGCATCTGGAGTTTGTTTGCAGTGGCTGGAGGTCCCAGTGCACCCATTCTCTTTCTCTCTGCCATTTTCTTTCTCTCTCAAATAAATAAATAATAAACGTTTCTCTGTCATCCTCCTGTCCCTTTCCTCTCTCCTTAGAGGCAACTGAGTTACCATTTCTTATTTCTCTTTGATGTTGTTTCTTTTTTTAAAATATTTTTATTTTTATTTATTTATTTGACAGAGAGAAAGAGGAAGAGAGAGAGAGAGAGAATGGGTGTGCCAGGGCCTCCAGCCCCTGCAAATGAACTCCAGACGCATGCGCCCCTTTATCTGGCTTATGTAGGTCTGGGGGAATCGAACCTGGATCCTTTGGCTTTGCAGGCAAACGCCTTAATGGCTAAGCCATCCCTCCAGCCCTTGTTGTTGTTTCTTAAGGTTTGCTTCTGGTTTTTGAGGAAGTCATTGTAGCTTAGGCTGATCTGGAATTCATTTTGTAGTCTCAGGCTGGCCTCAAACTCACAGTGATCCTCCTGCCTCAGCCTCTTGAGTGCTGGGATTTCAGGTGTGAGCCACAATGTCCAGCCTGTTTTTTTTTTTTTTTCCTTTTTGAGATAATGTCTCAATACATACCCCAGGCTTACCTTGAACTTGCACATGACTATTCTGGGCATGGGTGGCGTTTGGAGGAGGAACTTGGGTCTTACTATATACCCTAGGCTGGCCTCAGTGGAGCATGATGGCATTTTCCAGGGGGTCTCGAATGCTCCCATCACCAGTGGAAGGGGTAAAGGGGCTTAGGACAGGAGACATGGAGTCTGACTGACAACATCGTGTCAGCAGTGATGTAGCAACCTGAGCAGCACAGCCCGGACAGGTGGGGTTCGTAGACACGTCATCTCTAGTATGAGGGAGGTGACTGACCTTTGGGGCTCAGCACCAGCAATTCCACACAAGAGGATCGAGGTTCAGCCCAGGGAAGGAGATACAGGAGGCAAGGAATGGGAAAGAACTAGAACACTGGGTTTGGCAAAGAATGGGCTAGGACCATGCTCCGTTTCCCCAGGAGTTCTCCTAGAGGAGAAGGGCGTATGGTTTGTGTGTCTAAAAATGGTTGCCAGAGGAAGAAGTATTTTATTTTCTCCCCTTCCTTCCTTCCTCCCTCCCTCCCTCCCTCCTTCCTTCCTTCCTCCCTTCCTCCTTTCTTTCTTTCTTCCTTTCTTTCTTCTTTCCTTGCTTCCTTCCTTCCTCCCTTCCTTCTTTCTTTTAGTCTTTTTCCTTCCTTCCTTCCTTCCTTCCTTCCTTCCTTCCTTCCTCTCTCCCTCCCTCCTTCCTTCCTTCCTCCCTTCCTCCTTTCTTTCTTTCTTTCTTTCTTTCTTTCTTCCTTTCTTTCTTCTTTCCTTGCTTCCTTCCTTCCTCCCTTCCTTATTTCTTTAGTCTTTTTCCTTCCTTCCTTCCTTCCTTCCTTCCTTCCTTCCTTCCTTCCTTCCTTCCTTCCTTCCTTTGCTCCCTTCATCCCTCCCTACCTTCTTTGCTTCTTTCTTTCTCTCTCTCTGTTAAGGTTTGGAGAGACTTTATTAGATTAAGAGAAGAAAGTGCAGAGAGCTCCAGCTATGTGGAAGCCAGGAGAGGTAGAGAGCCCATGCGGAAGTAGGGTCCTCACCCATCTCAGCCCAGCCATGCTGAATGGCAGGGAGTGGGGGGCGGGGGAAGCTTACCAGAGCAGGGAACTGGAAATTCAGAGGAGATTAGCAGCCAAAATAGCAACGTTTTCTTTTTTTTTTTCCTAAAAAACTTTATTATTGACAACTTCCATAAATATAGACATTATACCATGATCACAATTCCCTCCCACCTCCTCCTGTCCCCCAGTAAGTTCCCCCTGTACTAAATCCCATCTTCTTTCCAACTAGTCTCTCTTCTGTTTTGATATCACCATTTTTTTTTCTCCTGTTATGCAGGTCTTGTGTAGGTAGTGTCAGCTACTGTGAGGTCGTGAATATCAAGGCCACGTTGTGTCTGGAAGACACTACTGTAAGCACTTCTCCCCTTCCTTTGGCTCTTACATTCCACCTCTTCTGCAATGGTCCAGAGCCTTGGAGGGTGTGACAGAGACGTCTCACTCTGTGCTGAACACCCCACTGTCATTTCCCAGCACTTTGGTGAGTTTTGAGTCACCCCAGTAGTCACTGCCATCTGAAAAGAGAAGCTTCTCTAACCCAAAGTGAGAGGAGCATTAACATATGGCATACACATTAAGTATTAGAGGGCATTTTGGTGGGCATATAACATATCCATTTAGCCAGGCAACAGTAATTTTTCCCTCTAAGGCTTATGACCTGCCCTGCCCCCAGCCTTAGTCTTTTGATTAGGTTTTTAGTACCAGGCAGGAATTCCTTTCCATGGAGCAGGTCTCAAGTTCAATCAGAGAGCAGTTGGTTTCTCCCATAACAGACATGCCACCATTGTACCAGTTGGTACCTTTGGCCTGACTGGCCAGCCGTCAAGCTTGTAGGGTCCACTGCTGGCTTAACACCATTGATGACTTTCCTCTCCCAGCAGGCTTCATGGTTGTTTCCAACATCCTGACAGCTAGTCAACAGGGAGGAGGTTTCCAGCTCAGCTCCATCTTGATTTCTCAGTGACCTGCAGCTCAAGCATGTGTTATCTTCAGCAACGGGGTCTTTCCATCAAGCTCTGGTGGGCAATAGCCTGTAATGTTTCGGGGGCATCAGGGTCCTCACTGGCTAACAACTTGCTGGAAGGCATCCCACCCCTAGGCGTTGAAATTGAGAGAGATTTTCTCCAGTGGGACAGTCACTCACTAAGTTGCCCATTCTCCTATAAATAATCCCTCACTCATGCTCCCAGAAGAGTCTGAATTAAACTCATTTGGCCACACACACAAAAAAGACATGGATGTAGAAGGAGAACTATTTATTTGGACAGAGAAAGGGGATCACCAGGAAAGAGAGAGAGACAAGAGAAGATAATGGGGGTGAATATGGTAAAAATACATTATACACATGTATGAAAATGTCATAATGAAACCCATTGTTATATATAATTACTATGGGCTAATAAAAAGAAACATGAAGAACTAGCAGAAATCTTTTGAGCATATTCCATCCAGTGAATGATGAGTAAATTCTGTTCAGTACTGTACAAAAGGGTTTCAGATACAGCACAGTGACCGAGCACTTGCTTAGCATGCGTGAGGCCTTAAGTTTGATCCCTATCCCTGCTAGAAACATTTAAATATTAAAAAAATATTTTATTTATTTGAGAGAGAGGTAGATAGATAGATAGAGAAAGAGAGAGTGAGAGAATGGGGTGTACCAGGGCCTCCAGCCACTGCAAACGAACTCCAGATGCATGTGCGCCCCCTTGTCCATCTGGCTAATGTGGGTCCTGGGGAGTTGGACCTGGGTCCTTTGGCTTTGCAGGCAAGTGCCTTAACCACTAAGCCATCTCTCCAGCCCTCAAATATTATTTATTTATTTATTTGGAGAGAGAGCAGGGTGGTGGGGGAGAGAGAGAGAGAGAGAGCGAGAGCGAGCGAGCATTCCAGGGCCTCTAGCCACTGCAGACAGACTCCAAATGCATGTGCTACTTTGTGCATCTGCTTTACATGGGTAAAGGGGAATTGAAGCCGGATATTTATGCTTTGCAAGCAAGCACCTTAACCTCTGAGCTATCTCTCCAGACCAGGAAAAAAAATTTAAAGAATATTTTATTTATTTATTTGAGAGAGAGAAAGAGGCAGAAAGAGTGAGTGAGAGAGAGAGAGAGAGAGAGAGAGAGAGAATGGGCACGCCAGGACCTCCAGCAAACAAACTCCAGATGCATGAGCCACCTTGTGTATCTATCTGGCTTACAGCATACATGGGTCCTGGGGAATTGAACCTGGGTCCTTTGGCTTTGCCAGCAAGCACCTTGACTGCCAAGCCATCTCTCCAGTCCACAAAAGGCATTTATAATCAGCTCCCCACGTTGCTGCCTCCCCTCTCTTGCAAATGTCTGGGCACTCAGGGGAAGTGAAGAGAGACTTCCATGGGCTCTTAGTCTGGCAACAGGAAGTGGGACCATATCTGAGGTCAGGCAGAAGGGGAGAAGTATAGCCTTCAAGGCATATTTCCTATGGAAGACAGAGGTAGGAGGATCGCCATGAGTTCGAGGCCACCCTGAGACTACATAGTGAATTCCAAGTCAGCCTGAGCTAGAGTGAGACCCTACCTCAAAAAACCAAGATATATATATGTTTCCTGTAGTACTCTAGGTCAGTCTGTCCAATAGAACTGTAATGTGAACCACATGTATATTTTTAATTTTTCTAGGAGCCATGTTATAAAAGTAAAATGTAGAGTGTAGCTTAGTGTTAGAAGGTGTGCCTAGCATGCAAGAAGCTGTGTGGATCTAGTCTTCAAGAATATTTAAAAAAAAATCCACATAAAAAGAAACAAGCGCTGGGAATGGTGGCGCATGCCTTTAATCCCAGCACTCAGGGAGGCAGAGGTAGGAGAGGATTGCTGTGAGTTCGAGGCCAGCCTGAGACTGCACAGTGAATTTCCAGGTCAGCCTGGGCTAGAGCGAGACCCTGCCTCAAAAAAAAAAAAAAAATTAGTTTGAGTAATATATGCTGCTTATTTATTTAACATAACATATGCAAGATGCCACCCATTCAGCAAGTGATCAGTATATGAAAACTTGCATCACTTTTGTTAATTTTCAGGGTAAGTCCTCACAGCGTGCCATTCATTCTACACGATATCATGTCTCTGTTTGGACTAGCCGTGTTCCAAGCGCTCAGCCACCATGGCGGGGTACGGGGGAGGGGGGGTTGGACAGAGGGTTCCCGGCTTGTTATCTAAGCCGCCATGCCTCCCTGTGCCTGAAGGAGCTGCCAACGGGGCATAGGACATTGATGCCATCCATGTGCTCCGGTGCCCGGAAGGGACCTCAGGGGACCGCACAGGCGACCTTCCGCGTGAGCAGTTCTTGGTGGGAAGGTGGCCGAAGCCCGTGTGCGCTGCTGTTTTGCAGCTGTGGTAAATATTAACGAGGTGGTGGGAGCCATGCCCTCCAGGAGGCCTGGGCTCTCCCGGTGGGGAGGGATGGAGATAACGCTGTGTACCTTAGATAGGGCTTTCAACCTGGCCTCTAAGGCCGCAGTGCCCAAACTGGCAGGGACACACGGGTATAATAACTTGTGTTCCTAGAACCAAGATGCCTCGCCTCGCCGGGAGATTCCCAGAACCCCCAGATCTCAGAGGTGCCACTTGCCTCCACCAACGCACTGCCACGCCCCACTTCAGAGTCTCCCCTTCTGAGCCCAGGCTCTCCACCCGCATAGCTCTTTTCTCCAGATCCACTTCGCTTACGGGCACGACTCCACTCAACTGGAGGGCGCAGGAAACAGACCGAGCCCAGCTGATTTTTCTTCCTTTTAAATAAAACAAAACAAAACCAACCAACCCCTTCAGCACTGGTGACCACTGGGCGGTCACAGCACACGCCACTGCTTTCTTCACAGAAGTAGGCTGTGGTTGTTTCTGGAAGCCAGGGCAGGGTGTGAGAATCAAAGGGCTCACCCCCACGTCTCAGGTACATACCTGGGCCTCGGATTGGACGCGTTCCAGCTCTCACAGAGTTCTCTCTGAGAAGAGAAAGTAAGAACGTTACTCGTATTTGCATAAACAAACAGTGCAGAGACACACACACACGAGAGAAACTTACGTGATTATGTACGGCAGAGCGACCCAGAGGACAGGGAGGGACTGGGAAGCGAAAATTCTCAGGGTTTATTTAACTTGATATTGAACCGTGTAGATATACTATCTAGTTTCAAAAGCAGGTGAGACAAAATTTTAATTATTTTTTTTTTCCTTTTCCTGGTAGATGGCATACACGTATATACTTTCTCACAGTGTATGAGCTTAAACATCTAACTGAAGTGTGTGTGATATTCAGAATGTATGTGCACATTCTGTCTTTCATGATGATAATCAACTTAAGCGACAGAATAAGTAAGTTCCTTTTAGTCATAGCTTAGAATAGCTCTTTAACTTTTTTACTCTTTAGCTTTTATTCTCAGCCCTTACCTAAAAGGGAGACATGGCGCTGTAACTAGGAATCTCCAGTCTGAGGGAGACATGGCCTGTCCTCAGGGAGTCTCAGTCTGAGGGAGACACGGCCTGTCCTCAGGGAGTCTCAGTCTGAGGGAGACACGGCCTGTCCTCAGGGAGTCTCAGTATGAGGGAGACATGGCCTGTCCTCAGGGAGTCTCAGTATGAGGGAGACACGGCCTGTCCTCAGGGAGCCCAGTCTGAGGGAGACACGGCCTGTCTTCAGGGAGCCCAGTCTGAGGGAGACACGGCCTGTCCTCAGGGAGCCCAGTCTGAGGGAGACACAGCCTGTCCTCAGGGAGCCCCAGTCTGAGGGAGACACAGCCTATCCTCCAGGAGTCTCAGTCTGAGGGAGACATGGCCTGTCCTCAGGGAGTTCCAGTCTGAGGGAGACACGGCCTGTTCTCAGGGAGCCATAGTCTGAGCAGAGAAGACCTAGTCCTCCTCATAGGGTCCCAAACGCCATTCTCTGGACTAGGTGAAATCAGTAGAGGGTTTCCCCTGTGTTTTAAAGCATTCACCTCTGCTTCTGGCCAGGAAACTTCTTTACTTCTCAGCCTACTCAGTGTGTCAACACTTAAATGTTTCCCTTGAGTGCTTGTCCGCTGGGCCCTGAAAGGGGTGTCTGCCATTCTTTGCCTCCAGCCTCTTCTAGAGCCAGAGAATGCATGTCTTAAGGGTCGCGGGAGACTCATGTGTCCTCACCAACTCCCCATTGCTTGTACTCCCTTGTACGTGCCACTCAGACGTCGCCTTCCACGAGGCTCGTGAGAGTACATGTGTACCAGGGCTATGAGGCCTTGAGAACCTGCCCAGCCCTGCCTATGAAGTAAGTAGGCACAGGGAGCCTCAGTCTGCTTGAAGATGGTGTCCAGTTTGTCTGCCCTGAGGCAAGCAGAGGATGAATGGGAGGCCCCAGATCATTCTTGGGTCATTGACCTGGGAAGGCAGGGTGTGCCGGGGTGGGGCGAGCCAGGGCACACTGGGCCATGTTTCCTTCTGAGTGGAGGTCACTGCCCTTGACAGCCTGGAGGGCCCAACCCAGCTGCAGCCGAGGTGCCACAGTACTTTTAAGGGGTGGTCAGTGGGCTACAGGGATGGCTGTCTCTGCCTGCCATCCATGTCCCTACTTTCTGTCCTTCTCTCACTGGCAGATAGAGGTCTGGACCAGCCTCTGGGCAGAAGTCCCCATTCTGCCAGGCGTGGTGACGCACACCTTTAATCCCAGCACTCGGGAGGCAGAGGTAAGAGGATTGCCATGAGTTCGAGGCTAGCCTGAGACTACATAGAGATTCCAGGTCAGGCTGGGCTAGAGTGAGACCCTACCTTGAAAAACCAAAAAAAAAAAAAAAAAAAAAAGTCCCCATTCCACACCCCCCCAATTGGAGGCAACCTGCCTTGAGGGTGGCTGGAGATAGAGGAACAACGAGAGGCATCCTGTGGAGGGTTTTCAAGAGACTGCCTTGCTGAGGGTCAATATTTGCCCAGCTCTTGGAGCTGGCGCAGTTCATCACTGCCCTGCACCCCCTCACATTCCGGCCATCGCACCCCTATCTCAGGAACGCGCTCCCATTGACTTGGGGGGGGGGACACACCTGACCTTGGCTGCCCGTGCCCCATTCCTAGGCTGGAAACCAGAGGCCCCAGGAGGGAAGATGCTAGGCAGGCTGCCCATGGTCAAGCCCCGGCCTCCTTTCTCACTGCAACCAACTCCCTGAAGAGATTCCTACTGCCAGCAGAGCATTGTCTTGTCAAACACATCCTAAGTCCCTACTGTGTTCCCAAGATGATGCAAAGAAAAGAGCTGGGATGTAGCTCACTTGATACAGTGCTTGCCCAGCAGGTAGGAGGCCCTGGGTTCGTTTCCCAGAACCTTATAAACCTCGTGTGGTGATGGATACCTATAATCCTAGCACTTGGGAGGTAGGGTCAGGAGCATCAGAAGTTCAAGGTTATCCTTGGCTACACAGTAAGTTGAAGGCTAGCGTGGACTACAAGAGACCCCGTCGCCAAAACAAGGAAGGAAGGAAGGGAAGAAAAAAAAGAGGGAGGGATGAAGAAAAGAAGAAAAGAGAATTTCCCAGGGCCTTGAAAAACTTATAATTAAGTAGATTTTTTTTTTTTTTTGTTCTCGTCCATGAAAATATATCCAGGATCTCATTTAAAGGGACAGAACTCCTCAGCAGACCCCAGAATTGATCTGTAGTTTAAATACAAGGGAAACCACATGACCATCACACTTTAAATGGAGGGTCCACAGTGACCGATGTCTCTTGCTAGAAGCAAGTGGCCACCAGCAGTGCGGAAAGAGTACTGGCCACTGGAACACCTGCCTTTTCTTCCCTTTGGAGGGTGACCTGGGAGTAGCAGCTTTTACCTAACCAAATGCTTAATTTGCATATTAAGCCACACCCCTATCATTTCCTATTGGCCAGGACAATCCACCTAACTGAGGTGTGGGCAGTAGGCTTAATATCATTATTAGTATTATTAATTTTTGAGGTAGGGTCTCACTCTAGCACAGGCTGACCTGGAATTCACTATGTAATCTCAGGGAGGCCTTGAATTCACAGCGATCCTCCTACCTCTGCCTCCCCAGTGCTGGGATTAAAGGCGTGCGCCACAACGCCTAGCTTTCATTTCTTTTTTATTTGTAGATAACATGATGTTATGTACATATTATTTATTTATTTATGAGCAAGCGAGAGAGAGAATGGGTGCACCAGGGCCTCTAGCTACTGCAAACGAACTCCAGACGCATATGCCACCTTGTGTATCTGGCTTATGCCAGTACTGGGGAATCGAACTTGGGTCCTCAGGCCTCGCAGGCAAGTAGTGCCTTAACCACTAAGCTATGTGTTCAGCCCTTAATACCTTAATATCATTTCGTTTTTTTTTTTTTTTCGAGGTAGGGTCTCACTCTAGCCCAGGCTGACCTGGAATTCACTATGTAGTCTCAGGGTGGCCTCGAACTCACGGTGATCCTCCTACCTCTGCCTCCCGAGTGCTGGGATTAAAGGCGTGCGCCACAACGCCTGGCTTAATATCATTTCTTGAGGCTAGCTTAAAAAGGGAAAAAGCTCAGGGCTGGAGAGATGACTCAGCAGTTAGGAGTGCTTCCTACACAAGCATGAGGGCCTTAATGGGTTGTTTCCCCAGCACCCACATCAGCAGCTGGCATGGCCGGGCACACCTGTGACGCCAGCCCTGTGGGGAGCAGAGACTGGGCATTTGCTGGGGCTCATGAAAACAGCCAGCTCCAGAACCAATAAGGGACTCTGTCTCAAGGAAACAAACAGATGAGCCACAGAGGAGGGATACCCAACAGTCTCCTCTGGCCTTCACACACACACACACACACACATGCAAGAGGCAGGCACATCTGCACATACGTGCACACACCGTACACACCTACCACGTCACACCACACATTCTACATGCATACACACAGACAAACAAAACTGGGGATAAGGACAGATTTAATCTCAGTGAGGGGTCAGCCATGTCTTCCCTTCGTCCCTGACAATGTCCAGTACTCTTGACCTATTACCTCATTTACTTCTTGTTCAAAGGTAGAGAATTTGGCAGGTCGAGTTCATTCCAGGACTTTTCAGGGTGTTTTTTTTTTCTCCCCATCTCCCTGAGGGAAGGCTTGAAATTGAAAATTTTTATTTTAATAAGGAACACACACATATATACGTATATGTATTCTTATTTGCTTTTTCTTTACAAAAGAAAATGTACTTTATACATGGTTCTGTATCTTGCCTCTTCAGTTTACTCTGTCTTGAAGCACTTTCTCTAGTGGTACAAAAAGAATGTGCTGGTCCAGTTGGGAGTGGTGGTGGACGTCTTTAATCCCAGCACTAGGGAGGGGGACGTGGGAGGATCGCTGTGAGTTCGAGGCCACTCTGAGACTACACAGTGAATTCCAGGTCAGCCTAAGCTAGAGTGAGACCCTACCTTGAAAAACCAAACCAACCAACCAAACAAACAAACAAAAAATGCTGATCCATTTTTATATCTGCATAGTACTTCATGGTATAGCTGACTCATCATCCATTATTTGTTCAATCAAGCTTTGGTTAGTTAGGTCATTTCCCTCCTTAGCTTTGAGAACAATGCTGCAGTGAATTTCACATATGCGTCATTTCCTATGTACTAGGTGTAGCTGTAGAATCCATTCTTAGGCCTGGGATTGTTACTAAAGGGTCTATGTGTTTGCAGTCTTGATACGTATTGTCAAAATGACTCTCCACCAAGATTTTAACAGTTAAATCTCCATCAGCAATGCCCAAGGGTAATTATTTCCCCCACAGCTTGGCCAAGAAAAGTATGTTATCAATTTTTTTTTGGATTTTTGCCAATCTGATAGTTAAAAAATTGTATTTTATTATAGTTCTAATTTGGACATGCTTTTATTTACCGAATGTCTGGCTGGGTGTGGGGAATGTGGCATTCTGTCAGGGAGAGGAGGATTCCCTAGGGCTAAGCTGTTGGGGCAGGGCCCAAACTCCTGACCTTATTTGATTTGACCCATGAACAACTGACTTAGAGAGATTCTTAACTTCTACATGAACCATCCAAATTCAAAGGTGCTGGGAAAGGTATGGGTTTCTCTCTTTTCTTTGCCCCCAAATTTTATTTATTTATTTATTTGAGAGCGAGAGAGAGAGAGGGAGGGAAAGAGAGAGAGAGAGAGAGAGAGAAAGAATGGGCATTCCGGGTCCTCTAGTTACTGCAAATGAACTCTAGACACATGCACCCTCTTGTGCATCTGGGTTATGTGGGTCCTGGGGAATCAAACCTGGGTCCTTAGGCTAGTGCCTTAACCACTAAGCCATCTCTCCAGCCTGGTATGAGTTTCTTGTAGACTATGAGGTACAAGATGGGGGGTAGGGGTCAGCACACCAGTTCAGAACATCCTTTGAGGACATCACCAGACCCTTGGGATCTCACTCCAGATGTTCTGTGAGACCTACTCTCTTCCATCAAAGACTGTGTCTCTCTTCAAGTCCCCTGCAGAAAAGACTCACAAGATGGGAGGTGCCGATGAACTTCAGCCACTTAAAAATATTTAATGTTTATTTCCAAGGAGCCAAGGAGAAGAGAGAGAGAGAGAGAGAGAGAGAGAGAATATGGGTGAAATCAGGGCTTCCAGCTGCTGCAAACAAACTCCAGATGCAGGTACCACTTTGTGCATCAGGCTTTATGTGGGCACTGGGGAATCAAACCCAGATCATTAGGTTTTCAAGCAAACACCTTAACCGCTGAGCCATCATTCCTGCCCCTTAAGCCACGTTCGAGCTCTCCAGAATCACAGCACCATGGCATTCCTCAGGTCCAGAGACTCTGCAAAAGGAGAAGAGGTTATTTTCATATGATTTGCTCTATGTCGCAGTAGTCAGGGTCTCTACAGGAACAGAACTGATAGGATTCACACACACACACACACACACACACACACACACACACACAGTACTACAAGGGGGCTTTATTCCATGAACTTACAGGATACGGGCTGATGAGTCCAACAATGGGCGTCTGCAGGCTGGACAGTCTAAGAACCTGGCAGCTGCTTGGTCCTTGAGGCTAGGTGCCTCAGCAGTCCCAATCTGGAGCTGAAGGCCTGGAGGATTCCTGGGAAGCTGCTGGTCTTTTAGTCCACACTGGAAGAAGCCGGGTGCCGGTGCTCTTGAAGGAAGGCATCAACAGAGCAAATGCACTCACCAGCAACAAGTCAGGGCAGCCAGGCAAAAAGGGCCACTTTCCCTTAGAGCCTCTTTCTATATAGGCTACCACCAGTAGGTCTGTCTGCTGTGTAGGAAGGCCTTTCCCACTAGTTAATCCTTCCTGGAAACACCCTCACAGACTTGCCCCAAAAGGCATGTCTCTTATTTGATTCTTGATTTAATCAAGTTGACAATGGAAAGAAATTAGCCGTCACATGTTTACCCACTCTCACTCTATGAAGTTCCCATCTCTTTCCTGGGGTTTATTAAGGAGAAAAACATTGCAGAGGCTAGGGGGACCCAGTATAGGATGGTTGCCCTCAGGAACCTGCCTGGGTGTTTAACTGCTGGGCTTACTTTCCGGGGCCCAACCTTTGAAGTTCCTTATGGGCAAGGGTGTGTGAATTGGGGCCTTTGAGCTTAGGGTCAGGCTCTGAGGTCAGTAGTACCCTCGTCCAGCCTGAGTTCCAAGAGTAGCTTAGTCTGAAACATGTGAGTTGGCATTCCAGAATCTCTGGATTAAAGACACAGAGCAGCTTCACAGACTTAGAAGATCAACATCAGAACTGAAGAAACCTGAGGCAGGATCCAAATCCCTCATTGGATATCTGGGGGAAACCAAGTCATGGGTCAAGAAACTCTAACTGGTAGATGGCAGATGGCAGAGCTAGGCAGGGCATGCAGATGGCTGGTCTCTTTGGCCAGCCTCTCTGGGATATATCTGCCTTTTGATTATTATTATTATTACTATTATTATTATTATTTTGAGGTGGATCTTACTCTAGTGTAGGCTGCACTGGAATTCCAACCTAAACTAGCCTGAAACTCACAGTAATCCTCCCACCTTGGCCCATCCTGAGTGCTGGGATCCTTTTCTTTTTTTTTCCTCTCAAATATTTTATTTACTTATTTGAGAGAAACAGAGAGAAAGAGGCAGACAGAAAGAGAGTGAGTATGGGTGTGCCAGGGCCTTTTGCCACTGCAAACAAATTCCAGACACATGCGCCACTTTGTGCATCTGGCCTTACGTGGGTACTTGGAAATTTAACTTGGGCCACCAGGCTTTCGGACTTTGCAAGCAAGCACCTTTAACCTCTGCGCCATCTCTCCAGCCCGAGCGCTTGGATTTCTAGGCATGAGCCAACATGGCTGGCACTGGACTATCTGTCCCTAGGTCTCCTCCAGCTGGATAATACAGGGTAATGGGCTTGGCCTGCTGCCCTAGAGCAAGACCACTCTGGCTACATGTGGCCACCCAAGGATGAAGGTTGCTGTTACTCTTACCATCACAGCCTGGGCAACCGCCAGCCCAGACAGGACCCCCAGAGGCCAGCGTGGACACAGGGGTGCACGGGGCCAGGCCTTGGCGTGCCTAGATTGCACCTGATGATCGGCAGAGCCTGGGAGAGAATCCCTTCCTCCTGCCTCCCTCCTTTTGTAGCAGAGAGAGGAGGGGAGGGAATGGGTGGAGGCCTGGCTTTCCCAGAAGCCAGCCTAATCCCTCTGCCTGTCTTAATGAGGACAGCTCCAAAGGGCGAGCGTGGAGATACGCTTCCCGTCCAGCTGCCAAGGACGGAGGCTCCGGGAACCAGGAACCTGGGAAAGTTGGCCTAGCGGAGGTAAGATGCGTCACTTGGCCACCTCGTTGCCCTAGGCAGGTTTTCCCCCTTCCAGCCACTCCACCCCTTCCTATATCCTTCTTGCTTATCCTTCACTGGTTGAGCTCAGCCCATCTTCCAAGAATCTCCTGCTGTAAATCTAATCCCAGCACTTGGGAAGTGGAAGCAGGAGGATCGCAAGTTCAAGACTAGCCTGGTCTACGTTAGACCTCAGAATAAATAAATAAAGGGGGAAGAGAATCAACTAAAACAAATCATTTTTGAAAATTCCAGAATGAATGATTACCTAAACTTCTGTATGCCAACTAAAAAAATAAAATAAATTCATTTTTAACTCTCACAAGTATATTATGAATGATTTTCATCTAAGGAATACTTTAAAATATGTATATACTTTTTTTTTTTTGAGGTAGGGTCTCACTATAGCCCAGGCTGACCTGGAATTCATTATATAGTCTCAGGGTGGCCTTGAACTCACAGCCATCTTCCCACCTCTGCCTTCTGGGTACTGGGACTAAAGACATGCACCAGCACACCCAGCTTGTACATATGTATTTACTTATTTATTTATTTTGAGAGAGAGAGAGAAAATGGTTGCACCAGGGCCTCCTGCTGCTGAAAACTAACTCCAGATGCATGTACCAATTGTGTGTCTGGCTTTACATGGGTGCCAGGGAATTAAACCCAGGCCATCAGGCTTTGCTCACATCTTTAACCATTGAACCATCTGTCCGTCCCTGTCCTTCGAAATGTGCTCCTATTTAAGTTTTCTATTTAAGCTTTTATTGTTACTTAACTTTAAAAGATGGGCTGGAGAGATGGCTTAGCAGTTAAGGCACTTGTCTGCAAAGCCAAAGGACCTAGATTTGATTCCCCAGGACCCACATAAGCCAGATGCACAAGGTAGCACATGCATCTGGAGATTGTTTGCAGTGACTGGAGGTCCTGGCGTGCCCATTCTCTGTGCCTCTTTCTCTCAAATAAATAAAAATATAAAAAAAAGAACCTGTGATCATTGTATACAAATTTAGAAAAATACAGGAAAAATTACAGATACTAACAAATATAAAAATGCATGTATATAAATATATAAAGAGAATTTGCTGCTATAGTTCAGTAGACTGTCCCTGTCTGGAGTCATCAGTGCTAGGATAGATATTAAATACATTCTCATTAATTAAAATCTACTGCTGGGTATGGTGGCACACGCCTCTAATCCCAGCACTTGAGAGACAGAGGTAGGAGGATTGCCCTGAGTTCAAGACCACCCTGAGACTACATAGTAAATTCCAGGTCAGCCTGGACTAGAGCGAGACCCTACCTCAAAAAACCAAAAAGAAAAAGAAAAAAAAAATCTCCTGAGCATCTAGCACATGTCAGGGTCTTGGGTACCCCCCTGAATTAAGGATGTAAAGATTTTCTTTATTTGGGATATGATCACATGCAACACCAGTCAAGGAGTGGGGAAATCAGGCAGGGCAGGAAAAGAAGCCAACCAAATATGTTACTGCTGTAGGCAACTGGTCACACAGGGGACATCTTGGGGGGCTGCATACACAGGGCACTTATGCCAGAGTTCCCCACCCAAGAGATGAGGGCAGTGAGCGTCAGAATGGGTGCCTGTGCCCTGGCTCTGCATTGCTCCCCATGTACCTGGGCACACTCCTGATGTCCACAGAGGGGGTGCTGTGAAGTCCAGGACTACCAGGACCGTGCTGGTAGCTGGGAGGCCAAGATGAATTCAGCGGGCTCGGGCCCTACAGGAGTTCACAGTCCAGTGCGGGAGAGAGAGGGTTAAATCCATCATTCCAACAGAGCAAAGTGAGTTCCAGCGCGGAGGTGTCCAAGTTGCGTGGTGGGAGTCCAGAGGTGGGCTATGAACCTGCCTGGGAATGTGGAAGAGTGCCCTTTGCGTGGATGATGGCTCCCGAGTGGTGGCAGGCACCCATGTAGAGAGGTGAAGTCTCGTGGGGCGGGGGTGGGGTGCCCAGGCCTGTTGTCAGCTGACACGCCAACTCCATCAGCATCTCTACCCCGGCAGAAGGTCAGCTCAAGTTCAAACTAATTTCAAGATAGCAACTAATCTTAATGTTAACAAGGGAGGACTGGCTGAGTTGAACTTGCAAACACAGGAAGATTTACTCACTTAATGAGCTTAGTTAAAAAGGTGTCACCCACACTCTTTAAGTAAATCAGTGGTCTCCAGAATGGGGTGGGCAAGGCTGGCCATCGATATTTAGGAAGGCATAGACACCTTGCTTATGTTTATTCATTTTTTCATCCATTCAAAATATTTATGGGGGGGCTGGAGAGATGGCTCAGTGGATAAGGCACTTGCCTGCAAAGCCTAAGGACCTATGTTCAATTCCCCAGTATCTATGTAAAGCCAGATGCTCAAGGTGGCGCATGCATCTGGAGTTCACTTGCAGTGGCTAGAGGCCCTGGCATGCCCATTCTTTCTCTCAAATAAACAAACAAAATATTTAGAAAAAAAATGTCTATTTTGGCATATATATGTACACACACACACACACACACACAGTTGTTGTTTTGAGTTAGGGTCTCACTCTAGTCCAGGCTGACCTGGAACTCCCTCTGTAGTTCTGACTGAACTCATATCGATTCTTCTATCTCAGCCTCCTGAGTACTGGGATTATAGGGATGAGCCACAATGCCCAGTTTATTTTAAAGCCATGCACATAACATGTTAGTATATGTAAATTATTTACAAATAAATAAATTTACATCTAGTGGGGCATGTCACAGATTTGTGTGTTTTTTAAAATATTTTATTTTTATTTATTTATTTGACAGAGAAAGAGGTAGAGAGAGCAAGAGAGAGAGAGAGAGAGAATGGGCGTGCCAGAACCTTCAGCCACTGCAAACAAACTCCAGATGCGTGCGCCCCCTTGTGCATCTGGCTAACGTGGGTCCTGGGGAATTGAACCTGGGTCCTTTGGCTTTGCAGGCAAACGCCTTAACCGCTAAGCCATCCCTCCAGCTCTCCCCCCCTTTTTTATAGTGCTGATGATTGAACCAATGATCTTATGCATGGTAGGCAAGCACTCTGTCACTGAACTACATCCCCAGTCCAACAGATTTGGGTTTTTTTTGTAATTTTTTAAAACTGTATGACCTAGACTGTCCTGAAACTGGCATTCATCCTGCTTCAGCTTCCTGGGTGCTGGGATTATAAGCATGCACCACCATGCCCAGCTTGCCATAGATATTTTATTCTCTTATTTTAAATATTTATTTATTTGAGAAAGAGAGAAGAGAGAAAGGCGCAGCTAGAGAGAGAGAGAAAGTGGGTGCACCAGGGCCTCTAGCCACTGCAAAGGTGCTCCATACGCATGTGCCACCTCGTGCATCTGGCTTTACACGTGTACTGAGGAATCAAATCTGGATCCTTTGGCTTTGCAGGAAAGCGCCTTAGCCGCTATGCCATCTCTCCAGCCTATAGATATTTTATTTAAGCAGGTAGGACCTCGTGTAGCCCAGGCTGGCTTCAAACTCTATGTCATCAAGGCTGGCCTTGAACTACCGATCTTTCGGCCTTCGGCCGACACCCTCCTCACGACCCAGTGCTGGTTTATGTGGTGCAAGGCAATCAAACCCAGGGCTTCCAACCTGCTAGGCGGCAGGGTGCCCTCCCAACTCTGTTATATCCCCAGCCCACCGACGTTTTATGAATAGAAGTATAACCAAGTAATAGAAGCAAGACAGGTGGGAGCTTACAGATGTGGCTGGGGGCCAGGCGTGGTGGCGCACACCTTTAATCCCAGCACTCGGGAGGCAGAGGTAGGAGGATCGTCATGAGTTCGAGGCCAGCCTGAGACTACATAGTGAATTCCAGGTCAGCCTGGGCTAGAGTGAGACCCTACCTCGAAAAACAACACAACACAACACAACACAACACAACACAACACAACACAACACAACACAACACAAAACTGGCTGGGGACAGCGTGAATGTGCCATTGAAGAAGGCTCTAAGACCTGCCTATCTTTCCTCCCCTTCTAGTTCCTCTTCCCCTTGGGCAAGAGGTGCTTCCTGCCATGGACCTCTCTCTCCTTTGCCCAAACTCCTGTGGACAGGGGCCCCGTGGGTGCCAGACGTAGAATACTTCTCTCTCCTCAGGCCAACAGACACAGTCAGGGCTCAAACACCTTTGGTAGAGGCAGCCGTGGTTTGGAGCTGTTCCCACAGTTAAGGGCTAAAGCCATCCCTTATTTTCTTTGTTCCTTGCCACTGACTCTAGTGGGTCAGCTCTGGGCCCCTCCTCTCCAGTCTGAGGCCTCTGGACGGGGTGGAAGTCCAATGCTCAGAATTTCTGCGGCGTTCCAGTTTTCTGACTCACAGCCTCTCCAGCCCCTGCCACCCAGGCCTGGCTTGGCCCCTCATCTCGGCTACTGTCAGTCCCTAATTACCTTAGTCATCTTTCCATCCATGCTTGTTGAGCTAATGGCAAAGGCAAACAGAAATCTTAGCAAATGTGGAAAATTCCTGCTGATGAGGTGAGAGGCCCCAGGTTTGGAGGGGGGCAGAATGAGGCTCTTAGGATGGTCCCTCAAATTTAAAATGCCTTCCATCCTTATTCATTTTTATGTAAGCATCTGGCTTTTTATGTGAGTGCTAGGGAATTGAAACCCCTGGGCTGGTAGGCTTTGCGAGCATGGCCCAAGAGCTTCCCTTTTTTCTTTTTTCTTTTCGAGGTAGGGTCTCGCTCTAGCTCAGGCAGACGTCGAATTCACTATGTACTCTCAGGGTGGCCTCGAACTCTCGGCGATCCTCCTACCTCTGCCTCCAGAGTGCGGGGATTAAAGGCGTGTGCCACCATGCCTAACCTTTGATTTTTGTTTAATTGTTTTTTCGAGGTAGAGTCTCGCTGTAGCCCAGGCTGACCTGGAATTCACTATGTAGTCTCAGGGTGGCCTTGAACTCTTGGTGATCCTCCTACCTCTCTCTGCTTCCCAAGTGCTGGGATTAAAGGTGTGCGCCACCACGCCCGTGAAGAGCTTCCATTCTTTAACCAAGAGGCAGTGGGCAGTCTTCTTGTTTAGCGCCCTGCAGCCTGCTTGAAGGTTCATGCGATCAAACATGGCGTTGGGCTTAGCTTGGCATGAAGGCTTGGGGGATGGTGAGGGGCCTAGGGGACAGGGAGGGCCAGCATAGCCAGCTCCCTAGGGTGTTATTACTTAGGCCACGGGCTAGGTCCAGCTGGACTCTCAGCTCCAGGCCCCTTCAAGATGCCCAGCTGGAAGCTGAATGAGAGGGTGGGGCCTGGGCCGCACAAGCTCTCACACCTGAGGCTTGTTAATAATTATCCCTGGTGAGGGCAAGGCCCCAGCAGACATCACTAATGAGCCTGCTAAGTGACAGCTGGGGCCTTTCCCCCTCACCTGCTCAGGAAAACAAGGTCTGGCCAAGGAATTATTTAACCCTCTTTGGGCTAGGAAGCTGCTCCCTGGGGAAGGGGGGGCTGAGTTCTTCTCTCTGGCTGGGGTGCTCGAGTCCCTTGAGCTTTCTGCATTGCTTGCCCAAGCCCTCCATTTGGGTGGTGGGTGCTGGCTTTTTCAGCCCACGTGGCATCTGTACTTGGGGTGTCAGACTCCTCTATTCAGTATCAGCTGTGAGCTGTGATGTCTTATAGGGGTACCCAACTTTTTCACAGTGCCCCATGATGTTAGTATCTACAGATGTGTTGGGTCACAGCCATATTTATCCTAAATTAGATGCGTGTAGCCACAGGTTGGACACATTTGTGTGGAAATGTTCTAGATCGGAACTGTGGAAAAGAGTAGCCACTGGCTACACAGGGCCCCGAGCAACGAATGTTACAACTGAATTCCTGGGCTTTTCAAACCTGATTTCAATAGCTACCCATAGCCACTCACAGCACAGATCTGTAAGATTTTACCAGAAGCCCTGGAACTGGTGGTAAACAAATGTATGCGAAATAATCCTGTATACCACCATGCTATTGGTGAATCAGCGCCTATGTCCAGACTGGAAAGAGCCCAGGATCTTGTTCCTTGGAGATGGTTCCTGCAAGGTGGGTTTTCTCGTCTTTCCTCAAATCTCTGAGTGTCTGAGGGGCTCATGGGAGCGGGGACTTGTCCATAAGCACCTCTTTTGAATGAGGGTCCCCAGGATAGGGCAGTCCTTCCTCCACAGGGAACAGGGTTGTTGCTGACCAAATGAAGGACACTTGTGGAAAATCCCCTCACACAAGAGGCAGATTTTCCAAGCCTTACTGGTTGCTCTGGTCTGAGCCTTCATTAAGGGGGAGTAGGGGACAATGGAGGAGATGGGGCTGACCCTGGGTCCATTCAACACTCTTTTGGTATTGGGAACTCTATCAAGCACTCCCCCAAACCCCCTCCCCACCATCTCTTCCTGACTCTGTGAAGGTCACATGTTCTCTTCTTTCATAACGAAGGTCTCTAACAGCCAGCAAAGCTATACTGGTCTTTGAAGAAGGGATATGGTTCTTGAATTTGAAAGATTTGCAGGGGCAGGGGAGACGGCTCAGTGGTTTAAGGTACTTGCTTGCAAAGCCTACGAGTCTGGGTTTGATTCCCCAGGACCCACATAAAGCTAGAAGCACAAAGCGGCACATGCATCTGGAGTTCATTTGCAGTGGCAAGAGGCCCTGGCAGATGTATCTATAGTCTCTGTTTCTCTTCTCTCTCTCTCTCCTCTCCCTCTTATTGCAAATTAGTAAAATATTTTAAAGATTTCCAGAAGCAACATCCTGGAGGCTTGCTTTTCCTTGCTGCAGCTAGTAATGCAGAATCTTGGAAGTCCCTTCTTAGGGCTAACCTAATACTTTAGGCCCAGCTTTAAGCGAGTAGGATTTTCCTCCTGTAAAGTTACAGCACCGTTCCCAAATGGCAAGGCCAAGTGTGTGATTTCCCAATTAAAAAAAAAAAAAAAAAACATGTCAGCAAGAGAAGTCATTGACTATGGGGACCAGAGGCACGAGCCGTGTCTAGCATCGTGCTCCACTCATTGTGTGCATACGGGGTCCGTCCTTCTCCCAACCAGGAGGTCCTGCCTCTAAGGGTTTGGAACCCGATCCATGCTCCAATGCTTGCATGTGTGCCAATGGCCTCTGCTGTGCCACCTCCGTGCAGAGGCACAGGGACCCTGGAGATCAGCCCCTTCCCGAGGAGAGAGCATGCTTAGCCCAGCAAAGCAGACCTCTGGGTAAATGCTAAGCCATGCTGCAGACACTCCCCCCTTTAAAAAAATATTTTATCTAGTTATTTATTTGAGAGAAAGAGAGAGAGAGAGAGAGAGAATGGGTGTACCAGGGCCTCCAGCCATTGCAAACAAACTCTAGATGCATGTGCCACCTTGTGCATCTGGCCTTACGTGGCTCCTGGGGAACTGAACCAGAATCCTTTGGCTTTGCAGGCAAATGCTTTAACCACTAAGCTATCTCTCCAGCCTGACACTTCCCTTTTGTAATATGTGTGTGTGTGCATTTTCTACCTGGGTGTGCAAATATGTGCAGGTGCTCACACACACATGTGTGCAGTATGTCTATATGTGTGTGTGTGTGTGTGTGTGTGGTGTAGGCCAGAGAAGGACCTCCGGAGTCATTTCTCAGGAACGTTATTCACCATTTTGGAGACAGAGTCTCCTATTGGCCTACAGGTCACCTAATTAGACAGGCTGGTCAGGGAGCGGCAGACGTCCTCTTGTCTCTGCTTCCTCAGGGCTGGAGTCACAGGTGCGCGGCACCCCCGTGACATTTTTACATGGTTCTGGGGATTGAACTCAGTCCTCGTGCTCACGAGGCAAGTGCTTTACTGGCTGAGCTACCTCTTCAGCCTACTTCGTGTTTTTTTATTTTCCCCCTCCTAAATTCTCAAAATCCCTTCTAGAAAGTTCCCATTGTGCTTGAAGGAGAGCCGTGGGAGAGACTGCCTCAGAGAGACTGAGATGGAAGGAAGGAGAAAAGTGGATGAGATGCTCCCAGAGTACTGATGGCTGATTAAAAGGGCACTGGAGAGATGGCTTAGTGGTTAAGGCATTTGCCTGTGAAGCCTCAGGACCCAGGTTTGATTCCCCAGGACCCACGTAAGCCAGATGCACAAAGGGGTGCATGCATGTAGGGTATGTTTGCAGTGGCTGGAGGCCTTGGTGTGCCCATTCTCTCTCTCTCAAATAAGTAAATAATTTTAACATGGGTTGGTGGAACCCCAGAGGGCTAGTTGTCAGTGGAAGGGAAGTCGATATGAACAGCCAGTTCCCTCCGATGGTAGAGTGTCCCAGTCCCGGGAGGTGACTGGCCTGGTGCAGGGAATGGCTAAAGCAGAAGGTGTTTATGGTTCTGACTCTCCTGGGGGCCTGTGGGGTTAGCCAAGTTTACAGTTGCCCAGAACTCTATAAACACACTTGACGATTGTGTGCGTATATAAGTGTATGTGTGGGTGAGTGTTCCCTGACCCTGAACTCTCATGTCCCCGACTCGGATCTCACTCACCTAAGGAGACAGCAGGGGAGAAACAGGGTTGGGCGGCCAGGTGACACCTATGGAGCAAGTTAGTAAGCACAGATAATGGGAGACCTGCAGACTCCCTGGGGAGAAAGACTTGGGGCTCCTGTGGAATGGGTGTGAAGAGGAGGGAGGGCATTCTAGCCCTGGGAACAGAAGAAACAGTGAGTGTACCTGTGTGTACACGTTCACGTATGTGGGTATGCATGTGTGTGGTCACACAGCAGGAAAGGGTGAGCTCTGGGGACACGAGAGATGGCTAGAAGCCTCGAGGCCTTACCTAATAGAGGTGAAGCAATAGTGCACATCTTTAAAAACTATATGCTTTTTAGGTTCTAAGAGATAGAGATAGCAAAGCACTTGTCTGAAAAACTTAATGACCTGAGTTCAATTTCCCAGTTCCCACAGATGCACAAAGGGGTGCATGTATCTGGACTTTGTTTGCAGTGGCTGGAGGCCCTGGTGTACCTATTCTCTCTCTCTCTCTCTTGCCCGTCTCTGTTTGCAAATAAATAAATAAATACACACATTAAAAATTATTGATTTGAAGTCAGGCGTGGTGGTGCACGCCTTTAATCCCAGCACTTGGGAGGCAGAGGTATGTGGATAGCCGTGAGTTTGAGGCCACCATGAGACTACATAGTGAGTTCCAGGTCAGCCTGGACTAGAGTGAGACCCTACCTTGAAAAACCAAAAAAAAAAAAAAAAAAAAAAAAATTGATTTGAGAGAAAGAAAGAGGCAGACAGAAAGAGAGAGAATATGGGCACACCAGGACCTCCGGCCACTGCAAAGGAGCTCCAAATGCATACACCACCTGTACATTTGGCTTATACGGGTACTGGGGGATCGAACCTGGGCCATCAGGCTTTGCAAGCAAGTGTCTCTAACCCCTGAGCCATGTCCGCAGCTCAAGCACCGCACATCTTTTAGTGAAGTCTTGAAAGTAACACCACCATCTTCCTGCCCGGCACATCGTGTTCATTTCATTAGCAGTTAGGACATGACAGAGTTGTTTACAGGCGCTGCGACTGGGGTGCCCGAGAACCCCCACATTCTGACAAGCGCAGAACACAATGAATGGGATGGTAGCCTGCACTAAGTCTCAATTAGAGGACATCTGTGGCCAGGGTAGACCAATGGGATGGTCGAGATAAGGGGCAAGTCATGGACATGACTGGCCACTGGTCAAAGGCCCGGCCGACCAGGAACTGTTTTCTCTGCGTGCAGCTAACTGCCCTGGAAGGAGCTATGCTGTCTCCAAGGTCTGATGGACAAAAGAAACAGAAGGGTTCTGAGAACTCAAACGATTCAGTTAGTCCAGCTCTGCTAAATCACCGGCCAGACTGCTCAGGACAAATTTCCTGGATGCGGCAAACAGCGGCCATCCCCTGGGTAGGAAAGCTATAGTGCTTGTGTCTGCCTGGTGCTATATGAGGTATATATCATCGTGTGAAATCTGAGCCAAATTATCACGAAAAGCACAACAGCGGCGGGGTGTGTTGGCTCATGCCTATAATGCTAACACTTGGGAGACTGAAACAGGAGAACTGCTCCAAGTTTGAGATCAGCTTGGGCTGCACAGTGACACCCTGTCTCAAAATCACAATGCACCCCCACCCCCCCCCCCGCGTGGTGGCGCACACGCCTTTAATCTTAGCACTTGGGAGGCAGAGGTAGGAGGATCACTGTGGGTTCGAGGCCACTCTGAGACTACAGAGTGAAATCCCGGTCAGCCTGGGCTAAAGTGAGACCGAGCGAGATGGCTCAACAGTTAAAGGTGTTTGCTTGCCAAGCCTGAAGGCCCCTGGGGTTTGATTCTCCATTACTCACATAGAGCCAGATGCAGGAAGTGACGTATGTGTCTGGAGTTCATTTGCAGCGACAAGAGGCCCAGGTGCACCTATTCTCTCTCTCTGCTTGCAAATAAATAAATAAAAATATCAAAAATGGGGGGCTGGGCAGATGGCTCAGTGGTTAAAGGCACTTGCTTGCAAAGGCTGTCAGCCTGGGTTCAATTCCCTAGCATTCCATGCATCTAGGGTTTATTTGCAGTGGCAAGAGACCCTAGGGTGCTCCCCCAAAACACACATGTAAATAAATGAGTAAACTTTCAAAGAAAAAGAAGAAAAAAAAACAAACAGGAAGAGGGAGTGGCTCAGTGGATAAAATGCTCACCTCTCAAGTTGGCGTATTGGAGTTTGATCCACAGGCCCCACGGCAGGCCTCTGTAACCCTGGTACATTGCCAGGGACATGGGAAGTGGAGACATGCTCATACACATGCACTCACACGTAAATAAAAAATAATCTAAACATTAAAAATAGTCCCAACAGCCGGGCGTGGTGGCGCACGCCTTTAATCCCAGCACTTGGGAGGCAGAGGTAGGAGGATCACCGTGAGTTTGAGGCCACCCTGAGACTGTATAGTGAATTCCAGGTCAGCCCTGACTAGAGTGAGACCCTACCTCAAAAAAAACAAAAAACAAAAAACAAAGCAAAAGAAAAGTAGTCCAAATAGGTCTAGAGAGATGGTTTAGCAGTTAAGGCATTTGCCTGTGAAGCCTAAGGACGCAGACTTGATTTCCCAGGACCCATGAAAACCCAGATGCACGAGGTAGTACATGCATCTGGAATTCGTTTGCAGTGGCTGAAGGCCCTGGAGTGCCCATTCTTTCTTCCTATCTGCCTCTTTCTCTCGCTCTCTCTCAAATAAATAAAATATTTGGGGAGAAAAAGAGTTTATTTCTTCCACTTAGTAAAAAGATTTTGGGTTGGAGAGGTGGCTTAGCAGTTAAGGTGCTTGCCTAAGAAGCCTAAGGACCCAGGTTTAATTCCCCAGTACCCATGTAAGCCAGATACACATGGTGGTCCATGCACCTGGAGTTCGTTTGCAGTGGCTAGAGGCCCTGGCATGCCCATTTTGTCTCTCTCTCTAATAAATAAATACATAAATATTTAATAAATATATTTATTTAAAAAGTCAAAACAAACAAGAAAGCCATGAGTACTTGGGAGATGGCTCAGTGGGTAAGCACGCTTGCTGTGCAAGCACAAGGACCTGAGTTCTATCCCCAGTACGCATGTAAAAACTAGGCAGGGCTGCATGTGTCATAACCCCATTGCTGAGGGGGTGGAGACAGGAGGACCGTTAGGGATCACTGGTCAGCAGGAAAACATGGAGTTTCAGGTTTAGTGATCGACTCTGACTCAGGGAAATAAGACAGAAGAGCAATGGAGGACACACGACCTCTTCCTCTGGCCCCTGCATTTGTGTGCACAAGGTACGTGCATTTGTACACACATGTGTATATGACACACACACCAGAAATGAAAAGAGTGTTCTGATTTATTCTCCCTCAGGGGTCCAATGATTATGGGGGAGCAGATGCAACAGTGGCTAAGGAATGTTCCTCAAACTTGGTTTCTCCTTGGAATCACCTGAACATTTTTCAAAATTTTCATTCATTCTTTTTTTTTTGTTTGTTTTGGTTTTTCAAGGTAGGGTCTCACTGTAGCCCAGGCTGACCTGGAACTCACTATGTAGTCTCAGGGTGGCCTCGAACTCATGGTGATCCTCCTACCTCTGCCTCCCGAGTGCTGGGATTAAAGGCGTGCGCCACCACGCTTGGCTTCCACCTGAACATTTTAAAAAGCACACCCAGTGGAAAATAGCACTCAGTAAAGGGTTTTCTGTAAAGCATGAAGACCTGAGTTTGATCCCCATTTCCCACGTAAAAATGTCAGGTGTGGTGGTGTGCACTTGGAATCCCAGCTCTGGGGAGGTGGAGGCAGCTGGGTCCTTGGAGCTCACTGGCTTTACCGTCTAGCCTAATGGGTGAACTCCAGGCCCATGAGAAAGTCTGTCTCAAAAAAAGGTGGACCTTGGGGCTGGGGAAATGGCTTAGCATTTATGGCACTTGCCTATGAAGCCTAAGGACCCAGGTTCGATTCTCCATGTCCCACGTATGCCAGATGCACGTGGTGGTGCATGCGTCTGGAGTTCATTTGCAGTGGCTAGAGGCCCATTCTCACTCTCTCTGTCTCTCTTGTCCTGTCTCTCTTATCTCTAATAAATAAAAATAAAATAGAATAATAAAAAAAGGTGGACCTTGTTCCTGAGGGTAACATCTGAGATTGTCCTTGGCCTCTACATGAACACAGGTATGTGAGTACCCACACGTGTGCACCCCCAAACATGCATATGTATGCAAACACACACATTAGAAAAAGAACTCACACTGCCTAGAGAGATGGCTCAGCTGTTAAAGGTACTTGCTTGCCAAACCTGGCAGCCTGGGTTTGATTGCCCATGCCAAGCCAGATGCACAAGGTGACACATGCATCTGGAGTTCATTTGCAGTGGCTAGAGGCCCGGATGTGCCCAATTCTCTCTCTGTCT
The DNA here is from genome assembly GCA_036346955.1 of Dipus sagitta. Lineage (NCBI taxonomy): Eukaryota > Metazoa > Chordata > Mammalia > Rodentia > Dipodidae > Dipus > Dipus sagitta. Next base: position 127,686,464 of record CM070779.1, on the reverse strand, counting down.
CTAGCTCCCTCTCTAATCACAGACAAATAAATAAAAATATCTTTTTTAACTAATCGCTCTTATGCCATGCTCACTCCAGCCTCTCCCATGGTAGGGAACTTGAGTTTTGGGAAGTTTTTAAAGCTCCACAGGCCATTCTGATGACCAACCAACCTAGGCACTGGGGAACAGGTCTTTTCCATCGACCTGGGCTATAGATAACTGAGTCAGTTGACCTCAGGCCCCACCTCAGGGGCTATGATCTAAGGGAACCGAAGAATGCTGAGGGAGACTTTGTCAGCGACCCTGTCGCACACCTCTGTTTCCTCATCTGTCAAATGGGGCTAAGAGGTCCTTGGGTCATAGACGTTTCTGAGGACACCAGAGGCATCTGTGAACATGCACATAGCCTTAATGAACGCCAGCCACGGAGGAGATTTTGGCTGAGTGTTGGGCGTGCTGGAGGAGTAAAACAGAGAACCTGGACTGACCTTCGACTCCTCCTCACATGAGGTTCTTAGTGACAAGCCGAAGCTAGGGGGATGGGCCACACGGCCCCCGGGGAACCTGGAGATCTCTTCACTCCGAGGTTTGGCATGTCTTCTGTTTCAAATACTGCCCCCACCCAATCACCCACGTCACTTTGATCGCATGTTTTCTTTCTCTGTTTCAGATGATGCCATCCCCATAGGCTCTAGGAGGGCGTTGAGGGATTGGGCCTGGAGTTCCGCCCTCCTAGCTCTCTGCAGTGGTGGTTGGGATGTTATGGAACTTCTGGAAGCTTCAGCTGAGGCTTAGGGGCCCATTCCTGGGCCATGTAAAGAGTGCCTTGGTATTTCGGGGTTGGTGAAACTTTCTGGTGGCCTGTGTGTCTTTAAGACTTGGAGGATGGGGGACCCAGCTGACTGAAGAAAATTCCAACCAGTGGGTTCCTTTGAAATGGAAGTGACATCTAGTGGACTGAGAAAGAACTACCCAGCCGACCCCTCTACCCCCAGCCCCAGGCTGGCCCCTGGGGTCCCCTCTCTAGTCCCTCTCTTCCCTAGTGGCTCTCTTTCTAGGTCACAACCCTACTCAAGGGATCTAAGCCCCAACTATGGGCTCTTGATGGCAGGGTGGGTCCCCTGGCCCAACCCCAGGCTGAAACTCAGGCCAGGCAACCTCCGCTCAGCTAGACACGCCAGAGAGGCTAGGTAAGCTGTCCTCTCTCAGTGTGTCAGAGGTGCGATATCACAGTCCCTGGGTGAGGTGGGGTCTCCTGTCCCTTGACTCTGAAGAGTCCCGTACTGAGTTCAGCCACACCGAAGTAGAAGTGCTGTGTGGGCCTCAGTGCTGAATCATCAGGGACCTGTGGCCAGGCTGCTGTTATGCAATGGCTCGGCCACTGGCTGCTGGTGTCAGCTCAGGCCTTCAGACACTTTTTCAGCAGGCGAATAGTTTGAGGGGGCATGTGCAACCAGACGTGGGTGCGCGTGCGAAAAACCTGAAGAGCACAATGGCTTGGGAACAAGAAAGAGGATAGGAAAAGGGAAGAGCACAACCTACTGTTCTCCATGTCCCCTGAGTTGAGGAGCCCTTGTCTAAAAGAGACATGGCCTGGTTTCAAGAAGCCCCAGTCTGAGGGAGACAATGGCTTGTCCTCAGGAAGTTCCAATCTGAGGAAAACACGGTCTGTCCTCAGGAAGTCCTCATGGCCTATACTTAGGGGGCCCCAGTGTGAGGGAGACACGGCCTGTCCTCAGGGAGCCCCAGTCTGAGGGAGACACGGCCTGTCCTCAGGGAGCCCCAGTCTGAGAGAGACACGGTCTGTCCTCAGGGAGCCCCAGTCTGAGGGAGACATGGCCTGTCCTCAGGGAGCCCCAGTCTGAGGGAGACATGGCCTGTCCTCAGGGAGCCCCAGTCTGAGAGAGACACGGTCTGTCCTCAGGGAGTCCCAGTCTGAGGGAGTCACGGCCTGTCCTCAGGGAGCCCCAGTCTGAGAGAGACACGGTCTGTCCTCAGGGAGGCCCAGTCTGAGGGAGACACGGCCTGTCCTCAGGGAGCCCCAGTCTGAGGGAGACACGGCCTGTCCTCAGGGTGTCCCCATGGCCTATACTTAGGGGGCCCCAGTGTGAGGGAGACACGGCCTGTCCTCAGGGAGCCCCAGTCTGAAGGAGACATACAGATTAGGATGAGAGTAAGAAGGATGGGGCACACCTGGAACAGATCTGAGGTCCCTTGCAAAGATAAACCAGGGCACATAATGATCATAAGGTAGCAGGGCAGTGGGAAAGGGGCAAGTGACGGGGTTAGGTAGCAAGCGCTCAGGGAGGGGATACTTTTAGAAATGGCAGGGAACCAGCCTCCCTCCCTTCCATGCACACAGACCTGGATTTTCCCAGTGTGCAGTTCCCAGGGTGAAGGGCCTCAGCCCCTCTCACAGGCTCCAAGCCCTTTAGCATCAAGCCTTTCAGGAATTTAAAAGGAGGAAGAGGACTGTGGGCATTGACCAGGTAACCTGGTATGCTTTGTTTCCTTCCAACTTACTGTGGTCCTCATGTTCAGCAGGATGTAGAGAACCTGCTTGGGAGACAGGATCCCTACTGCCCTTGTCAGCCCGATTCCTCCCCTCCCAACCCCAGAGTGAGACACAGAGGCCTGTTTCTGTGGTTCTGGAAGCTTCCTGAAGCCTTTGTCTAAGACCCTAGATGTAAGTATCTCTTGGAGGGCTTCACGGTGAACTTCCTAAAAGAAAGAAAGAAAGAAAGAAAGAAAGAAAGAAAGAAAGAAAGAAAGAAAGAAAGAAAGAACAAACGAACATGGTCTGTCCTCAGGAAGTCCCCATAACCTATACTCAGGGAGCCCCAGTGTGAGGGAGACACGGCCTGTCCTCAGGGAGCCCCAGTGTGAGGGAGACACGGCCTGTCCTCAGGGAGCCCCAGTGTGAGGGAGACACGGCCTGTCCTCAGGGAACCCCCATCTGAGGGAGACATGGCCTGTCCTCAGGGAGCCCCAGTGTGAGGGAGACACGGCCTGTCCTCAGACAGCTTGCTTCTGAGAGAGCTAGAAGGCCAGCAGTTTATAGTCCTGAGGGAAAGAAAATAAGATTCATTTAGGGGCTGGGGAGATTGCTCAGTGGGTAAAGTATTTAGCGGGGCAAGCATAAGGACCCAACACCCACTTAAAATGCTAGGCTTGTGGCATGCATATGCCTGTAATCCCAGAGCTGGATAGAGAGGAGTGCCTGAGGCTTGTTGGCTTGTCTTACCAAAAAGTGGTGAGTGAGAGAGCCTGTGTCAGAAAAATAAAGCAGAAAAGCAATTGAGGAAAACATCTAATATTGACCTCTGGCCTCCACATGCATATGTCCATGTGCACCCCCCTCCACAAAACCACACATATAAAGATACGAAAAAGGGGGCCTGCTGGAGAGGGGGCTCAGCAGTTAAGGCACTTGCCTGCAAAGCCTAACAACCCAGGTCCGATTCCTCAGTATCCACATAAAGTCGGATGAACAAAGCGGCTCACGCGTCTGGGGTTCATTTGCAGCGCTTGGAGGCCCTGGCATGCCCATCCTCTCTCTTCTCTCTTTCCCTCTCTCTCTGCTTGCAAATAAATAAAAATAAATATAAAAAGAAAATATGCTCATTTAACTTTGTCTTAATTTTCATTTCCAAAAGGTACTTTAGAGATATGTTAAAAAACAAAACAAAACAGTAATAACAGCAGTAACAACAAACCAAAGCACAATCAAAATCAGTGAGTCTAGGGTTGGAGGGATGGCTTAGTGGCTAAGGTGCCAAAGGACCCAGGTTCGATTCCCACGTAAAGCCAGATGCACAAGGTGGTGCATGCGTCTGGAGTTCATTTGTAGTAGCTAGATGCCCGGTGAGCCCATTCTCTCTCCTCCTCTCTCTCTCTCAAATAAATAAATAAATGGAATGGAATGGGAAAAAATAATCAGTGAGTCTAGGTGAAGGGTGTGGGCAGTTCTGCCTTATTCTTGAACCTTTCCTGCAGGTTTGAAATGACCACAAGACAAAAAATCAAAAGCTAAAAACAAATTCAAACAGAAATGGAAGTCTCTTCTGCCCTCTCCTCCAGCCACCACTCAAGTTCCCTTTCTTAGAGGCCCCCGAGTTACCAGTTTCCTGTGTATTCTTCTAAAGATAGTCTAGAATATATATATTTATAAACTTTTCTCCCACGCAAATGGCAGCATTCCTCCGAGTGCTTCTGCGCCTTTTTTCTCCCTCATTTAACAATCATCTGAAGATGCAAACATGCGCCTCATTCTTTTCCTCGGTTCCAGTGTATTCCATTGAGCAGATGGCTCAAGTGTTTATTTGAAGAGAAGTGTGGTTGGGACTTTGGAGGTATGCTTCTAGAGGTTGGATCCTTGCTCTAGTAGGAACCAGCTGTTGAATGTTGTACCAGTTCCTTCATGTCTTAGTGACTCAGTTGCCCCATTTATGAGCCAGAGAGAAAAGTAAACATCGGCCCCAAACATCTGTTGTGTGAGGATTCGTGAGATAATACCCATTAAGGGCTTTTGCCCAGAGCTTGGTATGCAGTAAGCACTCAATAAATGGTAGCTATTGCTCCTCAGATTAGTTTGCCAGACCCCCTTCTTGAGAGGATGGGTTGCTTCCAGGCCTTTATTATTATAAACAACTCCGTAAACAAACATCCTTGTCCACACGTCATTTGGTGCTCGTGGGAGTGTGTGTCTGTAGGAAAAATCCCAGGGAGTGGAAAGGCCGGGTCAAAGGCCGTGCGCAGTCTTAATTTTGACAGCTACCACACGTTGCCCTGATATGGGTGGTCTTCGTCACACTGTGCCTGGCTCAACAGAGCTTTCACTCACGTAGTTTTGTTTTGGAGGTTCTGGGGGAACCACTTGGCCTCACAGCCCTCCGACTCTGCCAGGGGTGGTTCCGCAGGAGAAGGCAGCCACCAGTGAGGACTGGAGTGTGGATTTTCACCCAGTCGCTCTCCTAAGAGTGGGCTCTGCCAGTGCCTCTTGCACATCCATTCATTCTGCAAATGTTTGTTCTGTCATGCCAGGGTTCCCAACAGGCTTATCCACCATTGGCAGCTGCCTTTGTTAGGGCCTGTTAGTGCATCAAAATTCTTGGCAAAAATCAAATAATACTTTAGATTACACTCGCACTCACCATCTCATTCCTGAGCCGGGGGCTTGCCGTTTCTATTCACATCTTTTTCGCATTTTCTCTTACTTAGGAAACACACCGACAATACCAGGGTTCAATTAGCTAGGATCACGGGAAGCTTGACTCTTCTACCTGGAATGAGACGTCCTGCTACGGCTAGCTTAGAAGCCAGCCTCTCCCCTTCCCTTTGAGGAAAATCAGAGTGTGTGATAGAGCAAAAGGAAGACCATGCCATCTGCAAATGGAAACCTCCCCAAGGTATATCAAAAGGGACAGAATTCCTTTCACAAACGGATTTCCTACCGATTTAACTTGGTAGATTTTCCTTGAAGCCCCTTTAGATGGTATCACAGGGCAGAGGAGCAATTGAAGACGGTAGCTTTGAACAGAGAGTAGGCTCTTTCTGTCTTTCACCAATCCTACCATTCTGCTCCTTCACCCCCTCCAGCCCCAGTGGGTTTCTCATACCCTTGTCTCCCACAGGCCCGGGGCTAGAAGGATCCTTTATTATTCACACTTCTTTAGGATGGCATGCCAGGCTTTCTAGGACTTTTGTGGACTCGCTGGGCTAGCCTGGCATCAAAGCTTTTCGTGTTTCCACCCTCTGCTCTCTCTGACCTTGCAGATCTGACAAATGCCAAGGACTTTGTCTACGTGAGATCTGCCAGCTGCTGTGACTGGCGCAGGCAAACTCACTCCATCTCCAGAAGCCCCTTTGAGGTCAGCTTTAAGGTGTGGGTGTCCTTGAAGGCCAAAGAGACTGCTTCCTTTCGTTCTTTTCCTTTCCTTTTATCCCCCCAATTGTTTAGTAAACTTCCCTTTCTCCCTAAGAAAAGACACGTGCAGGAAAGTGCACAGATTTTAGTAGCTCATTGCTTGGTGATGTTTTCACGCAACTTTATTATTCAGATACAGAAATGGAGTTTGGCCAGCTTCTCACAGGCCTTCCCGAGTCCCTCCCACTCTGTCACCCTCACCATGGCTGACACTCTTCTGCCTTCTAGCCCTGGTGGTCACCTGACTTTGGAAATGTTATATAAACAGAATCAAATGCATGCACTTGATTATGTCTGTTTTTTAAACAAATATTTATTTATTAGCAAGAAGATATATATACATATATATATAGAGAGAGAGACAGAGAAAGGAGAGACGAGAGAGAGAGAGAGAGAGAGAATGGGCATGCCAGGGCCTCTAGCCACTGCAAGTGAACTCCAGATGCATGTGCCACTTGTGCATCTGGCTTACATGGGTCCTGGACAACTGAACTTGGGTCCTTAGGTTTTGCAGGCAAGCGCCTTAAGTGCTACGCCGTCTCTCCAGCCCTGTCTGATTTTTTTTTTTTTTTTTTGCTAAACATTTTGAACTCCATCTTTGTTCTGTGGGTTCTTCATCCATCTTCACTTTTCTGCACTGCTCCACTGTATAAATATGCAATTGTTAATTCATCGGATTAATTGTTAACAATCGGATGGGTGCCGGCTCAGAGCTATAGCGAATAATGTCTTCCTGTGCCGTGTGGTACGCACGCCTGTGTATCAAACCTGACTGGAGCCACTGTCTCGTGGGGTAGTCAGTGCCAGTGTTCTGCAGCATTGTGTCCGTTTGTGCACCCAGTAGTCATGGGTGTGCGCATTCCAATTGCTCCACGTCCTTGCCAGTCCCACCATTGGGGGTTCTTACTTGACCACTTTGGTGGCCAAAATGATGTTCCTAAGCTATAGCTTCTTGGATCACCTTCGGCTTCAAACTTTTTAAAGTCCCCCCCCCCAAACATTTTATTACAAAAGCTCTAAAACACAGAAAAGTTGGAAGCACTGGATGACGAGCCCTGTCCAGCCACACTAACCCCGGCAAGCTAATCACAAAATCAATATTTATATTAATTAATCACTGTTTCTCACATGTCTATCTCTCCATCCTCTGTCCTTCGACCATTTTCTTTTTTCTTTTCAGTTTTTTTCGAGGAAGGGTCTCACACTGGCTCAGGATGATCTGCAATTCACTATGTAGACTCAGGGTGGCTTTGAACTCACAGAAATACTCTCCTTCTTCTGCCACCCCAGTGCTGGGATTAAAGGCGTGCGCCACCATGCCTGGCTGGCTCTATCTTCTTCCTCTCCTCCTCCTCCTCCTCCTTCTTCTAGATCATCATGCTTCTTTATGGAGGTAAATTTGATGTAGTGTAACTTTTGTGTACTTAAGTATACATTATTAAGTATATTCATTCGGTATGTGACTATCAGCACCAGCCAGTTTTAGAATCTTCCAGAGTTTCCCTTGATCCATTTGTAATGGGTGTCTCCTCTGGCCCCAGCCTCAGATACCCACTAATTTGGCTGTTTCTTATTTGGGTAATTTGAACCTTATCAGAATTTCATATAGGTGGATGATATGGAGTAGTTTGGTCTAGCTGTCTGCTTTCATTTAGCATGCTGCTTTTGAGATTCATCTGTGTTGTAGAATGTAGCAATAGTGTCCCTTTGTACTTACAACTAGTGTTTCAACGCGTGGTTACACAGCAACATGCTTATCCCATTCTCCTGCCAACCCGTAAGGGTTTTAATGACAAGGTCACAGTCTGGCCCAAGCCAAGGTTACCCATTTATGGATCGGCCTATTGCATGGGAGGAAGGAAGGGTAGGAAGAGAGAGACAGGGATGGAGAGGTTGCTCAGTGGTTAAAGATGCTTGCTTGCAAAGCCTGCAAGCCTATAGGTTTTATTCCCCTAGCAAGCACGTAAAGCCAGATGCAAAATGTGGTACAAACCAAGAGTAGTGGCGCATGCCTTTAATCCCAGCACTCAGGGAGGCCAAGGTAGGAGGATCACTGTGAGTTCGAGGCCAGCCCGAGACTACATAGTGAATTCTAGGTCAGCCTGGGTTAGAGCGAGACCCTACATCGAAAAACCAGAAAAGAAAAAAAAGTGGTGCAAGCACGTGGTGTTCATTTGTTGGCGCCCTTCCCCCAACACATGCAGGCTTAAAAAAATTTTTTTTGTTTATTTTTATTTATTTATTTGAGAGTGACAGACAGAGAGAGAAAGAGGCCTCCAGCCACTGCAAATGAACTACAGATGAATGCGCCCCCTTGTGCATCTGGCTAATGTGGGTCCTGGGGAATCGAGCCTCGAACCGGGGTCCTTAGGCTTCACAGGCAAGCGCTTAACCGCTAAGCCATCTCTCCAGCCTGCATGCATGCTTTTTTACAGGGAGACAGAGACAAAACGGAGATTAGAGACGGCGAGAGCCAGAGACGGAGGCTATACTCTCGTGCCTTCGTGTCCTCTGTCAGTCAGCACTGGGCCTCCTCCAGTTTGGGAAACTTCCCCACTGTCCAGTGCACAGCCCCCCTCCCTCCCTGAGCCCTGGCAAGCCCCCAGTCAATTAGCTTCGTCCTATGCTCACGGTTCATTACCCTGGCCAGGTACACGTTTCATGGATGACCGTCTTGTTAATTCCTAGAATGTTCATGAAGGGCTCAGCTGGCACATGGGTCAGCCCTGGGCAAACAGTGGCCTTCAGTATCCATTGCCTCAACATCTTTCTGAGCTCTCCGGTGGTGGGAAGCATCGTCTCTGTGTCCCTTCTTCTCTAAGTCTCCTGAGAGCGCTGAGCCCAGGGAAAAGGGGCTGAGAAGACGGTGCCCAGGGTGGTGGGCTTGGGGCCCTTACGAAGCTAAGGCCTGCCTACTGCAAACTCTGGCCCTTTGGTTAGGTCTGTCAGGGAAATGGCTGTGGGCTGGGTCTGGAAGGGGCACGTCATCAGATGTTGGTGCCAAACCATAGCTGAGAAAGCCAGCTCGGCTAACAAGTTCAGCTTGTGCCCAGGGAATTGGGATTCTCCGCTTTTTTTTTAAAAAAATATTTTAGTTTATTTATTTGACAGAAAGATGGGGAAAGAGAGAGAGAGAGAGGAGAAAGAGAGAGAGAATGGGCATGCCAGGGCCTCCAGCCATTGCAAATGACTCTAGACACATGTGCTACCTTATGCTTCTGGCTTACATGGGTCCTAGGGAATCAAACCTGGGTCCTTTGACTTTGCAGGCAAGTTCCTTAACCAAGGTAAGCCATCCCTACAGCCCTTTCCTCTTTATTTTTATTTATTTGCAAGCAGACAGAGAGAGAAAGAGAGAGAGAGAGAGAGAGAGAGAGAGAATGGGCACTCCAGGGCCTCCAGCCACTGCAAATGAACTCCAGATGTGTGTGCCACTTTGTGCATCTGGCTTTACGTGGGTCCTGTGGAATCGAACCCAGGTCATTAGGTTTTGCAGCCAAGCATCGTCACTGCTGAGCCATCTCTCCAGCTCCAGGGTTCTCCTCTTGATAGGGCCCAAGGAAGCTATGGGAGGCTGCTGGGACTCTCTAACACCAAAGAGACCTAAGCGTGCTCCAGGATCGTTGTCCCATCCCCTCCTCCCTCAGACCCATAATTCTCAAGACCTGACGTGTCTCCGTACTCCTGGTCCATCTTGAATACCTTTCCAGGCGGTGTGTGTGTGTGTGTGTGTGTGTGTGTGTGTATGCACACAGGCATGTGCCAGTGATTCCTTCATTCACAGTGAAATAACTTCAGTGGGCCTAGGTTGGCCTTAGTGACTTCACCGTCCATGAAGGTATGGCTGTGGGTTTCTGGTCTCCAAAGCAGTCTTCATCCAGCCTTAGTGTGCCTGCAACTGTGTTCGAAGTTATTCAAGAGTTGATTCATAGTCAGTTGTGATGGAGGGCAGGCAGGCAGGAGGGGAGGAAGGAAGGAAGTGGTTCTCGCCCTCGTGAGATGTCCCCGGATGCAGAATCTGAGTTTCGGATTTGGCAGGTGTGGGTGGGGCAGTCAGTCTGCATGTTACTCTGCAGCAGCAGGCCTGGGGACCGCTTTTGGAGAACTGCTGGACTGTCGTTTTGGTCTGTCCTCCCGGGGCTCAACCTGAGTCTCCTCTCCTGCCTACCAGAGTCAGGGGACCATCTGCCTTATGTGCTGTACAAGCCCTCAGAAACATTTAAATCAGAGTGGCCTTAATGGTGACAGCAGGAAGTTTATCCTCTGGTGGCCCTTGACCAAAGGGCAAGAGAAGGCTCACCCTGGAGAAGAGCAGATTTGGAGTCCTGTCTCCAGCTTATCATAAAGATAAAAGTGATCAAAGCTGGAAGGAGGCATCCGAGCATAAAAGAGAAGTCAATGCATTCGTGAAAGTGGTCACAAGGCTCGTTTCTCTGCTGTATCTGTAATAAACTTAATACTGATTTTGGAAGTGACCCATTTAAAAAGAATCTGGAAACGCACATGGGTCAGACAAGATAGTAAGGGCAGATTTTCTGTAGCATTCTGGAATGCGTCTCAGATTTCTCTCAGCTATGCAGTCAAGTTAGCCAAAAGTCCTTCAGCGTTCTTTCCACACTTGACCCTCCAGTTATTTTACAGAAGAGGAAACCGAGGCACAGTAGTGAAATGGTAAATCCGTGATAACAAATCTTCTGCTATCGACCCAGATTTTGGTGATTTTGGTCGCAGGGTGGGGCAGATCTCCCTCCCTCCTTCCCTCTCTGGCTCCTGTCACAATCAGAAAGTTAATTGATTCTCCTGAACATCTCTAACACAGTCGCTGACACCCTAGGCTGGGTGAGTTCTGCAGCCAGCTCTTCTATTATTTGAGCCATGAACTCCACCCACCCCTGCTGGCTCTGCCTGGTGTATCTAATGTCAGAGATGACAGATTTGGAAATAAACTCCTCTATAGCAGACAGGTAAGATTGATCGTGGAAGCTAATCCTCCATGATCACTTGTTTAAAAAGAATTTTAAAAATATTTTTAAAATTTCTTGGCAAGCAGAGAGAGATAGGATAGACAGAAGAGAAACAGAGACAATGGACACACCAGGACCTCCAGCCACTGCAAACGAACTCCAGGTGCATGTTCCACTTTGTGCAGCTGGCTTTATGTGGGTACTGGGAAATCAAACCCCGGATCATTAGGTTTTTGCAGGCAAGCACCTTAACCGCTGAGCAATCTCTCCAGCTGCATGATCACTTTTAATTCATCCTCAGAACCTGGCAAAGCGTGTGTTTAAACAAGCCAGTTATGTTGCTTAGAATTTGCTCAGAGAGATTTGAGACCAGGCTGTGGCCAGCTGGACCATCCCCAGCGCACTCTGGGATAGATGGTTCTTAACTAAGGGAAGTACCCACTTGCCTGGAGTCTTTGCCAACGGATTCCTCTCGGAAGGAAGCCACTGAGCCCAGACAGAGTCCTGTCCCCTCCTGGAGCTGTTGCTGAGCCCCAGGCTTGTGGTCTGGCTATCATTCCAGCCAAAGTTCATTGCTCGGTAAAGAATTTAGGCGGGGAGTGAGTCAGATCATTGATTAGATATTGACCTTTTGGATTTTGATGGGTGAGGGCTGGTAGTGGTAAGAGCAAGAATGAATGAAGATGGAGATAGGATAATGTTAAGAGGCTGGTTTTTAAAAATACTTTTACTTATTTATTTGCAAGGAGAGATAGGGAGAGAGAGAGAGAGAGGAGAGAGGGAGAGAGAGAGAGAGAGAGAATGAATATGGGCACACCAGGGCCTAATGCCACTATAAACAAACTCCAGACATGTATGCCACTTTGTGCATCTGGCTTCACATGGGTACTGGGTAATCAAACTCAGGCCATTAGATTTTGCAAGCAACTGCCTTTAACCTGCTGAGCCATCTCTCCAGCTCCCAGATGATTTGTTTTTTTATTTGGTACTTTTATACATATATGCATTTCGATCCCACTCCCCCAATGATTCTCCCTTTTTAAAAGTTTATTTATTGGGCTGGAGAGATGGCTTAGCAGCTAGGTGCTTGCCTGTGAAGCCTAAGGACCCTGGTTCAAGGCTTGATTCCCCAGGACCCACGTTAGCCAGATGCACAAGGGGCGCATGTGTCTGGAGTTCGTTTGCAGTGGCTGGAGGCCCTGGCTCTCTGCCTCTCTCTCTGTGTCCGTCACTTTCTAATAAAGAAATAAAGAAAAATAAAACAAAAAAGAAAAAAGCTTATTTATTAATTTATTTATATGTGTGTGTGTGTGTGTGTGTGTGTGTGTGAGAGAGAGAGAGAGAGAGAGAGAGAGAGAGAGAGAGCGCTTAGGCATGCCAGGGCATGCAACAAACAAACTCCAGATGCATGGGCCACCTTGTGAATCTGGCTTTATGTGGGTACTGGGGAATGGAACCAGGGTCCTTAGGCTTTGCAGGCAAGTGCTTAACTGCTGAGCCGTCTCTCCAGCCCTGATTCTCCCTTATTGATTGATTCTGCCTTTTTTTTTTTTTGGTTTTCTGAGGTAAGGGTCTTGCTCTGGCCCAGGCTGACCTGGAATTCATTATGTAGTCCCAGGGTGGCCTCGAACTCATGGTGATCCTACTACCTCTGCCTCCCGAGTGCTGGGATTAAGGGCGTGTGCCACCGCGCCCTGGGTAATTCTGCCATTTTGATCCCCCCTGACTCAAATCCTCCTTTACATTTTATCCCCAACTTACTTTCATGCATTGGTTTTTGTTGTTTTGTTTGTTGACCCACTGAGTTAAATGAGGGTTGCTTTGCATGATCATGTGTGGGAGGTTATTTACCAGAGAATGGGCAAGCCACCAGTGACTACGTCACTCAAGAACATTACTCCTCCTCTCCCAGCAATCACCTGTTGCTGCTATTTATCCTGGAAGGTGTGGGGTCTTATAGACACCACCCTCATCTCTGATGAAATACTGACAGGGTCAGTCTTGTGCAGGTGACCGCATGCTGTGAGCTTAGGAGGGTAGCAGACTTGTCATATCCACAAGGCAGCATTCCACAGCCCCTCTTCCCATCCCCCTCATATATTCTTTCTGTTCCCCCTTCCGCAAGGTGCCCTAAGCCTTGGAGGAGAGGTCTAGATGTCACGTTTAGGGCTGAGCACATATTACTTACTTATTATCTGTATTAACCTCTGCCTTGGTATAAAGAAACTTCTGTGTTTGAGGCTATAAGCAATATCAACCTATAGGAACAAACAGACACTTAGAAAGTAGTTTGACTTTCCATCTGATTAGAATAACCACAGTATTGGGTCCTCCCAACAGCCCAAGTCCCTTGCCACAGACTTTTTGGCCAGATTTATAGTAAGTACCACACATGATTTTCTTCCTATGTGGAATGGGCCTCAAATCCAACTGGAGAACTGTTGGTTACATCCATAGTTCTCATGCCACTATTGCACCAATGGCTATGTAGAACAGGCTGGCCTCCAGCTTGTTATGTTGCTGAGGACAACTTTAAACTCTCGATCATCCTACCTCTGCCTCCTAAGTGCTGGGATTACAGGCATTCGACACCACCACACCCAGCAAATGATTTTTATTTTGTTTTGTGTATGTGTATGAATGTGTACATGTCTGTATGCAGGTGTGCATACATATGTGGCCACTTACATGTGGAGGTCAGAGGCTGATATTAGATGTCTTCCTCAGTCATTCTCCACTTTTTTTATTTATTGGTTTTTCAAGGTAGGGTTTTGGTCTAACCAAGGCTGACCTGGAATTCACTATGTCTAGTCTCAGGGTGGCCTCGAACTCACAGTGATCCTCCTACCTCTGCCTCCAGAGTGTAGAGTACACCATGATGCCTGGATCTCTCCAATTTTTAAAAATATTTATTTTTATTTATTTATTAGAGACAGAGAGAGGGAGAGAAAAAGAGAGTGAGAGAGTGAGAATGGGTGCACCGGGGCCTCTAGCCACTGCAAACGAACTCCAGACGCATGCACCACCATGTGCATCTGGCTTACGTGGGACCTGGAGAATCGAACCTGGGTCCTTAGGCTTCACAGGCAGGCACCTTAACCACTAAGCAATCTCTCCAGCCCTCCATTTTTTAAATTAATTTTATTTTATTTATTTTAGAGAGAGATACAGGCATAGAGAGAGAGAATGGGCATGCCAGGGCCTTCAGCTGCTGCAAATGGACTCCAGACACACACACCACCTTGTGCATCTGGCTTACATGGGTTCTCTCCAGCCCTCCACTTTATTTTATTTTTAAAGGTAAAGTCTCACTTTAGCCCAGGCTGACCTGGAATTCACTATGTAGTGTCAGGGTGACCCCGAACTCATGGCGATCCTCCTACCTCTGCCTCCCAAGTACTGGGGCCGGCACTCCACTTTATTTTTGAGGCAGGTTTTCTTGTTGAATCCAGAGCTCACTGGTTTGGCTAGACCAGCAAGCCCTAGAGATCCTCCTGTGTCCACCCCCTCAGCTTTTGGATCACAGGCATGTGCCGCCGCATTTGGCTTTTGTGTGAGTGCTGGGGATCTGAGCTCAGCTCTTCATGCTTACAAGGCAGGCACTCGACCCCCCCCCCCCCGAGCCATCTCCCCGGTCCCTCAGATGATGTTTTGAAATGACTGTGAACGCGCATGTGTTTCTGTGCTAAAGACCTAATCCGGGTCCTTCAGCCTGCGAGGTAAGCGCTCTACCACAGAGCTACATCCCAGCCCGATGGTGCGGCTTTGACAATTAGGTGACAGTACTGAAGGGAGGGGGTGACAGTGCAGGAAGTGCGGTGTAAAAGGAAAACTAAATAGTGAGATGATGGATTGAGTTGCTCTGGGATGCAGTTGGAAGATTCAAAACAGGAATGGAAGCCAGGTGTGGCGGCGCACGCCTTTAATCCCAGCACTCGGGAGGCAAAGGTAGGAGGACTACTGTGAGTTCAAGGCCACCCTGACAGTACATAGTTAATTCCAGGTCGCCTGAGCTAGAGTGAAACTCTACTTTGAAAAACTGAAAACAACAACAACAACAACAAAACAGGATGGAAATGTGATCACAGTTTGGGGTTGGCCCTGGGATATTGGAGGCTGCCTGGCGGAGACCTCCTTTCTGATCATTCATTCGTGCTTCCAAAGGGTGTTTACCAAACGTGCCCTGACAGCACAGCTGGGAGGTCTTTCTGACTGCCATTTAGCAAAGCTGTTTCTCTAAGAAGCCTCTCTTCACACCGCCAACAGATGGCTGCTGATGGCAGCAGCGGGTGAAGCTACGGAAGCGAGCTCTAGCGAGTTATGCTCAAGGGCCAGTGTGGAAAGCCAAGTGGCCTCTTGGCCTCATCCCTGTGGGGAGGCAAGGCTAGAGACTCATCCTGGGCTCATGGAATGGGTTGGTAGGTCCACAGTTAGAGAGACCTGGGCTGAAGCCACTCATGGGTCATCTGGTTTGATTCTGTGTAGAGAAAACAGAGGTGACACGGTTCTCACTTCCCACATGAGGAACATGGGGCCTCGGACCCAGGATCACCTGGAAAGGCAGCAGCAGAGCCAGGTCAGAAGTCTTTCTTCAGGAGCACAGCCACCTGAGCACTTGTGTGAGCGTGGCACAGTGGCTCACAGGGAGGGGAATCAGCCAGGCGCAGGCAGGACAGGAAGGCCCAGGCAGGACTCCCGGGCCTGTCGTACACTTGGTGAGGTGGGATGTGCGGCTCTGTTCTCTTTTCTGTAAAGCTCCTCACATGTGGAAACTAAAACTGATCTGAAACAAAAACAGTGGTGAGGGTTGGAGAGATGGCTTAGTGGTTAAGGCACTTGCCTACAAAGCCTAACAACCTACGTTCAATTCCCCAGTACCCATGTAAAGCCAGATACACAAAGTGGTGCATGCATCTGGAGTTTATTTGCAGTGGCTGGAGTACCTGGAGCATCCATTCTCTCTCTCTCTGTCTCTGCTTACAAATAAATAAATAAAAATATGTTTTAAAAAAGTGGAAGTGAGGGCTGGAAAAGATGGCTTAGCAGTTAAGGCGTTTGCCTGCAAAGCCAGAGGACCCAGGTTCTATTCCCCAGGACCCATGTAAGCCAGATGCACAAGGGGGGGCGCATGCATCTGGAGTTTGTTTGCAATGCTGGAGGCCCTGGAGCACCTATTCCCTCTGTCTGTCTGCCTCTCTCTCTTTTTCTTTCTCTCTCATAAATAAATAAATAAAATATATTTTTTTAAAAAGTGGAAGTGAGTCGGGTATGGTGGCGCATGCCTTTATTCCCAGCACTTGGGAGGCAGAGGTAGGAGATCGCCGTAAGTTCGAGGCCACCCTGAGACTACATAGTGAATTCCAGGTCAGCCTGGGCTAGAGTGAGACCCTACCTCAGGAAAAAAAAAAAAAAAAGTGGAAGTGCTTAAGCATTGCTTGAAGGACTTGGGCAGGACTAGATAAAGCTGTGTATAAGTTAAACCACCAATGAGTCCCTCTACGATCATTAATTGGGCGGGGGGGGGGGGGGGTGAAGGTCTTTTGTGTGCTCCAGTGTGTGATTGTGCGTGGCCGAGGACCCATCACAGCCAGAATCTGAGCGGTGCTTACCCTCAGTCCTGCGAGTGCTTCGCAAATCCTAGCCAGGCAGTTCTGGCAGGGGGGCCCTGGTGTTTACTGGTCTTATGAGGAATTAGGAGCTGAATTCTCAGCCTGCCTTGGGTTGGAGTGACTCCCCCCCCCACACACACACATTCCCACAGGAGAGGTACAGACCTTAAAGGCTGCTCCCCTGGTAAGGAAGCAGGGCAGGGTCTTTGGGGCTGGAGGTGAACTTAGGACATGGCTCAGGAGTCTGTCAGTAGTGAGTCCTGTGGGCATTTGTAGCGCAGCCCGGGTTTGACCTGTCTGACCTGCCAAGTGGGCGCTGAGGGAGAAGAGAGGAGGCAGGGCTGGGTCTCCAGAGAGTTCTGCTACCAGCTCCCCTTGCTCTAGGAAGAAGCTTGAATGCAAGTAAGTCGTTTGTGGTAATTGTTGACATTTGCATGACGTGCCAGCCCGGAACCTTTTGGGGACCTTTGATGCAAATACACTCACTGTTTAGATTTTGTGACATTAGCAGAAGAAGCGGAAGGGGGGGGGGTATAGCCTCCAGGATAGAAGTCTCTGTCAGAGGTGCCTCTAAGCCACTGTGATTCCTCCATGAAACCCACAGAGGTACCACAGGCTAGAGGCCTTGAAGACCAAGGCTGAGGACAGATCCCAAGGGCTCACAGTCCACCCATCCAGGGGTGGAAATTGAGATCCAGAGAGGGGACACACTTTTGTCAAGATGATACAGCAAAGGGGCACTACGTGGACTAGAACCTGGCCCAGAAAGTCCCGCATTCATTTCAGCTTCATATACAAGCGAGGACCCTCCCCCCACACACGTGTACACATGCGCACACACATACACCCTCCCACAATGCTCCGTTAGTTTGCATTATTTTGTTTTATAGCAATTCTAGTCCCTTGGCTCGAATTAAGGCTTGAGGACAAGATTCCCCCCCCCATTTTTGGGGGTGTGGGCATGTGTGTGCATGAGTGTTTGGATGTAGATGCATGCATGTGCATCCATGTGGAGACCAAAGACTGATGTTTGGTGTTGCTCAGTCATTCACCACCTTATTTATCCATCCATCCATCCATCCATCCATCCTTCCTTCCTTCCGTCCGTCCGTCCATCCATCCATCCATCCATCCATCCTTTCTTCCTTCCTTCCATCCATCCTTCCTTCCTTCCATCCATCCATCCATCCATCCATCCATCCATCCATCCATCCTTCCATCCACCCTTCCTTTCTTCCTTCCTTCCTTCCATCCATCCGTTTATTTGAGACCAGGTCTCTTGTTGAACCTAGAGCTCACTGATTCCAGCTAGACTCGTTAGCCAGTGAGCCCTGGGGATCCGCCTATCTCCACCTCCCCAGCACTGGGATTACACGTGGGCACCACCACATTCCACATTTTTACATGGGTGCAAGAGATCAGATTCTCACACTTCACCCATTGAACTTTGTCCACAGCCCCTGGTATTTCCCCTCATTTAAAAATATATTTTTAATTTATTTGCAAGGAGAGAGAGAAAGAATAGGTGTACCAGGGTCTCAAGCCACTGCAAATGAACTCCAGATACATGCACCACTTTGTGCATTCAGCTTTACATGGGTCCTGGGGAATCGAACCCAGATCGTCAGGCTTTGCAGGCAAGCACCTTAACCACTGAGCCATCTCTCCAGCTCCAATTTTGTTTGTTTTCATGTTGTGAGCATCTAAAACACAGACGGGTACAATCCATTCACTTGTTCATTCACTCACTCTCAAGTCACCTTTCTGACAGGTCCTCTCTATCCCAGACCCTGGAGCCACAGATACTTTGTTCTCAGATCTAGCTACATAGACAGGGGGATCCCCTGACCTGGGCACTTACCACTGGCCCAGGGGAGGGAGGAGCTAGGGTTGGGGGTGGGGCGAGTTTTCACTAGGAACCACGGTGAGTCTGGGGAAGGCTGTGCAAGTTGTCGTCTGTAAAATGGGGCACGAGCTTGGGTATAGAGAGCAGTATGGAGATGGAGGAGAGACATTTGAGTTCACGCATGTGAACGCTTCCAGCCCTGGCCTGTTCTCTGGGCCTGGTGTCTCAGAAGTGGGGCTCTGTGGCTGCTGCTCCATGGAGTGGTCCAGTCCCACTTTCTGTTTCCCAACCCCTGTATGGTTGGTGGCCTGAGAGGTCACTTGGTTGCCTCTGTCCTAGTTGATGAGGGACCTGTGGGTTTCCTGACCAGAGCTCCTGCCTCCAACTCATGAGGGGGGGTGTGGGGGGGACTGCAAGCAAGAGCCCAGCAGACCAGATTTTGCAAGCTTCGAATAGTTTATGGCCAGGCTGAGGCAGGGAGGAAGGAAGGAGGGAACGGACTAGGAATGCAGGAGGAATGCCTGGGAGGTTTGTCGTCACCCCCCCCCCCCCTTCCCAGCTCCCTGGGGGAAGAAACACAGGCCTCAGGCATGCCAAGGCTGGGCAGCAAAGAGGGGGGGATGGTTTGAACATTCCTGGGGCCTGGGGTGGGGGAAGGCCAGTGAGGAGGAGGTCGGGCAACTTAAGTCTTCCTCCAAGAAGGCCAATTGGGTTCTCTCTCCTCTATCTCTCTCTCTCTCCATTCCATTTTTTTTCTACCCACTTGCTCTGAGGGCATGACTCTCCACCCTTATGTGTGGAGAAAGAAGTGGGTGTTATTTTTAGGTTTGGAGAAGGTCCGCTGTGTCTCCACTATCAAGTGGGAGCTCTCTGAGGTCAAGGTTGTTTTTCACTCACTTTGGGAATTCCTTAAGGACAGAGGCAATGACCATTCCAACAGATGGATGCTCCCAAGGTTCTCCGTGGCTATCATGGGGGGGGGGCGCGGGGAAGAGGAGGGGGTGGACTGCTGAAACTGGACAAGATCCAGTCCTAGAGATCTCAGATGTCACTGCCTTCAGAACCTACTAGAAAGCACGGTGACTTTTGGAGGGCCACTTGAGTCTTGTGGACTTTCCCCTCCCACTTTGCTCACAGGAGCGTGGAGGCTCATCCTGTGTCGTGGGGGAAAACACCAGATCCCCCGGCCACCCATTGGCAAGGTGCACATAGCCCTGCTGGTTACCCTGAGCTTACTCACTGCTGCTTGTGGCTGGGTTCCACCTTGGGAGAAGTGGGTGACGGGCTGGGAGTGGACAGGCCACAGCATGTTAGGCCTCTGTCCACTAAGGAGACCTGCACATTCCTGCACACGGCAGGACCAGTTAGTTACCCCTTCATGAGTCTCCAGCAAGTGAGGTTAGGACTGGTCAGGGGCCCTGTGGCAGGAGCAGCCAGGTAGGTGGCAGAAGGAACTGGAGGACAGGCATCTGGCCAAAGTCACAAGGTCCCAGCTCCATGAATTCCCACCGTGGCTCCCATATAGAAGACACACGTTTCCAAAACCCTGGCTAGGGGCTGGAGAGGTGGCTTAGCAGTTAAGGCTCTTGCCTGCAAAGCCAAAGAGCCCAGGTTCCATTCCCCAGGATCCATGGAAAGCCGGACGCACAAGGTAAAACAAGAGTCTGGAGTTTGTTTACAGTGGCTAGAGGTCCTGGAATGTCCATTCTCTCTCTCTCTCTCTGTCAAAGCAATCAATCAATAAATAAAATATTTTTTATTTTTCTTTATTTCAAAGAGAGAGAGAGAGAGAGAGAGAGAGAGAGAGAGAGAGAGAGAGAGAATATGGGCGCACCAGGGCCTCCAGCCTCTGCAACTGAACTCCAGACACGTGCGCCCCTTGTGCATCTGGTTAACATGGGTCCTGAGGAATCAAACCTGGGTCCTTTGGCTATGCAGGCAAATGTCTTAACTGCTGAGCCATCCCTCCAGCCCAAATAAAATATTTTTTAAAAAATTAAAAAAAAAACTCTGTCTGGGCACACCCCATCCCTCTTTTGTGGACATGACTCTGGCTTTCGTTGGCAGGATATCCGTTCTGAGTACACCCGCCCCCTCCCATGCGCACACATCTACTTCTAGACTAGTCCTGTGGGGCCAGGCTGTGGTCAGGGTGAAAGACAATCTATGTGGAGTTGGATAGGCTTGTGGCAAGAATTGGGGGGCTGAGAATAGGGTTGAGGGTCAGGCTCTGACCAAGGTCATGAAGCAGCTTGTTTTCCAGGCTAGGGAGCTTAATTTTGGCTAGGTAAGATTAAGTTTGTACTTACCCCAGGACTAGGGGTCAGTCTATACTCAGAAGTAGGGAGTCAGTCTACATTCAGGGTTCAGAGACAATCTACATCTAGGACCAGGGGACAGGCTGTACCCAAGATTAGAGATCAGTCTATACCTAGGACTGGGAGTCAGACTGTATCCAGGATCAAGGATCAAGGATCAGGCTGTACCCAGAAGTAGAGGTCAGTGGTATGGGTGTGTGTTTTGCACTGGAAGAGAGAACCTCCATCTTGGCTGTGGAAGATGACCCAGCCCACACAGCCTACGGTTCAGGGGGAGAGGGGTTCACTGGCCACTCACCCTGCGTGGATACATACCTACCTGCAGGAGTGACTTAAATGGCAGTGGGGGTCCTTCACAGACTTGGCTTCAGCTTGAGGAATTAAGCAGGAACAGCAGCCTTAGGCCCCATGGGGATGGAACCCGGTGCCAGGCAAGAGGCTTGGAGGAAGCATTGCCCAATGCTGTGGCTGAGAACGCGGACCGACTCCACAGACTGCGCTTCTGTTTACACTGTCCCTCTCGAAACTCGCTCACCAACAGCTCATTCTGCAAACATTTCCTGAATGCCTGCCACGCTTGAGGCCAGAGCTTCTCCGACTTGAGCGCACACAGGAATCACCCAGGAAGCTTAAGAGAGAGGCTGGCTCCCGGGCCCCACCCCAGGGACGCAGCAGCGGAAAGGCACCGGGGCTGCCCAGTAAACTGCTCTTCCAATAGAGTCCCTTGTTGATCTTGCTCTGGTGGTTTTTAAGATCTTATTTTGGGGAGCTGTCCTCAAAAGCCCCATCAGGTTAAAAAAGACTGCAGACAGCTTGACGCACAAGCACCTGAGCTCTATCCCCAGGCCCCCCCCCCCAAAAAAGAGAGCCAGATGAAGTGACATACTGGAGAAGCAGGCAGACAGGTCCTTAGGGCTCACTGGCCAGCTAGTTCCGGGCCAGTGAGAGACTCTGTCTCAAAAAAAAAAAAAAAAAAAAAAAAAAGGTGGGGGATAGGAAGATGGCCCAGTAGTTAAAGGTGCTTGTTTTCAAAGCCTGATGGCCCTGGTTCAATTCCCCAGTACCCACATAAAGCCAGATGCACAGAGTGACACATGCATCTGGAGTTTGTTTGCAGTAGCAACAGACCCTGGTGTGCCCATGCTTCTTGCTCTTCCTTCTTTCCTTCCTTCCTTCCTTCCTTCCTTCCTTCCTTCCTTCCTTCCTTCCTTCCTTCTTCCCTCCCTCCCTCCCTTCCTTCCTGTCTCACAAACTAAAATAACAAAATAAAAAAATAATTTTTAGCGGGGGTGTGGTGGTATACTCCTTTAATCCCAGCACTTGGGGGGCAGAGGTAGGAAGATCGCGGTGAGTTCGAGGCCACCTTGAGACTACATAGTGAATTCCAGGTCAGCCTGGGCTAGAGTGAAACCCTATTTCAAAAAAAAAAAAAAAAAAAAAAGAAAGAAAGAAAGAAAGAAAGAAAAGAAAACTGACTCAGCATTTAAAAAGGTGTGTGCAAAAATTTTCAGAGAAGACAAAAAGACATTGTAAGGAAGTAACAGCAAAACGCCTGTCTCAGTTTTTTACCAAAACTTGGCCCGTCTTGTTGCAAGAATTCATGGAACTTCCCTATCTAACCATCCCCAAAGCCTTTTCATGTGATTGGTAAGGTAGAATTCAGGCAAGCATGCAAAAGATTAGCTCAGAGAATAGAGGTGTAAAACAGAGTATAATTAGCGCATTATATGGGGCAAAAGAAAAGAATGTGTCTAAAATGCTGCGTTCATACAATGGAAAGGAGGTGAACAATGTGTGCTTACCACTGCTATTAATAACTTACCATCTACACTCGATTTTCCTCTTTTTGTTTAAACTACTGTCCTGGGCTAGAGGGATGGCTTAATGGTTAAGGCATTTGCCTGCAAAGCCAAAGGAGCCAGGTTCGATTCCCCAGGACCCATGCTAGCCAGATGCACAAGGGGGCCCATGCATCTGGAGTTCGTTTGCAGTGACTCGAGGCCCTGGGGCACCCATTGTCCCTCTCTCTTTCTCTGTCAAATAAATAAATAAAAATAAACTACTGTCCTGTGCTATGGCCATCTCTAACTAGCCACACCCCCCCTTTTTTTTTTTTGGTTTTGTGAGGTAGGGTCTCACTCTAGCCCAGGCTGACCTGGAGTTCACTATGTTGTCTCAGGTGGCCTCGAACTCATGGAAATCCTGCTCTCTCTGCCTCCTGAGTGTTGGGATTAAAGGCATGCGCCACCATGCCTGGCTCCTCTCTACCCCTTTTATTTATTGATTATTTATTTATCTATACCGTGGTGAGAGTGGAGGTCAGAAGACCACTTTTGGGTAAGTCCTCGCCTTCCACTTCGCTTGAAGCAGGGTCTCTCACTGTTTATTGATCCAGTTGTGAGCTTTTGGGGAAATCCTTCTTTCTCCAATTCCCATCTCACCATAGGCACGCTGGGATTGCAGAAGCCTGACAAAGCTTCTGGCTTTTATTTTTTTGTTTGTTTTTCCGCTCTAGCCCAGGCTGACCTGCAATTCACTATGTTGTCTCAGGGTGGCCTCAAACTCACGGCGCTCTTCCTACCTCTGCCTCCCCAGTGCTGAGATTAAAGTCGGGCTCTTTTATGCGGGGGTTCTGAACACGGGTATCCAAATTTGCTATACACTGAGCCATCTCCCTAGTTCTTACTCTCCCCTTTATTGAGCCAGCAACGGCAAATGTTGTCTGCAGTTGGTAAAGTTGTAACAAGAAGGTGCGTGTGTTTTCACTCTCCAAATATGACAATACTTATTCCGCTTTTGCAGGCTGTGTAATTCTCTCCACACCCGCGCATGCCCCATGGTGAGGAATTCCGACGTCAATATGCCCAGGCATCCTGACGATTCTACTGAAGGCAGGGAGGCCGTCAAGGGCAACTCTGTTCTGGGGCACGCTTCTAAAATCCTTGCTTCTGGAAGGCTCTGGAGTCTTTATTGTACACTTTCTTCTCAGAGTGAATGGACTTCTGGGGGTCTTCGTGGGGCAGAAGCTGGAGGTATCATGCTGCTCAGGGGTCCCCGGAGGACACAGGCTTCTGGCTTGGCTTGCAAGTCTAGACCCTTGTGTGAGAGATCTGGAGGCGAACTTGCCAACTACCAAGCTGGGCTGTGGGCCAACTGGTCTCAGACTCCTCTGATAACCTGCAGATCTTACATCATTACATCATAACTTACATCATTCCAGTTCAGTTCTGCCTGTGGTTTCAGGCCAGTGTGTTTCCTGAGAGTCCCAGGATTCTCCAGGTTTTTTCAGCCACAGGGACTTTCCCATCCCAGCTCCCCACACACACCCACACCTCCCCAGGGTGGCTTTCCTTTTTTCTTTTTCTTTTCTGTTTTTATTTTGTTTTCTTTCCAGGTAGGGTCTCACCCTAGTCCAGGCTGCCCTGGAATTCACTATTGTGGTCTCAAACTCGAAGTGATTGTCCTACCTCTGCCTCCTGAGTAACTGAAATTAAAGGCATGCACCACCACACCCGGCCCCATTCATTCAACATATCTTTATTGGCCACCCATTCAGGTCACCGTATAGTGTTGGGTACCAGGATGGAGGTTGGTGGCATTGCCAGGTTAGCAGGTACAGAGAGAAGTAATTTTTTCTCTCAGTGAGATAACAGAGCACTTACTTCAGTCTTCAGAACTTTGGAAGGCAAAAACATCTTCATGGGGCCTGGGCACGGTGGTGCACACCTTTAGTCCCAGTACTGGGGAGGCAGAGGTGAGAGGATCTCTGTGAGTTCAAGGCCACCCTGAGACTACAGAGTGAATTCCAGGTCAGCCTGGGCTAGAGCGAAACTTTACCACAAAACTAAAATAAATAAATAAATAAAATCTTCATGGGGTATCTACCAATTTATGAGTCTTGAATTAGGAGCTAGTTCTGAGATTTAAGGCAGCCCAAGCTGAGGTTGGAGAAACCCTATGGGAGCTGGCATCACAGAAGCATGCCAGGGAGGTGGGGCAACAGGGAGCCATGGAGAGTTTCAGGGAAAGGCATTTCTAGGTCCCGTCTGCTGACTTGACACCATCCGGTGCTGCTTGATTTACCTGTGACAGTTGTCACATCTCTCTCACAGAGTGCTCTTCTGGGAAGGACTCAGGACGGCAGACAGTCTCACGAGCAGCTCAGTTGGGACGTTGGGGGGGAAAGGAGAAAGAAGGCTTCTAAGTCAGACAGCTCTGGCTTTGGTCCCTCACTGCCTGGGTTCCAATGACCCACGAATCTACCCAAAACCTCAATACCTCATCTGCAGAGGGGCCATGATCTGACACTGGAATGGGGGAGGGGAAGGCCAGCTGTCAAGGAGGGCAGCTGGGGGGGGGGGCACTAGGGGAAGGAAGGGGGGAGGCCAGACCTCATTCCAAGGATGGATTCAGGTGGGGACCAGATCCTGGTTTCCATCCTTGAGGCCTGGCTCCTGACCCCATGGCTGCCTGAAGAGCCTTCTAGGGCATCCCGCCCTGTGTGAGGTCTGATAACAGGGCTCAGGGAGCTAGCCCCATCGTAAACAGGTCCTTGCTTTCTGCGGCCCTGGTGCCTCAACCCTATCAGCCCTGTGCTGGCTGCACCTCTGGCCCCAGATCACCGATGGAGAAGAAACGAGCCTGCCCAGAGACCTACAGATCTCAGGATTATGCAAGGCCATGCCATTCCAAACAAACAGAACAGACCGCTTACTGACTCATGGCAATTCCCAACATTCTGGCCAGCAGGTGGCCAGGCAGCTACTGTTTGGGACAGCCAGGGCCCAAATCTTAGGCCAGGCCTGCTTGAACAACAGGGACCCTAGACTCATGGATGCAAAATGCCTGGGACAGAGGCAGTGGTTCTGAGTTCTAGTCTTCGTCTCCCTACCACAGCTCTGTGTGAGCGAGGATAGGCCGCTTCCTTAAGACCCATGTCAATATCCTCAGGCATCCTGAGGATTCTACCGAAGGCAGGAAGGCCGTCAAGGACAACTCTCTGTTCTGGGGCTCACTTCTCAGTGCCATGCTTCTGGAAGGTTCTGGAACCTTTATCATCCGTCTCCCTCTCAGAGTGACTGGACTTCATGGGGCAGGAGCTGGGGGTATTATGCGGCCCAGGGGTAGGGACCGGGCCTTAGCGGTCCTGAGCCTTAATGGCCTCACGGATTTGGCGCTTTCTTGGTTTTTGAGCTGCTATCAACCAAGAGATCCTAGAAAGGTGGTATGTCCTTCCCCCAGCCTCTGGACAGCGGGTGCCTCCTTGTTGATCCTGTGCCCACTCTAGCTCCAGAAAGACAGCCTCGGGTGGGAGAAAAACTGAGGTTAGTTAAATGTGACCTATGTGACACTCAGAAAGATCTTTCTGTGGGCTGGACAGCTGGCTTAGCTGTTAGGACGTTTGCCTGTGAAGCCTAAGGATGCAGGTTCAATTCCCCAGTATCCATGTAAGCCAGACGCACAAGGTGGAACATGCATCTGGAATTCATTTACAGTGGCTGGAGGCCCTGGCATGCCCATTCTCTCTCTCTCTCTCTCTCTCTCTCTCCCCTCTCTGCTTCTTTCTCTCTCTCTCAAATATATATATTTTAAAGAATGATCTAGCCAGGCATGGTGGCACACACCTTTAATCCCAGCACTTGGGAGGCAGAGGTAGGAGGATCACCGTGAGTTTGAGGCCAGCCCCAGACTACATAGTGAATTCCAAGTCAGTCTGGGCTAGAGCAAGACCCTACCTTGAAAAACAAAACAAAAATAAATAAATAAATAAATTAAATAATAATAATTTTTTTTAAAAAAAGAAGGAGAAAGCGAGCTGAGAACTGGCATTCATCACTTGACATCTGACTGCAGATTGAATGTGACCTGCTGTTTTATGCTCCTACTGCTGTCTGTGATGGACTTTCTCCCCTCCAACTGTAAACTGAAATAAGCCCTTCCTTCCTAAACTGCTTGTTAGGTACTTTATCCAGCGATGAGAAAAGTGACTAATACAGACCTCAAGATCCCTCACGGCCAGCAGGACTCCTGTCCCACCAAACCACACAGAATCCTACTCACTGCTTTGGTGTGGGGAGGGCGAGAAGGGACACCCTGACTCTGGAAGCTCCCCTGCTGTGTGGACTCCCAGCCCAGCCTCAGGGACCCACGGAAGTCATGAGGTAGCAAGTGCAAAGCCAGGCTCTAACCTGAGGGTTCCGGAAGGGCAGTCAGTAGTGCTAAGGAACGGGGATGTTTCTTCTAAGGCCTTTTCTCTGGCTTGGGGCTAATGATGTAGCCCAGTGGGAAGGGAATAGGGGCTGAGAAGGTGGAGGCTGGGCCATGGAACTGTAGCCTTTGGGCCCGAGGGAGCTCTCTGTGGAAGCGAGTGTGCCCAGGGACGGCTCTGAGTCCTTCCAGAAGCTACAAAGGCAGAGGGAGCTGTCCTGGCCAGTGAGCAGTGGACCCCTTAATGTCCCCACAAACATGAGCCTTCCCCCTACTCCTAGTAAAGTATCTGCCTCTGCACGTGTCTCTTGCTCAGGGTAGTAGCATTGAAATGAGGGGCTTTCAACAGTACTACTGGGGCCGGGCGTGGTGGCGCATGCCTTTAATCCTAGCACTTGGGAAGCAGAGGTAGGAGGATTGCCGTGAGTCTGAGGCCAACCTAAGAATACTGAGTGAATTCCAGGTCAGCCTGGGCTAGAGTGAGACCCTACCTCACAAAACCAAAACCCAAAAACCAAAAAACAAACAAACAAAAAACCAAACAAATAAACAAACAAACAAAAATCCCTATGGCTTTTATCACACTGCTCCCCCCCACCCCCAGCCCAGGGAAAGGGCAGCGACGCCCAGGACAGGTGCTGTCCTTGACTTTGCACACGCTCCTTGCATCCTCACATGAGTCCAAAGTGGGCAAACCTTGGGTGACCCTTTCTCATCTTCTGTCTGCTCCTTGTCGCATTCCCTCCCCTTCCTCCTTTCCTTCAGTCCCTTCCCTCTTGCTTTCTTTGCAAGCACAAGCGAGGCGAGGCGAGGGCTCTACCATTCAGCCCCAGCCTGTCACTTATCTTCCAGTGACTCCAGTTTACTCAGGCCCTTGTTGAATGTGGCCTTTAGGGTGGTCCAGGCTGCTCGATGTTCCTTCAGTGTAATCCGAGCTGGTGTTCCTCTGGGAAACTGAGTTCCGGGGGGAGAATGGGGCCTATTGCTGAAGCTCTCTCATCTAGCCAGGGCTGAGCTGGGCTTGGAACCCTGTTTCCTCAGCTCCCCAGACTGGCTGTCTCCTGGGCTTGCCTCCTGATTCTGGGCAGGACCATCTGCATACTCCGTGAGGCCCACTGCAAGGTGCAAATGCCAGGCCATTTGTTCTGAAGTTGTTCGCAACGTCAAGGTGGGGGCTTAGGGAGATAGCTCAGTCAGTAAAGAAGTGCTTGCTTTCCAAGCAGGAGAACCTGAGTTTGATTCCCGGAAGTCACATATGAAGGCTGGGTGTGGAGCTGGAGAGAGACGGCTCAGCAGCTAAAGATGCTTGCTTGCAAAGTACCATTGTAAAGCCAGATGCACAAAGTGGTGCATGCATCTGGAGTACCTTTGCAGTGGCAAGAAGTCCTGGCATGCCCATTCTCTGTCTGTGTCAAAATATATAAATATACACATATAATATATAATAACAAAATAATATATTATATATTAATATTAATATATATTAATTATATATTATATATAGGTATATATATATTTTTTAAAAATGCTGGGTGTGAAGATTTGCACTGGTAATCCCAGCACTGGGGAGACAGAGACAGGAGGCTCTCTGGAGCTCCCTGGCCAGCCACTCTGGCTTCCTTGGTGAGTTCCAGGCCCTGAGATGCATGACACCCAAGGTTGTCCTCTGGCTTCCACACACATGTATACACATGTACCCCTCACACTTGAACATGCACACACATATACAAACGTGCACTAAAAAAATAATTGCAGAGCCGGGCGTGTTGGCGCACGCCTTTAATCCCAGCACTCGGGAGGCACAGGTAGGAGGATCGCCATGAGTTCGAGGCCACCCTGAGACTCCATAGTGAATTCCAGGTCAGCCTGAACTAGAGTGAGACCCTACTTTGGAAAAAAAAAAAAATTCAAGCTG
Source organism: Dipus sagitta (assembly GCA_036346955.1). Lineage (NCBI taxonomy): Eukaryota > Metazoa > Chordata > Mammalia > Rodentia > Dipodidae > Dipus > Dipus sagitta. The sequence continues at coordinate 127,657,697 of CM070779.1, read as the reverse complement.
CTCTTACAATGCATAACGCACAACCCCATGGGAATCCCAGAAACCCCACTGAGGAGGTTCCCTGCAGAATGGGGGCAGGGAGGAGGGAAAAGGTGGTCCCAACACATGATGTATCCATACAAAATATATTCTTTTTTATTTATTTTTATTTATTTATTTGAGAGAGGGGGAGAGAGAGAAAGAATGGGCGCACCAGGGCCTCCAGCCACTGCTGGCAAACTCCAGATGCGTGCATCACTTTGTGCATCTGGCTTACGTGGGTCCTGGGGAATCGAACCTGGGTCCTTTGGCTTTGCAGGCAAACGCCTTAACCGCTAAGCCATCCCTCCAGCCCCCAAATATATTCTTAATATAATAAAAAATAATTTCAAGATACTGATATTAAACCAAGTATAGGGCCTTGTAGACATAAGTTCCAGTGTGACAACATACATCACAGGCATGTCCTTTATGTTAGAGGCGGGAAAAGAAGAGAAGGAGCCCCGCCCCTCCACCTGAGTGGTGTTGAGTGGCCAGAAGATGCTGGCCTCAGGGCTGCAGGGTTCTCTGACACACTTAGGGACTTTCTACTTCCATATGTGACTTCCGGTGAGCAAGTGGAGGGCCGTGGGGGTGCAAAACAAACCCTCTGAACAGTAGAAGACAGATCCAGAGGCATGTCTTCATTAACAGCTAGCTGCATTAAACTTCCCCCTAGAAAGTTCTTGGGGGCCCAGGGATGGATTGGAGGTACCGCGGCAGCTTCTAGCAGACGCTACAATGGGAGCAATGAGAGAGAGGTCTTGGGGGGGGGGGCAGCTACCCAGTTCCTACCACCTTATGCAAGAAGGAGAACAAAGGGGCTTTGCTGAGCGGTATTATAAGATTAAGTGGCTGGGTCCAGGACAAACCCTGCTAGCCCCTTGGGACCTGATTTAGCAAGAGCCACTGAAAGGGGGGAATTAACACTCCTGGCTTCTCACAGAGCCCGCCCCCCATGGCCCCAGTCCCCTTTAGTCCCTTATTTGGGCCTCCTTCTATAGCTAATCTGCTGCCTTACCCAAGTTCCTGCCTGAGGCCTGTGTGAGGGGCCATTCCCTTCCATCCAGGGGAAAAGAGAGCCTTCCTGGGGAAGGAGCTACCTGACCTCTGACCCCTGACCTCCAGGGGCACAAGCTCTGAGCAGGCTGGGTGGCCCAATTTGGACTCAGAGTAAGTGCAACCTCTCACCTGGCTCCTGGCTGAACTGTGAGTCTGGGGAGAATAATCGTTTCACACTATACTTCTCATTCCTGCCAATAAAATGGAATTTTGGGGACCCAGTGATTATCCCAAGGGGTCCTTGAGTTGGTCCCATCAGACAGCAGGGAAGTGTCCTTTCAGCCACGTGACAACTGATGGACAGGAGTGTCCCCATCATAACCAAGGTTTTGAAATCTCAAGCTGACTGATAGATATCTGATCAGATGTGTGTGTGTGTGTGTGTGTGTGTGTGTGTGTGCATGTATATAGGGAATAGGAGACAACCTCAGGTGCTGTCCCTCAGGAGGCCCCCGCCAACCACTTTGACACAAGTTCTCACGTTGGTCTAGAACTCAGTAAGTGGGTTTTACTAGCTAGCAGTGGGACTCAGGGATTTGCTTGTATCTACCTCTCTGGTGCTGGGACGTGCATCACCATGCCTAGGTTTTTTTTTTTTTTTTTTTTCCTGAGGCAGGGTCGCTCTCTAGCTCAGGCTGACCTGGAATTCACTATGTAGTCCCAGACTGGCCTTTAACTCAAAGCGATCTTCCTATCTGTGCCTCCCAAGTGCTGGGCTTAAAGGTGTGCACCCCTACGTCTGACTCCTGATTGGATTTTTAAAGAATGCGAAGGTATTCCAGGTCCTAGGTTTTCCTAGGTTCATTTATTTTAAAATTGTTTTTTATTATTTATTGTTTTATTATTTATTAATTATTTATTATTAATTTGAGAGAGAAAGAGGGAGAGCCTCCAGCTATGGCAAACGACCTCCAGATATACACGCCACCTTGTGCATCTGGCTGTATGTGGGTCCTGGGGAATCAAACCTGGGTCCTTTGGTTTTTCAGGCAAGTGCCTTAACTGCTGAGCCATCTCTCAAGCCCAGGTTCATTTCTTTCTATACCCCACTCCACAGCAACCGCCTTGCTGTTTCTTCCTCTGAGCCTGTGCTCCTGCCTTGACCCTCTTCGCCCTTTGTAGGCTTCCTCGGACCCAACCCTGCACCCTGCTCACTTCTCTCAGAGAGCTGGGCCTTGAGGTTCTAGCACCCAGCACAACTGTGCCTGCCCAGCAGGTACCAGGCCAACCTAGTCCCTGGGTCTGTGTGCTCAAAGCAGGGATCGTGATCGGGACAGCTCCGGAGCTCAGGGTATCCAGAGAAAACCAGAGTGACATAGCAACACGTTTACTGAAGTTCCAGTTCAGAGGGCGAAGGAGAGATTTATTGCTGGATGACATGAAGGCAAAAAACTGGGGAATCTCTAAGTAGAGGCTTTCTAAAGGAAAGAGCTGAGGAAGCAGGAGGGGAGAGCAGACAGGAGAGGAGGGGAAGAACATTCTAGGCAGAGGGAACAGCAGGTGTGGGACTAATGACTTGTGCAGTTGCATTAGGCAGGAGCTGGGAGCAGACGGCCAGGGGCCAGGGTGGGGGCCAGGCCAGGTCGCAGTGGTCAGTGGCTAAGGAAGGGATTTGGGGCTTTACCCTAACAGCAATTCGCAATTCAAAGCTACTGAGGGGGTTTTAGCAGTCCTTGGAAGAGGTGATAGGATTGGCATTTCTTTTTTTTTGAATGCTTTATTTTTATTTATTTATTTGAGAGAGGGAAAAAGAGAGAGAGAGAATGGGTGCGCCAGGCCTCCACCACTGCAAATGAACTCCATATGCATGTGACCCCCTTGTGCATCTGGCTTATGTGGGTCCTGGGGAATCGAACCCAGGTCCTTTCACTTTGCAGGCAAACACCTTAACCGCTAAGCCATCTCTCCAGCCCCGAGATTTACATTTCTAAAAGATCACTTTCTTTGCTATATGAGGAGTGGATTAGAACAGACCAGAGGTCACTGCTATCCTGAGAGGAGATAGAGGGGAAAGGGACAGATTGAGAGATTTAGGGCCACCGTGGACAGAAGGACAGAACTTGGAGACTGTCTAGATTTGCAGGAAGAGGCGAAGGAAGTGGGCTTTCCTGTTTCCAGCTTGCTAGGAGTGAAGGTGCAGGAGACTGTTGTGTCCTGGGGCATCCACATGGGCATGGCATGAGCAGGTGAGGCTAGAGCCAGTCTCCTGTACAGTGTGGCCTCAGTCACTGAGACCCCAGGGACAGGAGGCAACAAGATGGCAGTTGCCCAACTGTTCACCATTTGAGTGTGCTAGGGCACCTACACATATGGATGGGAGGGCATGGGTGTGGACATGGTGTCTGTATGTGTGCCCCTAGACTGCCAGGCACGTACATGCTCCTGTCTAGACATAGTACAGGTACCCAGACACCCAGACAGGGCATGGCTCTCAGGCTTTCAGATATTCTGTATGTACACAGGTCTATTAATCATAGTAGCCAACATTTATTAGATGCTTGATAAGCAGCATTCTTCAAAACACTTCCTATGAATTAGTCTTTTTTTTTTTTTTTCCCTGAGGTACGGTCTCCTTCTAGCCCAGGCTGACCTGGAATTCACTATGCAGTCTCAGGGTGGCCTCGAACTCACGGTGATCCTCCTACCTCTGCCTCCTGAGTGCTGGGATTAAAGGCGTGCACCACCATGTCCGGCTCTGAATTAGTCTTATATCTCTCATAGGAGACATACAGATGCCCATTTCCCATTTTCCTTTTAGAGATAAAGTTGCCAAGGCCCAGAGAAGTCCCATAGATTGCCCAAGATTCTATGCACAGCAAGAAAATGGCTATAATGAGATTTGAACTCATGAAGTCTAGCTTAAGGTCCTTGTTATGACACCATTTAGCACATTTACCTCTGATCTGCCCCATCACACAGTCCCACAGAGAGGTATGAATACCAACAGAACACAGATGTGCAGATCACGCGTGTTCTCACGTGCTTGTATGACGTGTAGGCATAGAAACGTCCAGTGCATTCTGTGACATAAATCTCAGCACAAAAAGCTGCAGAGACATTTGAAGTGTACACATTCAATTCACACGCGTGCACATGTGTATATGCAGAATGCACACAAATGCCATAATTCATGCACCCAGTCAGTACAGTACATCCATGCACGTATATCTGGTGGGTAATCACATGGGCACCCACTACAGAGACACAGGACACGCAGCACGTACCTTCACCTCCGGTTCTGCTTGTACGTACACACAGTAACAGGCACACACAGTTCACACGCAGTATGTCCACTTTCTGGTTGGCGTGGCACGTGCTACACGTGGCGGACCACGCTTGCACATGCCCAAGGCACGGGGAACGCACACACATGCAGCACACACAAATACACACTCACCTTTCCTCACACAGGGCAATTTATGACCATCCGGCTCATGTCCGGACTTCCCCATTAACATTAATGAGGTGACGACCTGGTATTCGGAAACCCTTGTCAGGGTTGTGGTGTGTGTGTGGGGGGGGGGGTGGCAATGAGGCGGAGACGACAAGGAGGCGGATGGTCACCAAGGAACAGCTCATTATCTGGCTGACCAAAGTTTGATTGTTTTTCCCACGGCTCCCCCACTGTTCCCAACGTAAAGCCAGGTTCTGGCTGCACTAGAAGAGGCTGGGGTGAGGGCAGGGTGCTGGGGGGGCGGGGGGGAGGGCGCCAGGGCAGGAGAAAGGAAAGGGTGAGGGTGAGAAGGTGGTTTGACCTGACTCCCAGCGCACTCCCCCCCCCCCCCCGGCCTTTTAGCGTTAAAGTTGTCTGAATTGCTTCTTAAAATGGGCGAAAATTCCTGAAGGCCCTGGTCGCTGTGGCCCTCTCGTCTCTACAATGGTCGGAGAAACATCAGCGTCAAATCGAACACCTGCATCTTAGAAGCTTTTATTTGCTGACCCAGGGGCCCTAAAAGAAGTCTGGCCCCTCGAAAAGTAATGAGCCTGAGAGATGGCTCTGTGGGAAACGTGTTTGCCACGCCAGCAAGAGGATCTGAGTTCAAATCCCCAGAAGCCATGTAAAGCCAGATACAGTAACATGTGTCCATCATGCACCTGTGGTGGGATGGGAGGCAGAGATGGGAGAATTGATGGAAACTGGCCTGGCAGATGCAACGGGCAGCAAACCAGAGACCCTGCCTCAAACAAGGTGGAAGTGATTTCCGACTCCACCTACCCAAGCTGGTACTTATGGGTCCCTTAGGAGGCTGTGATTTTTGTTAAAGATATTTTTCTTTTTTACTATTTTTATTTATTTCTTTGGGTGAGGAGAGAGAGAGAATGGGCATACCAGGGCCTCCAGCCTCTGCAAATGAACTACAGACGCATGCGCCCCCTTGTGCATCTGGCTTACGTGGGCCCTGGGGAATCAAACCTGGGTCCTTTGGCTTTGCAGGCAAGTGCCTTAACCGCTAAGCCATCCCCCCCCCCAGGAGGCTATGATTGAGAACACTTACGTGCCTGAGGCACCATGGAGCTGGTTCTTTCTGAGGACTAGGCTGGAGCTGTGGAGTACATTCTGTGTTTATTTAAACAGGCATTTATTTCTTTGAAAGCAGAGAGAGATTCTTAGAAGAGAGACAAAGAAAACGGGCGTGCCAGGGCCTCCGGCGGCTGCAAGTGGACTTCAGGTGCATGCGCCCCTTTGTGCATCTGGCTTTACGTGGGCACTGGGGAATCGAACTGGGGTCGTCAGGCTTTGCAGGCAAGCTCCTTAACCACGGAGCCATCTCTCCAGCCCCTCAGTGCATTCTTGGAGGGCAGAAGGCGGTAGTATCTGGGGGCCATGCTTCATGCTTCAGTGCTCCAGCCTTTCAGCTATATAAATAGCAGCTAAGCAGAGCCAGTGGTGTCTCTGAATTCTCTATGCATGGGGCAGCAGATGCTTTTTTTTTTTTTTTCATAGTAATTCTCTTCTTCATTTATTTCTCTTCTGCTGTTCCAGAACTAGTTGAAATAGAAAAGATTCCCCCCCCACCCCCGCCAAGGTAGAGTCTCAACCGCTAGCTCAGGCTGACCTGGAATTCACAGTGTAGTCCCAGGGTGGCCTCGAACTCACAGCGATCCTCCTACCTCTGACTCCCGAGTGCTGGGATTAAAGGTGTGCGCCACCACGCCCGGCTCTAGAAAATCTTCTTTATGTAACAAGACCTTCGATGGAGATTGCAGTCTTGTTTCAGCTTGCTTACATGTAACTGGTTGAAGAGCATCACATACATTTCTAAATATGTTTTATTTATTTATTTGATAGCGAGAAAGAGGGAGGGAGGGAAAGAGAGAGAGAATGGGTGCACCAGGGCCTCCAGCCAGTGCAAATGAACTCAAGATGCATGCGCCCCCTTGTGCATCTGGCTTACGTGGGTCCTGGGGAATCGAACCTGGGTCCTTTGGCTTTGCAGGCAAACGCCTTAACCGCTAAACCATCCCTCCAGCCTGGCAGCAGATTCTTAATGACTCTACTCCCTCCAGGGAGTTGCCTGTGGGCGGCCTGGGTACCTCAGGTTGGGTACCCTAGATGTAGTTGGCTCTCAGCAGTTCATTTGAGAAGCTGGCCTGGTGGGAATCTCAGCGTCCCACTGAGATTGTCTGGACCTGACGAGTGCACAGGAACGGGGGGGGGGGGGGCGCGAGTGGGAGCTGCCTAGAGACAGTGGGTTGGGAGGGGACTGGGCAGGAATGCAAGCGGACACAGCGGAGGAGGAGGGGCAAACACATGTGGACTAAGACTTGGGAAGAGGGTGCTGGGTAGCGAATGAGGTGACGGCAGGGCTATGACTGTTTCCACAGTTAGACTTGCACCCTGCCCTGTGAACTCACTCCCTAGCGTCTCACCAGAATGAAGGAGTGAGGAGTGGGCTGGGTTCATTCTCGGGTCCCCTGCCAGGCTCTGGGTTCTGTCAAGAACCTCTCTTACCTGAGATGCTACAGAAAGATTCAAACTCTGCCTGTTGGGCTTTTGTTTTGTTTTGTTTTGAGGTAGGGTCTCACTCTGGTCCAGGCTGACCTGGAATTCACTCTGTAGTCTCAGGGTGGCCTCGAACTCATGGCGATCCTCCTACCTCTGCCTCCCGAGTGCTGGGATTAAAGGCGTGTGCCACCATGCCCGGCCTATAACTCACTTTCAAACAAGGCTAGGATGAGGGCTACGGCCCATCCTAGCAAGCAAGCATGGAGGATGACCGTGGGCCTTCCATAGTAGGATGGCCACTGGTGGGGAGTCATTGGAAGGATGCCAGAGGTTTTTTAAATTTTTTTTCGGGGAGTCCACATGGCATTAAGGGCCTGGCAGAGAGAGGAGTGGCTTGGAATCACACGATACAGGCCTCGAAAGGGTTTTAGGCCCTACCACGCAGCTAGGCACTGGGCCATAGTGCATAACTTTGCAAAGGAGGAGACTGGAAGATACGATCGTGGTGTCGGTTTTCCCATATTGAATTTATTTGCAGCAGGGCCTGCTTCTCGATTCCCATGAGCCCTTTTCCTAGTGCTTTAGATTTTCAGAACGTGAGGAGACAAGGGTGTTGAGGGGCCCGGGGACCCCGGCTCAGGGTGAGGATGAGAGTGGGGGGAGGCTGTAGAAGAACCATCTTCGAAGCCAGAAAGGAGCAGAGATGGGTCTGTGTACGGTTATCCTAAGGTAGGATTCTTTGAGACTGCCCCAGCCAGTGGCTGCTCTGGGAAGGAAGACAGTGAGCTCCCGGATGCGGACCACAGCAGCGAGCTGCGCATGGCTATGGCCGGCCCTTGCGGAGACTTGTGGTCCCTGTGAGATGGCCAGGGCCCCGCTTAAGGCCATGCCAACCTTACCACACAATGCCCACTTTAAACCCCAGCCTCATCAGCTGGCAGCTGGGGAGTGAGCTGCTTTATTTTTCTAAGGCCCTTGATGTGAAGGATAAGTAAAATAATAATTCAACAGCTGAAAAGGAAAATGTCTGAGATTTTCTACTCCGTAAACAGTATATGTCCATAAACTGGGCTGCTTGGTGCTGTGTTGCATCTGTGTCAGGACATTGTGGGGGTTTTGCTCCAGGGCATGGTGGGACATTTGTCCCTAGGAATGGGGGAGGGGGGGTTGCCCCAGTGCATGGTGGGACATTTGCCTCAGGGTATGGTGGGTGTTTGCCTTGTAGGCTGGCCTGACTTTTTGTACATGGGGCTTCATGGGACACCCTGGGCCTTCTTTTTGCTTTTTTTTTTTTTTCATCTGCATACTCCAAGGAGAGGGGAACCTTAGGATCTCTCTCATCCACCTCTCTGGCTCTGGCATACCCTGCAGCCCTGGTCTGCAGCCCACATCTCCCAGACGACTCCTTCAGCTGTCCTCTCCTTCCCCAACCAACTCGGCCCTTTGCAAAATCAACCAGGCCCATATTCTTTTTTTTCTTTTGGTTTTTCGAGGTAGGGTCTTACTCTAGCCCAGGCTGACCTGGAATTCACTGTGTATTCTCAGGGTGGCCTCGAACTCACGGCGATCCTCCTACGTCTGCCTCCTGAGTGCTGGGATTAAAGGCGTGTGCCACCACGCCCGGCAGGCCCATGTTCTTTTTTTTTTTTTTAATTTTTTTTTGTTCAGTTTATTTATTTATTTATTTGAGAGTGACAGAGACAGGAAGAGGCAGATAGAGAGAGAGAGAGAATGGGCACTCCAGGGCCTCCAGCCACTGCAAACGAACTCCAGACGCGTGCACCCCCTTGTGCATCTGGCTAACGTGGGTCCTGGGGAATCGAGCCTCAAACCGTGGTCCTTAGGCTTCACAGGCAAGCGCTTAACCGCTAAGCCATCTCTCCAGCCCCCCATGTTCTTGTCAGACAGCACTCACCTGCAAGGTCTCCAGTCCTCTTCCTTGCCCGGGTTACTTCTTCTGTCAGGCTCCTGCCGTTTCTGTTGCTTTTCTCCCAGCCTCCACTTCCACCCTGTCCCTCACGTGCCCTCAATAGATTGCCAGTAAGTTGTGTAAACTGCCCATATTTAAAAATATACATATATATATTGGGCTGGGGAAATGGCTTAGCCGTTAAGGTGTTTGCCTGCGAAGCCTAAGAACTCTGGTTCAATTCCCCAGGATCCACGTAAGCCAGATGCACAAGGTGGTGCACGTGTCTGGAGTTCGTTTGCAGTGGCTGGAGGCCCTGGCGTGCCCATTCTCTTTCTCTCTATCTGCCTCTTTCTTTCAAACAAACCAACAAACAAATAAATACATAAAATATTTATTTATTTATTTATTTGAGAGAGAGAGAGAATGGCAGCTAGAGGGAGAGAATGGGCACACCAGGGCCTCCAGCCACTGCACATAAACTCCAGGTGCATGCACCACCTTGTGCATCTGGCTTTATGTGGGTACTGGGGAATCGAACCCTGTTCCTTAGCCCCTACAGGCAAACGCCTTAACCACTGAGCCATCTCTCCAGCCCCAAACTTCCCATCTCTTAAAGCTCTGAGGCTCCCACCCGCCATGGGATAAAGAGAAACTTCCCAGCATGCGGTGAGGCCTTGCCTCTGTTTCTCCCTGTGTCTGCGCCCTGTGCCCTCTGGGCTGACTCTCCTAGAAGACAGTACTCCAAGAACTTCTCCGCCCAGTGTCTTGTAGAAGAGGCCCCTCTGCCCAGAGCCTCCTTCCCCCTATTCGCCTTCCTCTGCAGATTCTCACCCTGCCCTAAAGCCATGCAGTGTTCTTCCAAGGCTCTAAACAAAATCCACGGGTCAAGGTCCTCTCCAAGCCTCCCAGAGGGGCAACGGAGGAGAGGGAAGTGCAAGACTGTTTACAAAGGAGTGTGCATGCGGGCCAGGCCCTTGTAGATAGGGCAGAGCAGAGAAGAACAATGGCAGCCTTGAGGGAGTCAGCCTTCCTGGAGACTGCTGGAGGCTGTAGCTGCAGAAGGGTCACCGGCTAGTTGTTGCTGGGGCCACAACGGAGGGACCTATGCACTGCCAAGCTGTGGTCCGGCAAGGTTGATCAGGAGGGTACTTTCCCTGAATCTTCCGATTCCTGTCTGTGAAGAAGCCAGAGGGCAGGGGAGACAGGTAATGCTGTTGTTCATGGGGATCCATTCCCAAACTCGAGAAAGGGGAGGGTGGACTTGGTGGCAACAGCCCTAAGGTCTCCAGCTCCAGATGTGGCCGTCTGGGAGCTCTGGTCACCACTCCAACTCCCCCCACCTACAACCGTACACCTCTAGATAATATACCCTAACACTGCGCTGACCAGACCTATCCAGAGGCACTTGACGATATCATTCCCTGGACCTAAACTTCTCTTCCCAGCTACCCCCCCCCTTTCTTTTTTCGAGGTAGGGTCTTCCTGTAGCCTAGGATGACCTGGAATTCACTATGTAGTGTCAGGGTGGCCCCGGCCTCCCAGCTTCCTTTAAAAAAATATTTTATTTATTTACTTATTTGAGAGAGAGAGAGAAACAGATAGACATAATTGGTTCATCAGGGCCTCTAGCTACTCCAAACAAACACCAGATGCACGTACTGCCTTGTGCATCTGGCTTACATGGGCACTGGGGAATAGAACCTGGGTCCTTAGGCTTCACAGGAAAACACCTTAATCACTAAGCCATCTCTCCAGCCCCTTCCCAAGTTCTTATCTTGGCTGAGACCTACTCAGCATTGGGCCACAGCTCAGACTGAGCCTGTGATTACAAAGTCCCTTCACCCTGTCTAGCAGGCACCCCGCCTGGTCCTTGTCATGGTTCGTCATTTGCTTAGCGTCAGGGCTCTATTTCAAAAGTGCATACTGTGGAAATTGCTACAGATTTGAGGCCAGCCTGGGCTACATAGTGAGGTTCAGGTCAGCCAGGGCTACAGTGTGAAACCCTGTCTCAAAATAAACAAATAGAGCTGGAGAGTTGGCTTAGTGGTTAAGGCACTTGCCTGTGAAGCCTAAGGGCCCAGGTTCAATTCCCCAGGATTCATTTAGGCCAGATGCACACGGTGGTGCATGCATCTGGAATTTGTTTACAGTGGCTAGAGGCCCTGGAGTGCCCATTCTCTCCATTCTCTCCCATTTTCTCTCTCTGTTTGTTTCTTTTTCTCTCTCCTCCCTCTTAATATTAAATAAATAAAATATTTTTAAAAATGAAACAATAAATACACGGATAACCCCTGTTGCAGTCAGGTTCGCATCACTGGTAGAAATTACCTGACCTAGAGCAGCTTGTGGGAAAAAAGCAGTTTATTTTGGCTTACAGGCTCGACCGGAAGATCCATGATGGCAGGGGGAAATGATGGCATGAGCAGAGGGTGGACATCACCCCCTGGCCAACATAAGGTGGACCACAGCAACAGGAGAATGTGCCAAACACTGATAAGGTAACACTGGCTATAACACCCACAAGCCCGCCCCCAATAATACACTCCCTCCAGGAGGCATTAATTCCCAAATCTCCATCAACTGGGAATGTAGCATTCAAAACACCTAAGTTTATGGGGGACACCTGAATCAGACCACCACAACCCCCTTCCAAACAAAAGCACGTATTTCCCAGGCCTGGCTGAATGCCCAGCACACAGTAAGTGTTCATGTAAATGCGTCTGGATACCAATTCTCAGACTAAGCCACTATAGAAGGGTAAGGTGCTGATGTTGGTCTTTCCCCAAGATCATAGTCAACTCAAGGGCAGGACTCACATCTAAGTCCTCGGTGTCTCCCCCGCACCTGACGACGCAGCAGCTGTTTAAGTCACGTCTGTTGGGTACTGGCCTGGATGAAGAGATACACGAATGAATGTGTGGGAAGCAAAGCAGACAGAACCAAAGGGGTTCAGAAGGTGATGCTGCGGCCAGGCCAAGGCTAACTAGGAAGCTGGTCTTGATACATGGATGGCTGGGGAAGAGCAGTTCTGGAGTGGGGAGCAGAATCACCAAAGGCCCAGAGACAGGAGGGCCCTGGGCAGGTTTAGGAAGCCCGGATGAGAGACAGGGTTGGGGGTGGGGATCAGGCAAGGAGCACCGGAGGGAGGAGGAAATGCTCCCGCAGGTCAGCTGGTTGTCTGTCCTTCCCCCTTCCTTCCCCCTTCCCCATCTAACACCCTCCCCTGTCCTTTCCCTCTACTTCCCTTCCCATCCCCTCCCATCCCTCCTCTCCCCTCCCTTTTCTTCTTTTTCCCCCTTTACCTTTTTTTAAAAATTATTTTTTAGAAATATTTTTAGCTATTTTGAAAAATAAAGGAGCAAGGCGTGGTGGCACACGCCTTTAATCCCAGCACTCTGGAGGCAGAGGTAGAAGGATCACCATGAGTTCAAGGCCAGCCTGAGACTACATAGTGAATTCCAGGTGGGCCTGGGTTAGAGTGAGACCCTACCTTGAAAAACAAAATAATAATAATAAATAGAATAGAATAGAATAAAGGAGAGAGAGAGAGAGAATGGACACACCAGGACCTCTAGCAGCTTACTGCAGACTCCAGATGCATGCATCACCTTGTGCATCTGGCTTTATGTGGGTCCTGGGGAATTGAACATGGGTTGTTAGCCTTTGCAGGCAAGTGCTTTAACCACTGAGCCATCTCTCTAGCCCACTTTTTTTTTTTTTTTTGAGCAAGTTCTCATATGGACCAGACTTCAAAGTCATGCTGAAGCTCAAGGATGACCAGGGAGGACTTCATGCACCCTAGGCATGCACTACACTAGATGAGTTACATCTTTCTTTTAAATTATTTTTTATTAAAAACTTCCATGATTGTAAACAATATCCCATGGCAATGCCCTCCTTCCCCCACTTTCCCTTTTGAAACTCCACTCTCCATCATACCCCCTCCCCATCTCAGTCTCTCTTTTACTTTGATGTCATGATCTTTTCCTCCTATTATGATGGTCTTGTGTAGGTAGTGTCACTCACTGCGAGGTCATGGATATCCAGGCCATTTTGTGTCTGGAGGAGCACGTTGTAAGGAGTCCTACCCTTCCTTTGGCTCTTACATTCTTTCCGCCACCTCTTTCGCATTAGACCCTGAGCCTTGGAAGGTGTGATCGAGATATTTCAGTGCTGAGCCCTCCTCTGTCACTTCTTCTCAGCACCACGATGCCTTCTGAGTTATCCCAAGGTCACCGTCATCTGAAAACAGAAGGTTCTCTACCAAAAGCGAGAGTAGCATTAATATAGGGGTATGAACATTAAGAAAAGTGCTTACTGTGCAGTTTGGTGAGCATAGTATACACATTTAGCCAGACAGCAGGAGACATTACACTCCTAGGGCTCATGACTACTCCTGTTGTAGGTTTTCAGTATCAGGGATGTATTCCCTCCCATGGAGCAGGCCTCCAGTCCAATTAGAGGGCAGTTGGTTTCCACCATGACAGATGTGCCACTATTGCACCCATTGACTCATTTGGCCTGGCTGGCCAAATATAAGGCTTGCAGTGTCCACTGTTGAGTATCTTCACTGGTGATTTCTCTGTCTCCCACTGAACTGCATGTAGTGTGGCTTTTTCCAGCTTTCTGTCAGCTGGCCTACATGGAGGAGGTTTTCAGCTCAGTTCCAGCAGGATTTCTTGGTGGCCTTGCAGCCCAAGCATGTGGAGTCTTCAGTAATAGGGTCTTACCATCTATTCCTGGTGGGAAACCAAGGGTCTTGGCGATGCCCTGTAATGTTTTGGGGGCATCAGGGGCCTCCCTGGCCAACAGGTGAGTTACATCTTTAGCCCCACACAAGTCTTTTTCTTCCCTCTCTCCTCTCTTTCCTTCCAGACCCGCTGAGGCCTCTCTTCTACAGGATCTGTCCCTCTGGACCCTGACCACCCTGCCTTAGCTCCTCAGGTACCCAGTCCCCTCCTTCATTCTCCTACCTTCAGCCTGGAAGCTCCAGTTGGGAATTCCACTTTGGGCAGGAGTCAGCTTAGCACCAGTTGGGGCCATTTGGGCCACAGGGAGCCAGACATGCAAACCACTAGTCAGTGGGAACAGGGTGGCCCGGCCACATCATGCCAGCTTGGTGTCTCTTCCTCCTCTAAGGGATGTCCCCAGTGGACTGGCTAGTGGCCCATGCCTACAGAAATGGAACATGCTTAAATGTTGACTGTGGCCGAAGAAGGATGAACCAGCTGTTTTGCCAGCTCTGTGTGGCGACAGGGAGGTGCCCAGTCAACCAACACCCCCCAAGACGCCAGCTTCAGGCAGAGTGACCAAGGTCTTTGACCACTGGTCATTTCCCCCACGGGAACTAGACATCAGCTTCTGGTTCTGGGTGGGAAGGGAGCCTAGCCCCTTAGGAGGCTGCATGGGTGGACACGGGCTCTGCTCAGGAAAAGCTGACAAGAGTGGACGGGATCCCGGGTCTATCAGCGTCTCTGGTTCAGAGCCACTGACTCTGGGGAGGAAGATTCTCGCTGGGGGGTACAGGGAAAAGGTTGAGCAGCTTGGACCCCACGGGTATGAAAGCCAGGACTTTCCCCAGCAGACATCTACTCAGGGGCCCGTTGTGTGCCAAGTTCTTGCCGGCACTCAGAGGACTTGGGGAAGGCGAGGGCAGCCAATCCCATGGCCTCCCAGCCTCCCTTCCCAGGCCCGAGGGGCACAGTGCCCGTGGAGAGTGTGCTCAGCCCCGCTCCAGCCATGCGGAGAGGGGCCTCCCCTGAGCGGCGCCAGCACAGAGGAGGGACCCAGGCCAATCGGGCTTTACGGGGCTAGGGGACAGCAGTCTGAAGAGCTGCCCCCTGCTCGCTCCCCTTTCAAACATAAACAGGGCTCAACTGGTATCCTCCCCCAAGCAGCAACTGCATCAGGGAGTTCTGCCATCACTGCTGGCGAAATAACGGGACTGGACCCTTCGGAGTCACACTGGCCCGCCCGTGTGTACCATGCTGATTCCGCTCTTAGTGTGTTTGGTCATTCAATAAAACCAAGTACCTGGCAGACCTCCAAAGACGTGGGAGATGAAGGTTCTGGCCCTTTTGGGTGGAGGGGGGTAAGAGTCCTCTTGATGAGTGAGGAGCAGCAGATAGTCCCTGGCCCTCTCCAAGAACATTGCTTAGGTCACCAGCCTGGGGGGAAGCGTCAGCCCCGCAGGGGAGGTGAACCTGAAGCCCAGGAGACTGACACTGAGCGGAGCCGGCTCCCGGTTTAGTGTATTGCTAGATTTCACATCTCACTGAATCCGGTTTCTTTTTCTTTTTTTAAATAAAGTATCTTTTTATTTATTTGAGAACAACAGATAGAGAGAGAAAAAGGCAGACAGAGAGAGAGAGAGAGAGAATGGGCACGCCAGAGCCTCCAGCCACTGCAAATGAACTCCAGATGCATGCGCCACCTTATGCATCTGGCTTATGTGGGTCCGGGGTAATCAAGCCTTGAACCAGGGTCCTCAGGCTCCACAGGCAAGCGCTTAACCGCTAAGCCATCTCTCCAGCCCGTTTTCTTTTTTAAAATTTCTTAATATTTATTTTTTTTCATTTATTTGAGAGAGAGAGTGAGAATAGGCATGCCAAGGACTCCAGCCACTCACTGCAAATGAACTCCAGATGCATTTGCCACCTTGTGCATCTGGCTTACGTGGGACCTGGAGAATCAAACCCGGGTCTTTAGGCTTCAAAGGCATGCACTTTAAATGCCAAGCCATCTCTCCAACCCCCTTTTTCTTCTTTTTTTAAAGTCAAATTTACATGTTATTTTTGGAAATTATATACATACATACATATATGTGTATATAATGTATTTTGATCATATACAATCTCTATTACCCTCGCTTATCCCTCTCCCACTGAACTCTTTTTTCTTCCCAGCTCATCTAGTTCCTATTTGTATGTGTGTGTGTGCGCGCACGTGTGTCTCACCGAGTTAGATTAGGGTTGCTTGTATAAGTGGCTTGTATATTGGACTATGGGCAACTTGCCAGTGGCCATACCGCTGAAGAACATGATGCCCCCTTCTCCAGCAACCATTTCCCGCCAGTGGCTAATGCAGAAGGTGTGGGGCCTCAGGAGCCACTCACTTACCCATGATAGAATGTGCCGGACTCAGTTTTGAGCAGGAGAAACTACAGTGAGTGCGAGTTCATGAGTGCAGGGGCCATGCTGTATGCAGAAGACGGCGTTCCACAGCACTTCTCCCCATTCTCTAGCTCTCACCTTCACCCCGTCCTCTCCTGCTGTGGCGTTCCCTGAGCCTCGGAGGGGGTGCTCTAGATGTCCCGTTTAGGGCTGAGCACACAGTGGTCGCTTATTCTCACCCGCGAGGCATCTCTGCACTTAGATCTTAGCTTTTCTAAGCTCAGTTAATCCCACTTTGAATACCCACTACAAGAAGAACCTTCAGAGCTGGACAGGTAGCTGAGCAATTTAAAGCGCTTGCCTGTGAAGCCCAAGGACCCAGATTTGATTTCCCAGGACCCACGTAAGCCAGATGCATAAGGTGGAGCACGCATCTGGAGTTCGTCTGCAGTGGCTGGAGGCCATGGCACGCCCATTCTCTCTATTTGCCCCCCTCCTCAAAAATAAGTAAATAAACACAAAATATAGATAAAAAATATTTTTTTAAAAGAACCTTCAATGATTGAGGCTAGGAATATCACTCATCTATGAGTATAAGCGTAAATATTTAGAAGGCAGTTTGACAACCTGCCCATTTAGCATAACAACAATAGTAGGTCTTCCAGACCATGGACTTTTGACCAGATATTTGTTTGTTTATTTGAGAGAGAGAGAGAGAGAGAGAGAGCATGGTAGATAGAGAATGGGCTCACCAGCATCTCCTGCCACTGCAAAGAAACTCCAGATGGATGGGCCACATTGTGCATTTGGTTTTACGTGAGTACTGGGGAATGAAACCCAGGTCATTAGACTTTGCACGAAAGTTCCTTAACGGCTGAACCATCTCTCCAGCCCTTCACCAGATTTTTATAGTAGGCATGAATTCCCTTCTGTGGAGTGGGCCTCAGATCCAACCAGAAAATAGTTGGTTACTCCCATAACAGTCATGCCACTATTGCACCCAGATGTTAGCCCAGATTCTTGGCCATTAAGAAGTGGATATAGGGCTGGAGAGATGGCTCACCAGTTAAGGCACTTGTCTGCTAAGCCTAATGACCCAGATTTGATTCTCCAGTACCCACATAAAGCCAGATGCACAAAGTGGCACATGCACCTGGAATTTGTTTGCATTGGCTAGGGAACCTGGCATGCCCATTCTCTCTCTCTCCTTGCAAATAAATAAATAAATAAATAAATATTTTTTTAAAAAAAGAAGTGGATATAGCAAGTTTGAAGCCAGCCAGGGCTACATAAGACCCTGTTTCAAAAATATTATAAAATCTGAGCCAGGCATGGTGGTGCACGCCTTTAATCCCAGCACTTGGGAGGCAGAGGTAGGAGGATTGCCATAAGTTCGAGGCTACCCTGAGACTCCAGAGTGAATTCCAGGTCAGCCTGGTCTAGAGTGAGACCCTAACTTGAAAAACAAAAACAAACAAAAAATATTATAAAATCTGAATAAATAAGTTGCACCCTCTATCCTTGTAGCTTGTTGAGAACCCACACACCCCTCCAGGCCTGCTGATCTCTATCACAGAGCCTGGCTCCACCAGTCACTGCTGAATGCCCAGTGGCACATCTAGGATGGATCCCCTTCCCTGGGGTGGTGGTATCTCAAAGCCTCAGATTTGTGGGCTTTTCCTTGCATCTAGGGCAAGACTGGGTATTGCTGGGTCCTCAGAGGAGTGGGGGTGGTGAAGGATGGGGTAGACCCACGAGCCTAATCCACAGGAGTGGGTCGGATCTTCATCCGGAAGACCCCTGAGGCTGGAGGTCACAGGAGCCAGGACAACAGGGCACACTACAGCTGTGTCAACAATAGCTTCCCTTCCTTCATTTCTTTGACAACCAGTTATTATATACCTACTATGTGCAAGGCACCATTCCAGGCTCGTTCAGAACAAGATCAAACACCAGGTACAGGGCTGGAGAGATGGCTTAGTGGTTAAGGCGCTTACCAGCAAAGCTAAAGGACCCAGGTTCGATTCCCCAGTGCCCATGTAAAGCCAGATGCACAAGGTAGTGCATGTGTCTGGAGTTTGTTTGCAGTGGCTAAAGGCCCTGGCACACCCATTTTTTCTCTCTGTCTCCCTCTCCCTCATAAATAAATACTTAAAAAAAAATCAAATAGGGCTGGGGAGATGGCTCAGTGGTTAAGCGCTTGCCTGTGAAGCCTAAGGACCCCAGTTCGAGGCTCGATTCCCCAGGACCCACTTTAGCCAGATGCACAAGGGGGTGCACGCGTCTGGAGTTCGTTTTCAGTGACTGGAGGCCCTGGCGCGCCCATTCTGTCTCTCTTTCTGCCTCTTTCTTTCTCTGTCTGTCGCTCTCAAATAAATAAATAAAAATAAACAAAAATAAATTTTAAAAAAATCAAATAAAGTGTACATCAGAAGCCATATGTGCTCCGAAGGAACATAAAGCTGGGAAGGGAGGTAGGGAGTACACAGGAGATGGAAGGAAGCTTATCCAGCAGGGGCAGGCAGGCACGGCCTCTCTGAAGAGGTGACCTTTGGGCAGGGAAGCTAATACAGGCAAGAGCTGTCCAGGCAGGTGGGAATAGCAAGAGCGTGCTTGGCGGGCGGAAGGAACTAGGAGCAGGGCTGGTGTGGCTGGAGCAGAGAGCCCGTAGTCAGGGAGGCAGCAAGGGAGCAGCGAGATCCCCCTGATCCTCCGCCACAAGCTCCTTCCTTGTGCTTGAAACAGGCTTGCTCCGGGTGAGGTGCGGAGTCTTGCAGGAAACAAGGGAGGGGGGAAGGATGAGAGCAGGAGACCCATAGAAAGTCCCACAAAGTTTCCCGCAAAATGCACCGCGCGTGCTGGCGCATACCTTTAGTCCCAGCACTAGAGAGGCAGTGGTAGGAGGATCGCCGTGAGTTCAAGACCACCCTAAGACTACATAGTGAATTCTAGGTCAGCCTGGGCTAGAATGAGACCTCACCTCAAAAACAAAACAAAAGTCCCCCAACAGTCCGGGAAAGGAATGCTGTATCTTGAATAGCATTGAGGTTCCTGCTCTTCTGCCATCTAGGTGTGTGACCCCAGTCAAGTGACTTCATCTCCCTGAACCTCTGCTTTCTAACCTGAAAAATTAACCTGACGGCCGGGCGTGGTGGCGCACGCCTTTAATCCCAGCTCTCGGGAGGCAGAGGTAGGAGGATTGCCGTGAGTTCGAGGCCACCCTGAGACTACAGAGTGACTTCCAGGTCAGCCTGGACTAGAGAGAGACCCTACCTCAAAGAACCACACACACACACACACACACACACACACACACAGAAAAAATGAAGTTGATAATGACACTTGCATAATGCCATTGTGAGACCTCCAGGAAACGGCAGCACACTGGCGTCCAGACGTTTGCTCCTTCTTCAGCCCTTGGTCATGACTGACCTTTAGGGACTCATTACCTTAGGACCCCATATTCAAGGTGCGATGAGCTGAGCCCAGAAAAGCTAAGATCTAAAGGGAAGGCGAGAGGTTTAGACATGTTTAAGTCCACCAGTGTCTTCTTAGGGCTTGGGGCTGCCCACTCATGGCCTGCTCTCCACTCCTGACTCCCTACAACCCTGGAATGATACACCCTTCACCTTGATGCTTAGTTAAAAGTTTGATTAAAAAAAAAAACCCTGTGGGCTGAAGTTTCAGCCGAAAACCCGGCTGTGTCAGTCCAGTAGCCTGGCCAAGCACCCCTCACCATGGACTTTCAGTTGCTTCTGTGAAGTCAACAGGCCCAGGGTCAATGTCAGGCGCAGGGACAGCAGGGAGAGCACCCCGTGACCTTCAGGAGATGGGCAATTCCAGAGAGGGGCTACCCTGGAGGAAAACATCGATGTCTGGCCATGGTGACGGTGATGGTGAGGGGATTCTGGGAGCGCTTCACCTGTAGGACTGGCCATCTTGACTGTGAGCAGGCGATGGCTGTCCGAGAGACAAGGGCTGGTTCTGGTGGCAGCTGGAAACACTGGCCTGCTCTGGGGGTATCCGCCTAGAAACCTGAGGTGGCCGGCCCAGGTCTCAGATCAACTTCGCTGCACCCGGAACATGAATGTCCGCCTCCGTTCTAGCATAAATACTGGGCTGTTGTGTGCTGGGTCTTGGGGTTCAGGGGCAATTACTGAATCAAGCCAGAATCCGAGAGAGAAATTGACTTCCTTGAGGTCACACAAAGGCCCCTGGAACCCTCAGTTCCCTATCCAGTGCCCTGACCAACAAATGCTCTGTGTTGCTCTGTCCACCTCTCGAGTGGCAAAGGACAACTGTGTGTGTCCCTGAAGCTTCCTCCCGGGAGCTTCTGTTGCCTGGTGACCTGAGAGAGACCCGTGGGCTGTGCCCAGCCCAGGATCATAGGCTCTAGGGGACAGGTGCATCTCTGGGTGGCTCAGCCTGGGTAGGTGCCACTGACGTTGTTCCGTTCTCCCGTTCTCTCAGGGTCATCTCTCTGGATCAATTTCACCACCTTGTAAATGGGAACGGGTTGCCCTGCCGACCCAGCCAGGTTGTCGTGGGGATGTGACCGTGGTTTCTACTTTACTGCCCTGGAGACTGACTTCAGCAGGGCAAGGTGACACAGAGGCAGAAACAGGGATAGGGAGCGGGGTAAAGAGCCAGGCAGGCCAGGGATATGAATGCCTGGGGCCTAATGGAGAAACAGAGCGCCAGTCTCCAGGCGCCCAAATCCCAGGCCTTCAGGTGTGGTCCAGCGGGCTCTGGGTGCGGGATCTTGCTCAGCACGGTGCTCTAGCAGAAGCTGGAGTGTGAGCTGGGCGTGTGGCCTGATCCCAGAGCTCCGAAGCACAGACTTGGATGCCTCTGCTTCTGACCATGCTATCCTCCAGCCCTTTCCTGCTGAGGGCCAATCTCACTCTCTGCCCAGGGGTCTTGAACCAGCCCAAAGTCCTTTCTTTCCTTCCTTCCTTCTTCCTTTTCCCTTCCTTCCTTTCTTTTCTTTCCCTTTCTTTCTTTCATCCCTCCTTCCTTTCCTTCCTTCCTCCATTCATCCCCCCTCTCTTTCTTCCCTCTCTCCTTCCCTTTTCTTTCTTTCCACCCTATCCCTCCACCATCTCCTGCCCAATTTCCATTTCCTTCCACCTCTTCTCCTCCCATTTCCTCCCCTTCCTTCTTTCTTTTCTTCCCTTCCCTTCCTTCCTCTCCCTCTCTCCTCCCTTCTCTTCTTCCTTCCCTCCCTTTCTTCCTTTCCTGACAAGGTTTCTTATATCCCAGGCTGGCTGGCCTCAAACTTGCTATGTAGCCAAGAATGACCTTGAACTCCTGATCCTCCTGCATCTGCCTCCCCAGTGCTGTGATTATAGGCACGTACCACCCTCAGTGGATGTGGTGCTGGGTATAGAACCAACTGACCATGACCTTGGGCCACGGGCCTCTCTCTGTGAGGCACTGAATCCAGTTGCTGGCCTGTAGCTAACAGTGAACCTCACAAGGCCACCAGCCTCAGGGAGGACTCAGCTCCACGACCATGTACAAAGCCACTGTTCAGACACAACGGGCTCTGAAAGCCAAGTGATACCACTCCAGTTGGCAGCATGGGGCTCAGCTACTCGAGACCTACCTGCCGGCAGGTGTCACCTGAAAAGATCCTTTGTATGGCTTGAGCAGTTTTGCTCCTTCCCTATATCTCACTGCCTGTCCCCGAGGAGGGTCCCCAGGTACCCGCCACCCCATAAGGCTCACATCCTGCCTGTAGGGTCTGGTAGCAGTACCTATGCCCAAATCCCAGGGCCTCAGGGTGAGGGCCCAGCTTCTGTTTGTTGAGCCTGAGCTATGGACACAGGTGACAAGATCACCTCCCTTACCAAATCACCTCTCCCTTCCCTGGTCGTTGGTGGCCCAGGCCCTCCCTGACCAAAAACAATCCGGCTTTACCCCTTCTCAACCCCAAACACCCCACTTCAGTCTCACTCCAAGTGGGGCTTCCATGTAAAAATAGCCCATCTTTTAAAAAAAAAATTTTTTTTTTTGAGCTTGTTATCTACTATTTTTATCAGATGGCCCAAGCAAAGCCAGGCAGAAAAAAGGGAAAATCACACAGCTCTGTTTGCCAGCCTCAATCGAAATAGCAACGGGGTGGGCTATTTTTAACAAGATGAATACCCCTGTGTTCTGAGGTCTCCCCCTGGCCCCATCCCAGCTTCCTTTGTCTCTCTGCCTGGACAGCAGATTTTAAAATACGCCCAACAGCGGTCAAACCACAAAGTGTCCCAAAGACAGACTGAGGCAGTGGGAGCAAAGATGACCAGGCAGCCGAGCGTACCGGCCATGTCCCCCTTTCTCTCCCTCCCTCTTTAGGCCACCAGACTCTTTTGTTTGAAAGACCTTCCAGGTTGGGTTTTCCAGGCCTTTTCCTGGTTGTTCCACTCCCACGGGAACAGCGGAGTTTACTCTGAAACATGCCGTGGTTTGGGCAGACTGACCCCAGAGGCCTGGCGTGACCAGTGGCAGCCCGTGGTGATTTGTGCCAAGCTGTGGCGGGACAGGAATGCAGAACGAGCCCACAGAAGCCAAGGCTGGGGAGGGCCGAGGTGGACCTCGAGGTGGCCGTGAGGTAGAGACGCCCGTGGGGGTCTCCGCTCGGCCACTGTCCCCGCAGGGCCGTGTGAGTGTGGACAAGTCTTCCAAGCCAGGCTGCTCCAAAGTAGCTACGACAAAGCTTCGGTCTGCTGAGGGCTCAAGAGTCCTCACGGTTGCGGTTTGCGCAGGAAAGAGGCCTGGCACATGGGAACAGCACCTGTCACCATGGGGGAGCCCAGGGGAGCAAATACCAGGCCAGGAGTCAAGCCACAGAGGGCAGCAGGATGCGTGGGCTGAAACCTACAATCCCAGCAAGCGGGAGACTGAGGCAGGAGGACTGCCATGAGTTTGAGGCCAATGTGGGCGATGTAGTGAGTGCCAGGTTAGCCAAGGCTAAGGAGTGAGACTTGTCTCAAAAAAACTAAACAAAAGCCGGGTGTGGTAGCGCACACCTTTAATCCCAGCACTTGGGAGGCAGAGGTAGGAGGATCGCCATGAGTTCGGGGCCACCCTGAGACTACATAGTTGATTCCAGGTCAGCCTGAGCCAGAATGAGACCCTGCCTCAAACCAAACAAAACGAAACAAAGAAAACCTAAACAAGCCGGGTATGGTGGTGCACGCCTTTAATCCCAGCATTTGGGAGGCAGAAGTAGGAGGATCGCCGTGAGTTCAAGGCTACCCTGAGACTACATAGTGAATTCCAGGTCAGCCTGGGCTACAGTGAGACCCTACCTTGAAAAGGGGAAAAAAAAAAAAAACCCAAAAACTAAACTAAACAAGCCAGATGTGGTGGCACATGCCTTTAATAACAGCACTCAGAAGGTAGAGGTAGGAGGATCACTATGAGTTTGAGGCCACCCTGAGACTACATGGTGAATTCCAGGACAGCCTGGGCTAGCGGGAGACCCTACCTCAAGAAACAAAGACAAAGCCAGGCGTGGTGGTGCATGCCTTTAATCCCAGCACTCAGGAGGCAGAGGTAGGAGGTTCGCTATGAGTTTGAGGCCACCCTGAAACTACATAGTGAATTCCAGGTCAGCCTGAGCTAGAGTGAGATCCTACCTCAGGAAAAAAAAAAAAATTTAAAGCAAAGAGTGCAAGGTTGTCCCTCAGCTACATGGCAAGTTCCAGGGCTACCTGTGCTGCATAAGACTGTATCTAAAAACTAAAGAACTATGGCTGGAGAAATGGCTTAGTGGTTAAGACACTTGCCTGCAAAGCCAAAGGACCCAGGTTCAATTCCCCAGGACCCAGTAAGCCAGATGCACAAGGTGGCGCATGCCTCTGGAGTCCGTTTGCAGTGGCTGGAGGCCCTGGTGCGCCCATTCTCTCATTCTTTCTATCTCTATCTGCCTCTCTCTCTCTCCAAAAACAAAAAAAAAAAACAACAACAAGAAAAACAAAACAAAACTAAAATAACTGAAGAACTAACAACAAAGTCACAAAAGGTAACATTTACTGAGCACTTACTAGTGGGAGGCACCTAATGAAACATTTTATGGCACATGTATATCATCTCCCCACTTTCTGTCTCAAATCTGTTGTGCCTTCCTCAACGGAGGGCCACATTTCCTTGTGGAAATGTGCTCGCCGGATGCTACTGGGAGGAGGAGGAGACACAGCCCAGAAACTGGCAACATCTCCTGCCACCTCCTCCTTCTAGCTCTGGTGCTGACCCGGGCTGTCCTGTTCCAGGTCAGGGCAGAGAGGTCAGAGTGAGCCATAGGGTCGAGTGGGAGAGAAGATCCTGACGTTACTCATCCACCCACACCAGACACTTGGCTTGAGCCTCCCCTCTATCCCGCCCTCCCGTCCCCACCCCAGGCTGGCTTCAGGGCCTTTGCACATGCTGTTTCTGCAATGGCCACGCCTGTCCTCACCTTTCCCATTCGGTACCTTCTGATCCCGCTAGTTTTCAAGACTAATTTCAACAGCCTTCCCAGGCAGGCTGGAGGGACTCCAGAGGCCGTGGCGCACCCACACCTGAGACTTCCTCGCTTGCCTGCCGGAGAGACCACGCCTTACCGGTTATGTTCTGCAGGGTCCTGCACAGTGGATGGATGCGGAGAGTGTTGAACAGACAGAGTCGAGAAGAGGTAAAAGGAGTAGGGAATGAGAAAGAAAACTGAGAAGAAAGGACCAGGAAGGAAGGATGAGCAAAGAGGGGCAAGGGCTGGAGAGATGGCTCAGTGGTTAACTTGCTTGCAAAGCCTGACTGCCCTGGTGCAAATCCCCAGTACCCACATAAAGCCAGATGCACAGAGACACATGCGCTTGGAGTGTGTTTGCAGAGCCAAGAGGCCCTAGGGCGTCCATGCTCTGTCTCTCTCCCTCCCTCTCCTTCTCTCTCTACTTGCAAATAAATAATTAATTATTTTCTTTTTAAATTAAAGAACAGAGGAGCAAGCAGTGGTCAAGGGCCAGTGGAGCAAAGTTCAGTAAGGGCCAGGAAGGCTGGCTGGAGGGTTAGAACAGGAGTCTCCAATCCTGATGGCTCTGAACCTGGGTGCTTTCGTGTTGAGCTGGTATCTATCCCAAGTAAAGAGAGGCCAATTGGTCTATTTACTCAGCATGGCACTGGTAGATGGTCCATTGTGTGCCTGGCACTGTGCTCCGCCCAGGACGCCTCATTCTGCCCCAGTATCCAAGGTCAGAGCCATGAGGAGCTAGGCCCTCCCATGAGACTTGCCAGCAGCTTGGAAGAAATTAACAGTGGGCATCTACCCAGACTTTTGTCCCCCACCTTGGCTGGTACCCTTCTCAGAGGATAGTAGTAGAAGTCACAGAGGTCCTGTCAGCCTTACCCTGATTCTTTTCACCCCCACAGAAAGCTCTGAAAGTGGGGAGTGGGTCTTTATTTTGTTTATTTATTTTTATTTATTTGAGAGTGACAGACAGAGAGAGAAAGAGGCAGATATATATATATATATATATATATATATATATATAGAGAGAGAGAGAGAGAGAGAGAGAGAGAGAGAGAGAGAGGGAGGGAGAGAATGAGTGCGCCAGGGCCTCCAGCCACTGCAAATGAACTCCAAACGTGTGCACCCCCTTTTGCATCTGGCTAACGTGGGTCGTGGGGAATCGAGCCTTGAACTGGGGTCCTTAGGCTTCACAGGCAAGCGCTTAACCAGCTAAGCCATCTCTCTAGCCCATAATTTTTTTGTTTATTTATTTTATTTATTTATTTGGGAGCAATAGACAGAGAGAGAAAGAAGCAGATAGAGAGAGAATGGGCGTGGGTCTCTTTTTAAAGCCCCCTTTGGGCTGTAGCCCCTGGCTCCCACGCAGACTGACTCCCAGCCTGCCATCCCAGCCCCAGGGGAGGATAGAGTCAGCTGACCTCTGCCTAGTCTGGTCGTGAATTATCCCAAAGTTTGCTGCCCCATCTGAACAGCTTTGCTTCTCAGAGGGGACTGTGACAAAGAGTTCTTTGACATCCTCCACCAGACAAGGAGGGCTAAGGGTTTCATGCCCAGGAAGAAAGGTCATTAGGGACTTGGTGAGAAATGCCCGCTGTTTCTCCCACTAGATTTGCCCGGTAGGCACGGCTGGCTCTGTAGCTTTTCTCATTGTGGGGACGACGGTGTTCAGGTGGCAGAGTCTGAGCTGACAGACTTCTCCTACGGAGCCTCTGTGACCTATTGTGACCAGCTGAGTCAGGGTGGGGACTGGGAGACTGGGTGGAGCAGAGCTGGTTTTAATGTGGCTGGCCTTTACGGAGACACTCTCTTCTCTTAGGGTCCCGCGGGGCCGGCCAGGATGCTCCCCGGGCCTCTGTGAGACCCCAGCCCAGGTAGACCGTTCACTTCTGAAGGCCAAGGTCTCAGGCCTGCGTGCCTAGGAGGGTCTCTGTGGCATCTGGCAAAGTGAAATGGCCTGGGGGGGCAGGAGATGTTGTTCTCAGTCCCATTTCTGGACTTGATTAGAATGTTTGTTTGTTCAGAAGTTACTGGGAGCAGTGTTCTTGTTGCTGATTCAATTTGATGTACATTGTCTATGCATTTTGGGCTTTGTCTACCCAAAATCTGGTTCCATGGAGCCTGATGGGTTTGCAGCCCCACCTTTAGGCCTGAAGTCATTCACGTGTTTCTGTAGCAGACCCCGTCTGACTGTGGGATGACACGAGCCCGGGGCAAGCATCTGGAGACCCAGGGGCGGCCCTCCCTCACTGGGCCCCATTGTGTCTCGTCTACTTGACCTTGAGGGAAGGATTGAACTAGAAATACCCTCAGCGTTGACTTCAGCTTGATGGACACACAAAGAAGTCACAGCTTGGTGTGGTGGCCTGCCTCGATGCTGCCACTTCCTTATGTGAGGACCATAGTGACTGAGGCAAATGACTCCTCCCTTACCACTGCCCTGCGCTTCTGTGAGGACTAAAGGTGGATACCACAAAACACTGCAGGCAGCGATTCGCACAAGTAGCAAATATTACTTTCCGTGTTGTTACAACTAAATAATCTGGCCTAGACAATTCACGGGAGGATTTATTTTGGCTCACAGCCTCAGAGGGTTCCACCCATCATGGTGGGTAAGACATGGAGGAGGACGAGCGAGCAGAGTAAGGGGCACGCCCACATTTCGCTTCCTTTCACCTTCCCCTTTTATTCCATCTGGCCCCCCCAGGGCAGAGATTGGTGCCACTCATATTCAAGGCATAGCTTCTCCATCAGCTAATCCTCTCTGAAAATGCCCTCACAGAAACGCTTCCCACAGGGCTGAAGAGATGGCTTCCTACACTAACATGAGAGCGAGAGGGGACCTGAGACTGCTCCAGCTCGCATTTCCAGAACCCACGTTGAGTAGCTGGACGTGGCCACCCGGGCCTGTAACTCCAGTCCCAAAGGGAAGCAGAGATCTAGGAATTGTTGAAGCTTGTGGCAGTGGTGGGGTGGGGGGAAATGGCAAGCTTCGGGATCAGTAAGAGACCCTGGCTCAAACAAGAATATAGATATTTTAATTTTTTTTGTATTTTTAAAAGTTTTGTTTATTTTTCTTTATTTGAGAGAGACAGACAGAGAGAAAAAGGGAGAGGGGGAGAGAGAGAGAGAATGGGCCCACCAGGGCCTCCAGGCACTGCAAAGGAGCTCCAGATGCATGTGCCACCTTGTGCATCTGGCTTATGTGGGTCTGGGGAATCGAGCTTCAAACCAGGGTCCTTAGGCTTCACAGGCAAGCGCTTAAGCACTAAACCATCTCTCCAGCCCTCTTTATGTATTTTTTTTATGAGGGGCGGGGAGGGAGAGAGAGAATTGGCACACCAGGACCTCAGCCATGCACTCGAACTCCAGACGCACGTGCCATCTTGTGCCCATGGGCAACCTTGGGCACTTGCATCGACTTGTGCTTCTGGCTTATGTGGAACCTGGAGAGTCAAACATGGGTTCTTAGGCTTTGTAGTCAGGTGCCTTAACCACTAAGCCATCTGTCCATCCCAAGAATATATATATTTTAATTTATTTGCAAGCAGAGACAGAAAGAATGGGCACGCCACGGCCTCTAGCCACTGCAAACAAACTTCAGATACTTTGTGCATAGGGCTTCATGTGGGTACTGAGGAAGTGAACTCATGTCATTAGGCTTTACAGGCAAGTGTCTTAACCACTAAGCCAGCTCTCCAGCCCCCCCCCCAGAATATCTCTTTTTGTGTGGGTGCGGTAGGGTCTCACTCTAGCCCAGGCTGACCTGGAATTTACAATACTCCTACCTCTGCCTTCTGAGTGCTGGGATTAAAGGCGTGAGCCATCAGGCCTGGCTGTCAAGCAAGAACAGATGAAGAACGGATATCCAGCTAGCTACCATTCTGCTCTGGCCGCTGTTAGCAAGTGTACCCCACACATGCACTAGCAAAAGAAAAAAAAAAAAGCCCACAGAAAAGAAAGAAAAAGAAAGGCTGCCTATCGAAAAGCAATAAAGCAGGACTGTAATCTTAACCCAGGCATTGCCCAGGGGGCCCTTCGGGAGTCCTGATGGCTGTGTAGGGCCCAGTAGCTCCTGTGACCCCGGGGTACTCCCCTGAGGATGAGCCCCGAGGTAGGGGAGGGAGCCTGGGGCTCATGACGGGGGACTAAGGGTAGCTGCACCACAAGCATCCTACGCACAGAGCTCCTGGGGGGCGGGGCAAGTATGCAAAGCGCCTGCCTGGGCCCTGATGTCCTGTTGTTTTCGCTTTAGTCACTGGGAGTCTTCTGACCCGAGGCAGAGCTCACCCGGGGGCCTGGGTGCCCCTTCCAGACAGAGCCGGATATATTTGCATGAGAGAGGTCTATGGTTTCAATATGCTTTCCCCAAGTTCCTGTGTCAGAGCCTTTCATCCCCAACACAGCCATGTTGGGAGGGGGGACCCAGTGAGAGGTGTTCGGGGCTTCTCGTACCCCTCTGCCTTCCCCCATGGGAACACCAAACCTGTGGACTTCCCAATTTCCAGAACTACAAGTCTGTACATTTCTGTGAGGCAAAGGGTTGTTTGTCTGTTTTTGGCTTGATTTTCTGGGAAGGGCCTCGGGTAGCCCAGACTAACCTCAAATTTAAATATTTTTATTTATCTATTTATTTGCAAGGAAGAGGAGAGGAAAGAGAGACTACGGGCACACCAGGGCCTCTTGGCACTGCTAACGCACGTGCCTCTTTGTGCATCTGGCTTTATGTGGGTACCGGGGAATCAAACCAGGGTCATGAAAGTGTCTTAACCACCGAGCCATCTCTCCAGTCCGACTTCAAATTTATATGTAGCTGACGGGGATGACTTTGAACCCCTGATTCTCCTGCATGTGTCGCTCGCTGGCTCAAATCTCTGGGCGTCATGAACATTTTCATAACAGCACCAAGGACCTGGGGCAGACGGGGGACCCATGTCCATGGCCTAAGGACCAGTGGAAGGCGCCTGCTTGCCCAGGCTGCACAAAAGCTCGGTGGTGAGGAGATGGTAGTCATAGGCTTCCAAGAGTCCGCCTAAGGACGCGAGTGGTGGGAGAGGGAGAAGCGGGGACGATGCAGCATTCTCCCGCACCCCAGCCCATCCCTCCGAGACATCCTGGACCCACACTCTGGATCCACCCACTCTGCCGGGCCAGGAACGCCCTGAGCTGGCGTCTCACCAGGACCTTAAGTCAGAACACTTGTTCTGACATCAGACTTCTGAGTCAATGACAAACCCTTGTCATGGTCCTTTAGTGTCCCCCTGGGACTTCCTCCCTATCCACCACTGTACAATGGGCTTCCGTGGGATGCCCAGACCTCTCTGGAGAAGCTCCCATGACCGTGGGCGGTAGAAAGGCCACACACCGGGGGTGAGTTTAGAGTTGCTACATAGTATCGGCTATGGAGTAATCACCCACTTTCACACCAGGCCCTTCTCAAAACTCGCAGCAGGGCTGGAGAGATGGTTTAGTGGTTAAGGCGCTTGCCTGCAAAGCCAAAGGACCCAGGTTTGATTCTCCAGGACCCACATAAGCCAGAAGCATAAGGTGACCCATGCATCTGGAGTTCATTTGCAGTGGCTAGAGGTCCTGGCACACCTATTCTCTCTCTCTCCCTTCCTCAAATAAATAAATAAAAATATTTAAAAAAAAAAACAAACAGGCAAAAACACAAAACAAACAAACAAACAAAACCCTCACAGCAGCCCTGAGACCACCATCTGGGATCAGCTTTTACAGGTAAGGTCTCAGGCTCCAAGAGGCCAAATTTCAGCCCAAAATGGCACAATCCCTGTCTGGTCCCCATACTTGACTCCATTGACCTCAGTCTCTTCCCTGTACCGGAAGGGAATGGACTTGGTGGTCTTAGAAATGGGGTTTGTCCCCTCTGTAGGCCTACAGCTCGGAGGAGACACACAGGCCTCCCATGGGCCTCCAGGCCTGTGTCCATCTATATGCCCCCCACCCTTCCCTCCTGCTGCCCTGGGTCTCCCTAGCACTGCTCTGATCCCTCTGCTCCCTCTCTGAAGTCCTTTAAACCTCCCATACTGCGGCCTCAGAGTCCTTGTGCCGTTGGCAGGTCCCTCTGCCTGGAATGGCTCTTCTTTCCCCTAGGCTATTCCCTTTGCTTTATTCAGCAAGAACGTATTTCTGCATGTACACGTGTGTGTGTGTGTGCGTGTGTGTGTGTGTGGCGTGTGCATTGCCCGTCACCCTTCACTAAAATGCAAGCCCCACAAGGACAGCCACTTGGCCTCTGGTTCACAGCTAGGTCAGATCCCAGAGCAGTGAGGCATATTGCCAGCGCTCTTTACATATGTGCCAAGGGGAGCTCCCAAGACAGGCGTCAGGCATCCTGCCCCGGGGGGTGATGGACAAGGTCCTGCCAGCCCTGTGTGTGTAAGTCTTTACTCCTAGCCTAGGCATTTGAGGAGCACAGCTGCCTTCAGGAGAACTGGACCCCAGCCTCGCTCCCACCTCGTGTGCCACCATTGTGTTCTGTGAGGTCCCGAGAAGCGCCGCCTCCAGCTCTGCGCTGTTATCTAGGTCTCTCCGTCCGCAATCAGCTTGTCTTCATTTCTGCTTGACTCTGGAACCTGTGGGGGACCAGCACCCTTTTTCTCTTGGCCTATTTTTTTTTTTTTTTGAGTTAGGGTCTCACTCTAGCTCAGGCTGACCTGGAATTCACTGTGTTGTCTTAGGGTAGCCTTGAACGCACGGCGATCCTCCTAGTGCTGGGATTAAAGGCATGCACCCGGCTTGGCCTGTTGTTTATTTTTATTTTTTAAGTTATGAGAGAGAGAGAGAGATTGGGCATGCCAGGGTGCAAATGAACTCCAGATGCATGCCCCACCTTGTGCATCTGGCTTACATGGGTACTGGGGAATCAAACTTGGGTCCTTAGGCTTTGCAGGCAAGTGTCTTAACAGCTAAGCCATCTCTCCAGCCCTCTTGGCCTGTTTTAAGTACAGAGGAATTGGGCCGAGTTTGGACTCCATGCCTACAGATTCCTCCCAAATGCCTCCTGGGCCCTTTGGATACTTAGGCACTCAAAACTCTTCATACTGGGCATAGAGAATGGAGAGTGGACATCATCCCCAGCACACTCCAGCCTAGGAGGCTGGACAAGAGACAGCTGAAGCCAGACAGGTTTAGTTGCCTCACCAGACAAGGCCCAGACCTCCCTTACTTCACCCACCCTCCTGCCCAGGATGTGGGAGCTGGAGAAGGATCCCCAAACTGCCCAACATACTACCTTGAACAAGTATCAGATACATGTGCCACCTTGTGCATCAGGCTTACATGGGTACTGGGGGAATCGAACCTGGGTCCTCAGGCCTTCACAGGCAAGTGCCTTAACCACTAAGCCATCTCTCCAGCCCCGAACAGAGAGTTGAATGAGGAGCGGAGAGCCAGCTGGAGGAGGCACGAGAGCGGGCTGGGCATTTGGGGAAGAGATAGTTGGCAGGCTCATCTGCTTCCTCCAGACCAATTCTGAAGTTCTGAGAAGAGCCCCTCCCAGCTTGCCCAGCTGTTGACAGTCTTTTCCTGGGTTCTACGTGTGTACACTTGGGCCCCTGCTCTGGGGATACCCTGGGGGTCATGGCGGGGTGGTCCTCCCACCCATGTTCTCTCAGGGGAGCGCTGGGCACCCTGTGCTCTCAGCATGCAGATCACCAGCTGTCACCCACCTCCACCCCATGATATACTGCCTCCCTCTTTCCAAGAACCCGGAGACATTAGGTGACCGATCCAGTTTGTTCACACCTTTGTTGCCCCTGGCCAAGCCTCCTGGAAGGAAAAGGGAAATTGACTTTGACCAGGCCAACAAAACAATGTTCATGAGTATCCTAGGCAAGGTCCCCGAGGGAGGCACCGGGAACGAGTCAACATGCAAATTGAGCCCCAAGTTTGGTTCATACGGAAAGAGGTAGCAACTGAACCTGGTAATGCCTCCAAGAGTTCTCAGAAGATGGTCACGGGGCTGGCTGGGAAGATGGCTCAGTGGCTAAAGATGCTTTCAAAGCCCGCTGGACTGGCTTTGGTTCCCAAGCTGCTCACATAAATAAGTCTGATACAAAAAGCGGTACAAGCATTGGGTGTCCGTTTGCAGCCACAAGAGGCCCTGGCATGTCCACACACACACGTGTAAATGAATAAATAAACAAATAAATAAACAAATAATTTTAAAAATAAAAGAGTTGGGGGCTGGGAAAATGGTTTAGTGGTTAAGGTGCTTATCTGTGAAGCCTAAGGACCCCAGTTTGATTCCCCAGGACCCACGTAAGCCAGATGCACAAGGGGGCGCATGTGTCTGGAGTTCGTTTGCAGTGGCTGGAGGCCTTGGCGTGCCCATTCTCTTTCTCTGCCTCTTCCTCTCTCTCTCTCTCATTCTCTCAAATAAATAAATAAAATAAAGGCATGAGCCACCATTCCTGGGGAGGGGATATGATGGAGAATGGAATTTCAAAGGGGAAAGTGGAGGGAGGGAGGGTATTACCATGGGATATTTTTTTATAATCATGGAAGATGTTAATAAAAATGGAGCAAAAAAAAAAAAAAGAGTTGGGGGCTGGAGAAATGGCTTAGTCATTAAGGTGCTTGCCTGCAAAGCCAAAGGGCCCAGGTTTAATTCCCCAGTTCCCACATAAGCCAGATGCACAAGGTAGCCCGTGTGTCTGAGTTCGTTTGCAGTGGCTAGAGGCCCTGGCACACTCATTCTCTCTATCTACCTCTTTCTCTTTCTTTCTCTCTCTCTCTCTCTCAAATAAATAAAAGTAAAATATTTTTAAAAACAAAATTTGAAAAGTTGATCATGAATTTTCTCTCTGGGCCTAAGACTCCTGGAAGGTCCTGAAGTGAGTTGGCGGCAGGGTGAGACCCTCAGGACTCATCCCCCTGGGCCCCAGGGTGGGATCTCTCTACTTCTTCTACGCCCCTGTAGCGCTAAGGGAGGTCTCATTTTGAGGGGGCTAAGGGCCATGGCTTTCAGTGGGTTGTGTCTGGTGGAACTCTGGGGCCCTTTGCTTCTCAGGGTGCTGCCCCAGGGGAGGAAGGGCTCCAAGTCCCACATGGTTTCCAAAGCCTAAGCGTTCAGCATGGCGCCTTCACGTGTTCTTGTCAAAATAATCTCAAGGGAGCCGGGCATGGTGGCCCACGCCTTTAATCCCAGCACTCGGAAGGCAGAGGTAGAAGGATCGCTGTGTGTTTGAGGCCACCCTGAGACTCCATAGTGAACTTCAGGTCAGCCTGGACTAGAGTGAGACCCTACCTCAAAAAAACAAAACAAAACAAAACAAGATAGTTCAGTGCAGTATGGGGTAAAGAATAAGTACTCGGAAAATATCACCTATTGTACCTCCCCACGCTGTTCCTTCTTGTGCTGTGAGAATCCTGAGCTTTCTCCCCAAGACGAACTGATCGTTTGGGAGACACAGGAAGAGAAGGGGGCCCTCAAGTGGCCTCTAGGCCCCTGGGGGTTGTGGCTGCTCTGGAAAGCCCCGACTCACCACACTGTTTGGATTGGGATTCTATTCCCAACACCGGTGAGAGGCCTGCTATTTATGGGTCCCCATACCACCCCCCGGACAGCCAGACAGTGCGTGGGCTGGGGACCACATGGCCTGCAGCACGCCGCCCCTACCCCACCCGGCTGTGACCAGGGCACGTTTCACACATCGGCTGTCCCACAGGCTGTGCCAGAGAGTAGCAGAGATGGAGGGACACAGGGGACTGTTGCCTCCGTCCAGCCTCCTGGTTTCTAGCAGAGTGTCTTTGAGGAGAGGTGGCTTCTTGGGGACAACAGGGGATGACACACATTACCCCTTTCAATTTTCACCATGTCACATGGTGTCTGGTGTGGTTAGAACTCTGGAGCCAGACTGCCTGGGTCCACGTCCTACTTCAGCCGTTCATTAGGTGTGACCTTGGACTAACGCCCAGACCTTATGTGCCTCAGTTTCCTCTGATGAGATGAACCCAGTTCTAGGACCTGCCTCAATGGGTCGTCTGGAGGACTAACGAGTTGATAGAGAGGCGGGCACTGCCTCATCCTGGGCACACAGAACCTACACAGAGTGGATGCAGGGTCTTCTCAGCTCTGCGGGACTGTCATAGGAGGGTGACCCCCCCCCCAATGTCTTCACATGCTCCTGTCCTTTGTCAGAACAAGATTGTTGGGGGCCTACTGTGCAGAGGGGAAAACTCAGCCCTAAAAGAGGAAAGTAACCTCTCCAAGGTAGGATAGTTGGGGAACCACAAAACTGGAGTCCCTTCCTTACCACATAACGAAGGAGCCCTGGGGGCCAACCCAGAGATAAAGGCGACGCCTCTGACAGGTGTCTGTCCAGCGGGAGCTGGTGGAGCCCGTACCCTGCCTCCTGCCCACCTCTGCCAGGGCTTCCTGTTAGCCAGCCGAGGAAAGGAATTATTTTTAGTGTGTGGTGTTTGCCCAGTGGCAAGGGATATTTGTGAAGGGTCAGCCCGGCGGTATGTCCCGGCCTCCAACTGGAAACTGCTCTCGGGCGTGCGGCTGGTTGGCTAAGCGCGTAAGGCCTCGGTGAGGCCTTCTGCTTCTCTACAAAACGCGGCTGTCACCGTTTCCCGTCTCCCTCTTGCCAAGCCCACAGCTTCTGTTGCTGGCTCCCCCGCCGCCGAGATGGGTGAAAGCTTTCCCAGATCTGGTGAGATGAACAAAACGGGCAAAGTGTGGTTTTCCTGGCCCTGGCCGGGCATCTTCCCTCTGCTAATAAACCTGTGGCTAACCATCCGTGGCCTTGCGCTCTGTGGTTGGAGCACTACGCCAACAAGGCCAAGGTCAGGCCTCGGCCCAGCTGGCCGTCTTCACACGGACCGTGCTCTGTGTCCCAGGGTCTTGGCTTGTGTGGCCTGGGCCAGTGGCTGGGGGTGGATGGGCGTGTGTAATCAGGCCTGGGAAGGACGGGAAGCCAGGGAGAGTCTGGACATGTCCCTTGTCTCCAGCCCCTGAGGGGACCCAGCTGGGATGGCCCACCTGTCTGACGCTGGACTTCCCTATGTGAAGGTAAGCACGTCCGTTGGTGGGAGGCCAAGAAAGTGACAGGCGCATAAACAGAACGCTGCCAAGTTGTCCCTGTTGAGAAACCGCAGAGTCGGGCTAGCGTGAACGCTGAGGTAACAGACTGCCGGTTCAAATCCCCGACAGGGCCCTCGGCAGCAGCGAAACTCACCCTGCCCCTCGGGGTCTCCACCTGTACCAAGGGGCTGACCTCAGGTATTTTGTGAAGGTGACGTAGAAATTTGAGGCAGGAAACATTCAGAGAAACAACCTGCTCCCAGTGTCCCATTCCCAGTGTCCGTAGTCTCTTAAGCCCAACACCAAGGCGCCCTTTGTACCATTTTATTTTATTATTTGCAAGGAGAGAGAGGGAGAGAGAAAAGGGCTGCGCCAGGGCCTCTTTGTCACTGCAAATGAACTCCAGACACATGCGCCTCTTCGCACGTCTGGCTTTACATGGGTACTGGGGAATCGAACCCAGGCTGTCGGGCTTTGCGAGCAAGTGCCTTAACCACCCGATCCATCTCTCCGGCACCCTTTGTATCAATTTCTGATCCCATCCCCTCTCCTTACACATGCCTTTGGTCCCTCCAATAAAGCCAACTGCTCACTGGCCCCCAGGCTGGCAAGCACTGAAGCATGGGTCACTGGGTGGTACCCTACCACCCCTCCTTGGAGGGCCGGCACTGGAGATAGCCAGGTCTCAGGTCCTTGTCACCCCTGCTGGAGAGAAGCCCGTGTCCTCAGAACAGGCGGCTGAGGCAGGTGCCCAGGAGGGTGCGGCTTCTGAGCTCGGCTCTATAAATAAGGGATGTTGGAGAAATGGCTTTAATTTGCACGTTACCTATTGGTGTTTACTTTGCTATTTCCAATATGGTCATTTGATTCTGCAGGGGGCCTGGCTGGGGCGGGCGCTTGGGGCATGTGGTTACCTGACCGCACCAGGAATGGCTCCTGTGTCCCTGTGCGGCTCCGAGGGACACATCCCAGGGTCAGCCATGGTCTGTGGAAGACAGATAAGAACCCTGTACCCAGGGCTTGGCTGGATACACTGAGATGCCAACCCCAGATGCCAGGGCCACTAATTCTTCCCTCCCTTCTTCCTTTCTTCCTTCCTAAGACATTTCTTTGCCGACTCTGACACCATAAGTGTGTTGCATGCTTTCTTCTACGTGTTTTATTGATTTTTGCATGTGTTTGTGTGTGGTGTGCATGCGTGTGTTTGTGTGTGGGCACATGTGTGCGGGATACATGTGCACATGTATGTAGAGGCCAGACAACTTCGGGGGATACACTCAGGAATGCCATCCACCTCTATTTTATTTTATTTTATTTTATTTTGGTTTTTCGAAATATTTTAATTATGCCAGGAGTGGTGGTGCACGCCTTTAATCCCAGCACTCGAGAGGCACAGGTAAGAGGATCTCCGTGAGTTTGAGGCCAGCCTGAGACTACTAAGTGAATTCCAGGTCAGCCTGGGCTAGAGTGAAACCCTACCTTGTAAAAAAAATAATAAATCAATGAATAAAATTTATTTATTTGCAAGATACAGAGAGAGAGAGAGAGAGAAAGGGTGTGCCGGGGCCTTTTGCTGCTATAAATGAGCTTCAGACCCATATACCATTTTGTACATCTGGCTTTACATGGATTCTGAAGAATCAAACGCAGACAGTCAGAATTTGCAAGCCCCCATCCATCTTTTTTTTTTTTTTTTTTTGAGACAGGATCTCTCATTGGACTGGGGCTCACCAATTAGGCTACACTGGCTGGGCAGGGAGTTCCAGGGACATCTTTATCTCCATTTCCCAGCACCGGATTCCAGGCATGTGATGCTGTGCCCAGTACTTTCCATAGGTACTGGGGGTCAAACTCAAGTCCTCATGCTTACAAGCCAATTGCTGTCTCAACTGAGCTATTTCTCCAGTCTTCTCTTTTCATTTGGCTCCTACTGGCTGCAGTTCCAGCTGCTCCCGCTCTGGATGAGCAGACCCACGCTCCCTGTCTTCTGTCAAGGGCTCAATCCCCACTGAGATGCCTCCCTCCTGTATCCAGAAACCTGTAAGTAGGCTAGGCTTCTCTGTTGGCCAGATGGTTATCTATATAGCTACTTAAGGGATAACACTAACTTCCTCTGAGTTTTTATATTTTCTCTTCCTATGAGATGTGGGCTTTCTGAGAACAGAGCTGTGTCTCCCTCCGACTGGATTTCCCTGAGGACAGGCCGTGTCCTCCTCAGACTGGAACTCCCTCAGGACAGGCCGTGTCTCCCTCAGACTGGAGCTCCCTGAGGACAGGCCGTGTCTCCCTCAGACTGGGGCTCCCTGAGGACAGGCCGTGTCTCCCTCATACTGAGACTCCCTGAGGACAGGCCGTGTCTCCCTCACACTGGGGCTCCCTGAGGACAGGCCGTGTCTCCCTCACACTGGGGCTCCCTGAGGACAGGCCGTGTCTCCCTCAGACTGGAGCTCCCTGAGGACAGGCAGTGTCTCCCTCAGACTGGGGCTCCCTGAGGACAGGCCGTGTCTCCCTCAGACTGGGTCTCCCTGAGGACAGACTGTGTCTCCCTCAGACTGGGTCTCCCTGAGGACAGACTGTGTCTCCCTCAGACTGGGGCTCCCTGAGGACAGACTGTGTCTCCCTCACACTGGGGCTCCCTGAGGACAGGCTGTGTCTCCCTTATACTGGGCCTCCCTGAGGACAGGCCGTGTCCTCCTCAGACTGGAACTCACTGAGGACAGGCCGTGTCTCCCTCACACTGGGGCTCCCTGAGGACAGACCATGTCTCTCTCAGACGGGGGCTCCCTGAGGAGTGTGAACATGCTTCTTCCTCAGATTGCAAGTCTCAAGAGTACCACATGCATTCTGCTTCCCTGAGATGTTCCCATGGGCAGTGGGTGAGATTCTCCTGTTCCATCTGTCCCTGAGCACATCTCTACCTCTCACTTCTTCCTACCATTCTTCAGCTCACTTTCCCATGAGAGCTTTGTTAAGGTTTATATATTAAAGCTACCAGAAGTGCATTTCTGCTGCACACATGGCTGACAGGACTTCATTAGGACCTCTGTGGACTATAAGCATTTTTTCTGTTTGTTGGCCCCTACACACACACACACACACACACACACACACACACACACACATGATAAGTGTGTTAAAACACTGGTTGGGCTGGAGAGATGGTTTAGTGGTTAAGTGCTTGCCTGTGAAGCCTAAGGACCCCGGTTCAAGGCTCGATTCCCCAGGACCCACGTTAGCCAGATGCACAAGAGGCGCACGCATCTGGAGTTCGTTTGCAGTGGCTAGAAGCCCTGGCATGCCCACTCTCCTCTCTCTCTCTCTCTGCCTCTTTCTCTCCCTGTCTGTCGCTCTCAAATAAATAAATAAAAATAAACAAAAAAATTTTTAAAAGAGAAAAGTTAAAAAAAAAAACACTGGTAAATACATTCATGTATCTTGACCTAAAAGATTAAAAGACCACTTTGTCCTTCTGACTTTAAAATAAATGGAAATGTTTCATGGGCCCCTAAAAGTATCGTGGGCTGGTTCCAAGCTTGCGGAGTTTAGTGGAGAATCCACCCAGCTGGCCGGGGTCTTGGCTGGGCCTGGGTCAAAGTGCCAGCACTGAACTCAGTGTGTGGGCAGGGGTGCTTTTCCCATGCCTTTGCTCTCATATGCTTCACCCAGGGCCAGAATTTTTTTAATTTAATTAATTTATTTATTTATTTTTGGTTTTTCAAGGTAGGGTCTCACTCTAGCTCAGGCTGACCTGGAATTCACTATGTAGTCTCAGGGTGGCCTCGAACTCACGGCGATCCTCCTACCTCTGCCTCCCGAGTACTGGGATTAAAGGCATGTGCCAACATACCTGGCTTTTTGTTTTTTAATTTTTAAAAATATTTAATTCATTGATTTCCATGGAAAGAGAGAAAAAGAGGCAGATAGAGAGAGGGAGAGAGTGGGCATTGCCAGGGCTTCTAGCTGCTGCAGATGAACTCCAGGTGCATGTGCCACTTTGTGCATCTGGCTTTATGTGG
Source organism: Dipus sagitta (assembly GCA_036346955.1). Lineage (NCBI taxonomy): Eukaryota > Metazoa > Chordata > Mammalia > Rodentia > Dipodidae > Dipus > Dipus sagitta. The sequence goes on along the minus strand of CM070779.1, from coordinate 127,618,083 downwards.
GTGCTGGGGAATCGAACCCAGGTCTTCAGGGTTCACAGGCAAGCGCCTTAACTGCTGAGCCATCTGCCCAGCTTTGGGCCTGAATTCTTAGCCCACATCACACGTCAGCACCTCCATGGCAACTGGCACAGGTAACCACTGTGCTGAGGAGCACTGCAGCCTCTCACCGGCCCCATGCCAGGCACTGTGCTACATCCGTGGTCACTGGTGTCCTGTCTGACGCTCACAGCCGTCTTCTGAGACAGGCACTGTGCTTATGTCCCATTGCACAGGTAAGGAAAATGAGGCTCACAGGGGGAAAGTGACAGGCTCACATCACTTCCCTAGCTGATGACGGTACGAACAAAATCCTTCCACTCTAGAGATGGTGAAGGGCCAGGCCAGATGCCTGTAGGGATCAGTGGCATTGCAAAAGGGAGGTGGCATAGCACAGACAGCTTATCCAAGAGGCAAGCGGCCTTCCTGCCTGCTTTCTCTCTGGTTCTCACAGCCGAGCTGGGTGACATAGACTTCACTCTATCATGTGCTAGGGTCCAGAGATTTTTTTTTTTGATGGAGGAGTCCCTGCAAACCATTCCCCAAGTCTGCTACCCTATGCCCTCATCCCTTTCTCTCCAACCCCGTGTTCCAGGGACTGCTGGGTACCCCAGCCAAACTGGGAGCAGCAGGGTTCAGAGGCATGGGAAAGAACCTGCAGGACAGTAGAGTCAGCTGAGGTGCGGGCCTGGGAGCCGAGGGCCACAGAAGCCTGATCGTGCGGAGCATGGACACTCTACACTTACCCTGCTACGTAAGATTGTTGGGTTTCTTTTTGCCCCTTGGTAGCTTCCATAGCACCCTCCAGACTGTGCCAGCAAGCCAGCAGGAAGGAATTCTGTAAATCAGCTTCAGCTCGAGATGTCTATGTGGTGTCTTCAGCAACAGAGTCTTCCTAAAGCAGTGCCAGTAGCCTGCGTTATTTGGCAACGTGCACAACCCTCCTGACTAACACAACATAAGTAGGCATCCCACCCTACTCTGCCCTGGCCTCTTGTGGGCATCAAGCTTAGGGAAGTCCCTCTACTGCCCTGTGACCCTTCTCTACAGCCTCATTCTTTGTCCCTCTTCATTAAAAAAAAAAATATTTTATTTATTTGCAAGGAGAGAGATACAGAGAGAATATGGGTGTTCTAGGGCTTCTAGCAACTGCAAACAAACTCCAGATGCATACACCACTTTGTGCATCTGGCTTATGTGGGTCCTGGGGAATCGAACTCAGGTCATTAGGCTTTGTAGGCAAGTGCTTTACCTCCTGAGCCACCTTTCCAGCCCGTCCTCCCTTCATGCCATCCTGTCTTTTAAAAACTCCATTCCCTTTTCGACCTCATCAATCTCTTTGGCCTCTTATCTTTGCCTGTTTTTCACTGCTTCTCTCCGTCTTTCTGACCCTGGCCCCCCAGCCCACCCCATTGCCTGCTAGGTCTCCTTGTCCATCTGCCTGTCCCTCTGTCTGCCTGTTTCTCTCCTGGTCTCTGAGTTGTGCCTCTGCCTCGTGCTCTGTCTGTTTCTTTGTCACTCTCTCTGTCTCTCTTTGTCTTTCTCCCCTCTCATTATTTTGAGACACGACAGTGTCTAACTCAGCAGGGCCAACACATTCCACAGACAAATTACCCAACGAAAGCGAAGAGGAGCGTGCTTCAAGAGAGCGCGAGGTGCTGGGCCTGCTGTGTGATGTGTGCCTGCATGGCAGGGGACCTGGGAGACGGCAGGAGGCCAACAGGTCAGGTGTGGGTGCCCACTGCCCGGCAGGAGGGGCTCCAGGCTGGCAGCGGACAGGAAGCGGGAAAAGGCTTTGTGTAGACCCGCTCAGGTGGCTTTCAGGCGGATGTCTTTCTTCCAAAGCCAAAGCCAACCCTTTGATCCCCTGAGACAGAAAAGCATGAAAGCAGCCATCTGCATTTGCGTTTCCCACAGGTAGAAGGGTGTGGAGAGGAAGGGGGAGGGTGGCGGACGACTATGGCCGGAGGATGCTGAAGAGAGACTGTCTTAGGTGCCTCCTTCCTGCTGGGGCACTGCTCTGCTTGAGCGTTTGCGTGTGGTAATAGAGAAGCTCTAAAAAAGTGACTGAGGGGCGGGGGCTGGAGGGATGGCTTAGCTGTTAAGGCATTTGCCTGCAAAGCCAAAGGACCCTGGTTCGATTCCCCAGGACCCACATCGTATGCAGTGGCTAGAGGACCTAGCACACCCATTCTCTCTCTCCCTCTCCCTCTTTCTCTGTCAAATAAATAAATAAAATTTAATTTTTTTTTTAAAAAGTGACTTGGGGAGGGGTTGGGGGGGGCGAAGAGCAGAACTACTACCATTCCCAGGTGGGATGCAGCTGATGTCCTTGGTCACACTAAAGCCTTCCTGTTGTCTGGCTTTCAATGCACCTTGGCAGGCTTCACAGCATCTGATCCTCGCCCAGCCCCATGAGGCAGGTAGGGCAGGACTTCACATCCTCATCTTACGGCGAAGGAATGGAGTTTCAGCAAGGTCGATGTCAGCAGCAGGAAGGACTAGGAAAAAAAAAAAAAGCCCCTAGGAGCTTGTCTGCAATACTCCATTTTAGAGATGGGAAAATTGAGGCAAAGAGCAATTGGAACAACTTATTAGAGACCAGGTCTAAATTCAAACATGAGTTTCCCGGCTCTTTCTTCCCACCGTGGCAAATGGACAGCCCTCCCAAATGCACTCACTACACGCATATTTGGGGGTCACTGGGCCTGAGGCCCCACACAATGTGTGCACCTCTCCAACAGCCTCCTCAGCTCCCACAACCTCTGAGTCTGACTCAGACCCCTCTGAAAGTCCTTGATCTGGGGCTGCCATCCCCTTGGCCCCAGGACTTCAGGATAGTGTCCCTGCCCGGGTTCTATGTTTTGTCTAGCAAATACGCTACCTTTATTAAGCTCTGATCCGTTTGCCCATTTTATTAATGAGGACTGCCCGTCAGCAGGATCGTCTGTTCCTGGTATTACTGCTCCTAGAAAGTGGCAGCTAAGGGCAGAGCACTGACATTTGAGTCAGAGGCTATGACTAAACAGGGGAGCAAGTGAGATTTGCAGGTGAATGCGGCATTGGAAAGAGCTAGGGCCTAAAACCCTCAACAAACTTGGCAGAGCTGGGGCTTGTGCTGGGGACACACAGAGGAACTGTGACATCCTTTGGTGCCACATGAACTGTGGTCTGTAGACTTGTACAAGCACACATGAACTCATATGCACATTTTATATTTATTTCTTTGACAGAAAGAGAGAGAGAGAGAGAGAGAGAGAGAGAGAGAGAGAGAGAGAGAATGGGCATGTCAGGACCTCTAGCCACTGCAAATGAACTCGATGCATGCACCACCTTGTGCATCTGGCTTACGTGGGTCCTGGGGAATCAAACCTGGGTCCTTTGGCTTTGCAGGCAAGCACCTTAACCACTAAGCCATCTCTCCAGCCCTCATATGCACATCTTAACACATGTGTGCACATGCATGTACAAACATATGCATGCACTTTCACACAAAGGTGCATGTGAATGCACACACTTTCACACAGGTGTGCATGGATATACAAGCATATCACATGCTTTAGCACACACGTCCATGCACTCACATACTTTTACACACATGTACACGTGCATGCATAAACACACACATATGCCTTTGATGCACATACTCCAGAAGAACCAACAGGATGGTCCAGGGAGATGAGTGTCACTGGCCCAGCCATGGCCAGCTCAGCTTGTTAACTGGCTCCAGGGTTGTGACGTCTCAACTGAGCCCTTCGTAAGGCAGCCATGTTGAATGCTTAGCAGGGCCTTACAACGGAGTGAGGGGCTCAAACCTGTGGACCTTCCAGGGCCACCTATGACCCACACTATGGGCAAGTGTACATGCTATGGTCAGGAGGAGAACAGAACTGGGGCTGCTGCCATTTGAGTGTCCCCACAGAGAGGTAATAAGAGGTGGAGCCAGGCGAGGCTTTGAGAGATGACTGATCTGGAGACTTTCCTTCAGGAGAACTTCACACTCTGTAGCATGGAGTACCAGGCCCCTAGCAGCCAGCCATCTCCGAGTCTCATACATTCCGCCTTAAACTCACTTGTAGGATTTATTTTTGCTAACAGATTTACTTCTTTAATTAAATTTGGCTTCAGCTAGTGTTAAAATTAGCAGGCATTCCTTAAGAAGGTGCCCCAGCAGATGGAAGGGACTCACTGGCAAGCTTAGAGCTAGAGGGAGCTTGCCTAAGAGGCAGTGTCAATCATAGATGATTCTTGAGGTGGGCGTGTACTTGGGTGGAAGAGCACTCCCAGCCTCTGGCAGGTTCCAGGGAAGATTGTGGGCTGATAGGGTGGAGGGGGGGGGGGCGGGAAGCTGGCAGGATTCAGCTCATTGAGTCCAAAAGTCACTCACTAGTGTGCTTCTCTTGGCCAGCTCCTTGGTTTTATAGAAAAATTGCAACCCAGGGTAGGTGACCTGTCTTCATCCCACAGCTAACAAACCACAGACCAAGAGCTGAACGCCCACCTCATGATTTCCCGTCCCTGGTCCCCAAGCTGCCACTCTCCCCTTGGTCTTCTACCCTCTTGTGAGAGTGAGGCATGAACAAGGTGGACAGGGATGACAGGAGGTTACAAAGAAGAGGTGTGGTGGGTAAACGTGAAACTCTTCAGCCATCTATTTCCTGGCCTGTGCCATCTCTTGTCTGGTTTCAGTTTTTGTTATTTTTTTAATGATGCAAGGTATTTTACTTTATTGCATTTGCAAGCAGAGAGTGATGGAAAGGAGAGAGAGGAGAGAAAGAAAGAAAGAGAGAAAAGGAAGAAAGGAAGAAAGAAAGAAAGAAAGAAAGAAAGAAAGAAAGAAGGAAGGAAGGAAGGAAGAAGGAAAGAAGGAAGAAAGAAAAAAGAAAGAAAGGGCATGCCAGGGCCTCTAGCCACTGCAAACAACCTCCAAACACATGTGCCACCATGTGCATCTGGCTTACATGGGTACAGGGGAATCAAACTCAGGTCACTAGGTTTTGCAGGCAAGCACCTTAACTGCTGAGCCATCTCTCCAGCCCTGGTCTCAATTTCTCAATCCATAAAATGGAACGCTTGGCTCCCACAAACTCCACGGCAAGATGTACTAGACCAGAACATTTTTCCCTGGCCACTGAGACCTCAGAGATGGGATGGAGCCAGAGTCAGGCAGCAGAATGCTACGGCTCCAAGACGAGGAGGCGCCTGGTTCAGGGTGGGGGGGGGGTTGTGTGTAGAAAGAAGCAAAGTTAGAGCTGTGCCCTCCACCCCAGCTATTTTTACCCCGGCGTACTGGACTGCGAGAGGCGCGGCTAAAAATACCAGCATCCAGTCCTGAGCATCCTTTCCCCAGAGAGGCGGGCGGGGACCGGCAAGGAGGGGCACAGGGACAAAGAGGCTGGAGGCGGTTATCCTTCTCCTTTCTGGGATTGGGGTGCCTCAGGGGCATCCAGGAAGAGGATCCCTCCCCTCGAAGAGCATGGGAGAGAATGCGGTCCAAGAATAAACTTGCTTTCGTCCTTTCCAGCAATTCCAACCAGCCCTGTTTGCACACATACACATTTCGTTAACCCAGTATAATGAGTCTGCTATAGTTTTCACATGATGCCCTTTCACTTATCATTTCATAAACTTTTAAAACAGAGTTCATTTATTCATTTGCAAGCAGAGAGATACAGAGAGAGAGAGAGAGAATAGGTGTGCCAGGGCCTCCAGACACTGCAAACAAATTCCAGATGCATGTGCCACGTTGTGCATATGGCTTTACATGGGTAGTGGGGAATCAAACCCAGGTCATTAGGCTTTGCAGGCAAGTGCCTTTACCCATGATCCATCTCTCCAGCCCTTATTTCCTATTTGTATGTTCCCATGCAGCCTTCCTCTTCATTCTTTTTTAAATCTTTTATTTATTTATTTAGAGAGAAAGAGGCAGACAGTGAGAGAGAGAGAGAGAGAGAATGAGTGCACCAGGGGCTTCAGCCACTGCAAACAAACTTCATATGCATGCGCCACCTTATGCATCTGGCCTATGTGGATACTAGGGAATCGAACCTGTGTACTTGGGCTTCATGGGCCTTAATTGCTAAGCCGTATCTCCAACCCCGTACTCATCATTCTTAACGGCTGCATAATATTCCATCTAAGACACTTTCTGTTCCCTGATTGCTAGGTATTTGATGGCTTCCAGTTTGTCCTTATTATAAATTAAAGCTGCCGTGGACATCTTTGGGCATGTGGCTTTTTCCTTCTTATTAATTATTTCTGTGAGATAAGTGCTTTAGGTCGGCGGGCAAGGCTCTTTCTGTGTTGTTTGATGTGGCTGGCCAAACTGCTTCAGAAGTAAGTGGAGGAGGGTGTAATATAAGGACACAGCCCTCATCAGGAGCCAAGTGCAGTTGGGCTTCAGGGAAATCTGACCTAGGAGCCAAGACAGCTGCCTCCAGCTCTCAGTGGCCTGTTTCTTCTAGCTTCTCCTTTTCTCTCCTCCCTTTCTCTCCTCTTATTTTCCTTTTCTTTCCTTTCCTTTTCATAGCAGAGCTAACATCTCTGAACCTATATAATTTCAGTCTTTTTTTCTTTTTAAAATTTTATTTATTTATTTATTTACTTATTTTAGTTTTTTTAAATTTTATTTATTTATTTGCAATCACACAGAGAGAGAGAGAGAGAGAATTGGTATGCCAGGGCCTCCAGTCACTGCAAACTCCAGATGCATGCACCCCCTTGTGCTTCTGGCTTACGTGGGTCCTGGGGAATCGAACCTGTGTCCTTTGGCTTCGCAGGCAAATGCCTTAACTGCTAAGCCATTTCTCCAGCCCAATTTCAGTCTTTTTAAAAATTATTTTTATATTTACTTAGTTATTAGAGAGTGAAAGAGACAGAGAGAATGGTCACGCCAGGTCCTCCAACCATTGCACATGAACTCCAGACACATGCACCACCTGTGCATCTGGCTTATGTGGGTCCCAGGAAATCGAACCTGGGTCCTTTGCTTTTCAGGCAAGTGCCTTAACTGCTGAGCCATCTCTCCAGCCCTAAAGTCTTTTAAAAACCTTTTTATTTTATTTGTTTGCAAGCAGAGAGAGACAAAGAGAAGAGAGACTGGATGCTCCAGGGCCTCTAGCCACTGCATACGAACTCCAGATGCATGCAACATTTTGTGCATCTGGCTTTTACATGGGTACTGGGGGATCGAACCCAGGTCATTTGGCTTTGTAGGCAAGGCCTTAACTGCTGAGCCATCTCTTCCAGCCCCTGAACCTATATCACTTTAGATCATGGTCTCTGAGCTCTTACTTTGTCCCAGGCACTCCACTAAGTACCTGTACTGAGTATCTTCATGTCCCCAGCCACCCTCTGGGATGAGAATTATAACCATTCCTATTTTACAAAGAAACCAAGGCACGGAAAGACTAAATGACTTGTTCAAAGATGCAATCAGAACTGGGGGAAACAGGTCTTATCTGGCTGGTCCACGTCACTTTAAACATATACTCATGACCCTCACCAATATCCCCGGGGATGCAGAAACCTCAAAATCACCAGGGAGCCAGGCGAACCCATCCTGTCTGTACCTCTGAATTCAGACTGTGAAGAGAGAGAATCTGATAGGCTCAGCTGAGCCTTTCGCCCGGAAGCCTGTCAGTCAAGGCCTAATAAACGACGGACAGGGCAGGATCAGGTAGGGGGAGCCACAACAAGGCCATCGGGGCTGGTGAAGCACTCCCCTGGTTTTCAGCTCGCACGTCGCCAAAAAACATTTTGTGGATGTGCGTGTTCATGCATGTGCAAGTGCCCTAGTGCACAAGTGGGTGGAGGCCAGAGGTCAATTTCAGGTGCGCTTCCTCTGGCACCGTCCACCTCTTCTGAGAAGACTAGCCTGGAACATCAATCAGGTTAGACTAGCTGACCAGTGAGTCCCAGCCATCCCCCTGTGTCCGCCTCCCCGGCACTGTGATCCCAAGCGTGCGCCGGCACTCTTGGAATTTTACAAGGGTACTGGAGATTGAACTCTGAGCTTTCTACTTCCAAGGCAGGCACTTTACTGATTGGGCTTTCTTCCCATCCCTAAAAATATTTTTAAGTATTTTATTTATTTATTTGCAAGCAGATTGAGTGGGGTTGGGGGGGAATAGGCATACCATGGCTTTCAGCCACTGAAACTCCAGATGCATGCGCCACTTTGTGCATCTGGCTTTAGGTGGATACTGTGGAATTGAACCCGGATTATTAGGCTTTGTAGGCAAGCGCCTTAACAGCTGAGCTATTTCTCCAGCTCCCTAAAAATATTTTTAAAATAATTTATTTAATTATTCGAGAGAGAGAGAGAGAGAGAGGGAGGGAGATAGAGAGAGTGGGAATACCGGGGCCTCCAACCACTGCAAACAAATTCCAGATCCATGTGCCACCTTGTGCATCTGGCTTATGTGGGTCCTTGGGAATCAAACATGGGTCCTTAGGCTTCACAGACAAGTGCCTTTACCACTGAGCAATCTCTCCAGCCCTAAATATATATATATGTAGTTTTTCCATGTAGGGTCTCACTCTAGCTCAGGCTGACCTGGAATTCACTATGTAGTCTCAGGGTGGCCTCAAAATCTCTGCCATCCTCCTACCTCTGCCTCCCGAGTGCTGGGATTAAAGGCATGTGCCACCTACACTTGCCTTGTTTTTGTTTTTATTTTTGTTTTGGCCTAAAAATCTTTTTCAAAAGACCCTAAAAATATTTTTTAAAAGAAGCATTAAGAAGCCCGGTGTAGTGGCACACACCTTTAATCCAAGCACATGGGAGGCAGAGGTGGAGGATCACTAAGTTCAAGGCCAGCCTGAGACTACATAGTGAATTCCAGGTCAGCCTGGGCTAGAGCAAGAGCTACCTTGAAAAAAAAAAAAAGAAGCATTAAGAAGTACTTTTTAAAAAATGTATATTTTTTAGTTTTATTTATTTATTTATTTGACAGAGAAAGAGAGAGAGAGAGACAGAGAGTGGGTGCGCCAGGGCCTCCAGCCACTGCAAACGAACTCCAGACACATGTGCCCCTTGTGCATCTGACTAACGTGAGCCCTGGGGAATCAAACCAGAGTCCTTTGGCTTTGCAGGCAAATGCCTTAACCTGCTAAGCCATCCTTCCAGCCCAAGAAGAAGTACTTTTAAATTTACTTATTTATTTGTGTGTGGATGTGGGGGCGGAGTATGGGTGTGCCAGGACCTCCTGCCACTGCAAACAAACTTCAGATGCATGTGCCACTTCGTGCACCTGGCTTTACATGGGTACATAGGGGTAGAGCCTGGGGTTGTCAGGCTTTGCAAGCAAGTATTTTTAACTGCTGAGCCACCATCCCAGACCCCCTAAAATATTTTGTGATAACATAATTAGTCTATATGCTAACGTATTTGCGTTTGTCTGTCTTTGATGACTTGTACAGATGAAGGTGTTTTCATATGTTCCTTCTCTTTTGAGCACTTTGCCCCCATCTTTTTCCTGTCTTGGTCATACTTCAAACCCTGCAGGTATTAGTGTCACACAGAACTTTGGGATACTGAGGGAGAACGCAGGTAGAGGAGGATGTTGTCTCATTAGGCTTTCCTTTCAACCTGGCGGGTTTGACTGGCTTCCTAGCTATTTATCCCAACCTGACAGAGTGCTCTATGTATTTAAGAAAAGAGGAAGATAGAGAGAACGGGAGCACCAGGTCCTCTAGCACTGAAAACCAACTCCAGACACATGTGCCACCTTGTGCATCTGGTGTACATGGGTATTAGAGAATTGAACCTGAGTCCTTAGACCTCAAAGGCAATACCTTCACTGCTAGGCCATCTCTCCAGCCCATGGCACAGTACTTTAGCAGACCATCTTTAACAAGGACCATTCCAGGCAGGAGAGTCTCTGAGTTTGACCTGTCGTAACTGGCTTCTTAATTGGAATTGCACCCACTTGCAGGAGTTCCCAAGCATCCTCACGTGTTGCTCACTCACACTGTGGATTTCATTCTGACGCTGTATCCCCTGTCTGTTCTTTGTCACTTGAAAGCTTTGCCTTGTCCCAGTTCTGGGTTGACGATGTGTGTACCTTTGCTCCCGAGCCCCAGGGGACATACCTTCTGTGTCCGTCTCCCCTAGTTTTGAAAATGTACTCATCTTTCTTTTAAGAGGCTAAAGATCCTTCCGATCTTCTGTCCCCAGTCTCTATAGGTGACAACGTACCCACTACCTTAGCATGAAGCAAGAAGCCTCCCATCAAAGGGAAAGTGGCATACTTACAAGGTGCAGCTGACAGACACACGGAGGGCTCCAGGTCCAGGGCACTCACACTGGGAACTCAACTCAGGGCTTCATGCATGCTAGGCAAGTACTCTGCCAACTGAACTACCTAGTCAGCCCTTGGGTAGGGCTTGGGGGCCGTGTTCGGAGGAGAATGATAGATCTCTAATGCTCACACGAGTGTAATGCAGCTGGAGGAACAAATGAATGAATAAATGAATGGTGAGTGAAAAGTACCTCACTGGATCTGAGCAAGAGGTCCAGGTGAGGCCACGAGAGGGGTCTCCAGGAAGAGGAGGGTCAGCGGAGAGTCCCAGGTCTAATGAAGGATTGCTTTGGGAATATTTTAAACCATTTTAAAATATAATTACAGCAGTTAACATGGACTGAGTTCTTACTGTGTGCCAGGTACTGTGTGAAATGCTTTGTGTCAATTACTGCCTTAATCATCCCCAACAGCCCTGGGAAGTAGGTGTTAGAACTTTCATCGCGTTTTATGGATGTGCGAACAGAGGCCCAGAGAGGTTAGGTAACTTGCCCGAGTGGGCATGGTAAGATTTGAATTTGGACAGTCTGGCGCCGGCACCCAAGGGCACAACTGCCATGCTCAGGCAGATAACAGGAGGCCTCATTCCCCACCCTTGGAGAGACCCAATGCCTGGCATGCTTTAGGACACAACACCCACCACCCTGAGTTTGCCACACTCTCCTGGAGACAGGAAAAGAAGTTCAGAAAAGAAGAGGCAGGAGAAGGGAGGTGAGTCCGGGGTCCACGGATGAGGTAGTAGGGCTCAGAGATGGAGCTGCTCACCCTGCCTGGGCACCCTCACCAGCAGCTCCCAGTCAGTCGCTCCTCAGAAATGAGCCTGGTCCACTCACACGTGTCCCTAATACCAGGTTCCAAGAAAGCCACCTAAATACCTGGTATTTGAGATGTAAAGAGACTAGCTCCCTGTACTTAAGGCTGTGCTAACTTTTCCAATTATAGCGCCCTATTTTCCAAAGTCTAAAATGGACATATGTTATAACTGTCTTGGGCCCCAAGGTTTCAGAAACACCCTTAAGGCTCCTGAAATACAATCATATATTTTAGACTAATTCCTAAAGGGCCAAGTGGGGATATCTGTGACATCTGCCAGCACCAGACACATATCTGGTCTTTGTTTGCAAATGAGCCTGAGCCCAGAACAACCTATGAGGGAAACAGTTCTAAGCCAAACTGAGCAATGAGAACAAGATTGGGGTGGGAATTGAGGAGACAGCCTGTCCTCCGGAGTTCCCCAGTCTGAAGGAGACACCGCCTGCCTTCAGGGAACTCTAGTCTAAGGGAGACACGACCTGTCCTCAGGGAGCCCAGTGTGAGGGAGACATGGCCTGTCCTCAGGGAACTCTAGTCTGAGGGAGACATGGCCTGTCCTCAGGGAACTCTAGTCTAAGGGAGACACGACCTGTCCTCAGGGAGCCCCAGTGTGAGGGAGACACAACCTGTCCTCAGGGAGCCCCAGTCTGAGGGAAACACGGCCTGTCCTCAGGGAACTCCAGTCTGAGGGAGACACGGCCTGTCCTCAGGGAGCTCCAGTCTGAGGGAGACATGGCCTGTCCTCAGGGAGCCCAGTTCTGAGGGAGACACAGCCTATTCTTGGGGTTATCCAATCTAAGGGAGACATGGCTCATCCTCAGGAAGCGCCAATCCGAGACGGCACAGCCTGTCTCCTCAGAGTATCCTAGGTTGGCAAGGGGAAACGACACCCACAAAAACTCAGTGGAGGACTGGAGCAGTTAAGACACTTGCCTGCAGAGCCTAACAACCCGGGTTCAATTCCCCAGTACCCACGTAAAACCAGACTCACAAAGTAGCTCGTGCATCTGGAGTCTGGTCGCAGTGGCTGGAGGCCTTGGGTGCACCCATATTATCTCTCTCCTTGTAGTAAATAAATAAAAATATTTTAAAAAAAACTTAGTGGAGGACTTGAGCAGCAGTGCAAGGTTTTGTGGGATCCACTGCCACGGGGTGGGCAGGTAGGTGGGGGGCAATGGACTTGGACTGTGAAGGCTTGCTGGGGCCGTGCTGGCTTCAGGCCTGCTGGCTAGGGCATTTTCTCATGAAGAAACCCAGCTGTGGTTATTACACATTGACCATGTAGCAATGATGTGCTCTTCTACTCACAGCATTTGGCCAGTGGACACGTGACTAAATGAACAAGAACTAATCCCCCAGCCAAACAGTGAGGACTTTGGGAAAGTACATGCCTCACTCATCTAACAGCTCCCTGGGAGAGTTCAGTTACGGAGTGTCAGCCCCTTAAACTGTCCTTTTCTTGCGATGGGAAAGCAGCTGTCTTGGCAGCCTGGCCTCCTGACTCTTGCGAACCAATAGGGCAGAGCTGAGCTGACTCTGGAGCTCAACGACCGTTATTGAGATGTCTCACACAGAGGACAGGGTTCTGGCTGGGCACCAGGAGTGATGAGTTTAAGTCAGCTCAGCCCTTAACTGAATGTCACCTCAGAATTGGGAGGCGCATCCCATCTCCACAGACACGCTGGGCCTGTGAAAGCAGAAGAAAGAGGACCCTAGTTTGAGGGGACATGGCCTGTGCTCAGGGTACCCCAGGCTGAGGGAGAGAGGTACCTACCCTCACAGGCCCTCAGTGCGAGGCTCTATCTTTATAAATCCAGGGTCTAAACAGAGTCATGACTTGTCCTCTGGGAACACCAGTGGTTTGTTTTGTTTTTTTAATATTTCTATTTATTTGAGAGACATAGAGCATGGGTATAGGCCACTCCAGCGCCAGAGCCTCTAGCTGCTGCAAACAAACTCCAGACACATGCGCCACCTTGTGCATCTGGCTTTATGAGGGTTCTGGAGAATAGAACCTGGGCCATCATGCCATCAAGAAAACACTTTTAACTACTGAGCCATCTCTCCAGCCCCTGGGAACACAAGTCTGAGCAATGAATAGAGGAGTAGACGTAGCTCAGGGACTCAAGTGACAGGCTGAGCCATCGATACAGAGCAGGATCCGTGCTGTGAAGACCCTGGGGCCCCTTGCCAACAGTGCCAGTCCCTCGCCTGGCACATGTCTTTCGGGTCAGACCCAGACTGGGTGCTACAGGGTTAGTGAAATGTGACTCACCATATTGGCCGTGCTACCCTTTCCTGGCGCCGAGAGTGGCCTGGCCTGGCTGTGGGTGACTAGAAAAGGGACTTGTCTGTGTCTCCAACGTCGCCTTCCCAGAGTGGAGGCTTTGCTCCTAGGACAATTCACTGGAGAGCTCACTCTGTGAGGGCTGGCGTTTGGAGTTGTCAGACTTGGCACATAAAGGTGCTCAAATCACACTTAGAATCTCTTTTCTTTTTTTTTTTTTTGTTGTTTGTTTTGTTTTTTTGAGGTAGGGTCTCACTCTAGCCCAGGCTGACCTGGAATTCACTTTGTAGACTCAGGGTGGCCTCGAACTCACAGTGATCCTCTTACCTCTGCCTCTCGAGTGCTGGGATTAAAGGCGTGCACCACCACCCGTGGCTCTTTCATTCTTAATACCAAAAACTCTTGATAAACCATTCCGACTTCAGACGACTACTCAAAAGTAGCGACTATAAAATTCACTTGGGAATAGAGTGAATTAAATCCCAGCAACTGGCTAACTTGAAGGCAAAAAATAAAGAATTTAGAGAATTATCATTGGCATAACAAGTCCTTCCTTCCTTTCTCCCTCCCTCCCTCACCCTTTTCTTCTTCCTTCCCTCTTTCCATCCTTCCTTTCTTTCTCTCTTTTCTTCCTTCCTTCCATCCCCTCTCTCCCTTACCCTTCTTTTCTTCATTCCCCCTCTCCTGCCTTTTCTTTCCTGGGATCTCTATATAACCCCCATGTAACCTAGGTTGGCTTTGAATGCCTTATGTAGCCAAGGCTAGCCTTGAATTCCTGGTCCTCCTGTTTTGCTGTCCAAGTGCTAGGATTATAGGCAGGTACCAGAGCATTCAACTTTTTATGCTAGCTCCTTTTAAGCTTTTTTTGTTTGTTTGTTTGTTTGTTTTTCAAGGTAGGGTCTCACTCTAGTTCAGGCTGACCTGGAATTCTCTATGTAGTCTCAGGGTGGCCTTGAACTCACAGTGATCCTCCTACCTCTGCCTCCTGAGTGCTGGGATTAAAGGAGTGTGCCACCATGCCCAGCTCAAAAAAAAAAAAAAAAAGGCTTTTCATTGACAATTTTTATACATAATGTATGTTGATCATAATCCTCTCCTGATACCTTCTCCCATCTCCCTCCTCCCACTGAACCCTTTTTTTCCATCTATTCCCACTCCCTATTTAATTTCTTTCTTGATCTCCCTCCTCCACCATCCATGATGGGATGTGGATGGGCCCAATATTGAGCAGGTCTTGTGTGGTAATGACAGTTGCTGTGAGGGCCTGAATCCAGTGGCCAGTTCATGTCCAGAAGACAGTATTACAAAGCACTTCCCCACATCCTCCGGCGCTTATATTCATATAAGATATATATATAATTTACTTATGAGAGAGAGAGGGAAGGAATAGGTTCACCAGAGCCTCTAGCCCCTGCAAACAAACTCCACTCCAGCCACATGCACCGCCTTGTGTATCTGGCTTTATGAGGTTACTGGGGAATCAAACCCAGGTCTTTAGGCTTTACACTCTAGTGCCTGAACTGCTAAGCCATCTCTCCAGCCCTGGCTCTTACATTCTTTCCAAACCCTCTTCCTTAATTCCCTGAGGGTGTGGTAGAGACTTCTCATTTAGCCCCGAGCAATCGCCAGCCAGTATTATTCTAAGAACTTGGTTGAGTTTTGGGTCTCCTGGGTAGTCACCACCAACTTCAAAAGCTTCTCTGACCAAAGGTGAGAGCAACACAAGCCTATGGGCTTAAACATAAATATTTAGGGGATAATTTAAGGGGCACAACATACCCATTTACCCAAACAACTATAGTAGCTCCCCTCCCAGGGCCTATGACTAGGTTTTCAGTGTCAAGTATAAATTCCCACCAGGTGGAATGGGTCTCAAATGTAATCAGTCAGAGCCATTGTTTACTCCCATAACAGTCATGCCAGTATTGCACCAGGGGACACTTCTTGCCTGGCTGGTCTGTTGTGTAGCTCCCAGAGTCCACCACTGGGTGACACTGTTGATGACCTTTCTCCCCAGCAGCCTGCCCAACACTTCACCACCATGAAACCAACCCATATGTTAGTTTCTTAACAGGTACTGTACGCCTTAATTATTATTATTATTTTTTTGCTTTTAATTTTTTTTCTTTTCAAAATTTTTTTATTAACAATTCCATGATTATAAACAATATCCCATGGTAATGCCCTCCCTCCCCCCACCTTCCCCTTTGAAACTCCACTCTCCATCATATCCCTTCCCCCTCTCAATCAGTCTCTCTCTTATTTTTATGTCATGATCTTTTCCTCCTATTATGATGGTCTTTTGTAGGTAGTGTCAGGCACTGTGAGGTCATGGATATCCAGGCCATTTTGTGTCTGGAGGAGCACGTTGTAAGGAGTCCTACCCTTCCTTTGGCTTTTACATTCCGCCACCTCTTCTGCAATGGACCCTGAGCCTTGGAAGGTGTGATAGAGATATTGCAGTACTGAGCACTCCTGTCACTTCTTCCCTGTACCATGATGCGTTCTGAGTCATCCCAAGGTCACTGCCATCTGGAAAGAGAAGGTTTTCTACCAAAAGTGAGAGTAGCATTAATATAAGGGTATGAACATTAAGAGAAGTGCTTACTGGGCAGTTTGGTAAGCATAGTATATACATTTAGCCAGATAGCAGCAGATGTTACACCTCTAGGGCTCATGACTACCCCTGTTTTAAGTTTTCAGTATCAGGGATGTATTCCCTCCCATGGAGCGGGCCTCCAGTCCAATTAGAGGGCAGTCGGTTTCCAGCATGACAGATGTGCCACTATTGCACCCATTGGCTCATTTGGCCTGGCTGGCCAAATATAAGGCTTGCGGTGTCCACTGTTGAGTATCTTCACTGGTGATTTCTCTCTCTCCCATTGAACTTCATGCAGAATGGCTTCTTCCAGCTATCTGATATGACTTAATTCTTTCACAGCATTTCTATTTCACAAAAAAAAAAAAAAAAGAAACCAACACATGGGAAAATCACATGGCTTGCCTGGGTTACCCCACTGGAAATCATAGAACTGAGATTGAACTTATGAATGGTTCAACCATTCCCAAACTCTTTCTATTTATTTATTTATTTTAATGGCATGGAATTCTCCCACCCCCGCCCCCCCACCAACTAGTTTTGTGACTGAAGAAGTAATTCTTTTTAGCTGTGTCTATCCAAGGAAGTCCCAGTCTCCATCAGGCAGGAGCCACCTGGGAACCAGACCTGATTTCAACTTTTGATTTAGTGACAGTGTGCTCTGGAAAGTGAGCACCTGCCAGACTTGTCAGTGTACCCAGAACGTTCCGTGTCGGCATGCGGTATATACGGCCATTCACAATTTCCCAGAGCTGAAAAAATACCTAGAAGGCATTGCAACATGCCAACACCTCTGGTACAGAACTCCTGACAGAAGGGTCACTGACGTCATTTGTAGACTGAGAACTGGGGGCTTAGCTGCTTATAGGGGTGGCTCCTCCTGCTTCATTCATCCCTCAGATTCTCCTGTGGCCGAGCTAATGGGAGTCATCCTTCAGCGCTGCTGCCTGTGGGGACGGAAAGATCCCTTGTGACAGTTTTTCTGCGACTGTCCCTATGCGTCATCCCCCACATGGGGAACTCCCCCATTATTATTATTATCTCTGAGAAGGCACCAGCCACTGGCCATCAACTTGCTACCATTATATTATTAGTCTTGTATGTGTGTACAGTATGCATGTGTGTGTATTTGTGTGTATGTGGGGGGGGGGACTGTGCATGTGTGTGACTGCGCATGTGCAGGCCAGAAGTTGATGTCAGATGTCTTCTTCACTCACTTTCCACCTTATTTTGTGAAGCAGAGTCTTTCCCTGAACCCAGAGTTCACTGCTTTGGCTAGAGTGGCTAGCCAGCAAGTGCTAGGGATCTGCCTGTCTCTGCCTCCCCAGCGCTGGGGTGACAGGCACGTGCCGCCACAGGCTCTTTCTTTTTAAACTATTATTTACTTATTTATTTGCAAACGTATGGAGAGAAGACAGACAAGTAGGGAGAATGTGTGTGCCAAGGCCTGCAATGAACTCCAGATGCATGTGGCACTTTGTGCATCTGGCTTTGTGTGGGTACTGGAGAATGACCTCTGGTTGTTAGGTCTTGCGGGCAAGTGCCTTGATCGCTGGACAATCTCTTCCACCCCACCGCAGTTTTTTGTGTGTGTGTGTGGGGGGGGGTTCTGGGGATCCAGACTTAAGACTTCATGTTTACATGGCAAGCACTTTACCAGCAGAGTCTTCTCCTCAGCCCCTTGCCACCACCCACAATTATCTCCCTCCGTACGGGAAAGCTGAGGCTTGCTGCTTGGAGAAGTGGTGAGTTTTGCCAAAGGAATTCAGATCCTTCAATGTCAGCCAAGATGTGAAGCGAGAGCTGTCGCCTCCAAAGAAGATCTCTCCCCAAATTTGCTGAGTTGTTTAAAAAGAACACGTCTGCTTGGGGCTGGCAAGATTGCTCAGTGGTTAAAGGCATTTGTTTGCAAAGTCTGTCGGCCTGATTTCAATTTCCAAGGCACCCGCATGAGCCAGAAACCAAAGAGGCCATGGGACACACACACACACACACACACACACACGCACACAGAAAGAGAGAGACAGAGAGAGAGAGAGAGAATCGGTTTGCCAGGGTCTTCCTCCCGCTGTAAATGAACTCCAGATGCATGCATCACTCTGTGCATCTGGCTTTACGTGGGTACTGGGGAATCAAACTCAGGCCATCCGGCTTTGTAGGCAAGCTCCGTAACTGTTGAGCCAACACTCCAGCCTCTCCCCCCGAACAAATAATTTTAAATCCATAGGAATATAGTTTTCAGGACCCCATGCCAGACTCCCTGTGAGTCAGCATCCCCAGGGAAGGGTCTTGGAAACTTATGTTATCAAGTATGTCTGGTAGGCACCAGAGCCCCTGATTGCACTTTCCCGGATCAAGGACCTAGCCTTGTTTTGCCTGCCCCTGGTCCTGAGGTTGGTCCTAGTCTCATCTCTGCCATCCCCATAAGGGACTGAGGCTGTTTTAGCAGCAGTAAGTATGCCTCTGTTTTGTTTTTGTTTTTTGAGGTAGGATCTCACTCTAGCCCAGGCTGACCTGGAATTCACTATGTGGTCTCAGGGTGGCCTCGAACTCATAGCGATCCTCCTACCCCTGCCTCCTGAGTGCTGGAGTTAAAGGTGTGTGCCACCACACCCAGCAGGATGCCACCTTTAAATAAATGACTCTCCAAGTACCTAGATGTCTGTTTTGAGTCCCATACCTGCCAGCGAGCCAGCACCACCAGAGGCATAGGCCATGTCCTGTTGCAGGTCATACCCACTTGCAACTGCCTTCATACACCCGGACCTACAGCCTTTTGCCCCCCACCCCCGCCCCCATCTCAGGCCCCAGACAGAGCCCATGGCCTGAGACTCAGCCAGGTCTATATTACTGTGGTTCCCTCATACCCATGGTGGCCTCCCACCGCCCTGTTCCAGAGCTTGGCCTTTTCACTTCATGCTGTATATCAGGGTTCCATTAGCACCCCACAGAAGTGAGGAGCATTTCCCTGAGGGAAACAGCCTTTCTCTGAGAGTTTGTGGAGGGCTCTCAAGCCTGAGGAAGTCTGCAGCCAGACCACTGCCTGGGTTCCAAGCCCTGCTTGGCCACACTTTGCTGTACAGCCTGGGGCAAGTTGGATGGGAGGAGCTGGTGCTTGTAAAGCTCTCAGAGTGATGTTTGGCCCATGGGGAGTGTGCTAATGTCACCATCATTAGCATCTCAGCAGGAGGCCTATAAGGATATTAGTCAACATCCTTGGCTCTGAGGTTGAACTTGGCTTCTGGCCTTTTCTTTGAACCTTATTAGCTCTCTTCCTAACTGCTCAAGGCCTCCGTTTATTTGTTGATTTGTTCATTTTGTTTGTGATGAAAAGTTGGCTTTTTAAAAAAAAAATTATTTATTTATTTGATATAGAGAAAAAGAGGGAGAGAGAATGGGCGCGCCAGGGCTCCAGCCACTACAAATGAACTCCAGATGCGTGTGCCCCCTTGTGAATGTGGCTTACATGGGTCCTGGGGAATCAAACTTGGGTCCTTTGGCTTTGCAGACAAATGCCTTAACTGCTAAGCCATCCCTCCAGCCCGAGAAGTTGGCTTTTTGAAACACACACACTCTGAGCCCAGGCTGTCCTGGAACTGACTATGTAGCCCAAGCTAGCCTTGAACTAACTGTGATTCTCCTGTTCCAGCCTCTCACACACTGGGATGACAGGCATAAGCCAACACGCCTAGCTCTCTTTCTTTCTTTTGAGACATGTAGCCAGTCCTGATCTTGAACTCATGACCCTCCTACCTCAACCTGGGATCATAGGTGTGAGTCACCCTGTCCACTCAAACTCTGTTTCTACATCATTTATAAAAATGGGAATGTCGCCCACCTCACAGGAAGGTTGAGGATGGTGTTTGGTACCAAAGAGATGCCAAGTGAATACCCACAGTATAAACAGGGCACAAGGGTGGAACCAAGGGAAGCCTGGAGGTAGGTAGTGTCCACTTGAACTTTACCAATAATCTGGCCACATATAAGGCTCAGGGGAAACAACCTGAGGAAGACTGTAGACTGCCCAGGGATTCATGAGGGAGAACCTGGCTTTCTATTCGAGCCAGACACGTGCCTGGCAACAACGGCACCCCCTCACCCTCACCAATGAGCCAACGAGGCAAAACCATCGGAAACCACGTCGTTCGTGACCAGGAGGAAACGTCCCTCCGGGGCCGAAAGTCTCCCTGTGCAGATGGCAGGCAAGGACGCTGCTGCAGCTGGACTCGGGACTGGCTGGACCGACCGGAAGGAAGCCAGAAGAGGAAGGGAGGAGCCTGCGTGGTTGGACCCATGGGCATGACTCCATGTGGCCTGGGTCCCCTGCCTTGTGCAGTGCCCTCCACCTGCCACAGCTCCTCCTTCCACGCCCATCTTGACACTCCCTCCGTTAAGGGTATCAATGGGCCCACGATGCAGTGCCCTCCTCATGGAAGCATGAGAGAAAGCATCTGCCCCACCCAGCCTAACCCATCACTGAAGGGCTTGCTTTCTTTTTCTTTTTTTTTAAAAATTATTTATTTATTTATTTGAGAGAGAGAGAGGCAGGGAGAGACAGAGGGAGAGAATGGACACAACCAGGGCCTCTAGCCACCGCAAACTAACTTCAGATGCATGTGCCACCTCGTGCGTCTGGCTTTACTTGGGTCCTGGGGAATCGAACCTGGGTCCTTTGGCTTTGCCGGCAAGTGCCTTAACCACTAAGCCGTCTCCCCAGCCTGAAGGGCTTGTTTTCTATTAGACCAGTGACTGGTATTAGGTGCCCCAGGGCTGGGTGCAATTCCCTTGTTTGTGTCTTAGTTCAGTAGTTATATACCTGTCTAAGGGCCCTCCCTTCCCCCCACCCTTATAGACTGAAAACCTCACAGTGCCTGGGAAACAGCTCTTATTCCTCTCATTACCATTACTGGACACTGGCAGGTAAAGCACTTGCTATTACTATCATGTCCCCAAAGATACTAGCAGACAGGACAGTAGCTAGAATTGAGCATATAACAATGGACCAGGCACTCGATGGACATTAACTCATTTAGTCTTCATAATTCTGTCATCAACGCTGTGATAATCTTCATTCACAAAGAAGAAACTGAGGCACAGAGCAGTTGAGTCAGTCACACAAGGTCACACCACTGAGAGGCGGCAGCCAGCGTTCTAGATGCACCCTTGCTTTCTGTCCCACCTTGAGCTCGCTTGAGAGTTTGTGGAGTCACGAGGACCAGCAGGCGGGGTGTGGTCTGGGAGGGCCTGCTGCGCAGTGGGAAGCAGGCCTGGTTTCTGGGAATCATTTGAGGGTTGAAGTCAACAGCTGGGCATCTCAAGGCTTCTTGGCCCTGGCTCCACCCCCACCTGGCCCTAACAACCACCTGGCCTAGTGCAGGAGACCCAAACAAGGCTCAGTTGCTAGGGCCTGGCAGGGATGTCTTGCCCGATAATCCTTGCTTCTGTGGGAACCCAGCCTCTCCCTGGCCACGTCTGACAAGGCCATCTAGCTTGGCCTGGCTGCCAGCTGCCTCTAAGACTCTTTTCTTTGGCATTTTTTTTTTTCTTCCTTATAGTTCCCCGGAAAGCCAGCTATGCCAGCCCTTTCCTCACCCTGCTTCTGCAGCCTTCCATGGTCAGAACTGAGCATGATTCTAGAGGTCAGGTTGCCTGAAATCCAGCCCTGGCCCTGCTATGGGCCTGTCATTTAGCCTCCCTGGGCCTGAATGTCCTCATCTTTAATGCAGACAACAAAACAGATTGTTGTAAGGATTGAGGTGAAGATAAGAGGAGCTAAAACAGGTAAGAGGTCTGTATGCCAATGTATCTCAAGTTGCATGTACTTTTTTATTTTTTTTTGAGGGAGTGAGAGGCAGACAGGAAGAGAGAGTGGGTCTGGGCGTGCCAGGGCCTCCAGCCACTGCAAATAAACTCCAGACACACATGCCACTTTGTGCATTTGGCTTTACGTGGGTACTGGGGAATTGAACCCAGGCATCAGGTTTTGCAAGCAAGTGCCTTTAACCACTGAGTCACCTCTCCAGCCCCACGTGTGTTGTCATTAACCTCATTGTATATCTTCTTAGCTATTTATGTAAATTGATGATGACATAGACAGTCACTGGGAAGGAGAGGGAGCAGCAAGACAGTTGTAGTCATAATGGTCCCTGGGCTAGCTTCTTAAAAAATATATATATATTTATATAATATAAAAAATAATAAAAATTTAATATATATATTAGTTATTTATTTATTTGAGAGAGAGAGAGAGAGGAAGAGGCAGAGAGAAAGACAGAATGGGCGTGCCAGGGCCTTCAGCCATTGCAAATGAACTCCAGATGCATGTGCTCCCCTTGTGCATCTGGCTTACATGGGTCCTGGGGAATCGAACCGGGGTCCTTAGGCTTCGCAGGCAAACGCCTTAACAGCTAAGCCATTTCCCCAGCCCTAGGCTAGCTTCTTTGAAACCCAGAGCTGAGCTGTAGGAACACTGCCTTGCTCTTTCCTTAACGTCATCCCAGGGTTCAGCGAGGTTAGGGAGAAAGCCCTCTTTCTAGCGCTCCTCCTTCCAGAAAACCCTCCACCATGCTCTGAAGATGACACCAACACCGCCCACTCTGTCCTTAAAGCTCAGGCCCACTTTGCCCAGCACACATGTTTTCATGACTTTAGTCTTATTTCTTTTAGTCTTTATCAGCATTGTTTATGTGTCCAGACTCACTCGTTCTAGAAGGTTCCTTGCAAACACAGCAGTCCCACTGAGCAAAGGAGAGTGTGTTCAGTTGTAGAGACAGATTCCCTGGGTGTTAGTTACTTCATTCCCTGCTGCTCCTGCCCACCACTCACACATACCTCTGACCCCACAGCCCCATGACCGATTCTGGTTAGGCAGGAATGGCACATGACCGTTTGGAGGCACTGACGCGCAGAGTCATTCCTCATATTTCCCTTGCATAATTGTTCATTCTCCCTGGAACTGCTCTACATGATTTTCCATGTGGTTAAAACTAACGGGGGCTAGAGAGATGGCTCAGTGGTTAAAGGCACTTGCTTGCAAAGCCTGATGGTCAGGGGTTCAATTCCCCAGTACCCACATGAAGCCAGATGTACAAACTGGCACTTGTGTCTAGAATTTGTTTGCAGTGGCTGGAGGCCCTGGTGTGCCCATACTTTCTCTCTCTAGCCCTCTCTTCTCTCTCTCTTTCTGTCTCTCCAAAGTTAAAAAAAAAAAATCTAATCTATTTGCTTCTCTCTCAATCTCTCTCTCTCTCTTTTTTTTTTTTTTTTTTTTTTGAGGTGGGGTCTCACTCTAGCAAGGCTGACCTGTAATTCACTAACCAGTCTCAGGATGGCCTCAAACTCATGATGATCCTCCCGGAGTGCTGGGAGTAAAGGCGTGCGCCACCCCGCGCAGCCTGCTGCATCCTAAGATAACAATAGCCGCCATCTACGGAGCGAGCACTCTGTAGGTTGTAGGCACAAAGACCTTTCCTTTCCATGAAGCCACGCATTTTAGTCTTTACAGTACATCTTGGAGGGGCGTGCCACTATGATCCCGTGTTCCAGATGGTCCAGGAAGGCGAAGTGGCTTGGTCACAATTCCACAGCAAGTGTGTGACATGGCCTGTGACCACTTGGCCTCTCCCAGCCCCTGGGAATACATCGCTATGCCAATCTCCTCCAGGCCCTTCCTCATCCTCTCATTCACTGTTCCCAGCTCGATCTTGTCTCCGTGTGGGGACTATGCTCAGGAAGGGCTGGCCTTGGGCCTGCTCTTCCGCAATCCTGGGGGTAGGGCTGGGCCTGGCAGGCCCTCTGCTTACCAAGCTGGTGCTGCTGCCCGAGTGACCTGTTTATTTGCGTGCCTCTCTATCCCGGGCTTCAGGTAGCAGAGAGCACAGGAGCTCAGCCGGCTAGTCCTACGGATGCTCGCAAAGGCCAAATCAGTGATAGAAGGTCTCCCAGTTGTAGGTTTGCAGTTTGTATGCACCCCCCCTTCAGTTATTCTAACGTGGTGGGCTGCGTCCTGCAGACACAGACATAGGCACACACATATCATATTCATTACAAGCATGAGCATACAATGCATGCACATATAAAAATGATATACAGCCAGGCGTGGTGGCGCACACCTTTAATCCCAGCACTCGGGAGGCAGAGGTAGGAGGATTGCCGTGAGTTCGAGGCCACCCTGAGACTCCATAGTGAATTCCAGGTCAGCCTGGGCTAGAGTGAGACCCTACCTCAAAAAACAATCAAAAAAAAAATGATGAACATGCCTCTTCAAATGGACATATCATATACACACATATAGATACAATTGCATTTCATATACACACAAACTCACATGATACACATGCATGCCACATACATAGATATCCTATATCCACAAGTGTATTAACACAGAAACACATTATACAAACACATCCACCTCATTTATAAAGAAAAGCCCATCTGGGGCTGGAGAGATGACTTAGTGGTTAAGGCACTTGCCTGTGAAGCCTAAGGACCCAGGTTCAATTCCCCAGTACTCATGTAACACCAGATGCACAAAGTAGTGCATACGTCTGGAGTTTGTTTTCAGTGGCTCGAGGCCCTGGCACATCCATTCTCTCTCTTTCTCTCTCTACCTGCCTCTCTTTCAAATAAATAAATAATAAATAAATAAATAAATAATAAAATATTATTTTAAGTCCCATCTGTACTCTTTTCACACACATATCATATACACATACTGTGCAGATAAAAACATATACAAAAGCCTGGCATGGTGGTGCACACCTTTAATCCCAGCACTTGGGAAGCAGAGGTAGGAGGATCGCAGTGAGTTCAAGGCCAGCCTGAGACTACATAGTAAATTCCAGGTTAGCCTGGGCTGCAGTGAGACCCTACCTTGAAAACAAGCAAAAAAAAAAAAAATAATAATAATAATAATAATAAAATGAAATAAAATAACATACACATATGTCTGTAAATCTATACTATATATAAATATGCAAGTCATTTGCATAGCCTACACAAAACACCATTATACATTTTTCAAATATGAAAACACACAAACACATTTGCACAAACACAAGCCATCCAGATAAACACATAAACAACTGCTGGCGTAAAACCTTGCACAAACACACTCACAGTGCACAGAGAAACACACACACTCGTGCATGTATGGGCATATAATGCAGCTGGTCTGCCTAGTTTGGTTTGTAGGGGAACATTGAGAAAGGGTCGGTATGTCCCGGGCCTGCAAGTAGCAACTTGGGACAAATATGTCCTGGCTCCTCTTCAGAGGTTATGTCATCAAACACCTCCTTGGGCAGAGAGAAGACAGTGCTGGGTCAGTGTCTGCTCATTATAGGGTGGAAAGAGATGGTATAGACCCCAGCCCACAAGGATCCTTCAAGCCCCTTGCTTCATCACTGGTCACACTCTTCCCCGGGGCGCGGGGGAGAAGCTACAAGACTAGGGTTTTAGGGTTGGAGAGATAGTTTAGTGGTTAAGGCGCTCGCCAGCAAAGCCAAAGGACCCAGGTTTGATTCCCCAGTATGCACATAAAACCAGATGCAGGGCTGGAGAGATGGCTTAGCGGTTAGGCGCTTGCCTGTGAAGCCTAAGGACCCTGGTTCGAGGCTCGATTCCCCAGGACCCACGTTAGCCAGATGCACAAGGGGGTGCATGCGTCTAGAGTTCGTTTGCAGTGGTCGGAGGCCCTGGCGCGCCTATTCTCTCTCTCTCCCTCTCAGCCTCTTTCTTGCTTTGTCTGTCACTCTCAAATAAATAAATAAACTAACAAAATTTAAAAAAAAAAAAAAACAGATGCACAAAGTGACACATGCCTCCAGAGTTCATTTGCAGTGGCCAGAAGTCCTGGCTTGTCCATTCTCTCCTCCATCCCCTCTCCCAAATAAATAAATAAAATATTTTTAAAGTTTTTTTAAAAAAAGACGAGGGCTTTCAACCCATAAGAAAATGGGTCCATCAAGCAAGCTAAGTGTTGTGAATACTAGTGAAGAAAAGGGAGGTGGATCTGGAGAGATGGCCTAGTGGTTAAAGTGTTTGCCCTGAGAAACCAAAGGACTCAGGTTCGATTCCCCAGGACCCATGTAAGCCAGCTGCACTAGGTGGTGCATGCATCTGGAGTTCCTTTGCAGCGGCTGAAGGCCCTGGCACGCCCTTTCTCTACCTGCCTCACTCCAAAAACAAATAAAATAAAAAAAGAAAAGAAAAAGGGGGTGGGTGGGATTTCAGTCAGGTCTTTCAGACTCCAAAATTCCCACAATGGGCTGAGCCACACCTCTGATAGTCTTGAGTCTCACCCTGGGGGGCCGGTCACTCAGTGTGGCTTGTCACTTGACCAGAAGGATAGGGGTCTGGACACACTCTTGGGGTCCAGGCACATAGAGCCAAATTTCTGAGGGAACATAGATCTCTCTTCATCACACCTACCCAGAGGGTGTGTCTCTTGGGTTGAGCCAGCCCTGCACGGTACCCCTTGCACACCCCCTGCCTCTGCACCCCCAGCGCTCCTCAGACACATTCCTCTCCCTCAGACATTCATTTCAAGGGCTTGGCGATCTCGGCACAGGGTTTCATTTGCTCTCAGGCATTTCCTTGAGTGGCCCCTGGGTGTTTGCCCTGGTCCAGATGGCATCCAGATGCAAGGGCTCCCTCCCCCAGCTCGGCTCTTCCGCTGAGGGAGCTCGGTGGTGACCTCCACCTCACACCCACCTCCTGGTCGGGCAGCTTTGTTCCTGGGCCCCCGAGGTCAGGGCACGGACCAACACCTCTGCCTTCGGCTCTCTCCAAAGCCGGGCTCCCGGCCATTCTGATTATCAGCCTCCCTCCTCAGCCTTTGTTCATTTCAACAGGTCATTGCCGTGAGAGCCAAAGCAAATGTCAGCGTGATAATGAGGGATCTGTGATTCAGTTCTTCCCCGGGTGCGTGTGCGCGCGCACGCGGGGAGGACGTGAGCAGGATGTGGGGCGGGGCTGCTGTAGGAGAGGAGGAGCACATGTGGGGAACCCCAGGCCTCCCGCTCAGCTCCCTGGAGACCCGACTCCAGATAAGGGAACCGGGGCCACCGATGAGAACCATGCTGGCAGGTTCAGACCAATGTCAGGACAACTGTCTGAAGGTTGCTTCATTCAGTTCCCTGAGCTGGACTTGACTATGCTCATTTCAATACATATATTTATTTATTTTCAAGGAGAGAGAGACACACACACAAAGAGAGAGAATAGGTGCACCAGGACCTCCTGCCACTGTAGACGAACTCCAGATACATGTGCCGCTTTGTGCATCTGGCTCTATGTGGATACTGGGGAATCGAATCCAGGTTGTGAGGCTATGCAGGCAAGTGCCCTAACCGCTGAGCTATCTCTCCAGCCCCTGATTACGCCTGTTTTACAGATGAGGAAACTGAGACCTTGAATGGAAAGAAACACCAACCGTCAGAGTACTCACCCATAAAATAACCTCTGTGTGCCAAGTGCTACGTAAAAAAGCAGTTGACTTAGTCTTTGGAACACCCTGAGAGCTGGACAGAATGGTCCCCGTTTTATAGATGAGCTAACAGACGCTCACAGAGGCTTTAGTACTCATACAAAAATCACGTGGCTACTTCATAGCAGAACTTGGCTCCAAACCAAAGGCTTCCAAAGCCTCCCCTCCCCCAGTGCCTTCTGGGTATGGTGCCTGGGTCACCAGCAGGGCCAGGCCTTTGGAGCTGCGTCCAGCACCCTTGTCCTGACACACTGACCACTAGCCTGGTGGGAAGTGCCCTGAGGAGCCCAGGAAGGAATTCTTGTGCCCAGGGAAGCCCCCACTGTTTCTCAGAGGCCAGGTCCCAAGCCTCCCAACTCTGTCCAGCACTGAACTCTTCCCAAGAGCCAGATGAGCCATCTGAGAGGAAGGGTGGCTCCTACTAACCTGCACTTAAATCTGCCGCCCCCCCCCTTAAAAGTTAATATTTACACTCTCCAGCAGGCCCAGTACTCCTGCCATCGGCATCACGGGGGCCAGGAAGTCTTTCCAGGCCCTGGAGACACCCAGGGCCTCGCACATCCCTTTCAGGCTCGGCATGAGGCCTTCACCTTGAAGCTAGCTGAAGGGCCCAGCAGCTGCGTACCTAGATGAGTCGTCCGCTTTGTATACAACTCGGCTTCCTTCACAGAAAATGGGGCATTTGGCGCAAGCTCAGGGCTGCTGCGCGGGGCAGGCAGACACTTCCTAGAACCACTGGGCACTGGCCCCCACGGGTGTGGGAGGAGGAGGAGGCGGGGTCAGGCCTCCCAGAGGATGAACCTCTGGGTAGCTGTTGGGGACCCCACCTGACATGCCAGCTAGGACCTGAGTGAGTGTTCAAGAGAGGAAGAGCCCAGCCCTCTGGCGTTCCCCTGTTCCAGGCAAGACAAAAGCTGGACCTGCAGGGCAAGTTAGACCCAAGCTGGCATTTCATACCTACTCACCTTTCCCCAGTAGCTCTTCCAGGTGACTTTCTAGCACCTGGAGGGCTGTGTGCCAGTGAGGGTCAGATTCCTCTTCTAACCCCTGCCCTCCCCCCCCCTTCTCCATCCTTCCCTTCAGCGTCTAAGATCGTTTAGATTTATGGCATAAGGAGAACTGTAAGGATGGAGAACCTTTAGGCTGGACTTCTGCCCCAGAGGAAGCAGAGGAGGGGGAGGGGGAGGATCTGAACTGTCAGGGATCCCCGGGGTAGACCAGGAGGGACAAGTGTCCCTGTGACACCAGGCTGGGTGGGCACCTTTGAGCTGGGGGATTCTCAGGTAGACTTGCTTGTTTTCTAATAACTTCCTGTACCAAAAAAACAAAACAAAACAAAACAAAAACAAACAAACAAACAAAAAAAAAAAAAAAAAAACAGGTAGTGAAGGCAGATTTCAGAGGACACCACCACCGGCTACCGGTTGGTGGCCAGGTAGCCTGGGAATCTGGGGCCAGCACACCAAGCCTCACAGGTTAATGTTTGACTCACAGCCATGTGTTTTTCCACTGGGTATTTTTATCCCAGGTACCTGGCAGTAGACGGCTGGGCACCCACCTGGGCACAGGAGAAAGGGAGGCAGGGAGGGCAGGGGCTTAGCTGGAGTGGTGCTAGGCAAGGCAGGGCTGCAGGGGAGCCAGGGGGTCTTGGGGGAGGCACGTGTGACAGGTGGTTTTCTCATGGCCGTAGCCATCTGATGAAAAGCAACGTGCGGGAGGAAGGACTCATGTCTTCCCTTTCCTCCGCCCAAGACCCCTGTGCATGGGGTGGTGCTGCCCATGTTCAGGTGGGTCTTCCCTCCTCAGTTAAGCCTCTTTGGAAACATCTCCACACATGGCAAGAGTTGTGTCACCTATGCGATTCCAAATCTAGTCATGTTGACCATGAAGATGAGCTGTCACAAGTCCACCCCTTGTCAACTTAGCAAAACATCACTTAAAAAAAAGCTATTTATTAGAGAGAGAGAAAAGAGCAGAGAGTGAGAGAGAGAATGGGCACACCCGGGCCTCCAGCCACTGCAAACCAACTCCAGACACATGTGCTATCCTGTTCTTCTGGCTTTAAGTGGGTACTGAGGAATCAAACCTGGGTCCTTTGGCTTTGCTGGCAAGCGCCTTAACCACAAGCCATCTCTCCAGCCCCGAAACATCACATTTATTTATTTATGAAGGAGAGGAAGATAGAGAAAGAGAATGGGCACGCCAGAGCCTCTAGCCACTGCAAATGAACTCCAAATGCATGCTCCACCTTGTGCATCTGGCTTACGTGGGTCCTGGGGAATGGAGCCTGGGTTGTTAGGCTTCACAGGCAAATGCCTTAACCTCTAAGCCATCTCTCCAGCCCCCAAAACATCACTTTTAAGTACAAGAGCAAGGAAGAAAGAGAACAAGGGGGCCCTTGGGTGCAGTCTGGCTCTCAACCCAGTCTTAGCCGCAGCCCTGCCCTGGGGTTACCCCACCCCTAGTTCAGTGGAGACTGAAAGAGAAAAAGGTGGGAGGGAAACCAAGAGATGCTGCCCCCCGGCTTTTTCAGGAAAATTAGAAGAAATGTTCTGTGGATGGTTCTCCTCTGAGATGCAGAGAACAGGTACTGGTGTTCTCAATCAGACGACGGGAACAGGTCACAGTGATGAAATGTGCTATCTGTGTTCCAGGGACAATGTGATTGGGGGGGGGAGACAGTGGCCTGCTGTCAGAGAACCCCAGCCTAAGGGGACTCATGAGAAAAGCTTCATCCTTTGCACTCAAAAGGCCTGAGACTGAGTTTCAAGTGCTTGCTGGGTCCATGTAACTGCGGTGTTCCTGCTCTGTCTCTGGTTTCCCTCTTCACGGCGAGGTCTGATCTGAGCTGACTGACTGCTGGACCGTACAGCCTGTGTCCAGAGTCTTCCTCGCTCATGGCGAGGCGCCAAGAGAAGGAGGTCCTCACGACCACTTAGCCCAGGACCCAACTGATGCCATGACAGCGACAGAGCATGTCCTCTCCATAAACTCTAGATGAGCTTTGAATCCATCTGCACTGGCAACTCAGTAGACTTTAGAATCGCCTAGGAGACACACCTCGGGGCATGACTGGAAGGGCATTTCCAGAAAAGTTTAATTGAGGTGGGAAGACTTACCCTGAATGTGGGCGGCACCATTCCATGAGCTGGGGGGGGGGGTGGTGTTCAAAAGATGAGCACCGCGCTCATCTCTCTTGCTCCTAACAGTGGCTACGGTGTGACCAGCCTCTTCACGCTCCTGCAGCCACACCTTCCCCGCCATGATGGACTGCTCCCTCACACTGTGAGCCAGAATTAAACCCTTCCTCCCTTAACTTGCTTTGTCATGTATTTTGGTTACGGTCATGAGAAAAGTGGATATGTGGACCCCTGGGCAAACCTGCCCACCAATTGACCCGAGGTCAATAGCAGTTTCCCAACACTCCCTGGCCCTGGTGGGGGGGGTGCTGTAGTGGCTGGGTGAGTTGGCCTGCAGCCTGGGTCTTTCCACAGCCCCTGAAGTCTTGCTACGGAAGGCTGACTGGGGCCTAAGGACTCTAAGCAGTCCCTCAAGGGACTTTCTGGGATTGACAAGAGAGGATCCCTAGGTGGTAGAAGTAGGGGCCTACCAGAACAGCATGGATCTCTCAGGTGGTACTTCAGTTCTTCATTGTCCCCCAGGATGTGGGGGGGGTCCAGAGTGGGTGGAAACAGGGGGCCCTCCATCAGGGTCCGTGGAGGTGTGATCAGTGTTTCTAGCTGCCAACCAGTTTCCTACTGGGCCTGAGTTCTGCCCCTCGCCTAGACTCCGGCAAGCCTTCCCTTCCTACTACAGTCTTGTTATCATACCCAAATCTGTCTCGTTCCAAATTCAGTTGAGAGACATGTCAGCTATGTATTCCGTGTCTTTAAATCCCAGGTTTCTCCTCACTGCGCTCAACAGAGCTGCTCAGTGGGTAAAATAGACTGGCTCCTGCAAGCCACTTTCTCATAGGTCTTACTACCACGAAGTCCTTCCTGCAGACTAGCCTCGTGTTTCCTGCTTTCTCTGACCCTGATGTCGAGGAAAGGAACACAAAGATGGTTCCAGTCTGGTCCCATGCTATTTTAAACTATTTTATATATTTATTTATTTGTAAGAAGAGAAAGAGAGAGAATGGGTGTGCCAGGGCCTCTAGCCACTGCAAACAAACTCCAGATGCATGCACCACTTTGCACATCTGGCTTTATATGAGTACTGGGGAATCAAACCCAGGCCATTAGGTTTTACAGGCAAGTGCCCTAACCACTAAGCAATCTCTCCAGCCCAGTCCCATGCCACTGTAAGAACATGGACTGGGAAATTTTTCTATGGCTCTGGAGGATGCATTGTTCTTGACTATAGAAGCAAGAGCCCCCGACACTGTGACAGGAGGGGACTCTGTCCTTGCATTGAAGAGAGGTTCAGGTCACCCCAGAGGATCCTTAACCCAGCCATTTCCTACAGAGTCCGTGACAGGTGGGGACAGAGTTAGGAGGAAGGCGAGGCCTTTAGAGACCCTCTGAGGGTCCTTGGCATCTGACGCACTCTCACTCTTTGGTGGAATTTGAGACTAGGCTTCTGAAGCACCAAGGAGTCCTCGGCTCAAGTAATCCCCGTCCCTGCTGGCCAAAGCCTTCGCTGTGGAAGAGTAGGAGGAGGGCAGGATCTGGCTTGCATCCACTCCCTGAAACAGAGCAATTCTTTCCCTCCTTTGGGCAATGGAAAGGGGGTTTCTGCAGACCGGCTCCCGGACCCTGGCTTTGCACGTAGCTCACCCGTTTCTTAGAAGCCTGCTGCTTTCCTAAAACAGTCTCTCGCCTCTGGCTTCATTGCTGAGTTTGGCAGGTGGGTGAACAAATGCGCGTTTAGAGAGGGGACTGAGGGAACAGAGTTCAGTTCCTGCAGCTCCCTGGCCCAGAGAGATGGGACTGGAGGGAGGTCACACCCCACCCTAAATCCACTAAAGGGCCTCTCACATGTTGCATGGCCTGCTTTCTCCAGGATAAGGGTGCCTACAGGTGCATCCTGGGCTGGACTGCCAACCTATAGCACTTCCTGTCCTTATATCCTCCTTCTAACCTTCCCATCTCCCTCAAACCTTAGTCAACGGACTGATTTTTCTGCACCTGAGCTGGGGCCCAGAGGAGATTCAGAACAGCGCCTTCAAGACGCGGCGTTGCCACGTCCAGACGCACACGCTTGTGATCCCAGTTATTTGGGAGGCTGAGGCAGGAGGATCTCAAGTTGAAGGCCTGCCTGAGCAACTTGGTGAGACCTGCTCTCCAAATAAGTTAAAAAAAGAAAAAAAAAAAAAGGAGGGCTGGAGAGATGGCTTAGCGGTTAAGCACTTGCCTGTGAAGCCTAAGGACCCCGGTTCGAGGCTCCATTCCCCAGGCCCCATGTTAGCCAGATGCACAAGGTGGTGCATGCGTCTGGAGTTAGTTTGCAGTAGCTGGAGGCCCTGGAGCGCCCATTCTCTCTCTCTGTCTCTATCTGCCTCTTTCTCTCTGTCTGTTGCTCTCAAATAAATAAATAAAAATAAACAAACAAACAAACAAAAAAAGGTCTGGAAATGTGGCTCAGAGTCCTTGCTTAGGCCCTATGAAGCCCTGGGTTCAATCCCTAGCACTAGAAAGATAAGGAGAGAGAGAGAGAGAGAGAGAGCACGCACTGTAGAGGGAAATACAGGTGGATCCCTGGGGCTCACTGGCCAGCCAGTCTAGGCTAATTGGCAAGCTTCAGGCCAATGAGAGACCCTGTCTCAAAAACAAACAAACAAAAAAAGGTGGATGGGCTGGGCATGGTGGGGTACGCCTTTAATCTCAGCACTTGGGAGGCAGAAGTAGGAGGCCAGCCTGGAACTACAGAGTGAATTCCAGGTCAGCTTGAGCTAGAATGAGACCCTGCCTCAAAAAAAAAGAGGTAGATAGCATTTCTGAGGATGACATCTGGAGCTGAGCTGAAAACCTCCTCCATGTAGACCAGCTGACAGAAAGTTAGAAAAAGCCACATTGCATGCAGTTCAATGGGAGAGAGAGAAATCAACAGTGAAGATACTCAACAGTGGACACTGCAAGGACTTATATTTGGCCAGCCAGGCCAAATGGGCCAATGGTGCAGTAGTGGCATGTCTGTTATGGGGGAAACCAACCACCTTCTGATTTGGCTGGAGGCCAGCTCCATGAGAGGGAATACATTTCTGATACTGAAAACCTACAACAGGGGTAGTCATGAGCCCTAGGGGTGTAACGTCTGCTGGTGTCTGGCTAAATATGTATACTATGCTCACCAAACTGCCCAGTAAGCACTTTTCTTAATGTTTATACCCATATATTAATGCTACTCTCACTTTTGGTTAGAGAACCTTCTCTTTTCAGATGGCAGTGACCTTGGGATGACCCAGAAGGCATCATAATGCTGAGAAGAAGTGACAGAGGAGTGCTCAGCCCTGAAATACCTCCATCACACCTTCCAAGGCTCAGGGTCTAATGTGGAAGAGGTGGCAGAAAGAATGTAAGAGCCAAAGGAAGGGTAGGACTCCTTACAACGTGCTCCTCCAGACACAAAATGGCCTGGATATCCATAACCTCACAGTGCCTGACACTACCTATACATGACCATCATAATAGGATGAAAAGATTATGACATCAAAATAAAAGAGAGACTGATTGAGAAGGAAAGGGGATATGATGGAGAGTGGAGTTTCAAAGGGGAAAGTGGGGGAAGGGAGGATATTAACATGGCATATTGTTTACAATCGTGGAAGTTGTCAATTAAAAAGGCAAAAAAAAGAGGTGGATAGCATTTCTGAGGATGACGTCCGAGGTTGTTTTCTTGTCATATATGCGTACATACACACACACACACACACACACACACACACGATGCTGCATTACATCCACTGGGAGGCAGTTGCCCAGAGATAATAGACCACATATTAGTGCTCAGGAGAGCCCTGATGGCCACTGATGTTCTTTTTTATTCTTAAAACAAAACCCTTAATTTTAAAAAAAAACATTTATTTTATTTTATTTTATTTGTGAGAGGGAATGGGCACGCCTGGGCGTTCAACCACTATAAATAAATGAACTCCAGATGCATGTGCCACCTTGTGCATCTGGCTTATGTGGGTCTTGGGGAATGGAATCAAACTTGAGTCCTTTGGCTTTGCAGGCAAGCGCCTTAACTGCTAAGCCAACTCTCCAGCCTGCCACTGGCATTCTTATTTTTTAATTTTTGCTTTATTTTTATTTATTTATTTGAGAGAGACAGAGAGAGACAGAGAGAGAGAGAGAGGTAGAGAGAGAGAATAGGTGTGCCAGGGCCTCCAGCCATTGCAAATGAACTCCAGATGCGCGCACCACCGTGTGCATCTGGCTAACGTGGGTCCTGGGGAATCGAGCCTGGAACTGGGGTCCTTAGGCTTCACAGGCAAGCGCTTAACCGCTAAGCCATCTCTCCAGCCCGCCACTGGCATTCTTTAAGCACTAATAATACCTTGAGGTGGTCTAACCTAGAACCTATGTTCTTATCCTCTGGTGCATGTAACTACTTAACCACGAATTCATTCAAATTGCATGAAGTCGGGGTTCAGTGCTTAGCTGCCCCAGAGGCTACAGGCTGCCATATTGGATCGATCAGATAAGGAGCGCCTCTGAACACACCGTGGAAAGTTCTCCTGGAGGACGCTGGATTCCACCCCATTGCCTATTAAGTACAGAGATGGAGCAAAGGAATCACCCTTCAGTTGATAGCCTAAAATAATAATTAACGCCAATGATAACAATGGCTGCAATTCACTGAGAGCTTCTTTCAGGCCAGGCGCGGTGCCAAACCCATAATCCTTACCCAATCCTGAGCTCAGTGAGGTTACTGAGGGTCACAGGAGCTGCGAAGTGATTCCAAGTCTGTGTGAACCCAGAGTCCAGCCGGCTTTCCTTCCCACTCCAAGTCCACTCCCCCGCTATGCCCCCCGGAGTTTAGAGTCCCCGGGGGGGGAAGAGCCAGAAAACAAGCGCACTCATTTTACAAGACCAAGGATTAAATAAATCAGCACGTAATTAACATCATCACATTTCCCTAAGACCTGCTGAGTAGAACATTGCGCTAATGAGGTCAAAGTTTTGGGTTTGAGCCCTGTGAGCATCCCAGCCAGCCGAGCAACAGACCTGAGTGCCCACCCACCCCGGAAGTGGCCTATTCAACGCTGGGGGGCGGGGGTGCCTTCTGAACAGGTGGCCATCCAGTAGGGAACTGGTAAACAGAAAGAAAGGCTGAGAACAGAGGGTGTTGAAGTGGCGACTTGCTTCTTTTCTGTTGGGTGGGTGGGGGGGGGCACATGGAGGGACACACAGATCCCTGAGGGGTTGGTTTGGATGGGTGGATCTATCTTGAGGATCCTGTAAGGCCTACTCTATTGTTGGGAAAGTTATTTATTACTCTCTCCTGGCACTTGGGGAGATAAGCCCAGGGAGTGGTAAGAGAGAGAAGATAGTTTTCATGGGCCAGCAGGGACTCCTTGAGGACCTGTGAAACGCATGCAAGATGATGTCTGTCAGTGTGGTGACTAGTGTGGGGTGGACTCCTGAGGGGACTCAGTAGAATCTCTATGTTGAGGGTGTAGCTCAGTGGTCAGTGTGGGGCCCTGGGTGCAATCCCCCGTCACCGGCGACGACTGCCGTCCTTCAAGCAGTCTGGGGGACTCTGATGATGTCACATTTCACTACAGGCATATTCAGTGGCTGCCTGTGAGGGTCGGGAGGGGTTCTGCTGCTACACAGTGACAAGGTCACCTGAAGCTTCCGTGCACTGATGGCACAAAGGTTTCTTACTTGTTTGCACTGTTTGGCAAAGGCAGATTGGCAGAGGCTTGGCTACACACAGCTACTTTGGGACCCTGGAGGACATTGGAGTAGCCAAATCCCAGCCACAGTTACTGCAGTAGAGACCAGAAAGAGCCCCGCATCTGACTTTCTGTGGCCCACAAATGACAGGTAGCATTTCCACTCAGCCTACTGGCTGCAACTGGTTGTGGGGGTTCGTTTAACGGTGAGGGGTCTGGAGAACGCGGGGATCCGAAGGACACTCTATCACCTTCCTTCTCAGGACCTCATTCTCTTCCTCCTACATATAAGTGCTGGCGGGGCCCGGCGTGGTGGCACGTGTGTTTTAATCCCAGAATTTGGGAGGCAGAGAGGTAGGAGGATTGCCATGAGTTCGAGGCCACCCTGAGACTACAGGATGAATTCCAGGTCAGCCTGGGCTAGAGTGAGACCCTACCTCAGAAAACAAAACAAAATAAGACAGTGCTAGAAGGATG
This sequence comes from Dipus sagitta, assembly GCA_036346955.1. Classification (NCBI taxonomy): domain Eukaryota; kingdom Metazoa; phylum Chordata; class Mammalia; order Rodentia; family Dipodidae; genus Dipus; species Dipus sagitta. The sequence goes on along the minus strand of CM070779.1, from coordinate 127,581,237 downwards.
ACTGAAATCCAAGGAGCCAACATTATCGAGTGTAGAGCAACAGGAATACTTACTCATTACCGGAGGGATGCAAAGCGCTCAAGATGCTTGGGAAGATGGCTTGGTAGTTCCCCGCTGTATGAAATACCTTCCCATAAGCTCCCACAGTTGCATTCCTACATATTTACCCAACTGACTTCAAAACTTATGTCCACACTAGAACCAACATGTGAATATTTATCACAAGTTACACAGAACTGATAAAAATGTAGCTGCCCCCAAATAATCAAGATACCATTTAGAGCCAGGCGTGGTAGTGCACACCTTAATCCCAGCAATGGGAGGCAGAGGTAGAAGGATCACTGTGAGTTCGAGGCCACCCTGAGACTCCATAGTGAATTCCAGCTCAGCCTGAGCTAGAGTGAGAGCCCTACCTCGAAAAACCAAAAAAAAAAATTCATTTAAATATTATTTATTTATTTTATTATTTATTTGAGAGACAGAGGCAGATAGACAGAGAGAGAGAATGGGTGTGCCAGGGCTTTAGCCACTGCAAACGAACTCCAGACGCATGTGCCACCATGTGCATCTGGCTTACGTGGGTCCTGGGGAATAAAACCAGGGTTCTTAGGCTTTGCAAATGCCTTAACTGATAAGCCATTTTATCAGCCCAGAAAAACATAACACTTAGTAGGTGAATGGATACAAACGGTGGTAAATTTATATAGTGTCTACTATACAGCAATAAAAATGGATGAGCCATAGCCACACAAAGATGTGGACGAGGGCTGGAGAGATGGCTCAGTGGTGAAGGAGCTTGCCTGGGAAGCCTAAGAACTCATGTTCGAATCTTCAGGTCTCACATAAACCAGATGCATAGTGACGCAAGTGTGCAATGTCACATATACGCACAGGGGTGGGGGGACATTCGTCTGGAGTTCATTCGCAATGGCTCAAGGCCCTGGTGCACCTATTTTCTTCTCTCTCTCTCTTTCTTAAAAAAAAAAAAAAAAAAAGAGCCGGGCATGGTGGCACACGCCTTTAATCCCAGCACTTGGGAGGCAGAGGTAGGAGGATCACCGTAGTTGAGGCACCCAAGATTACATAGAGAATTCCAGGTCAGCCTGAGCTAAAGTGAGACCCTACCTCGAAACACCAAAAAAAAAACAAAAACAAAAAAAAAACAAAGATGTGGATGAAAGTTAAGTGTGTTTTGCTAAAAGAAAGAAACCAATTGAAAAAGCCAAGCCGGGCTTGGTGGCGCACGCCTTTAATCCCAACACTTGGGAGGCAGAGGTAGGAGGATCACCGTGAGTTGAGGCCACCCTGAGACTATATAGTGAATTCCAGGACAGCCGGGGCTAGAGTGAAACCCTACCTCAAAAAAACAAAAAAAGAAGAAGAAGAAAAGAAAGAAAAAGCCTGTATGATCCCGGGGCACATGGAAGTTTTGGGACGTCCTAACTGTGGAGATGGCAGACATGTCAGGGACTGTGAGGCATAACAGCACGAATGGGCGTTAGCTGGCCACACTGTATCCCTAGTCAGGAGGTAGATAGCATAAGCATTAGCATTCCTCTCTCTCTCTCTCTCTCTCTCTCTCTCACGCTCCCTCCTTCCCACTATGACTGGCTGTGACACACCGTGACCAGCTACTGCACACTGCTGTCACGAGGCCTTCCCACCGTGATGGACAGTTCTGTGCGCCAAGGTAAACCCTCCCTTCCTTAAGCCATTTCAGTCAGGTATTTTGTCGCAGCAACAAGAGAAGCCATTGATTCGAATGAACAATGTGATGTGTTTAGTTTTTACGAGGTTGTGCTCGGATGCGATGTGTTTCGTTGACTTGAGAAGTGCTCTTGAGTAAAATTGCTGAAGAGAAAGGCCAGACTTCTCTGGCAGATGAAGAGCTACAAAGCAGGGGAGGCTCGGGGCAGATTTGTTGCCACTGTGGAAGCCACTGGAAGGAAGGGTACAGCAGCCCTGGGACAGGGCAGGAATGAAGACTTGCTTTTTGATCTTTTTCATTTTGCAAATATTGACATAAGTAGTAAAACATAAAATAAGAACAGAACTTCACTGAAACAAAAGCACTATGAACGGAGGGAATGCATGCCTGGTACTGAAAACCTATGACCGGGGGAAGTCATGAGCCCTAGGGGTATAATGTCTACTGGTGTCCGGCTAAATGTATAAACTATGTTCACCAAACGGCCTGGTGAGCACGTATTAATGCTCCTCTCACTTTTGATTAGAGAAACGTCCCTTTTCAGATGGTGGTGACCTTGGGATGACTCAGAGGACACCATAGTGCTGGAAGAAGTGACAGAGGAGTGCTCAACACTGAAACATCTCTATCACACCTTCCGAGGCTCAGGGTCCATTGCAGAGGAGGAAGAGGGAAGGCCTCAAGGATGGCGCTGCTCAGAAAGTCCCACGCACTAGAGGTGGATGGTCACTCTAGATCTAGGACTTGTAGAAGCAAACCCAGGAGGCTGGGCTGAGCACAGTAAGGGGGCTGAGAGGCAGCAAGGAGCAGCTAGGCAGAAGAGTGGCACCCGGGAGGACCAGACAGAAGACTCAGCGGTTAGCAGGGCCTCCACTCTTCAGTGACAAGGCTCTAACATTTATCAGCCTGACGATCTCTTTGGTGTCCCTCCCAGCTTCTCCAAACTAGATGGTAGGTGATGCCACTTGGGGAAAAAGAAGCTAGCTGGGAGCGGTGGCGCACGCCTTTGATCCCAGCACTGGGGAGGCAGAGGTAAAAGGATCACTGTGAGTTCGAAGCCAGCCTGAGACTACATAGTGAATTCCAGGTCAGCCTGGGCTAGAGCGGGACCCTACCTCAAAAAGAAGGAGGAGGAGAAGGAGAAGCATCTTGAGAAGGGCCTTGGAATGAATCAGGGGATGCATAACTCTATTTCCTGCAGGCACCTGAAAAGCATGGTCACCCTTAGGTTCTTTGCAGTTCCCAGCAGCCTATGCCTACAGCCTGCCTGAGACCTTGAGCCCTCTGATCCAGTCATCCCCAGGATGACAGGGTGCCCGGGGTTCCCAAGACTTGAATCAGCTCTTGGACTGGGCAGGAGGGGGAGGGGAGCTGAGGCAGGAGCTATGTCTCTAGGTTCAGCAGACCCAGGACTGGGGCTCCAGGGTAAGATGAGTGTTCTGCCTCAGTTTCTCCCTCTGGATCCCACATGGAGAATCTGTCCCACTGGTCCTTTGGGACATGGGTCAAAAGTGCCTGCTTACTTAAAATATGTCCTCTCTCAATTGCTCCAATAAACAAATGCCAAACTCAGAGAGCGAGGGGCTTTTGTTAGTATTATAAGTTCAGGTCCGTTTTCTGCTTTGTGAGAAGACGGTACCCTGGGCTGATGAGAGGGTCAATGAGGGAACAGTGGGGGTGGGGAGCTTGAGTGAGGTGGAGCCAGAAAGAGCCCAGGAGCTGGTTCCTGCTGAGAGAAACGCATCTCCCCACCCTCATGGCCCGGAGAGCTGTAGGGGGGGGGACCCCACATGGCTTCCTGGGGCCGCCAGGCTATGGCCATCGTAAATAGTTTAACTGTGTTTATGCAGCAGTAACATACGTGTTACCTTTCACAGGGACCGCATTCCAGAGGGCAATCTTGGGTGATTTACCTTGCCCAGTGTGGCCAGCCAGTCCCAGCAGCGGGTGGGTGGCCTTGGTCCTGTGCCATGGTCCCAGGAGGGCTTTAAGTGCCTGGTGATAGAGATGTTATGCCTTCACCCTGCCAGGCCCTGACATGTGTGTGTTCCAGACAGGGACTCATCAGCAGCCTCCCCAGGATACTCAAAGGAATTTAGGGAGCTGTGAGAACCCTGCGGAGCCCTAGCCCGGCTTGACTCTCTGACCAGGACCGCGGTGCTTGGAACCTGTCCATCACGTTTATGGTGACGGATGGACGAGGCTCCAGTTCTGTTCTCAGTATGAGCCCTGGTGCCCCGTACGAGACAAAACAGCAGCACTCTCTGGGGTTCTCCCTAAGCCTCTTTTGGCCCATATTTATTTATGTGAGAGAGAGACAGAGAAAGAGGGAGAGAGAGAGAGAGAAAACGGGCATGTCAGGGCTTCCAGTTACTGCAAACAAACTTCAGACAGACACGTGTGCATGCGCCACCTTGTGCATCTGGCTTACGCTAACGTGGGTCCTGGGGAATCGAACCTGGGTCCTTTGGCTTTGCAGGCAAGCACCTTAACCACTAAGCCACCCCTCCAGCCCCTGGTCCTGATATTTTACGAAGGAAGTACAGGTACAAGTTCCCCTCTTACGACACAATGCCGAGGCATGGGCACTTTCCTGTAAGTTATTCAAGAACACAAGGACTAAGGGACAGAGTTCTAGTTTGCCTCCAGCCCTGGCCTGTCCGCCTCTCAGCCCAGAGCCCTGCCTGTGACTGCAGTTCTTGGAAGGGGCAGGGGAAGCGCTGCGATGTAGGGTCCAGGGAGCAGGGCCGTGCCGGGCAGCAGTGCCCTGTGTGTGCAGGTACCAAGGCACGCCAAGTGGGAAAGAAACACAAATCTGCATGTGCGTACATAACCTGTGAATAGGTTGCCATCCACACACACGTCCCGTTGGCAACAGCCCATTTCTGTAACAGACGTATGCACAAACGTGCCCTCTTAAGTTCACCCAAGACATGCTCATTCCCCACAGGAGTGCCCCTGGTGACACGCAAGCAAACACTTCACCAACTGAGCCACAGTCTCCGTCCCTCTAGGCGACATATAGAGACACGAGAACAAAACTCTTGGATGGAGGGGGCGAGAGGGGCAAGCATCCTCCCACTTCACTACCCAAGAGTGTATTTCCTTCACGAGGCAGAGGTGGGCATACTGCCACCCTCTCACGTGTTCCCTGAGCTATTTCCCCCCTGAGCACCCTCGGCACAGCATCGAATGCAGAGCAGAGGGGAGGACCGTGGGCCAGGAAAGGGATCCTGGCTCGTAAGAGGCTCAAATCCCCTGCTGGTGACAACATGCCCATCTCCACTGAGTTCTGGGTACCTGCCAGGACTTGAGCTCACCTGCAGATTTGAGGTCTAGGGGGTGAACCCTCAGTCGGGGACGCTGAATGCCTTTGATAAGAGTACAGGCCCCCTTTCCAACATACTTACAGTGGAATCAGAAGTACAAGGTTGGGCTGGAGACATGGCTTAGCCATTAAGGCGTTTGATTCCCCAGTACCACGTAAGCCAGATACACATGGTGGCAACATGTCTGGAGTTTGTTTGCAGTGGTTAGAGGCCCTGGAACGCCCATTCTCTCTCTCTCTCTCTCACTCTCTAATAAATAAATTAATGAAATAAAATAGATTTAAAGAAGTACAAAGTCTTGGAGCAGCCAGATGGGTCTGGGTCTAAAGCCCAAAGCCTGCCTGCTGTCTCCGCAGTGTGCTGGCTTGTGGTCCACATAAGGCCCACAGCACGGAGACTTCCTGATACCTAGTCACTCTGCTGGCCCTTGTCATAGGCCTCACCCGGGGTTACAGGGGCTTCACCCAGGCAATGAGGGACCAGACCTTTTGCATGGTATCATTGACTACTCGAGCATCATGCTAAGAACCTGTGAACCTGAGCTGGGCAGATGACCCTATGACCAGGACTGGCTCCCTGTACTTGAGGCCTGAAGGGTCCACAGCTACTTTAAGGCATAGCCATTGCCAGCTTAAAATTCTTCATAGTTTCTAAGCCAGGCGTGGTGGCGCATGTCTTTAATCCCAGCACACAGGAGGCAGAGGTAGGAGGATCGCCGTGAGTTCGAGGCCACCCTGAGACTACGTAGTGTATTCCAGCAGAGCCTGAGCTAGAGTGAGACACTACCTCAAAAAACAAAAACAAACAGACAAACAAAAATCTTCATACTTTTGAACAAGGGCCCTGCAAATGATGTAGGCACTTGTGCCACTAGCTGGCACTCTGTGGGTGAGATGGGTACAGCGCTCCTTAGCTCTGAGTTCTGCCTGCTCCTACATGCCTCTCAGCTCTCCTGCCACTGCCAACTCGGCCTCCTGCTAGGGCCTGGCCCAGACCAGTGAGATGTGGGCGGCTGTGGTTTCCCAGTGCCCACAGCGCAGCCGCAGTGTTTGAAGATGTACTTGAGTGGTGCCCTCAGACTATGTTCCTCCTGTCACCCAGCCTGCGGCGGCCTGCCTGCTGTGGCCAGGGCATGAGAAACCTGGGCATGGGGGCCCTCAGCTGGCCCTAGCTGCTGGTTCAGATCTCATAAGCCGACTGTTTAGCCCACCCTCATGGGCTCTAGCTCTAAGCTCTCAGAACCTCAGTTGCCTCAGCTATAAAATGGGATATAAAAGCCCTTCCAGGGGCTGAAGAGGTGGCTTAGCAGTTAAGATGCTTGCGTGAAAAGCCAAAGGACCCAGGTTCGATTCCCCAGGACCCACGTTAGCCAGATGCACAAGGTGGCGCATGTGTCTGGAGTTCGCTTGCAGTGGCTGGAGGCTCTGGCGCACCCATTCTCTTTCTCTCTCTCTCTTTCTCTGTCAAATCAATAAATAATAATAAAATATTTTTTAAAAGTACACCCTCCCAAGACTGTGGTTAAGGTGCTTGCCTGCAAAGCTTAAGCACCTAAATTTGATTCCCCAGTACTCACTCAAAGCCAGATGCACAAGGTGGCACATGTGTCTGGAGTTTGTTTGCAGTGGCTAGAAGCCCTGGCATGCTAGTTTTCTCTCTCTCTTTCTCTCTCTCTGCCTCTTTCTCTCTCAAGTAAATAAATAAATAAGTAAAGCTCTCCCAGGGGGTAGGGAGATGGCTCAGCACTTAAAAGTGCTTGCTTGCAAAGCCTGCCAGCCTGGGTTCGATTTTCCAGTACCCATATACAACCAGATGCACAAAGTGGTACATGCATCTGGCTTTTAGTTGCAGTGGCAAGAGGCCCTGATGTACCCATATTCTCTCTCTTCTCTCTCCCCTTGGAAATAATAAATAAATAAATGATTTTTCAGGGCTGGAGAGATGGCTTAGTGGTTAAGGTGCTTGCCTCCAAAGCCAAAGGACCCAGGTTCAATTCCCCAGGACCCTCGTAAGCCAGATGCACAAGGTGGTGCATGCATCTGGAGTTCATTTGCAGTGGCTGGAGGCCCTGGTGCACCCATTCTCTGTCTATCTCCTCCCTCTGCTTACAAATAAATAATTTACTTTTAAAAATTAAGAATAAATAATTTTTCAAGAGCCCTCCCAGCAGGGGTGATGAGAATGTGGGAATGGGGTTCATCCCTGAGGCTTTGTATATTTCAGCATGACCACGTGAGAAGTAGTGGCACCTTTAAGAGGTGGGGCCTAGTGGAAGGTGATTACATCATTGGGAGTGCCGCTCTCAGAGGGGATAAATGCTGGTCTCAAGGAAAGAGGGAGCTTTCACAATATCGGAATCTCTGGCTTCTCGTGCCTGCCAAAAATGCTATCCACCATCAGGTCTTCACCAGAGCCAATAAGATGTCTTGAGCCTCCAGAACTGTGAGCTCAATAGAACTCTTTTCCATATAAAGTATTCAGCATCTTGAATTTTGTTATTCTCACAGAAGATGGATTAGTACACTAGGCAACATATGGGAGGCATCTAATAATAAAACAAACATAGAGCAGTGCTCGAAGAAGAGTTAATTTCAGCTACTTGTTAGTGGTGCATTTCTTTATTTATTTTGGTTTTTCGAGGTAGGTTCTCACTCTATCCCAGGCTGACCTGGAATTCACTCTGTATCCTCAGGGTGGCCTTGAACTCACGGCGATCCTCCTACCTCTGCCTCCCGAGCGCTGGGATTAAAGGCGTGCAGCCACCACGCCCGGCAGTGGTGTGTTTATTGAGCGCCCACTGAAAACCACACCAGCCATATGTAGCAATCCTTACAGGCTTGCACAGCCGCAGTGAGGCCTGAGTGGCTGACAGAAGGGAAGGAGACTTAACTAGGGTGTGTCCATGCACTAATGGGGAAAGGATGTAATATTAGGACTCAGGAGCTGCATTCTTATAGCACACACGCTGTGCTCTGCTGTGCCCCAGGGTGCAGAGGGGACGCCAGTTGGATGTCGTATTAGCACATTGCTCCCAGCCCAATCTGAACAAGGGTTGGTGAAGACAGATGTGACTTTACCAAAGGAATGGGATCACTGAAAGCAGGAAGTTGAAGAAGAATCCATTGTAAAACAAAGGTCCTGGGGGGTTACCACAGGGAGTGGGGACAGGGGCATGACCCCTTCTTTTTTATTATTATTTTTATTTATTTGAGAGTGACAGAGAGAGAAAGAGGCAGAGAAGGTAGGTAGAGAGAGAGAGGGAGAGAATGGGCACATCAGGGCCTCCAACCACTGCAAACGAACTCCAGACACGTGTGCCACCTTGTGCATCTGGCTTACGTGGGTCCTGGGGAATCGAGCCTAGAACCACCTCGAACCGGGATCCTTAGGCTTCACAGGCAAGCGCTTAACCGCTAAGCCATCTCTCCAGCCCCAGACCCCTTCTATTTCTAAAAGCACCCTCACTCTGATGTATAGCAGTGATGTAGGGCAAAGGTGCTCACAACAAGGGCTGCTGAAAAGCAGCTGCCACAGACCAGGCACCTGCCTGGTGTCTGCACGTCTGGAAGCCTCAGAAAAGGTTTGGAGGTGGAGCGATTGCTCTCCTGCCTGCCACGCCCCCCCCCAGGCCTGGACAGTCCATCCTTCTCCTGACCCCAGTGCATTGTCCAGCTTGTGGTCCCCAGAGCTCTGAATTATTCAACCTGGGAAACAAGCAGCGAATCTCATGTCTGCCCCAGGCTGCAAAAATAGATTATTTTTTTTTATTAGCCGTCCCTTGTTAACTCATAATTGCGATCATGTAACATTTAATAGAGGCACAAAGCCATCCCCATCGCAGGCCCACAATCATTCATTAGCTAACAAGATGGAGCGGCTCATAAAAAAAAAAAAAAAAAAAAAAGGAGCCGTTAAAAAAAAAAAACAAAAAAACAGAGAAATGGAAAGCGGGAGGTGATGCAAGGTCTGTTAACAAAGACGGAGGGCTGGGGGACGTGGAGGAGCGGGTGTGAGCTGAATATCCCGGCCCTGATAAACCACAAAGTAGAGCCGACTGCCTGCTCCCTCCTCCCTCTGCCGCCTGAGTCAGAGAAGCTAGGATGTGTTCGAAATCGAGCAATGTAATTAGCAGGTTGCATCATGCCCCCATTATAAATTACAATGAGCACAAAGAGGGTGGATGGAGGGGCTGGGATTAGATGGGGTAACCTGATCCCAATGCGGCGGAGGGGGGGTGAGGGGGGTGGACAGAGGGCTCAGGCCAGCCACCACCCCCCGGGGAAACTGAGTAGCCTTTGCCTAACCGTGTCACGGGGCAGTGAGGAGACCTGCTCAATGACTGCTTTGTGTAGCCTGGGAGAATGATTGACTGACTGGTAGAATGAGGAGGTGTGAAAGAAGATGGCCCTCTTAACCCAGCCATTGTCTCCTGTCTTTTGGAATGTCCTCTGGCCCCACCCACTGGCGCACCTGTGCACACCTATGGTGTTTGGGATGGTCCAGGTGAGGAGACCTTTGGGGGCCCCTAGGTGATAAGATCTAAAGCGGCTGAGCAGAGGGGTGGGAGATACCAGTTAGGGGTGATTGAGACTCAGCAAACAAGGGGTGACCCAAGCTGGCTTCTTTATGAGAAGAGGTGGAGGCTGGGGGAAGGGGCTCACAGTTGATGACAGATGAGTTCTTTCCCGGGAGCTGGGGACTGGGATCCATTCCAAATGTCCCCTCTGGGCTGTGGTCAGATAGGCAAACCGTCTCACCTCTCTCAGCCTCAGTTTTCCTACTTCAACCCACAAGCTAGCTACATGACCATGGCAAGTCAGCTCTCACCTCTGTGCCTTAGTTTCCACACCAGGCCCTGTCACAACTGGCTATTTAACCCAAGACAAGCTACCCGCCCCTTTCCGGATGTTCATACGCCCAGTTACAAGGAGAGATGCGGCATACGTCGCTTTAAAGCCCAGCTTGAATCTTTCCTCGTGACTGAGGTGAACTCAATCCCTAGCGAGCTCGCCTGGCACCTCACAGGCCAGGGAGACGGGATGGCAGTTCTGCCACCAGACCATCGGGTGGATCGGAGCCCAGTGAGGCAGAGGCGAAGGCAGACGCAGGTAGAGGCAAACTGAGGCCCGGATGGCACCATTCCGCCCGCGCCCGTGGGGACACACCCTTGCACTTCCTCTTTGGTACAGGGCGAGCGTGGCCTTTCAGCCTGACCTCTGTGAACCGTCCATACTCCACAGTGTTTTCTTAGCAGCCCCATTCTTGTGTGCGGTGGGGAAATAATCCCATTAACTGTATTGTTGCAGAGGAAGGCCCAGGGTCCAGAGCTGCCCTTAACTTCAATGAAGTGAGCTGAGGCAATTGCCCCCTAGCGAGCTTTCTTTGAATACGGCTTGGCCTAGCGGAGCAAGTGGGAGAGAGAGAACTCAGTGCCACCCCCCACCCCCAGGCACGGCCCTCGGCCACTCCGGGCGGTCTCCAGTCTTCTCTCTGGACCTCAGTCTCCTTAACAGACCAAGGTAAGCGTTGAGGAATGGGCTGCCATCCCAGGCTGGCATTGCCCATGCTCAGCCTCCTGGGGAGAAGCCACGCCTGATCACAAGCTGTCCCTGCCACCCCACAGCTCCAGCTCCCACAGCTCCCCGGGGGGCCCAGCAGGTTTCCCAGGCTGCTCGAGCCGGGAACTACGACCTTCCTCTCCAGCCACTTCCCTGTGTGTGGCTTTAGTTACCCTGAATCGCTGGTCCGGTCCCAGCACACCCCAGGCTATTTCACACCTCTTGCTTTTGTGCCAACTGTTCCCACTGCCCAGTTGCCCCTCCCTGGTGTTTCATTAAAAACCTCACCCCAGAATCATCTCTTCCAGAAGCCCTTCGAGCTTTTAGTCTGTGCACTCCGCACCCCCCCAACTACTATCTTCACTGAACCCCCTTGAGCTCCCTAGGGGGAGGAGCTGGGCATCTGACACACAGCGCCCCTTGCTGAAATACTGCTTTATGCCATGCCAGGGAAGAGACAGGTGTGGCCTGAGGCCACTAGCTGGGGGCGGGGGAGTAAAGTGTGGACAGTTTATTCATTGATCCATTTATGCATTGGTGTAATTTGAGTACCCACGGAGGGGAGGGGCACGACTAGACTGAGGTGCCAGTCTCAGCAGCTCTGGAAACTTCTCCAGGGTGGGGCTGGGAGGATGACCCACGGACCATCCTGCAGTTGTGGACTGACCTCTGAGTGGGCAGTCTTTCAGGGTCCACCAAGGCAGGGGGTTACCCTGGTGTTCTCTACGGATGCCAGGCTCTATCTCCCTCAGTCAGCAGAAAGGGAGGGAGGGAGGAAGGGAAGATGGGGGGACATTTGGAGGCATCTTCTCACATGTGAGGTGCTGTCAACATGTGTCCCTGTTGACGAGGCAGCCGTCCTTGTGCCCACACCATCAAGCAGGTGACCACTCTTCCTGGGTCAGGATGACACGGGATCCCTAAATCGTGACCTCACTCAGGCGTCTGGCCTTGAGTCCGTCTGCTCCCAAGCCGAGAGCCACAATAACAGCAGAGACATGACTGTCCGGAGCCCCTTTGTCAGCAACTCAGTGCCCGAGAGCAGGTATTCCCACTGGATGGGGACACAGCTACCTGAGATCTCACAACGCAGGGGGACCAACTTTAGCCCCGTAACGTGTGCCCCCCTTCCCCGCGTTGAGTTATGTCCTGGATTTGATCTTTACCAAATACGCAATTTAGAAAGAAACATGCGTAAACATGTGACTCCCTGTGTTGAGCACTGACTACATATCTGCTAGTTTTTTTTTCTATTTTATTTTTTTAATTATTTATTTATTCTAGAGAGAGGGGCAGATAGAGAGAGGATGCCAGGGCCTTCAGCCACTGCAAACGAATCCCACATGCATTACCTTGTGCAACTGGCTTACGTGGGTACTGGGGAATTGAACCTGGGACCTTGGGCTTCCCAGGCAAGTGCCTTAACCGCTAAGCCATCACTCCAGCCCAATTTTATTTTCATTCACTCAGTAAGTATTGAGGGCTAGGCGCTGTCCTAGGAGCTGGGGTTGTGGTGGAAGTTCTTCACAGAGGGAAGGGCAAGCAAACCTGGGCAGGGGGTGATGTCGAAGGCCTTTGAGCACAGGAAGCTTGTGGGGACAGAAAGCCAGGCTTTCCTGCAGCCCCTGTGAGCTATCTACCAAAGAAAGTCTATCCTTCCCACCTGATGAATAAGGAAGTTAATGGCTAGAGGCTCAATCCCAGATCTGCCTCCCAAACCCACATCACTTCCATGGCCTTTTGCTGCCTCCTGTTACTGCCCATCTGCAGTGTCTAGGTTTTTGTTTGTTTGTTTTATATATATGTGTATATATATATTTTTTTTTTGAGAGAGAGAGAGAAAGAGGCAGATAGAAAGATAGAGTATGGGCACACCAGGGCCTCTAGCCACTGCAAACAAACTCTAGACGCATGCGCCACCTTGTGCATCTGGCTTACATGAGTACTGGGGAATCGAACCTGGGTCCTTCTGCTTAACAAGCAAGCACCTTAAGCACTAAGCCATCTCTCCAGCCCTGTTTGTTTATTTACATTCTAAGTGCCCCCTGTGCAATAGGGCAAGCCTGGAATGAGACTCATGGGACCCCCAGGCACACAAGACTGGGTTTGTACTCTGGGCACAAGGATCCTGCTCTGGGGGTGGGGTGGGGTGGGGCGGGGTCCACAGAGCCCCTGTCTCCCAGGATGGATGCTGAATTGCTTTCTAAGGCTTTACAGGGGTCAGTATTTCCTGAGGGCTGGCAGTCCACGCTCGAGCCTTCAAGTCCAGCCTTATGGCTGTTCTGGCCACCCACGAGGGTTGCAGCTTTGAGCAGACAGAAATTCAGGGGTGAAGAGGCACTGCTTGACCTGGAAGACAGCTGGCTTCTGTGGAGAGGCCTTCCTTGGCTCCAGAGAAAGTCAGTTCTGGCCTGGTCAGGCAAACAAGTGACCCAAGGGTAGAACCAAGCCCTGGATCCTCTGGTGTCCGCAGCTGCTCCCCAGACCACCCTATGAGACCCAGCTACTGAGCCTCCGGGGGGGGGGTGGGTGGGTCCTGTTGGAGAGCCAGAGACGGGGAGGGATAGTTTTTTTTTTTTTTTTTCCTCAGCAGGATTTATGCGTATGTGCGTATGTGAGTGAGTGTTGAACAAGGAGGGGGCCTGCTCCACTTCTAAGCTCGGAATTTATACAGCCCCTCGTTGGCGGCTACAGTTTATCTTGAGTGAAAGAATAATAAACTGGGCTGACAGGGTGATGTATTCAAAGCCTCTTCCATCGCAGCACAGAGCCCTGCCCGCTGTTAGGATGTCTGGCCTGGTGGGGACTGTGTTATCGAATGTTTCTACCCCGTGGATTGTCAACAACGCATTTTGTTTGCAAGCTTGGAGCAAGGCAGAGATGGGCCCGGGCCAGGGGATCTGGCCACACGGTGGGGTGGGGGAGGCGAAGGATGGCTGTCCAGATGGTATCAGAGAGGCATCTACCTTTGATGGAAGCCTAGGCCAATGTTGGCCCAGGCCCCTTCTGGCTGTCCTATGTTCCCCTATTGCAGGGGAGAGGCCATTCCATCAGCCCCCACGCTGCTAAAGGAACAGATGCAGGCCACGCAGTGATCCACAGCTAAGGGTCCAGACTTCGGCTATTTTTTTCCTTCCTATGTTTTCCTTGAGCAAGTAAAGAAATCAGTACTCTGCTAGGAAACTACACGGACTTTGGGCGTGTACGGTTCTTGCCCGCACGCGTGAGGGAGGCTTGGGACTCTATCCCCAGCACCACAAAATAAATAAGTAAAATATGTCAAACTCCACTAAACCTCCAACAGGATGAGGGAAAGCCGTTAAGCTGGGCTCATTCAAGAAGGTTTGGCCCCAGGTCCCCAACGCCTGCGCCAGACAACCTTTGGCTATTCCCGTGACCTATTAGAACTTTCTTTCTTCTCACGCAAGGGGACTTCGACAATGCTGTACCACCTAGTTTATGAGCTATGCACTGTGGCCACACAACCAGGAAAACACTTGGAAATAGAAGATAAATATATCTCCCCCACCCCCGCAAAGCCCCCTAAATTTCAGGCAGTAGATTTTGCCTTCTCCCTCAACCTCCAGTATTAGTAACTCCTTTCTTTTATTTTTGGGGGGTTTTCATTTTTATTTATTTATGAGACAGAGAAAGAGAATGGGCGCACCAGGACCTGTAGCTTCTGCAAACGAACTCCAGATACATGTGCCACCTTGTGCATCTGGCTTACATGGGTACTGGAGAATTGAACCTGGGTCCTTAGGCTTCCCAGGCAAGCACCTTAGCCACTAAGCCATCTCTCCAGCCCTAAGTTATTTCCTTTGCCTTAGCTCTTGAGATTCTCTCTTAGGGAACTTCCTTTTCTGGCTTTATGGTCATGAATTTTCCCACTCTCAGGCTCCTGCCTCCTGCAAAACCAACTCCAGGGAAGAAGGCTAGCACTACTGAGTACCATGGACAACAGCCCCATGGGGTACAGAGAGAGTGGCGAGTGCAGGGAAGGAAGGGAATTCCCGGTCACTGAGAACTAACCAAGTAGCTAGCTGGTTCCATTCCAGGAGGTCGAACCTCATTGAACCTTCTTTTTATCCCCATTTTACAAAAGCAGAAACTGGGCTGGAGAAGATTCAGCCTTGAGTAACGCAAAAGACTCGAACCCAGCAAGTTCACATGCCTCCCAAGTTGACTGCAGAAGAAGGCAGAAGGGCCAGAGAGATGGCCCAGCTTAAGTTAAAGCTGCTTGCTGACAAAGCCTGATGGCCCAGGGTTCAATTCCCCAGTCTTCATGGAAAGCCAGATGCACAAAGTGGCGTGTGCATCTGGAGTTTGTTTGCCAGTGGCGTGCCCGTATCACTCTCTCTCCCCTTGCAAATAAATGATAATTTTTAAAGACAGAACAAAGCCCCACCTGGCGCTGTGGGCTCTCAGTCAAACAGCTGGATGGGTGGGAAGCAGGAGGCTGAGTGAGAACAGGGCAGAATGAGAAGAGGAGCTTAGGTCTGAACATGGGCTGTGCATGGACTGGGCTACATGGGCTGGGGACAAAAATCCCTATGTAGCAGGCAATCTTCCCCTCAAGACTCCCCCGCCCATTTTATTGTATTTTATTTTTTATTTGACAGAGAAAGAGGGAGGGAGGGAGGGAGGAAGGAAAGGGCGTGCCAGGGCCTCCAGCCCCTGCAAACGAACTCCAGATGCATGCGCCCCCCTTGTGCATCTGGCTAACGTGGGTCCTGGGGAATCAAACCTGGGTCCTTTGGCTTTGCAGACAAACGCCTTAACTGCTAAGCCATCCCTCCAGCCTTCCCCCGCCCATTTTATTCTTTCATTCATTTGTTCTCCCTTCATTTCTTCCTTTGCGCAGAAGCAAAGTCCCTCAGAGTCCAGTGGTAGACACTGTTCCCCAACCCCCATCCCTTACCCAGCGTTCCTCGGTGTGAAGTGGGTACCGTGTGCCGGGCCCTGAGCCTGGAAGGAGTGAGCCTGTCCTCACAGCCCATGGAGGTGACAGGAAGTTAGCAGACACAGGGAAGTGTGTTCATGAAGCCAAGTCCACATCCCAGAGCGCTCCATGACAGGTGCTAGGAAGGACCACAGAGATGACCAAGCTGCGCTCCTGCCCAGCGGCTTGAGAGCAGGAAGGAAGAGCCTGGATGCTCCGGGTCAAACCCCAGGCAGCAGCTGTAAGAATAGCGCGAGCAGGAAGCAGAAGCGCCCGGAGGGAAAAGGCCTGAAGGCACCTTTGAATTTGCCTTTAGTCTTCCATTTGTTTCATCATTCTCTGCCACTGAGACTCTTCTGTGGGCTGGGCAGTGCTGGGAACAGGCCACCCTCTGGCCCCTTTTTGGGGATACGGGGTGGGGAGAGCCTGGGGCAGCCGCAGGTCCTTTCCAAACACGTGAAGGGCGCCGGTGGTAGGAGATGGAGAGCATTTGTGGGTGCAGATGGGTGGGTGGGGGGGTGACAGGAGGTTGTGTCTGGATCATACTGTACTCTGGCCTCATCCGGGGCCAGACCACAGGAGGCGAGAAGAGAGAGGCCCACAGGAGATGGAACTAGGTTCTCTGGAATAGCAGGACGCCCCGAGAGCTCTCTCCGTGAACTTATTTGGGGGAACCTTTGGATCCCATTCATTTGAACAGAGAGCTTTATCGTTACCACTGCTCACTGGTGCTCTGATTTTCACGTGTCTGCCCCACCCTGAGGTACCATTTGCATGCCTATTCACATATGTTGGCATAAAGTGTGCTCTGATTCATCTGCATTTCAGGCATTTTGATTTACGTCGTCGCTTCCCCTTTCCCCCAGCTGGCTGGCTGTCCCTTCCTTGAGATGACAGAGTGGGGAGCCCCCCCCCCGGAAGGAACTGCAGCATACCCCAACATGCTGCTGCTGCTGCGGCACGGCCCCCACCGGTGGCTGGATGAGGTTTTTTCCTGCGAGCTGGCCTGCTCTGGTCTCACTGTGCTCTTCTGGTTCCATCGTCGTGAGCTCGCGGTCCCCGGAGACTCATCAACCGTGTCCCGGATGCTCTCACTGGTCTAGCGGTGTGCCAGGCCAGCCAGGCCCGAATGAGAACCGCCTGGGGACTGTCGGGAGGCGGGGGGTGGGGAGGGGGGAGACAGCTAATGGAGTGATGAGTGAGCGTCGCCTACAAGTCTGGGGACCATCCCATGTGGGTTTTTGCCTTTGCTGACCAGAGGGTTGGGGGCCCGGGCAGGGTTTGGCTTGGAACTCCTTCCAGGGCCTGGCCGTAGCCACTGGATCTGCAGCGCACACTCCCTAAGCACCCCGGGCACGTTGCAGAGCGTTTGCAGAGTACACGCTGGACGTGTGCAGCTCTTACGTGGCCTGCAATAGAGAAAAAGAGTTGAAAAGGCTCAATGCTGCACGGCCACACGCAAGTTCCCTCCCCTCTCTGTGCCTCAGTTTCCCCTTTTTCGTGCCACCAGGGTCTTTCCAGGGTGGGTGTGTTTGCAAATGCCTGTATAGACAACCTTAAGCTCACCATCCGGTTCCCAGAGAGCAACTCTCCCATCATAAAAACGCCACAACTAGCCGGGCGTGGTGGCGCACGCCTTTAATCCCAGCACTCGGGAGGCAGAGGTAGGAAGATCGCCGTGAGTTCGAGGCCACCCTGAGACTACAGAGTGAATTTCAGGTCAGCCTGGGCCAGAGTGAGACCCTACCTCGAAAAACAAAAAAAAAAACAACAAAACGTCACAACTAGTTCTGGCACTGGTGAGCCTTACATTTCTCCTCCTCAGGAACCTTCTTCTTTCCTGGGTGTCCCGGCAACTTCCACGAGCACCCCGCCGTGGTATCAACTGCTGGTTGGTACTCATGCTGATGCACGTGGGCAGTCAGCCAAGATGCTGCTGGGGATCCTGTCCCCTGGGCCGTGACGGCCAGTCTCTCCCTTAATGCAGTCCCACGGGATGGCTTCCATGTCAGGAAATGGCAGTGTTCCCACCTGGACGGGGGTGACAGGAGGGGTCCGGGCTGCCTTCCAAAGACCTCTCACCCAACCAGCTCTGACCCCTGGCGGAGAGCTCACGGATCCCGCCCTCTTTCTACCTCCCCTCCACACACAGACCCTGGGGCCGTGGGAGACTCAGCTTGTCACCCCAGGCTCTCTGCTAAATGAGGTGGCATGAGTGTCCCTTATCGAAGGAGGACAGCTTATCTCTCCGTGGTCACTCACCCACCAGTTTCCCCTTAGCAGGCCTCCTCCAACTTCTTGCATCTCCAGCCTGGGCTTGCCTGAGCTTCAAGGGAAAAATGGACTCCAGTGAACCTCCCTGTTACACACAGGCTGAGGACAGAAAAGGGTTGTGAACTTCTGGGAACTGGATACAGAGGTTTGACATGTCAGATGTTCTCACTCACCTGTGTGTGGTACAGATTTTGGAGGCCCATTATAGTCCCCTCCATACCAGTTTTGGAAGTAAAGCAATATCAGTATCTGTGATGCATTTAGTGCTCATCTCCCTCAGAGTGGGGCTCCCTGAGGACAGGCCATGTCTCCCTCAGATGGGGGTTCCCTGAGGACAGGCCATGTCTCCCTCAGATGGGGGTTCCCTGAGGACAGGCCATGTCTCCCTCAGACTGGAGCTCCCTGAGGACAGGCCGTGTCTCCCTCAGATTGGGCTCCCTGAGGACAGGCCGTGTCTCCCTCAGACCGGGGCTCCCTGAGGACAGGCCGTGTCTCCCTCAGACTGGGACTCCCTGAGGACAGGCCGTATCTCCCTCAGACCGGGGCTCCCTGAGGACAGGCCATGTCTCCCTCAGATGGGGGTTCCCTGAGGACAGGCCGTGTCTCCATCAGACCGGGGCTCCCTGAGGACAGGCCATGTCTCCCTCAGATGGGGGTTCCCTGAGGACAGGCCGTGTCTCCATCAGACTGGGGCTCCCTGAGGACAGGCCATGTCTTCCTCAGACCGGGGCTCCCTGAGGACAGGCCGTGTCTCCCTCAGACCGGGGCTTCCTGAGGACAGGCCGTGTCTCCCTCACACTGGGGCTCCCTGAGGACAAGCCATGTCTCCCTCAGACTAGGACTCAGTGAAGTCAGAATTTGAATGTGAGGAAGGAGAATCAACAAGATGACCTTGGGAGTCCTTACGTGACTAAAGCCTTCGGTAGGTCCTTGGTTGTCTGCCTAGGACAATGCCTTCATGAAAAAGTTTCTTTTCTTTTTTTAAAATTTTTTCAAGGCTAGCCCAACAAACTGGCCCCCTTTTTTATGAGAGCACAAGCGCACAGCATGTGCTCACGAGAAAGAGAGAGAATTGGTGCTCCAGGGCCTCAAGCCACTGTACTCAAACTCCAGACTCGTGTACCATCTTGTGCACATGTACAACCTTGCACACTTTGCCTCACCTTGTGCATCTGGCTTACATGGGACCTGGAGAGTTGAACATGGGTCCTCAGGCTTCGCAGGCAAGCACCTTAACTGCTAAACCAGACCCAGAAAGACAAATTTAAAAAGAAAGGAGGGGACTAGAGAGATGGCTTAGCCATTAAGGCGCTTGCCTATGAAGCTGAAGGACCCATGTTCAATTCTCCAGGTCCCACATAAGCCAGACAGAGAAGGTGGTGCATGTGTCTGGAGTTCGTTTGCAGTGACTAAAGGCCCTGATGTGCCCATTCTTTCACTCTTTCTCTCTCTCCCTCTCTCTGTCTCAAATAAAAATTAAAAGAAAGAAAGAAGCCGGGCATGGTGGTGCACACCTTTAATCCCAGCATTCAGGTAAGAGGATCACCGTGAGTTTGAGGCCACCCTGAGGCTACATAGTGAATTCCAGGCCAGCCTGAGCTAGAGTGAGACCCTACCTCAAAAAAAAAAGAAAAAGAAAGAAAGAAAGAAAGAAAGAAAGAAAGAAAGAAAGAAAGAAAGAAAGAAAGAAGAAAGGAAAGAAGAAGAAAGAAGCAAGCGTAGGGGGCAGAAGGAAGGATGTGACAGTGAAAGGTGAGGAAAAAGAAAGAAGGAAAGGAGGGGAAAAGTGAGAAGAAAGAAAAAGAAAGGGGACAGAGAAAGCTCATAATCTTTCCTTTTTTTAAGTCTCCACAAGGGGAGCTTATTTGTTTGAAATCCTCTTATCTCCAACGCTTGTTTCTCCACAGGCTGAGGAGCAAGGCTGGATTGTTCTCCCAGTGACAGCTGAACGCCAGGCTCCATAAACGGTGGCCCATGGGGACCCTGTGAAGGAGAAAAAGGGGTCCAAGCCACAGGGCCCTGGCTGCCTCTCTTCCTTTTCCCATCTATCCTCACCACACTGGGCAACCCTCCTCTGACCCCAGACCGTCATGATCCAGACCAGAGGACAGATTCTGTTGTGGGCTCCCTCGAATGAGGTCTCCCCACACTACCGTCTTCTCCCACCCTGACCTCACCTTAGGCCTGGGCCTGACTCAGTTCCCTTCCTTAAGGGCCTCACCACAGCCTTGTGGACACCAGCCTGGAGAGGCCTCTCGGCCTTCACTTCAGCTATTCTCCCCTAGTCTCTGTGGGAATCTTTCCTAAGTGCTGCCTCTCTCCAGAAGCTTCTCTTGATGCCTCCTCTGCCTAGCTCGGTTGTTCATGGGTTCATCTTTTCAACACGTGTTTTCGAGTCCCTGAGATGTGCCAGACGTAAGAGATAAAGGGTCTGAGGATCTAAGAGGCCAGTGAAGGAAACAAAAATGTCAACAGTCAATTAAAACCTTTTAGGGTGAGTTTCGGCTTACCACGCCCCTTCTCCGACTCACAGCAATAATGTCTCACAACCCCCGAGGGTTTACTATGTGCCAGGCACTATCCTGACGGTTTTACGTGGAGTATCTCGTTTAATTCTCAAAACAACTCTCCTACACAGGGCTCTCATGGTCCTGCTTCTGGAAGATAGAACCGGGGAAAAGCGGCCTTAAATAACTTTCCTGACATCTCAGCTTATGAACGTCAGACCTGAATCCAAACTCTCATAGTCTGGGCCAGAGGCTGAACTCTTAAACTCACAGTTGCTTCCTGGCCAGTTTAGAGTCTGGGATCTTTCTCTACACACTCTGAGGCCTGCACACCGCTCCAGGCCCCTCCAGGATGACCTTAGGCCCGTCCCACTGTCCAGCAGCTCAGCCCAGTGCTGAGTTAGCCATCTTTGAGAAAGGTGACATTGATGTTGGCCCTTCGTGCCTCGGCTATCCTGAGCCGTGGGCCAGTTACCCAGGACCCATCTCCACGGAGACCGAGCATCCCTAGTCTTTAGCAGACATGGCTGAGGTCCCTGCCGTACCAGCTCTGAATGGGTCCAGAGCCGAGCTGTCAACCGTCAGAGTAGGAGGAGAGGAAGGTTTGGAACTTGACACAGGGATAGTGGGGGGGGGGGGCGGGCAGGGGTTCTCCTCTAATGACCACAAACCTGGAAGAACCACTGATCCCTTGGCCTCTCCAGCCTCCTTACAGGAAGTCTGTCTTTAGTTAGGTCAGCATCCTGCCCGGTGACCCCAGGTTTCTCTTTTCTCAAGGCCCAGTGAGAAAGGTAAGGGGTGCCCCTCATCTCCGGGACTCTTTTGAGATTAGCTTTAGCGAGCCCTAGAAGGTCATTATGCCCAGTCCTGGGACATCTAAGCAGGGCTCCGAGGTGCGAGGGGAAGCCCAGGTCTGAGGCAGAGGAAGAATCCACAGGATGTGTAGCAAGAGAAGATTTAGGGACGAGAGTGGGGTACACCTGCACGCTCAGTAGACTGAGCACCTGCTACGAGCCTGGCTTTGTGCCTCAGCTGGCACCCAGGGCGTACCGTGTCAAAGCATGGCACCCGGCTTCCCAGGAGATCCCAAAGCTGGTTAGAGCCGACGATAACTTGTGTGCTCCAAAAATCCAAGTGAGGAAAGGGAAGCCAAGATGGGGTGACCAATAGCCAGACCAAGCTAGCTCCCTCCCTACAGAGACAGGGCTGGGTGACCAAGTGGGTACACAAGGCCCCTGTTACCCTACCTCCAGGTCCAGGGCATCAAGAGCCCAGCCCTAGCTTTTACCACGCCTGAGTTACAACCACTGCTGGGCAGCCAACCCCAGGTTAGACATGGAGGAGGTGCACCCATGTCTGAGGTGGACAGGCCTGCCTAGCCACCCACCAAGAACCAGCCTTGGCCACATATGCCGCTTGGTCATCTGTCCCTGTCTTTGTCAGGTGGGGACTGTGACAGAAGGCAGAGGGACAGTTCACCCCAGAGCCTCCTTGCCAAGTAAGTGCCTCCTCCACTGGCCTGGAAGCCCTCTAGGGAAAGGAAGAATGGGTGACTCTTTCAGAGCCATGTCAGAGCCTGTGACTTCACTGCCAAACAGCCTGAGAGAAAGGGACAGAGCAGGAAGGAGCCGGAACTCGCGCAGGTGAGGCCTCCTGAGACCAGGACCTTCCTCTCTCCCTCCCTTCCTCCCTTCTTCCGTCCCTCGCTCCCTTCCTGGCTTCTGTGGTCTGACAGGCTCGTCCGGAGCCCAAGGTCTCCTCCTTCACAGGCCTGCAACCCTGAGCCTACATGAATGTGTGTCTTTTCATTTCATTCACAAGTGTGTGTGTGTGTGTATGTGTGTGTGTGTGTGTGTGTGTGTGTGTATACACTCCTCCAGACTTATGAATGCAGAGACCCCAGGAAGTAAAGGACTAGACCTCCTCTTCCTTTCAAAACCACAAAGCCACTGGCTGGCCTCAAGCCTCAGTTTCTTCAGGGTCCAGAGAGGCTAACAAGAACCAGACACACAGCTGTATTGTGGCTGTGGGTGGCCCCAGTGCAGGAACCTGCTGGCCTGAGAGTCACCCTTCTCCTGAGACCCAGGTGGCCTCTGAGCAGCTGGGTTTTCTTCAGTGAGGAGGCACATGAGTACTCATGATTGCAGACTGCAGGGCCACCTAGAGACCATGCCAGAGGGCCCCTTAGCCCATTGGTGGCACGCCTCTGGAGAGAGGCCACCAACCACCAACAGTTCCTTGGTGGATGAGTGAGGCTGAGAGGATCTGCCCTCCCACCTGGGCCCCTCCACAAAGGAGTCAGGGCTCTCCACCCTCAGGGGCTCGGGGGCGGGGGGAGGAAAGAGGCTGGGGTGGGAGATGCTCTCCACATGGACTCTGCCCATCTGGGAGTCAGCCCCAAAGGACCTCCTGCACTCAGTCAGTTGTGATGGAGATCATAGATGCCTGGGTTTCTCCAGAAAGCCCAGGTGGTGGAGCAGGTGGGCTAAAATGTCTGCCAGAGTGACCCCAGTGTAATATTTGAAAGAGATTAAGTTTTGGAGACCTAGATTTATGTGTGTACGGGGAATCAAGCTTCAAACCTGGGTCCTTAGGCTTCACAAGCAAGCACTTAACCGCTAAGCCATCTCTCCAGCCCATCAATTGATTTTTGAGACAGGATATCACTTGTAGCCCTGGTTGTCTTGGAAGTGGCTATGTAAGCCAGATTGGTCTAGAACTTGTGTTAATCCTCCCACTTTGTCTTCCTGAGTGTCAGGGTTATAGGTGAGTGCCACCATGCCCGGCTTCCATTCCGTTCATTTTTTTTTTTTTTTCCATCCTGAAACTAGGGCTGGTAACATGACTTCACAGAAAGGTTCATCAGAGTGCCTTGGTGCATGGTTAAAAGTAATTATAGGGCTGGAGAGATGGCTTAGCGGTTAAGCCCTTGCCTACAAAGCCTAAGGACCCATGTCTGACTCCCCAGATCCTGCATTAGCCAGACGCACAAAGGTGAGGCAAGGTTGCACATGCCCACTAGATCACGCAAACATCTGGAGTTTGATTGCAGTGGCTGAGACTCTCTCTCTCTCTCTCTCTCTCTTTGGTTTTTTTGAGGTAGGATTTCACTCTAGTCCAGCCTGACCTGGAATTCACTATGTAGTCTCAGAGTGGCCTCAAACTCATGGTGATCCTCCTAACCTCTGCTTTCCAAGTGCTGGGATTAAAGGTGTGCACCACCATGCCAGACTTCTCTGTCACTCTCTCTCTAAAAATAAAAATAATTGTAGGAAGCCAGGCATGGTGGTACTCACCTATAACCCTGACATTCAGGAAGACAAAGTGGGAGGATTAACACAAGTTCTAGACCAATCTGGCTTACATAGCCAGTTCCAAGACAGCCTGGGCTACAAGTGATATCCTGTCTCAAAAATTAATTGATGGGCTGGAGAGATGGCTTAGTGGTTAAGCGCTTGCCTGTGAAGCCTAAGGACCCAGGTTTGAAGCTTGATTCCCCAGTACCCACGTAAGCCAGATGCACAAGATGGCGCATGTATCTGGAGTTCATTTGCAATGGCTGGAGGCCCTGGTGTACCCATTCTCTCTCTCTCTCTCTGTTGCTCTCAAATAAATAAAAAGAATTTATAATTTCAAAGAAGCCAAGATACCCTCTCTCACTTTGAAATAGGCAAGTTGCATGGTTGATGTGATTTCAGCAAAAACAAAAACAAATTACTGATTTCTGGGTGTGGTGGTGAATGGTGCGCATGCTTTTAATCCCAGCACTTGGGAGGCCGATGTAGGAGGATCGCTGTGAGTTCGAGGTCACCCTGAGACTGCAGAGTGAATTCCAGGTCAGCCTGGGCTAAAGCGAGACCCTATCTTGAAACCCCCCCAAAAGTAATTAATTAACTAAAATATCATATATATATATATATATATATATATATATATGATCAAACAATAACAGCAACAATGACAGCAGCTAACCATCACCAAGCGTGGTGGTGGCTTTGTGCTAAGTCCCCTGCGCTGTGACAGGGCTCACAGTCAAGAGGCCATATTAGGGTGGTGGGTACAGAGCCCCAGCCCTACAGTCTTCTCCTTTGAAGTAGCAGGCATTTGGTACTATGTGCCCGGTCTGTGGTCTGAAAGTATTCCTGCCCACCTACACCCACAGCTGCAGAAGATGCTGTGTCTTGGGGAGACACAGCCCAGAGCCTAGGGATCCAGGCCCTGTTTGCTCTCACCATCATTGCCTAAACACCTGCCATCTTGGTAGCTTGAGGTCAAGATAGGACTGGTCCCTGGCAGGGCGCTCACCTTACCCAGCCCCTGATGGGCACAGAGCGTGATTAACATGCAGGTTGCATGGCTCACGTGATGCCTTATCAAAGGCTTCAGCATGGGGCTGGAGAGATGGCTTAGCCCTTAAGGTGCTTGCCTGCAAAGCCTAAGGACCCATGTTCCACTCTCCAGATCCCATGTAAGCCAGACCCACAAAGGTGAGGCAAGTGCAAGGTGGCACATGCCCACCAGGTGGCGCAAGCGTCTGGAGTTCGATGGCAGTGGCTGAGGCCCTGGCGTGCCAATTCTCTCTCTCTCTCCCTAAAATAAATAAAACTAAAAAGACTTGGGCCAGAGAGATGGCTTAGTGGTTAAGCACTTGCCTGTGAAGCTTAAGAATCCCAGTTGGAGGCTCAGTTCCCCAGAACCCACGTTAGCCAGATGCACAAGGTGGCACATGCGTCTGGAGTTTGTTTGCAGTGGTTGGGGGCCCTGATGAGCCCATATTCTCTCTCTCTCTCTCTTTCTTTCTCTCTCTGCCTTCTCTGCCTCTTTCTCTCTCCATTGCTCTCAAATCTAAAAAGAAATAAAAATAAAAAATAAAAAGACTTCATCATGGAGGGAAGGTCTTTGCTTATCACAGACCAAGAACCTCAGGAGGTGTTGGAAGGGGGAAGGGAGAGGAGAGGGCCAGCAGCAGCCAGGAGGGAGGGAGGGCGGCTCTGCCTCCCATTCCTGCTGCCTGCTCTCATCCACCTCTCTTCCCCGGGAGTAAAGGCACAGGCTGAGACCCTTCTAGGCCCCAGATGGGAAATATCAGTGCCCGTTGGTCACTGAGCCAACCAGAGCAGGGCCTCAAGCACACATAGTAGATACTTAACTCTGGGGCACGCCAGAGATAGGGCTCCATGGGGGGGGAGGGTCTGGACTAGGGCCGCTTGGCAGAGCTATTAGGGGACACAGGCCGTGTTTGACCCCCCCCCAGAAAGAAAGCAAGAGAAGGATCTAGGTGCACACAGAGACTGAGGAGGAGGAACTATGCCAGAGACCCCAGCGCTGGGCCCAGAAGGCCTCTGTGGAGAGAAGAAAAGTGAGGCCTTGGAGCAGAGAAAAGGAAGTGAGTATTCATGCAGCTGGGGTTTTTATTCCCATTTGTTTTTAAAGATATTAGTTTATTGATTTGAGACAGAGAGAGAGAAAATGGGCACTCCAGGGCCTCCTGCTGCTGAAAAACCAATCCCGGACACATGCGTCACTCTGTGCACCTGGCTTTACATGGGTACTAGGGAATCAAACCCAAGCCATGAAGCTTTGCAGGCAAGCGCCTTTAACTGCTGAGCCATCTCTTCAGTCCTCATTCCCATTTTTAGTGTGTGTGTGTGTGTGTGTGTGTGTGTGCGTGTGTGAGTGAGCCCCAGGGCTCTGCCTGTCTGGGCTTCTGCAGCGCTGGGACTCATGTATGCTACCACACCAGGTGAATTCTGCGTATCAAACTCAGGTCCTCAGTGCTTGCAAGGCAAGCTTTTTACCTACTGAGCCATCTCCCTTGTTCCCATTTTACAGATGAGAAATCTATAGCCCAGGACCTCTCTGCAACTCGCCCACGTTCACATAGCCCACAATGGGCAGAGCTATGCCCAGCCAGCCTGATACCCAGCCCTTCCAACCCGACTCCAATCTGTTAAGTTAGGAGTCTCAGCCCCCAGCCCTGCTGACTCTTATCTGTCCATCCCTGTGCTGGGCGCTCCCAGCCACCCACCCCCAGGACAACGTATTGACAGGTCTGTGCCCACTGTCTTGGCCAAGTAGAAAAGGCCGTCATGTGTCTGATGGGCATTCGGTTCCCCATCTGGGCAGCTGCATGGAGCAGAGGTTGGCTTTGTAACCTGCTCTTCGGCTGTGCGTTGTTGGACCAACTGAGTCGGTTTCCTTACCTGTAAAATGGCAGTAATGGGCTGGAGAGATGGCTTAGCGGTTAAGGCTTTTGCCTGCAAAGCCAAAGGACCTTGGTTCAATTCCCCGGGACCCACATAAGCCAGATGCACAAGGGGGCGCATGCGTCTGGAGTTTGCTTGCAGAGGCTGGAGATCCTGGCGTGCCCATGCTCTCTCTCTCCCTCTCTCTGCCTCTTTCTCTCTCAAATAAATAAATAAAAATAAAGTTGCTTTTAAAAAAATGGCAGTAATACTGGCACCTGCTTCAAAGCCAGTGAAGATTAAAAAAAAAAAAATTATTCATTTATTTATTTATTTATAAGAGAGAGAGATAAAGAGTGAGAGAATGGGCATGCCAGGGCCGCTAGCCACTGCAAATGAACTCCAGATGCATGCACCACCTTGTGCATCTGGCTTTGCATGGGTACTGGGTAAATCTAACCTGGGTCCTTTGGTTTTGCAAGCAAGCTCCTTAACCACTAAGCCATCTCTCCAGCCCTCCAGTGAAGATTTTTTTAGTGTCTCTTCTTAATGTTTTCTTTTTATTTATTTATTGGGGAGAGAGAAAGAGGCAGAGAGAGGAAGAGAGAGAACAGGTGCATGAGGGCCTACAGCCACTGCAAATGAACTCCAGACACATGCGCCACCTTGTGCATCTGGCTTACATGGGTCCTGGAGAATTGAACCTGGGTCCTCTGGCTTTGCAGGCAAGCTCCTTAACTGCTGAGCCATCTCTCCAGCACCCCAGTAAAGATTGTTTCTTAAGTTTGTTTGCTTTTTTAAGAATATATTTTATTTATTTATTTATTTGAAAGAGAGAAAGAGGCAGAGAGGGAGGGCATGGGTGCACAGGGCCTCTAGCCACTGCAAACGAACTCCTGACGCTTGCGCCACCTTGTTCATCTGGCTTATGTGCATCCTGTAGAATCAAACCAGGGTCCTCTGGCTTTGCAGGCAAACACCTTAACCACTGAGCCATCTCTCCAGCCCCCCCAGTAAAAGATTTTTAATGAGACATTACGGATGAAGGGCTCACCTAGGAAGGGTCAAATGAGGCAGGGAAAAGGTGTACGCCTCCTGCAATGTCACAGCTTGGTGGCAGTTAAGAGTGAGGTGACGTGGAGTTTGGCCCTCCCCAGATCTCAGGTTCTGTGGTCCTGTCCTTCCATAGTGGAATCGCCTGCTTTCTCAGGGCAGCGAGCGTTCCCAGCCAGGCCCAGGGAAGGCTGCGGAACGACAGCTTTTCCAGCCAGGCCCTCTGCTCTCACCCTCCCAGTTCTCATGCTCCCCTGGGGGGCAACGTCAGCTGGAGCCCAGTGGTCGGGTCTAGGGTGAGAGGCTGTTTGCAACAGGCGCCTATTGTCTGCTAGCCAGAGTGCACCTGTAGTGCTTTGTCCTGGCTGATGAATCAGCTCTTGGCAGGCCGCTGGCTGGCCACTCTTCAGCCTCCTCCCTCTCTTCACTCCCCGTGAAGTGGTCATCTCCACTGGGAGGCAGGGAGCATCCCTTCTTGAGTCTACAGGGCGGGGGTCTCAGAAACAAAGAGAGTGAAGCTTGGAGCCCTTCAGAGCCTCTGGGCTACTATAGGGCAATGCTCTCTGGGTCCCTGGCTTTCTTGGGACACTCACACACTCTGGGGGAAGTCAATTCGACTATCATGTTAAATAATTAGCTGCTCTGAGTCCAGAGAGGCCATGCAGAAATGTCTGGTTAGTGGGCCCCAGCCACCGAGGGAGGACAGGAGCTGTAATGCTTCACTTATCCAGGCCCACGAATTTAACAGTTCTACAATCTGGACAGAGATCAAAAGGCTCCTAAACAGCCTGGCATGGTGGCCCAGGGAGGCAGAGACAGAATGATTTCTGTGAGCTTGAGGCCAGCCTGAGACTATAGAGTGAGTTCCAGATAGCCTGGGCTAGAGTGAGACCCTTCCTCAAAAAAAAAAAAAAAAAATGCTTCTAAACAGACTAAAGATGCTCTTGCGATTATACTTTAAAGCTTCATCCATCCATTCTCTTTCATGTATTTATTATTGTTTGTTTTATATGTGGCATGTGTGTACATGGTGCTGTGTATGCATGCTGTTTGAGTGTGGACACATGTGTAAAAGCCAGAGGATAGGGCTGGAGAGATGGCTCAGCAGTTACCACAGCTCACTGGGGAATCATGCTTAACTATAATAAGGATAATCTTGTTTTGTTGGTTGGTTTTCAAGGCAGGGTCTCTCTCTGGCCCAGGCTGACCTGGAATTCACTATGTAGTCTCAGGCTGGCCTCGAACTCACAGTGATTCCCCTACCTCTGGCTCCTGAGTGCTGGGATTAAAGACGTGCTCCACCACGCCCGGCTAAGAGTGGAATTTGAAGACTCCCCTGGTTCCTGGGTATTTGCACCTTTGAGAGGCGTCAGCGGATCACCCAAGAAGCTAAACAACTCACCTGGCAGGCTCGTGAGACCAAGAGGTCATGGATTGGAGCTCTGGGCTTGCCAAGGGACAGAACTCAGTGAACTCCCTCTCTCAATAAACACAAGGACTCCAAAAAGGGCTGAACTCTATGAACTAAGGGTGACCCCAAAAGAACTGTTTCTATTCAAGCCTTAAAACGGAAACAGGTGACCCTGAGTAGTGACTGTCCAGGAAGACACAAGTGGGATTCATTCCTGAAGGACGGTGACATCACCTAAGGCGTCAAGCTATTTCTACAAACACATAAATTCAGTGTCCAACACATCAGCGAAAGTAACCCTACACAGAAGGAGTCGATGGAAAGCACCAGAAACAGGGACTGGGGTGATGATGGCTCAGTGGGTCCAGTTTGCAATGCAGGCATGAAGCTCGGATCGCCAGCCCCCATGTAAAAGGCAGCTGTGGGGTTGGAGATATGGCTTAATGGTTAAGGCACTTGCCTAAGAAACCTAAGGACCCAGGTTCGATTCCCCAGTACCCACATAAGCCAGACGCACAAGGTGGCACATGCATCAGGAGTTTATTTGCAGCGGCTGGAGGCCCTGGCATGCCCATTCTCTCTCTCTCTCTCTCTCTCTCTCTCTCATTCTTTCTCCTGCCTCTTTCTGTCTCAAATAAATACAAATAAATGTTTTCAAAAAGGCAGGTATGGTAGTCTGTGATCCCAAAAAAGCAAGGTGGTGGGGGCTGGGGAGATGGCTCAGCAGTTGAGGGTATTTGCTACACAAACATGGAGACTTGTGAGTTTGATTCCCGGCACCCTCATAAACACCTGGGCTTGGCCACACACGCCGGTCACCCCAGTCCTGTGGGAGCACAGACGAGAGAATGGCTGGGGCTTATAAAACCCATAGCTCTGAATTCAGAGACAGGCTCTGTGTCAAAGAAATATGTAGATGAACAATAGAGGAAGACATCTGACATCCTCTGGGGTCCACGCACAAACCACACGGCACATACTACGCACACACGGGTAAATAAATAAGAAAAAGAGCCGGGCATGGCGGCGCACGCCTTTAATCCCAGCACTTGGGAGGCAGAGGTAGGAGGATCACTGTGAGTTCGAGGCCAGCCTGGGACTACAGAGTGAGTGCCAGGTCAGCTTGGGCTAGAGTGAGAGCCAAACGGGAGGGACGTGGGGAGGAAGGCTGGGCATAGTGGCTCATGCCTTTAATGCCAGCACTCAGGAGGTTAAGGTAGGAAGATCAGTGTGAGCTGTTTGAAGCCAGCCTAGGATTACAGTGTGAGACCCTGCCTCTAAAAATAAATCAATAGGGCTGCAGAAGATGGCTTAGTGGTTAAGACGTTTGCCTACAAAGCCTAAGGACCCCGGTTCGATTCCCCAGGATCCACGTAAGCCAGATGCACAAAGAGACACATGCGTCTGGAGTTCGTTTGCAGTGGCTGGAGGCCCTGGCGCACCCATTCTCTCTCTCTCTCTCGCTCTCAAATAAATACACAAATAAAATATATTTTAAAAATAAACGAATAAGGTATAGGTGACTGGGGAAAACATCAACCACTGGCTTCCACATCCGTGTACACTCACACACATGTGCCCAAACACATACAAACCACACATGTACACAATGCGTGCGCACGCACACGAAACAATAGGCCCCACCTATTAGGGTTGTCAGCAAGGAGTTAAAGGAACCGTGCTCACTGTACTCCAAGACACTGTTGTAGTTACTGTTGCTACGGAACAGACTCCCCGCAAACTCAAGCCGAGTAACAAGAGCAATTTTGTTGACTCGTGATTTGGGGGAAGTCAGAAGTCCAAGGAGGGCCTGAATGGACAGTTGTCACTCCAAGTCTCTCAGGCCATTGATGTCAGAGACCAGTTAGGGCTGCTTAGCTTCGGGCCCAGAAAGCCTCTCACGAATCCAGCAGCAGTTGTGCCTGGGGGCTCAGTGAGTGGATCCAGCCGCTGTGAACCAGTGGCTTCAGAGCTGCTGGCCATCTCACGCGACAGCTGGGTTCCCCCCAGGGTGAGTGAGTGTCGGGAAGCCGGGCGACGATGGACGCACAGCGTGCTCTGATCTACCCTCAGGTAGCGTCATCTCTGGTACACATGCTGGGCACAGGAAGAAGGCAAGGCCAGACCGGATCTAAGGAGAGGCCTCAGAGACCCTCCTCCTTTGAGATGGATGCAGTAGTGGGTGTCCATAAGCCCAGCTCACTTACTACAAACTGGGAGGGAGACAGAAGAATCTCTCCTCCCACCCTAGATATTCTCTGGACAACTAGTCCTCGTTAATATATGAAAACCCCTGCCTCAAACAAGGTGGGAGGTAAGGACACACCCAAGATTGTCCTCTGATCTACACACACACACACACACACACACACACGTTAAGCTTCTACTGAGAAAATGCCAGTAGAGACCTGATATAGGGCTGGATGCCTATAATCCTAGCATTTGGGAGGTGATGGTAGGAGGATCCAGAGTTCAATGTCAGCCTGGGCTACATATTAAGTTCAAGGCCAGCCCGGGCCTAAGCAGACCTCGTCTCAAAATGTCCATCCACAAGAAGTGACCGCAGTGTTCAGTACTGCAATATCTCTATCACACCTTCCAAGGCACAGGGTCTAATGCTGAAGAGGTGGTGGAAAGAATGTAAGAGCCAAAGGGAGGGTAGGACTCCATACAACATGCTCCCTCCAGACCCAAAATGGCCTGGATATCCATGGCCTCACAGTGCCTGACACTACCTGCACAAGACCATCATAAGAGGAGGAAAAGATCATGACATCAAAAGTAAAAGAGAGACTGATTGAGATGGGGAGGAGGTATGATGGAGAATGGAGTTTCAGAGGGGAAATGGGGGGAGGGAGGATACTAGCATGGGGTATTTTTTATAATCATGGAAGTTGTTAATAAAAATTTGGAAGAAAAAAAATTTGGAAGAAAAAAATTTCCATATGCCTAAATAAATAAATGGACAAGAAATTTCAGCAGATCGATGATGTCTTCCGAACAATGGCCATCCTAGACTTTATCCAAATGAAGCAGTCTCTCTCCTCCCCGGGTGGATCTCATCAGTTCAAATAACAAGACCCCATCCACATCTTTACAATATGTCTACCTTATGCAAGAGACACTAGGGGCTGGAGAGATGGCTCAGCTGTTAAGGCACTGGCCTGCAAAGCCTAATGACCAGGGTTCAATTCCCCAGGACCCATGTGAGACCAGATGCACAAAGTGGTGCATGCATCTGGAGTCTGTTTGCAGTGGCCAGAGGTGTGTGTGTGTGTGTGTGTGTGTGTGTGTGTGTGTTTGTAGTCAGCTCCTTGTTGCTGGGACGAACATCGAACCAGACACCGTTTATGCAAGGAAGGGATTTATTTCAGTTTACAAATCCCGGGGAAGTTCCATCAATGGTGAACAAAGCTGACTCCCTTTCATAGATCCAAGCACAGACATCACTAACAGTCAACACCATCAGCAAGCTCAGCTGCTCTCTCTACTCACCTTTGGGCTGGAATCAGATGGACAGGAAGCTTAACTTTTTTTTTTCTTTTCGGTTTTTCAAAGTAGGGTCTCACTCTGGCCCAGGCTGACCTGGAATTCACTATGTAGTCTCAGGGTGGCCTCGAACTCACGGCGATCCTCCTACCTCTGCCTCCCTGAGTGCTGGGATCAAAGGTGTGCAACACCACACCCGGCTAGGAAGCTTAACCTTAATAAAACATCAGAGTCTGTGGGGCCATACACTTATACTATCACATATGATATATGTATGTATGTGTATACATAACTATACATCTAGATTCCAAATATGAGAAAGCATGTGACATTCATCTTTCTTTTTTAATATTTTACTTATTTACTTATTTACAAGGAGAGAGAGCAAGGTAACGGGCGCACCAGGGCCTCCAGCCGCTGCAAACAAACTCCAGATGCACTCTCCGTTTTGTGCAGCTTGGCTCTACTTGGATACTGGGTCGTTGGGCTTTGCAGGCAAGCGCCTTAACTGCTGAGCCATCTCTCCAGTCCTCATCTTTCTTTATTCCCTTCCTTACCCTCTGTAGTGGGGCGTGGTGGCTTGAATGTCTGGATGTAAAATGTCTGCCACAGCCTCACGTGTTTGTGATTAAGCCTCATCTAATCCAGCCCTGTTTGCCACTAGGCATCTAGTAGCTCACTCTTGCTTCTTCTTGCCAGCGGAGGTGACAGGAGGTGATGCTCAGCTGTCTGTTCTTGTGGGGCTCTCTCACCGTGAGGAAACTTTCCCTGGAAACTGTACGCCCTCAATAAACCTTTCCCTACCACAAGCTACTCTCTGGTCGGGCGTTTTGTCCTAGCAACAAGAAACTTGCACGCTATGTGGGGGAATATGTGAGTGAGACAAAGAAAGGGTCTGAAGGGAGAAGGAGACTCCCCTACATTGTCCCCCTTCTGCCTTTGAGTCATATAGACATCTACTTAAATATAGATTGTACGTATGTATTTGCCTTTCTGAGTCTGGCTTATTTCACTTAACATGCTAATCTCCAGTTCTACCCATTTTCCTGAAATTCTCACTCTAGCCCAGGTTGGCTTTGAACACAAGACAATCCTCCCACCTCAGCCTTCTGAGTACTGGGATTATAGGTGTGAGCCACCATACCTAGATAAAACACATATCTTTTTTTATTTATTTATTTATTTATTTATTTATGTTTAGAGAGAGAGAGAGAGAGAGAAGAGAATTGGTGCACCAGGACCTCAGCCATTGAAATTGAACTCCAAACACTTGCGCCACCTAGTGGGCATGTGCTACCTTGTGCTTGCCTCACCTTTGTGCATCTGGCTAACGTGGGATCTGGAGAGTTGAACGTGGGTCCTTAGGCTTCGCAGGCAAGCACCTTAACCACTAAGATTTTTTTAATTGGGTTTTTCAAGGTAGGGTTTCACTTTGGCCCAGGCTGACCTGGAATTAACTATGCAGTCTCAGGGTGGCCTTGAACTCACGGCAATCCTCCTACCTCTGCTTAGCAAGTGCTGGGATTAAAGGCGTGCGCCACCATGCCCAGTCCATAGATTTTTTAAAAAATATTTTTATTTATTTGCAAGGAGAAAGGAGATCTGTCTGGGGATCTGAACTCAGGTCCTCATGCTTACACAGGCAAGCTCACCACTGAGTCATCCCCCCCAGCCCACGAGCTCTTTCTTGCACAGATGGGACATTCTAGAAAGGAAGATTACTTCAGACCGTGGATCCAAGTTCTGTCCTTCAAAGGAAATACGATAAGCAGAACCGTGCTGCTTCCACAATGTTAAGCCTCTAATGAATAAGAGAAAACTGGCATATTCCTCTTCTATCTCACCGGGCACAAGCATCTTCTTACCCAAACTCATCTCTGTGTTTGTCAAGGTTCTCTCCCCGAAATTCTCTTCTTTCTAGCCAAGCTGTGTCCTCTAGGTTCGATCCGACTAGCGAAGTTTCTCTCAACGTGGCTTCCTCTGGGCACAGCCTGGCCAGCTTAGACATAACACCTGCTTGGTCCAGGAGCCAATGCTCCTGTTAGAATAGCCTCACACAGAGTCATTTTGTTGGCCTGTGGATTCATGTTTGGTGTGTATGTGTGCATGCATGCATGCATATTCATATGTGTTGTGCACATGGGTGTGCATGTGTGTGGGTGTCAGATGTTGACATTAACTACTTTTGTTACTTTCCACCTTATTCTTTGAGACAAGGTCTCCCACCGAACCCATTCACTTAGACCAGCTAGCCAGCAAGCCCCAGGGATCCTACTATCTTACCTCCCCAGGGCCAGCATGACAGGCATACACCGCCACACCCAGATTTTGTTTTAAATAATTTTTAAAGTTTTTATTTATTTATTTGGGGGAGGGGAGAATGGGCACACCAGAGCCTCTAGCCACTGTAAACACACTCCAGATTCATGTGCTACCACGTGCATCTGGCTTACATGGGTAGTGGGGTCCTTAGGCTTCACAGGCAAGTGCCTTAACTGCTAAGCCATCTCTCCAGCCCCATACCCAACTTTTATGTGGGTGCTGGGGACCCAAACTTAGGTCCTTATGCCTGTGTGGCAAGCACTTCATGTACTGAGTAATCCCCCACCAGACCTCATTTATTTTTCTTATTTATTTACTTATTTATTTGAGAGAGAAAGAAAGAAGCAGATAGAGAGAGAGAGAGAGAGAATGAATATGGGTGTGCCAGAGTCTCCAACCACTGCAAATGAACCCCAGACACATGTGCCACCTAGAGCATCTGGCTTTATGTGGGTACTGGGGCATTGAACCTGGACCATCAGGCTTTGCAACTAAATGCCTTTAATTACTGAGCCATCTCTCCAGCCCTCCCTCATCCCCGCCACCCCCTGCATTTTTAAAAAATTAATTCTCAGTGGCCAAACTTCCAGGTCTTCCCCACCCCACGTGTCTTTTTTTTTAATACTATGTACATATGTATGTATGTATTTGCAAGCAGCGAGAGAAAGAGAATGGGTGTGCCAGGGCCTCTATCCACTGCAAATGAACAGATAAAGGCGCCTCATCTCTCCTCTCCTCATCTCCTTTCCTCAACTCTCCTTTCCTCAACTCTCCTCTCTCCTCTCCTCTCCTCTCCTCTCCTCTCCTCTCCTCTCCTCTCCTCTCCTCTCCTCTCCTCATTTCTCTTCTCCTCTCCTCTCTTTATCTCTCTTCTTGTCTCCTCTCCTTTCCTCTTTTCTTCTTGACTTTTTTTTTGCCCTCAAAGAGGCCTACGGAAAGAACCCCATCCAGCTCTTTATCTGACAGGAGCACCACTGAGGGGTCACACAGCTTGTGAGGTAGGGAAACCATGTAAATTCAACAAGGCTCTGCCTCTCAGTGCCGTCCCTGTCACTGTCCCTGATAATCCCAGCTCCTGCCACACTGGCCTCACTTCAGGCTGACCCATGCGCCAACATCTGCCTAAGATCGTGCCAGATTTTCAGTACTGGCTTTCAAAGCGGGGCCTGTTCGGCTCTCCTGTGTGTGGCCACCTGGCTGACCCTCTGGGCTTCCACAGAGTGAATCCATTCCTCACAAAGCTGCTTCCCTGCAGCCCACTGAGCACAGGGCTGTGTGACGAGGCCATTGTCACCCTAGGTGCTGTTCACATGGGCAAGGACCCCATTCAGTCAGCCATGTGTAAATATTAATCACCTATCACGGGCATGGTGAGGGCCGGATGTGACATCGTGTCTGTTCTCAAATGGTTAAATGGCGGTGGGGGCGGGGGGGACACAGGAAAAAGAACCATTAGAGAGAAATAGGAGGAAATCTGGTGGGTGACTTCCAACCCAGTTTCTCCCTACTGACCCACAGCTCCCATCTCACCCCCACCCCAGCCTTCTCCCGCTCCTCCACCACGCACGTCATTGGTTTCTAGAAGGGAGCAGTGGTAAGAATTAACTCTGCACCTGGCCCTCAAGTGAGTGGACTGAGATTCATGTCCTACCCTTCGGGCATGGCTCTCTTCCCTGGAGAGAACCCGGATGGGGCTGGAAGGTAAAGGGAGAGGGCTGTGCCCATGCGAAAGGTCTGGTGCCCAGGCCGAGTTCGTGTTGTCCTTGTTGCTGTGACAAAATACCCAACAAGGGGCTGGGGAGATGGCTTAGCGGTTAAGCGCTTGCCTGTGAAGTCTAAGGACCCTGGTTCGAGGCTCGATTCCCCAGGACCCACGTAAGCAAGATGCACAAGGGGGCGCATGCATTTGGAGTTTGTTTGCAGTGGCTGGAGGCCCTGGTGTGCCCATTCTCTCTCTCTTTCTCTGTCTCTCCTCTCTCTCGCTCTTTCACTCTCTGTTACTCTCAAATAAATAAATAAAAATAAACAAAAAAATACCCAGTAAGAAGCAACTTAAGGGAGGCAGTGTTTGCTTTGGCTTACAGTTCGAGGCTGCGGTCCATCATGGCGGGGGAGGCATGGTGGCAGGAGAGTGACCCGCTGGTCATGTTGCCCAGAGTGGTGATTCCTTGCCGTCATTTTGCTTTCCCCTTTCTATTCATGGACGCTATTCCAAGGGATGGTGTCACCCCCAGGCAGGGTAGTCGTCCTTCCTCAGTTAAACCTCTCTAGACAGGCCCAGAAGTATGTCTTCTGGGTTATTCTGGATCCTTTCAAATTGGCAATCAACATTCACTATCACATCCGCTCTGTGTTCAGAGAAGAGTGGGTGCCACCCAGCCACGGGGATGGCTCCGCGGCGGCTGCCACAGGTGTGCAGAGGAGACTGCAGAGGGCGGATTTGTGAAGCCCGCTTCCTCCCAGGACCTGAGCACGTAGGAAGGTCCACTGTACAAAAGGCCAGAGAGGGGAAGTCAGACCTGAACTGCAAGCAGGGCCCAGCTTCCCACCACTCCTCCCAGGCTGGAGGAACAGGGTCTGGGAGACCTGGAAGTCCTGTGTATGGGTTCCCAGATGTACTTTATTTATTTATTTTGAGGTAGGGTCTCAGTCTAGCCCAGGCTGACATGGAATTCACTGTGTAGTCTCAGGGTGGCCTCGAACTCACAGCGATCCTCCTACCTCTGCCTCCCGAGTGCTGGGATTAAAGGCGGCGTACACCACCTCCCCGGCCCCGATGTACTTTCTACAGGCAGGGGCAGTGTTCTTAGTACGGCTGGATGGCCAGGGCTGGGCCTTCCCCTGACCCCACCCTTTCCCCTGGCTAGCTGATCCAAAGATGAAGGGCTAGCAGCTGGCTGGAGGAGGAGCGCAGCAGGCCCTGGAGGCAGCCAGATCTTTGTCAGCCAGCACACCAGTGGACAAGCGCAGCCGGAGCCCGCAGTCCCCTGCTAGCTCACTCGTGTCCCCGTCAGCCCCGCCCCGCCCCATCCCCAGCCTCCATCCCGGGGCCCAGGCTGGGCTGCAGAGTGACGACACGCAGAGTTTAGGTCTCACAGGGGAGTAGCGTTTCCCAGGCTGAGCCCCCCGCAGTGGCGTGAGGTGAAACAGAAGCAGGAAGGGGGCTGCCCACCCGGGGAAGGGCATCTGGATGTCCCTTAGCTCACAGAGGCCTCCTAGGGTCAAATGAGATCATGCCCATGGCGTGGGTAAAACACTGCCTGACATGTGGTCTCTGCTTGATTAACAGTGACATGCTGCCATGGTGGCTGTGGTCATAATGTCACTCCACTCTATGGGCCACATCCCATACAGTCAGCTTCACTTTGCTGGCGGAAAACACCCAACCAGGGCTTGGGGATTTAGCTCAGTGGATGAGTGCTCTCCTAGCAAGTGCAAGGCTCTGGGTTCGGTCCTCAGCACTGGGGGGAAAATCACACACACAAAAAAAAATTTTAATATATTTATTTTTTTTAATTTCTTTGCTTATTTTTATTTATTTATTTGAGAGCAACAGACAGAGAGAGAAAGAGGCAGAGAGAGAGAGAGAAAGAGAGAGAGAGAATGGGCACACCAGGACCTCCAGCTACTGCAAACAAACTCCAGACGCATGTGCCCCCTTGTGCATCTGGCTAACGTGGGTTCTGGTGAATTGAGCCTCGAACTGGGGTTCTTAGGCTTCACAGGCAAGCGCTTAACCACTAAGCAATCTCTCCAGCCCTATTTTTTATTTTTTAATAATTTATCTTTATTTATTTGAGAGAAGGCAAGAAGCAGAGTGTGTGAGAGAGAGAGAGAGACAGAATGGGCTCCATGGCTTCCAGCCACTGCAAATGAACTCCAGACTCATGCGCCACATTGTGCATCTAGCTTACATGGGTACTGGGCAATTGAACTGAGGTCCTTTGGCTTTGAAGGCAAGCACCGTAACCATTAAGCCATCTCTCCAGCCCCACAAATTTTTTTTTAAAAAAAGGGGGTGCTGGAGGGATGGCTTAGCAGTTAAGGTATTTGCCTGCAAAGCCAAAGGACCTCAGTTCGATTCCCTAGGACCCATGTTAGCCAGATGCACAAGGTGGCACATGTGTCTGGAATTTGTTTGCAGTGGCTGGAGGTCCTAGAGCACCCATTCTCAATCTCTCTCTCTCTCTCTCTCTCTCTCTCTCCCCCCCCCTCCCTTCCTCTTTCTCTCTGTCAAATAAATAAATAAAAATTTTTTAAAAGGTTTAAAAAAAAAAGGAACACCCAAGCAAGAGCAGCCTGGGGGAGGAAAGGGTTTATTTTGGCTTATACACTCGAGGGGAAGCTCCATGATAGCAGGGGAAACGATGGCATGAGCAGAGGGTGGACATCACCTTCTGGCCAACACCAGGTAGACAACAGCAGCAGGACAGTGTGCCAAAGACTGGCAAGGGGGAGCTGGCTATAACACCCATAGGCCTAACCCCAACAATACACGGCCTCCAGGAGACTCTAATTCCGAAATTGCCACCAGCTGGGGACCTAGCATTCAGAACACAGAAATTTATGGGGGACACCTGGATGAAATCACCATAGCAATCTTCCCTGACATTGAAATTGGGGTCATTCGGATTGGTCCATGACCTCGTGGGGGTGGGGAGCTCCCTATGAAGTGGTGGTGTCTTCCGATGTGGCTCAGGGGACCGTGGCAGGCAGGACATGGGATCTTGACACGCAACTGCAGTCTCAGGAGGTGCCAGGTGTGTGAGAAGTGTACAGGTTAGGGACAGGGAAATGCATAGTGCTAGCCAGGGACATGCCTGCTACCCAGGACCTAGCAGAAGCACTCCCGCACGGGCCCGTCGTGGGAAGGCCTCGTGGGCTGATGTCCCCCTGTTTCTCCGGCCTTTCTGAGTACTCTAGCCTCTGGTCTCTGGTGCTGCGGAACATCCACAACTGACACCCGCTCATTCTCCCCTCCCTCCCTTCTTTCTTCCTCTGTACTGCTCTGTCAAGAGTCTATAGGACACCCTTGGCCTTCGGTGGAAACAGTTCCCATCCCCCAAGTCCAAGGTGAGACGGACGTTACCACTGGCCGGCCAGAGGCCACATTGGGCAGAACCTTGGGGACCAAGCGTCGGGAGGGTGTTTCTGTGCCATCTTTTTAAAGCAGGTTGGATTTCTTTGTTGGCCATCTGGGAAATGGAATTTCCCTACTCTTTCCCTCCCTCTAACCATAGACACACTCTATGGCCAGAGGGCTGATGATGGCCAGCCAGATCCCAGGACCTAGTCCCTCTCCACTCTAACCTTACTTTTTAAATCAAATATATATATATTTGAGAGAGAGAGAGAGGGAGAGAGGCAGAAAGAGAATGGGCACACCAGGGCCTCCAGCCACTGCAAATGAACTCCAGACACATGTACCATCTTGTGCATCTGGCTTACGTGGGTCCTGGGGAATCAAACCTAGGTCCTTTGGCTTTGCAGGCAAGCGCCTTAACTGCTAAGCCATTTCTCCAGCCCTAACCTTACTTTTCACTTCTCTCCTTTCTACTCACTCCTTACTGATCTCTTTGCTGTCCCTCAAGCAAACCAGCATTACTGACAGGGTCTTTGCATATCGTATCCCCTCTGCTTGGCATGTCTCTCCCACTGTGCACGTGACTCGCCCTTCATGTCTATACTGAAGCGTTCCCTGCTCCTGTAGGCTTCCCTGACTGCCTTATGCAAAACCATCCCTCTCTTGTGCTCCACTCCTTTTCTCTGTCCTTCAGAAATATTTTTCCTGTAACACAATTTCTTTTCTTTTCTTTTCTTGTCTTTTTTCTTTTCTTTCCTTTCTACCTTCCTTCTTTCCTTCCTTCCTTCCTTCCTTCCTTCCTTCCTTCCTTTCTTTTCTTTCTTTCTCTTTTTTTTTGTGTGTCTGTATGTGTGTGTGTGTGTTGTTATTTAAGGTAGGTTCTCACGCCAACTCAGACTGACCTGGAATTCACTCTGTAGTCTCAGGGTGGCCTCAAACTCCCGGCAATCCTCCTGCCTCTGCCTCCCGAGTGCCGGGATTAAGGGCGTGCACCACCACGCCCAGCTAAATTTTCTTTTTTTTTTTTTTAACATTTATTTATTTATTTGAGAGAGGAAGGAGAAAGAGGCACAGAGAGAGAGAGAAAGAGAAAGAGAGACAGAGAATGGGTACACCAGAGCCTCCAGCCACTGCAAACTAACTCCAGACACATGCACCCCCTTGTGCATCTGGCTTATGTGGGTTCTGGGGAATCGAACCTGGGTCCTTAGGCTTTGCAGGCAAGCACCTCAACCACTAAGCCATCTCTCCAGCCTCCCCACACACACCTTTTGTTTCTGCATTCCTGGAGATTGAACGCATGACTTTTGCATGTGCTGGGTACACGCTCCGCCCCTGATCCAGAGCAGCCCTGGCCCACCTTGCCCACTCACTTTGTTTGCTCTTTGTTACCCTCCACTATTAGCCCACCGGCTTCACAAGGTCGTGACGGGCTCTGGGCCATTCTTGATAACCGTGTTGAATAGAAAAGAGAAAGAAAGAGCACCGAGAAATCTCCAAATCCCAAGGAGACTTCAGAACTGACGGGGGGTTGGGGGGGATGGCAAGAGGCCAGGAAGTCAAGCTCTGCAGGCAGGACAGGTGAGGGGAATGGCTGCAAGGTAGGGGTTGAGACATTAGCTGGTGGGGTCCTGCCCTGTGGTCCCCTTTGTCACCTCCGTGCCACCTTCCGCTGGCTGTGTGTGTGTGTGTGTGTGTGTGTGTGTGTGTGTGTATGTGTGATGGGCTGAGGAAGTATTTCCCAGACCCAGCAAGCCTGCCCTGGCCAATGGTGCTCCTTCTTCCCTACCTGAGCCTCTTGGCCTCAGTGGACCCAGTAGGAATGCAGCGGGGAGAAGGGAATGTACCTGAACCGGCAGCCCATTCAACGGATGGCAAAACCA
Organism: Dipus sagitta; assembly: GCA_036346955.1. Classification (NCBI taxonomy): domain Eukaryota; kingdom Metazoa; phylum Chordata; class Mammalia; order Rodentia; family Dipodidae; genus Dipus; species Dipus sagitta. Next base: position 127,539,493 of record CM070779.1, on the reverse strand, counting down.
AGGCACGGAGTTATTAGAACACCTTGCCTGCTGCACGTCTAGGAAGGATCTCTGCTTCCTTGCATTTCTACCTATGCTGGGGACAGTGGGAGAGCACAGAGCTGGGATTTTTCAGAGAGGCCTCTGTGGGGCAGCGCTGGGCGGCAGGGAAGGCTGAGGTGGCCCAGTCCCCCTGTTGTGCTGCTTTGCGGCTCTGGCCATGGGGTGAAGCCTCCACCGTCAGGGCACTGAGCGCCTCAAGGCCATCTCAGGGGTCAGGGACAGCTCTCGCTGGCTAGCAGCTCCCTCTGCTGGACCCAGCCCTGAGGACTCAGACACGGGGACGCCACCTCTGTCTGTCTGCACTTGGGTCTTGGCTGTCCCTCCATATTGGAAGTGGGAAGTGGCATGCAAGGCACCTCCAGGTCCTCAAAGCGTCCGGCGAAGGTCTTGCAAGAAGGACCTGGTTGAAGCGAGGCTGGGAGCAGCGGAACGACATGGAGGAGAGTCAAGTACAGCCATCCCCAAACCAGCCCAGAGGCAGCGGCTGTGACTATAGACAGGGCTTGTCTCGCATCAGACTAGAAACTCCCTGAGGCCAAGAGTTCTAGCTTCCTCCTCCTTCAGACCGGGAGCCCCTAAGCCATAATCCTACTCAGCCATACCCAGCAGAGCCCTGAGGCTGGCAGCTTGCAGAAGATCCTGGCACACCTCAACAGCCTTGCCCTCTCAGCCCCTAGACACCTGTCCCTGCCACTCTCTCCCCCTCCCCGGGGGCTCCTTCGCTCCACACCAGAGCAGAGCTGACACTGGACAGTGGGGATATGTCCCACCCTGACCTTGGTAGCCCTAGAGATGGTGGCACGGGGAACCTGAAGAGCCCGGCCAGGGGTGGGACGTGACTGCCCCCCTGAGATCAGCTGCAGGCTTGGCCACGAGGAAAGTGATACTTCAGGAAGGCACAGTGCCCAGTGACATCAGCGTACGTGACAGTCAGCCCAGTTCTCCCTCTGTGACCCCCCCCCCATTCCCGCTCCAGTGTGTGTGAGCACGCTGACCTTCAGGGACAGGCCTTCTCTCTCTGTGTGTTCACTCCAAGGACAGGTTTGCACTTGAGGCGGGAGCTGCTCTCCGAATCCTTGGCTCCTCAGCGAGGGGTTCAAGAAAGCGCCTAACCCTATTCCTTTTCAGCCCGGGCTTTGTGGGTCGAGTCAGCTGCGAGCTGGGTGACCCCTTCTGCTGGCAGCTCTGTCTGGAGGGCATTGATCACTCTCTTGGCTCTGCTACACCTTCCTCCTGAGGGCTTGGCAGGCTTCCGGTGACGGGAAGCCACTGCAGAGGGTACCTGGCTCCCCATCCCAGGCCCGCTGAAGGACCTGCCAGGCTTGGCTCCCAGGGGGACAGAGGCCCAGTCAGGGTGGGAAGGGCTGAATGTCCTAAGAACACAAGTTCAGCCACCTTGGATGACCACCGTTTGCCTCAGAAGCCTTCTGGAGAGACTCCTGTTGTTACTCCAGCTCTTCTCAGGGGTCCCCCTAAACCTCACTGGAGGGGTGCCAGAAGCAGAGCTCAGCATCTAGACATAACTTACAGCCCAGGGCAGTCCAACGGCACATCCACAACTAGGCCTTAGGGCTGGAGAGTTGGCTCAGCAGTTAAGGTGCTTGCCTGCAAAGCTTAGTGACCCGGGTTCTATTCCTCAGCACCCACATAAAGCCAGATGCACAAAGTGACCATGCCTCTGGAGTTCATTTACAATGGCAAGAAGTCCTGGAATGTCAATTCTCTCTCTCTTCTCTCTCTCTCTCTCTATCTATCTATCTATCTCCTTGCAAATTAATAACTAAAACAAAAAAGAAAATAGATAGGCTGGAGACATGGCTTAGTGGTTAAGGCACTTGCCTGAGAAGCCTAAGGACCCAGGTTCAATTCCCCAGTACTCATGTAAGCCAGATGCACAAGGTGGTGCATGAATGTGGAGTTGGTCTTCAGCCACTGGGGGCCCTATCGTGTCCATTCTCTCTCTCTCTCCTCACTCCAAGTAAGTAAATAAATAAAATATGAAAAAGAAAGAAAATTGAGACTGGAGAGATGGGTCAACAGTTAAGGTGCTTGCCTGCAAAGCCAAGGAACCTGGTTCAATTTTCTAGTACCCACGTAAAGCCAGATGCACAAAGTGTCACATGCGTGCATCTGGAGTTCGTTTTCAGTGGCTAAAGGCCCTGGCTTGCCCATTCTTTCTTTCCCACTCTCTCTCTCTCTCCAAATAAATATATTAAAATATTTTTTAAAAAACAAAGAAGGGCTGGAGAGATTGCTTAGTAGTTAAGGCACTTGCCTGCAAAGCCAAAGGACCCAGGTTCAATTTCCCAGTGCCCGCGTAAAGCCAGCTGCTCAAGGTGGAACATGCATCTCTTTCACTCTCTTCCTCTCTTTCTCTTTCAAAATAAATAAATAAAATATTTTTTTTAAAAAAAGAAAGAAAAGAAAAGGACACTACATGGGAACAACACCCTGGCACCCAAAATTGTCCTCTGTCCCCCATAAGCAAATGTATACATACAAAATAAATAAATGAAATTAATAAATGAAACAAAATGTTCAGTTTTCAACAAGACATGCAGATAAACAGGGAGTGTGATCCATTCAGAAGATAAAGAACCATCCAGAAACTACATCTGGGGTGCTCACATGGTACCATTGACAGAAAGACTTCAAAACAGTTATTATAAGCAGTTTCTTGATTTCTTTCTTTCTTTCTTTCTTTTTTTTCTTGAGACAGGGCCTTACTATATAGCTTAGATTAGCCTCGAACTATATACATAGCCCAGGCTAGCCTCCAACTGGGAGTGGTAAAGACTATGGGGACTTGTAAAGTTGAACTGAATGTATTTTGTATCATGGGATGGTTGTGGGTGTCTGGGAGCCAGGGATCAGAGTGTGGTGGCTTAGATGTGTAATGTCCCCCATAGCCTCCAGTAATTGTGATTAAGACTCATATTCAATCTCCAGCTAGTTGAGCCTTTGTGGGGGGTGGAGTCTTGCTGGAGGAGATGTGTCACTGAGACTGGCCTTGGGACTTTAGAGTCCGGCCCGCTTGCCAGCGCTAACCAGCAATCTCTTGCGGCTACCTCCCAGCTGATCCGTGACGAGATGCAATGCCCGGTCTCTGCCATGCCATGCCACGATGAAACTTCCCCTTGAAACTATAAGCCGAAATAAGCCTTTAAGCTGCTTTGGGTCAGGTGTTTTGTCCAGCATAAGAAGGCAACTGCTAGGCTGGGGAGATGGCTCAGTGGTTAAGGTGCTAGCTTGCAATGCCTGACAGCCCAGGCTTCGATTCTCCACTACCCACCGTAAAGCCAGATGCACCAAGTGGCGCACATGTCTGAAGTTAGTTTGCAGAGGCCAGGGGCACGGGTGTGCCCATTCAATATCTCATGGTAATACCCTCCTCCCTCCACTTTCCCCTTTGAAACTCCATTCTCCATCATATCCCCTCCCCCTCTCAATCAGTCTCTCTTATATATGAGTGTTCTCCACAAGAGACCATATGCTATGTTAAATAAGTATCAATAAAATTTAAAAGATTAGCCGGGCGTGGTGGTGCACGACCTTAATCCCAGCACTCAGGAGGCAGAAGTAGGAGGATCACCGTGAGTTCAAGGCCACCCTGAGACTACATAGTGAATTCCAGATCAGCCTGAACTATAGTGAAACCCTACCTTGAAAAACAAACAGACAAAAAGTTTAAAGATTAAAACCGTACAACGTTTGTTCTTTGAGCGCCTACAGAATCAAATTAGAAATCCACACAGAAGGCATATTTGGGAGATCCATAAATAGTTAGATAACGCATCTCTAAGTAACTCATGGGCCAAAAACTATCATGAGGCAAATTTTAAATGTGGAGCTGGATGAACATAAAAGACGATCTGACAAATGCATAGAAAATACATATTAGAAAGAAGAGAGGCTAAATGAAGGACTTAAATTTCTACTGTCAAATGAGAGAGAATGCTAGGCGCGCTGGCACGTGCCTATACTACTAGTCAGTACTCGAGCCACTGAGGCAGGAGGATTGGGAATTTCCTGGGTATATATTGAGACCCTTCAAGAAAGAGAGAGAAAGAAGGAGGGAGGGAGGGAGGAAAGGAAAGGGGGAGAAAATAATGAAGGAAGGAAAGAAGGAAGGAAGGAAGGAAGGAAGGAAGGAAGGAAGGAAGGAAGGAAGGAGAGATGGAAGGAAGAGAATGGAAGGAAGGGGAGAGAGGAAGGGCAGAAATCAATGAAATAGGAAACAGAAACGCAGTGGAGAAGAAGCAGTGAGGCATCAAATCTAAAGGACCATGAAACTGGCAACCTTTTAACTAAGTTAGGGGGTTTCCTTCACTTCTTCCACTCATAATTCCTTTTCCCCAGAGAAATTTCTACACAACCTCGGGTACACAGGTATATACAGATGATACATTTACTGATAATAAATTACAAAGAAATTGTTGTAAAATAAATATTGGTGGGGCTGGGCTACTGGCTTAGCAGTTAAAGGTACTTGCTTGCAAGCTTGTCAGCCCAAGTTTGATTCCCCAACACCCACATGAACCTGGCCACAAAGTGACACGCATGTCTGTAATCCCAATGCTCTATGGCAGTGGAGGAGGAGCCAGCGGAATCTGGAAACACACGGGCCAGCTATACTGGGGCACATGACGAGTGACCTCTACCTGCCTCAAGCAGAATGGAAGGAGATGACACAATTCTCCAAATTTATCCTCACATGCTTGTTTTACTTCTGATTTACTTTATTTGATAGAGAGAGAATGGTCACGCCAGGGCCTCAGCCACTGCAAACCAACTCTAGATGCACGCACCACCCTATGCATCTGGCTTTATGTCGGTCCTGGGGAAATCAAACCTGGGTCCTTTGGGTTTGCAGGCAAGCTAAGCCATCTCTCCAGCCCTAGCCTCGCATGTTTATCCTCACCCATACATACACGCCACACCACACCACTAAAAACAGCGTTGTCTTCCGTAATGAAACCATCGTGCTTCTGTAAGAGCACAAAATATTACATGCACAATGAAAACACTGCACTTCATAACATGTGAGGGTCTAGAATCTGAGCCAAACTGTTTCACGCAGTGTTTGTGGGTGATCATGGTGTGGGGGCACACACAGGGCGAAGTGCCAACGTTATCTATGGAGAATCAAGGCTGCAGCGAACTTATGCAGAACACCTCAAATTCATTGCACATTTGAGTTTGAACTAATTATTTGTTTGTTTGTTTGTTTGTTTCAAGTAAGGTCTTACTCTGGCCCAGACTGACCTGGAATTCACTCTGCAGTCTCTGGGTGGCCTCCAACTCTCGGCAATCCTCCTACCTCTGCCTCCCGAGTGCTGGGATTAAAGGCGTGCGCCACCATGCCTGGCTTGAGTTTGAACTAATATCTGTGGTCCTTGAATGTCCAGAAACGTTTTACTGTTGCCAATTTTTTTTTCTCATGATCTCCACATTGTTATGCAATCCCATATGGAGTCATGATTCACCCTTTAAGAAGCTTTGAGTGACCAAGAAAAAAAAGAAAAGAAAAAGACATAAATTTCCAAAACTAAAAGTGAAGGCAGAGACATTACACACCAAGTTCACAGGAAATAAAAGCATGATAAGAGAATGAGTAATTCATGCCAACCCATTATACAACCTGACACTCAACGGCAGTTAGAGAAACACAGGTTCAAATTCATATCCAGTAACATGACGCCAACAAAACAGACAAGAAAAAAATGAGAACCCTCACTCACCGCTGGTGGGAGTGGGACAAAATGGTTCAGCCACTGTGAAAACACTGTGGCAGATTTTTAAAAGTTAACTTAAAGCCTAGCATGGTGGCGCACGCCTTTAATCCAACACTTGGGAGGCAGAGGTAGGAGGATCTCTGTGAGTTTGAGGGCACCCTGAGAATACATAGTGAATTCCAGGTCAGCCTGAGCTAGAGTGAGACCCTACCTCGAAAAACCAAAACAAACAAACAAACAAAAAAGTTAACATAGGGCTGGAGAGATGGCTCAGTAGTTAAGTGAGCTTCCTACACAAGCATGAGGGCTTAAGGGGGCCTGAGACTGCCCGAGTTCAAATCTCCAGATGCCGTGTAAAGTAGCAGGGCATAGCCACATGTGCCTGTAACCCTGGCCCAGCAGAGACAAGGGAATCTGTGAAAAGAGACTCCAGCTCAAAACATGACAAGACAGAGAGTGACGGAGCAGGAACACCCTCCACTCTGTCCATCTCAGGTGGGTGACCCCTGGCCACAGGTGAATGACCCCTGCCACAGACAAGCATGCTGGAGCACTGCAGGGGCACACACGTGTGCATATCCACACACACACGTACACGCAAAAACAACGTCAACAAACACCATCAGTGGGTGAATGGATGAAGAAGATGTGGCATACCCACCAGAGAAAACTATTTAGTCCTAAGAAGAAACTGAACACTGACACATATCACAGCATGGATGAACCTCAAAAGTATTATGCCAAGTTAAAGATATAAAGCACAAAGTCGTCTAAAATGTATGATTCCAGTTAAATATCCGGGGCAGGCAGTCTGTGGGAACCTGGACATAAGGGAGGACTTGGGATGTGGGAAGGTTCTGAAATTGGACTCTCGTGATGGTTACAGTGCCACACATGCTTGCCAAAACCGTGAATTCAATACC